>CM031238.1:168166288-169603788 GCA_018340775.1 Taxus wallichiana var. yunnanensis
ATATATATCTCCATCTCTCTATATAATAAACCGGAGAACTTAGAAATTTCACCCTAGTTTGTGGTCTCTAAATCAAAAGAAAACAATAAATGTAACTTCAACTTGTAAATAAACAAGTCCAAATTTTGTAAATCTACCATAGAAATATGGGGAAGAACTTAATCCATAAAGGTTTGAGCTTGAATCCAATCCTACAAAAACAATAAAGAGAAGAAATTACAGAGAGACCCGAATGAAGTTGGATGAGGAAGAAATGAAATAAACCTACGTTTTTACAAATTTTATTCGCTTCCTTTGAAATTTTAGGTTTAGCTAATCTAAGGGTGGAGAGCTCTTAGGGCCCAAAATGGATGTGCAAAATGACTTAAGTCACATGGGTGCACTTTAATTAAATTAAATAATATAATTTTCCTTGGTTAGTGGCTTAGGTAATTTGGTGGCAAATTAAAAAATGGGTTTAATTACATGTGTTAATTTGGGTAAAAGACCCGAGATTAAATGGTTAAATTTTAATAAAGGAATGTATTTTTCTTGTAAATCTAATCATATTAATTTTAAATAAATTTGAAGGCATTGGTCCATTTCGAGAAAAAATGGGACCCTTGACTCCATTTTAATATAAATGTGGCTTCCCATGACTTGACAATAATAATAAATAAGAATATATTAATCGCTTCAAGCGATTATTAACCTTTCCGTGAATCATTTTTTAAGACTCGTATTTACGCTCCCAATTCAATAAGCTTTATCATTATTGGATTATCTTAACCCTTTTCGTCATCATAATTTGTTATCATCAATGTTTATAAATGATCGTCAATCATTTAACTTGCGGATGTGGTGTTACGCCCATCCTCTACCAAATGGTCTAGTTTTGCTTTGTTATTCCCCCTTATAATTCACGAGTGTGGTTTGGTGCCATCTCACCCTTCGTTGCGACTTATTCACATTGCTTGTGTCTATGTGTAGTTATAATTGTCATTGAGTTAATTAACTTAAACAAAAAAATCATTACCGCCTTTATTAATTTTTCCATCTTCGTTTGGGATGTTTTGGTTATCTTTCATTGTTTTTGGAACTTGCGTTGAGTGAGGCGTGACGTGACCTTTTCGTCCATACACTTTGTGCACACAATTCTCCATCCCAATAAAACCCATTTAACAAAGAGTTCTATTCAACAATGAAAAGGTATGATCCCCATAGCGTTAAGGTGAAGGACACGACATATTGGTGGAAACATTGTCAAAGGAATTTCAAGATAAAGTATGTTTTCATATATCGGATACACAAACATAACTCGCATTCATGTAATCGCCATAGGGTTTTCTATCTTTGATTGTATGTTTTTCATAGCTCTAGGGTTAAATCTCCTTTGTGTATTCATGATATGCGCTAGATCACATTACTCTCGAAGCTAATAGGGAATATTAACCTTCCAACTAGGTTCATTCCCCTTATGAGCACATGAGTAAGGATATAGTCAAGACCTATCCAAGTGTTCTTTACAATGATGTTTTACAAATTAAAATTGTTCCTATTATCACCCACCGGAGACAAATATGTGACAAATATTTTCCTCCTCTCCTCAAAAGTCTTTATATTAAAGAACCTCTTAATGATATCTTTGGTCATCTTAAGCTAATCTTTTATTCGTACGCATCCCCTCCCATGGAATACTAATTTGTTTGTGAATAAGTGGTCAAGCCTACCCTCACCCATACCTATGAATCATGTTCCGATGATGGTATTCATAAGTGCTTGGATGATTATTTGGATGGTTGGGATAATAATTGTGATGACATTTCACTAAAACTAATACTTGCTACACCTAACCATATTTCTAATAATGATAATACGAAGGTTTCTAATAATGTTGCAATTTTGAATGGCGTAGAAACTAACAATTGTGAATGGGATGCTTTCCTTCACTAAGTGTATGAAAATGATTTTTCTTCTTGTACTCTTGATGCAACTAATGATGAAAACAATTTCTCTTCTACCTATGATAATGAATACGATACATTTGATTATACTATTCATTTAATCAATGAAATGTTTGATTGTGTTGTTCTTTTTTCTAATATTGAAAGATCAAATGAAACTATTGATAAATGTACAAATACTACATGTTAATGTTCTATTCCTTCTTCTAATATAGACATTGTTACAATTGTGAGTGTTCATATTCAATGTGATGATAATGTACCTAATTGTATTTTTCCTCTTTCTAATGAATGTAAAAAGAAGTATCTACTTGTGTAACTTCCCATCCTCTTATAAATGGTAATGTGGAAAATGCAAGTGTCGAATCTACATCTCTTGAGGCAATTAAAAATGTTGCGATAGATCCTCATACTCTTACTTGTACTAAAAATAATGTTATTGCTTTTTTATTCATGTTACAAATGAATTTTGTGTGCCTTTCAATGATGTATCTTTAGGTCCACAATGTGATGTGAAGCCTATTATTCTTAATGTTACACCTCTATGTATTATTAATTATCCTAGCTATGTTGTGTTATCTCTTACTCCCTAGGTGGAATAGTGTTTTTATGGCCACATGCATCAAAGATCATTTTCCACAAAGGGCCAACAAAACCCTAACTATACACCTAGTACAAAAATTAGACGTGTATTGACAGCTTAATCAAGCTATTTGCACTAACCAAATCCTAATTATTAACCTACTTGTGACAATTTGGCTTATACTAGGATCATTTTTCGCAAAGGGGCCAATTAAACCATGATTATACACCTAATGCAACAATTAGATGTTCATTACAAGTAAATTAGCTTGTTTTCACCAACCAAACCTTGATTATGTACCTAGTGTGAGAAGTATGCATGTATTAGGGTCATTTAATGCTAAAGGAAGCTAACCATATAATGATCATACACCTAGTGTGATAGATGATGGTCATTTACTAATAAGGAGAATAACAAAAACCTGATTATACACCTAATTTGATAATCGGATGTGTATTGGGTGTCAATTAGGCTATTTGTGCAAAAATTCTAATTGTACACTAGTGAGATGATTAAATTTGCCTCGACAATCATTTTTATAAAGGGGCCAACCAAACCATGATTATACACTTAGTGTGACAATTAAACATGTATTAAGGGTCAATTGTGTTGTTTGCGCTAACAAACCCATTATTATACACCTAGTGCGATAATTAGACATATATTGGGGATCATTTTCTACAAAAGGGCTTACCAAACCTTGATTATGCACCTAGCATGACAACTAGTGTATTAGAGATCAATTATGCTATTTGCAGCAACAAAACCCTAACTATACACCTAGTGCAAAAATTAAATGTTTATTGGGATCATTTATTGCAAAGAGGCCAACAAACCTTAATTATACACCTAGTGTAATAATTGAACATGTATTTTGGTCAATTAAGTTGTTTTTCCAACCAAAATTGGATTATATATCGAGTGTAACAATTAGATGTGTATCGGGGGCCATTTAACACCAAGGGGGCCAAATAAATAATGATTATGAAATTGGTGCAATAATTATACATGTATTAGGGTCATTAAGCGCTAAGGGGGCCAACCAAACCCTATTTATACACCTAATATGACAACTAAATGTGTATTGGGAGTCAATTAGGCCATTTACGCTAACCAAACCCTAATTATACACCTAACTTATGACAATTAGGTCATAAAGAGGTTAACCAAACCTTGATTATAAACATAGTGCGATAATTAGACTTGTATTGGGGGTTAATTAGGTCATTTACACCAATAAAGCCTTAATTATACACCTAAGACGACAATTAAACATGTTTTAGGGATCATGTTCCATAAAGAGCCAACCAAATGTCGATTACACACCCATTATGACAATTAGGTGTATATTGGGGCAATTATGTCGCTTTCTCTAACCAACCCCTAATTATAGACCTAGTGCTACAATTAAATGTGTATTAGGGAATCATTTGCTCCAATTAGCCCAACCAAACCCTCGATTATTCATCTTACACAACAATTAGATGTGTAGTAGGGGTCATTTAGTGGTAAGAGGCCAATTAAAAATGATAATACATTTAGTGTGACTATTAGATGGGTATCTCGGGGCCATTTAGCACTAAGGGGCCATCCAAACCCTCATTATATACCTAGTGCATAAGCTAAATGTGTGTTGGGGTTATTTAGGTCATTTGCATACCAACCAAACCCTAGTTATACAACCAAGATGACAAGTACACATGTATTGGGATCATTTACCTTAACAGGGCTAACCAAACCCAAATTATACACCTAATGTGGCAATTAGACATGTATTGGGGGGTCAATTAGGAATTCATACCAACTAAACCCTAATTATATTCCTAGTGCGACAATTAGATGTGTATTTGATGTCGATCCATATATAAGAGGTTGAAATGCCTCCAAAACACACACAAAATTTTGTGAAACTCCAGAAGCTTCAAAATAGTTTTCTTCTCATTCCTGAATCCACACTAATCTTTTACAACATTACCATCTTCCTTTTATTTCCCATCTCTAATTAAAAGGCTGATTCAAGAGCATCACTCTATCTATCTAAGTAAACCATGAAGACATCAATTAGGGGTTTGCTAGGTGTGTTCATGAGTCCTAGGAGTCATTAGGTGTCAGTATGTGTGGTTAGTCTGGTTTTAGGCTTTTCAAATTTCAAATGGAGCATTTCCCTCCAATTTGCAATATTTGAATATTTAGGCCATTTTGGCTTGTTGAAGTTGTTTTAAACATTATTGAAGCTTGGAAACTATGTAAAAGGGTGGAATGAGCAAACAAGGGGTATTAGGACCTTTCTAGAATCACATGTCATGAGCTAGTCATGCTAAACTTAGGCCTATTAGGTAAAAGTAACTCCCTTGAGTAGAATCTCATGATGATTCATGTTTGTAACTGATCAAATGAGAAAACACCTTGAGTGAGGGTGATGGAGAGAAGATACGGAGAAAAAATGTAACTAAATCTATTCATTCTATCTGGATATGAATTAAAAGGTGTAATTTTTCAAGAATTTTAAAGTAAAAACTCAAAGTGTATGATTAGTTTTTCCTATTTCTTGAATGTGTTGAGTGTGCATGTAATGATTCTTACTATCGAGTTGAGTAGAAGGTACTCTTGATTTTAGACCAAGGTATTTGAATTATTACATATTGTTTTTACAAGTAATACATATAATTGTACTTAACTTCTTAAGTTACATGGCACTCCGTACATTCCTTGGATGGTTATGACAAGCAAGTGAGCATATGATTTAGCTTTTAATATTAATGGAAGTAGAGGATTTTAGCATTTTCAAGGTAGTTATTGACTTGTGGAATGATTGAGTTCTTCTAGTGACGATTTGATATGATATACCCTATTTTAAAGCACTATGCCGAGCATTCTCCGAGATCACAATAACTTCACCGCTTTACTATCATAAGAAGAAAGGAAAGCATGAGTGGATGGTACTTGAGAATGGTTTTTAAATCTTGGAACTGTACATTTGAGGAGTATACACAGGTATAATGAAATCATTCTTTGAAAGTTGATAATATATGTTATAAAGGAGATAGGATAGGTAATCAGGGTTGAGTTTCTCATTTGAGTGAGCAGAGACCTCTTCATTGTCATGGATAAAGGTGAAATATGTATATAGGAGCATGTGTAAGTATATATGGAGTCAGTAATATTGTGTGGATATGGAGATTAGAGTCCTCTTTCTCTACAAAACATAGTTGTCTTCATAAAACCCTGCATGCATAGTAGAAAAAGGAATTACGTTGAATATTGGGAGAAGGATCATGAGATACTGGTAAGGGGGATTGGTTGCACATGGTTGATACAAACCTATGTGCCAAGTTTAGAGTCTTGAAATGAATTCTAGAAGAATTTACATCATAAACTAGCTTCTGGGCTTATTTGGAGCATAACTAGGGTTTGGAAAGTGAATCTCCTTTATCTTTTGATTCCACCAATCAAAATGCCTAAAATTTAGAAGTAGAGTCTATCCCGAGGTTGTCTAACTGTTGGAGGATATTGGGAATCAAAACAAGCCACCATACGTGAGATATCGATGACAGCTTACTAGGAAAATTGACAAACACATAATGAGGGATAATAAAGAGGGGTCCTTAACAAAATGAGAACCTAAAAATAATGAAAGTGAAATTTAATAGGCATAAAGAACCCCCAAATGGGTGTCTAGAAATGCTGGGAATGCATCCTAAAACTATCTATAAAGAAACTTATAGCTGATAGAAGACTACCCGAGTTACTAGGTTTAACAACAAACAAAAGTTAAAAAGGTGTAATAAAAGGAGTTACACAAGGAGTTAAGTCCCAAAACTTTGAAATCATCTCAGGGGTAGTAAAGGAAAATTAAGGAAGGTGAGAGTTATTATGAGAAGATTTAGGGACTCATAACCTTGGTGTCAACAAGATGCATGTTCTTAAGGACAAGAAAAAGCATTTTTAGCAAGTTTGAATGCAAGGTTGACCTATTTAAAGTTTTGTGTCATTGAGATGCTTGGTTTAACACTATGTTAAAGTGAATTCTCATGGCGCATGAGTGGTAGAAGACCTTGAGTGTGATTTGAGGCAAAAGTTCTTACAAGGAGAAAGAACCAACAAAGAAGAACAAAGCAATTTTGGTGAAGGAGGTGTAAGTGATGAACCTTGGGCCATGAATCATTATGATAAGTTATATTGATATTGTTTGAAGTGTGAAGAGCAAGATATGATGCTAATGAAGCCCTTTAAGAAGATGCTAGTCAATTTTACAATTTTTAACCATTCTAAGCTTATAGTTGATCCTCTTTTGCAGAGATAGAGTTAAGTTGTCGTAAGTAAACTCTTGAAAGGTAAATATAGGCATGTTTGTAATTTTTCTCTACATCAAAACCCCTAAAATATGAAAAAACCTAAAACGAAGTAACCCTAAAAATTAAAACACCTCGGATGGACCCCAATTTTGCATACAAAATATGCCTTCGTAAATGAAGGTGTGCACCAAATCTTGGCTTATTCCATAAAGCAAAGTAAAGATATTAAAACTCTAAATTCTAGACAACAAAAAAAAGGTTCAAAGCCAATTTTAGACCACTAGACGAAGGAATTTGGCCCCAAAAATATGCAAAAATGGCATCCCACCTTCACATAAAATATATCTCATTGAACATCTAACACCGTGGAAAATTTCAAGACAATCCAATGGTCAAATCAGAAGTTATGATCTTCAAAAGTTATGTTCCCGCATCAATATTGGGGATCATTTTTTATAAAGGGAAACCAAACATAATTATACACCTAGTGTGACAAATAATACATTTATTGGAGGTTAATTAGGTTATTTAAGACAATTATAGGGGCATTAGGGATCAATTTCCATAAATGGGGCCGACTCAAACCATGACTATACACCTAGTGCGATGATTTGATGTGTATTATGGTTCAATTATGTAATTTATGCCAAACAAACCCTAATTATACACCTAGTGTAATAATTAGAAATGTATTGAGGGTTATATAACATCGAGGGGCCAACCAAACAATGATTATATACCCGATGTTACAATTACATGACGATTAAACATGTATCAGGGGCTTATTTAGCACTACCGGGCAAAGTAAACCTTGGTTATCCACCTAGTGTGAAAATTATATGTGTATTGGGGTTTAATTACATCATTTGCACCAACCAAACCCTAATTATACACCTAGTATGACAATTAGACATGTATTAGGGACATTTTTTGCATAAGGGCAAACCAAACCTTGTGTATATACCTAGCGAGACACGTATACATGTATTGGGGTCAATTAGGTTGTTTGCACCAACACAACCCTAATTATACACCAACCAAACCAAACCCTAATGTCACCATACGGTCACTTTTTTATCAATTTATTAAGATAACTTAAAGTAAATTGTCGTTAATGCATGATTCTAAATTAAGAATGCATGGATGGATATTGAAAATATTGTACCTTATAGGTGTATTGATAGATCTTCATTATCATGATTAGTCTTTAATCAATTGATTAAGTTCAATGTCATCAAATTCATGATGCATGATTTTTAATTAGGGATCAGTATGACAAGATATGGAAAATCTTGTACTTTACAGTGCATTGATAGATCTTCACTTGTGATCAATATTCCATAAATTGATTAAGATCACTATTAGAAAGGTCATTGATGCAAACTTTTCAATTATGACTGCATGGCAAGATATGAAAAAAAATTGTACTTTATAAAGATTGATTAATATTCGCTTGCAATCAATTTTTATATGCAAGAATTATGAGGGAATGTTGATTTGAATGCAACTTATACGTATCGGTCAAAGTGTAGTTAATTCCATCAATTTATTGAGATCACTATCATCAAGGTTGTTGATGCATGACTCTAGGACTCCATGAATGGATATGGAAAATCTTATACTTTATTGGTATAATTAATTTACCTTTTGCAAGTGTCAATGTTGCAATTATTCTATATTTAAACCCTTCGAAACTTATATATTTTGCCACTCACGTCTTCAATTTTTAGTTATATATTTTTACATATTTTTGTTTTCTTTTTAAATTCAATGATTCCCCCTCCAAATTATGTTGAATGGTAGAAAAACCTGCAAGGAGAAATAAAATAGATTAGAAAAATTGAATGACCCGGGAAAGAAGAGATCAAGGAGGATTAGAAGCCCTATCATCGTGAAGGAGGATTATGAAGGAGACAAGGATGATTGTGAAGAAGAGGAGGACAAGGGCATGGATGACAAGAACAAAAAATAAAATACAAAAAGATGGATGAGGACAGACCAAAAGAAGAGATGGAGGAAAATGGACCTCTAAAGCCAAATGGTTGAAACTTGTCTTATGAGTCCTAGATAAAGGCGAAGAGGATCTTGAGGGACACTACTCCTAGGAGGAAAATTTCTTTTTCCAAGCATCTAAATTAAGAAGACGTCAATATATAATTATTAGGATTAATATTAGTTTTTTTAAGGTTTGAATTTATATTTTGGAATTTAGGAGTGGGTCAAGTGATTGTGTGGTAGTTTGTGTTTAGATTCTCAAAAGTTTTCCATCTATCATAATCAATCAATTTTTCTATTTTGTTATTTCTTTTATCAATATGAATAAATTTCCGGTGATTGTTATACATGCAATACTAATTAATTAATTATTTTATTTGATATAAAATTTTAAAATTGTCCTAATTATATATTTTAAAATTTAATAAAACACTAGACAAATTTTAATTTCTTTGTGTTTGGTAACAAACCGCTATGTTGGCTAAAAGTAGTCTCTTTGAAAAGAAAAAAATGGGCTTTGGACTCTATAGCATGACAAAAGAATGATCTTAAATATCATTTTAAGGGTTAGAGAAACATCAAAATTTTAAAACTAAATTAAAGATTAAAGATAAAAACCTTTAAAAATCAACAAATTTATAGAAAAGTTTGTGCCCAACACTATTTATCAAGCCTAACACTATTAATTAGTGTCAAGAAAGGGCATAAAAGTTAAAAATAATAATAAAAAATCAACCGGCCCTTCTTATAACAAAAACGGAAAATCGATCATTATTATTACCCGCCACTTCTTACAGTCACTTGCCATTTGATTTTGATTCTCCATTTAAATTATTTTCATAATAAATTATTGATATAATCACAAAATGGGAGGCAAAGAGAGACCAACACATAAGAAAGGAAAGGAGAAGGAGAAACAAAAACAAATTGATGAATAGATGGATACGAGGGAAGAACATAAAATAGAGGTTGAAATCATAAAGTGGGAGGGAGAGGAGGAGGATCTTGGAAGTTTTTTAAATATTTATACATAGATTTTACAAATTAGTTCTTTAAAAATATTTTAGATTTTAGTTAAAAAATTATAATTTTTCCGAAAATAAGTATTAAAAATTTTGGAAAAAATCCCCAAACCCTCTCCAAATTGGAGAAAATCCTTTAATAAAGGATACAATAAAGGAAATGAAACCACGTGGTTTGAAAAGTATACAAAGGAAGAAAAAGACACGGAAAACATGAATATAAACAATGATTTACTGATTCCCACCTCCTCTTCTCCCTTATCGACCCCTAATCGACTCGTATACATACCCCCTTAATTATATTTGTTCTCTTATGACACTATAGGTAACCATGTTTGGTTCACCAAGGGGGAATATTTGGAATGATACAATGGAGAATTTTTTTCAGCCATCTTAGTCAAGTAATTAGATACCTAGCCAATACACGTGCACTAACCTATCTCAACTAGCCTAAATAAAGAGAAAACATGAATTGAGGCTCTTGGCAAGAGAATATAGATCAAATTTGGTTGAAAACAATAAAGGATTTTGATGTAGAGCCTAATCATTCAAACCAAACTTACAAGATTAGGTTCTTTATGTTACCTCAAAAATAACCTTTTTGGCCTTCAAAACAAGCAATTTTCCAAGCCATGAACACTCTTATTCATGCAAAATTTGGGTTTCACCACCTTAGTGCTCTTGCTAAGTCATTTCAATATGTTATTAGACCTTGATTCAAATTAATTCAATCTCTATAAGGAATCAAATTTATCAAAATATTTACTTTTCTCATTAATCAGTAAAAGCAAGCTAATAAGCTTCTTGAATCATTTGACATTGTTATATTCATGGTTAGAGTTATTGAGCTTACAAAAAATGTAAATTGATTCTAGTACCCTTTTAGTCTAACAAGGTGTGAGTAGAATTTTAGAGCTTGAATTCTAATGGTTCTCTCTGTCACACCCTCGCTTTTTATTTGTGCTAGTTCTACTAGCCCTACTTCTAAACATTTACTTTCATAGCTTCCTTCACCTAGGTTTTCAAGATTCAATCAAAGCTTTTATGAGTACCCTTTCCCCTTTTTTCTTTGTTCCCAAAGTTTTAGAACCAATGGGTAATCTTAAACCTCTTTTTTTCATGACAGCCTAAAAATTTAGGTCCTTCTAGTTTGTAACAGTTTCTCAAGACAACTCATCACGAATTCCATACATTTGGTTAGTTGTTAAGGGATAAAACCTTCAAAATCAATTATACCACATTAATTCAAAAATTTCCATAGAGTTTCACTCAATCTCATTGGTGCATCTATGAGATAATTCAAGTTTGTTTACCTAACCCTAGTTGAGGGTTTCTCCGGTATGTGTTCACCCAAGATAACTAAAATGTTTATAAAAAGACTTACGCTTATTTTGAAGTCTAGATATTTGGCCTTAGGGACCGTATCCACTTTCCCGAGCAAGATATTTTACCAAGAGCCCCTTTCCTAAACCGTAACCCATACAATGACACAAATTATTTACTATTTGGATGATATAGTAGGATATGGTAACAACAAGGCACATAATTGAGTATATAATGAGTTTTTCCTTTTGCTCTTCACAAATTGCATTTATACCACTTTGACAAAGGTTTCCATCAACCAACACCCTCTTTCTTGAATGTATATGGCTTTAAACTCCAAATATGTATATTCTCTTAACGTTGTTGGATTGTAACTAACAAGTTCCCTTCAAGAAAATGACTTGACTCCTCTAGATTTCCTTTGATCAACAAGGCTAGGTCCTTTTCATCTTGACAATTTTCACTTTGATTGTTCAAAATCCATGCATGCAATACCAGGATACTTCATAGACCTAAACTCATAAGTCATTATACACAGTTTGATGTGGGACTATATTCATAACCTTATCAAAATAGGGAGTCACGGTTCTAAGTACCAAATCTTGATATCAAAAATGTTCTAAGAATTCATAATGCAAAGCATCACCCTTCACTCAATGCAAATTATTTTTAGAACTTTGTTCACAGAGATTATTGGAATTCCCTAGATATTATAGTCAATAAACTCAAACCTTGTAACATTCACCCTTTCAAACAACAAAGAAAAGAAAATGTCCTTCAATATAACATGTGCATGCTTCTACTAGGAAATGCATCGAGCAAAAGTAATCATAAATGTTTTATACACAAATTTTGAACTAACACAACTTGTTTTTCAAACAAGAAGACACCATAAAAATTCTTCGTATTTTCTTCTTGGAACTTCTCCTTGATTCTCATTTGAATGGAAAAAGGGAAAAGTAGTTACAAAATAATATAAATACTCCTCTAAGACAATTTCTATCCAAGAAGCCTCCAAGATCACATGGTTGGCTCATATTACAACATTGAAACTTTTGAGTTAGAACCCCAAAACCTATCACTTAACACCTATTAAGTCCCTAGACCTCCATAGGTCTTATTTCATACTAGACATACCATAAATAACCTATAGAATGCCTTACACTCCTAACACAAGCCAAAAGTAGCCTACAAATTTCAAATTACGCTTTGGTGGATAACCACCAAATTCAAATTCTAAGAAGGATTAAACACAACTTATGACTTGAAATGACCCCTAATAGACCCCTAGACCTTCCTAAATCTTAACCAAGCCAAAATTGACATGAAAACAAAAATTTTACTAATGGAAGTGATGCTTCGCATCATACTCCTAGGGAAAGAAGTGTTTCCCCACATCTTGTGCTAGCTTCTTATCCTTTAGCTTTCTTCCTTTGTTTCTAATTGAATATAACCCTTTAGAAAGGCTCTCGAGCTGAATACCAACTCCGCTTTATCTCTCTCAATTGTTCTTTGTCTTTTCTCAACTTGTTATTCTTAGAATTACCTAAATTCTTGATCAATATGTTACTTTTAGGACTTTGCATAGCCTCCTACGCCTCAAGGTTGGGTATATAGATTTGATTAATGATTATACTTGATGTAACTCCATCAATCAAGACTTTAAAAAATACCTTTCTTCTCCTTCTTAATTTTTGGAATCATCTATTCTTTAAAACGGAAATATGCTAACTTTTTCTTGAAATACCCATCTTCCTTGGATTTCTCCTTCATCAATACTATTGCTAAACTTGTATTTATGTTACTTAGGAAGAAATGAAACCGAAAAAATTGATTCCCATTAGCTAGATTGGTCATTTTATCCATCTCATGTTTGCCTTCATTAGGTTCTTACTCTTTCTTGATTTCTTGATCTGTTATACTTCCTATTTATAGAATGTTTGTTGCTCTTGTAAGGCATGATTGCTTCATGTCTTTGTCACACACTGAAATTTGTACTTGTTCATTCATCTCGGATGCTCCTATGAGATTTTATTTGTCTCTATCTCCCATGAGATCTGTGCAATCTTTCTTTTTTTCACTTGCTTTGTCCACTTGTTCTTGCAAATTGTCTTGAATTTTCCATGTCCAATCTAACTTCACCATGTTTCTCATGAATTGATATTCACCTTCATTCCTTTTATTTGTACCTACAAAATTAAAACTCAAAACAATGTTAGATTAAAAAACAAGAGGCTTGCATGCCTCATTCATCTTCCTCATGCTTTGTTTTTCTTCCTTTCCACTCTTGACTTCTTTCCATAGCATTTTCTTGTCATATTTCTCAACTTCATCAATTATTTCTCTATCCACAAGACATCTCTATTGGTCCTCAAACGCCTTAATATGTGCTTCTATTCTTACTCTATCATCTCTTTCCTCTCTTTCATCATCATCTCATCTTTCACCTCTTCTTGTATTGAAACCATCTTTATCTCTCTCAAAATATTTTTTCAAATCATTCTCACGAGGCTTAAGAACCTTAAATAATGTCTTCTTACATGCCTCTCTAGTCTTTGTCCGAACTTCTTAGTTGTCATCATCATCACTAACCTGTTTGTGCTTCTTGCTTACCTTAGATAGGTAAAAGTGTGTGACTAACTCCTTTTGCCAAAATAGTATAAGTGTTCTTCTTACCATTATGGATTGCTTTCCTATCATACTGCCATGGTCTGCCTAACAAAACATGACAAACATCCATAGGAACTAAATCACACAACACCTTGTCCTTATATCTCCCAATCTGAAACTCAACTTAACATTGTTCCCTAACCAAAATATGATGTCCCTTTTGCATCCATGATACCTGATATGGGTTAGGGTGCATTGTAGTTTTTAGTCCTAGCTTCTCTACCATCTCAAATGAAACAAGATTTTCAGTGCTTCCACTATCAATGACCACATTACAACATTTTCCCTTTGCTTTACATGTAGTTTTGAATAGACATCTTCTTTGAGTTATATCATTCACCACCTTACTTGGTTTCAAAATCACTCTTCTACACAAAAATGACTTACCTCTATCTTGAAGATTCTAATCAACAACTTTTTCCATCTCTTTTACTCTTGCATTCATCAATTTACACTCATAAGACTTGTGTCCCGCATACTTCCGACACTTGTAATATTTACATCGTAAATTGTACTCGCTTCTTGTCCCATATCTCTACATATAATTCATATCAGTCCTCATCTTTCTTTCGGTTTCCATGCTTTCCAACTTGCTCAACATAACCCCCATCATCCTTTCTATCTTCTCTTCCCAACTGCTTTTCTCACTTCTTTCACTTGCACCATTTTTTCTTCTCTACCCGCAATAACTCTCAAAACAAATATTATTCTTTTTAAGAATCAAATTCTTGCTCTAATACCACTATGATGCATAGCCTAGTCATTCAAACCAAACTTACAATATTAGGTTCTTGAAGTTACCTCAAAAACAACCTCTTTGGCCTTCAAACAAGCAATTTTCCAAGCCATGAACCCTCTTATTCATGCAAAATTTGGGTTTCACCACCTTACTTGCTCTTGCTCACATTTCACTATGTTGTTAGACCTTGATTCAACTTAATTCAATCACTAGAAGGAATCAAATTCATCAAAAGATTTACTTTTCTCACTAACTCCAAAACTGCTATCTAAGCTTCTTGAATCATTTGACACTATTATATTCATGGTTAGAACTATTGGATCTTACCCAAAACAAAATATAAATTTATTCTTGTACCCTTTTAGTCCGACAAGGTGTGGGTAGAATTTTACACTTGACTCCTAATGGTTCTCTCTCACTCACTCCTTTAGTTGTGCTAGTTCTACAGTCACTTCTTAATTAATTCTATGTTTAAATTTAATACATCCTAATTTATAAAATGAATTTATTTTGTAGGCAACAAGACATTCACATGACGAGGATGACAACAACAATGACAATGAGAAAGATAATGGTGAGAATGACGACGACGATGAATATTATAAGGATGAACAATATTAGTTATATTTTATACTTTTCTTAAAAGAGGGATATATTCCCTAAAATCATTATATAAATTATTAATGTATTTTTTAATTTTATTGCTTAATTTTGTTGTTAAAATTTATTTTTATTATCATGAGTGCAATTATGAGTTTCAATTTTATTTAAGGATCAAAAATAATATTTTGTTCTATAATACATTAGTTTTTTTATGGTTTTTATCTTTATGATTCAATTCTTGTTGTAAAATGTTAGAAATAAAAAAATCAATTTATATGCAATTGATATTTAACATATACACACTATACATCATATAAATAATTAATAAAGTAATTTTCAATTCAAAATTAAAAAAATAAATTTGATGCAATAGTGTTAGGATTTGTGACATCAAAATCAAAACTAAATGAAAATTCAAAATTTATCTTTTTTGACGCAAAATAAGATGCCAAAAGCATAAAAGACCTCCGTTAGTGTCAAAAAATTTAACACTTTTTCCATGAGTAAAAATTTTGCGTTAAGACCCCAAAAATAATATAGTAAAAAAATACGACTATAATGTTTAAACCTCAAAATCTTTTAATTTTCTTGTATCACAAAAAAACAAACAAATACTACTAAACTCCCACGAAACTAGATGTCATGCTCTAGTTTGGGCTTGAAGAACAATAAAGGCCACAAAGCCTTACAAATCCAATATTGGAAAAATCCATTTTCATACTTGATAGCCTCTCTACAAAGAAAAAGAAAAAGGACTTCAATATACAAAGGTTGAGTTCCACATACCTATATTTAAAAACTCCTCAAGTAAAAATTACAACACATCCCCTCTTATTATGGTCTCTCTTTAAGCTCAAAAAATTTACGAGACACTAATCACTCAAGAACTTTGTATGCAATCTTTTAAACTATAATCCTTAAACCAAATAGTATTTTCTTATCCTACTCCCAATGACTTTGACAAAATTTCAATTTTTTTCTATTCAGAATAACTAGCAACATCATCTGTAGGTGATTGTAAAAATATAGATAGACACTTTCCAAATAGTTATATTTCTTGTGAAAGATATCGGTAGAGAAATAAATAGTTCAAGGAAAAATAAAGCACTACATGCCTCCAAATGTTCTTGCATTTTGCTACATTTTGTTCAAGTTATGGATGGATTTGGAATCGAATGAGCATAGAAAATGTCCGAGGCTATGAGATTTGAAATATTATAAGTGGAAGGACCATCTCCTGCCTACATGGAACCATTATTTCCTATGAACAAGGATAGACCGATTGTGGCCTATGTGGAACCCTTGTCTCCCAAACCACCACCATTAATCGTTATTCCTCCATTGGGTTATTTTGTTGAATTTTCGTGGGCCCAAGTGGGCAAGAACTCTAATAGGGACTAGCCTCTCAAAGGTGGGGGTGTAGGGTGGGGCCAAAATAAGAAGACCTCATTAGTCTAACTACGTCATTCATATCTACCAATTGAGCTATAATACTTAAGGTGTAAGTAGAGAGTAGGGTTAGAGGTGCGGATAACTTTTATGTTGTGAGTTTGTGGAAGATGTAGATCCTCTTGATGTTCTAGGTGACTTGAATAACCTATAAAAGGTTATGGAAAAACATGCAAATATAAAAATATATAGTATATAATTGTTATGAAATAATCTTAACAAACCTTATCTAAATACATTTTTTAGGTGTTAATCTCCCTCTAAGGTGGCCAAGAGAGATAAAGCCTTTGCAAAAGTGGCTAAAGGTGATCCTTAGGTATAAATAGATTCCTAACATTCATGAATATGTGTGAGATAACACCCAAGTAGATGGGGAAAACATTCTTTCAGGGTATTGACCGAATTTTGGTTTTACCCTTCATAGGTGGGAGTAGATGTTCTAGTGGATCCCTAATGCTCGACCGTGATTGAAGAATTCCTAGTAATCGAAATCACATAGAGGTAGAGTGTGATAGGTGTGATAACACGTGTTGAAGGAGGTGAATTGTGGTGGGAGAGTGGAGAGCCCTTCTAGTGGTTGAGGTTCAAACTCAAAGGAAGTTGAGAAACTGGGTCAAATGTTGAGCCCTAAACTTCAACAACTCAAAATATTAAAAAATCAAGAAGACTTATCCAATAAATTTGAACTTGATGTAACAAATTTATTTGATAAGAACCTTAAGGTTTTAATTATAATATGTTAGGAGTGTAAATGTGAGTGCAATATTGTCATGTGCTCAATAGAGTCACTATGAATTTTGAAATTGGAAGGGTTAGTGGTTTCTCACTTATACCCTCGCAATCACCTAAAAAGGTGTGTGAGAAATGTTTTTGGCCACAATCAAAATTGTCATGTGAGGATATGGGAAGGAAGGGGATAAATTAAATGTTGGTTGGGGATAAGGTTAAAACAACATTTTCTACTATAGTTGAAACCATCCCTTTGGAACCCAAGTGAACAATGAAGGGATAAAACTATGTACATTAGTCTAAAGAATTCAATCACATTTAAATTGTTAGTTACACTTGAAATTGATTACATGGATTATTATAAAAAAATTATGGTTTAAAATACATATGATTTGGAATTAAGATGAGTGAGATATGCTCAAATTTTGGTTGACATATTTCTAAGATACTTTTGATATAATGAAGAGTTGGATGAGGCAATCCAAGCTTACGCACATTGTTTCCGACATTTTCCAAGATCTCAGATGCATGTTCTCCACAAGACTCAAGTTTTGAGATAACATCATTTATCATATCATATCTAGAACTCATTGTGTGAGACCATATGGGAGACAAATTTTCTGAAATAGAAGTGAATACATTATTTCTCACTAAGGAGTGAGAATCAAGACAACTCATCTCAAACACCAATGGGAACACACTATCCCAGTGGAATTTTCTTTATCAATCTCATCCTTGGTCATTTTCACCTTAGAAACAATGGCAAGGGAAAATTTGAATGAAGAAAGAACCTCCGGTAGTAGTACTTTTCCCTTTAATCAATCTTCTACACTCATTTGTCATGAGCTATCCCTTACATGGGAGAGATCAAAATTTCGATGGGAGAGATATCTTGAGGATCAAAATTTCGATGGGAGATATAGCCTTTTCTGGAGGAAGTGGTACCACATTGGGTTTTGGAAGTATTATACATAGGCAGTGAGGGTTATCACATGCTCTTCCAGCTTTTCCCATAGTCTATTTGTTCCTTTCATTTCTAGCAAGCAAGTGGGCTACAAACTCTTTGAATAGGTGCACATCTCCCTCGTGTGTAGCTTGTCCCAAGGAAACCCTAATCAACTCATAGTCATCTTGTGTCATTTCTCCCATGGGTTTTACAACTTTCGGTCGTGCAACTTCTACATACTAAGATCCAAAAGCCCCAGTGAAGAAATAAGAAGTTATCTATACTTTCTTAGTTTGCTCGGTCTTAATGTATTTTGAGGTTGAAAAAAGAGTGTTGAAAATAACCTTGTTACTCATCGTCTGACAAGACAAAAAGGAATCAAAGGAGTGGTGGTTGTTTTTGTAAGTTTAAATTGTATACTATAATTTCATGTAAGGAAAACATATCCTAGTGGTGTGTATTTATATCGTAGCAAAACTACTTGTCTATTCCCCTTACATAACATATATATAACCATTTAAAGTAACACAATGGAAATGTGGTAGGCCAATAAACTATGGGAAACAATTTAGGGATTGATAGGATGCAAAATAACTTTTGACCTTGTATTTCACGGTTAGGTATTGTTGTGTTGTTTATATAACTTCATAATGGTGAAGAACATGTGCTCTTGAAATAGAGGTCACAAGTTCAAATCTTGCAGGGGGTAGGGTATGTACGCCTCATTTGTAGAAAAAATAGTTGCCTCCCGCATGTGAGTACGAGGTAGTCCCATATGCTATAAGTCACTAGACCCAAAAACAGGCCGCCCAACATCGTGGACTATAAAATATTATTATTATTATTATATTATTATTATTATAAAATGTTGTATGTGCATTGTGAGACATTTTGGGGACGTCCATATCTTGTCCGTATTGAGGGCGTCTAATATTGAATTTCATACAATGTTTTCTATATTGTTCTTAAATTTTAATTAAATATAATCAAATGGGATATTTAGACTCCTAAAGGGGATATATGTCCCCTTAGAGCTAGCAACTCATTTTATTATTTGAAATCATTACATGTTAGATACGAGGATTATCATCACTTTGAGATTAGTTCATAATCAAAATACCTTATCATGATTTGATGATTTGTTATATCGATGTGAAATGTTGATTCTTAATCATGATATCACCACTTAGGTGTTGAATAATGTGATTTATTTAAAATTACCTTTAAAACCTAAGAGTTGGTGGTAGTGCCTTTTGGTGTTAGCCAATGTATCAAGCGAGTTTAAGACGTAATGGGCGATGTTTTCTTGACTATGTAGAAGTGTTTAAATGAAAATAGGGAAAAAATGGATAAATGAACTAAGATACTACAAAATCCAAAATTTTGATGATTAAGAGAAATTGAAATGGACTTTTTGTGCTATTAATAGTGTAACTTAGGAGAAGATAAAAATATTTAAGATCAACATCTGTCTTTATTAACTCATCATTCTTGTTTGTGCAATATGTTTCAAATATACCTTGTGCTATTATGGGCAACATGAGATGTTATGTGACTAAATCCCCATAAAAGAATTTTATTAAATAAAAAAATAAAAAAACATTTAAAACTTATCTAAGTATGGGTGGAACAAGTGTAAAAGAATTAAAATGTAACATAAAAACATGTATTCTTGAGAAAATAAGGGTGTTAAACATTATTATGTACATAATGCATTGTAATGTTGTATTAAAATTAAAAGTGTGTAAATGGAAAGTTGTGTCCATTGTGAATAACCACCTTCTCAACCCTATAAAAGGGGAGTAAACTATTACAAATGAGATGTGATAATATATGGAAATTATGTGAATGAAAAAGTATGGAATGAATATCAAAACAAATATTTATGTAAAAGAACAAGGATTAAGAAATTGTATGGAAGTCAAGATAATGGAAGGAGAACTATAACACTCTAAATAGCGGCGAGATGGGGTCAACATATTGGATCCAAGAGGAGGCACAAAGTGCACTCCTTAGTCGCACAATCAAGGCTAAAGAATGTTGTTATTGCATTATCAAGTGAATTTGCATCTAATTCTTCGTTGTTGAGTATGGTCTTGCTCCAGGTGTACCTTAAAAGACATCATTTGAAGAAGCTAGCTTAAATATGTGTTTCCAATTTGAATTTTGATAAAACTAGCAATTGCACATGAGTTACAAACTACACCGGAGAGAATAACAATGTTAGTTTTTTGGAGTTCTAATTTGCGGTGAAATGTATGTTATCTTAAATTGTTTTATGGTTGTGTGATGGGGAGGAAAGAATAATGCAATACAACTACAACATTTGACCAAAAACACTTTCTTTTATACCTTGATGAATGTCCACAACTCATTGCAAAGTTCTTACCAAAGATTTAGTCAAATAGTTCACATGACCGCAAGAGGCCAACCATGAACTCCAATAGTGGTGGCTTGGGTTGGGCATTTGTTTGCCAAAGTGGGTAAGTTGTGGCTATCAATAGCTTTGTTTCGATAATTTGACAACACGTGCAACATACGAAAGCACCTTGTTCTAAATCTCCCATTTTGATAGAGGCTAGGAGGATGCTAACAAAGGTTGTGGATTCAGCTTTATACTTGCGAATTGAATTTTCGAAAAGGTTTCAAGACCTTTTCAACATAGCCATGTTGTGCATGCATATGCTACGATCGGTGCGATCCATGAGGCACATTTCTTTCGGCATTTAGTCAAATAATTCACATGCTTCCATATTTTGCAAACATATCTACAAGGGCACTTGCAACTAAAACATATGAGAAAAGTCCCTTCTCCATAATGCTCACTGACGGATGTCGACAACTTGTTTCAAAGCTCCTTTTTTTGGCATCGACTGGGAGTATGCTAGAAAAGATGAATTGGTCAAGTTCGACACCTATTGGTTGCATTTTTTGAAATTGTGTTTTTTGTAAACTAAAATTAGGATTTTCCATGAAGTTACAAATAACAAACCACCAAAAATATATTGAATTTTTCTAATAAGCACTTTATCGCCAACCTGTCATAGTAATCACATAGTAATTAGAACCGGATGCAAATAAGCCAATGTCGGAAGGGACATGACCATACAATAGTTGGCTCACCCCTATGTAAGGATTTATAGGGGTTGAAGGCTTTATGAATTGTCAGGTGATTCATCACGTTGATTGGGTAAAAGGCGACACCTTGTGACGAGGCATATTAAAGTAAGGCTTTTGTATAAGTGACAAGGCAACAATGGGGACATTTACATTAAACAAGAATGACGGGCATTCACATTCAATTTTGAAGGTGGTGATGGATTTGAAGGTCGGTTGTCCATGTGTTCACATAAGTGTGCATTGACCACGCTTCCAAGCAAATCCAATTTGACTTCCTTCTAGCTTTTAGCGACCTGGACTTTGACTTCCCTTGCACATTGAAAGCTACTCCGTAAGACATACCCTCCTTTATGTCGTTTTCAAAATAGATACACTCCTAGAGTTTTATTAGCATTGTTTTCCCGGGGTCTCCCTAAAAATAAAAACAAAAACAACATAAGATAAGCATTCACCAAAAATGGCTTATAGGACAACAATATTTATCATGTTAGAATTCTCTTAAACATAAGATGAGCATCCAACAAAGTGCCTTGTCCAACAACAAAATTTATCATATTAAAAGCACGACTGTGATTAGCAAATCCATTTGTGTCCTTGTTATGATTATGGGTGATATGAAAATAAGTAACTTTCAGTTAAAACTCGAGCAATTCTAGTACTTTCATTTGCAAAATTAATCAGGTAATTAAAAAAGAATAATAATAATTCTAGCAACTTCGTTTACAAGATTAACAGGTGCAAATTCCATGGTTTCCAACTTCCTCATATTGCTTTGATAGTTAACAATGAATTGCCCACAACACGCAGATGAGAAAAGAGCACAATAAATTCCTGAAATTGTTTTTGCACGATCCCTTAGCCCTTACTGAAATGAAAATCAAACAGTTGTGCATGATCACTTCTTTGGAAAATATCTCTCTTAAAAACTGTCATAACTAAATCAGGGCACATATCATACAAATCCATAGATCTCTTAAAAACCTCTTGTCGATCCTTCCCTAAATAAGAAATTTCTCAGTAAAAATTTAAATATAGGCACATGATTTATATGGAATACTGTAATGTATAGCATTAATATTACAATTGAAGATTGTAAGAAGATATAGGTCTTGCTTCATTGATGTGCCCAACACAACAGTTAATAATTATTAAAGATTTTAAGCCTTCACTTTTATTTTCCTTTACATTTGCTTAAACTTCCTTTGGCCATACTCAAAGAGCAGTCTCCAATGGCTTTTTTGTTTTCATTTTTTTGGCTTTATAGAATACTCACTAAAACCGGAAGAAGCAACAAAAAAATACTCCAGTTCCACCATTTTTAGGCACTGTCATGCATTTGAAAGCACAAGAAAATTTTGGCTTGAGGAGGCTGAGAGGATGTTGGCAATGGTTGTGGACTCTGGCTTTACACCTACTAATCACATTTGCCTTAAAGTTTCCAAGGTCTTTTCAATAAACCCATTTTTCTGCATATCCCACAATCGTTTAGGTCCGTGAGACTACATATCTTTGAGGCATTTTGTGGAACAAATCGTATGCATTCACATTTTGCAGACATATCTGCCAGGGCACTTGCAACTAAAACATCTGCCAAAAGTCCCTTCTTCATAATGCTTCTCCCAATGTCCATGCCCTCTTTTGAAGCTCCATTTTTGGAGCGGGCTGGTAGCATGCTAGCAAAGGTGAACTGATCAAATTGGACACTTTGTTGAGCACATTTGATGAAACAACGTCAATGCTCCACGAGAATGGCTGTCCCTTCTCCATAATGCTTCAGTGGATGTCAACCACCTGTTTCAAAGCTTCTATTTTTGCACACGCTGGGAGCATGCTAGCAAAGGTAACTTGATCAGATTGACACCTGCTGATTGCGTTCGGTGAAACAATGTCAATGTTTGATTGTCATATAGGTTTTTTTCTTTTTTCCTGTGGTGAGGATGACGATAGGCCAGCTACAGCTTCGCCTTCAATGGGATTCATTGCATTTTACAAGACTTCATGTCATCGAGGCATTTTATTGAACATTCCATGTGCCTTGTTTTAAAATATCACATTTTGGCAGAAGGCAAAGGTTATGGTGTCTGTCTTTACACCTGTCGGATGCATTTGCTGGAAATGTGCCCAGGTCTTTTCAACAAACCCATCTTGTGCATATCCTGCAATCAATACATTCCATGAGGCCACATTTCTTTCAAACATTTAGTCAAATAGTTTGCATGCCAATTGCATGCTTCCACATTTCTAAAGCTCCCAATTTGGCATGGGTTTGACGGTTTCCAAATGCATTTTCTTGAAATTTTCAAAGGCCTTTTCAGAAAAACCATTTTGTGCATGTTCTGCATTCATTGCAGTCCACAAGACCACATCTCACCGAGGCATTTTATCAAACAGTTCATGTTCCCTGTTCAAAATCTCCAATTCTGGTAGAAGCTGGGAGGCTGCTGGAAAAGGTTGTGGAGTCTGGCTTTACAACTGTCTATTGCATATCCGAAAATCGTGCTGGAAAGCACCCTGCTGGAAACACGACATTTTCTGACTGGGTCTTCTTCATAGTAAGAATGCCTCCGGTGTAATTATAGTTTGGATGTTGTGATATTTACTTAACAATTTCTATTAGATTATGAATTTATTTGTTTACTAGTGATATTGAACTCATATCATCAAATTACATTCTAGAATTTAATAATTGTTGTATAAATAAAATTCTGGAAATAGACACATCACACATTGATTGTCATAATCCACCAAGGAATTGAATTTCCCAATTGATGAGTTTCAAACATTTGTAATGAATACTTTTGGTTTAAGATTTGAAAATAAAATTGCTTAAACTCTTCGCTTGGATAAAAAAGTGTTGGCTATGAAAGCAGAAAACTATGCACTCAAATTTCCATTCGACAAAATTTCTTTTCAAGTACAAATCAGATGAGTTTAAACTTTATGCCACTTGTGACAGCCTTCACTTTTCCTACTACTCGTCTTCCCTGTAATTGCAGCTTGGATGATTCACCCCTTTCAATTCCGCTCTTCAATTTTGTTGGTGTTGACATGCTGATCAAAATAAGTCATTTCTGTTTGATCTGATTTTTCGGTGTGACAGCATTCACTTTTCCTACCCCTTTCTTCCCTGCATTTGAAAATTTGGCAATTTCATTTGGATTGTTAAACATGCCCTCTGGAACAACTATTAGTTTTGTTAAGAACCTAATAGATCACATACGAATATAGGAGTATTTACATCAACACTACTTTTTGATTTGGATCTTAAAAATGTTGTGACTTATGTTCTTCTCTCAAACATCTACACAGAAGTGGACAGGTGAGGTGATGTTCAAAAGGTAAGGTGAATGATGAAATATAGAGGAATTCAAAAGATCCCTGGATATAGTTAAATTGAAGGCCAAAAAATGGTACATGTTGTTTGTGTAGGAAACAAATCACATCCACAGACACAGAGATCTGCGCAAAGTTGGAGAAATTGGCTTCGGAGATGAAGTAAGAAGGGTATTTTTCAGATTTAAGACATTTACTAAATGATGTGGAAGATGATAAATATTTATTCCTCTTCCAGCATAGTGAAAATTTGGCAATTTCATTTGGATTGTTAAACATGCCCTCTAGGACAACTATTAGTTTTGTTAAGAATCTTCGGGCATGTGTTGATTGCCACACTGCAACGAAATTTATCTCCAATATTATTGCAAGAGAAATTGTAGTGAGAGATACAAACCGTTTCCATCATTTTAAACAAAGAGAAATCAAGAGTTTTGTAACAATGTGTTAGAATAGCATGCATACATTTTGAATTTCCATTCATGACAAGTCCTCATATTTAGTGACTTTTTTGTATGCACCATTTGTGTCCTAGATTCTTCGCTCATCATCCTAGCAACAAATTCCTCTCCTCTTCTTTGTTTAGATGATATTCTTTATTTGCCAACAAGATTTTTTATGAAATTTTGAGACTTTAACAAATTATTCACTATTGTGAGGTGTTTACACTCTTGAGAAACATCAAGAATTACAAAAATAGGACAACATAGGAGCCATTGCAATATAATTTGTAACACACAATCTTAATGCCCGACAAAAGATTTGAACTTGTATTTATAAGACTAAATGTCTTTACAAAAATGGGATAGCAAAGGAGCTGCCCTTGCAATATATCTACTATTATTGTTCTGCACCTCTTGCAGCTGCTTTGTCCAAGTCCTCCTGAAATGTAACACGCTTTGATCGCCCTTTACATTTGGGAGGGAATTCAGCATGTTCATTTGTTGGTGGTGCACGCCTACGAATTACCATATTCTCAACAAAATCTATTGTACGTTGTAGAGAGGTACCATAATTATCTTTTACACGTTCAAAAGGTTGTGCATGGGGATGAACAACCACACCATTATTGAAGATTGACTGTGCTCGAAATCTGTTACAAGCATCTTCGACCATCTTCTCAAGGAAATTAAGACTTCTCCTATGAACTGGTAAAGAAAGAAGAGTTGTGTCTAACAATCCTCGGATCTTGACAATTTGGGGATCATTAGGATCATTCACATCACCAACAACATTTTGGTTTACACTAGGATCACCAACATTGTAATTGGCATAATCATACCCAACATTGTTGTCGATGAGGTCAGAAAAATTGTTATTGACTTCATCCTAAATAAGCCACAAAAGGATACTTGTCAATAACCCTATGAAAATCATTAATAGGTTCAAAAAATAAGCGATAATAAAAACAATACACAAATAATACGTACATGAGCAGCAACATGACTTGTTGAAGAAAATGAAACATTTCTTTTGGAACAAAATTCCATTCCCATTTTCTTTCTCAAATCAGAAACTTTCAATATATGCTTGCACACATGGCCTTGGGCTGCCCACATGCATTCACACATTGCAAAAGAGTGATCCATGTTATAGACCTTGTAATATTTATCTTCCTTGCTTTGGCTCTTGACACTGTCTGCATCATGGAGCTCAAATTTGTATTTTGCTTCTTTCATCTTTCCCTCAATATTGCAGATATCATCTTGTTGATTGTCAAGCACATTTCCCTAGACTATTCTCGATATCACTTGTTGATCACAAGCACATTTCCCTAAGTATATTTAATGCAAACAAAATAAATTCAAAACATTTATTATTACAATACATGGGATGACATAAACATTTATATCAAGATTACCAAAATTGAGAACAAGACCTCAACTTTTTCCACCAATCATATTATAAATAAACATTTTTTTACATCCATTTGGTTAAAAGTTGAGAAATTTCACCATTTTAAAACACAAGCTTACCAAATGATGGAAAATAATAACGATTATCGATTGGTTCAAAATGACAATTTATAATAATGAGTTAATGACAAGGAAATGCAACAATAATGTTGCCTACAACAATACTAATAAATATTTGGACTTCTTAAATAATGATTATTTTTATTGATAAGGCGGGTCAAGGGACTCGTTCCTTATTTACATAAACGGAGGCCAAACCTTAGATATACATGAAAACCTAACAAAACATAACCAGTCACATTGGCATACTAACAAAAACCAATATCTTATTATATATTCTACTAACAGACTCGAATGATTTACTTAATGATTCAATCAAAATAGAAAGACTTTACACCGGTAAACCATGATCATCTGCGAGCTCAGAATCGAAATCTACTACAATAGAATTTTCTTTTAACCAACCCCTCTAGAGATATTCATAGGTGTTGCCAACAAAGCCGCACAACTTCGACCACCAACATAACATCGGTTCCAAGCAGATCGAGAGGCTTTCACATTAGGGAGCTTGATGCGAGCCCAACCTGAGCTCTTATCCCTCACGAAGGCCACCAAATTCTCAGAAAACTATAGCAGAATCCCAAACCATTTTTCTAATTCCTTAAAACACACTGTGTTAATAAATTTGAAGAACCCCGATCACCCTCGCTAGCCGCCTGCACAGACATTGAAATTCGCAACCTCTAAGCAAAATTCCCACAAAAGGAAGGTCAAACCAGGTGCATGGCTAAATTAACCGCATCCACTTTTGACGGATGAAGAACAAGCAAATTCTCAACAAAGATAGAGACACTTCCACTTTGTTAACTCGCAACCAACCTTCCACTTTCGTAAAAATCCTCCCCAAGGACCAACTTAATAGCTATCAAATCTTCGAACATGAGATATTAAAAATCCTCTTGATCGAATGCCAGAGATACTATTCCGAAAGCCATTTCCCTCATGTCATCGAACAAGGCAATACATGGGGCTTTAGGAGGATCCATCGAGACATACGTGAAACAAAAAAATTCTCCACCGCCCTCCTTAAAAAGATGCCCTATCTCCGACGACGAGCGAGAGAACTATTGTTGAAACCTTAACAAGGCATTTCCTTCAAACCATCATATCAAGGCCATCCCATGCTAAGTAATTAAAGCCACTTAATCTAATTGATCTTGCTTAATCCCTTTATTAGCCAACCAATTGGCACATTGATTGCCTTCTCTATACATGTGCTTTATACTCTAGAGAGGAAAATTGATAATTAACATAAATTTTTTTGAATGCCCAAATCTAGCTTCCAAGATAGGGCCTTTTTTTAATAATGGCATTAATAATGACCAAAGGATCACCTTCGATCTCCAAATTCTCAATATTCGAGAGAAGCAACCAGATCCAGACCTTTACTAAGTGCTTGTAATTCAACAATTACAAGAGTTGTCCTTGAGTATAAACGAAACAACCCATACCACATGGCCTAATGAGTTATGAATCGTGCATCCAAATTCGTAAGCACTAGGATTACCCCTAAGCAGAATTTCCCATCAAAATTAAGCTTAAAGAAGCCGGGGAAGGGGGATCATTTAGTATTCTTCCTCACCAAAGAAGAAGGAAGAGAATATTTTAAGGCACCATCTCTAGGTTTGACGATCTCAGGCCAATTATTTTCAATCTCCTATCATGTGAAATAAAGGGACAAGACCTAGACCAATTCGAGGAAACTACTTCAGAGATAGCCCCTTCCAACCTGAAAATGACTTTTTCCACAGAGTTACTTTCTTCCCTAAAGATCCTTTTGTTTCTTTCCCACCAAATATGCCACAAAAGAAGCACTAAACTACTTAGCCAAATTGAAGAAAGAGCACCAGAATGCAACTTCTTAGGCCAAGCCAGAATGGCTTCTGGAAGGGAAGGCCTCACTCAGGGGAGATTGAGTTTGGCACATAACCAATTCCAACATTTCACGACAAAGGGGCAATGCAACAATAAATGATTGCTACCTTCTTCCTTCATTTCACAAAGATAACATCTAGTGGGGCCATGGAAACCAACTTTTTTCTTTCCCGAGTAAGGATTTTACCTTGAAAGCCATCCAAGTGAATAGACCACCTTTAGAGGGCAAGAAGAATCCCAACATTACTTCCAAATCCTATTTTTGGCAGCAATCCCATAATGCAACAAAAGATATCCAAGATTCGGGGAGTAAGAACTAGAGGAGGCATGCAGTCCAAACTATTTCATCCTGCTAATTAGACAACAACACTTGTCTCTCTTGAAGGGCTGATTTGAATTTGTTTTTAAGTTCCTCTCAGAAAGGCAAAATGATCAATACTTTTCCATTGAATCACGTAAGGGAAATGATCAATTACCCCCATAATTGAGACAACAGGGCCCCATTCCTCTAACAAAATACTTTTAATCTCCTCGAACTCGAGATGTCCCTAAGAGCCGAGAAGCCATTCCAAGGATCATCTTCAAACAAGGCTTTTCACCATTTCCTAGCTTCCAAGTTGCATTGTTTAAGAACAAATACCTACATTCAAGCATAAAATTCCAAATGTGGGAACCCCTAGGAGGATTCTCTATATGGAGGATGGATTCTGAAAGAGGGGCTCCCAAATATTTTTTTTCAACCACCTGAATGAAATAAATGTTGGGTTTGGAAATAAGATTCCAAACTAACTTAGCTCCAAGGGCCAAATTTTGAAGTCCCAGATTAAGAATACCATCTCCACCAAGAGTTTTGGGTTTAGAGAGAGTATCCCAACTAATCAGGGGAATTTTCCTTTCATCGAGAGACCTTGCGCATAAAACATTTCTCATAAGAGCCTTCAATTTATCCACGACACTCTTGGGGATTTTCAGAACAAAAAGTAAATACAAGGGGGTAGCACAGAGAACTAACTTAATAAGAATCAATCTCCCACCAGAGAAATCCATTTACCTTTCCAAGAATTTAATTTAGCTTCAATGGAGGAAAGGAGGTCCTTCCACAAAGAAGCTTTACCGGATCCACTAAACAGAGGGACACCAAGATACTTAATCGACAAACTACCTTTCTTAAATCTAAAAATGTTTAGAATTTGAGCTTCAAGTAGGGGGAGACATTGAAGAAGAAGATATAAGATTTAAGGAGACTAACTTCCCTGACCGTAGCCAATGAGTAGACATCCAAAAAGGCCTTCAATTCCTTGGTTCATGAATACTAGCCTTACTAAACAAAAAAGTATCATCCTTGAACTCATGGTGGGAGAAAGAATCAATCCCATATAAGGTTTTCAATCCCATTAATTTGTCTTCCGCCACCATTTTTTTGATAGATCAGCCAAGAGATTTCGCAACCAAAATATATAAAAAAGAAGATAGAGGGTCACCCTACCTGAGACCCCTATTGCTTTCAAAAAAGCCTTCGACACTACCATTTAATAAAACTGAGAAAGAAGGACCAAAGATACAACTAAAAATCTAGTTACACAGGAGTTTGGAGAAACCAAAATTTTTGAGAGTTCTTATGAGAAACCTCCAATTAATCTTGTCATATGCCTTGCTGATGTCAAGCTTCAACAACATGCCCGAAACATTATTAGAAGAGAGAGAGAGAGTGAGTCACCTTCGTGAGAAAGAAGAATACCTTCATAAATTGACCTATTGGGCATAAAACCGGTTTTCTCCTAGGAGATGAGAGGATCCAAAACAACTTTCAACCTAACAATAATGACCTTAGAAATAATTTCATAAGTAGTATTACAAGAGGGAACTCTAAAAAATATGCAAAGGAGGAAGGCTTGAGCTTCTTGGAAGATGCAAATAAAGGTGCATTCAACATTTTGAGCACAAAATGGGATCTCCTCGAATCTTCCACCACCGCCTGGACATGATAGCCAACTATATTCCAAAAATGCTTGAAAAAGTCACTTGAAACCATCAGGGCCTGAGCTTTATTTTTTTTTTCATAGAGAAGACCACTTTCTCTATTTCGAAAACAAGAATGGCTTGAGGAGGGCCAATTTTTGCTCCTCACTAATGAGTGTGGGAATACACTCTAGAAGGGAGGACTCGACATCATCGAGGGAGGAAACATCTCCACCCAATAGGGAAGAGAAGAAACAAAACCTTCACCATGATATCGTTCTCGGGTCAACTAAGTAGAGCCCCTTCATGTCTGTTCTTGATTTCTGAGATAAAGTTCAAATTTCTCTTAGACTTGACTGAGGCATGGAAAATTTAGAATATTTGTCTTTGTCTTTAAGCCAAATCTCCCTTGATTTTTGTTTCCAATAAATTTCCTCTCTGAGCAAAGAGCTCACCTAGTTCCCCAAGAAGAGATTTCTCTAAATCGAATTTAGCTTTGCCCCATGCCGAATTAAACACTTTCGATTAAGAGCTTTCAACTTTGATTGCACACGAGCCTTTTCTTGAAAAATATTTTTAAAACAATTCTCATTCTAATCCAACAAATTCCTTTTAAGTATCTTAAGCTTCTTCGTGCCATCACAAACATCTTTGATCCTTCAATTTGATAAGAGTTCCACCATCGATTTAACTTATCTTCAAGTGAGGCATCCTCGAGCCACATTAATTCAAACTTGAAAGGGGATTTGCGAGGTGCTTCATCAAAACTTACCAAAAGGGACATTTGATAACCGATCCGACCTTAACCAAGGCAACACAAAACTTTCGAGAACCATGTCTCGAGAGACCAATTTGGACTAACAAGGAATTTATCTAACCGTTTAGCTATGTTATCTGAAACCCTCCTCTATTTTCTCTAAGTAAACCAACCTTTCTTAGGTTCCAAATCAAACAGAGACTATCCCTAATGAAGGAGCAAAAGTCAATTTGACATTGAAGATTTCTGCAGATGCCTCCCTTCTTATCCTTACTTGAGGCTATGACATTGAAATCACCCCCCAAAATTAATAGATGATCCTCCGTGAGCAATAAAGGAACTGAAAGATCCACCCACAGGGTCCTCTTTCCAATAACACTATTAGAAGTATACACATTAAAGAGAAAAAATACTAATTGAGATTGATGAGGGCTAACCTAACAAGTTGCCAATTAGAATTCTCGGGCCTATACTCAACCTTTACTTGAATATCCTTCCACAGAGACCCAAACCTCCAGAAGCCCCATCCGAACCAGAGAAAACACCTTTTGAGCCTTTACAAGCCCTGCCCCAAACACATTTTGCTTCAACAACATACATTTTAGTTTCCTACAAAAGAATCATACACGCTTCCAAGAAAAAGGTAACGCTTCAACAAGCATTGTTTATTAGGGGTGTTGAGACCCCTAACATTCCAAGAAAAAACCTTCATTGATGACAGGGAAGGATTTTCACTTTCCTAGAGTCAGAAACATCAAACTTCAGGGTGCTCTGTTTACCTAAGTCCACTTATGTCTGCGCAACTTCTTGCTTAGATTTCTTACCTCTCTTTCCTGTTGAATCACAATTAGCAGAAATTAAGCCTTCATGGCCAACAACTAATTTATAAGGAAGTACTTTTGAAGCTAAACCTTCCGGATCAAACTCCCCATCCTCCAAAACGCCATCTAAGCTTGTAGGTTGCTCCAATTGCAAAACTTTATTGTTCTAAATCCAACCATTTAGATCTTCAAATGAAGAGGCCTGCCCTTTCTCCATTCCTTCCCTAATCAAGGAAACTAACTCTCCTGAGTCTCTATGAACTTCTTCCATTTCCTTCAAAAGAGAGTGAGGAGATAACTCCCTTGAAGGGCCAGGAATGGCTAGAATGACATTGACGAACCAGGAAGATTGCCAATCTTGAGACAGTCCTGAGAAACGAGGATTTCATTAGAAATTTGAGGAGAAAGCTTTGAATCCTCAGCATGAGGAGGAGGTAGAACTGAAGTCCTCCTGGCTTTGACTGGGCAATCTCTCCTCATATGACCCAATTTCCCACAATAAAATCCCTTCACATTCAAGCCTTCGTAATCAACAACCTGAGACCAGGTACCTCTAATAGATTTCAAGCTAACAGAGCTTGGGAGTGGGGAAGACAAATCCATTTCAACACAAACTCGAGCCGAAGAATTCCTCCAGGCAGAGAGAGAAGGATTTCTTATGGGGACATACGAACCTGGAATTCACAATATCCTTCAAAGCGGACTGATTCCGAATTTAGAGGGCAAATTATGGAAACTCAACCAGAGCGGGGCTCGAGCAATTTTTTCACTATCGGATTAAAATCTAGAGACCAAGGGCAAAAAAATGACAGTGGAGGAATTCAAGAACCAAGGTCCCTCTTTATACACCTTTTCCAGGAAAACCGCGAGGGAAACAAAACTTGAAAGAAGCCATTCGGAGAAATCTTACCTTGGGCTTCCTCTCCTTCCCCCAAAACTAGAAGATCGAATCTAGAATTTTTCTTCTAGAGAACCTTGTCCCCCACAAATTTGCAATAGATCTCCCTTCTCAATCGAACATCCACAAATTCCACTCTCGAACCGATAGAGAGGTCCACATTCGCCATCTCCGAGGAGATTTTGAACTCTATACCACCCACCTTAATCTCCTCTATGCGATTCGAGCAAGCTAATCCAACCTCAATTAGATTCAAAGGGACCTCATCAAATAAATAAAAAGTGAATTACCTTGCACCGAGATCAACGAAACTTTAGCCACCAAATTTTCCAAAGTGAGATCCCTACCAACGAAGCCATGGATTTGATAATCGCCGACACCAATCTTTTACACTAGGCCAAAACATCTCGCTTCCTCCCGGGCCGCAATCCTCGACCCTTCCATTCCACCCCACTACTATTACCAATCGAGATCCTGTCGCTCCGTGAGGCGACGCTTGACATCTACGAAGATCTTCTCGACCACCGAAGGAGACAACGATCTCATTCTTTTGCGAAAATTCAAAATTTTTGCGATTTTCACAACTTCGGCATTCCATCCCTCAACTTAGTTCGCATTAGACAATGATTCTTTTTGTTTTTAATCTTAAATAATGATTGTTTGTAAACATAATTAAAATCATTTCATTTTGTTCATTCACCAAGTGAATCTTGAATTTATTCGCATAACTTGCACATAATCATGTTACCATCCAATCTTTCAATTCACTATAAAATCAAATGCTAGTATTAGTATATTGCTTCAAAATTATAAAGTTTGACATGGGAAAATCAAATGAATATTCTTGGGGTCTTATTCCAACGTATTTCTTTTATATCATGTCAAATTTTTACAATATAAATACTATAAATATGAATTAATTAAAGCCACACTAACAAATAACATATACACATACGCTAGTACTAATTTTATAATAAAAATACATAGATAAATTAACATAATGTAAATTAACTAGGCTACTCAAATAAAAAATTATTAAAGGATATGTTCACTCAAGAGTGGATAGGTAAAATGGGGGATTTCATCAATGATTAACAAGAAGATCAAAATGATAAAAAAAAAAAAGATACTCTTTTTATATCTCATAGGCTATTTTTCACCTAGTGGAGGTTAAAAAGTTTTCATTTCATTTCACTAAATCCTGAAATAAATAAATTTCAAACACTACTAATATGACACGTTTTAAGTAATTTTGTTCATGGTGCAAATTTGTACACATATGAGCAATTCTGATCAATGTGGGATAAATCATATTACAATCCTTTCGCTCATCTCTATTATGTGTATTTTTGTTTCATCTTCTTTTAACATAATATTCCATGCCCGACGGTGAAGATCTGCTACAATAATTTGGAGAAAGGAATACGATAAAAGAGAATACAGTAGATTGTTGAAGCAGGCGAGATGGGCATCAGCCAGGTATTGAAGCGGGTACCCAGAATCAAATTCCCCAACAGACGTGCAGGTCACTTTTCCCATTCAACCCTATTTTTTTGCATTTGCAATTCCCCTGCTCATTTCAGTCTTATTTCTTTCTTTCAGGAAATTATTATGTAATATTTTCTTAACTCTGCAACAGAAACCCTAGGTGCCTTTACTTTATGTAAATTTAGTTTCTATGTATATGGTCTAATGCTTATCTGGTTTTCGCAATACTGTCTTTTTGCCTATTTGCTTACTTCGACGTTGTTTGCCAAATGCCAAATTAGATATTGTAAAACAACTAGCAAAGCCATTACATGAAGAAAGCAACAATTTTTTTTTGCCTGCACAATCTCCCATTGTTTTGTCTGTGCTAGTTCTTCACACGGAATATAATCGAGACATCCTAGAGGTGATAGTATGTTATATAAAATATATGGTATTACCAAAGGGGGTGACGTCTGACTGGTGGAGAATGCTTGCTCTCAAAGAGCCCACCAAAGTTGGATTCTCCGGAAGTACCAAATAATGTCTGAGGCCATGAAGTACCAAATAAGGTTTGAGGGCCAGGTGCAAGGCCTCAGCGGAATAGATGCCTGTCAATCGTAGGCATTAAATCGAAGCTGATTGATTATCGATCTGATAGCAATTGGGATGCTTCTTATACAATTAAAAAAGAAATTAATATCTGGTATTAGGACATTTAGGCTGGACTTAACTCCAATTGTAATAGTTCTTTACTGACCAAGGGTCTCCTTTGGGGGGCATCTTGGAGCACCTGTAGTGTAGATGCATATCATGCAACGACAATAAATTAATATCCGATTTTAGAACATTTGGGATTGACCTATCTCCAAGTCTTCAGTTCTTTATTGGCCAAGGGCCTTCTGGTGGCATCTTGGAGCAGAAGTAACGTAGATGCATATAAGACCAAGGCAGTGGGTAAAGTATTGTGCGGCATCAATATTTGCAGTGCAATACTATACAATATCTAGTTAAATTTAACAAAAATGTCAAGGGAAAATTGGGAAGATGTAGCCAAATTTTAGTTGTGGTTCATGCTAACCTCAGATAAAATTGAAGAGATGTTTGTAGATTTAAGACAGATCCATGTAGGACAGATGGAAATCAATTCACGGATCCATTAAGGGCCGTGGTGAGTAATTAGGGAGACAATTGCAGCAGCTGATTCAACATGATAGCCTTTGTAGGTAGTAACACAACACTGAAGTGGGAAGATGGAGAAGTGCAGAATTGAACTGTGGATCTTAGTAAAAAAATGGAAATGGAAAGTTCAGTTGAGGGACATAGTCCCATTTCTAGCGGATCGACTGTTTAAAGGGTAGCAATGATGATAAAATTGGATCAGAGTCCCCAAGTGTGCAATGTTGTGGCCCCAATATTCTTTTTCATCTAACCAATGATCAGACAATACTTGAGGGCAAGCATAATTAGATCTCTGTCAAAAGCAGCTATCAACCCAACTAAAAAATTTCAAGGTCGAGCTTTTTTCACCGGACCAAATTCTTGAGGATGTAATAATGAATGTAATCATTCTTTTACTGGTAAATGCAGATTTAATTGGGTAGTTTACTGCTCTGAACCTTGAGGTGCTAGATATATGAAGTCTTTCAGAATCCATTCAAGCATGACCTCATGATTGGGGAAAAGCCACTTCCATCTAATAAGTTTTGTACATTATCTAGAATCATAGAGATAACACATTTGTGAAAATAGTCCATATTTCTTCAATGGTGGTCTTTATGTGTACACAATAAATCCCGAGACTTAACTTTAACCCTAAAAACACGAAGGAACAAGGAATGTCCTATTGCTTAGTTAGGTGAAGATGTGCAAGGATATCATCATTGATAACACTAGGAGTTATCTTAGTCATAATAGGTACAGCACTACAGGCATGACTTTCTAAAGGTTTAAACTAACACGTTAGAATCTAAGGAGATATCATCCTAACTATCATACACACTATTAATTGCAATTTCTAGATATATTAACCACATCAAATTCATTTATAAACATTTACACTATTTGCCATTTCAATAGAATCAAGAGAAGTTATCATAAGTATTTCCTTATTTTATTGCTTTTGTAAGAGGAGATAGAGGAACATCACAAGCATTGTTGTCATTGGATAATTGATTATAGAAGATGAAGGAACACCATTAAGAATTTTTGCATTTTCCATTTCAATAGGAAAACGAGAGATATCCTTCGTCAAAACAATGGTTCCATTTTTTATTTCAAAAGAAGAGTGAAAGATATGACGATCATTTATTTCTTTTTGTATTTTAAGAGAAAAGTGAGAGATACGACAATAATTTGTTTCCTTTTGTGTTTCAAATTTTCAATAGAAGAGTGTGAGAGAAATTCATTAATAGGATGTGAGGTCTCCTAGGTCTCATTTAAGGTAAGCTTAGAATTGAGAGAGGAATAATTAGAGTTGAAGAGTCTCCTTTGGATTCAAATGTTTAAAGCCCCAACTTTGGGATTTTGAAGGGAGGAAGTTTTTCCTCGATATGGTTGGAGATTGTCTTGGGAATATGTGACACTTAAAAGATACAAAAATTAGAAAGTATAGTCTATCCACATTTGCACTTGGGTGAAGTAGGTTATTAGAAAACCCTTGTCTATAAAGATATTCCATTTTCAAGTGTCATATTTTCCTTTTTGAATTCAGGCATCTGGCTCAGTAATGCCCTCAAATTAAATTATTTTGTCCAAGAGTCTTCAGGGTATGATCATCATCCCAAGAATATGACATATATAGATGCAAAACTTTTTCAAGAATGCTTGAGAACAAAAATGTAATTAATACTTGAAGTACAAAATATGTGGAGAAGAAAATTCCCTTCCACCTCAAAAATATGCAGTCCTGCAAACAAAATAAGTTGATAATCTAGATGATTTTCAAGTATGCAGACAAACAAATTAATTGAGGACAACGGGGCAAAAAATCCCAACCTGATAATGATTTGGATCCAATACTCGGGTGGGTTTGAGGGGGTTGGGGGAACACACATCTTAGACTTTCCAATTCAGGAAGCACTGCAGGTCTTTTGAAGTTGATAAGAGGATAAAAGCAGCTAATTCTCCTCTTTCCCAACAATTCATAGAGGAGTTAGACCAACAAGATCCACATTCCATATATTGCTTTCAGGGCTTTGATTCTCAGCGAATGATGGATGTTAATGTAAACGGCTGTCACAAGCACCAACAAGAAAGACAAGAGGGTCAAGCAATAAGGGAAAGTCACTCAGTTCATGGCTTAAGGGAGTCCAACTAAGAAGCATAGGGTGAAGGTCAAGAGGGTAAGTGACCAAAAAAAATTAAACTAAGAGAAGGGAACCATGTAAGGCGAAAAATATTCTGTTGGAAACAAGTGACAAGTTTTTCATGGGACATTAGAGGATTATGCATAAATCCTCGATGTCAAGCACTCAGGAACAAGCTATTGACTTCACCAGAGAAACTCGAACTGAGTGTTTAGAACTTGACAAGAAGCTCAGTCAGATCAACATGATCTGGAAGAATCTTCAGTCAGTCTTTGAGGTATGAGTGCAAAGGAGTTGCAATTGATATTACTGGAAATTCAGGGCATAGCTATCATCATATGCATCCCAACTTCAGTAGCTTTTGAACCCTTAGTAGGAGGTTAAAGGCTGGCTTGAAAGTTAGGCATCTAGCAGATTATCTTCTGAATTGGTTACGATTATCAATAATTATGCTCCCAGTACTAAAGCAGCACCAGAGCTACAATCGACAGAACTCATAAATTTGATGACCAATAATATGGATGTCCGTTGGATATTCATTTGTGATCCATAGTTGAGGAAACAATGATTTGATTTGGATATTCTAATGTGCAATTCATCAACATGGATTTATATTTTACTTGTGTCAATCAAATGCAATATTCTACTGAAACCAACATGCACAAGGTAGAAAATTGATGTTTACTACAGTTATGGGCTGCCATCTACATTTTCATTCAAATTGCAATGTGTAAATTTTCCAGCACATGCCTACAGTGCTACTACTAAAACAAATTTCTCATCCCTTTTATGCAATTCTACCAATATGTGACTTCCAAACCACAAAACCAATGGTGTAACAAAGAAGTATGCCAATTCTTATGTGACTGAATTCTGCTTCCACCTGTAAGAAAGAACTATGCTTACAAGCAACTGAAGATGTAATTTGAATGTTTGCTTAAGTGCTTGAATTTGTAAAGTAGTTACATAGAATGAAACTAAGCAAGTAAAAAACTGAAATAAACATGAAAAGAAAGAAAAAAAGAATTTATATTAATGTCCACAAATGACCAAAAGTAGGTCAATGTGACTGAAGAATACAACCATAGTTCGAATACTCAGTACTCGCAAATACTTGGTAGACCAAAAAAATTTGACTCGGCAAAAACTTGGCAAAACTTAGGTCGAATACTCGGGAATACTAAACAACTTAAAAAATATGCAAATTTGTTTAAAAACATAAATTTTAAGCAACACATAGCTACAAAATGTATTGAATGAGTCCATAAAATGTTGGAGAAGTGTTTTCTATTAGATTTGAATACAAACGACAATACAAAATTGCATCATCATGCAAATACAACAACCAATCGATAAGTAATATGAATTTATGATGATTGACATTGAAAAATATCATCATAAATTTCATATCTATCTGCATTTAGTTACAATATCAATAAGTTCAATTTACATTTTCCTCTTCCCGTTCTAGAAAATATTGGGAGAGGTCTAGTGCCTCTACTAGGCCCCACACTTGGTTTTCATGCGTCTCCTCGCTCCTCTGAAGGTGCGACCACTGGCTCTAACCTAGAAGTAGATGGTGGTGGTGGCTCCTCACCCAAGCTGCATATCGAGAGATCACCTCCAAAGATGTCATCGATCAATCCAATCTCCTCCCATTAACAAAAAACATGTCCTAGTGCTTCACCCTCCATAGCTTCCCTCTCTTCGAAAAAAGCAATCTTGTCTCTGTATTCGAACGAGGATTTCCTCTTCTCACCCCCGAGGGAAAAGTCCACTCATTTGTATGGATCTATCTCATCCAAATCAATAAGATCGTAACATCGATGTGGCCTCCACTTTTCTTGTAAGCACTTACGAAAAACGGCGGAGATTGATGACTTCATATCACAAAACCAAGTCGTTGAGTTTTTACTCAACTTGTTAGAGGATACCTGCTTCTTTCCCATCCGTGAATGGCCTCAAACAAACTCTAGTTGCATTCACATCTAAAAGCGCTATCTGAGGTTGAGATAGAATTCTAAGGGCTAGCTTTTTGAAGATGAGGGTATTCCCTCCCAAATCCTCCCACCAAGAATGTACAAACAAGATAATCAAAAGTTTATAAGTAATTAATAAAATCAAATCTGTAATTAATAACTTGATGAACATTCTAATTTTTATTACTTGGTGTCTGTGTGGTTCTCCCTCGAATAGCTAACAGAAGAAAAGAGCCTCCCCATGCAACACATTTGTAATTTTGCAGGATCTAAAATGATGAGGTCCCTCGTCTCAACATCTAGTATCATCCTCTCAAAACATGTTGAAAGAAACCTCCATAACTTCTCTCTAGTTCACATTTGTGAAGTCATTAGATTACTCTCGAAGAAATACTTGGGGTTGAGGGAAGTACCTCTGCACTTACTATTGGGACATGAATAGGTTGGTGGAGTTGATTGTTGATCCACCAATCTTCCAAATTTTTGATGCTTTGTCTCTCAATAATCTCCCAAAAGGGACCATATCGAACAAGACCATATCCCACATTTATAAAACCTTTAAATTTTATGGATAGACTCTTCTGGCCCTATCCATGGCCTCATAAATTGTACCCATGGGTTTTTGCTCCCACGTCATCAACCAAATGCAAAACCCTAAATATACATGTCTTTGGTTTTGCTCCTTGGTTACTTATATCATCACCTCACACAAATTAAAATGTAAGGTTACAAACTTACAAATAAAGTAAAAAGATTCATAAAAACAATATATTTATAATTTAACAAATTAAAATAAAGGAATGAAATATAAATCAAAGTTTGAAATTACCTTTTGATGATCTCTATAGCTCTCTTTCCCAAAATATCATCAAAAACTATCTTTCTTTGAACCCTCTCTCCATCCGCTTTAATTGAATATTGTGAGTCTAGCCATGCTGGCTTAAGACTCCACAAACATTTGCTTGAAAGATGTCGACACAAGAGAAGAGAACCATAAAAATACTTTGCAACGTCAAGAAATTAGAGGATTAAAAATCCTGACAAGACTCTAACAAAAGTCTTTCCCTTTGTGTGTTTTCTCATCTCAGCTTAGAACCCAAGGGTGATTGTATATATACTTTGTTATATTTCTTCAGCATCTTCTACCCAACTTCGTAGCCTCACCCCTTGGTCAAATTTTCCTATGTCCTTCCAGCAAAGATTAGGTCAAGGCAATGAGCAATAATTATGCTCCCAGTATTAAAGGCAGTCCAAAAGAGTGATGGATGTCTCTCTAATATGGATGTCTCCCAATATTCATTTGTCATATTGTTTGGATGCTAATGCAATTGATCAACATGGATTTACTTTTACATGTGTCAACATTATTCTACTGTACACCAACCTCTAATACAACTTGATGTCTCTAACATAACACTCAAATTCTTTGCATTTTTACTATGTTAGAGGCATCAATATGACTTCAAAAAAACACCATCTCACCATTTAAAAAGCTATGCTTAAAAATTAATGAGGCTGCGATTTGTAAATTCCATCCATCCACCCATTTAAACATGAAAGAATGGTGCATCCGTATTTGTTCCATTATTTCTTTTAGCTCTTCTAGAATTGTACTCGGTAGCATCGACAATCGCACTTGGCAAAACTGTGCTGGAATTTCCATTCAAATCTTTTGGAGAGGGTGCTACTTGTATCCTTTCCTTTTCGCTATTAGATTTGAATCACAATTTCCTTGCATCATCAAGTAAATACAACAACCAATCGATAAGTATGGGCTCTTTGAACATTGAATGGCAGGTTGTTGTAGTACCTGAAAATTTACATGCTTTATCCACTTCCTCGTGCATATCCTTGTTCCCAGTGCCTCTACTAGGCCCCACACTTGTACCTTAAAAATCCTAAAGGTTGTACATGCTCAGATGTGTTCCTAGCTTTTGCACAAAAAAATGTCTCGTATGCCTTTGCTTGAACTCGATGAAGATGTGCCCTCTTTCCCTCTCAAAAGGCTCTTCCGGTTCGAACGTAGGGACCTCTTCTCACGAGTAGAGCCCACAATTGTGGATCTTCATCGCATCATCATCTTAAATCCTTTGTCATTGCAGCCCCGAGTCTAATAACCAAGTCATCCATTGCTTTGCTTATGTGCCTTCTTCGTGTGAATGGCCTCAAACTTTTCCTCTCTAGTTTCTTCTCTCAGCTTTTCCTCATCCTCACTTTGCTCCTCTCATCTCTCAAAACCACAAATGTTTATAAGTAATGAAACAATAGATGCAAGATGATACTTCAAATGATTGACGCCTCGACATTGTTCGCCGCGAAATTACAAACAAAAAATGCTAATCGCTCCACGTACACCATACTTCCAAGCTTTGTACGGGCATTTGAGAATGGTTCCCTCGCTAGTGATGCTAACCTAAATGTCGAACTTGATGCACATTTGTGAAGTCGATGCCATTGTTAACCTCTAATTGCAACACAATGGTCATTTAAAAAATTAGTAAAACGTAAAAAAACTTAATTAAATTAAAAAAGGTGCTTGAATAACCATATTTCACTGTAATTTAATAAAAATGATATACCTATGGTTTAAATCAGAAATGAGTATTAAAATTTAAAATGCTTCATTAATCACAATGAACACATTTAAAATTACAAAACATAATCAATGAATTGATTACAATACGTATACATAAAATTTAAATAGTTTAGAACGAATTTGCGTAAAAAAAATACATACCTTTGGCTGCAAATGACTATAAAAAAATTACAAGCATTCGATTTTACATTACATGTATTTAGAATTACAATATGAATCTATAAAATATAAATAATATACACAAAATTTGAAAAACTTCAAAGAATAATAAAAAAAAATATCCTCACCTCCAAATGCAATTCTCCAAATTCTCTCTTCGAATTCGCTCCAAAATCCGCTCAACACAAGCAATGCAAGCTCAAATGGTTGTGTGAGTGAAAATGTCGTGTATATACTTTAAAATGAGCAAAAATCATGTATTTTCAGCATTTTTTAAGTGTGAAAGACGTGTTTACACATATATACAACGTTGGTGAGTTTTAGTCATGAACTCACCGAGTTTTGCAACGATGATACTCGTTTTTGCAGAATTTTTGAGGCATTAGTACTCGCCAATCTCACCATTTCAGGCAAAAACTTAACCAGTATGCTAACTATGGATACAACCATTAACAATAGAGAGTTCTAGGAAGAGAGAATCCGAGAGGTGAACCAAAGAAAAAAAAAAGTACAAAAGACATGAGCAACACGCCACTAACACAAGTTACAAAGAAATTGATATAAATAACAATGAGGGGCGAACAAAAACCCCAAGAGCATGTGTCAATGAAGATTGGGGGCAAATCTCATCTAAATGTTCCTATTTATGCCCAAGTGGATGAATCATCTAAGCCAATCTCGATCACTGTGAGGGATCTAATAATGCCATCCGGCGAGTATACAGGGTCGGAGGAGCCAAGTTGGGGGATCCTAGGAGGAAGCAAGACACTTCCTCTAGAATCTCCTCTAACATCCAAGGTGATGTAACTCCTGCAGTAGAAAAAGAAGGTTGAATATCAGTTTGCCCATGTGGTGGGGGCGTTGGAAAGTAGTAGATCCATATCGCCGGAGAGAGCTAGTCGAACCATGCCGATGGGGTAGAGCAAAGCCATGATGCTTTTAAAAATTAGAGAGATAAAAGGCTTGGAGATCCAGTAGTTTGAGTAAAGTAATGATACATTGAGAGAAGTGCCTCCTAATTGATCTATCAACATTAATGTGTGATGTATCGGTGTCCAAAGGACACTTAGTGATAGCTAGTTGAACAAAAATTTGAAAGAAGAATAATAGGTGATCAATATGGGAGCTCTAGAGCCTCTCAGGCTCCACACAAGCAGTAGGATCTCAAATGGGCTGGAAGGTGACAACCTCGTGAAGATAAGAGCCGTGGCATTTTCAACGTTTTGTTGGTTTTACACATATATTTGAAGAATGTAGCTAGAGTGTTGTCTCGAAGTCATTAACTCGTAAAGGCAAGTATGATATCTTCCCCAGGATCTCATAATAAATGGGACATCTGAAAATGAAGTGGTCCGTAGTCTTCACCTCCCGGAGGGAGCAAAGACGACGAGATCCGGTCTTGGCAGAGAATGTTATGCTTTGTTTCAATGCTCGAAATCATGGAACAAACTCTCATTTGGCCAAGGGGAAACCTCAAGCCGTGAGACCAATGGCGTTGGAGATAGTCAGGGTGACGAATAATACCGTCCACCACTTGTAAGAAATGATCAACATATAAAGCAAGTTTGGGGCTGAGTGGTTCATGGTTGGAGATCCATGTGGTTTGGATATACTGTCTCTGAGATATCCTCTCTAGTAGCCCTAGTGGCGACGTTCTTAGTGGGAAGGAGTCCGGGAGGGGTCCAAGTGATAATTACATGAAGGGGATAGCTTGTCAATAGAGATGCCAATCGAAAGGAGCAGGCGGGAGTCTCATCTCATACTACCAACAATGTTGACGTGACAACTTGGTGGGGACTAGTGAAGCAATCCTTGAAGAATTTGAAGAGCAAAGTGTTAAGTAAGGATACCTCTCATGACCATAAGCGAGTCTCCTAGGGATCGAGCTTGTGGATGTAGAAGGTGAGCCTGAAGATAGTCTCAAGGTGTAGCGGGTGGGTGGAAAATTCAGCTTGGATGATGCACTGAGGAACTGTCCGCTTGCAATGGATCATGCATTGCAACATGAGAGCCATTGTTAATATGGGCCCAATCAATGCCCCTTTGGCTAGGCCCCTTTGAAACCTTTAAGTAACCATACAAAACTATAGGTTTGATGATAGTATCAATGGCCTGGTGTAGGTGTAACTTGAGGGGATGTCTGCAAAGTGGATCAGAAACATTGACGTTCCAAAATAGAAAGAGAGGCATACCCCTTGCAAAGGATGTGGTTGAGTGGAAAACTTCATGTTAAAGCATGGACCAGAAAATTGGACCCCCAAATAAGTGTAGGCTGATGTGATCTCAAGAAGTTCCCCTTTGTAGAAAAATTGGAATCTAGAGAGAGAACGCTTGGAGATATTGAAGATCATGACCTTAGTTTTACTAAGGTTGACCACTAGCTGTTGGAGTTCGCAGAAGCAAGAAAGGGCATCAAGTTGTCGCTGTAAGCCCTCTGCAGAGTGTGAGAGGAGGACAACATCATTGGCAAAAGGAGGATGGCTATAAGCACCTCATGCAAAGACAACCATCATCCAAATGGGTATGCTGCTGAAGAAACTCCTCTAACTCATCAATGTATATGCTGAATAGGGTCGGTGAGAGAGGACATCCTTGTTTGACCCCATGGTACACCCATTGTGGGAAAACTTAGAAGGACTATGCCTCCTCATCTCTCCTATTATCATTCGAGATTTACAAACTGATTGCTTCAATGAAGCCTTCAAGAACACCATGGGCCCTCTTATTATTTGCTTTACAAGCTTGCCTTGCTTTTAAAAATTGCTTAAGCAATATGTTTCATTACTTTAATCTGTTGCACAATCATCATATAACTCTAAGGATGATCACCAATGCTAGAATGAATGCATTACATTGTCCTAAGGGGATTATTTATACAAATATATGAGAAAAAAATTGTATGGAGACCCCAAACGCCAAACGCCCAAATGCCAATACAACTGAAGAGACAACAAAAAAGCTTTGTATTCTGTTTCAGACATTTGAGTTATAATTTGGTCTTTTATGGGGCGGATTTGGCACGAGCTGTATTCTCTAGCAAGATCCCATTAATACCTATCAGATTCTGCTGTAACCAAATTTGATGCATGAATTTAGATCGAGCCAAATTCGCTCACTACAAATGCTTTTGCAAATGCTATGGGCTCCAAGTTGTCTGGATCATTTTCAAACCTTTCTGTACCTATCTTCTGCCTCTGTTCTGATTTTGTATCTCTAGTGATCCAATTCTGCAATATAAGGTGAGTGAAAACTTGTCTCAAAGCACTTCGTTAGTCATACAAACTTTCTACAAGGAAAATTCTGCTGTAACCGAATCTAATGCACAAATTTGACCTAAAGTGCACTCTACAAAATCAACTCTAGACTATAGTTCTTCATCACAAATATGCCCCCACATTGATGATTTAGGAAAGATGTTGACTCGATTAAGGGGCTTTTCAATATGGAATGGTTTGATGTGTGCAAGACATCTAGTTTAATGAGTACAGTGTTCTTAAGAGAATGGAAAATGCGAGACCCAAGTTTGCTCCCCTAGCCAACTCTTGGGGTCGAAGTAGGTCTGTATCTAAACTTTTGCGTATCAATAAAACATTGATATCCCTATCAATTAAAATAAAAGAGAGAGAATGGAAAATGCGCTGCAAAATTTAACTTGATAAAATGCTGAAATGTAAAAGATGGGGGCAGCTGCACATTCTATAAGGATTTACACCTGCAAATTTGGCTGGAAACACACAAGTGGTCACTAAGGACAGCTCTCCATATTAGATAGAGACCAAATGGAATAAGATATAAAGCTTAGGGGTTTCCTCAATTTATACTCAAGGGGAAGAGAACCCTAATTACATCATGACATAATCCTTTACTAATTTAAACAGAACATAATATTATCCCTACTAAACTAATGCATAGCCTTGGTCTAAGGACAATTTAGGCCATTGCATTTCATATTCTCTACCTGGAATTATGTAATCTGTTCTGTTACAAGTTACAACAACCAAAATTGAACAAACTGCATTTTGTTTGCCTTTGTGAGATATTGCATCAACATCAACACTGTTTTGTGGACTCCCCTGCTGTAGATGGTTTAGGAACAGGAAAAGCATCCTAGCGTGTGCCCTTGTTAAAGGGGAAGTCTCAGAGATTTTCCGGTGCTTCCTCATCTCTATTCCCTAATAAAACTGTTGGAAAATGTGCACAAAGAAAAAATGAAATAAGCGGAGTGCACACATGTTCTGTCATTTTATCATGAGAGAAATGGTTACAAAATGGTTGACATGGTTACAACTGTTTATTAGTTAACACTTAACTAATATTAACTTAACAATTATATATAAGCCTTATATTTTAATACCCCCTCTTAAGGCTTACACTATATAAAAGAAGATAGAGTTACAATCTTTAGAAGATTTTGTTTTGAATAACAGTTCTTGGACCAGGTAGAACTCCATCAAGCTGCCTCCCTAACCCTCGTAAAGGTGTAGTTCTTGAGCTGAATTCCCGAGTTCTTGGATTCCATCTCCCGAACTCCCGAATTATAGAATCTCCCGAATTGTTGGACAACTCTCCATGCTGAGCTGCTCGCACAGAGCTCCAACAAATTGTCTTGTGACTCATAAAGGTAAATTCCGAGATTCATAGATTGCCGAACTACTTGGACAGCCATCCATGCGGAATTTTATCTACACAAGATTCCTTCTTGTCATCAAAATACTAACTTCTTAGAGTATGCATTCTTCTTCTTCTTCATCAATAAAATCTTCAGTGTTTGGTAGGTTGATGCAGAGACAATTCAAGTTAGAACTTTTAGATGTTTTCCTTCTAAATTGATAAGACTGCCCTTAAAGGCTAGTAGCCCTTCCAAACATCAAATGAGATTGAATAAGAAGATTCACCAGGAGTTAGGAAAAACTGGGTTGCATTTAGGATACCTTTATTGAGTCCTTGCTCTGTTCAAAATTTCAAGGCCTACCTCAAACCCTAAGTCCTCTGTTTTTGACCTTGTCACTGTCTCCTAGGCCTAATTAGCCCTTCTTAAACCCCAAAGCTTATAGCTCAGACAAATGTAGAGATAGGTACAAAAACTAAGGGATGTTCTGGGTACCCTTTTCCTCCCTCATGCTTCATACAAAATTTCATGGCTTATCTCCTTGTTTTTGTTTTCCAAATCCTCACCTCCAATTCTAGGACTAGGTCTTAGATCAACTTCTACAGGCCTGCTCTTAGACTGTAAAGATTTGTGTCTTACCAGAGGAATCTCAGGCTTTCGAACCCCCAAAATCTGCCTCTACACCCTCCTTAGATGCTTTGTACAAAGTTACAGGCTTTGACAACAAGTATAAGATCTTCAAATATCATTCTTTCCCCAAACCCTAGGTAGGGTTTCTAAGTAACCTGGTAAGAGGAAAAAGCTTATAAAACAAAACTTTCTCAATTTCAAGCTTTGAAACTTAGTCTATAGGTCTGTCCTGACCTCCCTAGGGTTCCTGAGCAATCAGTGTTTGGTGTTAAGAAAGGAAACTTCAAAATTCATGCTAAACTTACCTGCTCCGGACTGTAGATGACAGGGTTTTGACTTTCAAGGAACCAAATCTTCAAAACAGAGAGCAATTCCTCAATCATGCATGTAAACTCTTGTAACAGGGCTCCCTTCACCTTGTCAAAGTGAGCAATCATAGAAAACTATCAAACTATGCTTTTCAGAGACAATTGACAAGGTCTTCTTGTAGAAACACAGTCTAGAACAGTCTTCAAAGAACCATATCAACAGAATGGAGAAAATCAGAGCATTTCATAATCATAATCCACCCAAGCAAACTCAAAACAATAACAAGACATCCATCAATTGACATCTAATCCCATAGTACACCTTCACCTTAAGGAAAAATGAGCATCTTTTTAAAATTCATGGGTTGATACACTCTTAAGACAGTCTTAGTCCAAAAACCAGAGCATTTCCTCTTTTTTTCCTTCTTGATTTACTCTTCCCAAACTCTTTCTCAGAGTTCTCCATGTGAAATACAATGAATAACTGACTCCCTCGAGTTTTCCATCCTCTCCTTTCATAATTCTTTGAGAACCCTAACTGTTTTTGCATATGTCACCCTTTACACCAACCATGGAAAAAGGGTATTTTATGAGTTTTTGAACATGTTAACTACTTTGCACCCTAAGGACTCATTAAGAACTTGACTAGACACCTATCCAACCCATCCTAACCATTTAGACCCCCTTACATACAAGCTAGCAAGCCAAAATGGCTCAAAACAAGTTTTAAAACTTCACATTTTCAAATGGGCAGGAAAACCCAAAAGAGGCAAATTTTTGAATTTTCAAAGCTTATAAACACCTCTATCCTACTCTGCCACCCCCTAGTGAAGCTTCTATATACAAAATAGCTTCTTATTAGACCCAAGAGAGATGCCCTCGCATCATAGACTGTCAACAATGGCCACATTTGCTTCTTTCATATTATCTTTGAGCGTGCCTTTGAGAACATCATTAGCTCAGATGCGACAATTTCACGTTGTATGACCTCTTTTCTTGCAATAATAACATTCAACTTGCTTAGTGTCTTTATACAATTTTCTTGATCATTTCTCATGCGGGAGTAAAGTGCACTTTCATGTGAAGAATTACCTTCTATATCATCCGTAGTTCTCTTTTCTTCAGCTAAGAGAGCTGAAATCATATCTTCTAGGCTTTGCGAAGACATCTGATGAGAGTAAAAATGACATTGCTATATGAAGAGGGCAAACTATTTAACAAAATGGCTTTAGAATCTTCATCATCTACTAGAGCTTTAACCTTTGCTAACTGTCTAAGAAGAGATCTCAAATTATTTATATGATTGGACATAGTAACATCATCAACCATCTTGAATTGAAAGAGTTGAAGCTTTAAAGAAAATTTAGCGTTCATTGTTTTTGCCCCAAACAACCTATTTAGGTTATCCTAGATATCTTTTGATGATTTGTCTAAATCTATATGATGAAGTTCAATCAAAAAGAGCAAGCCCAATTATAACTTTCACTTTATCATTGCAGATTTCTTACTCTAATAATTTGGCAACATTGGTGGGTTTTGTTTCTTTTCCATTAACAATACCCCACAAATTTTTGTTCATTAATTGCATTTGTATTTTAACTTTCCAAGTGTGAAAGTTAAACCCATAATATTTTTCCATTCTAAAATATTTATTTAGACTTTGAAATATTTATTTAGATGGAAAAAATAAGTGAATAACAGATAAGTATGATTACTCCGATAATGTTTCAGTTGAAATTTTGTCCCACCTAGTAGAGATTCACATCTAGGATATTTGACATTTTCTACATTTGCGATTTTCGTGCCCTTTTTCAACTGAGTTTCTACCCAATATGTGCTTTAAAAAGGTGTTTAATAATGGTGGATTTGCCCTTTTTAGCGACTTTATCTCAATGTTTAATAAAGATGGATTTGTGACTTATGCCTCAATATTGATTATTATTGCCCGCGACTATATTTTTGCCCTTTATGAACCTTCACGACAAAGATATCGTTTGCAAACTGTCATGTGATTGTTTCGCGATTGTATACTATTCCTTTTCGAAGTCCAAACCCTTCGAAAATTGCCAAAGTCGTAATTTTCTTCAATCTTCTACTCACAATTTTCTTCAGTCTTCCTCTTGCGATTTTAATCACAATAATCTTGTGCCCTTCAAGATTATATGAGTCACGTTTTTGCCCTAGATAACCCTCAAAATCATTCTCGAATGTTCTCCTTTGATCCATAGGGATCTAAAGTAACACCACTTCATCGTAACAACCAAAACTAGAAAAAATCAATCATAAAGAGGAGCAGATCGTTAAGTTACAGAACCGCCACTCTGTGCAGAGTAGCGGTTGTGTAACCGCCCCTCTCCATATAACGCGTGGTTACGTAACCGCTGCGGTTTGTAGAATCGCTTGTTCAGTATACACCAACGGTCTTCTCACTAATGAGTGGTTACACAACCGTTACTTTGCACAAAACGACGGTTACGTAATCGCCATGGCGATTGCATAACCGTCGGTCTCCGCATACACCGCAATCCTGTCACTAATGAAACAAAAATAAATAAAGCCAGCAAGAGAACAAGTGGAATTCATCATCGATTCATGGGAGAAGTGAGCAAGAAGACTTTGGTGCTGGAATTGAATTGTAGAAGTAAGGTGAAAGTGCAGAGCAAACAAGTATAGAGGGTGGAAGTAACATTGTTGTCTTCCTTCAACTTCTTGTATTTTGTAATTGATTAAATTGGCCAATATATAAGTGGGAAGAAAGAGCAATTGCCCTTCCCGACTAGTTTTCCCTCAAATTGGGGTTTCCAAGATAAAAATCTTGTGTTTGCATTAAGTTGTTCATTCTAATTTTGCTGCAAGTAGTTCTAAGCACTAAGATTCATTCACTAGCTTTCAATTTCTCTGTCATTTTCAATAATTGAAAGTAGAAACAACATTTTGTGGTCTCGTAAATTTCCAAAGTAGAGGTTTACAAATCATTTTGGTATCAGAGCTGATTATTATCCAAGACTGTGGTATTCATTCTTGTGTGATTTGTATGACAATGACAAGGTCTAAAGGTGAAGAAGTTTTACCTTGCGATCCAGACATATCTACGAAGAAGTGGAAACAAAGAGTTAGAGATCAAATGGAAGAAGAGAACTTGGTCCAATTGAGATTACTGGAAAGATGGATAGGTTCAGTATAGAACTCAAAAGAACTCTGCAAAAACATGACATCGATTAAACAAGATTCCATGGACTCAGTGGTTCGAGCTTTGGCCAAAAAGTTTGGCATAGGAAAGAGCCACTGATGAGGAAGAAGATGTGGAAGAGCATGAAGAAGAAACTCTAGTTGGAAAAGAGAAGGTAAAATCTGATCATGCTCCTTTTAAAGTTGAAACTAAAGTTGAGATAAAAAGCTTTGAAGGACAAGTAGATGCATAAATTGCTTGATAAATGGTTAAAACAATTGGAGGTCTATTTTAGTGTACATGATGTCACTGAGGCACAAAGGATCACCTTTGCACGTCTCAAAATGGAAGGACATGCTCTGGTTTGGTGGGAAACCCATCTAGCCACTTGTGAGAAGAAGAAATGTCCTATTGTAAGATCTTGGAGGGTTTTAAAGAATTGCTTAGAGCTAATTTTTATCCTATTGGCCATAAGATTGACCAAATGATTAAATGGCAATATTTTAGACAAAGCAATGGTCAAAGTGTGTAAGATTACACTACGGAGTTTCGGAGACAAGCCATGTTGCTTAATATGGACTTGGAGGATGAGGATATTCTAACCAAGTATTTGGGAGGACTTCACACTCACCTTCAAGGAAGGTCATCTCCATGAAGCCCAAGGATCTCAATGAAGCATGTGTGCAAGCATATTATATTGATGATGAGAAGAAGCAAGGAGAAATGAGTCAAGGACAAAACAATCAACAAATCAGCCAAAGAAAGAGCAGGACAAACAAGTAACAAAGGTAAATGGAAAGGGAAAGGTAAACAAATTGCTACTACTTTGAATACTTGTAAAGATCCTAAGAATTTTTGTAAGAATTGTGATATCAATGGTCATACTGATGCTACATGTTGGAAGTTACATCCAAATTACATCCAAAGAACCGAACCAAGGATTCAAGAAATCCATGACAGCTTGTAAAGACAAATGGGGAGGTAGAATAAAGGATGATTCTATGTAGACAAGAGACTAAGATGCACAACCACCAACATGGACAACCAAGAAGAAGAAGAAGAGATGAGTAAGCTATTTCAGATCAAAATCCAAATCAAGAGGAACTAAGGTAAATGCTTTGGTTGATATTGGTTCTCAATCTAATTTGATTTCTGATGCGGTTGTAAAGAAGCTTGGTCTTGAAACTTATGAGCATCCACATCCTTATCCTTTGGGATGGGTGAAGAAGGGTGTAGAAATTCAGGTAACAAGAAGATGTAAGTTCAAGTTTGGGATAAATTCTCAGTATATAGATGTATTGGAGGCTGATGTAATTCCACTTGATGCTTTTGATGTTGTTTTGGGAGTCCTTACTTGTATATCAGGGATGCTATATTCATGAGAAGGGAGAACCGATACAGATGGGTCAAGGATGGAGTCAATTACAACATCCGGGCACACCAACATAAGTCAAAACTTGTTATGGTAAGTGCTAACCAAGCAAAAAGACTAATTCAAGAAAATCATAATCAATTTTGTTTACTTTTATTAAAGGATAAGCAAGATGGGGTAGAAATTTTAGATATTTCTAACAAAGGATGAAGGATTTGGATAGCATAATTCAATATTTTCAGGAAGTATTCCAGACTCCCAAGCGTGTTACCACCAAAACGGAGGTAGAGCATGAGATTCAGCTATTGCTGAGTCCCCTCTACCAAATATCGGTTGTATAGGCAATCCTTGTTGGAGAGTACAAAGGTAAAGAAACAACTCCAGAGCTATTAGACCAAGGGGTAATACGCCCAAGCACCTCGCCATGCGGTTCACCTATTGTGATGGTGCCAAAGAAGGATGGTTCTTGGAGAATGTGCATTGACTACCGTGCTTTGAACAAGATTACCATAAAGAACAAATATCCACTCCCACACATAGATGATCTCTTGGACCAACTTCAACATGCGAAAGTTTCTTCACAAAGTTGGATCTTAAGTCGGGTTATCATCAAGTCAGGATGAAGGAGGATATATGGAAGATTGCCTTCAAAACAAAACAAGGTTTGTATGAGTGGTTAGTACTTCCATTTGGTTTATGTAATGCACCCGCTACATTTATGAGATTGATGAATGATGTATTGCGGGAATTCATAGATTCATGTGTCATTGTTTATCTAGATGATATTATGATTTTTAGTGCCACATGGGAGGAACATCTAACACATTTGCATAGCAAGTCTTATAAGTTCTCAAGAGAAACAATTGCTTATGCAAATATGAAGAAGTGAATTTTCCAAACAATCACTTGTCTATCTTGGGCACGTGGTTGGAGGAGGAGAGCTACGAGTGGATCCAAGAAGGTGGAAGCCATCACCAACTGGCCAACACCAACGGAGCCACAAGACTAGAAGTTTTGTGGGAGCAATATAATACATGAGGAAGTTCATTTGGGCTTCTCTCTATCATGCACACCTCTACACACATCGGCCCACAAAGAGTAAGGGTTTTAACTAGGGTAAGGAACAAGATCAAGGCTTTTGAGTTATTAAAATACAAAATTAGTCATGCTCCAGTACTTTCTCTTCCTAATTTGCAGCAACCCTTTGAAGTAGAGACAAATGCCAATGATTATGCTATGGGAGCAGTGTTGCTATAGGGAGGTAAGCCAATATGTTATCATTTGAAACTTTCACTTCAACAGTTAAGGGATATTCAATATATGATAAAGAAATGTATGCACTAGTTCAAAATTAAGAAATGGAAACATTATTTATTGGGTAAAGAAACTATTGTGCACACTGACCACAAACCTCTCCAATATTTGCAAGCACAATCTAAATTGTAGTAGGCAAGGCACTACAAGTGGATGGGATTCCTTCAACAGTTCCATTTGGTGATCAAGTATAAGAAAGGTAGCACAAATTTGGTGGCAAACATGTTGTCTAGGCCGCCCACACAGAGAAAATCTCTAGTTTGGCCACTATCTCTCATTTTGAGCCCTTCACGAAGGAAGCTTACGAGAGGCATATGCTCAAGACAAAGATTTTGGGGTGACATATCAACAGTTGCAGTCCAAAGGGGCTGAAAAGATGGGTATTGAAGATTGTTATCTCAAAGATGGGCTACTCTACCGATGGGGAAGCTTTGTGTGCCAAAAGAAGAAAAGACTTCTATTGATGAGGAAACACATACCTCGAAAGTAGCAGGACATTTTGGTGTTGGCAAGACCATGGCCCACTTGCAAAGGTATGTGTATTGGCCCAATATGCAAGAAGAAGTATCTAAATTCATAAGAGGATGTAAACTTTGTTGTACAAAGCAAGCCTAAAATCAGGAAGGAAGGTTTGTATATGCCTTTACCGGTCCCTACTCGTCCTTGGGAAGATATTTCTATGGATTTTGTAGGAGGACTACCTATGTCTAAACATGGCCATGATTATCTATATGTTGTTGTAGATAGATTCAATAAAATGTGTGTTCTTATGGCATGTAAAAAGACAATAAAAGCAAGTGAGGCAGCTGAACTTTTCTTTGCTAATGTATGGGTGCATTTTGGTTTGCCAAAGTCTATTGTTTCGAATGAGAGATTCCAGGTTCTTGGGAAAATTTTTGGACTACTTTGTGGGACAAGATGGACACTAGGTTACAGAGGAGCACGACCTTCCATCCACAAATAGATGGACAAATGAAGGTGGTGAACAGACTTTGGTACAACTGATTAGAGGATATAATAACAAATATCCATGGACTTGGGATGAGTCCTTAGCCTACATTCAACATTCCTACAATAGGAGTGGTACACACATCCACTATGTAGTCACCGTTTGAAGCATGCTTAGGATATCTACCTACTAATCCACTGGACATTGTGGTTGGACAACAGGAAGAAGGGGAGATACATGATTCAAAGGTGAGTGACTAGAGCAGAAGTTCGTTGAGAGGATCCGAAAATCCATCTCAAGGTGAAAGAACAATTGGAGAAATCTCAAGCCAAGTATAAGGCTAGACACGATCAACATCATAGAGAGCACAAACTTCATGTTGGAGACAAGGTTTGGCTTTACTTGAGCAAGGAGAGACTACAAGGCCAAGCAAGGAAACTCAAGCCACTACGGTATGGACCCTTCACTATACTTGGAGCAGTTGGAGAAAATGCCTTCACTTGATTTGCCACACTTCATGTGGATGTACTCAGTAGTAAATTGTGAGAACTTGCACCTATATGAGCCATCCATGCTTGATGAGGAAGAAGAATGTTAGTTGTTACCTTCCATAGAAGATTGCGTCTTGGACTCACGAGGCGAGTTGGAGGAGGATGTAGTGTTGCAGCAGAAGATCAGAGAGACAAGGAGAGGTCCACAAGAGTCTTGGCAGGTTGGACTCAAGGGAAGACACCAAGGCAGGCCCGGTGGTACTCGAAGGAGAAAGTGAGGGAATTGTTTCCTCATCTACTCCCCCATTAAGCTTTTGTGGGACCAAAAGCCTCTTGAGCAGGGGAGGTGTGATCCATAGGGATCTAAAGAAACACCACTTCATCAGAGCAACCAAAACTAGAAGAAAAATCAATCAGAAAGAGGAGCAGACTGTTAAGTTACAAAACCGCCACTTTGTGCAGAGTAGCGGTTGCAGTAACCGCCCCTATGCATGTAACCAGCGGTTACAACCGCCGCAGCGGTTTTGTAACCTCCGCGTTTGCATACACCGATGGTCTGTCACTAATGAAACAAAAATAAATAAAGCCACGAACGGTCAGTGGATTTCAAACATTTTGGCCATGTCTCTTCCTTGGATGTCTCTTCCCATTCTCTAGTGCATGGGAGGACATGGGGAGCAAGCTATTTAAGCAAGAGAACAAGTGGAATTCATCATCGATTCATGGGAGAAGTGAGCAAGAAGACTTTGGTGTGGAATTGAATTGTAGAAGCAAGGTGGAAGGGTGAAAGCAAGCAAGTATAGAGGGTGGAAGTAACATTGTTGTCTTCCTTCAGCTTCTTGTATTCTGTAATTGATTAAATTGGCCAATATATAAGTGGGAAGAAAGAGCAATTTCCCTTCCCGATTGGTTTTCCCTCAAATTGGGGGTTTCTAGGATAAAAATCTTGTGTTTGCATTAAGTTGTTCATTCTAATTTTGCTGCAAGTAGTTCTAAGCACTAAGATTCATTCACTAGCTTTCAATTCACCATTTTTTCAATAATTGAAAGTAGATCATTTTATTATGAGAGAAATGGTTACAAAATGGTTGATGTGCGGTTACAAACAGTTATTAGTTCACACTTAACTTATATTAACTTAACACTAATATATAAGCCTTATATTTTAATCATGAAAAACATCTCATTGTGCCCCTGTTAAAGGGCAAGTCTCAGAGATATTCTGGTGCTTCCTCATCTCTATTCCCTAATAAAACAGAGAAACATTTCCCTTATTTTTGGGATGCATCCCGATATAACACTAGAAATTACACAAAAGAGCTAGAAATTCTCCTGTCTGCGAAAATAGTGGCAGAGCATGCAAAGTTTACCATATGTAGACAAAACCTCAAAAATGCCTTGCAGAAATACGCAACATCTTCAGAAATAAATGCCCAATACATGTAGACAAAACCAGCTTATGTATGTCCAATATCAATATGACACTCTTATAGGTTATGCACAAATAAACTCTTCCAGATTGATGTTGAATCACAAAATGCAGCAGAGAGGGAAATAAGTTCTTGACCGAATCCAAGAGTTGGAATTCCTGGTGCAGTGAGCTGATACACTACAGTGACGAGTGGCATTCTGACTAGGGCTGGATGACATTATAAAACAATCAACATCAACTAGATTGTGTGAAATTTGAGATAGTAAGAGAACACAAGGTATCAAAACTTAAAGAGATGAATGCAGGCCAACGGAAGTTTATGGTCATTATCAAATGTGGTTACTATAGACAGTGGATGAGCATCTACTGTCCTCCAATCACTGGTTTATCTTGATGTTTTAGAGGTAGTGCATTCGAGTATTTGGACAGCATTAGGAAGTAGAAGCATATTCTGGTTCTAACCTTCAAAATAAGTTGACAGGGGCTGAGATAGCTGGAGAATTTGCTGGGTTAGCATTCTACTTTTATTTTTGATGGTGTAAGCAGTCTGATCACTAAAGCATAAATATTTTAAACCATTTTTTTCTGGTAGGAAGCTTGATTATTGAGGAAATACAATCTAGCTACCCAAAGAAAATTATTTCAGACAAAATTAAATAAACCTTTTCAGTTTAGTAAATAAAAGATATCCGTATGTCAACATGTATTCAGGCCTATCTCAATGTTGTTTTCCTTATAGTATATCTTCTCACTATTCAAAACTTTGGTTGGTGCCAAAATAGGTTAATCAGTACATGTTTTTTCATACAGTACCATTATGTTTTTCACTGGATTGTAGCATATTTAAAATAGATATTACTCAGCTTCCACAACAGTCTATGCATGCGACTTTCGTCTGCAGCCTTGAAGTAATAGGAGTCTGTATCATATTCCTTGAGAAAGGATTCTTGGAGTTTTGAGTAGTTAAATATGACTGTAAACCCGTTATACTTTCATTTTAAGTACAATTCCTTTAGAAAAGTTATCTTGCTGATTATTTATTGGAATACCAAGCTACATTGAAAGAGAAGTATAGGGGTTCTAAAAGTTGGACCACAAATTTAGGGCAACCACAATTTGCAAAGTTATCTTAATATTTGTTTTTTTGACATTTGCAGGCGAAAATTTGTCACATCAGGTGTCTCCCAAACACCTAAAACTGAGAATAAGGCAATGGAAACATCATTTTCATTCACTGCTGCTCCAAGGAACCCTGGTGTTGCAGGAAAGGCTTCAGACCAACCAAAGCGGACTCCATTGTCTGAAAAAGAAATAGAGACAATATTGGTAATTTTTATTTTTCTACTCTCTTATGACTTTGAAATAAATAATTTCGCTGTTTGACATGTTTTATTAATTCATAGATTAGCTGATAGGCTTTATTGGGTGTTTGGAAGAATCAATATTGCACATCTGGTGTATCTGTTATTGTTCAACACCAGACATTTCTTGCTTTCCAAAATTAGTAAAAGTGCTTAAGGTTGATTCGGGCATTTACAATGAAGCTGACCAAGGGTGCAAGGTCTGTATGTTGGACTACTTTTCCTCCTCAGCAACCATGAAAAGATGGTTAAAGGCATGCTTGAAACAGGAACAGGTTATCTTTCAATGTAGAAACAACATTACAATAGATTTAATTATGCAAGGATCCCTCATACCATAATCAGAAGATATTGAGCTCCAAAGTAGAATTATTAAATCTGTGATTTTAGAATCTTGATTCCTTTTCATCATTTTAAGGCAAAGTTACAAAACAAATACTTTAAGAGATTGATGATACAAGTTGTATTGCTGAGGACTTGCTGCTTGATATGCCTCAACATGCATTCTATATCACTCACATAAAAGTGTCAATGTAAGCTTAAGTTTTAACACTGACGAGATTCACTTCTTCAGTCTTTTCTTCTACCTATCTTTTCTTTGGAAACTAGTATTTTGTAGCTTTTTTTTGAAGCTGCTGGCGCCTGAATGTGTCTTAGGTTACTAGTTAGACACTCTTTTTAGTTCTTGAGATTATGGGAAGATATAAAAACATCAAATGCAGACAACATTGCCTTCTGCAACTGCCAATCCAAGCTTGTGGTATGTATCATGGATCTTCAAGACTGAATTTTTGATATGCAGTATTTTGATGAAGATTGGATAAGTGAATGTTCATCATGTAAAACACACATCTTAGATGTTAAATTTATGCCCCTTATGATCCTTAGCTAGTTCATGGAGAGTTTTTGTGATATTTTTGAAGGCTCCAGTTTTCCTATCAATGTGACTGCCAAGGTTTGTTAATGCCACAGCTATGTCTCCCAGACATTGTCCTTCAAATTGGTTTAGTTGTGAACCTACTCATGTATGAAACAATTAGATGTTCTTTTTCCATTTTGGCAATTAATTTATCCTCTTACATTGTTACAATCATTCACCTGATGATCTCTTTGGTATGTTCTTGATGAAATCAAAGACTTACTTTTCATCAAGTGGACATTTCCACCCTTTATATTTGCTATTGAAACGCTGATCTCACGCTGAATACTAATCCAAGGAGTCTTGTTATTGTTCTAAATTTGAGGGTTACCATTCACGGATATGTGCTCGTTGTTTTTTTGTAGCATGCCCCAATTGAATAATTGTGCCACAAATTATTATGCTTCCAAATAACATTTTGGCAAAAACCAAAATCAGAGATACAAGGGGGATGTTTGAGAGTAGCAGGATTAAAGCCATGAACCGGAGGATAAATACGATAGAATCTGTACCAATGGTCATCCAAGAAATTACACTGGGAGTGACCATAAACAAAACAACAAATGTGCCAAGGTGAACAGTGAGCAATGTGGAATGTTGGATTAAAATCTCCTCAGGGTTTCCCCAAGTCCTGTGCTGGACCAAACCATTAGCACAACAGATACAAGTCAAACAAACTCAACCTGTGTTGTCATTTTCACGCAAGCTTTTGCTTGAGATTACACCCAAAACACAGGAGAGAAGACTGAGTACCTCGTATAGAGTCTCACAAAGATCATCTGGGTTTATGTACATGACATGAAACCCTAGCCACTCAAATATATAACATAAACACAACTAGACCATCACCATAACACATGTAAGCTAGATCACTCTACTTGCATTATTCATGTTTACTATGCACATTACGCAGAAAACATACTTGTTATTCATCAAGGCAGAACTCATACATCACTCAAATCTGCGTGTGGTGTGTGACTTAACCATGGACTACAATGAACACAGATGCTAACACACGCTTCATGTGCGAGAAAAATATATATCAGAACCTCTAGAAACCCTAAGACTTGCTTGCTCCTCCAAAGCATCCTACCTATAAGCATATCTCCTATATATCTCAACTTTTTCAAAATGAGAGCCCATGAGGTGTATTTGTAGCATTTAAGTAGGTGCATGGATATTCCTTGATTCCACTCTAGATCCTTTGGAGTATGCTTGGTTGGTGCTGAGTTGTCGTGCACTCCAGGTATCTAGGCATCTCCGCATGTGACAGTCATTCCTTGTGATCTCTGATCTTCTGTGGTCATCCGCCTCTGCCTGACATTTGTCAGCTTCCGTGTAACCCTATTCCATCCATGTGTCAGGTATATTTTCTGCATATTCCTCGTGGTTCATCTTGAAGCTGCTTTTGCACACTGCTACTAAAGTTGCATGTGATCACACAAGTCTCACTCGTGCTGTTAGGATTCTTAGCTGCGTGAAAGAGAACTTCTTCTAGGCATCTTATCCCAAGTCAACATTTCACCATACTTAATATCTTGTCTGTCCTCAAACAAGCTGTACTTCGCCCCATTCTTCCTAGTTTATGACCTTGTCTTCTTTCCATGAGATCAAAACTTTGGTTAGCTTTCCTACAGCTCTTTCTCAAAATTTTCTCAACGCACAAGAATTTCATGGACTGCCGGCTTCAATTTCCTCATCTCTTCAGCTCCTAAAATGATGGCAGCTACTCCACTTATTGATTTAGATTTCCAGACTCAACTCCTGCACAAATTTTTCTTCCTTCAATGTTTTCACCTGGAGGTTATCAAACAAGTAGTGCAGAGCTTTCCTCTTTCTACTCAACTCAGCACTTGCTGTTAGAATATGCAAAGAGAAGAAAGAATTAAGAGAAGACTGAATGCAGGCCTTCAACAAGTGTGGCAGCATTAAATATGAAAGAGGTGGTTACAAGTGGTTATGTTTGATTGAGCAGTTACCAACTACATAACTGCATCATATGCTATATAATGCTCTATATTTCAACACTTGATATATTCTGTAATCATCTCCATCTGCTTCTATTCAGCCATCTACGAATGCATGTGCCTTCAACTTGTGGAACACACCTTGTTCTTTTTCAGTTGTGCATCAATGGATTCGTCCATGTTGGAACCGTGCTACTATGAACCCGATATTCTTCATCACCCGATGAAGGCAGTCAAGCTCCAACACAAAATCTCCTAGCACTTCTGCTAACTTCTCTTGCACTTCCTCTGTCGGCTGTGCACACGGAGTTCCCTTTAGGAGGCAGTCAATTGTGATCCCCAATTTATCCAAAGGTTCTAGCCCTTCCATATTCACACCATCCCAAATCTTAGGTCTCTCCTTTTCAACCTACTCAGTAAATTCAGCAACCCTTTTCACTATGGTTTCCAGATGTGCGTTAACTTTTATTACTTCCTCTTTGTCCTTTTGCAGGTTATCAAATATGTTATTGACTTCATTATCCTTGCATGGCCGCAAACTCAGTTGCCATCCTTATCATCATCACCTACAACTGTTCGTAAGACAACCAACGTGTATTACAAATCCGAGATCCTTCTCTTGAATCCTCTGCAGTGTCGTGCTCTTTGAATTTTTCTATTGTGCACACCAAACATACTTTTGGGATTTCAAATCTAGGATCTTTGACATAGTGATTCCATGCCATATCCAAGCATTCTTTTGCCCTTTCCTTCAACTCCTTAAATTTTTGGGCCCCTTCATCCTCTGACATTTCTGAGTTGGTGCTGAGATCAACCATGTTTCTCTTAGTCATGGTTGTCTCTTTCATTTCTTGTGCATCTTCACCATCATCCACTCTTACGTGCTCTCTACCCCCATTTTTGTGCAGTTTGCATGTTGAGTCTTATCCTGAACATCCACATCATCATGCATGGTCTTGTCCATCTCCCCACCAGCACTCTGACCTTGACTTATGGGTTTTTCAACACATGGATTTTCAGTCACTGCAAGTTGGTCACCTTCACCTGGTGTGGGCACACCTTCCCTTAGTCCATCCTAGGTTTCTTGTGTCTCTCGCTCATGTGTCTTTGTAACTGTTTCTACCCCTTTGGCAGAGTCTCATTTCATGCACTCAGTTGCATTGGAATTTCTACCCGCCTCATGTATGGAGGTGATGTCCTTCCTAAACAATCATGCTTCGGGTTGTTTATATTTCTTCGGAGTATCCTACATTTTCTGCTTCCTTTTCCGTCTACCTCGGGATTCATTCAAGCTTTTGAAACTCTTCCTTTTTCTTTGTGCTTAGCAATGTCTTCATCAATATGTATCTTTCTAGTTGTCGCTATTGCAGATACTAGTGATGTCAACGGTGTTAGAATATGCGGAGAGAAAGAATAAAGAAAGATTAGAATGTACAAAGAATGGATGAAGAGAAACCGGAATGCACACATTATTCATTGTGTGTCTGTCCTTTTATTATGTGAAAGATGGTTACAAAGTGGTTGAAGTAGTTTCAACCATTTATTAGTTAACACTTAACTAATATTAATATAATGTTAATAAATAAGCCTTATATTTTAATACCCCCTCTTAAGGCTTACTCTATAGAACATACTGATAGAAGATTAAAATAACATAACCAACCAAGACCACACATTCTTTAGAAGCTTTCCCTTTGAAAACAATGCTTTGACTAGGTAGAACTCCATCAAGCTACCTCCCTGACCCTCGTAAAGGTGTAGTTCCCGAGTTGAATTCCCGAGTTCCCGGATTCCACTCCCGAACTCCCAATTACAGATCTCCCAAATTGTTGGACAACCATCCATACTTGAGCCATCCACAAGCTCCATCAAGTTGTCTCATGACCCTCGTAAGGGTAAATTCCCGAGATCCACAGACTCCCGAACTATCTGGACAACCATCCATGTTGAGTTTCACCTACACTAGATTCCTTCATGTCTTCAAAGTGTTGCGATTCTTTTAAAATACACATTCTCTATCAGTGAGTTCATCAATGTCAGCATCCGGTGGATTTTCAACATGGCTTCATTTGGTTTGTCTTGGAATTTTCCCTTCATCTTTTTCTTTACGATCTTATCCATCTCTTGAAAAATATTTCGTTCAATAACTTGATAATATAAACTTTCTTCACAATTATTTATCATTTGCTCCAAGAGTAACACAGTCCATTCATGGCCAAATAAAAAGCCCTAGTTCGTGATTTGCAACAACAGATAGGATTTCCGTGCATGCCCTAGATGACTGTACATTTGCCCTTTTCCGACTGTATATGTATTTTGCCCTTGTTTCGACTTATCACAATCTGTAACTCTCTATTTTTGCTCTCGATTTTGTATTATTTAAATCAGCTTTACACAACTCGTACCTGATTAGGGAGAGATTAAACACACTTTTGGACTGATGCCCTTCATGTTTGCAGGATTTTGTGCCATCCAATCGACTGAAAACGTGATTTTCATTCAAAGCACTGTGAAAAAAAAAAAGTGATCTGACTGGTAAATGCATTTTGTCTAGGTCTGCAAATGACGTCTGTTGTCCTCCTCACGATCTGCAGAGTTCACGACAGCCTCCTCACAATCTGCAGAGTTTATTTCAATCTGAAACGTGCCCTTATGATTCTGTCAATTCCAAATCTTTAACTCTTCGAATGCATGCCCTAGTAGGGCTTCTTCAAATCACTGTGCCACACTCCCATACTCGTCAAAGAGCTTCCTCAGGCAAATGGTTCTGAAATGGCGGCGAATTTTCGATGTCCTGTTAGAATAGAGAGAGAAAGAATAAAGAAAGATTAGAATGTACAAAGAATGGATGAAGAGAAACCACAATGCACACATTATTCATTGTGTGTTCATCCTTTTATCATGTGAAAGATGGTTATAAAGTGGTTGAAGTAGTTTCAACCATTTATTAGTTAACACTTAACTAATATGAATATAATGTTAATAAATAAGCCTTATATTTTAATAAACAGGGTCTCTTTTGGTTTCCTTTTTCTTAGCTTTAACACACAATAGAAAATAATTTATTTTCAATCCATTTTAATCTTTTGGGCTGGCCTTATCTTTCAGGAGACATCATTTGACTCCTCATCCAGGTACCTTTTGTCTTCCTTCTGGTTATATGTTGCCAACATCTTAATTCTCTTGGCATCAATTTGTGGATATCCACTGTCGCCTGCAAAAATCCTTCAATCCATGTAGTGCTTGCTCCATATACCGTGCAGTCACCAAATATGGTAATTTAATCCAACTGTTGAACTGCCCATGCACTCCAAGATGCCTTACCAGTGTTATTCACAACATTACCCTAAATTTTGTGTACCCAAAATATGCATCTGACATCTGTTGCAGCAGTTGAACTCCACATTCAACGCAACCATCACATTCTTATACTATTGTTGTGTCACATAAAATGCAAAAAAAATATAATGATTCTCAGTCTCGATGAGACTGGAGATTTCGAGAGAAAAGAATTAACAATGGGTATCTAACCCCTGAACGAAAACAATGAAGCAATTGAAATGAAATGGACGAGATGCGATTATCTCATGATCTAGTTGTCCTATCAGCTGATTATCCCTAGGGATAATATTTCCCTCACAACTACAAGCCTTAAATTGGTCTACGTAGGACATATTTCCCATCGCACCTACCTTATTTTGAAAAAAAATGAAATTTGAAAATTTGAAACTTTCCTTTTCTTGGCACCCCAATCTCATCGAACAAGACCAAAATCAAGAATGTACCTCATTTGAACTCTCCACCTTCGTAATGTGCCTTTTCTACTATGCGATCGGTTTCCTCTACGATATACTTGGCGAGATTTTACTTTCTTTCAACCCATCCAATCATGTATGCTGGATACAATACTTCGCAGGGTATGTAATGCCAATTTCCCTCTGCCGTAATCCTTGATGCTAATAACATCTCAACGATTCAAATCTGTTTCCATCTTATGGATGTAGCCTTCGTGGTCTTGTTCTTTGTGTTACCTTTCATTACTTGTAAAGTTGTCTCCTGCTTCTTCACATCTCCAAACACCTCAACCAAATATTTTACCTTGGTAGATTCTTAGCTCTTTCTAGTCTTGTAGCTGACAACTTCATCTCATCTTGTTCTTAGATATACATTCGACCGATGTGCGTGCATGACAAACAAAACTTGACCAAATCCTTAGGTTTGCCTAAGTAGAGAATTTCGTTTATCCTCATTATTCTCGAGTCTTATAAGAAGTCTTGGTCTTAACATTTGTTTTCAACATTATATTCTGCTGGCAAAATATTTGGTACTTTGGGAAATGTACGACTTTTGGCACCAATGAGGAGACAAAGTCCCTTCTCTATTATGAGGGGAGGTTCCCTTTATTGAAAACAACACAAAACATTGGAAAGAATATTCACAATATGTACACCAAAACTAACCTGTGGAGGTTTTGTATTGAACTCGGGAGGAATGAAAATGTGTAGAGGGATTGAGGGAGAGAGAGATACACATACAAACAAGCAAATACAAATCTTATTTTATGCACATAGAGAATTAACCATGATAGAATCGCCATTCAACACCGAAATTTTGCAATGCATGAATGTCCCCAATAAAGAAAAACATATATTTAACATAGGAGAATTATATCACCAAAGAAACTTCAGACACAAAGTACCTGCAAACTAACTTTGTATTTCTTAATGTTGTCGATTTCCTACTATGTTTTTGTACATTTTTTCCAGTCAAAGTTCAGAGGGTTTAATGGTTCTCTCCTAGTAAAAACTTATATTCTATTTTGTCAAAAGATAACTAATTCTTGGACACTTTTCCATTTAATGTTATGTTTCTTCGTTGGGCAATTAAAGTACCTTTTGGCGACTAGGGATATGTATTGCATTTAATGTTATGTTTCTTCGTCAACTTAAAGTCCCTTTTTACAATAATAACTAGGAAACTACAAAAATAGAAGGCCCCTTCAAGTTACATGTCTATGGCATTAAATGTTATATTTCAATCATTGAGGCACTTTATGGGCCAAGGCGCCTTGGGCTTCCTAAGTTATTTTATGCTTGGGCCTCTTTTGAGAAAGTGCGCTTGGGGGTTTTAGGTCTTCTGATCATGGAAAATGTTATAAAAGGAGAAGAGGGGTGAAAGGATAGTCATTCATTCATACACTTATATTTCTTTGTATGTGACAAGAGTCTAGTATCTTTTGGAAACTATCTAGCTCATTAGTAGGATCCCACGAGTGCCTGGATTGCTTAAGCTGATCCATCCCATATCTAAAACCATTAGCTTCGGAGTGAGAGATCTACCCTAATGCTTGTCATTTGGAGCTGATTTTAGGATGTTTTACGAGTTATTTTCAGGAATTTCAGAATTAGGGTTTGAGGGTTTTGTGAGTTTTGGTGGTGATTTTCAGCTGGTTTTCGGATTAGACCTACGGCAGCCATAGAGAAGGGTTTGGCATCATCTACGTAAGATTTCACAAGGGTTTTTCCCAACTATCAAAGGGGGTGACTTTTCAAAGTCCTATGGGGCAGATCTTTCATTTGAGCCCCAATTTCTAGGTTTTATTGGCCTCAGCTTCAGATCCGGAGGTTGGAAAGTCATCTTCTATATTTATATATGTTATTTCCCAAGTTTCATCATTTTTGCACTTGTATTCATCAGATATTAATTTTCGAAGTTTTCCAGCTATTTCAGCACGCTGTAATTTTCTAGCATTTTGTTATCTGAAAAATTCCAAAAATATTTCCTTATGTTCTTTTATTATTATCCAGTTCCATTTAAAATTTCAATGTTTTGAACGGATATTGTGAGAGTTATTCGTATTTTACTGTTCATTGCCCTAGCTGTAGAGTTTTGCATAAAAATCTGCAAAAATCAGATTTAGTATTTGCTGCAAATTTCTGTGTTTTGTCAATTTTGTGGTAAGATCCCAACAAGGATATTTCATTTTGCAATGCATGAAAGGAATAAAGAAAACATATATTTAACATAGAGAAATTAGATCACCAAAGAAACCTCAAGACACAAAGTCTCAAATCTCCTTGTATTTCTTAATGAAGCTTCCAAAGTTTCAATTTGTTGTTCCTTTCCAGTGTTGTGACATAAAAAAGTTCTCTCCTAGTTAAAACTTATATTTATATTGTGAAAACTCTTGTAACTGGATTCTCCAACCTTCTCCTTCTTTACATTTACAATTTATAATCTTAACTAGGAAAATACAAAAATAGAAGGCTCTCATCTAGTTTTATTCCCATTTTCATAAGTAACTTAAAATTATAACATATATCAAGGGTTAAGGCCTTTATTCTTTCCACTTGGGCTTCCTAGTTTTATATGCTTGGAATTGAAGACTGTCATGAAGTCTTCTGATCTGACACAATAATGTTGCTTGCAGCAGACTTTAATGCATCCCTAGTTTTCCACGTATTGACAAGAGTCTAGTATCTTTGGAAACTAGGCAACTCGTATTTAGCTCCTTGAGTGCCAAATGCACTTGCAATTAAGCTTTTCCTGTCCATCGGTTCCATATCAAAAGGTTTATTAGCTTGAAGAGTTCATACTTAATGACCTTCTTGAAGGAGTTCTTTGATCTCGGTGCGAGAAACTATTAGAGCCATCAGGTTCGAAGAAGTGCATTAGAGATGCTAAATTCACACACATCTCCATCGGTCTATCTTCCTCAACTATTATCAAGACTGGTTCCCAAAGTTCTTTTTTCGGGAAACTCCTGAAGGCATCCATCTTTCAATGCTGGGTCAACTTCAAAGGTTTTATCCATGCCCTCACTTCCGATGGGATTTTCCTTTTGATGGCGGAGCACATCCGTTTTCTTCTACATCACCTCAAAGCTTCCCAACTAGTTATTTCAGCCTCAACACTAGCTATTGCTTTTTGTAAAGATAATTCCTCAAAGTTAATTTGGTCAGTAGGTCTTCATTAGCTAATCAATGTATTTCATATCATCGAGCAATAGATTTTCCATCAAGTCACACAAGAGCTCTTCTCTTTCAAAACTTTGAGTTCTTCCAACAGATTTGCTTCAACTCCAAATTGAATGTTGGACTGATTATCTAGTGCTTTAGAATGTAAATCGATAGGGGTGAGATCGCTGAAATAATCTCAAAACTTCAACACCGACTTTTCAATTTGTATGTTCACTCCCAATTGGATCAATACTAGTCGGGAAGGTGAACAACTCTTGCTATTTCTCCAACGGCACTTTATTTGGTCTAATATAGACAATCTCGCCTAGTTTTATCCCCATATGAATCAACAATCGCAACAAACCTGTAAACCTTCTCTCCAATTACTTCTTTCCACCGTCTATGCTTTTTAGACCTGGAACTTCAATTCCATTCCCAGAATGCCAAGATCTTGCTCAAAGCTTTCATTTTGTTGTCTCCACCAAAGGTTCTCGATCTCTCTAAAAGGTTTATCTTCGAATGATCACTTCTCATTTGTTTTTCATCCATTTATAGAGGTTCCAATGTCCTCCCAGTGGTCGCTTAAGAGGTTTATTGTCGAGGAGGGCACTTCTTCGAAGGAAGAAGTTCACGATGGGGTGCAAAGGTGACGTCGGGAGTTCCATTCGCTTTATGTTCGAACTGATGCCATGATTTGTTTAGTAGTATTATCAACGAGAACCATGGATCCCAAAGGATCGGGAGAGAGGGGGCCTCCATAACAATGGGGTCAACTTGTGAATCCATGCCCCACTTGGATGGGATTTTAATTCCCATGGCAAGCCTCATGTTTTCTTTTAACTTCATTTTTTTGGATAATTATCATCCCCACCTACTCTTGGTGCTTTGATGAGAAAGGCTGAAGTGGACAAGAAAACTTGATCAGCTCGAAGGCCTCATGGTGCAAAATGTTGAAGGTTTATGGCTCTTGAAACTTTGTCTTGCCAAGCTACCAACACCAATGACTTCGAGAGACCTTTTGCTCGAACAACCTCATTGACCACTTAACCATGACCTTGCTTTGTTCATTGATGTCCGAGGCTTTCGGGAGAGACCAATCCACGAGGGGAGAGGTTGTGACATTATTCTCTCAACATATATTGTTCCAATGAGCTAGTCCCATTGGGGTGCAAAATGTTGAAGGTTTATGGCTCTCAAAACTTTGTCTTGCCAAGCTACCAACACCATTGAATTTGGAGGCCTTTTGCTCGAACAACCTCATTGACCACTTAACCATGACCTTGCTTTGTTCATTGATGTCCGAGGCTTTCGGAGAGACCAATCCACAGGGGGAAGAGGTTGTGACATTATTCTCTCAACATACACTTGTTCCAATGAACCTAGTCCCATTATTGAACATTCCCATAGAAACCACATCTTCAAGATGTTTCCTTTTGCTCCAATCTCATTTGGGCATAGTCTCTCTTGTGCACTTCGTATTGATTCACACAATTTTCCTAGTATTCTTCATTAGTAGGCACACGAGCTTATGATGAAGCATGGTGGCTTTCCACGGACCCTTTGTTGTTGAACAAAGCTCTTTTGAGGAAGACATTTTGAAGTAAACTATATCTCGTGCCAACTCCTGATGTGTCAACCAAGGTTCAACAAGAGTAGCGAATTGAAGGTGATAGGGAATTGAACTCCAACCTTCTTGTGTTAACACAATTTGTGAACTATGGACAATTGTTTACACAATTCAACCGACAACACCTTGTCTGCGGCGTATCACAGGAAGCATGTATGGTGTGCCATCAAACCGCCCACTCAGATGTTAGAGAAATGCATGAATTGGATGAAGTAACTTTCATACCACGCTAACAATTTTGCACCTTCAAAGGGGAGATTCGAGAGGCTTAATCATCTTGAGAGGTTCTAATCAAGAACATTGTGAAGGGGTCGTTCACTTGCATGAAATTCATTTTACTCTCCTCAAGGGTGAGTTGTGGAAAGTAGTACCAAATTCTTGTTGATTCTTATACCTTCCCTCATGCTCGAGCCTAAAATAGATCCAAGAATCGAAATGGACCAAATTAAATAAGAAGTCATGTAGAACATGTCCGTAGTTTCAAGTTATGTTATGGAGTACATCACTAGTCAAAACTCCCAATATATGCATTTGAGGCCCTTGCTGATGGTGGGAATGAATAGGAACATCTAGGGGTGAAATTCTCCAATCCATTTGTCATTGATTACCATGTTCAACAATGTGATAGTGTTTGAGATATAATCATTGAAGTTGGATTTGTGTCACTTCTTGAGAAACTTGGATTTACTAGGTTTTGGTGCTTCATCCATCACTCATTGATGTTTTGAAGACAATGAAAATGGCGCTCTTCCTAAGTACATCTTGGGTTCTAGTAATGGTTATGTCCATATATGCCTCTCTTTGTAAATTCTCGATGTGTGTTTGATACCGTCCCCACTCAATTGAGTGATCAACACACCTATGTTGGTTTTCATTTCTTCACTCTTAGGATCATAGTATCAAGTGTAGGGTAACACCAACTTGCGCATTGCATGGAAATGGGGAAATCGGCCGCTTTTGGCAAACCACTTTTGACTAGATGTTGCATGAAGATTGACTTTTTGGGAGCCTAGAGTTTGGCACAAAAACTAGTAACATCGACATGACCTATTTCAACATCTCTAATCTCTGCAAGTATGGTCTCCAAAGTAGTATGGGGATCAAAAGAGTAGTATTGATGCTTCATTTTGGAGCGTAGAGGACAACGAACAATGATTTTGGCCAACATTTGTAAATTTGAGAAAAATGGATCTGGAGGCCATAAGGGGTGACAGCGAGAGAGAGAAGCACAATGCTCATAAAACCATGAAAAAGTTCCAAAACGACCACCTAAGGGCTAGAAAACCCGAGGTATGCATCTTAGCAGCAACAATTGGGGTGCTAGGGGTTTTAGGGCTTCAAATTTGCTCAAAAATTGGCCAATGTTGTTTGAGTTGACGTTGGTGGCTAAATGGAGGTGGCAACGAGGTTTATTTGATCGGGATGTGTTAAAAACAATTGGAATGAGATTGATGCAAAATAGGGAAAAAGGGTTTTGAGCATGCGGGTAAAAAGGAATGTGGTAGCACTTTGCTTAGCAAGATCCACAAGGTAGGTGGGGAAAATACACTTGGACGAGATAACTTTGGGGAAGAATTCATGAAAATGGAAGGGGAAACTTAGAAGCGTGGCATGACAAGAGTGGCATACTCAACAACAAGAATGAGTAGTGCAAGAAATAGGCATGAGGGGGTAGTGCGATGGGCAACGCAGATGGGCGCGCAGAGGGGATACTTGTTGGAAGAAGCGCTTGGATGCGCCAAAGGTGCTCAGTGTGATTTGTCGCTCTTGATGTCGTCAACGCTCTTTTGATTGCTCCCAAAAGTGACCTAAATTTGCCATAGAACTTTGAGTGCTTTGTTTTTGTTTGTGCCCCTTGGCATTGTTTCCATTATTCGTGAGTTTCTTTACATGAACTCACGATAATGGAAACAACGCCAAGGGCACAAAGTGCTTGAGCGTGTCTTTCTTTACATGAACCCTTTAATTTTTTGTGTTTTTGCCAAAATGGGTGAAGAGCGCGTGAGACACCTTTTCATCGTGCTTCTTGCAGTGGCTTCCCGACGCATTGGGCGTGCTTGGGTTGCCAAGAGTGCTAGGCGCCATTTTGGGGCATTTTTGCAGTTCCACTCGCATTGAAAAAGACATTGGGCCTTTTGAGGGACAAAAACAAGTTTCCATTTGTGAGCCTTTAGATAAAGTAGTTTGTTTTGGAATTTTGCACATGATGGATCGAAATTTGGAAGCTTTTAGCAATGTTTTTTTTGGGAGTACAACATATTCAATTCTTCGCCTAGCTGTTTTTTGGAGCTTCACCTTTCTATGATTATACTCCACTATTTTGCAAGTTTCCACTTGTCATCAATGGCTCTCCCTCCTTTTTCATGTTTGAATAAGTCACAGGGTGTGTATTTCCACTCTTTTTGACTCCTCTTCTGCCATTTGCTTTTTCCTTCTTTGTTTTTCTTGCCTCTTTATTTCTCCTCTTGCTGATCTTTCTTGTTGGCTCTCTTTGCGCTTCTTCTTTTGTTTGGCTTGCTAACCTCGCCGCTTCTTCTTGAGGATCTCCATTCGATATAAATAATTCGCCTCTTCTTTAGTGTCACTCTCCAAATTCATTGCTCCGTCCTCTTCTTCAACGTTGCTCCTCAAATCTAATTTTCTTCTTATAGGCATCTCATCTAGCCTTTGCTAAAGCTTCTTTCCCACTTCTATGATCTCAATCACCCAATCAAGCTTACGAACCCACAACTTCCCAAAGTCGTTTGCTGTCATGCCCTAGCTTTGTAAATCCTTTTCCACTTTACTCAAGCTTCCAAAAATTTGTCTCTCCAAACCCTAGATCTGCAAAGGGCCTTCTAATATGCACTTCCGCTCTTTTTATAACCAATTGTGCATTTACTTCATCTAATGTCTTTCATCCACTTACTGACTTTCCAAAATTTCATTTTCCTCGTTCTTTGACATTTTGCTCCTTAATGTTCATGTGATGTCGGTCTTCTTCCGCACATGATTTTACCTCTCTACTTCATTTTGTTATGAAGTCTTTTTCAGCACCACATGCACCTACCTTTCCTCTTTACCAACACAAATATGCGTTGTGTCCTTGAGTTGCACATATTTAACCCTTACAACTTTAAATTGTTCTTTAGAGATTGTCATCGACTATTTCTTTTTCGTCTATTTCCTCTTCCCAACATTGTGTGACCAACTTCTCTCATCTTACACACCACTTGTACTCTTTGATAATCTTCTTTCGTAGAGAATCAACGATTGAGCTACTCTAGAAATTTAGACATTTTGCGTGAAACTTGTCAAGGCATCGCTTAATTTGCCGGATGGGATTTACAAACTCAAGTTGAAGACTTTGTTGCATCTCATGCTTGTACATGTGTGGCCGATTTCATTGGTTTTTTGCATTGCGATTGGCCATCCTATTCCACAACTACTTCTTTCATAGCCGTTTCCCTTCTTTTTGTCCACTTTTATCTCGGTGCTTTCTTTTACTTATTCCATCGTCTCAACTAAGATTTCTTCGCATTTTACATTCCATGGCTTGTGCTCCACTTTGCTCAATTTCCTCCTTTAATGCAAACATATCCATTGTCACTTTGAAATCCAATCTTCTTTTTTCTTTGACATGAGGAGTTTGTGAGTCTTGTGTAATACCCCTTAGGGAAAAAATAAAAGAAATTTGGATTTTTCAATAAACCCTAATAAAAAAATAGCAATCTGATTTCCTTCAATTTATTACAGCAGGCCTTCAAAATAAAAATACCCAATTGTTGGAAAACATTGATAAACCCTTTAAATATATAGATTTGAGTGCAAAGATCAAATATACATCAAAAACAAATAATGTTAAATATTATGTTCGGGTTGGAAATTAATAAAAGTACAACTGACCATATATAGATGAAAATAACGCCAAAATGCTGGTCCAGCTGATTGAAGATGGTGTTTTGGGCAGAATTTGGCTATTTCAAAGCCCTTCCCAATCTATTCCCAGCTGTTACCACATGAAAATCTAAGCTGAGAGTCACCAAATTGGAAATTTTAGCCCCTAAGAGTTACCCTTGGTTGACGTTTTCATCCTCAAATTAGGATGGCTCCAAATGAGGGTAAAACCCTTCCCAAATACATTGTTCCAACCTAAGATTATGCCCTAGCTGTAAACTCTGAAAATCTAAGCTGCAATTTGGCATTTAGCTAATTAACAATCTAATCTGAAATTGGAAATTTTTGTCTCAAGATACACAAATGTCAACTTTTGGATTAATTTTGGGAGTTACCCTTGAAGATTGGAGGGTTTTCACCTTCCCATGTAGCAAATCCTTCTAACATTGCTCCTATTTTTTAGCTTTCTTTCTGGACATCTATGATAGTTTTCATCTTCAAAAGTAGAAGTTGGCCCTAGCAACATCTCAAAACCTCAATGTAAAATAGTATATTGTGTTCGATGTGTTCTAGATCATAGTGGCAAAAAAATCCCCAAAAGACTCATATGGTTGTAATCTCGGGAAAACCTCTTTCCTCTCATGACTTTTCATCTTGGCACATTTCCTTGAGCACCCTCAAGATATCTTGACTCTGTTGGACCAAATCCTTGGTCTTTGAAGAAAAAGGTCCTTAAGTGGGTACATCCCCCATGTCTAATTTGGCATTTGACTTTGCTTTATTGACAAGGTACTTTTATTTTAATAATAAGACATAAGTTGCAATTTTGTAATAATAGTGAGTTCTAGCAAAAGAAACTTGAACTTTTGTCCCTATCACTTGGAATAGGCAAAAGTCTGAAAAATGAGAATATATCAGCCACTAGTGGTGCATTGAACTTCAGTTGGAATAGGGAAAAAGTGAGCATACTTAGTGAGCCAATCAACCACCACATAAAGACAACTCTTATCTTGAACCATGGGAAGTCCGGTGATGAAATCCATTGAAATACTTTCCCTTTTTGAGTTGGGATGGGCAAGGGCTGTAACAAGCCTGCTGGAAATTCTTGTTCCGACTTGTTTTGTTGGCAAGTGAGGCACTCCTAGATGTATTGAAGGACTTCTCCCTTGAGTCCTTTCCAAAAGAACCTTTCTCTCGCTTGCTTGTATGTTTTAAAATACCCTAGGTGACCAACCAAGGGTGTGTCATGTATTGCCCTCAAAATCTTATGCTTCATCTTTGATTCCAGGACCAAATAGATTCTATTTTTGTAGAGAATGAGATCATCCACTACCTTGTACCTTTCATCCTCTATTTTCCCTTCAAGGACAACATTAGTAAAATCATTCTTTGCATACTCAGCTGTTATAAAATCCTTCCAATCAACTGTGATTTCAGACATGGAGCAAAGAATTGGTTTCCTTGACAAGGCATCTGCTACAATGTTGTTTTTCCCTTTAATATATTCAATGTCAAAGTCATAGGCCTGAAGTTTACTCACCCATTTTTGTTGCCTATCATTCAAGTCCCTTTGGTTGAGGAAGAACTTCAAACTATTGTGATCTGTTTTGACCACAAGTCTGCCACAAAATAAGTACTGTCTGAATTTGGCCAATGCATGCATGATGGAAAACATTTCCTTATCATAAATGGAGAATCCCCACTCAATATATTTGAGTTTCTAGCTCTCAAAGGTTATGGGATGCCCCTTTTACATCAAAACAACCCCAATACCTTCACTTGATGCATCACATTCCAACACAAAAATAAAAAAAAATTGGAACAAGTATTGGACATGTGCTCATTACCCTTTTGAGTTTGTCAAAGGTTGTTTGGGCTGATTCGGACCAGCTGAAAGCTCCCTTCTTTGTTAAATTAGTCAATGGGACAACCAATTGTGAAAATCCCTTTACAAATCTTCTATAGTAACTGCAAAGTCCCAAAAATCCTCTCAGTTGTGTCATTGTGGTAGGAGGAGGCCAATCCAATATGGCTTGGATCTTTTGTTGGTCAACATGAACTCCTTGGGCATTGATGACATGGCCAAGATATAGAATTTCACTCATGCCAAACTCACACTTGGATTCCTTAGCAAAGAGAGTTTGTTGTTCCAAAATTTCCAGCATTGTATCCAAGTGTTTCAGATGCTCTTCCCATGTTTTACTATACACCAAGATGTCATCAAAGAACACCAAAACAAACTTCCTCAAATGCTTACTAAAAACATGATTCATACAAGATTGGAAAGTAGCTGGTGCATTAGTTAAACCAAAAGGCATGACTAGAAACTCAAAATGCCCAAAGTGACACCTAAAGGCCGTCTTTTGAACATCTTCATCTCTTACCCGTATTTGATGATGACCGGTTCTTTTTTTTGGTTCTTGTTCTTGGGCTACTTCTTTAATTTCAGTTTCTTCTCCTTCTGATTCACCATTTGATATCACCTCTATGTAGTAAACTTGTCCTTTGCCAAGACAATGGTGACCAGGTGTCCATGGATCCTTACATGTGAAGCATAAGTTCTTCCTTAATTCATTTCGTGTTTCCATTTCCTTACCTTTGACAACTCTTTTTGTTAAGATCCTCTTGGATGGAATGGCTTCCTTTGATGTCCATAAGGTGTTGTCTTAGGCTGCCCAAAAACTAACAAGGAAGTAAAATACCAATAATCATACCTCCTCCTTCGCTCCGTAGAAACCTCAAAATGGGCTAGAAACTTGATCGAGCCCTGATTTTGTGATATGTAGGTGCTTTTCTTCAAGACGGAGCAAGACCTTCCTGCAACAACGATCCTCTTACTTTGCACTAGATGGGAAAAAGGATTATGAGGCTATTTTGGCATTAGGATGAGGCAAAAGGATGTTCTTTGCTCAAAGGATGCAAGAACTTAGATATGGCATGCAAGCTTATTCTCCGTGTGTTTAGAGGGGAGGGGTAAGGTTGTATTTATAGCTTGGGGGAGTGATTAACTTAGATTAATTTAAGTAATCATGGTTTGAAAATGTGGGCAAGATTAAGTGAGTGGTTTGAAAATGTGGGCAAGATGAGTGGTTTGAAAATGTGGGCAAGATTAGTGAGTGGTTTGAAAATGTGGGCAAGATTAGATGAGTGGGGGCCACGAAGAATGGGTGAGGATTTGAATTATATTTTTAATTCATAAGTGGAGGATTTTAGGTGAGTGGGGACCACGAAGGGTGGGTGAGGATTTGAATTTGAATTTTTAATTCAATAGTAGAAAAACATGGAGAATAATGACATGTGGTGAGGATTGAGTTATTTTTTAGATTTTGAAATGGATAATTAATCAAATTATATTTGATTAATTCGAAGTGTATTTTTGTGGGAAATGAGGAAGGGGAATTAATTGATTTAGATAGATGTGAAATTGGGGTGTCTACATTTTCCCTCTTTTCGAAGGGTACTATGAAAGTAGTGTCCTTTCAAAGAAAGTAGACGATATGGGGAAGAATTCAATCTACTTTTTAAAAAAGGTAGAGCGAATGTTTGTTGGGGAGAATAGAAAGTGGTGAGTGACGATGTCATAAGATCCTCCAAGACAAAAATGTCATGAGAAGATGTGATTATGGATAGATGTGGTGATGCCCCTCGAGAGGACTCGACGAGAAATGGAATATACGACGTAACTCTCAAAAAGAAGGGAAATGGATTCTCATGGAGAAGAGGACGATAATGGAGTGGAAGAGACTGAATGACCGCACGACGCAAATGGAGAAAGGATTCAATCGACCTTGAATGCTAGGTGTGAGGGTGTGTGGGAAAGAGAAAAGGGAATGGATAGGATTGGGGTTGATTATGAGAAAGTAAGGGAGATAGGGGAGGGGGAAAAAAGGAATGAAAGAGGTAGAAATAAGAGAGAGGGATGATAGGGGAAGAAGGGAATGATGAAGGACAAACAAGGCAAAAATAGGAAAATGACAGAGTAGAGGGTGAAGGGATGAAATAGAGAGATGTGCAAAATGAAGGAAGCAACAGAGATAGTAAAGAGGGATGCGTGGAAGTGAAATAAATGATAGAGCTGAGAAAAGCAGGAAACGGAAAGGATAAATAAGAAGGAGAAAACGAGGTGGGAGTAGGGGGTGAAATGGAGGAAAATGGAAAGAGGACGAAAGAAGAAGTAGAACGGAGAAAAAAAAGAAACTATGAGGGGCGAGGAAAGTGTGAAAAAGAGGAGAGAAAGGAAGAGAAACAGATACAAAATGAACGAAAAGGTAGGGGTGGTAGAGAAAAGGAGAAGTGGTCAGAAGAAACGTGAAAATTAGGGGAGAGGAAAGGAAGATAGAATGAATACAAGGAGAAGATCAAGGAATCGTGTCATTGCAGGAAGACCAAGGCAAAGAATATGGAACAGACTCGTATGGAGATGCATGTGGAGGGTGGTATGATAAAAAAGACAGGACAACGCTGAACAACCAAGTTATCGATGGGGAAGTAAGGAGGAAACGTGATGGAAAAAGGGGAAGAAGATGATACAGGGAAGGGAAATAAGACGAGGGGTGGAGAGAGAAGAGAGATAACAAAGAAAATGATGTAGAAGGAAGGGAATACAGAAAGGGGGTAATAAGTGGAAAGGGAATGGTATAAGGAATGTTCAAAGAAGAAAGAGGGGAGGAATGACATCGATTGGAAAAGATGTGGAGATGCATGAAATGAGGATACTAGGATGACGAGAAAATAGAAAAAGGATGTATGATGAAGACAAAGAAGATATCAAGAGGGCAAAGAGGAGATGGAGAGATGGGTAAGAAGTGACAAGAAAGGGTGGGAGTGAGGGAAAAGAATAGGAGAGAAAAGAGAATGGGGGATAGAAGAGGCAATGCCAATGAGGGGATGTTAGGGAAATCCCTTTACAATGAGTGGTGGGGAAGGGTGAGAGAAAAAATGAAGAAAAGGAGAAAGCTAATGAGGATTGGAAAGGGTAACGCCAACAAAGGGACGTTAGGGAAAACCCTTTTACAATGAGTGGTGGGCTTAGAGGAGGGAAGGAATGAAGGGAAACTCTAGAAGGTCCAAGGGAGTGAATGAGGTCATGCAGAATGAGGATTGATGATTTTTAGGAAAACCCGTTTACAATTATTAGCTCGGGAAGAGAAGATGATGATGAAAGAATGATATAGAGTGTTAACAATAATGGCGAATGTGTGTGTGGGTAGAAATGTGGGGGAATTTGAGAAGATGAAGTGGAAAGAGTGAAGAAGATGGGAGGGATGAGTTGGGACTAAGTGAAAGTGAGGAGAGGATGCGGGTGATGAGGATGAACGAGGTGAGGATGAAGAACCAAGACATGAAAATAATGGGAAGAAACGGTATGAAGGATGATGGATCAAGAAGGGGAAAATGGGGAAAAGAATGTGATCAGAGGTGGAAGAGATTAGATGTATGTCAGAAGAGGATATGTGGAGAAAGGATAATAAGTAGGAGGAAAAAGTGGGTAATAGGAGATACCAAAGTGGAAGAAGCGATCAACAAAGTGAACGAAGAATGAGGTGGGGGAGAAGTTCACGATGACAAGTTAAGTGTAGGGAGGACCTCGACATAAGATTGTCATGTGACGGAAGTGGTTAAGTAAGATTGCCATGTGAGCAAAACCGAGATGACAAATGGTCAAGCGAGAAGTGGTGTTTCATGAGAATCGAAAAGGAGGTGAAAGGATGTGATAATGGGGAATGCCGAGAAAAATGAAGGGTGAAGGGTGTGTAGTGATGGGGAAAGGCAAGGAGATAGATCATCCTTAAGAGGGACTCTTAAGTGAGATCGCCATGCCGGTGAGTGGTTAAGTAAGATTGCAAGCAAGAGAGGAGGAGGGTGATAGTGGTGGTAAAAAGATGTGATGATGGGGAATGAAGAGGAAAGATGGATGGTGAGATTGTAGAGTGATGGGCGAGTGTAAGATGACATGTCATGCTTAAGAGAATCTCTTAAGTAAGATCGTCATGCTGCTGGAGAGGTTTCGTAGATCACCCAACCGACAGGATGATATGCAAAGAGAAAGACAAAATGATATTGGGGATAGGGGTGGAATGGTAGGTGAAGAAGATGATCGCGATGAGAGGTGGGAGAAATAAGATGGGGGAAATATGATGGGATGGGGGAAGGCCATAGGGCAGATCAACCTTAAGTGGAAGTCTTAAGTAAGATTGCCATGCGGCCGGAATGGTTAAGTAAGATCGCCAAGCTGAGGAAGAAGAAGGATGATGTTAGAGTTGGTGGGAATAGGGTATGACAAAATGGACTGAAGGGGAACCCTCAAGTGAATTTTCCATACTACGAGAGCATGTAAGTAGGATGACCAGGCATAAGACGGATTTGGGGAAGGATGAGAAAAGAGTGAGTGAGGTATGCCTGAGTGGTATATGATATGAGATGAGGTGATAATAAGAAAGAAAGGAAACAAAGGAGTGTAACATGAATGGATGAAGGAATATATGTAGTGGAGGGCAGAGAGTGTGAGGGGAATCCTTAATTGGGATGCCCACGTGGTGAGAGTAATGATGCGAGAATGAGAAGTAGAAGAGGTGGAATGGGAAGATGTGTTTGGTGGTGATTGTTGTTTGATGAGAGGGGAGGTGGTGAAGAAGCTTCTACAATGGGAAGATCTTAGGGAGAGGGTAAACCTCCACTGAGGATTCCATATAGAAGGGGTTATTAAGTAAGATTGTCAAGCAGGGAAGCAAAAGGGGAAAGGAAAGAATACAAATGGGTGAGAGGGGACAAGAATGGTGAGAAGGGTAATATGGGTATAAGCGGCAGAGGAGTAAAAATGAGGAGTGAGGATGAATGGATCAAATACATGGTGATCATGGTGGGGGAGAAGGAGCTGACTGATAGTGAATGCTACTTGAGAAAGATCGTCAAGTAGGATTCGCAAAACCGCAACGGTGATCAAGTAGATTCCCAAACCGGAGAATGCATTAGTATGGGTGAATGGATGGGGTGCAAAGTAAGATGTCGATCATGCAGAAGATACTCACGTGACGAAAAGTATCTCTTAATTTTAATATAGCACATAACAGATGCATCGTGATATAAAAGATCAGATGACTAGACTGTAATATGCGTGATAAAGATAGATAGGGGCCATCAAAAAGGTTCGATGCCCCAAAGATTTATATGCAAATGGAAGAGAGCATGACAGAGGGCCATCAAGAAAGTATGATGCCCCAAAGATGACATGCAATCGATAACATAAGAATATTAGAGAGAACACCAGGATACATAAAATCAAGATGCCCCCTGTAATATATCAAGATGCAAGAAAGTAATTAATAATTTACAACTAATAATGCAACACAAGAACCAATAAACATGTCCCTAACGTGTTCCACAGTGAGGATTGATTGGATGTGCCCCAAACCAGGGGTACGAGGACATAGTAAAGTATTGGGTCATTGTCCTCAAACAAGGAAACAATGAGAGCCGGATTTGCCCCAAGCGAGGATTCACGCGAGGAGAAGTGGTTTGAATTTGGTAGTCATAAGGTGATTGGATCATTCGTTGGGGATAATAGTTCAAAGGTTAAATTGTGTTGGTTATTTTAGAGTTTTTGCGATTTTGTGGAGTTTACAATATTTTTTTTTATTTTTTTTTATTTATATATATATATATATATATTTTCTAATGTTTTTTAGATTTTTGACGATTTTCAAATGTTTTTGACTTTTTTGATGATTTTCAAATGTTTTTGGATTTTTTGATGATTTTTTAATGTTTTTGATTTTTTCTACTTTTTTTTTGACGATTTTTAATTTTTTTAGGATTTTTGATTTTCAAATGTTTTTTTTTTTTTTTTTTGATAATTTTCTAATGTTTTTGGATTTTATTTTTTTCTAATGTTTTTGATTTTGACAATTTCAATTTTTTCTAATGTTTTTGGATTTTGACAATTTTTTCAAATGTTTTTGGATTTTTTTTTGATTTTTAATTTTTTTTTTTAGATTTTTTCAAATGTTTTTAGATTTTTGATTTTTCAAATGTTTTTGATTTTTAGATTTTTACATTATTTTTGATTTTTGACGATTTTCAAATGTTTTTGATTTTTACATTTTCAAATTTGATTTTCAAATGTTTTATTTTTACACAGATTGGCAATTTATGGACCAGAGTGCACTTATTTTTGAGAGGCGATAAACATGGATATTATCCATATGTACCGTGTTCCGTGTTGTAACTTATGCTCAAATAACACAAATTCTCTTTCCATCGGCAGATATGGTGGTGATGATATGATGAAAAGAATTCCAACTCCATTCTCGACTCCACACAACTAGTAAGATGTGTGGGCTCATCACCGAGAATCAAGAAGGACGCAGAGGTAGATAATGAATATAGAGACAAATGCTAACAACAATCCCTTTGGGAAATCAGACTCCATTCTTCATAACGGTATCGAACCGCTTTCAAAAATGGCTTTCACTTTATGAGTCACGTGCTAGACTTAGATTAATTATGTGGCCTCATTGATTGGTAAGATATGAGGTTAAGGGATAGTTCTCTCTTCACTTAGGCATCTAAATTACGTGTTTGGGGATTCTATAATTTGTAAGCACTGTAAGATTTTGTATTTTTGAAATGACTCCCTATGCCTTGCCCCATGCTACTAGTGAGAAGCAAGGGCTCATCACCAAAGGCAAAATATAGGCGAGTGAATTCCCTTTTTGTCTTTTTTTTTTTTTTTTTTTTTTTTTTTTTTTTTTGATATTTTTATGCTTTTATGAGAATGACCCTCTACGCTTTGCCCCATGCCACTTGTAAGAGGCAAGGGTTTATCACCGAAGACAAGACGTAGATGAGTAAGGGCACCTTCCTCCATTCCCAGTCTCACACTACCAAGAAGAAGTGTGGGCTCAACACCAAAGACTATGAAGGACGAAAGATGTGACAATGAATTATTCATAAGTTATCAATTGATGGATTTTTTTACAATAGTGCTTTGTATTTGGGAAGAAACGTCTGCCCCCAATCTCAGCCCCACACGACTAGTAGGACGCGAGGGTTCAACACCGAAGACTGAGATGGACGACCAAACGAACTGGGTAACGAAGTTTAGAGCTTTGTTATGAAAGAGAGAATGTATTTGAAGGGAATATATTACCATCAGTAAGCTTCTAGGTATGACCATAGAGGAAAGCGACTGAAAATGGAAGAAGTATGACGCTCACAAACTTAATAGGATTTATACTTAGCACTTGTCTCATGATGATAAATATGAAGATGTGATTTTGATAAAGAAAATATCTGCCAATGGAAATGAATAAATTTATTCGAGATAAGCAAGACAAAAGGAACAATGTACACGTTGTTGTTTCCTGGAATAGAGAGTGCTTTCAAGAATAAAATTTCTTTGAATGGAATGCATTCATGGGTTTTTCAAGGACTTGGCCTGTGTCAATGGCCAATTTATAAGCTCCAAACCCAAAATTATCTATGATTTCATTGGGCTCAAATTTGTCTTGTTTGTCTCGTTCTTTGGGTGTGTTCTTTCGATTTTCTTTGAGAATGAAATCATTGACCTTAAATTTTCTAGGTTTGAATTTTTTATGGTAGCTATGCCATAGCCGATTTTGATATACTTGAAGATGATCTAGGGCATTAAGTCATTTTTCATCAAGAAGCTCGAGTTCATTAAGGCGTGAGTGTCGATAATAATCTTTATTGATTACATCTTTGAAGGATATTATGAAGGATGAAAATTCAACCTTGACATGTAAAATAGCTTCCCAACCATAAATAAAGTAGAAGGGAGTGGCTCCAATAGGTGTGTGATAAGATGTGCGGTAAGCCCAAAGAGTGGGATAGATTTGGTTAAGCCAATAGCTTCCATGTGTGTTGACAATGATGGTTTGTGTTATTTGGTTTTTTGCTTCTATTTGTCCATTAATTGATTGTTTTGAGGATAGATTCACAATTAAAGATGGAAAAGGTTGTGTAAAGATATTCCTGGGTATAAGTACCTCGTAGAATGGATGCACGTAGAAGTCTTGACAGGTGAGACTAATTAGTGATGAGATGCCTGCAAGATCGATAGTTGAAAGCATGATGGACACGACGGGTCAGATTGTCAGCAAGTGTCCAAACTCGATGTGGTTGTGTTTCACAAAAGGCTAGAGATGTTAGGCATAAGAGCCAATATTGGAATAATAGAATCAAACTTAATGGTACTCTGTTGATGGAACCTCGTCTCAGTAGTGTCTACAAAGTAATATCAAGGTTCAAAGGGAGTCTCAAACGAGATCAAGGTCTCATTAGATGTCGAAGAATGTTGTCAAAAACAGAATATATGTTTGGGCTGAAAGAGAGTCTCAAATAAGTTCAAGTGCTCAAGAGATGTGGGAAGAATGTTGTTGTCCAAAACAGTTCAATGTATGTTTGGGTGAAAGAGAGTCTTGAAATAAGTTCAAGTGCTCAAGAGATGTCAAGAATGTTGTTGTCCAAAACAGTTCAATGTATGTTTGGGTTGAAAGAGAGTCTCAAATAAGTTCAAGTGCTCAAGAATGCTCAAGATGTCGAAGAATGTTGTTGTCCAAAACAGTTCAATGTATGTTTGAACTAATGGAAGGAAATTTGAAGAAGATATGGATTGGTTTGAATTAGAGAGTCTTGACTCATTGTCACATGATCTCGTGGAATTTCAAAGATATATAGGAGTTTCGACAAAGAGTCACTCTTCATGGAAAGTTGTGGTATTGATGTGTCGTTGGTCAGCAAGAGCATTGTCATCAAGTTCTACAGAGATGACGTCATCACAATTAAGTCTTGACGTAATTTTAAATCGCACACATTTATCTATGTGATGACCATCAATGCAATGAAAGTCACAATATGTGTTAGGTTTGTACTCAACATGGCTTAGCTTCCCTTCGACAAAGGGTTTTGTAATTGGATATCTTATCAGTTTAGCCTCTTTTAGTTGATGAAAAACACTAGAGAGACTTTCTCCAAGGGGGGTAAACTGACGTTGGACTTTACGTGAACTGATTTCTTCGTGAGGTTGTATGATCGGCTTTTTGGGTGATCGCTCACTGATTTGGGTAGCCATATGAGAGAGTTGTGTTGTCATCTTATTAATTTGTTCTAATAGCTCATTATGTGATGTTTTTCGTGAATTCATCATGTTTGAAAGAGAGGGAGAACGAAGAAAGGTGCGATGAAGAAATCAACCTATTGATTGTGATCTTTGTTTTGGCTCAATCGAGTTTTAACAAGTAAGGCTATAAGGAGAAAGCTTAAAAAAGCTACTCGGATAAATATGTATAACTTAAATAAGCTATAATGAAAATGGTTTGATTGATTTGGCTTAAACAAGCTTAATTGTTGAAAATGTAAGAGTACACTCCAAACAAGTTAATCGCTATGATGATGGTTGATGATATAACTCAAAATGAGTTATGAAAAGGATCAAACAAGTGTTGGAACTCAAAATGATTTGATAAACACGATGGTGGAAACTCGATGTAATAATGAGTGAACTCAAACAAGTCACCCAATATCAGTTTGATATAGCTTGAAACAAGCTATGAAGGATGTTTTGACAATTGATGAGATAAGGAGTGAATGCAAGTCACTCAATATCAATCGATATAGCCAAACAAGCTATGACAGTGGATTATTGTCGATGAAGTAGCTAATGAAATCGGTGTGATGTTTTGATCTTCATCATTGGGATTGTTTGATGTTTTCGCTTGGTATTGAATTGGTCGAGAACTGATTTTTTTGTGGAACACAACTAGGGTTTGAATTTTACAATGAACACATTGATATCAGCCAAGTTTTATGATAAAACAATGCTAAACTATTTTGTTTTCAAACAACAAGCAATCATGTGGATTCAATTGTTTTGGCTTATGAGGTAACTTCTTCAGGAATGATCATTGTTTCATGCAATCATACAAGTATGCTGTGAAATGGTGGATGCAGGCTCTTATTACTCCAAGAAGATGTGTCCTCCGATATACCCTAGTCCTGATATACCTAATTCTGTACGGGGACAAAATTGGTACAGGGAACCCTTAGAGCACTGGAGGAGACTCACCAATTCTTACTTGCTTGTTTCGGAGTGAATCACCACGTCCATAATATGTTTTGTGAAAAGGTGGAAGGTGATGGAGGGATGAATGTGTATGGTGTCCTTATAACTCCCCGAAGATTTATAGGGACGATGCCTATGCTTCGTTGTTACAACTATTTAGGCGTGACTCACATGCGCCGCACGACAACATTACTCGTAAGTGAAGAGCAAATGGGGTAGGTAAATACCGAACGCCGTGATGAGACTAGGTCTCAAAGTGCAATGCAGATGCAAATGTTGTCAGTGCGCGGGTAGTCAAGTCCACGCCACCAGTGTAGCTTTGTGGTGATGAAATCCACCTCGCCTACGCAAAAACAATATGATAAAGTGATTAAACGCAGGGTTCTTTCCAACTTGAAATAAATCACTAAAGCAAAAATAATTACGTACCTGAGCGTACTTTTTTTTTGGTTTCAGCAATTTTCTTTGAATGGTGGTATTTTTGCAGGATTTTTGTTGTTTTTTTTGTTTTTGTTTTTTTTTTGACAATATTCCAGCAACGCGGTTCTACAAAAAACAAATTAGTAGTTATCCTGCAAATGAAATGTTAGAAAAGTGATCGTGGTTGTTTTTGATTTTCCAGATCGCTCAAAGGCAAGAAAAGAGCATACACAACCAACGACCAAACAAATATTAATAATATGACAAAGGAAAATAATTATTGAAATGATAGTTGGAAAACAAAGCTAGAGGATCCTGCAATGTTAGAACAAGAAACTAAAAAATCATGACCATTTTTGATTTTCCAGATCGCTCGAAGGCGCAAGAAAAGAGCATACGCGGATACAATTGAATAGTTTTTTTTTTTTTTAAATGTTAATAATTATTGCAATTAATCATGATTGTGAAATAGCGATAATGATTATTTTCACAAAAAAGAAAAACGATGAAAGAAGAGGTGAAAACGTTACTTAGAAGTGTTGTCGTGGAAAATTGAAATGTAAGGCAAAAATTAAAAATTAAAAAAAAATGTTTTGCAGAGCCTGAGTGGCCTCACGTTTCTGATTTCCAAGATCACTTTTGAAGTGCGAGGAAAGAGCATACGTGTGAGGTTGTTACGTGAAATAAAATAAAATAAAAAAAAAAAAAAAAACTATAATTTTGTTGTTTTTTGTTAAAAAGACAGGTGTTAGAAGAAATGAAACCAAAATTTTTCTGTAAGTCTAAATCTAAAAATTATTTTTTCATTGCATATATATCTTTTCAATACCTTTCCGTTAAAAAAATGAAGTCATTCCGAGTTCGGGAGCAAAAGTTATGGCTCCTAAGATGGGCTACTGAGACTCTCAATGAAAATTTTAACGTGAGAAAACGTCCCTGAGCTGGTTTTTTTTATTTTCTGACTTCTGTACTTCACCTGAGAAGCTAAAATTTTGACAGCAAGGTTAAAAAGAACAATAAACAGAAAGAAAGAGTTAGATCACAAAATGATTGATTAAAATAAAAGAAAAAAATGATTAACTTCCTACAAAGCAGTTATTTTAGCAAAAGTAAATAAATAAATGCATTTTCCGGATTGGTTGTCCCATGACAGTAAGATGATAAACTAATGGCTAGTTCATGTGTTTCTACAGATGATGAGTAAATAGCAAAATCAAAACTAGGAACTAAACACCAAGCACCGAGGAGATCAAAGACAGATGAGCTTCAGAGTTTCATTGTTGCTATAACCTGCAGATACACCACAAGACACCACACAACAAAAACACTACCCAAAGCGTGAAGGTTAACCAAAGAAGACCATAAGGAACAAAAAAGAAATAATAATGAACAATAATAAACAAAGAATAGATAAAACCACTAATTGGGAAATTAATGGTAACAGATCGAAAGTAACCGGGCGTGCCAGAATGTAAGCTAGAAAAATACACTACTAACAAGGAAGTAAAATACCAATAATCATACCTCCTTCGCGTTCCGTAGCAAACCTCAAAATGGGCTAGGAAACTTGGATTGAGCCCTGATTTTGTGATATGTAGGTGCTTTTCTTCAAGACGGAGCAAGACCTTCCTGCAACAACGATCCTCTTACTTTGCACTAGATGGGAAAAAGGATTATGAGGCTATTTTGGCATTAAGATTTAGGCAAAAGGATGTTCTTTGCTCAAAGGATGCAAGAACTTAGATATGGCATGAAAGCTTATTCTCCGTGTTTAGAGAGGGGGGGTAAGGTTGTATTTATAGCCGAGGGAGAGTGATTAACTTAGATTAATTTAAGTAATCATGGTTTGAAAATGTGGGCAAGATTAGGTGAGTGGTTTGAAAATGTGGGCAAGATTAGATGAGTGGTTTGAAAATGTGGGCAAGATTAGGTGAGTGGGGGCCACGAAGAATGGGTGAGGATTTGAATTATATTTTTAATTCATAAGTGGAGGATTTTAGGTGAGTGGGGACCACGAAGGGTGGGTGAGGATTTGAATTTGAATTTTTAATTCAATAGTGGAAAAACATGGAGAATAATGACATGTGATGAGGATTGGGTTATTTTTTAGATTTTTGAAATGGATAATTAATCAAATTATATTTGATTAATTCAAGTGTATTTCATTGAAGGTGGAAAGTGTTAACTTGCCCAAAGCATGCTGAGGATCCCTCTAATTTGCTTGTGGTTTAGGTTTCGGCCGTGGTCCACCTTTGTTTTTCTTCAAATCCATGAAATTTGCAAGAGATATTTCATCACATATCTTAGCTAGAAGAGCTCTATATTCTACATAGCTGATAAAAAGGTCATCTACCATAGAGGGCTGAATTTCCACCTTTGTAATAACTTCTTCCCTCAGAAGGAAATTTGGTTGGAAAGGCCTAGCAGGAGAACCAATAATGGTTCTTTGAGGCTGATGGTTGTTGTTTACCCTTGAAGAACTTCCTTCACCATTCTGATTTCTGGGTGCATGCATGTTTTGCATGGTATGAACCAATTGAGCCATCATATTAGCCAATCACTTTTCCCTTGGACAAGCCTATCAATCCTTGCCTCCTTTGCATTCCTGTCAGCCATATTTACCTTCTCTTTTCCTTTCCCAAATTCTGGATCGGTTTGTTCAAGCCCTTCCTTTGGTTCTTCTAAACCCTTCTTTTTCTCTCTCTAGTAATATCTGAATTCTCTATCACTACCTTGCATGAATATTAATTTCCCAACAGATTGGCAAGAAAACCAACTCTGATACCACTATAATATCCACTTAGGGCAAAAATAAAAGAAATCTGGATTTTTCAATAAACCCTAATAAAAAAACAACAATTTGATTTCCTTCAATTTATTACAGCAGGCCTTCAAAATAAAAAATACCCAATTGCTGGAAAACACTGATAAACCCTTTGAATATATAGATTTGAGTGCAAAGATCAAATATTTTAATATACATCAAAAACATATTTTTTTAATATTTTATTTTATAGGAAAATGGCCAAATTTCCTTGAGAAGATGGTGTTTTGGCAGGGGCATCATTAGGAGTATCTTGTGTCAGAGGGTGACGTCATGCATGGTATCACCAAATTGCCCTAAGATGCCTTCTAAACTCTGAAAATATGACTGACCCTTTCTAGTATCTTCTTTATTACCCTCTTGCTTACCTTCTGGAGGGTTTTCCTCCTCAAAAGCATAAATTGGAGCATAACCATTTGATATCCTCAATATTATTACCCCCATCACATCTATCTATAACACCTTTAGATCCACTTCTAATTTGTTGCTTTGCTTTACCGATAAGTGTTTTCTCTAAGTTACTCCATTCTCTCTCCTCTCTTGACCTTTTTACCATAAATGATATGTGGGCATCATCGATGGCATCGACGTCATGTATGGTATCTATGCCATCTGCTAGAACCTTTCTCTAGTCAACATCATTGACATATAGGGACCTTATGACTTCAGCTTATCCTCTATGCCATCCGGTATAAATGGGTGCCATTGTTGTCATATCTTTGGATCATCATCATATTGTTTGCTTTGCTTTTACTTGCAAATTTTCCTTAAAATTTGAAGAGTTTTAGGGTTTAGTGGAACTTATACTTGGAGGTCTACTTTGGAGCATTGGGTTACTAAAGAAACAAGAATAAGAGTTGTAACCATGGAGTCTACCAAGTCTTAAGAGTCCTAGTTTTGGTCTACTTAGGTCTTCTACTCATCCCTCTTACAACACACCTACGATAACTCTCTCATGAGACCCCACTAACCTTGGGGGCTTAATGCACCAACAATATCTTCACAAAGGTAAGTATTCCACACCATTCTCTTTCCTTTATGTTTGATTTGTTTGATTCAAGGTAGCAACTTTAAATGCGAAGAGTATAATACGGTGGACTTAAAATATGGAAAAAAAATGGTATATCGATCAAATATGATAAATACGGAAAAAAATACGGTAAATTATATATATCAAATACATAATATTTTTTAATAATTCAAAGATAATTTTACAACAATCAGAACTCTTACTATTAAAAAAGTCATATGACAGATAAATGATCAAAAATATTGTTCGAAATCAAGATAAATATAACTTAAACTGAGGCTGCCAAAGATAAATTCAATAAAAAATACTAGTAAATTATATTTGTTTGGTATATTTAATTAAAATAAATTAAATTTTATTAGAAGTAAAAAAACCATTGATTTTTTCTGTTTTCCTGTGGCAGCATAAAAAATTGAAAAAAACGGTGATTATTGTAGAAATCACTGTATTTTGTAACTATGGACTTTGATTATGTTTGATGTATCATGTATAGACTAAAATAGAGTAGAATATCTTTGACTATTGCATTATCTCTTATGGCCCTTGCCTATCATCCGCCACATGGCATTACAAGCTTTAGTTTAGACATCCTATAGCATTTGCTTATCACCCTTAACTCTTTCAACCCTAGGATTCTAATACGACCCCACACCCCTTTGTAGACATAGGCTTTAGAACCCTATGCCTTTAATATGAATATGGACTGCTATGTTCTATATCCACAACTATTACACCCCTTGGCTCTTTCCTTGGCCCGTGTGTTTGCCCTAGTATAGTCTTCTAATCATATCCTGATCTATATTCTTAAGAAGAGAAAGATAATAGTTATATCGACAATCTTACTTAACATACACGTTGTACAACTCATCTTGTGACCACGCCGAGAGGTCATCTCCTATCTCTTCCCTTCGCCTTAATTACTAATTCAAGTGTCTTATCCTTGAATCATTTCTCAATCCTTTCATATGTGATGTGATCCACATCATCGCATGCCATACACTCGTCTGAACCTTTATTACACAAAGTGTAATGAGGTTTCAACAACATAATCAAAATGTTGGCTTAAAATCTCCCTAAAGTTTCCCCATGTTCTACATTGGACCAAACCATTAGCACAACATATGCAAGTCAAATGAACTCAACTTGAATTGGCATTTTCACCCAAGATTTTGTTGAAGAGTCTCACCTGAAACACATGAGAGTATACCAAGTATTTCATTACGGAAGAGTTTCACATAGATTATCGTGTGTGTTTATGACCCTTTCATCCTTATCTTTTGTATTAGTTGTGATTAATAAAAACTTGGAAGCACATGCTTTGTAGGTTGTCCAATTAGCTAATTGTAATCATCCCACATGTATGAGAAGTAGTAGTTGTCTTAAATAGATTAATTTAAATAGAGAGCATGTGCAAGAGGAAAATATTTATTAAATATTTTGTATTGAGCGTTGTTCAATAGAAGGTGCCTCCTCGAAGAGGCCCGTGATACTTCATGCAATTTTGTGAATTCAATACAATATTGCTCTCTTTATTTCCATCTCGGTGCACATTCTTTATTTTTCTGTTGCTAGATTAATATGTTTGTAAGGATTGTAATAGAGTATGTAAATGATACAAAACCCTAGCTACTCAAACATACAACATGAACATAGTTAGATCATTACCATATCCATGTAAACATAGATCAATCTACTTGCATTGTTCATGATTACTATTTGCATCCTGCAGAAAACACAGTCTTTATTCATCAAGGCAAACCTCATACATCACTCAAGCCTGCGTGTCCCACGGGACTTAATCATAGGATTACAATGAGCATACTCTAACACACACTTCATGTGCGATATATATATATACCAGAACCTCCTAAAACCCTAAAACTTGCTTGGTCCTCCTTCTCCACAGCGTCCCCCTATAAGCGTTTGTCTCTTGTATATCTCATCATGTTTCAAATGAGAGCCCATGGTGGTTATTTATAGTATTTTATGGACTCTTGGCTTTGCCAATTGACACATGATTATTCCTTGATTCCACCCTAGATCCTCTAGAGGATGCTTGGTTGATGTTGAGTTGTCATGCACTCCAGGAATCTAGAAGTTTCCCCATGTGCCATTGTCGTTCTGCGAGATCCCTGATCATACGCGGTTTTCCTCCACTGCCTAACATTTATCAGCATTTACGTAACCCTGTTTTATCCATTTGTGAGGTTATTTCCAAAATATTCTTGTGCAGTCTTCTTTAAGCTCCTCTTGCACACGGCTAAAGTTGCATGTAATCTCACATGTCTTACCTGCACAATTATTATCCTTAGCGACATGAAATAGATCTTTTTCTAGGTATCTTTCTCCAAGTCATCATGGAGAAAATGAAGGAAAACTTCCATAGGTTTAGTAAGAATAGGACCACATAAGCATCAAAGGCAACAAGCCTCCCATCCAAACATTACCTGTTGATTATAATGAAAATGCTTCAAAGGAAAAGTGGGAGGATACAAGAAGGAAAATGGAAATGCAGTGACACTGAACGTTGTTTCCAGATGAAAGAAAAAGATATGACGCATTGGCATCTGGGTCCACAAGCTATCTTGCATCAAGCAGAATAGGTAGTATATGGTGTATTCCCTTGCCTTGACATTTTGGAGGATTCAAATTCTGCGAGTTCATTCATGCAGCCATGCATGGGTGAACTTCTTGTTGCCTTGTTGTCAATGAAACTATGCAAATCTTTGCAAACTGATATGTAAGTTGTTGACTATGAAGTGTTATAAAATTCTGCACAAGCCTTTTTGCGAAGTTTGGAAAGTCTGGCACAATTGCATGATGAGCGCCTGAGCACAACCATGAGATTGACACATCCCACAGCAAATAATATCATGTTGATGTTGAATGGAAAGGAAGGAGTAGGTTGATGGCCAACTTCTGTGAAGTGCATCACCCATTTACATACATGTCACATTACCTCTGAAATCATCAAAATGCTGCCATGTGTCTGTGCAAGGTTGGATGTTAAATGCCCTTGACAATTGGAGCATATAAAAATACGAAGTTAAAGAGTCACGAAGGGGAGCTGATGCATTTCATGAATGGAAGTTCAAGCATTTAAACATCCATTATGATCCTTGGTAGGCTTGGTAGGGCAGAGTTAGCTGGAATATCAGCTAGACAATGGTGTTAATTCTTCTTTGAAGGCAGTTGGGGTAAGCTCTCAAGGAGAGACTTGCCAGCAGCTCGGAGGCCTGCCCATAGACTGTAGAATTGAATTATGTCCAGTTAGGGAATGATATTGTCTCTACATAGTTGTAGCTTGAGATAAAGCTAAGAATTGTAGTATCTGTATGTTCTGAATTTCAGCATTAAAAGTGATTAGAGATGAGGTTTGTGGTGTTCCATTTTGTGCAAATATGTGTCTGTCCATTTGAGTGTAGAGGACTGCATGGTTTTAAGGTTGTCATTCACTTGACTTCCTTGACCGATCATTTGGTATCATAGGAAGGTTTATCTTGCTTGGTTGTGAGTTTGTGAGGCTCTAGTGGTTTTGTTGCAGGTGTGAGAAAAGTCTTGCAATTGTAAAGAGCTTTGAGTAGAAATGACATACAAAGGAGTTCCTGTTGGAAGAGGAGGAAGAGCAACAAGAGTTTTAGACTTGACAAAGATGGTGAGAGGAGTCCAAGCTAGATTGGATGCTATGAAAACTGCTCAAAGAAGAGGAGTTGCAACAGACATGAGTGAAGATGAAGAAGCACCTGAGATTTATCTTGAAGAGCTGGTAGATGAACCAAAAGATAGATTCTTGAAGGCCACTGCTGAGATGTGAGGCAAGCCGAGGTTGGAAACCCATAGTTATTCAAGGAGTTTATGCCCTGAGTAACTCATTGATTGGTCCATTGAGTTGGAGAAATATTTTGACTATGAGCAAATTTAGGATTACAAGAGAGTTTTCTTGCACAAAGCTGAAGGGACATACATTCTTGTGGTGGGATCATGTGCACAAGGAAAGAGTTAAGAGTAAACAAAGACATAAATAAGTCTTGGGATAGAATGGTTGCAAAGTTAAAGGGTAAGTTTTTACCTTTTGATTATCAACCGAGTTTGTTCAAGAAATTGCATAACTTGTGGCAAAAGGAGATGAGTGTAAAGGACACGGAGGAGTTCTACAAGCTCACAATTTGGGCTAGTCATGTTGAAGATGACAGAGAGAAGATTGCAAAGTATGTGAATGGTCTTTGTATTTCCATACAAGATGAATTTGGAATGATAAGATTGTGTTCAATAGAGTATACATATCAATGTGCTTTGAAGGTAGTAGAAAAGTTGTCCAAGAGGCAACCAAATACATCAAGAGGTAGAGGAAGGTTCGCATGAGGAAGAGGAACAGCGCACATCAGTAGAGGACAACATACTTATGAAGGAGAAGCAAGCACTTCTTAGAATTCATACCCCAAGAGTAGGGGATATCCTTCTAGAGGACCAGGATACTTCAGTTGAGGAAGAAATAGATGATTGATTCATGGGTACATGCTTTAGATGTGGAGGTACTGGGCATGGAGCATTGTAGTGCCCACAAGCACAACAAATAGTGGTAGGAGGATTGAAGCTAGCAATCACATTGTGCAAGCGAGTGAGGAGAGTGTTGCATCATCTAATCACACAGAGAAACTGGAACATGAAAAAGCTCTAATGTTGAAGAGAGTGCTGATGAAACCAACCAAGGAGAACAAACTATGATAAAGGAAGACACTTTTCAAAACCTTATGCAAATATGGAGGTAAGTGCTGCAAAGTTATTGTGTCAAATGAAATGGTAGAAAAGCTTGGGTTGAAGAGGATTGCACACTCAAACTTGTATAAGGTGTTTTGGTTGCAAAAGGGACATCAAATTTTAGTGAATGAACAATGTTGGCCCAATTTTTAGATTGATTTGTATGCGGTTTTATGAGATATAATGCCCATGGATATATGCTGTGTTGTTGGGAAGGCCTTGTCAGTTTGATAGGAAGGATCTCCATGATGGTAGAGTGAATACATATACTCTCATGAAGGTGGAATTGGGATTTTGAGTCCATTGAACGACAAAGGAGAAGAAGTAGACAAAAGTCCAAATATTTTGTTGGTTTCAAGAAAATAGTTCATGAAAGAGGTGAAGGAGAGAACATGTTTTTCTTTTGTTTCCAAACAGATGCAAATTGGGACAACAGATAAGGCAAGTGAATTGCCAAGAGAAGTGAAGGAGTTTTTGGGTGAGTATGAGTAGATCATTTTTAATGATCTTGCTGAAGGGTTGCTGCCATGAGGAGCATTAGTCATCACATGGATTTGATTCCCTGATCCAGTTTAACGAAAAAGGCAGCATATAGGTTGATACTTGTGGAAAATGAGAAGGCAAGAGACCAGTCCTAGAGCTATCGGCAAAGTGCTTGATCAAAGAAAGCTTGAGCCCATGTGGATAGGCGGATAGCGTTAGATAGATATGATATGGGCCGCCTCCCCATTCCACTAGGGACCCTCTATATTAGCCGTTGTGTGATCAGATTAGATCCTATTAGATCAGATTGGATTAGATTCCTAAGGCTGCCCCCAGATATAGATAGGTCGCAGACACCGCTTTTCCCACAGACTGGCTTGCCTAGTTCCAATAGTGTTAGTACCAAAGAAGAATAGAGGATGACAAGTGCGCACAGTTCAAGTGCCATCAACAAAATTTTAATCAAGTACAAATTTCCATTACCTCAGTTGGATGACCTTATGGATGTATTGAGTGGAGCAAGGTACTTCACAAAAATTGATATGAAGTGTGGGTATCCCTGGATCAAAACTAGAGAAGGTGATGAGTGGAAGATTACATTCAAGACAAAGAATGGTTTGTATTAGTAGTTTGATATGCCATTTGGGTTAACAAATACACCAAGCACATTCATGAGACTCCTACATGGAGTGTTGAAATCATTTCTTGGTCAGTTTGTCATTTTGTATTTGGATGGCATTTTGATCATTAGTAGGACTAAAGAAGAACATTTGATGCACTTGAGGCAAGTGTTACAGAGGGTGAGGGAAGAGAACTTGCTGGTCAACTTGAAGAAAATATAGTTTTATGAAGGAGGAATTGGTTTACTTGAGAATTGTGATTTCCCATTATGGATTGAGAATGGATTCAAAGAAGGTTAGAGCCATTGTTGAGTGGCCAACACTCAAAAGCATGTTTGAGGCAAGAATTTTCCATAGGTTAGGAAATTTTATAGGAAGTTCATCAAGGAATTTAGTGGGATGTGTGCACTTATCACATAAACAATTTAGGATGATAGGAAAGAGTTTATTTGGACATCCAACATGCAACATAGCTTTCAGACTCTAAAAATAAGACGATTAAGCAGCTGGCTCTAGCATTGTTAGACTTCAACAAGGAATTCCAAATTGTTTATGATGCTAGTGGAACAACAATAGGAGCAGATTTGACTCAAGAAGGTAAGCCCATCGCTTACTTCAGTGAGAAGTTGAATGAAGCAAAGCGGAAGTATTCCATTTATGATAAAGAGTTTTTAACATAGTGCAAGCTCTCGAGAAGTGGATGCATAATATGTTTCCCAATGGGTTTATTTTCTACACATATCATCAAGCAATGCAGTTCATCAACAACCAAGGTAAGTTGAATAAAGAACATATGAAGCAGAGGTTGAAATTATTTAAAGTTTTTCATTTGTGTTGAAACATAGAAGTGAAAAATCAAATAGAATTGTAGATGCATTAATTAGGTGTCTCTTGTTGAATGAGACGTAAGTGGAAGTAATTGGATTCAATTCCATGAAGGAATTGTATAAGGAGGATGAAGGTTTCAAAGATGCATGGACAACATGTAAGGATCTACAAAGTATGGAAAGACTACATGGTTAAGTATTTCCTGCGCATTAATGTTATTCTAAGGATGACAATTGTGTAGGCCCCTAGGGTCTACGGGAGAATTTGATCAAAGAGAAGCATAGTGGAGGATTAGCTGGTCACTTTGGTGTTAATAAAACATTGATGCAACTCAGTGAAAGTAATTATTGGCCTAATATGGGTATGGATGTGAAGAAATTTGTGCAGGGATGAAGAATTTGCCAACTGAGGAAAGGTAAAAGTCAGAATGCAGGGTTGTATCAACAACCATTGCTAGTCTAGAAAGATCATGGTAACACATCAGCATGGACTTTGTTTTAGGATTGCCTAGAACTCAAAAGGGCCATGATTCCATTTTTGACATTGTAGATAGATTCTCCAAAATGGTTTGTTTTGTTGCATGAAAGAAAATTAATGATGTTACGCAAAAGCTAAGTCTTTTTAGGAAGTTGTCAGGTTGCATGGATTGCCTAAGGGCATATTGTGTGATTAGGATATGAAGTTTGTTGGGCATTCTTGGAGAACATTGTGGAAGAAGCTAAGTATAAAGCTGCCATTTAGTTCAACATACTATCGCCAAACGGATGACCAACAAAGGTCGTCAACAAAAGTCTTGGTAATTTGTTGCGATGTTTGGTGGGAGGAAAGCCAAAGATGTGTAATTCAGTTTTGGCACATGCTGAATTTGCTTACATAATTCAGTCAACAAAAGCACTGGAAGGACATGATTCCAGATTGTGTATGGATGTAGCCTAAGAGGGGCTATAAAATTGTGAAATATTAGAGATGTGAGTGAAAATAGTGCTGTAGAAGGCGTCATTGAGTATATACATGAAACACATCAACAAGTGAAGGAGAAGTCGGAAAGAGTACTATGAGATATAAGCAACATGCTGATCACAAAGGAAGAGAGCGAGAATTTCAAGTCGATGATATGGTTTTAACTCATTTGAGGAAATAAGCTGTTTCCAAGAGGATTGTATGCCAAGCTCAAGTGGAAGAAGATTGGGCCATGCAAGATTTTGAGGAAATTTGTTGTGAATGCAAATGAGAGAGAGCTTCCAAATGGGGTCGATATCTCTTAGATATTCTATGCTTTGGATTTATATCCTTACCATATTGAGACAGTGATCGATTCTAGGATCATCAAGAAGGCAAGAGGAAATGAGTACAAGGAGTACTTGGTGAAGTGGAAGGATAGAGCAACCGAAAATGCAACTTGGATGAGTGCATCCCAGATTGTCAAACATGGAAAGTATATAGAAGAGCTCATGGTTCATTTCAATATAGAAGAGTTCATAGAATGTTTATGAGCAAGAGCTCATGGTTCATTGCACTTACCTGGGTTGTACGCTGCAAGAGCATCCGGGTCCACAAGCTATTTTGCACTTAACCAGAAACATAGGTAGCAATAATTTATATTCACAGGCCTTGACATGTTGGAGGATTCAAATTCTTTGAGTTGACATGCAAAGCCTTGCAGGAGTGCACTTTTTGATGCCTTGTTGTATACGCAACACTACAAATCCTTGTGAACATATGCACAACATCATTCATCAAAGAGTTTGCGAAGTGTGCAAGTTCTGTGCATCCCGCTTTGTTTGTGAGGTCCCATGCAACTTCATGAGCCTATGAGGTTTTGTGAAGTCACATGCAACTTTGTATGTTTGTGAAGTTCTTCCAAACTTCTGTGAAATTGTTTCACAAACATACGAAGTTGCGAAGCTCTGTAAACACGTGCAAATGGTTGTCTGTGAAGCTCTGCATTCACAAAGCACTGAGAAATTTTGCATAAGCTTTTCTACGAAGTTCAGTGAGTCTGGCGTAGCTACATGATGGGCGCTAGCGCAGCCATGACGTTGACACATTTTCTGCAACAAAGATATTCATGTTGACGTTGAATGGATGGGAAGGAGTAGGTTGATGGCCAACTTTTTGCAAATTGTATCACCCATCTACATATGTGTCTCATTACCTCCTTGAAACACTAGGACGATGCTCGTTTGTTTGTGCAAGGTTGGATGTTAATGCTTCTGACCATCCAAGTGTATAACTGACATGAAGTTGAAGAGTCACGAAGGGGAGATGACAGGTTTCATGCATGGAAGTTGAAGTGTTTAGACTTCCATAACGATACTTGATAGGCTTGGTAGGACAAAGTTAGCCAGAGGTTCGCTAGACAGTGGTGTTTGTTCTTCTTCTTCGAATACAGTTGGAGTCAGCTTGCTAGGAGAGACTTGTTAGGGGTATGCAGGTCTGCGCATAGAATGTAGAATTAAATCATGTCCAGTTAGGGACTGATATTGTTTCTTTGTATAGTTGTAGCTTGAGATAAAGCTACTAATTGTAGTGTCTGTATATTTTGAATTTCTCCATTGAAAGTGAATAGAGATAAGGTTTCCGTCATCCCATTTTGTGCAAATCTGTGTGTACGTCCATTTTGAGTGTAGAGATCCCTGGCCGCATGGTCTACTGTTGTTCACTTGACCCCTAACCATGACTGCAACAAGATATCACCAGTAAAAAGGGTAAGAAAATTATCACATGGAACCAAAGGGAAAGTAGAAACCTACGCCCAAATAAAGAGCACCGGCCAAAGGAGATCATGTGGAAAAGGTTGTTGTGATGCTCAGTCCAACTCAAAGGTATAGAAGATATTTGCCATGATGGAGTGAAAAACAATTGAGAAAGGGAAAACTTTTTTTTTGATTGGAGAAAGAAAAGAGCTTATATTAATAATGAAAATAAGATACAAAATAAGCAGAAAGTAAGTTTGCTGCTAGCAGGAAGTGTCTGAGAGCACTGATTTGAAGAAAAGACAATGAAGACACATGACCTTCTGGAGGATCCTTTTTCTGCTTATTTTGACCTTTCCAAATCATATCATATCAGCTTAGTTCTTGTCTTGAATGTTCTAAAATCAAATCTGATCTTCATCTTTATTTTTACAAAATCAAGTCTGATTATAGCTTTTCATTCTCTTTTCTAAAATCAAATCTGATCTTATCTTCGTTTTCCCACTTTACCAAAGTAATATAACATCAAATCTGATCTTGTCTTTACTTTGCCAAAGTCAAAACTGAACTTCTCTGAAAGGAAATGAAGAACTGGTGGGGAGAAATGTCGACTTTGAAGAGTATAAATGGGAACTAAGGGATTTGTGTTAGAAGGTAGAGAGAACATTTGACATGAATCCATATTCAGATTTTTTTAGGAAAGGCTAATTTTAGTAAGTGTAAGTGTTTGGATGGCATTAGGAAGAGATTGGATGTAAAGTATTGTGAGGCTAGGTTCTCTTGGAGCAATGGTGATGCTAGATTTTGCTAAGGTGTTGACGAACTTGTTGGCCCCTCTTTGTATAAGACCAAGTTCGATCTTTGTAAAAGAATTCATGCATCAAGCAATGCCTTCTATAATATTCTTTAGATTCCAATGCAAATATTTGAGAATATCTGTCCACACAATTTTCAAATGCATGATTTTAAAGCTCTGTGTCCAAGCCTCGACATGTTATTGGTTTGAGAGTATTCTTTGTGGGAAGTGAGAAGAAGTCTCGCACAATCGCATATAATACCTCTTATCCCTACCTCTCTTATGTTGTGGGTTGTGGGAACTTGCATCATAAAAATTAAGTCTATAGAACGTAAAGAGAGGTCAAAATTTATCTACATACAGGTCGGATAGTGAAGAGAGGAAACATGTAATGGCTTTAGAGTTTCCATGACTTGTGAAAAGCGAATCTTGCATGTTATTGAATGTTGCATAGGGGGAGACACATTCATGTGTTATGTTTGCTAGAATAAACTTGATCCAAATTTTTTGAGGATATTTTTGTGTGCCTTTAGGTAGATGACTATTCTATTCTAAGTTTCCAACCACATATCCTGATAGAGAAAAGTAAGAGTTAATTGGTGAAAATCTTGATGATGGCCCACTTTTTGGATAAAAGAAACCATGTAAAGATGAGAATGGGTATCTCATTGGGTTGTGGCCGTGCAATATTAAAAGACTTGTGGTGTGATTCCATAAAGAGTGTTCAAAACCACACTCAAAAAGATGATCATGTGTTTCACATGCTAGTAGAAATTTGGTACAATGAGAAGGGGCAATGCATCTCTTTTTGCTAAGGTATCCACTATTAATATTTTGTTGTTCAAAACAAGCCAAAAAATGCCTTTATTTAAGGTCATGCTTTCTAGTTTAATCCATGGGATTGTTGCGGGATCCAAATGTTAGAGCGAAAGAATGATAGGCCAATTTTGCACAGCACTGTTTGTTAGGACTCCTCCTCATTGCAGTTGAAAACAGTTTGTCTACTCCAGTTCATCGTTGAGGATAGCAATCACTTGAGGATATTGTGATTGGTATCTATTTATATATAGCCATAGCCATAGCTGCCACTCGGACTGCTTTTGGAGGCTCCCATGGCAAAGGGCATTTAGGTGCTGGACCGCCTAGACTCTAAGATCATGGTCGAGGTTGAGGGTGGCTGCATATAGCTAGATGGAACTATAGCTAGATAGGCTTCACATACTTCTTAACCATTTAGAGACCCATATTTTCAAACTCAATTTTAAGAGGACCAATTTCCTGGATCGTATTAAGCTATTTATCGTCATTCCAACTGCGCTCCAAAATTTTCTTGTCTACAAAATTAATTTGCCATGTGGAGTATTTCTCGAGGATCAACAAACCATCTTGAATATTCTTCCAAATGATAGACCCATGGATATTCCATGAAGAACAAAATATATTATTAGAGTTTGTTGGGTCCAAATTTTTGGCGAATAATTGTACACATAGATCCTGTTAATGCTGGTACAAGGGCCAAGATAATTTCATGCCCATAGCCTGATGAAAAGATTGAGTCCCCCACCTACTTTGGCCAAGTAATTTTCTACCATGAAATCAAAAATATTTGTCCTATACCCTTTGCCATAGAATTTTTTTCAAATACCAACTAAACCTAATTCTTCCTTGTTGGAAAGATGCAAAATAGAAAAGAGATAAAATGGCATTTCCTGTAACACTGTTTGAACTAAATTTAACCAACTGTATTCGCCATGCAAGGATTAACCATCTATTAGTCAAGTGTCCCAGGATTTCCCATTATCTTCACAACAAGATTATTCCACATCATAGTTACTGGGAGATGGACACGGGTACTGGTATGAGATGGGGACGGGTATGCTATTTTTCAGAAAAATAGAAGATGGTTCTCGGAGATGGAAAAAAATTTTATTTTTTTATATATAATTAAAATTCTATGTAAAATTTAGAGAAAACAATTTTATTTAGCCTAATATAGTCTACGATAAGAGTAATTATATTGATACTTATCTTTGATATCTCATCATATCTAGTGTCAAAAGTACAAAATCTATTAAAAACCGAATTGCAAGTTTTTGAGACGAATACTAGTCCTTGAGTCCCCGAGGCGAGTACCGGTCTCCGAGACACATTTTTACGGCAGGAGATGAGTCTTCATGCAACGCTATTCCGTAGAGTAATTGAGAGGGTTAATATGAATCGGATATCCAAGATACTTTGTGGGGAAATAAATTCATTAGTTTCTAGAATCCGGAGAATAGCTTGCTTCCGTCTAATTGGCATGTTCAAATAAAAACATGTGAGACTTTGCCAAATTGATGAGTTGACTTGAGGCAAGCTGTTAAGTATTCACGATAGATTTTTATTTTTAGCAGAAAATTTCATGAATGATAATGGTTGATATCTACGTTATAGGGTAACACCTCAGGGCACCTCGTACTTGTGTCCGGACATTTCTTGTACAGAAATGGTCTGGAAATGTGCACCTTAAACGCCTGTCTATCCTGGGTCCATACTGGAAACAGTGTGGAAACAGTTCTGCCATTCCCGTACATTTTCCGTTATGTACCTGGGATGTTACTGTCCCGATTCTAGTGTCACAGGTTGCCGGAAAAGTGACAAAAATACAAAAACACTCCCAAAAAGACAGTCAAACCCCCTTAAAAGCATACCGAATTTCGCTAAACACACTTCCTAAAAGCTGTATAAACACACCTTTGACCCATGACAAAACACACCCTCATTCCATTGCTAATTTTCAATTTTCACAAACGTTCAGCAGCATTAAAAAATAATATATTTAAGCATGTGAATATTTTGAGCTTTTCATGAATACTCTATTTTTTAAAGTGTTTTATCTTTTATGGACTAAAAATGAGTACTACACATTCTTCAATATATATTTGTACTTTTTAAATAATATATTGTACAGACATTTCCATGCTGTTTCACACTTAAGGGTTGTTTGAAAATCAGCAATTCCGTGTTTTAGACCTGTTTCTGTTTCCTAGCAACATAGGGTGACATGAGATTCTAACACCATTTAAAGCAGCAGGTATACCATGATGCCTAATTCTTCTTGGGATATTGCCAACAAACAACTCAAACCATCACTCATTGAGTTGAAGAGGTATGGTGATAAAGAATCCCCTTGCCTTGGATCCCTTGAAGAGTAGAAAATTTGCCTGGCTATCCCATTAATAGAGACTGGAAAAGTGGGAACAGTAAAACAAAATAGAATCCCATCTATGAACTACTTTGAAAACCCAAAATCTTGCAAGGCGAGCAGCAGGCACTTTTCAGTTGCATTGATCCAATGCCATATCCATGTTCAATTCTATGACTACACCCAAATTCTTATTAATTCACAACAAGTGAATAATTTGATGCACTGCAATGATATTATCTGCGATCTGCCTATTTGAAACAAAAGCAGGTTGATTAGATGAAATCAATTTAAACAACAATGCTTGAATACAATGAGCCATTTTTGTGGATACATTTATAAACCATGTTGCATAGTGATATTGACCTGAAGGTATCCAAAATGTTCTCCTCAGCTTGCTCTGGGATGATTGTAAAAGTAGCTGCATTCATATATTTTAGAAATATCTTATTTCTGCTTGATTCTTCAACTGCTTTCAACAAGTCATCCTTTAGGATTATCCAAAAATGCAGAAAGAATTGGGCTGGAAACCCATCTGACCCAGTGTCTTATTCACAACAGAGGAGAATACAACTCCTTTTGAGTGTAGCTTCAGTGACCATCTGTGGTATGCATTGAAGTACTTGAGCCAATACTAGCTCCCTACTAATTACTGATTCGGATGATGGTTGCTAAAATATGGTTGTCACAATCTGCCCGATTTCCTCAGGTTTATCGACTATTCCTGCAATTACAGAGTTTTACACTATTAACTGTATCCAGATACTTCTGGTTGAGAACTGACACGTGAAAACACTTTGTAATATCTACTTCCATTATGCAAATTGCATGTAACTTATGTTGCTGGACATTTCTTCTTTATTTTGGAGTTTTTAGAGACGGCTAACGAGCAATATTTCCTGCTTTTCTATCTCAGCATTGAAGCAACTATTACAAATTTGTGCCTGCAATTGTTCCAGTATAGATATTGATTATTTTGTTTACTGGAAAATGTTATCAAATCCATTTCTTCAATCGCTGCTTTAAGAATCTGAACTTATTAACAAATTGTTACATGGAAAAAAGTCAAATAATTTTAAATCATTGTGGATGCTTATTCTGCATATTCTCATATTTATAGCGCGCCCTTTGTGCTGGTGAGCAAGAAGAATGATCTTCAGCTGAAGGGGCCAGCGGCCTGATAATGAAGTGATTTTCTGCCGAGAATGAAGCCATGAACCCATATTTCTGAAATCAAAATCCTGTCAAAATTTTCTGCAATATAGAGAGTTTCTTTTATCCTACTACACCAATCAAACTGGCCTTGTGTAAAATCCAATCAATAAGACTGCCTTCACTGATAAAATCTTGAAACATATTGGCAAGATGCAATTAATAGGCAATCTTCCTTTCTTTTCTGCAGCACTTGCAAAAACATTGGAATCTGCTTCCAAAACATCATACTTTGGATTACCTAATGAAAGTCAAATTTCAATTAATACAACAGCTTGTTGCTTGAATTTGCCAGATGGAGGAACATAAGCAACAATAATAAAAAGGATATTGTACATTCAAATTAATAATATTCAGCAGCTAATCTCCAAGAATGGGTGCTGGATGCTTCTAAACTATTTGTTGCTGGGTTCTAGTTAGTCATAACACCTCCCAACAATTATTTTGGATTCAAGACAACATAATCATTTACACCCCGGTTGTGATATTCAACCTGATTAACTCTTCATTTTTTTTTCTGGTTTCTTGCAATAAAACCATATCGAACACATACTATTTAATCATTTGTTTAAGAAAGCATATTTTACTTTGGGCCTCAAGCCCACTAATTCCAACATTTGATTGTGCTAATTAATTAGTTGTAGCTAATTGCTCCAAACCCTGCTAGAGACTCAAATCATTGCATACCTGCTAGAGCCTGATGGATTGGATGAGAGGATTGATGATCTCACGATGCTGAACTGATTGATGATTCCTGCATCAGATCCTTTATCCCCTTTTCAGTTATTTTCGTTGGATAATGATATTGTATCTGATCTAGAAGATACTTTTTTGGCCAACAGTCTGCAATGAAATGCATAATTTCCTTGGGAAGATAAATTTTGGGATCCTGTGGGATGATTTGCATTGTCCTCAGAGGCTTGTCTTGACTATCAGACATCTTTGATTGAATCCTCTGCAGTTTGTGTGTCAGATATTACAGTATCAAAAGGAAAATCTACAAACTTACTTATTACTATTTCTCTTTGGAATCTTTTGCTTTATGTGAGTAAGCCTTATTACATTGTTCTTTGCTCCACAGCTACTGCCGATTTTCCTTTTGAGGATTGTGGGCTTGTTGGTTGTTCTCCTTTGTAGTATATTTCATCTAGTCATAGCTATTCTAATTGGATACATTTAGATTGCTACGGCTTTGTTACTTGATATAGTCTTGAACTGCACATATTTTGTTTGGTTTGGGAGTCTAGATTAACCCCTTCTTCAGTTGGCCTTGGTTGTGAGGTGTACTGGGACAAGCTTGAGCAAGATGCCCATGCCCATGACATATTCTGCATCTGAATGGGGTATTTTCATAGTCAATAGGTTTTTCCCATTCTATCTCTCAAGTTTTAGAAGAATACTGTCCTGGAGAGGCTTTTCTAGACCAATGTTGACACTGATACATGCATGATGCAAAAGCCAGGCTGCACAGTTGACTTGAAATCAGCTATGAAATCCCTAGTCAGATTTTCTATTTGGCTTAGAGAAACTCACTCCAATATTCTCTAGGAGATAAAGGCAGTTATAAACTTATAACCAAACTGGAATGGTGCTACAGCCTACAGAGCTCGTCTGCTGAATTTAAGGTAGGAGTCCATGGTTTCATGAATAGACTAGATTTGTTATGAAACCATGGAGCACCTTGAAAAGCAGCTTTTTCAGCCTTTGAGGAGTTGATTGCTATGAAATAGTCATTCAGCATCATTAAAACAACAATAGATCCCTTTGGTATCCAAGTTAGATGCACTCGGCATATCAAAATTTTCCCACCTGGGTATGCTCCCATAAACTCGCAGATCAAGGTTCTTTCTTCTAGATTCCATAATCTCTGTTCCATTTGATCCACATAGAAATAGACTCGAGGAGAATATTCCATTTTCAAGTAACAACTGCTAGTCATTCTCGCTGAAAAGTTGGGCTCGACTGCTGTTCTCTGAGCATGATGATAGAAATATGTCAGTAATTTGTTTCTGGATTGTTGAGGATCTTTCAGTGTTATAGCCATGGCCTCCTTACGTCAACCAAAATCACAGAAAAACTGTATTGTGTATAGCCGTTTCAAGAGAATAATTCGAGACAATTCTGAAGAATCTGGGCGAAAAATCAGGGTGCTGATGGAAAAGCTGGCATGAGATCGGAGAGCTAGGATCAGACTGCGGGGAAAGGGCAAACCAGACCAATGGGGGAGCTGCCGTAAAGAGTGAAGATTAAAAACATCGAGGAAAATAAAGCTAAAAACATCATCAAGAGGAAACTGAAGCTATCTACTAGTTAAGCTATAAAAGCTTGTGGGAGTTGGGCCTTGATTCTCATGCATGCAAGTCCAACAGCAGGGACAGCCAGCTCAAGAGAAATCCATACCTTTGCATACTGGACACTACAGTCCCTGTTGTAATTTTTTCATGGCAGGTAAAGTTTGCATCTTCTTTTTTTTTTCATTAAACAGCTTAGAGGAATATTTGCCCACACACTGAATATCTTCATTGAATATAGAAGGTTACATCAAGGTAATCAATGTTAGCCTGTGGGGCTTATCCATTTAGGTTTGTCAAATGCCGACTTTATCATAATATATAAATGAAGCAGCTAATTCTTGAATTTGTACTAATGACTACTCTCAGTCAAAATTACAGTGTTCATTGTATGCTGAATTCTAGGATGACTCTGCTTGTACTTAGTACTGTGCTTTTTACCTGTATATACCTGTCTTTTTGAGTACGTCAATTTGTCTTATGATTGTGAGCAATTGTATAGTGACTGAAGTGGGTCAATTAATGCACAGATATTGTAGGCTCATTTAAAAGCCCACGATTTTTGATTTTGGTGCACAATCATTAATTGCAAAGGCATTTCTACAATAAATATTACATGTTGTGTAAAATTGACATAGAAAACAATTCCCATTCCTTTTTATGTATTTTCATTCACTTTTATGATTTTATTTTGCTCAAAAATCTCATAAATATGTTTCAGGTCAAGTAGTCTTACTGGTGGTTTGAAACTTTGACATGTAGATCTGCTCAACGAGTTTGAGCAAAATCTTATATTCCTTATTTTAGTGGAAATTATGCCAATTCCATACATGATTGAGTGCCATTTAAAGTTTTCTGTAAGAATTCAGGAACTTTTCTCAAGTTGTATCAATGATTTGATAAGTAGCGTGATATATGTGCCTGAATGTCACTCCTTGCTCGGACAAGTAAAAGCTTGAGTGTGTGCTGTCTTTAGTATTGACATCAATATATAGTGGATTATACTTAACAGTCCTTATGGTATCTGTTTGGGATGATGCTTGTGCAGTTGGGTGGATGCTTTTAATGATAGTGTGGAGCATCAAGAGGCATATTAGATATGACATCTCACATACTGTCCTGTTGGAAACCTGTCTTCACTGGCATCGGGCATTTTATGGATCACCCTGTGTGACATTTCATTTTAATATGCATTCTGAATAAAAAATAAGCTCCTACAGATGCAGAATGTTGTTTGAAGTAAATGATAAAGTGAAATATTCTGTCATTTTATTTGCAGGAACAATGTTTTGACTGAATCATTACATGTAAATGAAAAACGGGTCACAACACTTTTGGTTAATTTAGTTGATCATTAAGTCGACAAAATTGTCTACCTGCCTTAGTAGATGACAGCAAGTTTGAGATGGTCTAAATATCTATGCGACTCCTCCCATCAATGTTTTCAATGCTTTCTCACCTTTTGCACTTTATCTGGTTGGTGGTTTGTTTCTATTGGTATGCATCATGATACCAATGGGAGACAGTAATATCATCTTAAGGGTTAACTTGTATGCTTCCTTCCTTCAAAAGATGAATATTATCCTAATGTACATTACTTCTTGTGTTCTTGCATGGAGTACTGCTAACAATGTGAACTGAATCTGTTTCTATAAATACGAGCTGTAACTGATGTTTGAATCTGAATTTACTTTGATTTTCTGAAAATGAGGTTAACATGATTTTGGTGTTTGGGTCTGTCTCTTGTAAACGGAATACATCAATGCTAATGTCTAGTATGTCAGTATTTATGATTGTTGCCGGGTCCCTTAATACTGAACTCTGGCAGCTCCATGTAGTGCTCTCATCTGCAAACTACACGTTTGATGCTTTTTGTGAGATGTCACAGGCTTTGTTTAACTATCCATGTAATGCAAGGGATGGTGCTTTAAATGGATTGGATTATGCTGCATATGTGGAACAAGCAATTCACTTTACTTTTGGACTGAATACTTACATAGTTTAGCAAAATACCCCATGCTAAGGGCATTTTGCTTTCACTTTATATTGTTTAGATGCCCAATTCTGCTCAGTTGCCATTTTCTTTTACTCCTAAGCACAAGAAATTCCTATACAGGTATTCTGCATTTCCATGGTTATCTAAGTCTTGGGGATGGCGACGGAGGGATGGGCTTTTTGGTACAACAATTTTTTTCCAGATTTTGGGGATTGCTACTAAAATAATATATATATATATTCCCTTTATTCAATAAAATTCAGGGATTTAAGTTCTATTTAATGTTTTTGGGTAAAACTTTTGAGTGGATTTTTAAAAATTGTGGACATCCCCCTTAAGTTCCCTAGTCTTTAGAATATTTGGGACATCACAAAAATCTAGGGGACACTTCCCCTAACTAACACCGGGTAATTCATGGTCAATGGAATCAACACTAGTACAAAATTGTATAAAGCTGGTTTTGAATTTGTACTAAGAGTATGGTCCCATGGAGGGGGCTCCATAAATATCTCAGCGGGTGTTGCTGAGAAAATTTAGGAACATTTAGGAACATTTTAGCAGTTTTAAGGTCCCATGTTTTTTATTAGTTTCCTCAACAATACCCGTTGAGATATTATAGGATCCCATTGGATTTTTATGGTTATTTGTAGGTAAATAAAATCATATTTCCCTCTAAAATCACCAAAAATAATGGCGGGAATGCATATTATATTCCACATGGACAAAAATCAGCCTAAACTGTAGGGGGAAACTCCCCACCCCCTCTCCAGCCACCTCTTAAGTTTAGGGGGCAAAAAAATGGAGCTCCTATTTTTAGGCCTAGATTCTATTATTTCCTGTAGCTGGCTTTAAAAATAATCATGGGACCTTCTGCTGCAAGAAAATAGGAGTTGCAGCCCCTCCATGGGACCATGCTCTAAGAAATGTTGTGTGGGCCCTTTTTGCTTGTTGTGCGTCCCGCTTTGGCTGTTTTGTTGACAAATATCATGGTTAATGCAAATTAATTAACGGTCAGTTTTTAATTTGTGTTGTGATCTGCCACAAAAATCTATCTTCAATTGTCATTTACTAGGGTGATTTGACGATGCTTGTTTATGGACACTAATAGGGTACAAAATCGGAATAATTATGTGAAGTGTAGAAGTGTCCTTGTATGTACCATATGCGCTTCTGGCATGTTGTCTAAGTTGGGACCTAAAATAAACTCCATAACCTTAACTTTAAATTATGATTTAAATACTAATACAATATATGTGAAGTGTAGAAGTGCCCTTGTATGTACCATATGTAGTACTTGACATGTTGTCTAAGTTGGGACCTAAAATAAACTCCATAACCTTAACTTTAAATTATGATTTAAATATTGATACAATATGAATTCCCCTAGCCGGTGACAATGTTTTTTTCAAATATCTTGCTCTTATGAGTGCTCCATTTTCTCCATTGAAAAATCGTAAGTTAATAGATATAAATCTCTCTTTTCTATTGTTTGACCTTTTTGCTTCGCGAACTTCTTGTGTAATCTTCTTAGGTTTATGGCTTTGCAGACATGGTTATTTACTTTATAACATTTGATATTTCTTGTTATAGCCTATCATCTCAAGATGATTGGCCTCTCAAGCTCAAAATCAAGTAATTTCACACACTCCATAATTTTTCATCTCATAGAACCGATGGTCCTTATACTACAATCACCATGGTGCGATGAACAATGCCACAATTTGTATTCAAACCAGGAAAATTAAGGAACACATGGGAATTTTTTTATATAGAAATCGTGGTGAATATGGTCGGAAATCGAATCACAAGTTTGGCGAATTGTCTAAAATCAATGGTCGTGACATTGGCGAAAATGAATTTTGTTTTTGAATCAAGTTGTGGATATAATGACGAATGAAGGATAATTTTTACTAAAAGTAATTTTTTTAGCGAATAGAAAAGCTTTTGTGAATACCTTGTTCAAACTCCCTTTTCTTTCTCTCTTTTTTTACGTTAATGGCTTCATGTTGATTTTTTTGTTTTAATGGATTACGTCTAAATCTCTGGACTTTGGTTGTTTCCACGTATGGATATGTGATGCAAAGTATGTTTTATTAAATTATTTGTAAATATTCTACATTGTTTGATATATGAGGATCAATGGCGTAGGCTCTATTCTAGGATGAAGGTCTGACACACCCACATTTCGAATGGAAGTCCTTGGAATAGGCCTAGCAAAGTGACAAGTGTCATCCACTAAATGGTATTTGTCAATTTGAACAAGTGACTAATTTTAAAACAACCAATCACGGGCTCCACATTGCTGCCCATAGACATAAATTTCTTGTAAATACATCAAAACGTATTAAAGGTGGTGTATGATTAATAAAGTTCCATGTTCCATGTGGCATGTTTTTGGGTACCTTTGAAAGAAATGGCTTTGAGGCATGAAATTGAAAGGTTTCACTTTCGGAACTCTAAAAGAGGTCAAAGGGAATGTAAATGTATTATCCACCTATATAAAGAAGCCGACATAGACCCCATTTAGGGATGTAGGAAAAAAGTTTATAATTATGTGTCCAAAACTCCACTAAAAATAAGGCTCTAAAGGATAAATTTGAGATTTCAATTGTATGAAAAGTTTAAAACAATATAGAAGAAACCACTTGTAGGATAATATAATATTTAAATAAAGTAGGTTAAGAAATTCAAAAATAAAATTATGAAAGTAATTTAATCACAATATAAAACAATGCAATAAAAATAGCTCATGGGTCAAAAGAAAGAGTTGGTTAAAATTCAAAATAAAATGCTTATAATCAATTTTAAATTGAGTTGGAACAATGAAAACTTTGTATATAATCGATATCATTCAAAAGCAAAAGAGAACATAACCATGCTTGCTATGTAACTAATTAATTACATGATAATTACAAATGATATTATAATTAGTCATAACAAACTATACTTATAACAATGTTGTAATCTATTAGGAATAACTAGGTCTAATATTATTGTTATAGAAAATTAGAAACAACCATATACTATAAGTGTGTTAATAAGTAAAACACATTATTTGAGATAAAAACAAAACTTTTAATGTTGGAATCATGTTTTGAAACCCTAATATGCTCAAGATATCTAATTTTTCTTATCTCGCCCTGACCTTGACCTTGCCTAGGATTTTTACACAAAAACTTGCATATTTTATGATTCCACTAGTGAAAAATCTTGAAATTTGTCATGTAGGTGTGTTTTTATGTACTATAACTAATTTTTGAGGTTTTTGGGGATTGTACAAGTACCGTTAATGTAATGCTGATTGTGTATGCCAGGGCAAGGAGGCCTAATTGAGACTTGGGTTTGAGCAATTTTTGTGTTCTTTTGATCTTGCAAGGCAATTTGAATTATGAAATTGTTGGACTGGTATGGGAAGGTGGATTTGAACCTCTATAAACCATTGGGAAGGTTCCTAAAAGCTTGATCTAGTCTAAGTCCTCCAACTACCATTTAGGCCTAGTAGCCCTATTACTAGTTTGATGCCCATTCAGTCTTGATAAAGTGGTAGATCTATAAAAGTTGTATTTATTTGTGATTATGAGGTCAAGGGACAATCATTAAAGCATTGAGAGAGTGATTTGATGTCAATCCCTTGAAAAACTAATAAAGTGGCTTGTAGCCTAATAGGCCTAGTTAATGCTAAACTCAAGTTTGACATACAAATGGTTCTAAATCCTTGAGTATAAGACTATTTTACATTGAGTATGATGTGAATAAGCTTGAGAAGCCTTGAGAAAGGTCATTGTCATCCTAAGCCCCAAAAGAGCATGTTAAACCAAAGAAGAGTCTAACTTGTGATGTATTGTCTTGTGGTATAAAGAGGAAATTAGTCAAAACAAAGTTGTATTGTTTGTCAAGTGAGTTTTCATGATCTTGAATAGGGATATGAGAGTGGTTGAATGCTAAGAAGGAACAAGGTGTTTCATTTGTCCACATTTACTCATACAAATAAGTTGTGGGAATTGTCAAAGACCTCTAATCAATTTTTGTGTCACATAGCATTAGAGTTATAATGTTACACCATTTTGGCATCAAAATATTTCTTAAATAAATCAAAAAACTCAAATAAGAACCACTTCATAATATTTTCTCAAATAAACTTAAATAGTTATATATTACACAAGTACACTTACGCACCAACTCTTTTACATACTTTTACATAAGAAGCCTTCTTAAACGATAATAAGTTATGGATTTAAATAATGCAAACTATTTTGAATAAAAATAATAATGCAAAGTTGCAAACTTTCCAACTTTATTATCCTAAGAAAGTTTACATTACAAAGGACCAAAATATTGATAGTGTTTTTCCTTTTTATTCCCCAAAAGGAAAAAATCAAATTGTCTTGTCAACATTTAAGACTTAAGTTAAAACTTAGGTTGTTTTGTCTAATAAATGTTTTCTATCTAATAAATGTCAAATCTTTTAATCTCATGCAAAAATCTAAAAAAAATGCTTTTAAATTTTAAAAATTAAGTGACTTGATAGATCATTATTTGGGCAATTCACATCACCATTAATTTGTGTCATTCGTAGTTATCTCCCACAGCGACATTTATATTTTAGTTTTCCACCAACAATTTTCTTTAAAAGGTGTTAGTCCAGGGACCAATCATTGTAACTTGTCATTGTTTCTTATTACACTTGATCAATTCAAATTATTTCTTCCAATGTTGTAATGGCGCTGTTTACCAAGAGATACAATTTTGTTGAACTCTAATCTGAATTCCTCCACGAGACTTTCAATTTGGTACGAGGAAACAAAACTTGTATTCATAAAGTGTTGAGCTCCTAGGTCAAGACAACTTTCGAGTGGGTCGATTCATCGCATTCGATAAAGAAAGATGAATATTTAGGTTCAAATTGGTGCGTATATCCCAATGTTTTAAGTGTATCAAACTCTTCTCTAGTATGTCATTCTTGCAGAGAGGCCCAAATTTCTTTAAAAATGCTCAGTCTATATGGTCGAGAACCGATTGTTCTTATTTTTGCCCCATGCTTCCAAACCCGCCCCTACTTTGCCCCCTTCGAGGTAGAATTTGAATTTTTGTATTTGATAATAATTTTGACTCTCTCTAATGAAGGAAATAGAATGTGGATGTCCTTGCCTATATGCAAAGTGGACCAAACAAGTTGATTTGGAGCATGTTGCAAAGGCACAAACACTATAATTACTCTTTGTCTCTCAGCCTCCTTCCTAGAATCCTAGTTCATGTAAAATTCAAGGGCTTCGGCTAGCAACACAGATGAGGCCCTTTGTAATTTGTATGTACATTGTAATATATGTAATTCACATGTTTTTGATCTGCAAGGGAGAGGGCCCCAATAGAACCCTCATTATTAATCTATTACCAATTAACTAATTTCTGAAGCTTATAAAGAATTGAGTTAAGACTATTTCTTGTTTTCTATTGTTTTTGTGTGGTTTAATTGAAGTTTTTGTGAAGTTGCAGGCTTTCAATTGTTAACGCAACTTACTGTTATTTTGAAGCTTCTCTATGAATAGATGTATCAATCAACTCCCTTTGTATAAGATTACTCTCCTTTCCTAGGCTCTTTATATACTTCTTCCTTTATAAAGCATCCACACACTAATATGCTCTAGTTAGTTATACTATAATTCCACAACTTAAGGATTGTCTTAGTAAGTCTCTTTTCGATTCTTGGTAACAAATGGTCTTCAAGTTCTCTCATGAACTTATAATCCTTTTACCCCTCTACACTTGATTTATTCTTGTACTAATCTCATTAGACAATGCTTTATAGTTTCTTGCCTTGTAGAGTCTTTCTTTATTGATCTCACTTTGTCTTCTTCAAATTACATACATTGTTCTAGACTTCACAATATCTCTCCAAGGATCATCACTTCTCAAATCATGCTACGAGTTCGACCTTTTTACCCCTTCATGACTGATATGCACTCCATACACTTACCTTCCCTATCTCATCTCTCTTGATCTTATGCTCTTTATAGTTTCCTTTACCCTGTTCTATCCTCGCTCAAGATTGGTATTTCATCTCTTAATAAGTTTCTTGGTCTTCTTGGCATGATTTTTCAAACAATTTGTCAAACTTTTGTTTCACCTTGTCATTAAACTTGAGGAGACCTCTTCCATGCCCCTAACATCATGCTCTGTACTAGATTCAAGTGGGAAATCACCAAGAACTAGTTTAACACAATACACTATGATTGTCATGATACTATTTATTGGGTCACCTTCAAAACCTCCCACCAAAAATTTTAAGCATCAATTCATCTTCTTTACACCTTATTCCTTCTAAAACATAAGCTTCCAACTAGTTCTTTCCTTCTCTTCTCAATTTTCTTGATCATAACTGGGTTCTACATGTCTGACTGGTAAATTGACTCGGTAAAACTCAGTATTTTCCTAGAGAAACTATTCTTTGAACCCCTAGATCTCGTTCTTTCCTTCATGAGACTTTGAATACCTGCCAACTATCATGAAACATCTTCTATACAGGTTTATCTTCAAGAAACTAGGTTCTTAGATCAATTACCCTCAAAACTAGCTTTAGACTAGTAAAGGCAGGGTTTGAGACTAAGATTCCACATTTTCCCCATTCAAACTTACTCCTTTTGACTTGAAACTTTGTTAGCATCCTTCTAGAACACAATTACACCTATCATCAAGGTTTGGTGAGATTCTACCAGTGGAAACACATTTTATGACTTCATTTGCATTCTAAATCCTAGATGAGGGTTCAGCGAGAAGGATCAAATTACAATTATTTTTGTTTGGGAAACTTTGAAACCCTTTCCAACACTTCACAAAACTTTTGTATATGCTCCTTTCTCTCCTCAACACTTCCCCAAAATCATTTCTTCACAATTGTTTCTCCTTGTATCAATCTATCATGTGTGTTAACAAATATTTTGTAGGGAATTGAAAATAATAAGAGTTTTTTGAGACGGGTGTCTACTAGAATAATAATCCAATGACTTCTTGCCCTTGTCACCTTAAGCTTATGCTTTGAAATAGCCATCATTGATATCAGTGCATCATAGTATGATTTTGATGGTTTTGATCATCAAAGAGTCTTGGAGTCGAATCAAGTCATGAAAAGTCATTTATAGGTCCATATGTGTGTACTAGCTCATTTTAGTATGTTTCCAAGTTTTCCCTCCAAAAGGGAAATTCAAATTCTTGAACTTGTCTAGAATAGTTAAGGGGATTTTCAAGTTGAAAAGGTCTTGAGTCATGTGAGAGTCTAATTGTAATTATTATCTAGATATTGTATTAATCCTCAACCACCTATTAGTTATGATAAAGCATATGCAACGTTGGAGAGAGGATAAATTTGGCATGTTTGGTAAGTTTGCAAGTTTGGTGAGAAAATCTTGGGATCTTGACAAGAAAATACATTTGTTAATATGGATAGAGCTTGACCATCTATGAAGAAGCTCAAGAATATGATAAAAACAAAGAAAAAGGAGAAAATCAGGTGAGAGATGGAGAGACATAGGTGAAGAAGAAGTGGAATGCAAGGATCTTCAAGGCCAAGAATGTATGTTTGTAAGCAATTATGAGGAAATAAAGTTGTTTTGAAACACTTTTAGGGTATTCTCCATGTTTGAATGTCTATTTCATTTGTGTGGTTGTGGCTACTTCTTGATCTTGCATTGGTGAATGTTGGAATGAGAGAGAAAAACCTACAATTTTATGTCTCAAGCATAAATTCATGAATGTTTAAGGGTTGAAAGCACATGTTCAGTCTTATTATATGTATATTTGAGTCCTTGAATGATTTCCATCATTGTTTTGTGCATGCATTAGTTGTTTTTCATGAATACACATAGCTGTAGCAGGGTATTTTCAAGCACAATTTTAAGCAAATTTTATAGTCTGGGAAAATTCGTACATGATCAACCTTAGGTGTATAAAGAGAAAAGTTGGAGCATGGAATTTTGGCTTTGGAATGAGGTCATGAAACCATGATTTTCTCAAGTTATGAATTTTTCTTGCTCGCAGCCTGCACTAGTCTCTACCTAGGGTTTGGTTCACTAAAATTGCTCTAAAACCTAAATGAACCGTCCAAAATTGCTCAAAATTGGTATTTAGTTGGAAACATACCCCTTCACATGATTAAGTGGTTTCAAGTCTTTAGGACCTTAAAAATTTGAGATATAAAGGACTATATTTTTCAACAGGCTTAATTAGGCCTAAACCAGGCTTTGGAATACTAAAAATGCCATATCTTGAAAATGATACATTAGATATTCATGAAACTTGGTGGGTAGGTGTACACTGTATGATGATGTCCTTAAACATATAAAAGTGATTAGAAGTCTTAAGGAGCTCTAAAATCAGAGATATACTTGACTGTGTTTCTGCAGACCTATTAGGCTTAGTAGTCTTTTAATGGAACTTGATAGAAGAATATGAGTAGAGACAAAAAAACTTTCGAACTTGTGTTAATCTAATTTTATAACACTATAAGACACATTATAAAGTGATTTGAGTGTCTGGTTTGGTACCAATCTCTCTAAAACTCAGTTTAAGGCTTGTAGCCTCTAGTAGTCTCATATAACCAAAAGAGAAGTTTGAATGTCAAAGAGTGTTTGTAACCTATTCGGGATTTTAATTCATCTTGAATATGATATTAGTAGCCCTAAGAAATCTCATGAATGATCAAATTAAACTCAGGTCCTTAAGGAGCTTATGGTTCTAGTAAGAGCATAGAGAAATGTAGTCTTGTTGAATGATATAAGTCAAGAAGTCAAGATAAGAAAGTATTGTAATTTGTCTATCAGTTGTTCAGTCTAACAAACAAGTGTTTGAGTATCCATTCAAAGTGTTGAATTATTAGATTGTCTAATAGTCCTTCCATCTCAAGTCAATATCTTTCCTAGTTGTAAGAGTATGAGGTTGAGATAGTAAGTCATACATCAATCATCCATGAGGGAAAGAGACAAATCTCCATCAAAATGAAATAACCATGCAAATTCTAAAAAATTGAAAGAGACAAATCTCCATCTTCATTGATCTAATATATTTTACAAAATTGGCACCTCTAAAAATAGAGTGCATGCAACTGATGAGAAGATAAGAAGATAAGAAGAGGACCCCTATTTAACACTTATGCATAGTTGATAATCTTGGTTGATCTGGTTGACATCTATTATGGGAGGCACATAAACTGTCATTGTAATCTCTAACCTGGAAGTGAAGTCATTGATCATTATCTTCAAAAATTCATCTATTACTCGAGCTCTCTATCCTTTTGGAGGCATCCAAAATTATTTGATGTGCCATAATGTTCCCTCCTCCTTGTGACTTGATTTGTTGTAAGAAGATATGCATGGTTTTTTGAAGGATATTGAGAACTGAGCTACTAAGAATAGATTCCCATATTGGTAATGGTCAACCCCATTGTAGGAATTCCAACTTTAGTCAAAAGCTAAGTTATTTTATTGTAGAATGCATCTAATTATGTAATAGTTGTTAAAACAATGATTACAACATAAGAGTTGTGGTTTGAACATGTCATTTAAATTACTTAAATGCACATATATTTGATCAAAGTCAATTCATACTTACCATTGTGTTTTAATTAAAACTTGTTGTAACACAAATTAAAGATCACAAGGAAAGCAAAATAATTTCAATATCAATAATCCTCAACTAAGAAACCTACAAGAAAATGGAGATGAGGATATACAACTTAAACTCACATGGGCTAATTAAAACTGGCTTGCATTCATTGATCAAAATTTCACCTCCCTTTTTTCAAAATGGGAGTACATATATTTATACAAAATGAGGGCCTCATTCCATCGCCCTTTCCAAAATATGATTGTTAAAGATCAAGGAAACATTCTTAGATAATTGGTCTTTACGAAAAATATCCAAACTAAAATCATTTAGGATTATTACAATGGAATCATGACTCAACATGCCATCTAGAATATCCCTAAGGAACTACTCATCATTGTTCAGGTTGTTCCTGGTTGGGGTGGAGGTGGTTGTGTTGGCCTATATCCTTGACCCGATTGATGGTCCCAATTGTTGATGCTATCGATCATCTCGTGCATGTTTTGTAATCCATCTCAATCTTTTTAAGGCTAATGACATGTTGCTTAAAAAGTTTGGTAGCTTTATCCAATAGTATATCTTGAGAGGTTACCATTTTTCCCAACGTTTCATTTAGATTGGCCACTTTTAAAATCTTTTCTTCGTAGGTAGAGACCAACTCAATGACTTGGGAATCAATGGCTTCATTTGCCTCGTAAATGTTTTTACTAAAATGGGCCAAGAATTTCCTTAGATTACCTTAGATAATATCCAAATTCTTTTTCTACTATGAGATTATGGTTCTCTATCAAGACCTTGGAAAATGTTTCCTTCACAAATATCCTGACGCTCCTTACAATAATGACATCGAGTTATGGGGGTAATCTATCTAATTTCTGCTATCCCTCTAGAGAACCTTTTGTGTAGTTAACATATGCTTGATATAAAATAATACCTTCTAATGTAAGAAATGTGATATCTTTGCTAGCTCCATCTTCTACACTTTTAAAAATGACCTAGACCATTTGCAGTAGGGTATCCATTTTACTGGCGACCATTTTAGCTCTTATGGAGGATGCTTTCCCTTTCTCCTTGGCTTTGATGGCCTCCTTTATTACCCTAAGATGGATACCAAGGATTGCTTGACTTCATTGGTAATGTTGTCGGGAAGTTACATTGCTTAGGTTTCCAATTCCTATTTTATGTCATGTATACCCCAAACCATTTCTACTAACCTAAGTAGAGGCTTGAATGAACAAAATTGGGTCTTCTTCATACTTAGCCACTTGGGAACTTTTCATTTCTTCTTTTTTTGAGGATTAATAGGTCCTCGAGGTCTCATGCCAAATAAGAGCTTGATTGGTGGCCATCCTCTTCCTCGTCACTCTCTTTAACATCCCCATCCTTTAAATTCAATATTGATCTGGAGAGCTTCTTGTTAAATTCAATATCATTTTATCAATCCATCCATGCTCAAGTCTCGGGTGATGGCACACCCGTGTAGAGGGTAACACAATTTGGGCCGTGGTATTGATTCCACCTATGGAGTGGTTTATCTTTCTACCATGGTAGCCTCCCCGTATCTCCTCGATGAAGATATGTCATAAGCTACTAGTGGGGGTTTTGTGGCTGGTCTAGGGATAACTTCTCACACTTATGCAATACCTTCTTCTTCGATAGGTTGCCTCTAGGTTTCTAGATGTGCAAGAGCGTCTCTTTTTGTGAACCCGCTCTTAAAATTTCCCCTTAGAGGAGGAGTTACCTTAGCCATCTACATGTTGTTTTGGACGAGATTGTCATCCTCCTAGGTGATCCTTACCCAATCTTTGACATCCACCTCAAGAGTGTATGCAAGGCTGATTTTCCTTTCAAGGGATTCCAAGTGCTTAAACACCCTTTTTAGGATCATATTTCTTGAATGGGTGTTATGGGATATCAAGGAATGCATGTGGGATATTGCTGCTTTATGAGGTATGACAATCTCTTGAATTCCCTAAATCCATTTTTAATGATAGAGATGGGTGGGTCCTCGCTTCTTTTCCTTACACAAGTTTTCCATTCCATCGAGAATTTGGAAGGCTATCTCTTGCTTTGGCAGCTTGTTACACATAATAGGGAAGCTACAATGGTGAAATTAACATGATGTCTATCATGATTACAATATACTCGGGTAGAAGAAGACATCCTTGATTTTCCTATATACGCGTAATATTTCTCGTAGATATTCTTGGCATAAGATTCTCCATGAGTATCCCGTATACACTCAAGTAGAAGGCATTACAGATTTACTCTATGTGAGCTCCGATTATGTGGGCATAAAGGTCTCGCATATGCTTCTCTCACTCCAGGAATGCACTCCTTCCTTCCATGGCAAACAAAATTCTATGCACACCAAGACTCCACAATTAGCATTTAGTAAATACAACACCATATAGAAGTATTTGTTATGATGGACAAAGGTATCCCTACATGTGATCAAATTAGATGCCACAACCTCGCCAAGGGGAGGGATATCTTCTTCATCAATGATTATGAAAATAAGAGGGACCCATGAAACATCCAATTTCATGGTAGAAGGGTTACCATATAATTAGTTCATTGGAAAATGATTTAAGAGGATTCCCTTTTAATTATATCAAAATCATCATAAAAAAATGAAATTTAAATCCTATTTTTAAAACCGTTTGTACCATCGCAACCTTGGATGCTATTATATGATTAAATTGATAGTAGTAACCCGGTAATGGCATAATTCTTCTATCTGCTAGTGGTGTATTGACCTGGGGAATCTCTTAGCCTTCAAAGAAAAATATAACAACTTGTATGTGTGTGTTTCCTTTTGGGTGGAAAGCGCCAACCAAACTTATAGTTTGAAATATCAACCCTGGTGGTATGGGATGGTCCCTTTGAGCTTAACCTCGTTCCTTATTTCTATAGTGTAATCAAAACCTCTGGGGACATCTCTACGCGTAGGAATGGAATTTTTTCCTTAGACTTTTTATAGGATTACCTTTAAGTTTTGGAGGTCTTAGGAGATTAAGTTGTTGAATGCTAGATTTTTCTCGTGGTAGGGCATAGATCCCTTGGGGTATTTGGAAATAAACTCTAAAACTAATCCTAGGACCTTTTGAAGGGTAATATGTGGACATTTTTGGTATCTAAACCTTAACAAATGGGTTTGTTAATGATAGGATTTTGACCCATTATAAAGGTGAGGATTGTGACTTGTTCCTTACTCCTTGCTAAGTCTCCCTCTTCTCGTCATTAAATATATTATGAGATATCTCCTTCAAGAGCATGACATTCTAGAACATTAACTTTTGACTTGATCACAAACCACATGTGACTCTTTTGTATCTTATAAATTCTCCCAATCATCTCTATCTTCAAGATGTACCATGAGCATAAGATTGGCTTAAGATTCTCCTCGTATCGTCATGAGATCTTTTCCCTCACAATGAAGACTTTGTTAAATGTCAAGTAACCATGCTCATTAAGAAACAAACCCATAGTCTAAGAATGAGTGTTGGGTGGCGTATATGTGTTCAAAATGTTTAGAACTAACATTGGGTTTTGCAAATTAATGGCAATTGAAATGTGAACCAATTAGTGTACACCTTTATTAAGATATTCACGATGTGTAATAGAGTTATGAAGTTTTGAGAAGATGGGATTCTTACCTTGCATGTTAATGCTCTTTAAACCAATGTTAACACTTTCATGTGATTAAGTGTACTTGTTATAAATTAAACTCAAACGAAATAAATAATGTGTATCATTGTGAATGAAACTACATGCTCTCATGATTAATGGAATTCAATACCTTTAAGGTTAAATAAGGAAATGTAAATGGTAGTGAAGTGGAAATCATCTTAAATTAAGTGTTAAACAAGTAAGGGAAATGCAATCTAGAGAAAAAGGAAAATGTATGTTTGTCATGCTATATGCTCTTCAAACCTTTAAGGCTTAAATTAGATTTTGAACATGACAAAGATTGAACCCTGAAAATGTGATGAAGTGGAAGATGCCAATTCATGAGGTTCATGTCATGATTGTGATGTAGTCCCATACTTGCCCATTTATCTAAGTGTGATGTTGGTTGCACATTGTGTCATGTTGACATTTGCATTTTCTACATGTTGGTATAACATTTCTTGTGGTGTCATGAGAACTATTGTGAGTCTTTTGGTGTCACACAGTTGTATCAAGTAATTTTAAAGCCATTTTTTTAATTTTTTATGTTTAGTCTTTTGTTTGTGTCCCACCTAGGTGGGTGCTATGGATTTATAATTAAAACCTTTGGAGATGAGCTATTGTGTGACACGTAACCCATGGATATTTTCGATGTTTTCCTCACACATCAATACATGTGGAAACGAGAGGGAATCTAACAACTTAAGACACCCATTTTCATCATCATGGTGGGAAAGAAATCCTATAGGATCCTTGATATCCTTTCTAAGAAGACAACAACCTTGATTAGCGCAAAAATTATAGGCATGTGAGTGATCACAATGTAAAGTTTGTGATAATGTTCATTAGGCTCGGAAATAATTTTAGAAATCATTGCAATCATGTGGACCACTATAAAAATCAAACTATACAACAATAATTGGTGAATTGTGTATGTTAGGTAATATGATTACCCCTTCCCTTCTTCTATCTTTTTATTTAATATAGAGTGTCGAACATAATCCAAAGATAGAGTCTAGAGGCATATCAAACATGGATTTATAAGAGGATAAACCACTTCATATGAATGTTATAGGGTTCCAAAGCCCATGCATAAGATATGGAGATGGGTATTACTATGATTGTAAATATCTTAAGGTTAAGATAATACATAAGAGATAATCCTAAACTAGGGGTTGTGATTCCTTTAGGTAGTAAGATAAAGAAAATAATAATGTGATATACAAAGATATGATATACTATCATAGTCTAATACAAGATGCATAGACATAATCAACCAACATAAAATAAATATTTTATGGATATGGATATTTACCTTTGATGAAATTAATGACACTTTAATCCCCCTCCTCGTTAGTAGCACAACAAGAGAGATTTTTGTGTGTGGATCACAAGAGGGATGGGTAAAATACCTAAGAAGACAAAATTTGGGGACTCAAGGACTAAAGTAAACCTAATTGGTGTAACTCATATTTGCATGCCTCCTAGTAACCTAATAATCTAACAATGACCTCCATTTCTAAGCTTTATTATAACCTAATACCTCTTCACATTTTAAGGAAGATTTGTGAGCATAGATAATGAATACTATGTGATGATATATTTGCGGAATCTAACAATTATGCATATAAATAGGAGAACATAACATGAATCCACCATCCAAATTAGCCAATACTATCAAACATTACAATGCATTCAACTATAAAAAGGTGTATGGTAGATGACATTGACTATGATCAATGTCGTTGACTATAAACACTCCATAAAAGGTAAGGTAGATGAAATAGAAGGAACATGGAGCAAAACATTTGAGGATGTATGAAGGATATATGTGGGTGATTTGAATATGCTAGGGGAAAATTTGAATGTGGCAAGTATTAAGGGTACCAAGTGGTTGTAATGTGGTAGTAAGGAGGTTAAGGTGCATTAGGAAAACTAGGGAAATGTTACGATGATCTCTTGTAAGGTACTTCCAACCCACCTAAACCGCACTCCAAGTGCACCCCTTGAGGAACACACTCTAGGGAATTGATGTGCCGACATCCTATAAATAAAAATCTTTAATGAGAAAAAAATAATGTGTATGATGCCCTAACTAATAATCATCGAACATCATAAAAGTGTATCGTGAAATGGTCTTCAGAAATAAACATAGTATAACAAAATTAAAGGAAATGACTATAAATGATGTAATATATGAGATCTCAACCAAATGAAATATATTTACTTGACATACTTCTATGAAGGATGAATGATTGATTAAAATCATGTATTCAATATGGAGGGTGTAGACCTTTTTAGAAATCCAAATGATACAATCATGAAGAAATAACACTAGAAGACAAATTAGTAAAATAAGTAAGAAAAAATAATATAAAGAAAGTTCATGGGATGTGTTGGTAAGATTTTATATCATTGCATATTTTCAAATGTGGCCCAATGGATAAAGAATAATAAAGGACTATCATGTATTGATAAGGTGATAATCCTATGTTTGAGAGGGCCAACTCCCTCATATGAGAAGGTTTTTGCGTTTTTGAGTATTTTTTATCGTAAAGAAAAAAAAGGAAACAACATGGGAGAATGGAGAAATATGGAAATAAGAGGAGATGGAAGGGAGAAATCCACAACAAACTAAACACAGAGGAATGTTTGGATAACTCAAGATAAACATAAAGGAGTGAAACCCTCTTTCTCACATGAGGACAAGAATATATGCAACAACTACACAGAGGATAAAAATCACCCAAAAGCACAAATTCTTCACCATTTCTATATTGTTTATGTATGGCACAAATTCCACCTACACAGATATGCAATACAAATCCTGCAAATCATAGTATCACCCACAACACAAATAGATGGAGGTATAAATGACATCATTCAACCATAAATAACAAAGCACAATTTCATGATTGGAGAGCACCAACACCATAAGATGATTCTTATTCCACTTGCTTAAATTTTTGTGACTTTCTATTTTTCCATTGAGAAAGTAATTTTTGTAAAGTCACTTACGTGACTCAAGTGACTATTTCTATTTCTCCATTGTGAAAAGTGATTTTGTCATAAATTCACTTTAAATTGTGACTTAAGAGAATAGTGAAGTATAAAAAGGTCACTTAATTACCTTGAGGTAGTTATGGGATAAAAGTATAAATAGGGATATCATTGTCCATGGTATGTGTTCTCTCTTATCTCTCTCAACTCTAAAGAGAGTTTGCTACAAATTTATGTGTACATACTATTTATAGTCTTCATGAATAAAAAAATGTAAACAAGTGCAATAAGAATCATCTTGTGTTGTTGGTGCTCTCTAATCATGAAATTGTGCTTTGTTATTTATGGGTGAAATATGCCATTTATACGTACATCTATATGTGTTGTGGGTGATATTATGATTTGTATTGCATATATGTGTAGGTGGACTTCGTGTCATACAAAAACAATCTAGAAATGATGAAGAATTTTTGCTTCTAGGTGATTTTTATCCTCTCGCAAAATTGTTGACTATAGTCTTATCTTCATGTGAGAAATATGGTTTCACTCCTTTATGTATATCCCAAGTTATCAAAATATTCCTCTGTGTTTAGTCCTGCTTTGATTCCCTTGTCCATCTCATTTCATTTCCAGATTTCTCCATTCTCCAATTTTTCTTTTCTTTTTGTGCTTTTAGGTCAAAATTACTCAAAATGAAAAAAATTCATTTTATGAGGTAACTACCTCTCAAATGTAGATGAACATCACCATGTTAATGAATAATCTTCCTAAGTGTTGCATATTTTATGTTGCTTCCATTGGGTGAATCAAGATCACACACAATGACATAAAATATTGCCATGAGATGTTCTATGATAGGTGTAGATAGTAGGACTAGGTTAGGTCTAGATAGCCTATGGAATAGTCATAAAAGATAGGTGTTAGGCTAGGTTCAAGAGAGAGTACTAGGTCGGTCTAGAGAGCCTATGGACATAAAATGGGATTATATCATGTACAAAAGCCTCTAGAAAGGAAGAATAGATTAGGTATAGGAAACTTAGAAATAAGATCATAAAATAGGACTATATGAGATCAAAATGTCCTAAAAAGAAATACTATATTAAGTTTGGGAAACTTAGGAAATAGGTTCATAAAATAGGATTAAGTCGAGTTATAGATAAACTATTAAAGGAGAATAAATAAGGTTTAAGAAACCTCATAATTTATGTAAGGTGCATCAATAAGAGATAGTTATTATAATATTCTTGTAAAAATAAAATGTAAAACAAAAAGTGTGTAAGGTGTAAAGATGGGCGACAAGGTTGGTCTCATTTGCCTAAAAACAAGTGTTTATTGATTTTTTTAAAAATTACTTGAATATACTTTAAATTCATTACAACACCATGATCAATATGATTTTTACGGTTTATTTTTAGGAGATATGTTTCAAAGATATGTTCATGTTATTGAATCTAAGAGTAAGTGTTTATTGAATTTTTTAAATTTTGGTTGTAAGACTATAAAAAAGAGGCCAACCCATCATTTGTCACTTTATATTTATATATTTTAAGTTCATGAAGCTCTAGATTAGCCATTTTGAGGATATTATATTACATGACATGAGTACAAGAAGGGAGACATGGAAGAGCTAAAAAGGGCACACACCCTCGTAGGTTTTTCATTTAATTTGGGTAAGAATAGCTAGGAAATAAAGGAGAAAAAAATCTTAGGGAAAATTTGCAAGGCAAAATTTTCCTCAATTTACATTAAAGTGAAACTAACTATAAAATTTAGGTTGGCTTTCATATTTTTATTTTTGCATCATTTAGGTAGGAAAGATGTGGAAATTTCGATGGTCTAGTGTTATTTTTCATTTTGCACCATCAACCTTAGCGAGGTGTGAAAATCAAAGGGTAGATGATGTAGTTTTAATTCTAAAGCATGGAATATGCAATGCACATATGTCCATTATAGTAAGAAATTTATGAAGTGGTCAACAATTATAGATGTATAACATGGTCGATGCGAATAGGGTTGTAATAAACATGTATGATTCAACTATTTTTGTTTAGCATGGTCTATGTCTAATTAACTTAAATGGACTAACTAAGTAAAGCGAGGATAATTAATCTAAGCTATGAACAACCGTACTAAAGTAAGTAAATGTAGCAAATGAGTATAATAATGATCTAAATAAATATGTAAAATGACATGCTAACCCTAATGTGCAAAAGAGAGTGAGGAAAGAACTTAACCGATAACCGATGTATGTCGAGAGTGTCTCAATGATGAAAAAAAATAGAAAGCAATTGTGTCAGACTCGAAAAGGACAAATTTGGGTGAAATAGTTGACCGGAGTGCCAGGAGAGGACAAAGGTGACCACGGGCACTTTGGTAAGAAAAAAAAGGCACCCTAGTCTGGGAAAAGGGCCCAGTAATGGTCTTCACAACTCCTAAAGATGATAGATAACCTTCGTTGCTTGTCGCATTAATTTTCCTATACTGCGCCAAATTCTCCAAATATTCCAAGAGGAAGAAATGACTGCAAAAGACCAAAAGAAGTATCAAAACCCTAAAAATAAAGATGTAAATGAATGGGTCGAATGACCTCATCTACCACAACAATGGGCTTACTAACTGAGCATCACACTACATTTCAGACCCGGATGTATTTTTGGTGTGTGTGTGCATTTCATGCCCTAGGTGCTCTTGTGTTAGTCATACTTTGTGAAATAGCGAGCAATAACTAAATGTAGAAAATGTAATAGAATGTGTGCATGGAATAGAATAAAATCCCCCTATGAAGTGTGATGCAAATGTCCTAGCTTGTGCCTTGATGATGGAGCTATGTGGATGCCAATGCAATAGATGGATGTAACTCTAGATGGAGTGATAGTAGTAGATGATGCTAGGTCCCTCATTATGGTCTCATAACTTTATATTTATAGGGTTCTCTTGCTCTAATTTCGTAATTAACCCCAAAAAGGCTGACCATAAGAAAGATAAAGATGTAAAATGGCTAGAAGAGGCCCAAAAAGTGGTGGGAAAGTGAAAAAGGACCGGGTGCCCTAGGTGGGACCAGGGCACCCATGGGTGCCCCAGTACTAATCTGGGTGCCCCATTCGAGGCTAAAATAATTCGAATGTCATAAAATGGATGTGCATATGGGTGCAATAGGTCACAAATCATGAAATAAAATAAACAAGATGGCCAAAAGGACAAGGGTTAATTAGTACTTTCTTCACTCAAGAACCTTCTAAATAGTAGTATGAGACCGAGATAAATAAATGTCTAAAGTGCATGTTTTGTGAATACAGTGTCATATATTTTATAGGAGTACTTAGTTTTACTATTAATTTTGATATTTTGGTCATGTTTTTATCCGATTGAGATGATTGGGTACTTGTTTGAGACTTTGTAAGCACAAAGACAAGTACAAATGTATGGAGAATAGTCGATGCCTCATGAATGCCAAATTTATTGAGCATACTTACAAACTTAGACACATGGCATGGTTGATTAGCTTGAGAATTAGAAGTATCATGAAGATGTACCATATCCCTTTGGATGTGGAACTATTAGACATGTTTTTAGAGTTTTGGGAATACCACATAATTACTTCAAGATGGACAATGGAAAATGATGTATTAGAGACTACATTAATGTTATAATGGGTGCACAATATAGGGGTTTACAATATGGTGGCTTAAATATTTTACGATGCTCATGAGACATTGACATAGAAGAAGAAATTACTATCATGGTGGGTTATATCCACATATGGTTATTAGTTGTGATCTCTCATTTTTAGAATGAGTAAATTTTATAGTGTTCCTATTATAAATATCTATAAGGTGAGTATTGACATGGTTTTGGTATGCATTTTGTGCCACAAGTCATATCGTGGTGTTCCTTTGTTTACTTTTATTGCATGTTGGGTTGTATTGGAACAAGGAACACTATACATTTGGGGGACATGTATATAGGTTTAGTTTGTCCATGACCTATAAAATATAAGGATTACATATCATTTTTCCATGGGATAATTTTTATTTTATCATTTTGAATATATTAAAGGTTTTTATGTATTATATGAAAATGAAACCTCATCAAATAAATAGATCCAACTCATGCCAAACTTAGTGGGGTCCTATAGTTCAAGCTTAGATAAGATATTCAAGATTAGATATAATTTAAAGTGAGATGAGTTGGTATGGACCCTATTTATGGGCACAACAAACTCATTACCAACTTAGAATCTACTATAATAGCACAAGTATGAGACATGTGATATGATACTTTATTTTATGGATAGAGTTTCATGTTGTAAACATAATTACTAGTCAATTTTATCTACAACATAATGGAACACCATTTCCCCTCATAAAGTATAAGCCAAGATATGTCAAAGTGTCACTCCTAAAAAATGTCTCTTGAAAATTGAACACATAAAACCACACATTAGATATCAAATAAAATCTTACAAACCCTACTTCCTAGCATATATCTCCACTCTAGAAGGAGATAACTTAAAATCAACACATTTGTCACCTAGATGTCCTAGATAGTAGTCAATGAAAAATTCATGTTTTCAACCACCTAACATGATGTCATCATTTTCATTTGACATGTGATATGATACCATATTCTCCCATCTCCCCTTTACACAAAAACTAAGGGTATCCTTATTTCATGCTACAATACTCTCTTTGGACCCTTGGCCAAAACATCTATAATACAAACTCACATGAGTCTTAAGTAGTCAACTCTAGGAATTTATGTTAGCTCAAATGATCTATATCATTATCCTATCTCTCTTTAATACAAATTATGATATAGGTAGATTCCCATACTAGGGCCAACACATAAAACAAAGACATAGACTAGAGGAACAATAAACATAGATCTATAATAGGTAATCCACACTTGTATCAAAGCTAGAGGGTTTTGAACCTTATATGTAAGATATGGGGATGGGATATTATTAGGACCCTAATGGTTACAAGAGTTAAGAAATAAGAAAGAGATAATATTAAACTAAGGGTTGTAATGCCATTAGGCAGTAAACATGTGTTGTAATGAGAATAATAATGTAATAAACAAATATATGCTACCCTATCTTGGTCTAATACAAAATACATCAACAAAATCAATCAACCAACACAAAGAAAATTGTATATAGCTATGCATACTTAGCTTTGATGATAATTTTGACACATTAGTCACCCTCTTGAGTTAGTACCACCAACTAAGAGATTATTGTGGGTGGATCACAAGAGGGATATGTAAAATACCTAAGTAGACCAAAGTTGGAAACTCCAAAGACCAATGTATGTGTTGTTTGTATAAATCCTATTCTTTGGATCCCACTAACCTAATGATACAATGATAATGTTTAAGTATAAGCTCCAAATAGACCCTAATATATTTTCACCTTTAAGGGTAGATTTGTGACTGCCGTGTTCATGTGTAAATTAGGAATGCTAATCAAAAAAGCTAAAATATAATAACTTCAAAGCATTGATCAAATCTACACTAAACCATCAAGATAAGAGCTTAAAGGAACAACTTCTATCATTGCATGAAACAAGATTAAATCAAGATAACATGCCTAAGTTATCCCTACTCTTTAGATCACTAACTAAAACATGAACATATGAAGATCAATTTAGCAATCAAAGGGTGATTTGTTGTTTACTTCAAGAAGGTGAAAGAATCTCACTAAAATGGATACAAGGCCTGTTTGTTTGTGGAGATCTTTCATTACTAGACCTAGCATGAAGAAAAATTTTCATGGGTGGTTTATTAACCCATGGATGATGAGAATCTATTCCAATGGAGGAAGTAAGCTCAAGATCAAACTAGATGTCTATATATGGTCTTATGCATATGAATACAAAATGAGTTGTAATTTGGTTAAAAGGGATGGCTTAGCCTTGTTGAATTATAGTTTTCTCTTTGGGAGAGTTTGGAATTTTTCTCGGTGTATGTGGGAAAAAGGTAAGCCAAAAAGCACTTTATGATTAGGGAGTGGATAAACATGCTTTAGAAGAGCTAAGCTTGGTTTAGGCTAGTTAAAATTGATTAGGGTAAGTGATTAGTGACTCATTGAGAGTTGGTTTAGGAGTCCGATTAATCACATGTGATTGATTAATAGCCTGTGAGATTAAGCTTGCAAAAGTGATCTAGAGGGGAATAGGGAGATGTTTAGCTAATAAAAGGGGTTTTATTAGCCAAATTAGTTGATTATAGGAGGAATACAACCAAGAAGGTGTCGTGAATGGGCATCCGAGAATGGAGCAAAGAATAGTTAATTAATGAAGTTTCATTAATCGATTGAATTAGAGGAAATGCTAGGCGTAAGAGGATTTTAGGTGTCTACATTTTCCCCTCTTTGGGGTGGCGTAAGCTATGCCACTTCAAAGATAGTAGACAAGCATAAACAAGTAATTTTTTTGAAGGGGTAGGAGAAAAATTAGTAGAATGAAGGATGCCCCCTCGAGTGTCGATGGGGTGATGAAAGAGGTCGATTGATGATTGAAAAGATGAAGGAAATAGATAGGAGATGAAGGGGGAATAAGATACTTCTAGCAAAGGAGTAGAGGAGTGTGGTGAGAAAGAAAGGGAATATAGAAGAAAATGAGTATGAGGAAGGGGGAATGAGCTAACATCCATCCAATGTGTGTAAACAACTTAATTTTCATCATATTGCCAGTGATCTTCATCATCGGTCCTTATTAAAAATGTAAGCATACGAAAAGTGTAGAATGACATGAAAAGCCATAGTACGAACAAATGTCTTTGCTAAAACACCAACTCCATGCAACATACAGAATGCAATGCAATACAAGAAAGTAAAACGATGCCTAACTCCATGCAACATACATAATGTAATGCAATACGAGAAAGTAAAACGAGCTAACATAACAGAGAAACATGTAAAAACACACATAATTAAACCAAAATGTCTAAGATAGTTATACCAATGTTTTTTTATCGAGCTTCAGTTCCAACCTATGTGAATTAATGACAAGGGTTAAAAATGGTGCCCCAAGCAAGGATACATGCAAGGGGAATAATAGAGGACACTTGGGTCCTATGAAAAGCAATCATGCACTATGAAACAATACCAAGCAACTTCATTATTCCTTAGAGTACAGAAATAGTAAGAAAAAAAAATTTGTTAATGGGGGTAGATCCAGATGATCTGCAAGTCGCGCATGCACATGAACATGAAAGAACCAAAGAGAGATGTTTTTAGGATGATTTTTATTTTTAGAATTTTTTTGAAACATATTTGAATGTTTTGATTTTTCTAACATATTTGAATGTTTTTGTGATTTTGAAAGTTTTCTGAAGCTATGTACAGAAGAAAAAGAATCTGGATGCCCCAATGATAGATGGGATGTACAAGGGAAAAATGCCACACGTATGCGCAAGAAAGTGAAGATGCAAAAATGCCCCAATGTTAGGTGGGAGTATTTAAAGGAAAACTCTTCACGCACAGAGGCTGGATCAAGGCCAATATGGATAGGTTAAATCATGATGATGAACATAAACCAATGACGTGTTAGGAAGGAGCAAGGATGCCCCAACGTAAGTTGCCAAGAAACACATGATAGAAAGGAAGTAGAAGATTGTTTTTGTGAAAGGAGACAAAGGTGTCCGCAAACATGGAAAAAAGGCAATCTTATACACATGGATGTTCTAAAAAAGTAGAAGAACGATGTGAATGTTATGAACGTAACTTAGAATCCTTGCGATGAAGAAGTAATTAGCCAAAGACATGAATCATGAGACAAGATATAGACTAGAGTAAGAGTCGAAAAGGTCCAAAAAAAGACACTTGGTAACATACTAATCATGTTTGCTCATAGAGATCCAGTGTGTGCATGTAGAAGTTTATTACTTCTCAAAGTGAAGATTTGATAGACAACAAGTGAAGACACACTAACCAATGTGTAGGAATGATTGATTTTCAAAGTTGATTTATGAATGGATTGTGGAAGGAGAGTCGTACATTGCTCCGCTTTGCCATCCAGGCATCTATATCCCGATGGAGATGCATTTGATTCTAATCGATACATTGCCTTTACTACTAGTCACGTCCATAGCCCCGTAGAGATTATTGGAAATACCCCAAGAGAGAGTTATATATATCAATTTGCTTTTTCTTTTAGCTTTTGTTATTTGATTTGATTTTGTTTGCTTTCTGAAAAATGTATTTCAGATCTCTTGTTTGAAAAGGGGTTAAGAACCACATGATGGCTTGATGGAAGGATATGGAAGTGATTGTTATGAAAACATTGGCTTGTCAACAAATATGTCCAAAATTTCTTCACAAAAGTTTATTAGATGTTGATTGTGATAGATATCTAAAGGTCAATCATTCTTTAATTTACTAAGGTGATAAAAGACCAAAGTCAAAAAAATACCATAGAGATAAATGTCACAAAATGCGTGTGAATAGGCTAACCAAAATATCACCAAGGGATGAAAATGGTAGGAAGACTTGCAGAAGAAGAACAAGAAAGGGAAGAAAGAACATCCATGTGTATGCAATACCTGATTGCAATGCATGTTCGTTTACCTTTGATTTTTTTTAAATGTTTTCTTTTTTTTTGTATTTTATGTTTTTTGAAAGGTGGGATCAACAAGGTCACTCGACGTGATAAGATCCAACAACAATGTTTGCAATTTCCTTGATAAGGGAGATTAAGCGTGTTTTCTTATCAAGAGTCATATTATCTCCGATCTCAATGATCGTGGTGAGCTCATATTCAACAAATGACTGTAATTTATCTTGAAACATGGATTTTATATGTGGAGATTGAGTTCCCTATCTAGAGGTTTATGCACTTTGTGCCATACTTGATGGTTGTGTTGATGTGCATTCTTGAATTGCGTTCGATTCTGAACCTTATGGTTGTTTGACTTGTTGGGAGCTTTGGAGCTCTTGGAATTTTTTATCTGAGCTTGATGAAGAAACCATTTGGGTTTCTTATAAGCTAATGTGTGACTTGTCTGATCCCGAGAAGTGGGAGAAGAAAGTGATGTTTATGATTGATGTGAGGAAAAGGATATGGTCCAAGAATTGAAGAGGATGGGATACTAGGAGGTGAGCCATGTAATATCCGAAGATGGAAGAAACTACTTTCTTAGGATGTGGCCCCCAGAATAGAAGATGATGAGTTAAAGTAGACTTGATGATCATGTGAGGAAAAGGATATGTAATTTAAATAATAAGAATATGAAGAATAAAGGGATGGACTACCGGAGGTGAGTCACAAATGAATATGGAAGGCTACTAGGATGTGGCCCAAGTATAGATGAAAATGATATTTTAGGATGTGGTTCCCAGAATAAAGAAGATGATGGGCTACTCAATGGTGACCCAATGAGAGGTTGTGATTGAGGAATTACATGATATAAAGAATGATTGAGTGATGAAAAGATAGGCCATGGATCGATGCCCAAACCAAGCATGTCATCATGCGATGAGGGATGTGAATATGGATGAATAAGAGGAGGATCAAGTTCAATGGTCTTAGGATCTTCCTCTATTTTCTAAAAAAAATCAATTTATTCCTCCCAATACAAGCACATCAAAAGTCAAAATTGAATCCTTGCTCATGATCCTCTAGGGGAATGTCATCATGTGACCCAAGAATTTTGTGATCGCTTCTTCATTCTAAATGAATCGATCGGTATGGGTTGTTGTTTTTGACCATGGGAGGTTGATTAGAAGAAATGGGTCCAACTGGTGTGGAAGATTGAGAAGATGATGACTCAAGAGATGAAGTAGATTTGGATTTAGATGTCTTGTGAGTAGAAGAAGATGGCATGGGATTACCTATAAGATGATATAGTGCTGGTAGATAAAGAGGATCATGCATCCAATTAGTGGATTGTGACGTCAGAGTCAACTTAGATGATTGACTAGAAGGACTTTGAGTCATGAATGCTTTGATGGAGGAAGAGGTCATTGAGGTGACATATAAAGGGGTCCTACGAAGGAAGGGAGGATCTCATGACATAGGATTCACTTTAGATGTTTGATGAAGAGGTCCCTACGAAGAAAGGGAGGACCATGACATAGGAGTCACATCTGAATAATAGTTTAGATTAGAATCATCAAGAGACTGAGGAGAAAAATAATAGTTTGGATCAAAATCAGAAGAAGAGTGGAGGGAACCCGAATAATAATTTGGATCAGAATCGTCCAAACCATACCACCGACTATGAGATGAAGGTGGGGAACAGGGTACCCAAACAATTTTTCTAGCGTGAGGAATCAACCATGGTTTAGTCGTGATGGGCGTATTTTGAGGTAAATGCCTAAACCTAGGTTCCCTATTGTCGTAAGTGTGAGGAACCGTGTGATAGTTAGTCATGGTTGGCATCGTTGGGTCCAAATGCCTAGACCTAAATAGTGTAATTGAACTCCTTCAAAGGGAAGGAAGTTCCATGTCGATTTGGGCAGCATAATGACAACCAACTAGACATTTTGTGGATAAATAGGGGATGCTTGTGTGATTTTCCAAAGGGAACCTAAGGAAAATATACATTGTGATGACACAATTTCAATGATCCAATCAAGGTTTGGAAAACAAACTACGAGTGTGAAGGATCAAAGGATAAAAAGGATTGTCCCTAGACAAACAAGTTTACAAGATGACCGATTACAAGGAACAATCATGCAAGTTCAAAACACAAAGCCAAATAAGGAAATACTCCCTATGCAAATGCATGTCTCAATGACAGTTTGACGTAAAAATGATCAACACAATGTCAACACTTACGTCAAGTTAAAAAAAACAAGGCGTAAGTATTAACAAGGGTTGAAGTGATTTCTGATCAAGGTATACTATAATGAGTCTAGATACAAACAAGGCTTAAATCTCAAAAGGTGGAAGTTACAAGTGTGAGCAATGCAATAATTCCACTTAGATACATTTAATCAAGCTTTATGGAAAAACATGATATTAGTATCAAATGATATTGACATGACACAAACAAAGTAACAACGACACTTTTCAAGGTTGAGGTAATGTTTGGAAAAGGACAAAGTCAAAGTATATCAAGGAGTTGCTATCATGTGAGTAGCGTAATGCTACAATCTTGAAACTTAAACCCAATTTTATGAGAAACAAGATATAAGTATTGAAATTGTATCGAGGCGATGCAAGAAAAGTAACACCTCAAAGGAAGATCGATGATGAGAAATCCTAGCTACAAATGAGATGTCTTGACATGGGTATCAAGACAAGGCTATCAAGATGCAAAGATGTACCAACACACTTTCAACGTTTACTATCCAGTCTCAAGCAAGGATGAATGTAAATGGGTGCAAAAGTGGTGGACACGATCAATCAATAACACATATGATGCTCCTCTTTTGATCAAAAATATCAATAAGAGAGAAAAGGAGTAGATCAAAATGGGGTTGAAAAATACTTGGCGTCACTTTGGCAGAGTTTTGCCTCATCTTATGACGAGTGAAAAACTAAAACAAAGTAACACTTCACAAATTTCGTGATGAATGATGCTTGGCTCAAGCTTTGAGGGACTCTCCCCTTGTTCAAAAACAAGGTTTTGACTCCAAAAAAGTTCTCACTTCATGAAGGATCTTTAAAACACGATGGCTTGATATGGTAAAGTTGGCTCCAAGATGAAATGGCTTCCTATTTGGTTCTCTCAACTAGGTGTCACCAATTACCTCTGCAAGCTCGGTTTGCCAAGAAAGTCACACTAACTAATCTTGGAGTATCTCTGGATTTACTTTACCCCCTTCAACACAATGAGCATAAAATGTGTTCAATTGTGCTTTCATTGGGGTCACAATGGAGATAATTTTGACTCTAACTCACAAATGTATAACTAGTCAAGTGGGTAAGTGGAGTGCTTCCCGTTTCATCCACAAGGTTCCCTCTTGTGTGGACTACTTTGGGGTTCCTAGGAACATCTCTTTTTTTGTATCTTAAGGCTTATGCTAAAGAGAATTTTCCTAGTTCAAAGTGGATGGGTTTACCCTTATCCGAACTTGCAAATCAAGTGTTTTGAATATGGTGTGTTTTTTAATCTTTTGAGCTTAATGTGGTTTTTATCACACACCGTTTGACAACCTACAAGAAATGAGTTAGCCTTTGTTTAGATCCTAATTATTTTGCAATAGATATTCAGTCCTACACACAAAATTAGTAGTTCAAGGCATCATAAAAGGAGATTTGAACATTTTTTTAATTCCTAAGATCATCCTAAGATGCAAAGGAAGAGCATACACAACGAACAAACTCACTAGCTTAGAAAACAATGAAAAATGCCTATAAACCAAATGCACAATTTATTTCCTTTTTATCCAAATTGAAGTGTTTTTGCAAATATAAAAGAGGTGTTTGAACCATTTCGATTCCCTAATCACCTAAAAGGTGTGAGGGAAGAGAATACGATTCAAGCCCTATAAGTAAAAATGTAAATTTTATCGATTTTGACTAAGCAAACCAACACAAAATGAACTCCAAAATATCTTGCAAACCACTGATTAGTCCCACAAAGACCCTGCAAAGTGTTAGAATAATCAAGAAAACAAACTTTGCAAATTTTAAGAAATTGTTTATCATTGCCGTTTGTGACACCCTGTGTTCCCTTCAAGAAATGTGCACACACCAAACATCATATGCGCGAGCTTTATGACAATGCACACGCTTTGTCGAAAAACAGTCGACAATAACATATGCGTGGTCTGAGAGGCACTTGTGCAAACTCTTTTAACAACTACACACATTTGCAAGCATATACGTGCATCTATAAGAAAAGCCATATAATCACATAAGGTAACTTTAGCGTATGTGCATCATGAGAGACATATGTGTGTGGATTATAGCGTATGCACACCTTTCTTGATGTACATGTGTTTGTAGAATTTTAGCACATAGAGTCAAAACTACAAGCCAATATGTGTGTGGGAAGAGAAGCATGTGCACACGCTTGGGAATGTATGTGAGCCCAAGGAAACAAGTGTGTATGGGTTTTAACGTGTGCACGCCCTTTTATAACACCTACTCACCTTCCCGGAACAACACAAAAAGGATGGAAAATAAATTCTAAAATTGCCAACAAGTTAAAATTTTCTATTTAAATCATTTTCTAATAGAAACCCATTAATTTTGCATGCAAAAGGAAGATTTTAACACATACAAGGTTAGAAAAATCTATTCAATCTTCAAAATGCATGGAAATGGTTAAAAAAATGATGTAAATGACAAAACTTGAAATCAACTTCTATGGACTATGGAGTAAGTCCCACCGGCATGCCAAATGTGTTCATGTATAAATTAGGAATGCTAATCAAAAGAAGCTAAAATATAATAACCTCAAAGCATTGATCAAATCTACACTAAACCATCAAGATAAGAGCTTAAAGGAACAACTTCTATCATTGCATGAAACAAGATTAAATCAAACTAACATGCCTAAGTTATCCCTACTCTTTAGATCACTAACTAAAACATGAACCTATGAAGATCAATTTAGCAATCAAAGGGTGATTTTTTGTTTACTTCAAGAAGGTGAATGAATCTCACTAAAATGGCTACAAGGCCAAGTTTATATCTTTCATTACTAACCTAACATGAAGAAATGGATGAAGAAGCTATTCCAATGGAGGAAGTAAGCTCAAGATTAGATGTCTATAGCTTGGGCTAATACAAATGAGTTGTAAGGTTGAAAGGGAGGGCTTAGCCTTGTATTTATAGTTTTCTCTTTGGGAGAGTTTGGAATTTTGGTGCATGTGGGACAAAAGGTAAGCCAAAAGCACTTTATGATTAGGAGTGGATAAACATGCTTTAGAAGAGCTAAGCTTGGTTTAGGCTAGTTAAACTTGATTAGCAAGTGATTAGTGACTCATTGAGAGTTGGGAGGAGTCTAATTAATCATATGTGATTGATTAATAGCCTAGGAAGCTTGCAAAAGTGATCTAGAGGGGAATATGGAGATGTTTAGCTAATACAAGGGGTTTATTAGCCAAATTAGTTGATTATAGGAGGAATATGACCAAGAAGGTGTCATGAATGGGCATCCGAGAATGGAGTGAAGAATAGTTAATTAACGAAGTGTCGTTAATCGACCGAATTAGAGGAAATGCTAGGCATAAGTAGATTTTAGGTGTCTACAACCGCAAACAAAGAAAATTATGACATGATATATTTTAGAAATGAAAATAATGATACCTATAAATAGGAGAAGATAACTTAAGTCATTGTCTTACTTAACCTACAACATTGACCATAGTCGATGCAATTAGCTGAAAAAGGTTTCTACCAAATGACATTGACCGTGGTTGATATCCTTGGTTTAAAAAAATTCCATAAAGGTAAGGTGGAGGAGAGAGAAGCAATGTAAATTACTACACTTAGAGGAGGTATATATGGGATTTTATGGTAATATATGAGGGTGATATGAAGGTGGCATTATTGAGGATATAAAGTTGTTGTAAAGTGGTATTAAATAGGCCAAGACATGCTAGGATAATTCCGCATTGATCTCTCATGAGGTACTTCTAAATAGCCTAAATATCTCTCCCGATGCGCCTCTTAAAGAACACACTCTAAGGGATTAATACACCAATAGAATACATCGATACACCATTAAGGGGTGAAAAACAAGGTATATATAGATTATGTCTTCACTACACTTGCATGTGTGTCCTTAAGTGATTGGAAACACTTCCCATCAAATTTATCATTGTAGCATCTCTACTAAGTGGACTATTGTGGATATGATCAATGCTAGGAAATGAATAGATCAAGCAATTGACCGAGGAGTAAATATAGAAAGATGTATTAGGAAAATCACCTCTATTAGAGGAATGAGTTACAACATTAAATAAAGTTAATTTAACTATATAAATTAAATTACATGAAGTAAATAAAAGAAAGTACACATTACACATATATTTACGTGGAAAACCTCATAAGAGGTAAAACCCACGAAAAACCATAGATTTCCATCATTATTGAGAAATAATTATCCAAAGAACATTTAATCACCCTCTTCACCTCACTTCTCTCATTTTCTATTCACATATTTTTCATATGTTTTATCAGGCCCCATGTGCCCTTTTTAAGTAGGGTGATCGGTGTGATTTCCCGAGACACACCCTCCACTTATAATTGATATAAAATCAATTAACCATAAACTTAAGTTTATATTTAATAAATAAAAATGTATTCATATTTTTATTTATAAATTATAAACTAAGGTTTATAAATATATTTAATATTTAATTAAATATAAATTTTATAAGAAAAATTTAAGGGGTTAAACCCACTTATTATTCTAACAACCCCAACTTTTGAATCCCAATTGTATTAGTTTAAAAGAAGGATGGAAAAGTGATGACTATGTATTGAGTAAAGGGCCCTTAAGAATATCATTTCAAGAACATATATCCACTTCTATGCATTGATAAAACTCCTATATATAACTTAAAGGAGTGAAATTATTCACACACATTAATTAGTAGTACGAGTAACATCAAGTTCCCACTAAGCCATATGACATATAGAAGATGATGTTTATGTATAAAGAAGGTATGTTTGAATGGTTGGTCATGCTCTTGCATTCAACCAAATGATCATGTAAAATTTATGTAGATGATAAATGATTCCTTACAACCATTTATTGAGTTATTTGTGGTTGTTTACTTGGATGATATCCTTATTTTTAGTATGATATGCTAGGATCACTTATCATAGGTTTGATAAGTTAATGAAACCCTTGTACAATAATAATCTATATACCAACATGGGTAAGAGATATTTTATTTTATAGTGTCCAATATATAGGATAGATTATGAAGAGGATAGTTTGTAGGCTATATAAAATCTAAATCATTAGAGCATGGCTAGCCCCAAAAAATGCAATTTTTTTATAAGTTTCTTTGTGATAAATAATTTTTATTTTCGGTTTGTACTTAAATGATCTCATCTTTCATAGCCCATGAAACAACAAATTAAAGTGGGGAGAAGACCGAGTTTGTGTGGAACAAAGAAAAATTATAAGGTTTTGATCATCTAAGAATATGACTTTTTAAATCACATTATTTGCCTTATCAAATCTGCACCAACACTTTGAGATGGAATACGATGCTTTAGAATATGCACTTGGTGTAGCCCCCATCTAACATAGACATCCAACTACATACTATCCTAAAGCATTCCCAAAGCTATTCATGCCAATGTCTAGGCATGCAAACGATTGAAGAATTACATTACAATATTGTGGACAATCAACCATATATATCACAAGCCTTTGTAGTTCATGCAAACCTAGGAAACATTACAAAAATATCACTATCAAAAGTGGTCAACCTACATTCAAAATTTTCACTTCAATATTGGGAAAAATAAAGCAAGTTCCAATTACATGGTTGAATGTTAAATTCACCTTCCAATTGCAACACTATATAATTATTTGATTCATGAGGCTATGCGATGTATTAATGCCCCATGTTTTATTATAGTGACCCTATTTTTACACAAATCAATGAAACACTAAATACAAGATAATAAGTTGCATAATGAAATATACACAAAAGGGATTCCATGTCACATGAGACATCAATGTGTTTTAAAAAATAACAATAGAATATTATTTTGGAGACATAATACAAATAATTTGGAAGACACTTTGGGAGAAAAGAAAATCAAAGTACTTTACAAATACTTATATTGGATGAAGTTACATCATGATTTCATTATGTATACTAGATCACACATAAAATGTGCAATGGAAAAAAACCAACAAAAAGTAATTCCTTTACAAACCTTTACCAATACCTATTCAAATATTGATTCAGTCTCTTTGGATTTCATTTCATGGTTTCCCATGAATAGGCATGGTCACGTATATACCCTCATTATGGTTGACATTTTTTCAAGATTATAGTGTTGGTGTCTTGTAAAAAGGCAACAAATCATAAGACAATTAAAAATCTACAATAATAGAGATGGTTCTACTTTAGCTTATTATTATCCATTAAGTAGAGCAATATGTTTCTTAGCACCTTTTGGTCTAGATTATGGTGCATGATGGACATTACATTGACAAAGTCCATTGATTTTCATCCAAAAAAGATGGTTAAAATAAGGTAGATAACCATTTTACTATGCATATTCTTTAAATATGTAGAACTAAAAACATCCATGGACAATGGATGTTAGTTTATCATGAATCCAATATAGTTATAATCAAACATTCTATGAATCCATAATACACAACCCTTTCAAGTTTATATCAAGTTTTAGTCATGATCCTCATTTATATGGCATTGGATGAAGCCTCTCCGCATGAAAATAAAGAATGAAAAAGACCACCAAAATTTTCAATGGATATGGAAAATACAATAGCATATACATATAATATTAAAGAAAACCATCCAAAAATATATGTAAAGTCACAAATAACACCATTTCCCTCACCAATTTTAGGTTGGTGATAAGGTATTATTGGAATTTTAGAAAGATAATTTGAAAAGACCAAATAGGAAACTTATACCTATATATGATGTTCCCTACACAATTATTAGGTATGTGGGAATTAATGCCTTAGAGATAGACTTGCCACCATATCTTGGGTTCCTCTAGCGTTAAATGGGAATTACTCATGACATACTTTTTGTTTGTCTTAGACACTTCAAATATTGTTGGATATTTGTGAGTCAAATAGTTAATCCTAATTATTCAACAAATTTAGTTTGAATCTAGCTATAGATGCAATGGTAAAAGGCACTTAAAATCAACAAATTCCCCTTCATTGAGTGCTCAAGGAAGGCCATTTTTATCACTAAGAAAAGTGGTTCACTAAAAGTAAGATCAATATATATTACCATATTTGGCTCAATAAATCGATAAAATGGGACATATTGATTCTTAAGGGGGAAACTGGTCTTGATAGTGACTCGAGACCATTTCATGAGAGGTCGTCGTTAATTTCAGAAATTTATACTTATTTCTAGAAAATTTTAGCTAACCTAAAATGATATTTACAAAATTGTAAGATTTTTTTAATTAGTAAACACTTTTGGTTGAAGCTATGAACCAAATATATTATTCATAAAAATGTAGTATACTATCAATATCAATCATATAGTTGAAAAAAATTAAATACAACCCAAAAGTGTAACCATATGCCATAAAAAGCACTTCCCACTTATGTATCCTTTTTCCATAGATCTTTCCTATCAATACAGAAAAACCAAGTATTTTGTAGCCCATCCATCTATCACCACATATACTTAAGATTAACAATACAAACCTAAACATTGTCCATGTAGAAGTACTTTCTTCAATCGTAGAAATAATCTTACGTAGTAGCAAACACCCGACTGGAAAGCCTTAACAAAACTTACTAAGAAAGTATCCGACACTTTTTTTAGTTTGGAATAAGATTTTTTTACACAAAAACTTCTTTTCAACATTCACAACACCAAAAATCCCCTTTGTATCTCGAAAACCAAATGCATCTACAAGCATCACATTAAGTGCCAACAACTACCTCTTTCCTTGGTAAAACAAAACCATCCAAACTAACATTCTTATATTATATACACAACCACACTACCACATCATAAGTAGCGTAAGACAAAACATATTCTCATGCGTAAAATTAATCCTCTATTACGAAAATAGCCTTTTGCAATAAAAAACCAAACAACCCCAAAAATTGTGTTAGTAAGGAAATATATATCATATTCTTCTTCGATCATCCACAATGTCCTAAATGCATTGTTCAATCATACTTAAGTTTGGGGTGTAACCCCATTCATGGAATCTTTTGCAAAATATCGGAAAACCCATTCCAATATGATGGTACACAAAAAGTAATTGAGGAGATGGGCCAAGGGGTTGTTTTAATATTTTGCAAAATATGAAATCAAGGTTATATATTGTGAGCTTTCATTTTTATATATGCAAATGGTTTTTAAATTAGAGCATACAATAAAAGTTACAACCCCTTCAAGATGGCCACTTGAAATGGATATTATTAACAATTCTCATCGTAGTGGATTTCCTAACTTAGGAGTTTCCTATTTGCATGCCTAAGAATGTTTAATATCTATTATAATCATTATCTATATTTTAAGAAATTTATTAATCTTAGTTTTTTAGCCATAAAAATGGGTTCACCCTATTGTTATGTAAATTGGATAGCATACATATTTTTCACATATATTTATTTCTTGTAAGAAATTGCCTTATTATTTTTTATAATAATTTGTTTTTATTATTGCAATATGTTTCAATCTAGTAGCGAATAGTTTAATTTATTATAACACACTAGTTTGCATAATAGTTGATGTTTTGTCCTCTAGATTGAATCCTTAGTCAAAATATGTGGTATCATAGTAAGTTCAAATCCTGCATGTATTATAAAAGATTCCTTGGTATAAGTGCTCAAACATGATCACATGTTGAGTGAAATATGATGATGTAGTTATTGGAGGTAGATAGGATAATGAGGTCATCATTGATTAGTATGATGGTGAAACAACTAAGAAAGCATGATTTTGAATATTTATTATTGGATTACAATAGTAAATGATAAAAAGTAGATTGGAAATATATATATATATATATATATATATATATATATATATATATATATATATATATATATATATGAAATGTAATGATAGATTGATGCCATAGTTTTTTGTGCATGTATGACATAGGAGTCACACTCATTGACTAAGGAAACACATCATGATATAATGAATGGTATGATTCCTCATCATTATACTTATATGATGCATGGTCTTGTGTCTTTGTTGGCAAGTAGACATGTGGAAGCCTTTAAGCTCATAAGGGTGGCAACTAGGGCACTAGAGAGACAAAGAGAGGACCTAAGGCCCTGATTGTTTGTGGAATTCATACTTCTTAGAGATCATATCTTGAGATGATAGATAATGGACACATAACATGCATTTGCAATTGAGTTGCAGACACATATGACCACAATGAAAACTTATATAAATAGAAAGTGCACCCTTGAGAGCACATTATATAGTTAGAGAGAGAGTGTTGTTTCATGCATTCGGGGAACCATAGGGGTTTCACTATATAGAAAATCCATTCTTGATCCCATTGAGAGGTTGTCCTCACATCATATAGCCCCATTTTTATAGGGGTCTTGGAAACACATGACGTTATATAATGCTATATAGATGAGACTTTGGCATTTGATCCTATGTTATTTTGTGTACATTTTGTATGGTATTGATGTGTTAGATGATGTGACATGCTAGTGTGTGACATGTTTTTGATCTTTATTAAAAAAATGAGCAAAAATTTTTTTGTAATTAAAGAAAAATAGAAAAAAATGAAAATGGATTAATATGAGGAAAATTGTAATATAATCCGATTTGGCTAGATAAGAAATCTAATAACATAAAATGTAACAAAATGGAGACATGAAACATATAGTGTACTTAGACAAGAAATATAATAAAACAAATCGCAAGATAAAATGGAGAATGAGACAACTAATGCCACTAGATAAGAAATCTAATTAAAAAGATGCCATAAAATGGAGAAATGGTACATCTAATGTAACCGGATAAGAAACATAATAAAAATAGATGTGACAAAGTAAAGTAATTAAATATCTAATATATAACTAAATAAAAATATAATATGTGATAAAAATAAACAAATAAATGAGTTAGAATAAATCAATGTTTGTGTTAGAAACTCTCATAAGATAACATGACCATATTGATTATGCTAAAATCTAAAATAATAGCCTAATCAATGTTATAACAACAACAAATAAATGAATAACAAAGTATTGAAATAGATCTAAGCAATTAAGTAGTATATAATAAAACCCTAATGTGCAAGGAGAAGGTAGAGAGCCTTAGCTGATTTGTCGAGTTCTAGAAAGTGCACAGAGTTGGAGAATGAAAAATAGAAGCACTTGACCATCGCACAGGAGCTCACAAAATTGTAGATTTGGAGGATTTGTCTAGACCGGGGCGCTTGGAGAGGGACAGGGGGCGCTCGTGGGCGCCCTATGCCTTTTTTTGGGTGCCTAGGTTTGTGGAAAATCTCAGAAACTTGAATTCTCAAGGTCACAAGATGTTCGCCGATGCTCACCTTTTTCACTATGAATTCACACAATGATCGCCGAGGTCGCGAGAAACTTGCAATGAAGAATAAACCTGCAAAACCCTCAAATAGACATTAAATCCTAAAAAATAAATATACAAAATGAGGGGTTAGACTGTCCTCAGTTGCCATAATGACGGACTTACTATTGAGCGTTGCACTACATCTCAGATCCAATGTAGTTCTCTGTGTGTGTGTGTGCGCGCGGAATTGTGCCCCATGTTGCTCTTATTTGTGTCACACTTAGAATAATGAATAAGTAACTAGATGTAGAATATAGTAAATATGTGCATGGAATAAAATGAACTTCCCTCCTATGAAGTGTGATGCAGAAAACTAGCCCTTGTGTCCCTTGTGTAATGCAGATGGATGCAGATGGATCAGACCTTATGGATGCAACCTTAGTGGTGATAGATAGTGTTTAGTGCTCGATCCCTATTTATGATCACATAACTTTATATTTATATGATTCCTTCACTTGAATTTTGTAATTAACCCCAAAAAGGTTGACTACCAAAAAGATAAGATGCTCAAATGGCTAGAAAGGACCCAAAAGTGAGAGTAAAGTACAAAGGGGACATGAGCGCCCAAAGGGGATAAGGGTGCACAGGCGTTGGTGTCATGGCTAGGCCTAGTGTCAGGATGGCTAACGCCGAAGAGTAAAAAGACCAAGCAAGTAAGGGTGCACATCTGAAAGTAACAAGATAAATCAAAGAAAGGTGGCCAAAGACATGGGTTAATTAGTACTTTTCTTACTTAGGAATAATAATATAATATGTAATCAAGACTAGATAATTACCCAAAGTGCGTGATTATGTGTCTACACATATAATGTCAAAACTAATATGAAAAGAAATGGTGAAGATGTATGTGATATTAGGGACTAGACCTGATATGCCCAAATAACAATAATTTATATAAAGGGGAACCCAATACCATAGAGGAAAATAAGGTGCCACAAAGGTAATATGGCATCATATTTTCTTTTGGAATATTTTATTAAGGTTTTCATTAAGGTCACCACCCTTAAGAAATTTTAAGAATGGAAATTAAAGAAACACGAGAAAGAAAAACAAATATGGGAGAGAGAGAGGAAATAAGAGAGAGCAATAGAGGAAGAATTCAAAAGCCATAAACAAACCAACTCTTAGCTCTCCATAAACATACAAACCACTAATCCCATAGGAAGAGTGACATAAAAAATTTAAATCAAATAATCATTTAGGGAATATTTTCATTAATTTATTTGGTTTTAAAATTTAGGAAATTCTTGTGGTGGTGCTTTCCATCTCTTCGACCACCAATTGTAAAAATAAGAGAATAACAATGACAACAATAACATGATTGGTGGGATCCCATCTTGGACATGACTTTCCCTTTTCCACAAGTGGTTGGGGACAGACCGAATAGCCCTCCGCCTCTACCTCCTCCAACCATCATGTTCTCTATAGTAACTTAATTTTCTATGACTTCTTTTCCTGTACTTTTTGGTTTAGAAACACACTTTTATTATGTATGTACATGCATTTATCGAGGTCTTCTTGACTCAACTTATATTTTTGGGTATACTATATCCTTTTTAGTAATAAAAGAAAGTGGAATAGATAAGAAAAAGCATAGTTAAGAACCATTAAAATTCAAGCTAATAATTCTTCAAAGATATCAAATATAAACTATGAGAAGAAAAATCAGTAAACTTACCATTATTAGCAAGTGCTGCGTATGGGTCTCGATCAAAGAAAATTTGAAGAAAAAAGAAATTGATAAGAGAGGATAACAAATAATAAAATCACATTACAAGAGGGGAGAAAAACATTTATTTAGGAATTACGGCAACCCTAGAAATAAGGTCATAAAGAAGAGAAACCACAATACTGCTAAAGAAAAGAGCCCCAGCTTTGAGAAAGATTTGAATGTACCTAAGAAAGATGAAAGATTTTCCTTTTTAACAAGGGAAAAGGCACAACCAAAAACATGAGCCAATATTGTATAACACCAAAGTATTATAGTATTACAATAGAAACCAAAGGATTCATCACCATCACAATAACACCTAAATATAAAGAGGACACCATCACTAAGAAAAGGAAGAAGCATAAACATGCTAGAAGAGCTAACATCACTAAGTGAGCATGAGAGCTATGTTAGAGGAGCTCAAACCATGGAAATATGTCACCATTATAATAGATAAGATTCCTTAATTAATTTTTGAAAACTAGTAGTTCCATTGAGATCTAACAATTTGAGGACCATTTTTTTTTTTGTAAGGTCTTGGTTTAGGAAAATTAACGATGTATTTATTATACCCCATGAAGACTATGACTTGTATGTAAATGTAAAGGTGCCTACCTTTCCAAGATATGTTATTCATTCATTATGATCCCATAATATCTATCAATCAAATGCAAGGATATACTATTTACGTGAAAATGTAGGTGATAAATGATAGGTAAGAGGCCTCACATCATAGTACATTATCCTACCTCTCTTTAAAGGATGTCCAATGTTATTATGAGGTTATTGACTTTGGAGTTTGAGATTTCAACTAAAATATAGATATGCCTATGATTTTAATCACGTTATTTTTTTTTTAATTGAATTTTTAATTTAATCTTTCATTTTTGATATTTTGGATTTCATTGATTTTTATTTGTCTATTTTCCTCCTCCATACAAATTTTATAGGGAAAAATAGGTTTGTAGGATGTTATCACTAGAAATATTACACATAATTACTATAGAAGAGATCATAACACAAAGACACTTAAATATTATTAGACTTACAAAAATTTTAATGGGTTCAATCTTATTTCTAACCTAATTGTACTCCAAGTGAGAAAATGGAAGTAAGAAAGATGAGGGCCATGAATGATCTATGTGTACAATGTAATATATATATATATATATATATATTACCTAAATTATAAAGGAATGACCATGGGTATGTGCCACTAAAAATATGACATAAAGATTCATAGTAGTGTTATACGAATTAGGTGTATCATTAGAAATGCTAATGTCGAATAACAAATCATTATCATGTTCATTAAAAAAATAAGAATATAAATTATGTTAGTGCTTTAGTGAAACATATTGTGTTTTATCTCAAGTTATTCTTTGTTACATAACATTTAAACATGTTTTACTTGGTCGTAGCTAAAAAAATTTGTGCAATGTAATGCATAACCATATTCATAATTGAATTTTTTTAGATCAACTAATTTGAGTGGTTCCACCATGATGTTATTAAGAGAAGGGGTATCACTAAAGTATTTTTTCTCAAAGGATGTCATTGCAATGATTTTTCCACTAAAATTATTGAAATATTTAGATTCAATTGTTTGATTGTTGTTTTAGGTAACTATGTACTTTTAATTTTAATGTTTATCTCATTCAAATTGATCATCATAATCTTGGAGGTTTGGTGAAGTCCTCCCAATGAATTCAATAAACCATTATAGCCTTGAAGGGATTCATATTAGAAATTACTACACATTTAATTATACATTTTGGTAAATAATTCTAGATAGGTTTAATATAATTAAAACTATCGTAATTAGTGGAATGAGTTTGTTACAAAGTGTTAACTTCACCCATATAATAGATCTTTCTAATATATTTAGTTGATGATGAATGGATGAAAATATAGTTAAAATGCTAAAATTAATTAATTAAACCAATCTTTAAAATACCATATATGTTTGAATACAATTAAAGGATAAATAACCCTTTAATTTGGTATGAGAGTGGATGAGATCTTGGTGAAAGATAAGGCATATTACATATGCCTATTATAAAAGGAAGAAAGGAAAAGCTCATCATAATTGTCTATTGCCCAAATTTATGAACGTGTTTCTTTATTGAAATTATTGGAGATTAGTTTTGTGTGAGTTATTTTTTTATGTGTGAGAGTTTGTTTATATAAAAAGAAATCAATATTTCATATTTGACCATTTTTAAAAACCAATTATTTTGTTGTAGTAGTGTGGATTCAAAATTTGAATTTTTGTTTCTAAAGAAATCAATTTTGTTGAGAGACTTGATCATAGTGTTTGCAATAACAAGATCACAACATATAATAATAGTAAATAAAAAAATTGTTTACCATGAAGAATGTGTATGTGGGACAAAATGTGTCTCAATAACATGCACTCCTAAATCATCAATTCTATAAGGGTATCAAGGCAACGAGTAGAAACACACATGTATTGGCATACAAGGGGTATACTTAAAGAGGCTACAAGTGAGTGTTAGGGTAACCTATATAGAGGGTAATAATCCCTACACTAGGTCAACCTAGGGTTTCCAAGGCCCATGGTCAAGATAAAGGAAGGAACCCTACTAAGATATCGGTGGTTGGATGTGGAGAGGTATGGATCAACAATAAATGAAACAAACATGCATGAAATAACTAAAATGAAAGTAATGATAACTAAGGAGTTGATAATGGATAAGAGTATTATGTTAACTAACATCCAAACATATCAAATACTAAGCTAACATAACACAATGAAGAAGGAAATTAACTTACCTATGAAAATTATAAGAAATAGCTAGACTTCATCGAATAATTTGGCATGCCTATGCTCAAAATTTGACAAAGTGATAAGAATAAGTACCATAGATCTCAAAATCTAGTTTCTAAACTACTATTTTTTTAAATGGTTGAGATTAAGAGGGTCAAATGTGGTGCGCACACAAAGTATGTCTATTTTTGTGTCAAAAAGATAAGAACCTATTGTGTGTGCCCCCCCCCCCATTTTTTCAGTTCTATATTTTTTTCAAATCCCTTTGGTAGAAAGTTATCTAAGACCATGTATGAGGTCCCATTAATTTTTCATAATTTTTGGATGAATGTATAATTTTTATTAATTTTCAAAGTGCACATATCCGAAAATGAAATATTTGTGTGTGCACCCCCATAACTTTGAGAAAAAAAAGTCATTTTTAGTTTTTTTTTGTGCATAGAATGGAGTTTAGAAAAAACCACTTTTTTTAATTTGGATGAAAAATCATAAATTGTGCACCAAAATGTATGCATAGGTTTTTGCAAGAAAACAAGGCACTAGTAAAAGAAAATATGGATGAAAGCCTTAAACTAATCGGATTTTAGAAAGAATTATATCATCATCAAGGTAAAACCAAGCTTGACATCATAGTAGAATTTATTTTTGAATATTATGTTTTAATGCATGAGATATTGGGGTGCACACGTGAAATTTTGATTTTTTTTCAAACACGGTTTTAATCACGTAGAAATAGTCCAAACCTTTGGTTTGGTAATCCAAGGCAAATCCAAGCCTATGGATTGGGAATTTCAAACCCAAAAAGAAAATGAAACATGAGCGCGTTATAATGCGCTCACGTTTTTCAATGTGTTATGGGGTATATGTGTTTGTGGCATGCTTTTATGTACAAAAATAAATGTTAAGTATAATTTTATTTTATTATTATTTATATTTTATTATTTCTTATACTTTAAATTTATTTTAGTAAATATAAGATGTTAGGGTCACTCTACACCTTATGGAACTAGTCTCACAGCTCCATTTGTCACAGGTTTAGAAGATAGTTTTTCATATTCTAATCTAGTCAGTACATAGGTATTTTTTAAGATTTCAACATTCAACATTCAAGCTTTTAGGGTTTAGATTATACAATCGATATCTATTTTGTGAAAGAATATAGTCATTATTTAGGTTTTGGGGCCTTTTGGATTGGTTATTGACATTTGTAGGAGTGTTTAGGAAGATTTAGGAAAGTTTTACTCATTCAAGGGAAATCTTCTCAACAACGGGTTTTCTAGGTGCAAGGAACAAACACTCTAATGGTGAAATTTGACTTCTTCAGATGATTTTGGGAGCTCCATAAGGAGTTAGGAGGAAAATAAATAGGCATTGGAAAGATATGTGAATCCTATACATGTTGGTAACATTCATTTTTCTCTAATACTTGAAGGTTTCATGAATAATTTCAAGATAATGTAGCTACCCCTTTCGGTTCCAAACAAAAATGGCCCTAAATTTGTAAGCACTAAAGATATGATCACCACATGGTGATAGGTTAATATTTGTAAATGTTGATAAGTACCTTTGGGAATGGGTACTATCATAAATAGACTATTGTTTACCATGGGTAAGGATCTCATGAGGATGGGGCCAATTTTTGTGAGTTGAAAACACCTTCCTAACACCCCAGATTGTGTTTTTGAGTGATGAAACTTAACATAAACTTTAAACCTAAACCTAAACCCTAAACCCTAAACCCTAAACCATAAACCATAAACCATAAACCCTAAACCTAAACCCTAAGATATTGTTTAGGTTTAGGGCTCAGGGCTCGAGTTTAGGATCGGGTTTAGAGTTTAGGGTTTAAGGTTTAGGTTTAGAGTTTAGGATTTAGGTTTAGGGTTTAGTGTTTAGGGTTCATGGTGGTAAAAATAGGGTTTAGGGTTTAGGGCTTAGGGATTATGGTTTAGGGATCAAGGTTTAGAGTTAAGGGTTTAGGGTTTATGGTTTAGGGTTTAGGGTTTTAGGTTTAAGATTTAGGGTTTAGGATTTAGGTTTAGTGTTTAGGCTCTCAAGGTTTAGGGTTTCAGGCTCTGGGTTTAAGGTTTAGATTTAGGTTTAGGGTTTAAGGTTAAGGGTTTAGGATTTAGGGTTTAGGGGTTAGGGTTTAGGGCTTAGGGTTTAAGGCTTATGGTTTAGGGCTTAGGGTTTAGGGTTGATGGCTTAGGGTTTAAGTTTTAAGGTTTAGGGTTTAGGTTTTTTGGGTTTAGGATTTAGGTTTTAGGGTTTAGGATTTAAGATTTTGGTTTAGGGCTTAGGGTTTAGGGTTTAGGGTTTAAGGTGGTAAAAATAGGGTTTAGGATTTAGGGTTTAGGTTTTAGGGTTTAGGTTTAGGATTTAGGGTTTAGGATTATGGATTAGGGCTTAGGTGTAGGATCATACGATACATTTCCAGGTGTATCTCCCCTCTTGAGGATCATATTCATATTAAATTTATCGTCGTCAAGAGGGAAACTCCTGTCAAATTGGTTATTCAATATGACATGGAAGATGAGTAAAAAATGAAATATGGATAATTATATTTTTGGTTTTAATTGTACTAATTATTAACAAGATTAATATGGCTTGAGTACTAAAGATGAAGCCTAGGAATGCTTGATAATAGGACCATGAGAACCCCATAGAGAAAAGGATCGAATCCAAATTGAGTGATAATTATAAAATAATCATAGCATAGGGGTATGCTAATAACAATGTTTATCACCTTTTAAATATTTGAAATCGGAGGTAGTTCGAGAATACAGCGAATATCCCCGGAACTATGGCTTAGTGACCTTCCATTCATATATAAAATCCTCATTTGATTGTCGAACCCATTTGATGTTTTCAAAAGTGCCTTGAAAAATATTCGAGTAGTAATCATTGAGATAATGAAGGTTGTGATGTGATGTGTCAAAACAATATATTCACAAGAACCTCTAATTCCTTGAAATGAAGTCCTGGTTTGTCTTAGTGATGATGTCACTAAGGTCTTTTATCAAAGGATCAAATGGACTTTTTTTGACGCATGGCAAATTGGACATTCGGTTGAATCAAACCTCGATCATGAGTGTCTCATCAAAAATCTCCGTGTCACGAGAAACAACTCTTTGTCAAAATTGGGAGTAATGCATCTTGGAAAATAAAATTGAACCTCATTGTCACCAATCCTCTCAAATTTCTAGTCTAGAACCCTCGTGCCTCTGGTCTTGTAGTGAGGTATCAACAAAAAAGAAAACAAATTTGACTAGTATTACTTATTAAATGCATTCCTTTGCTTCACGAGTTATCTTTATAAATGCAATCGGCTTCCAAGTTATCCATATTTTCCAAATTTGGGGTAATTTACATTACGGACATGTCTAAAGGCATGAAGAAAATGGCGAGTTCATTTCCTTGAACTAACCTTTCTTGAAGTGAATTTAAATGAAATGAGATTTGGAATTTGAAGGTGGCACGTGGTAGACATTGATTGTCTCGCACTCTTCTTTTGCTGACATCAAAAAAATTCTAACATGAACTTTAAACCCTAAGCCTTAAACCATAAACCATAACATATCAGGCTAAACCCTTAACCCTAAACCATGAACCCTAAGACCTAAACCTTTTAATAACCATCAACCTAAATATTGTTGAAAAATGTGAAGTAGAACCCTAAATTTGCGAATGAATAATCTAGGTTTATATAGGGGATATTTTTAACCTCAAAGCGACCCTAAACACTAAAACCTAAAGTGTAATTTTTAAACTTTGATCCCACCCTAAAAATTCCTACCTTTTCAAAAAATTTTCAAAAATGGAATATTCGCCATATTACGAATATTCCCTAAGCCCTAAACCTTAAACCCTAATAATTAAATTAACAAGACTAATATGGCTTCCGAACCCTACTCATAAGGCCATGACAATATTAGGACCATATTTCCTAGTCTCAAACCCTAAACCATCATTAGTGACCTCTACTTGTAAAAATATAGTGATTGTTGGTATGACTTAAGAACATAAAATGAGAATATCAATCATCTAGTAAATCTTTCTTGTTTAGTTGTAAATTTTAGATATCCATGGCCTTTTGACCTTCCATTCATTGATAATTCCTTCTATGATAAACCCATGGATGCTTTCAAAAGTTCCCTTAAAAATATAGGGGTAGTCATCAAGCCTAATGAAGTCTTCACATCGTGATGTGTCAAAACTATATATTCACTCAACCTCTTCTTCCTTGAAAGTCCTGGTTTGTCTTAGTAATGATGATGTCCCCTTGTATTAACAAGGATCTGAGGACTACCTGGGGTTTGTGGAAGGATTGGACATTCAAGAATCATCGAGTGTCTGAATCAGAATGTCATTGCATCTAGAGAAACATTCTCAAATGTTGGAGTAATGCATCTTGGAAAATAAAATTAAACCTCATAAATCCTCTCAAATTTCCATTCTAGGTCATGTTCCTGGTCTTGTAGTAGGGTATCAACAAAAAAAAAAACAAATTTGACTAGAATTACTTATAAAATGCATTCCTTTTCTTCGAGCTTATCTTTATAAATGCAATCTGGCTTTCCAAGTTCTCCATATTTTCCAAATTTGGGGTGAATTGACATTCTGGACCTCTGAAGGCATGAAGAAAATGGTGAGTTCATTTCCTCCAACCTTTCTTGAAGTGAATTTAAATGAAATGAAATTTGGAATTTGGAGGTGGCACGTGGTAGACATTGATTGTCCTGCCACCAATTTTGAGTGACAAAACTTCTAACATGAACTTTAAACCCTAAGCCCTAAACCATAAACCATAAACCATAAACCCTAAACCCTAAACCCTAAACCTAAACCATGAACCCTAAGACCTAAACCCTAAACCATAAACCAACCCTTAACCCTAAGCCCTAAACCCTAAACTGTGAACCCTAAACCCTGAGCCCTAAATCTAAACCCTAAACCCTCAACCCTAAACACTAAAACCTAAACCCTAATTACAAAAATTTGAGCCCTAAACCCTAAACCCTAACCTTGAGACCTATACCCTAAACACTCAACCTTAAGCCCTAAGCCCTAAACCTTAAACCTAAACCTTAAACCCTAAACCTTGAACCCTAAACTTGGAACCCTGAACCTAAACCCCTAAACTATAAACCCTAAACCCTAACCTTAAACCCTAAACCCTAAATTTTAAACCTTGAACACTAAAAATACTTGTTGGAAAGACTTCTAAAAAATATACTAATGAGAATGATTGAAATTGGTAAAAAAAAATTGAAGGAGGGAAATTTTAGATATCCAAGAAAATTTTGTACAACCCTTTTCTAAGCAACCCCTTCCCTACTGGGAAGCTTGCACAAAGAAATGTTACCCAATAGAGCTATCTTCTTTTTCACATCGCATGGGAACTATTTCACTCACTGTAATGTTTTGTGTCTTACCCATTCTTATTAGTATTGATAGAGAGTATTCAACTAAAAAGGGTTCATCTGCTTCGTAGGCATAACATTCAAAGAGAGTCATCACAATTTGATGCCTTTCATCTCTTATATTTTGAAGGAGGGAAATGCCATATATCCAAGATTAATTTGGTACAAAGAAATGTTACCCAATACAACTATCTCCTTTTTTCTATAGCTTGTGAAATATTTGGAGCTCCAAGAGTGTTATAAATAACAAATATATGTAAAAGATCAAGAAACATTCAATAATGCAAGTATATGTGGGGAGAAACATGTTTGGAAGAGATGTGTAATATATAAGGTTTGTCGATCCTTATAGTGTAGAAGATCAAGAGCAATTTTCACTTTGTAATCACTACTGTAGACTGAAGATCAAGTGCAAAAGATCAATACCATTAGAGTGTTTGTTCCCTAAACACTAAACCCTAAATCCTAAACCCTAACCCTTGAGCCCTAAACCCTAAATCATGGACCCTAAACCTTGAACCCTAAAACCTAAACCTTAAACCCTAGGCTCTAAACCCTAAACCCTAAACATTAATCCCTTAACCCTAAACCCTAAACCTAAACCTTAAACCCTAGGCTCTAAACCCTAAACCGTAAACCCTAAACCCTAATTATTGAGCCCTTAACCCTAAACCATGAACACTAAACACTAAACCCTAAACCATAAACCTAAAACCTAAACCATAAACCTAAACCCTGAACATTGATCCCTAAGTTCCCTAAACCATAAACCTTAAACCCTAAACCCTCAACCCTTAACCCTAAACACTCAACCCTTAACCATGCAACATTACCAACAAAGGAGTTCATATTGGTATTATGGTTGGATGAGGGTCGAATCTCTCGAGGATCATATTCATATTCGTGATGTATCATCGGCATCGAAGAGGGAAACTCCCCTATCAAATTAATTATTCAATATGACGTGGAAGATGAGAAAAGCAAATGAAATATGGAGAATTATATTTCATGGGTAATTAGTACTAAGTATCAACAAGACTAATATGGCTTCGACTACTCGACTAGGAGGGCATGACAATGTTAGGACCATATTTCCTAGTCTCATGCCTAGAACCATCATTGAGTCTACTTGTACAAAATAAACATAACAACATGGGAATGGATAAGAACACACATGGGTTATCAATCACCTAGTAAATATTTCTTGTTTAGTTTTGAATGGGAGTTAGCTTGGCCTATGGCTTAGTGACCTTCTATTCATTGATAATTCCTTCTATGATAAACCCATGGATGCTTTCAAAAGTGCCTTCAAAAAGATAGGGGTAGTCATCAATCCTAGTGAAGGGAGTGATGTGATTTCCAAACAACTTGAAATGTAAACAAATTTAGAGGTCATAACACGAATTTACAAATATCTCTATCGTTATAAATGGAAGCCAAGTAATGTCTCCTTGTATCCAAAGATCGAGGACTACTAGGGTCTATGTGGTAGGATTGGACATTCAAGAATCATCGAGTGTCTGAATCAGAATGTCATTGCATCCATATGGAGAAACATTCTCAAACATTGGATTAATGCATCTTGGAAAATAAAATTGAACCTCATAAATCCTCTCAAATTTCTAGTCTAGGTCGTGTTCTGGTCTGTTTCTATTTCGAGTTCTAGTTCTTGGTTGTGGTCATCAAATATGAAAGTTTCAGAAAGGAATCCACACTTGAATAATTATTCCCATTTAGATTGTTGGAAATGCTAATGGCAGTGGTAGTGCATGTGGAATTCGGTTGGTGGAAGGTGGGGTTGTGCCCTTGTTTTTTTTTTTTCATGGCGTCATTGGTAGCCTTTCTAGTATTATCGAGAGAACTCCCCATGCTTGTGTGATAAGTTTAAAATCTCCCTCAGCTCTTGGGAACTTGTTTTTATCAAGATGCAATAACAAGGCTAGTTTTAGCGGGTATTAACAAAAAAAGAAAATAATTTTGATTGGAATTACTTACGAAATGCATTCCTTCACTTCAGCTTATCTTTATAAATGCAATTCGGCTTTCCAAGTTCTCCATATTTGCCAAATTTGGGTCGAATTGACATTCTAGACCTCTAAAAGTGTGAAGAAAATGGCGAGTTCATTTCCCCAACCTTTCTTGAAGAAAATTTAAATGAAATGAAATTTGGAATTTGGAGGTGGCACATGGTAGACATTGATTGTCCTACCACATATTTACTTATTGATGATTAATTGTTATTAGTTGGATTTATTTTCCATTATTATGATAAGTGCATTTTTGAGATTGCAAATCACTTTGAGGTTTATTCATGAGAATACAATTATTATTGTGGCACGGTTGATGCAACTCCTTAAAGCCTCCCATAATTATGAATACCTCTCCTACAAAACCCCATACAAGTGGATATATGTTAACCAAACTTGTCATACCTCCTTGAGATTGAGAAGGGTGTTTAGGGATGCTTTTAGCTTGCTTGAAGAGTTTGCAGTGTAGACAAACCAAGAAGTGACCAATGAACCTTGCTCTTGTGTAATGTAAGGGAAATTTTGGTAAAGGAAAGTGAGAGGAGTCTTTGGATGAATGTTGAGCAACTAGATGAGTGAAATAGGTGGTTTAGTTATCTGAGAACATGATGGAATCCTAAAACTCCTACAAATATCAATAACCAATCAATAACACATCTAAAAATCCTACAAATATCAATAACCAATCCAAAAGGCCCCAAAACCTAAACAACACCTATATTCTTTCAAAAAATAGATATCGATTGTATAATTTAAACCCTAAAAGCTTGAAGGTTGAAAAATCTTGAAAAATACCTATGTATTGACTAGATTAGAATCTGAAAAACTATCTTCTAAACCGTGATAGATGGAGTTGTGAGACTAGTTCCATAAGGTGTAGAGTGACCCTAACATCTTATATTTACTAAAATAAATTTAAAGTATAAGAAATGATAAAAGAAACACTTATACTTAAACATTTATTTTTGTACATAGAAGCATGCCTCAACCATAAATACCACATAACACACAGGAATGTGAGCACGCTATAATGCGCTCACATTTCAGGCTTGGTAACAACCAAATCTAATAATTCAGAACACACTCACGCTTTAACCAAACACACTTGCGTTTTTCTTAAAATTGGATTTGTGTCCACTTTTTGGCCCCCATCTTTGTGTATATGCCCTAATGGTAGTTTGAATGATTTTGGATTCCTTTTCTTATTAGTATCAAATGAGGTGATGGTATATGTAAGACACTATCACCTACATGTGATGACATCAACCATGAGAAAACATAACATCGACACCATCGCCCACGGGAAATGGTGTTGGCCATATGTGTTGAAAAGAGGTATGGTGTCATGAAAAGTAAAAATAGTGTGTCATAGATCATGGATATGGATAAAAAGGTGTAAAGTGATGAGATGCAAGTAAGAAACTATGAATGTGATGTGCATGAGACCTAGGAAGACAAGGATACCTAGTGTAAGGAAAACTAAGGCCAAGACCAAATATCGACACTCTCTCCATCCATTCCCCATTCTGATGTGTCCCTTAAGGTACTTGCTCTAGAAATAGATGTGCATCCATGAACCTTATCTACACAAAGGAAATTGTTAGTAACATGTATGGAAGATGAAAAGTGAAAAATTAGGTGTATGTAAAATGACATTGCAAATCATATACATATAAATCAGCCATAGTGCAAATTAGAGCATAAAGAATTTTAAAGGGCGCGAGAAGAAAGGTTTGTATCATACAAATTTTTTATTTGGTGTAAAAGTTCAAAAAAACCTTGCTAGATTGTGAAAAATATATTCAAAACCTTTGTGACAATTTTTTTCTTAATACCTTTTATCTTGAGATAATAATTTATTTTTCATGAAAAAATAATTAATAAATATTCTATCAAATCTTTTAAGATTATTATATAAGGATGCATTTTTGGTAATAACCATAACCTTTACAAGTTTTTGTTTGAGGAGAATTCAATTCTTAAGATAGTGATACGTATCGAATGACACTACCAAAACCATCAAAAGTGCTTCATGTAGTGGTATCTAGTTTGTATTACCATCATGATTGACCCACTAAGAAAGAATAATGAGGACCCAAACCCATTATTGTTGTTTTATAATTGTTTAACAAGGCACAATAGAAAAAAAGAGTAGGTGATGTGAGGCACAATCCTATCTAAGGATGAGCATTTTAAGATCCATATATTAATAAAGTTTAGATGTGTTGTGGTGTTTCCAAGTCCCACATAAAGATAAGATATATAGTGTGGTTTGGTCCCACAATTTGATATGGTGTTGGTTGTTATGATGTGAAAAAATGAATAGTGTGTGAATCATTTTGAGTATCAAAGTTTATACTTATGTTGACATTTCTCAATGATGCTTATGTCCGTCATCATTAACTATTTTTAAGTGTAGTGAGACACTCTTAATACTAGTTTAAAGTATATTAAATTGTGTGTACTCCATTTCACATATGAGTATGTATTCTATACAATCATTTGAAATTAACGTAATATGGAAGCATTGTTAAGAATTATTACACCTTATAAATTGCTTTTTGTGACCTCATAGATATGAGTTCAATTACAATTATAAAATCCTTTGATCATGCACAACTTTGAGGCATCACAATAGAATCTTATGACCATAACCAAATATAAATATGTGCACACTCACCTCAAATTTTTGACAAAAAAAACAAACCAATATTTATAGCCTTTTGAACTCCCAAAATATTTTCCACCCAACAATCTTCTTGTAGTGAAAGTGCCACATCACTCCCCATTATTCTTTCAACATTTATTCTCTCTTTCCCTTCAAGATATCCTCTTTTCACTTCCATAACTAACATTAGATTTTTGACCCAATCAATATTTGTATCCAAATGTAGCCCAAATAACTCATCATCACCATTATTATTATTTCTTAAATGTCTTTTCATTTCCGTAGCTTTTCATTATGCACCTTTATCACTTCTTTTACTTTTCCCTAAGAACACCATTTTCTTTTTCCACTAACTTTATATTCCTTACCCCATATTTCAGTTTTTCCTTCCATAGATATTCGTAGAAATTTAGAAATACACAAAGACTTCCATAGTAAAATAGATCTTCAAGTAGCCAAAATTATTCTTGTGTAACACAAACAAGTCTCAACATGTATCCATCCTTACATAGTTTTCAGCCCCCAATACTAACACCTTCATATCTTAACTCATTCCCTCCTTTACATGCATCTAAAGAATTTAATTTTGATCTATGCCTCAATACCAAATCCCCCTGAAATCTCATCAAGCGGTTCTGATAACATCCATCCTAATTGAAAGCATCGAATCCCTCTTTACAATTGAGCACCCACACAAGCATGCATAATATTATCAGTACACAATATCAAACATCTATCACCATAAGTAGCCCAAATAACTCATCTTCAATTCTATCTTTTGTATCAATAGTGCAAGACTTCCATAACAACACCAAATTAGAATTTTTTAAGCCCAAAAACAAGTCCTTTGTAGACTAAGGATACCCATTCCCCACTAACTCATCACTCATTTATCCATATCGCATATTTCTTAAATATTCCTTCCTTAAATAACCAAATCCTCAAATCCTCGATAATCTTCTCCAAAATATATTCTCAGACATAGAACCATAAAGACCCTACAAAAAACCTATAAACAAACTAGAACACAAAGAATTCTGATAAAAATAAGGAAACATTCGTCTTCCATTACAAATTATTCCGCCATAGCCACCACTAATTAATTCCATTGCTTCACCCTCCACCTAAAAAATATATTGATCTAAATATGTGTCCTCTGTACCTTTCCCTTTATGCATTCAAAATACTTCTTTTATTAGAGGTAAAGGAGGGTTGAGGGGACCCTACCCTGCAAAATATGAAGTTCCAAGAAACGAGAAACAATTAGCATTTTCCTTTTCCATTGTCCTGATACACCCATAACTAAATTCTTATACCTAAGGAATCAAAATTGAGAAATGAGGTAACATCTCATCATATGAAAATTTTAGTTCTACTCGAAGAGAACATTTCTACCATAGTCATTTGACATTCCATTTATAATGCCTCCAAATATTATTCAAGTAATTTTTCCGCTAAGGATTTCCATCTTCGTTTTTAACTTTTCAAGATGACAAGGGTATGCCATTATTTCCCACTTTAGTTTTGAATACATAAATTTTTGGATTCATTTATAAATCATGGACTTATGTAAAATATTTGGATTCCACTATGTTTCTTTCTCTTCCAAATTTTGAATGCTTCCAACCTACCCTAGTACTTCTTGAGGTAATATTGTTTATGTAGAAAAATTTGTAGCCTCTATTTTCACCAACCTATTGTGACGGGACTCCTTAATTTCCATATCTACTTTTGATAGAGGTTGGGGATAAATCTTACCTTCCAAGGTCTCCAGTGAGCATGCACCTTCCAAATTTCTTGATTTTCCTATAGGTTTTCTTGTTTAGGATGTACATGCTCTGTTGCTTTCACTTTCTACTTCTTTCTTATTTTAATTTAGGGACACTAAATTAATTCACCCTAAAACTTAATATTCCTCTAAAATGCATTATCCTATCCTTAGTTTAAATAATAATCTCATAAAATAATTTTCTCTAAATTATAATTGCACACTTTAGTTAATTTATATATTCCCTTTTCTATAAATGTTACCCTTCTACTAGAGGAAAAGACTAAATTATTATTAAGAATATTCTTCACATGTATATCCCAAGATTTACCTTGCTAATCAATCCACTAAAAATAAATAGGTGCTAAGAAATTATCTTAGGAGAATAATCCAACTCACTTGACTCTTCAAGAAGTTGAGGATCATATTTGAGCTTAAAGTGAACATTAAAGGGGATTTAGAAGAAGGCAAATGTATTTAAACAAGACGAATCATAGTATGACCCATAGTTATACATGGGGTTTTAATTTTGAATCAACTGGAATCTCTTTGAGGTCTTAGAAATATTTAGAAAGGGACTGAAAGTAGAATTTTGAAAAGGAAACAAAGAAATAAGGAACCATGGGGAAAATTGTCATATATTGATTGAATAAGGTTTGAGAGACCATTCTACAAAGATCCCTCATTTTGAAATGAGAGTGGTATTTTTCCAAATTAGGAAAGAAGGATATCTTAGGAGATTGGAGGATGAGATTTGGAAATGAGGATTCTAGAGATGAAGTGAAGGGAGTAAGGCAACCCTTCATCCATGGTTTTCTCTTTGAGTATTTGAGTAATTTTATGAAATGGTTTGTTGATTTTGATTGTTATCTTCCATTTATTGCTAATTTAATGATTCTCAACGGAAAAAATTGGGATTGATTGTTATGTTACTAGAATTAAGCCATGTTTTCATTAGATAAGTATTTTTACTTTGAAAAATTCTTGAAATTTATACATGAGGTTTTGAGCCTTTCTTCATTTTATGAGATTATTTAATTCTTGTTTTTTAGGAATTTTTAACTTTTAATCCATTGTGTTGCTAAAATTTAGCTACGAAAGGGATTTGTATGGAATGAGAGTGCACCATAGACCTACCATTTTTCATTTTTGCAAGTATTTTCCACTTTGGAAATGGAGGCACAACTTTATTCCCACTTTAGCATTGGAGGCACAATTGTATTCCCACTTTGGAAGTGAACGTTTGCATGCATACCTACCTTAGAGGGAAATGACATTAGTTTCATAAAAAAATTAGAGGATTTATTACATGGATATTATAAAATGGAAATCTGCCCTCTCATACCACTTTTGAAGGTTTGGATTCATAAGTGTGGCACCAAAGTTGAGTGTCTTATGTGTTTGTTGTTTTATCCTTAAAATGAGTGATTTAACACTTGGATCTTACCATGAAACATTGTACCTAGATTATACTACCATGAGACCAAATTAAACTGAATTGGATAAATAAAAATGAACATGTGTTCTTAGAACCTTATGCTTTAGGGGGTATATGAGTGGATATCAATTATTGAGATGGTTGGGAAGATATCTCATCTCTTGGTTTTTGTGGGTAGAGATTTTTCAAAATGATGTTAAAATTGAGGAAGACCCTATTAAAATCCACAATGGAAACACATTATTCACATAAATTATCAAGGACAAGAAACCACTAAGAAACACATTGTATTAAATGACTAATGGAATATTCAATTTATAATGTGTAAAAACCAATTAAGGTTGCACAAAAACAATATATCCTAAGATATTACATCTCATGCAACTTAGAATACTATCTCTAAAATCCTATCTACACATAAAGGACCCAATGGTTCCTTATATAGGAAAAGTAAGAGAGTCTAAGAGATTAATTATTGGTTGAGTTAAACTTAGAAGCATTAATTAGGGACACCTAACTCTTTTAACATGTGAGAGGTTAAATACCACATTAATTAGTGCATATAAAAACATTGTGTACATAATTGTGTATCACCTACATAAAAAAAAATCCTAAGTTGTACATCATATCAAGTGTGAACATGAGACACACTAATACCTTCCTCAAGTTCAACTTAGGTGACATGGTAAAAGAGACTAACTTTTAAGATAATAAATATATGTCCCTAAAAAAGTAAATATTGATGAAATACTCATTTACAAAGAAGGAAAATAATAATAATTAAGTTCTTTTAGTTGATGACTGATCCATCAATGAATGGTGACTAGAAGCTACTTCTCAAATGTACTAGAAAACAAATGTTGGAGACTCAAGTATATCTACACAAAAGATGTTATCAATCTATCAAGAAGTGTCAAAATAATTGTTTATAAAATTAATTCCATAAGTGTCAATATAATAATGAAGAAATATAAGAGTGGAATAAATTTATTGCTTAAGCATACTAGAAGACAATTGTTAGGTACTCTAATATAGCTACATAGAGGATATTTTCAATCTATTAAGAAGTGTAGAAAGAACAATAAATATCCATGTAAATGTCATAAAACACCAAAAATAACTAGATGTGAATATGATAAAGCCTTCAATAGAATGAAATAGATGCGAGGAAGTGAGAAAATTCTAAAAGTGATAATTACAATGACCATCGAAATTATCATGACTTAATACTAATACATTCCATCATTTTCATACTCAATAAACACCCAAGAAAATAGTTTCTTATAATGAAAAAAGTGAAACATTAATCCCCCATAATGCAAATAGTGTACTACAAATCACCCCATAATGTTGAATAGGGATTGCAAGAAAATCCCAAAAACATGTGTCAATTGTGGAAGGTGTGTAATGCAATAAAAAGGCCTATAAACACAACTAAAGCTATGAATCACACATCAATATATCAACAAGTGTGAGTGCCTAAAAATTCCAACGTATACATAGGAAAAACCCTTTTAGAATGTGTATGAAGCACTAGAGAGTGATTCCCTTTTTAAATAAGGTGGTAATTATACTAAGTGCATAAAGCAGTATGATTTTATAATTTTTTAATAAACTTTTATTCTAAAAAATATTATATTAGACACATTTTTAATAAATAGATGTCAATTCTTCAAAGACCAAAAAGAAAAGCACTTTTTAAAAACATGTTAGTTTGACTTACCAACCAAAATTTATGGCCTCAAGATTGTCCAAAATTCAAGAAATGGTCAACAAATTAGGAGAAAAATTATGAATTTTAAAAAATAATTAATCAAGTGTATAAATGAATATCACTATTATGTAGATCTTGAAACAATAGGTGGTTTTATAAAAATAACCCTTGTAGCTTTCCTAGATCAAACGATATGAGAGCAAATACAACTTCAAAGAAGAGGTCGAAATTATAAGGGTCACAACTAGAGATTCAAACACAAATAACGAAAACTTAGATTATCAAAATTTTGTTGTCTTGGAATTTTGAGAAATATATCAAAATGAAAATTCTAAAAATGTATAATTAGAGTCATGTTCTTTAAAAAAGACAAAATATTTTGTTGAAATTCCTTTATGTCCTAGCTCTTTGAAAATAAAAATGCTTACCAAATGAGATCATGGTGTCCAATTCATGTAAAATAAAACTTAAATTAAAATTTATCTAGTGGTTTTAATTCAATGAAAATATCTAATATACACAAAAAATAATCTAAAAATATAAATTTGTATAAAATCTTTAATGGATCTCCTCCATATGTGAATATGCAACTTGTGTAGGAACCAAATCTAAAACATTAAGATAGGGTGATCACGGGCGGGGTAAGCTATATATTTATATATATAATAAGGAAGACCATAGGAAACCCCAAAATGGAAATACATAATCCACATAAATGATTTGGAACAAGAGTCTCCACCAAGAAATACACTATATCAAACTAACAATAAAATATGCAATAACCAATTGAGGTTTCACCAAAACAAGGTCTCCTTTTAGACTCGCATATTATCCAACTATATATTTAAGCTCCTCTCTACACATAAAGGACCCAATTGTTCCTAATATAGGAAAAGTAAGAGTGGTTCAAATATTAATTATTGGTTCTTGAAAGGTGGAAGAATTAATTAGGGCACCTACGAAAGGATAACTACCACATTAATTAGTGCATATCAACAAAATAATACACATAATTATGTCTCACCTAGATAACACAAATATCTAATGTGGAATTCACATTAAGTATAAACATGCCGCACATCAACATACGAATACCTAACTTCATGTTCAAAGGAATGCATGAGGCTTATTAAGCCACTATAGATTTTATTGTTTCAATATAGATATAACATTTAATTATTTGAGTAAACATGAGGATAAATTCATAATTAATAATCATCACATATTTGTTAAAGCTTATTTTTCAATTAATGGTGAACTTTTTATTCCTAATGTGTATAAATCAGATGCATAAGAATTGAGGAAAAGTTATAATTGAGAGTTTAGTTAGGAGTTTTCTATATATGTTAAGATGTAACCATGTAATGAGGTGAATGGAATGTTGAAATGAGATTGAAATGATAATTTGGAAATGGGTTTTAATTATTTTTCTTGTGAGTCAAAGAAAGTGTGTTAGAAATTTTAAGCCTTAGATCTAGTGTTAAATATTTATTAAAATTTGGACAGAGTCCAGAACAAAATAAACCAAGGACTAACTCACAAAAATTGACTATAAACTCAACATCAAATTATGAATGATAATACAATTAAAATTTCTTGGATTTTCCTCTCTCTCTCTCTCTCTCTCTCTCTCTCTCTCTCTCTCTCTCTCTCTCTCTCTCTCTCTCTCTCTCTCTCTCTCTCTCTCTCTCTCTCTCTCTCTCTCTCTCTCTCTCTCTCTCTCTCTCTCTCTCTCTCTCTCTCTCTCTCTCTCTCTCTCTCTCTCTCTCTCTCTCTCTCTCTCTCTCTCTCTCTCTCTCTCTCTCTCTCTCTCTCTCTCTCTCACACACACACACACACACATACCACTTATTTATAGCATTTGAGTGAGAGGAATCGGACCACATTTTAAAATGAGAAAAAAATTGAGTTTCTAAATGAAAATTACAACCCATGTGGTGAGATAAACCTCACACATGTGCAACTACCACATTTTTTCTTCACATGCAAGTGGAGAATCCATGTAGGACAATTTACACTAATTCCACATATTTCCAAATAAAGGAAAACAACACACACACACACACACACACACACACACACACACACACAAACCTAAGGAAACATAAGTATAATGTGTAATTAGAAGATTAAACCAACACCCCTTTTAAGTGTAACTTAGGGAGTGCATCCAAAGGATGAAGCTAAACCAAAAAAAGGGGTCTTGAGAACAATGTCTGATGAGGTACCCATGTAAAATAAAAACTCAAAGAGAATGGGATGATCCACTATTGAATAGGTGCACTATATTGTCTAAAACCATAATTAAATATAATCACTTTATGGGATAAAACCATCACTGAAGAAATATCCTCTGAGTGGGCCAATCCACCCTTGAATAAATATTAGAATTGGTTGTTATGTTGTAAGGACACCCAAAAGAATAACCAATCACCCCAATAAATGAATATATCATACTACCCCTTAATTTCAAATCGGGGGTGTATGGGAAAAATTGTATACAATCCAAGATAATTCTATCAAGATGGCATAAAAACATAAGAGTCACTACTATGATCTCACTTTTACTATTGGGAAATCCATCACATGGATACAAAAATATATAATATAGTCAATATGTCCATGAAGCCATCATGCATATGATAATTTATTTGAGAAGGAAGCTTTGATGAGAAGTAAGAATTGTGTGTGTGGAAGATGTAGCTGAATAGTGGAGAGACTAGGCTAGTAGAGTCCATCTAAGAAGTTTTAATGATTGCACCAAAATTGATCATCCATCTATCCAAGGTAACAACATATAGTAGAATTAAAGGAATGCATATGATCTTGTGTCATTCTCACAACATGCACATGAAACAAAACATCTAAATGTGTCTTAGATAAACACTTGGAAATTTCATTTCTACGTGAGTATAATATAAGGATAGGTACCTAATTATTGTATGAATATGATGACATGATAGGATTCTTATTTTTGAAAACACGAGCTCGGTATCTCATGCCTAAGTAAAGGTGCATATCCCACAAGTTTTATGATAGATGAATAACCATTAATATCACATATGACAAAAGAAAGATTAGGCATCTCATATCTAAAAATTATACATATGAATTTGTGTTCCCCGAAATGAAATTGGATCATCGCACTCAATATACTCTAGAAGAGTGAAACAAACAAACACTAATGCAAATCTATTATGAATTAGTCTTGATGAAGATGCATCTACTTGATAGCCAATACCATGATGAGAAGTCTAAAAATGAGGTTGATTATGTGTAACAATGTCATGTGAGTATATTCAAATTCCTTCTCCTAAATATCCCATGCCATAGAGAACATGGGAACTAAATCTAGTTGTGTGCTTCTCAAAGGAGACATGGACATTTAAATAATGATTTAGTAATGAGTAAGTTAAAATATGGCTAACCACTCGTGTCTTTGGATCAAAAGACAACTTAGGGTCTAGCAGATCACAATCTAATAACACATCTAATAGATGCACTCTAGCTTATGAAGAAATCACAAAGATTGGAAATGTTGCAATAGTTGTAGGGTCCATGTGATCATATTGTTGTGGTAAGAGGGAAACAATTTCTTGTAAAGAGTGTATTATTAACTCGTGGTTTGAAATTATTGTGAGGATGAGTGCATTTTGGGTTTTGAGGGCCTATTTTCCTTTACAAACTTGATAATATCTTATCAAGTGAGGAAAATTCATATAAAAGTGTGTCACTCTTGGATTATAGGTTTATATTTATTTTAGTAAGGTGTTTTATCAAGACATGCATCCCTTACAAGAAATAGAAGAATGACAAGATGCTTAGAAAGGTACCTTGATGAAATCTCTAAAGAAATGTGAAATGCACAAAAAGGGGCCTTGATGGAGGACAACTAAAAACCACAAGTGTTCCAAATAAGTATTGTGATGGTGATATCCACTCTTCAAGTCCATATTTTCTATTCATCACCTTCTCCTATGCAAAGATGGTGATATCCACTCTTCGAATCAATATTTAAGAAATATATTTCACCACTCAAGCAATCCATCATATTATCCATCTACAATTTAACAAAAACCTACACTTGATTATGATATTGTTTATTGCTCAACTATCTATGCACATTATCCATTGACCATTTTTATTTGGTGCTAATAATTTTGTTGTTACATATGGAATCAAGATCTTGTCAATAAATCCATTATAAATAACTCTCTAGTTTGTTTATGAACCTATTCATTTTCTTGTGGTGTGAATTTGTATGTCTCTTTGTTAGTAGAATTGATCTTGGGATCCGATCCATATGATGACTAATTATCCCCATCGATTGTAATCCCTACGGTATATCATTTGAATGAATATTTATAAGCTCATCAATAACTAATTTACCTCATGTCCAAGTGTGTATTCCTTTCCTTTAACTTACATCTCAACTTTTGGACATGTTTTAATACAAGTGCAAAATAATTACATTCTTTCATATCAATTAGGATTTTTTTCTCAATATCAACATAACAAGACAATTGACTTATTCTTCCTTATACATATCCTTTAGAGGATTTAATTTGTGTGTCACTCCATAATTTTACACCAAAGTGTTTATATTTTCATCATCATCATGTTATGCCTTATAGTCAAATTTCCAAGGTATTCTAGGTAAAATATGAAAATCACCTATATGCATTATGTCAAACATAATTTCATTTCTATATGCACCAATATAGAAATTAATTAAGAATTACTCATTTACAAGAATCTAATAACCTCTTATCAACCATGAAACCTTGTATTGGTTCTAACATGTTATCCTTTTGAATTCCAATTTATCCACCATTTCATGTAAAACAATGTTATTAATACTTGCATTCTCTATGATTAAATTGCACCACTTACCTCTTAAATTAAAATTTGTTATGTGGGACCATCCTCCTCCTTTGCATATATTATAAATACCTTCTTCATCATGAATTATTCTCCCATTTCAAGTTCATTTGTGTGGTGTATAGTTAATACAACACTATCTTTGTACTCATGTAATATGCATAATGACATGTATATTGCATAATGATATGTGTTTGTACACTCAAAATATCGTTTTCAAATGTATTATCATTTGAAACATGTGCTACCGAATCCTCATACATGATCTAACCTTTTCTTGTGAAATTTACTCCACCTATTTGATCACTATCATCGCCCTATGAAGTAGTTTCCTCTCCTTGTGAAAATATTCTTTGTCACTTACTTTGTCCATGACCATGAGTAAAATTTCCTTTTCCTCATGTTGTTATTTGTTTTTTGAGTTCTAGCTTTTATTTTATCTTGAATGTACATTAATAAGATTCCTCAACCAAATGTATATAATATTGAACTCATCTTGAATTACCATTCCCAATACATTCATAGAATGTGAATCCTTTTCTATCTCATCGTCAACCTAAACAACTATAATGGTTAAAGTATATAATTCCTCTATATAGTCACTTATAGTCAAATCCCTTTGCTGAAATTTTTGGAGCTTATTGAAAAGGGTTATATGATAATCAAATGGAAGGAATTTCTCTCATTTTCATAGTAAATATATTCCAATTATTGACATTTTCTTCAAATTTGCACAATCTCTCAACTTGCACATGTTCCCACCATAAAGATGCATGACCTTTCAATTTTACTCTAGAAAATTGACTCTCCTGGCGAGTCTTCATACTCAAAATATTTTTATAAGTCAATGATCTAATCAATGAGTTATTTATAATTAAATCCTCTAGATTAATTAGTAGTATCCAACTTAAGTTGACTTAACATTCTCGTAACAAAATTCAGAAATATTTCTTCATGTTGTTAAACCTCTTCTATTTATTTAGCATTTTTAGGTGCTTCCTCTATGGATTTAGTATCACTTACATCATATAAAACAACACCACCTCATAATTTTATAATATCTATAATTTCTAGATTGACTTTCATGTCTCTCATCGACTTTTCATATTTGAAGGAGGGTGCTCTTCAACTTTTACCTTTTCCTCATGGTACTCTCACATTGTTATCACTTTAACACCTTTTATTCCACTCATTCATTAGAAGATGTCTACAATTATCTTCGAGTGCCAATTTATGATGGTCTTATGCAAATTTCGAACTCATGTTGGAAGTTTCATTTAATTACTTTCCATTCGCACTTGAAAAATAGAAAAGTACAATACCAAAAGATACACTCAACTTTTCCAAGAATATAACGCTTTTTCTTATACTAAATTGATTCAACCACAATTAGGTGTCTCAAATTTTAAAATGTCTTATACCACATGATCCTCAAAATAATCAGAAAAATCATGCATGAAATGCAACACAACACAATATATGGAACATAAACTTAGAATTTTTATTACTTCAACATAAACTAATTATACAAAAATACATAACAACAATATATCTACATATCTCATCTTTCTAACTCATAACCTTTACAAGTATAGCTATCAACACACTAAACCTCCTAGTGTGGATTATATCTCTAGCTCATGTGGGAATAATCCATAGCATAGATATGGTGGCATGCTTATATAGATGTAATACCACTTTTTAATATTGCTTTTACACAAGTAACCCATAAGACATTAGACGTGTCCTACTCCTCTATGGAATAATAGGGCCAAGTGATAGTTCAACTTGATGTAAAATGAGTTGGATCAAGGGATAAAATTATGAGTGAAGTGAACTTGTGTCAATTTCCTCAAACAATGATGAAATTTTAAAATTATGAAAGTTATGTAGCAAATTATCCCCTGCGCATAAGAATGCACAAATGTTCCTCAATGAATGCTTGTGCACTATCACAATATAAATCCAATTAGCTCATGATTTTAGTAGTGGACGTGTATCATTAAGATGAACTTGTGATGATAAAATGAGACTCTAAGAGTTCTCCTTATGACGCCTTGTACAAAAATGGTGATTTTTATGCACATAATTAACTATGTTGAAAATACACTTTTACATTATGCTACCGATTTATACATGTTTGTGCTATCTCTTGAAAAATGTTCTGACTCTAGAAAATATTGTGAACCTTACTTTCCCCTTATGTATGCCAAAAATCATACAATTTCTCGAACTATGACATGACACTTGTGTGTATCAACATACTTATGCACAATAATTTTAAACATAGGCACACAACAAAATCCTATCAACAAATGGTGCAATACACTACAATTAAATCTTGCACTATCATAGTTTATAAAATCATTATAAGCATAGGTGAAAAATAAAAATTACACAAAAATAATAAATAAAGGCTTGGCATGTTAAAATTAACTTATTCTACTAATCATGTTTTTGGATTATGCAAAACTGCAAGAAAACTCAAATCTTGTGCATCACGACACTCCCTCAAAATTTAATTCATTAATAAGAATTGTGCAATCCTAGCTTAAGATTTATATAAATAGGACTTAACTGTGTATCATAAATATTTCATAAATCATGTGAATTTTCGTTGTGAAAGTTTCCCAAATTTACTAAAGTCTAATGGAATACATGTCATATGCTTTACTTTATAAACTGTGATGTTCCTTTATTAAACTTATGGAAAGATTGGAGATGAAACATTCTTTTTTTTTTTCTCTCAAATACAATAAAGTATTTACCTATGATAAAACTTGTTGGGTTGGGTTGGGGTTACAAAAATAACTCACAAGATAATTCAAAACATGATTTCCAAAAAGCCATTTTTGAAAAGTCTTGAAATCTATTTTTAGTAGTTTTTCAACAAATTTTAGTATTTTATAATTTTCGTGGTATTCGGAGCGTTTTGGAGTTTCAACGATACACTTGATGAAACGAAATGTAATCATCGTCAAAGCCTCCCACACCAAGATCATTATGTTCTCTTTCCAATACTTCTTTCGGTTCAAAACAGTCAACGGGCTAGGAGATATGACCCCGACAAGGGGGACTAATAAAATAATAAGATAGATTTCAGATTTTTCCACTTCTATCTTTTCAAATCCATCCCTAAGGTGGATACGAATGGTATCCATGTAGGATGAACTTTTGGTTCCCATCCGAACCCTTCATATTCTATTTTAGCAATTCTTTTCATATTCTCCTTGTATAGCTATAAAGTAGCTTGTTTTGAATAAAGAGATAAATCTTTGGGCATACATCTCTCTTATGGAATTTGTCAATTTGTATTCATTTGGAATTGCAATAATATTTGTTCATATTTATAGCTCTTTTATTGTAAATTTGATTTTTATAACACATTAAACACCATTGTTAATATGTTATCCATCAGGTTGCACTTCAATCCGGATCACGTATATAGATTACTACCATTAAAATCAAGGGCACTTGTGTTATAAAAAACATTGGGAAAGTCATTTTATGTGTGAAACCCCATTTAAGATGGATAGGATATTTGTTTAGGTCTAGGATTTACAATAGTAACCTTAAACTTTCATGCTCTCCCACTCTCCATGACATGACTTATGCTACGATTTTCAAGATTAAAGCATTGATATTTTCCTAGGACATAAAACTGTCAAAAAGATATAAAAATGGTTGTGAGATCAAATTCGTTGAGGTGGGCTACAAATAAGATATTCACATCCTAATATTTTACCACAGTTATTTTAATCCAAGAAAATATGACATATACTTAATAAATTACATCTTACTCCTTCATTAAAATAGAGGAAATATAACAGATGCAATGTTCACTCAATTTTCATAAATACACAATAGGAATCTCCTATCGTTAGCTTTAAACTAGCCCAACTCATGTTCGATGCTTTCAATGAGGCCCATAATGCCTATACGTACTATATTCTCTATATCATCGAGAGCACTTCATATGAATTTCTATTTTATAATACATGTAATGTTTTTTTTGTACACATTGCAAATATTTTTCATGTTAGAGTATAAAATGTATATCAAGTGTGGAACATGAAAAAATCACGTTATAGACAATAAAAATTAAATTAAATATAATGTCATGTCATAGATAGAGGTCTAAGTAGAGGAAAAATTCTCATTCACAATGACTTATTTCTCATGTTAATGTTTGGGCTATGATCACTTATGAGGACTCAATAGGTTGTTTTGTTGTTACCTCACATAAGTAGTTTTTGTTATGCTTTTTTATGCCTTGATAGATTTTTTAAAATTATTTTGATACAACTAGGTAGTGATTAAAATTGAACCCTTCCAAGGAGTTAAAACTTGTCTTAGAGGTGTAATTCAAAAATCACCCATCACAAAAAGTGAATCTTTGAATTCAATTATCATTTATGAAGGAGATTTTTTTAAAATGAAATAAGGGCTACACATTGGAAGTATACGTCACACTATCATATGATTTTTATTGGTCAAAGACTGATATTGCATGTCTTTGCACATTTGTTAGTTAGTGTGTGTACTCATAATAATGTAATTTCACAACAATATATTTAAATGTGAAGAGATACAAATATAGATTTTCCTCTTTCCTCCATCATTTCTCATTTCAAATATAATTTCACCCATCTTTCATTATATCAATTCAACCCAAATAGGGACGTATTTTTCCATTTTGTTTCCTTCCTTATCTTCCTTTGTACTCAAGGCAAGAACAAATATTTTCATTTCACTAATATTCTAGTTCAAATATTTTTGTATTGTTGGGTTGATTAAAAATTTCACATTGTTTAGCAACAACTTTTTTGTGTGTGTGAATGAGGAAGTATTATTTCTAATACAATGATTACATTAAGAAAAAGTGTGAACTTGGTATGGCTCAACATCCAAATCGACAAGCCACTTGCTCTCTAATGGTAGATTTTACATAGTTATTCTACAAGCCTTGTCATTGGGATGGTTGGCTCGAATACAAGGTCTTGATGGTTTCTAGTTTCCATTTTGTTTCTTTTACAAATGGTTGGATTGAATTTTGGGACATACTTGAGTGCAAAGGCCAACTATGTTACAACGATGTGAAATATGTGCCACTCAAAATTCTCTCATATATTTCCCTAAATGCCTATTATTTATACACCTTTGTGCTCATATCTAGTTATAATATTTCCACCACCATATCTCCCTAAAGAGGCTCCATCATATGTATATATAGGCCTTGCATCAAATATTTCAATTTTCTATGCTTGGCTTCTCTTAATGTGACAAAAACATGGCTATCACATGAATTCTAAGATCATGTTTTTTCCTTTATCATGCCACAATATCATTGCACAAGATCATATGGAAGGTGTTAGATTTGCAACCCCACTAATTTCTCTTAGCTCTCTAATAATTTTTTTCATGAGTCTTATAATTACTTCCATGAATATCCTATCATCCTTATTACAATATTGGAGATAACTATCTTATCAAATTATACCTTCATTGATAAAAAAGGTTATTTGTTTCATCACACACCTTTATTGTTTAAATACCTATAGGTGTTACAATCATGTAGCATTTAAGATTATTGATAGATGAAACTATAGTTATAAGTTATAGATCATAGTTTTAGTGTCAAAATATACATTACTTTTAGTCATATCACAAGATACATAAAAATGTGTTATAAGTATTTGAATTACATTGTTGTACCTAATGCTAATTTGAATGGATGTATTTTTTAAGCTATGCTCAACAAGATATTTTAAATTTTTGTTTTAGTTATATTTGCGTGAAATGTTTTATTGTGTTATGTTAGATATGAGAGTTGGCATGGTGAAATAGTGTTTATGCAATTCTTTGTTTATATATCATAGTATATAACTACAATAGGAAGGAAAATATCTTGAAGTTATTTATTAGTTGGATGCTAAAATCCATTAGGATTCAAAGTATAGGAGTTACTAGGAAAAATCAAAGAGTTTGATTATTGTCTTGTAATTTGTAATGTTTAAACTTTTGTTTTCACCTTGTTTGTGTTTTGATTAGAGTTTTACTCCTAGCCGACTAAGGAATGAAACAGAAGCTACATGGGGTTATTTTGACTAATTAAATTCCAAAATTAAGCATTCAATATCAGAATAACACATTAATACTTGTAACAAATGTACACAATACAATATAAATTCACAAATACACGGATTGAGTGTAGTTAACTAATTACATGCGATTATATGCCTATCTGGGTGATCTAGATGCTAAAATAGGGGTCTATGGATTTGAAAGTGCTTCATAAATGAGAATTTGAGATGAAGATTTACTAGGAAAGGCCTTATAGTAGGAGCTGGAACATTTGTATGGTTTTGAACCTCTTTGTACAATTTTGTACCTACTCAAAACTGTGGTCTATGACTTTCTGGGTTTGTCACTTGTCATCGATCCACTTTTTCGTTATCTTTAATCACTCTCAATAACACTTCGAGGGTCTCTAAATACCCTACTCAATCCTTAAAACCCTAATCATGGATGATTTCTAACAAAAACAAACCTTAGTTGGGTTGTAGAACCCTTGTGTGCATCGTTGACATTAGCACTACTCCAAAGAGGCCTCGAACCATATGCCACTCTCACCTAGCATGTGATATCTAGTTGTAGTGAAATCAAATTTTATATCCTTTCTTTGACAATGTTTGACTTGAGTTTCTCTCTTGTCAATCTACTTGATTGGTTAACTTTGAGTGCTTGAAAATTTTGGAATCATTTCCCTAGACCTAGTGGGATGCTTCAAACCTAGAGATAGTGCTACTCTAATGAATGTGCCGAGGTATATTTGGATTGTAGGGATCTTTGGGTTCCTTTTGTGCTAGATTTTGTAATAGGAGTCCATAAGAGTGCTTCCTAGTTCAAATGAGGTGAGTTTCACTTGCTTATATATGCTTCCAAAGGTGATTTAAGTTGGAAAGGCCAACTAAGAGGAAGTAAGTGACCCAAAAATAATGTGCAACATGACATTTAGACCAAAGTGAACTAGGTCAAGTCCATACACTAGGGTCATGACCATACAAACATTCCTTCCCCTATTGTACATTTTTAACCTAAGAGTGACACTCTATAATGTGAAGTTTGGAAGCTAACAAGTGGAGTTTCTTCTTTGTGTTTCATGCATTCGTTTTCTAGTAAATTATCGATAGGTGAGTGTGTAAGATAAGGAAATTTATACAACATACCTAGGGATATACTAGATGAAATGGGTAGAGTGTAGTTATTTGAGCAAGAGAACAATATTAAGAACAATAGTGTCAAAGAGTAGAATTACCAAATTTGAGTGTCTACACTTATTATTATTATTATTTAAAAGGAATTTTTGATTGATTTAATTATAATAACAAAAATATTTGATTGTTTGAATAGAAGGACATAATCCTAATAATAAATAGAGAACCTATTTTAAATGGTGGGAAATAAGGATTCAACACCTCCAAATACATGTGGCACATTATATCTCATAAATAATGTAAAAACATTCACTTTTATTTCATGCAAAAATTCACTTTCAAAATCATTTTTTACGAAATAGACAATTACTTAAATAAAAATTAGTATATACATTATTCAACAAAAATGAGGTATTATAGAATCATGCAACAAGAATCACACTAGGTCATTACGTGGTGTAGGAGAAAATATACAAAACAAGACTAACAATCATAAAAAGACAAGACAATAACACTAGTAGTAGTAGCGAAAAGAGACAAACATGAGGAAGGTCCCCTGTCATTTGGGTTTCTCTTATTTCAATCTAAAATTTCATTCCCTAAAATTGGGGTCCCAACCGGTGGCAACCACATTTTTAGTGCAAGTCATCTCTTTTGTATTCTCCTTCCCTTGAGTGTTCTCTCATAGTGGTGAAATGGCTAAAGCCAAATGAGTAAACTTGTTAGAATAAGAAGCGCTTCACCCATCTCAATAAGGATGTGGGGAAGAATCCCAACCATCCTATTGAGGTAATGGGGATCCCTAACCCCTAATATGTGCATGCAATGAGAGTGGTGGCATGGTGATACCACCCAACATGGTTTTGAGAGATGTAGGAGAGGGAATTTGTGATGACATCTTCCCATCAGAGTGTCATTTGTTAGTGTGAGTTATCCTATGTGTCCTCCTCTCATATTGGAGGGTCATCTCACATGGGTTAGGTTTAGGGTTTCATGTGTGTCTTGCACTAGGGTTACTCAGCACCCTATATGTACCCCTTTACTTTTCATTTATGAGCATGCCAAGACACTCCGCTGTCTTTTCTTATGAACAAGCTTTGTTCGGTTATGCAAGTTTATTCAGTTATTGATCGATTCTTACTTGTGATTACGTTGGAGCTATTTCGATTCAACTTGAGTGTAACTTCTTTGTGGTGCACAGTTTCCGATACGATCCGTCAACTCTTTCATGGTATCAGAGCTACACGACTTGCCGTCACACTAAAAGCTCAAACTGATGGTGGAGAGGGATCTCATCGTGTTAATCAGTTGCTACACCAACACCCTCCCACATGATGGAGCTAGGTATACACCTAATCAGGCCCAATAACATTAGGAGGAAGTGACACTAGGAATTTCCCAGAGAGGTCACCCATCCTAGAACTACTTGGGGGTGGCACGCTTAACTATCTAGTATCGATCTCGCACAATTTTTGGATCCTCCCGACCATCGACCTTTAAGTCTTCCTCGATTCTCGATAAGAGTGATGACGAGGACTATGTCCATTCTCACTCAAGTGAAGAATCTTCTACTCTAAGCCTCGATCCTCCTGGTCCCCTTTGGGCAAGGAAAACTTGTAAAGTGCTTTGGAGATTTAGTTGGAGATACTTCGGATATGAGATGTACTCACTCATTTTCATTGACCCCACTCTTTCTTCGCCTCGCTTCGATCCATAGTCTTTCCGGGAGGCTTCGGTATTCCTAAGTGGGATTCTCTCGCCATGGATGAGGAGTATTCCTCTCTCATGAAGAATGATACTGGGATCTCACCACTCTTCCAAAGGAAGAAAAATCGTTCGATGTAAGTGGCCGAACAAAGTATGGAGTAGATGAAACGTCAAAAGTTTAAAGTGTGATTAGTAGCTAAGGGTTTCTCCCAGATATAGCAAGGGGTTGATTATACGAAAACCTTTGCTCCCAGCCTAGTGAAGATGACTTATTCGATTGACCTTAGCCATTGCACAATAACAGATGGAAAGTCCATCAAATGGACGTTAAGAGTGCCTTCCTTTATGGTGACCTAGAGGAAGAAATCTATATGGAACAACCTCCGGGTTATGTCCAAGATTCCTCCCTCGTTTGTAAGTTAAAGAAGTCTCTTTATGGCCTTAAACAAGCCCCTCGGGCTTGGTATGCCAAGATGGACTCCTTCTTACTTACATCAAGGTTTACAAGGTGTCACTCTGATCCAAATGTTTATATTCTACGGCAAGATGACTCCATACTCATTCTTGTTCTCTATGTTGATGACTTGTTGATCACAGAAGCTCTTCCTCTATTATTGATTATGTGAATATTTCCTTGGCTAACAAGTTTTCCATGAATGACTTAGGTCTGCTTCATTACTTCCTTGGGATCCAGATTTCACAATCTGACTCGGGAATCTTGATTTCACAACCTAAGTATGCTCTTGATTTGCTAGCTCATTTTCAAATGTTCAATTGCAAGTCTTCTCCTACTCCTTTTCTTTCCGGGGTGAAGTTGGATTTAGATTGCTCTACTCCCTTAGTTGATGGTACTCTTTATCGAAAGTTGGTGGGGAGCTTGCTTTACTTGACTCACACTCGGACCGGATTTATCGTATGTTGTTGGGATCGTGTCAGATTCATGCAGGGGCCAGCCACATGAGCTACATTGAAAGCAACTAAATAGATCCTTCATTATGTTCGTGGCACTTATGCTTGATGGATTCATTATCATGGAGGAGTTGATATTGACTTGATTGATTCACATATTCTCGATTGGGCCGTGAGTTAGATCATTGGAAATCTACTTAGCTACTACTTTTCTCTCTTGGTTCGGGTCCCATTAGTTGGTCTAGCAAGAAGTAGAATGCAATTGCGATATCATCTATAGAGGCGAGAATATAGAGGAGCAGATTAATGCTACCACAAAAGCTATTTTGTTACAAGGTATTCGACAGAGTTTGGCATCCATTTTTAGTGGCCTACCATTATCTCATCGTGATAACACAAGCATAATCTCTATTTACGTAAATCCATTTCAAAGATCGTGTGACGAAGCACATTGAGATCCATATGCACTTCATATGAGAGCTTATTCATGATGTTATCATCGACATTCAGTACATTGCATAGATGATCAAATTGTAGATTTATTCACCAAGCCCTTCACCGAGATGAAGTTTCTTCACTTACGGTCTCTTTAGGGTGAGGTCTTCTACAATCGCTCATTTCTCCTTCAAAGGCATGTAGTCCTTCTTTTCTTCTTCTTCTTCTAGAAATATTGTGTTTGTATATGGGAACCTTATCGGTGTTTAGTTTCGAGCCCCATCGACACATCTTTCTTAGTTGTTTAGGAGTGTCTTCCTCTTCCGTCTGACTCATCACAACCGCTACCCCAGCCTTCTCGATGAAGGGGGTGTTAGTGTGAGTTATTCTATGTGTCCTCCTCTCATATTGGAGGGTCATCTCACATGGGTTAGGTTTAGGGTTAGGTTTAGGGTTTCATGTGTGTCTTACACTAGGGTTACTCAACACCCTATATGTACCCCTTTACTTTTCATTTATGAGTATGCCAAGACACTCACTGTCTTTTTCTTATGAACAAGATTTGTTTGGTTATGCAAGTTTATTCAGTTATTGATCGATTCTTACTTGTGATTACGCTGGAGCTATTTCTGATTCAACTTGAGTGCAACTTCTTTGTGGTGCACAATTTTCCGTCACACCAAAATCTCAAACTAATGGTGGAGAGGGATCTCATCATGTTAATCAGCTGCTATGCCAACACACCCCCGCATGATGAAGCCGGATGTAACCACGTGAGCTCTGGGCCCACCACGTATACACCCAATTAGGCCCAACGACATTAGGAGGCAGTGACACCAGGAATTTCCCGGGAGGTCACCCATCCCAAAACTACTCTGGGACTCGGCACACTTAATCGCCCTCGGCTTTGATACCAAATGATTTTTCGTCACACCAAAATCTCGAACTGATGGTGGAGAGGGATCTCATCGTGTTAATCAGCTACTACGCCAACACACCCCACACGATGAATCCAGATGCAACCACATGAGCTCTGGGCCCACCACGTATACACCCAATTAGGCCCAACGACATTAGGAGGCAGAGACACCGGAATCGAACTAGTGGTGGAGAGGGATCTCATCATGTTAATCAGCTGCTACGCCAACATCATCCATTGATGGTGAAGAGGGTGGACCATGATAAAATATATAAGGAGTGTTTCCATAATGATCCGAATAGGTGTGTTGATGGGGAACCTTAAGATCCACATTTAGATCTTACACTTGAATATGCAAAAATACATTAGAACTTATTAGATTTTATTAGAAGTAAAGAAGTTACAATCATTAAAAAGGTGAAAACAATTGTGTTTCTTTCTTTCCAAATAAATAAAATAGTTTTCACTCTTAAAGTATGCCAAAAATGGGAGTAAATAACAAGAAGAAAAGGCCAAGCTTCTAAGAGGGTATTTATGCAAATAAATGGCTTTGGTCTTATAGGTTCGAAAACTCATGGATTCAAGTCTCGAGCTAGTTGGGCATTTTTGGAAAACAAAAAAAATGCTAGAGATTTTTTGAGTGTACATAATATGAAAATTGGGATGAGGTACCCCTAAATGAATAATGTGATATCCAAGGGGATGCCTTGATAGAGGAGGCACCATGTAAAATGAGAAAGTGTGGGCTTTAGAATAACATTTCAACCTATCTAAAACCTTTAGTTCTAACTATAAGAAGTTGAGTGCAACAACCAATAAGCATTAAGTTTGTCAACCATGGGAAACCATGGTGACAAAAGGTCATAACCCTTGTTGGGTGAGTAGCTTTGGAATGACACAAACGGATACCATTTCATTCCTTCCATCGAACTAGGAGAAAATTAACCATATTTATGTAACATCTCATCAAGTATTTCTTTTATAATATCCTTGAAAGACTCTTGATAATTTTCAATAAGATGAAAATTGGTCTTGGTTTTAGGCTAAGAAGGTAACTTTATTGTTTTCTACATAATATATCAAGCATTGTATGAATCCATCTTCTAAAAAAGGTGAAGGAATGCACCAAACGACTTCAACCAAAGGAATGTTATGAAAGGGATTGTTGATTAATAGAAATTTCTTTCCAAAATCCATCACCATTTTTAAATGCTTAAATCAAGTCTTACAACATTTGTAAATCAATCCTTAGTATTTTTCTCATCCCATAAATTGTCATCCATTAAATTGACTAATTCCTACACATCCCTTTCTCAACTATCACTATTGTTCACTAGGTTAAATTGGTTATCAAAATTAACTAGTCCAAATATCATTCACATTATATACACCACACCTTAGAACATATTTCCACCATATCTAGTTGATAGTTTTCATTTTACACGACTCTAGCATAAAGTTAGACATGATTGATAACTTCACTTGGCTGAATTTTCCTAAGCCGATGACTTCATCCTCTAAAGCTTTAACACTTACTTTTCTAAATGCAAAATTATCCTAGTTGGTCATGTTTCATTTGAGTGAGAAATCATTTTGCAAAAATCACCTATAAAATAACATTCACTTAACCCATTATAAAGGCCTCACCTCTCATATATTTGGGATACCTAAGAGATCACAATAAAGCATCAAAACTCTATAGTAGTCTCTAAAATTTTCAACTAGTTCTAATTCTACATACATCACACATGGCTTATTTGGTCCAACTTACAAATCTACTTCTCACACACCAAAAATAATTATCAAATGTCGATCTTATAATTATGGTTTTCATTCCAAACACATTTTGATATACGTCTTTCACGCATACATCGTGGGAAACTTTGAGATTTTAATGCCTTTTTGGAGTATTTTTACATAGGCGTGGTGGGTGCCACTCCCAAAATCTCTTACCTATTTTAGGTTCTCAATAAAATAATAAGAAGAAAATTCTCTAAAAAATTCACAAATACAATCACATAATTTCAACTATAGAAGATGAAGGTATAGACATAGAGGAAAATAGTGCTAAAAGTGAGATTGAAATTAAAACAAAAAAATACAGAATCGCCTCGGGAGAATTTTTGAGATAAGTGATTTTGTCTTACACTCATAACCACACTCCCAAAATTTCATCATGACTTAACAATAGCTTGCACATCCTTCCTACACATTATCAAATCATTGTCATCTCATCTCATTCTAAAATTATTGCTATCCTCTCTAGCTCTACTTGTAATTTCCTTAGTTATCTTATCTAATGTTCTATTATAATCTAGACATGATTTAGAATCTAAATGTTTCCTATCATGTATTATATAATGATATTATTTCATCTTTTAACATATTTTCAATTCTTTAATTAGGATATACTCGATATTTGTATTACACATTCCATCTAAGCCAATGTTTGATATTTTCTTAGGCTTTCCATATAGTTTTGATAAAAATGATCCAACCAATTTAACAAGATATTTGATAATAACCAAATTTTGGAATTTCAACCCTTCCAAGTTTTTTTCCTATACTAACTTCAATGATCCATTTAGCATAAAGGGTGGTGCATTGGCATCTAATATATGATAGACCAAATCAACTAACCTCTTTGGGAAGATATAAAATTCCCAAGCAACTATGTGAAATTGTTTCTTATGTTCAAAACTAGCCTATACAAATTCCCTCAATAAATTTTGAAGTTTTTAAAAAATTCTTATGAAGGCACCCATATATATGAATAGTAAACGTGAGTATTTATAAGAACCTTTGAGCAAATTTTGGCTAGAGAGGGACTAACGATTCAATAGGTGAGCTTCTTCACCACTCTCAACAACATATGGCTATAATAGTGAACGAGTAGCTTGGAATGCAAATGGAATTCCCAAGAAGAAAAATAATTCTTCGTATTAAATCTATTTTCTTTCATGATCCCTTAACCAATTAGGAAGATGCATAACAAACTATATATATATATATAATTTCCTCCACTATATGCTAGATATAGAAGCAATGCAATAACCATCAATACACCTCATAGCATTTTTATATTACTTTCCCCCTCAATAAGGGTGAGAAAAGTATAATATGCAAAATGACCATTGATAGGCCATGCAAGTTCTATGGAGGGTAAGGGGATTCCTTTGAATAACCCGTGGGTTTTAGTATTTACCAAAATATAACCAATCCCTTAAAGAACAAGAACATACAACACATAAGCTGAAGTAAAACCTTGTCAAATTGAGAAAACATACCAAACTACTCTAAGTTGACTCCATTGATTGAGAGGTAAGCCAAAACATCTACAAAAATAATTTGAATAGCCTGAGTCAAATGGGGACCAAATCCTAAGGATTTTAGCATAGCCATAATGAAGGGATGTTCAAATTGGTCATAGTATTTCTCGAAGTGTATTATGATGAACATAGCTCATTGATTAGATTGACATGATCATTCTATGCCATCGCATATAACAATTAATTTATCAAAGGATGTACCGATTTTGATATAATTAGTTCACTCCTAGTTGACATATTAAATCCCGAGATATGGAAGAGCGTAACATTAGGGATTCATGTATAATATTATAAGAGATATCGAGTAAAGTGATTGGAAACCAATTGCCTAAAACTAGCAATCGCACGTGAGTTGTGCGATGTTAACACCGAAAGTGAATTACAAGAAAGTAATATGATATTTCTCGTTGAAAAGGAAAATAGGAGGAGGTAATGGAAACATAAGTAATGGAAAAGATCTGGATTGGACAAAAAGTGGTGAAGTTTGAAAGGGGATGGATGATGTGGATTAATAGGGGAGTGTTAAGGATAAGGAGGTAGACATGATTCTTCTTGTATGTGTAAGTGCAGAATAGGTTGCAAGGACATTACTGGCATAACGGTTGAATGAAAAGGTGGTGAAATCTGAAGAGCGGATAAGGAGGGAACTCTTGATATAGTTGTGAACGAAAAGTCGTGTATTTCCATGCCCAATAGTGGATCTCTGCAAAGTAAGACCATGATATTTTAAGATCGAAAATTCCCAAGCCATTTTAAGTCGTGACTGCTTGCAGTTACCTCTGTAAATATGGTTTCTTAATCGATAACCAATCTTTATCTTAGACAATATTATCAAATGCAAAAAGTAAAGCACCCAAATATTTTACTTCATATTCATGTTTTTACTTGTAGTTTCTATTCTTTAAGGGAGGATTGTGGGAAGAGTAATTATCTATTAAGTTAGGCCTAGTTCCAAGCCCATATGCATAGCCTTATACATCATTACTTTTTAACGGTTTCTTCCCTTTTATTTCTTTTTAGAATTTTTTGATTGCTTTATGATGCTCCCCGGTTGTTGTTGCATTTTATTTTTACCCTTCTCCAATAGTATGCCACCTTCATAGAATTGCCAAAAGACTTCATTTTCTATCTCTTCAATTTCACTTTTTGGATTTCCTTTGCCCGTTTGCATCTAGGATGATTGAAATGAAGCCCATGATATCATGATGAAAAAATGTACGTCGAACAAAGACCAACAATGAGTATGGGAAATGTTAAGGGGCACAATTGCTAAGGAAGAGGTGTATCAAACATACATAAAATATTTTGTATTGATTGTTCACTCGTGAATGTAAATTTTACACCTTTAAATGGATTCATCTCATAAAAATCTATAACACTTGAAGAAAGTGGGCCTTATCATGTAAATGTCTATATATTGATCATGTTCGATCATGAATGAAGAGTTAAGTTTTTAAACACTGAGTCATTTGCTTCCACAGAATTTCATCAAAGGATTGATCCAAATTAAATCTAAATATACGCTATTTTTTACGAGGCTTGTTTATTGCGGCCTTATTATATCTTGTTCGACACCTAGCCTGCCTCGCTTGTTGCTCTAATGACTTGACTATACGTTATGACACATCACAACATGACACACCGATTATTACAAGGGCCCCCACACTATTCACAACCCAATACTGATGCTCGTAATCTAAATCTCCTTAAACCACGCATTGTTTTGTTAATGGAGAGTTTCCTTGGTGCAATATATTTAGATTTAATTTGGATCAATAATTTAGGCTCGGGTTGCTTGGGCATTGTGACAATAAGCACTCTGTTTTCCATGGAACTTTTCACCTCCTCGACCTTGGCATTCTTCGGTAGCCTAAATTGCTAGAGGAATCTTACACGTGAGGGCTCTACATGGTGATATTTCTCGTTCTTGTGCTCCTCTTCTTTGTTGCATCCTCCGCTTATCTGAAGAATCTGATCGTCTTCCACTTCTATTTACACCTCCTCTTTCTTTAACCTTGTAAAATCGAGCATATATTTCATTACAATCAAGTTCTCCAAACAAAACTGAAAAATAAATGAGTGGATTTGAAGATCATACCTAAAATTGTAAAATACCTAGAAGGTCGGCTTTGAAAAAATGAGCTTAGGGAGTTTCCGTCTAGTCAATCTATGTATTAGCAACAACAATTGTAGCCCTTGCAAAATCTATTGAGGATGGGGCTGCTAAAATAGAGGAATCGAAAACCTGAAAAGTATCACACACATCCAGTTAAAATGGGTCAAAAACAGAGCATTTGGATCTCCTACCAAAGAAGCTCGGAATGATCAACATTTTGAAACCCACAAATTTAATGAAACACTTTGTCTGAGTATAGGGAAGCAAGCTTCGTAGGGAGTCTCGTCAGGACCAAAAATGAAACAACTCTATGAAAAAACTATACAACTATTTCAGTACCTTCATGCATTCCCATTGTAGTGAAAGCGAGAACTATTGAATTTTTGTATGTAGGTGATCTTGTGTAACATATATTCAAATTAACGGTGTGCACACATAAAAGTATGTGTTGGCATACAATTATTTTTTCAGTTGTGGTGTCTTATTTCCCCATGATGACACTAAGAAGAGGAATGTTAAGTTTTATTAACGCTCACATTATATTGTGTTGAGTTATAAAATAAATAGCGTGTGAGGCCATATATTTGTTATATATAATTATTTGGGGATATTTATTTTTGTTAGAATAAGAGTGTTCAAATTTTGAAAAATCTACTTAATTTGGAGTAAGCTATTATAGGAAATATTTTATTGTATTGTTGTAATTGGCCTCCTTTTCTAGGCCTAGCTGACTCAATGTGATTGGCATTCTGAGTGTGCTTTCTTACACCCAACTTTTGTACATGCACTATTGTATATCACCTATTTTTATTAATAAAAGTGCACTTTTCAGCCAAAAAAAAAAAATTAGGACTCTTGAATTTTAGGATATCCTCTTCCAATATATACGTTAGCATCTATCATTGAATATTAACCAAAAAGTGATTTAATCTTGGGTTTATTGTTAAAATTATGAACCAACTTATTGAGAAAAAGATATTTCCACCAGACACTCCAAGAGTGAAATTCAAGCAATTAAGGAATGTGAAAAGTTGTAAATGAGGTAGGAATTTGTGAGAAGATACAATAATGCCCTAATGGAGCAGTAGATTCCAGTTTACTTCATGCATTCCTTTGTAATTTAGTGTTGATTTTTGTTTCTATTATTATTTGTTTCACAGGATTCAATTTGGCGTATAGAGAGAACTAACCAAACAACATACAAAGTGTTCAAGTGATATTCCAATTTGGTGATAGACTCTAATTCTTATCCAATTTCTTCAGTCATTTACCAGATTCGTAAAGAAGTTTGCTAATATTTTCACAATTGCGCCATAGACTTATTGCCAAGCCCATGTTTTGCATACAAACCATATTTACAAAGGGACGCGTCCCCCCCAAATTTGACACATCTCGGACGCCCGGACGTCCTGGGAACATGGGGGAAACGTTTCCCCCATGTTTCCTTTTTTTTCGGGAAGCGTCTTAGGGACATCTGAAAATGTTGGGAAACGTCCCGGGGACGGGGGGACGTGGGGGTGTGGAAGCGTGATGGGGGCGTCCAGACGTCCCCCACGAATTTATTTCCTTTTTTGGATTTTTGATGAAAAAAAGACCAGAAATTTTTTTGTCAGTTTTGGAAAGGGTCTGGGAAGATGTAGCAGCAAAAACTTGCATGTGCCATAACTTTCATTATGTGGCTCCGTTTCAGGTGTCGTTTTCTCTAAAAGTGCATATTTTCTTGAGCTCTACGCATTGATGGCAATATTTTTCTTATTTTCATAAAATAAATTATTGCACCTTTTTGGACCAAGCAACTTCTTGCAATCTTCTGAAAGAATCATGAGTATTAAGGAATGTATTTGATGTTTATGAGTTCAAGTTTCACCTTATTTCAATTTCAAATGGTTTTATTTCAGCTTATTTATATAATTTATTCATTATATCTTTATATTTTAAATATTTATATATATTTTAATTAGCCATTCCCCCGTCGTCCCCCCGCCATCCCCAAAATTTAGAAAAAAAATTCCGTCCCAAAAACCCCGTCCCCCCGTCTCAAGTAACTATGATACAAACAGAGCTAAAGCACTTGATTTTATGACTATACTCCATGGAAGGGCAAGTTTACCATTCCTAACCAGTCCTTTCAAGAAAGGTCAAAGAATAATCACCACCCAAACACTGCGAAAATACTCTCCAAAGAGGTGGTCTTTGAGCTCATAATGCCCACCAACTATTTGCAAAGTGCTATGTATTATAGCTGCTAAATTTATCAATATCACGGTAGTTGGTGGGATGAATAATGGAGAAGAATCAAATGTAAAATTACCCACACTACCCTCCTCATCACCCCCTTTTGGAGTTACAACAAAAACCATTTCAGACAATCCCATTAATTTCACGATAACATCAAATATTGCAAAAAGACGCGAATATAGGTTGGTTGTCAATCACATCCTCAGGCTATTCCACCATTCTCTTGCAGAGCAACCACTGGTAAGATATTTAGAAAGACCATATCCATACACTGAAATGAATAGTCCGGTTGCAGTTACAAATGCAGGGTTCTGAATCTGCATGAATAACAACTTACATGCATTAGACACAAGGAAATAAATTATGTTGTCCACTAATAACCAAAATAGGTCAATGGAAATGGATAATAAAACATTTTAGTGACGGCCCCCATAGTTATCACATACAGTAAAATCTTAATAGTTGTCAGTAGTCCTTGAAAGATTAGTGAGACCATATTTTTTTCCCGTATAGTATTTTTTTTATAGACTTTCTTTTTTTCATATTTGAAGACCATTGCTTAATATTAGTTGTAGGAAAATTGCTACCTTACATTTTACAATAAAAAGCAAAATGATAAGAAGATCAAAGTCAACTGATACCAATCAAATGATTTTAAGCTACCATGGGCAGGATCGATTTTCTAGTTAGAAGACAAAAGGTAGGCAATATTGCATAACACAAGGTTGTCACAGAGGTAATTGGAGCCACAGTGAGAAAGACATAAAGCATCCTCTGGCGAAGCATCAATTGTCTATTTTTATCCAACAGGGGACATAATCTGCTCATCGGTATTTCTAGCAATCCTGTGCCCCATCTCTTATTCTGCACAAGGCTATCTAGAACATTTCGTGGTGCACATCCTATGAAAGCAAGTTGCTTAAGGGGATAATATATAGAATGCCAACCTAAACTGTGAACTTTCAGACCAGTCATGACATCCTCAACAGTAGATCCATACCTCCATCCCACCTGCAATATGTCAACAATATAAAAAAATTACTTTAAATTTTTATTTTATCTCAATTGACTATATTTGTAGTCATTTCCACAAGAAGTACAAAGTAGCAATTATATAGGGGTAATTTTTATCTACATAATTGAAAAGCACACTTTTATTGATAGAAACAGGGTAATTACAATGTTGCTCATATAAAAGATGGGTGGAATAGATTACATCCCAGAATGCCAATAACGACCAGCTAGCAAGGCCTCGAGAAAAAGGCCAACTAAACCAAACATTGACATTGGTATAGCAGTAGAAGTAGGTAGTCCAATAGGGTCCTAAGAATAAGAGAATTTAGCAGCAAAACCCAAAAATTGAGGGTAATGTTTAGAAATCCATCATGATCTTAAAGAGGGTACTCTCTAGAAATCCATCATGACCTTGAATAATGAACTTAGCATTCGTATATAGATGTGGAATTAACTCAAAATCATAGATTTGAAGATAAAACTTAACCACGGGTTTTTCTAAAGCATTTGTAAAACTTTAAGAACCATTGTACCTAATGAAAGCATTAATTTTCAACCTAGGCATGCAAGGTGTCTTCTTTTAAATGTATTTCATTAAGTCCTATAGATGTCAGCGAATTTAATATACAAAGCAGAACAAGCAATATTCTTTTAGGGATATAGCCAAAGAAGAAATTTCAAGCAATCTACCTCTTTTCCCCAGGCAGTGTTGGCTTTATAGCTACAATTAGCAACCATAAAGTTGGCCTCTATAGCTAGTGAAGGAGAGGAAGGCTTATGGCATCCGTTGTCTCTCATAATGGATTGAGCAGATTGTACAAGGCGAAAAACTCCCCAAATGCACTTCTTATAACCTCATATTGAAGCTCTGTTTAAATAAAAATAAAAGAACAAACACATTTGTATAGGATTTATACCGAATCCAGTTACCCTAAGGATCGGTCAAGGTAGCTCACCAAAACAGTGGAAATAAATTTCTTTGCATGTTATCCAATTAAACTTTGACAAAAGAACCGCAATACCATTTGCTCCTTGAAGAAGCGCAAATTTTTCACTGGATATTGCTTGGAATATCTCCATATACTGTTTCCATTGATTCCAAGACATTTTTCATTACTATTGTATTTATCTGTAGGTGGTGATGGTGGTACTCCATATAATCCTTTTCTTTTGTGGAAACAACATGTTCCAAAATAGATGGGGTCTTGGATTCCATTTGTTCCTTTAGCGACGGTGTACAAATATTGGAAAAAAAACCCATAATCCCTTGCCACTCAACATTAACACCATATTGTAATTTGCCCAAATAGACTTATTACATAATTAAAACCACTTACAGTGAAGAATGTTGTACGCTGATTTCCAAAGGGATCATACTCAAGGACCCCATAAAATATTTGTGGAAATTGTATAAAACCACATTCTCTTTCGGAAAGACAATCCATATGGCTAAATAGAAGTCTACCCCCAACATACTTTGCCATCAATAATTTCATACGTACGAACAAGAGCAGCAGCTATACCAAGGTTAATGTTTTATACTCACAGAATAGAAATATCCATTCAAAAACATTCTACTAATAAATAAAGGATAAGTAAAACTACAATTACTACCATAACTTTCATAGCACCAGCTTTATAATGATGATTGGCCTTGGGGATTTTTTCTCTTGCAACATATATAAGGTGTGGTAGATCATCACCCACTTTTCTTTCATGAATAACCTATTCATTTACATAAGAAACCCATGAGAAAGTGTTGAGGTTAAGATTCACACCGCATTAAAAAGATAGTTGTACACCACATTACAGAAATTTGAAGAAGAACAAACAACTTTTCAAACATGCATTTTTTTAGCTTTCCCATATTTTGTTATCACCCTTCAGATAGGCTGCACCATTGTAGACACGCCTTTCGGCGTAATTAAATAAAAGCCTAATAGATAGGCTGCACCAATATTAAATTTGAGAGACATCTAGCGATAATGTTTTCACCAAAATTGTGTATTTCTTCAAATATTGGTGTCTTATTTAGTAGTGACCTAGAAGACAGATAAGCCAATTGTTCTATATTTATTTACAAAACATATCCTTTGAAACATGAACAGAGATGCCGATAATAACAATCTACTGCCTAAAAGAATGCCCCACTCTTTAGAAGAAGAGAGGAAAAAACAATCAATAATTATATTTTTTCAATTTTACAAAATTAATGTTTCCTTGTTTTCTTGCATGGAATTACTTGATTGAGGGTAAAAGGAAACAAATGATCGAGAATGATGTTTCTCATGTTCCATGTATCGTTGCAGCTCTGCTTCAATTCTCCATAAATGGAAGCTACCATCTTCTACACCATCTCCTCTCCCATGAACGCATTATTTCTCTGTGAAAAAACAAGGAGACGGATGACATAATGAAAACGACGATAAGATGGTGTGAAGTTTAAAATAAAAAGGATATTAATTTTAAAACTAATCTACTTCGGTCGTACAATGGAATTATTGTAAGAGTATGAAATAAAAGTAGAACACACTTGCAACAGTTTGTTTGGTTCATATGTATGCGAATCACAGTTACTTGAGGAGTCGTTCCGAGAAGGTGGGAAACCATGAGCTTCTTCATCAAATGATGATCACTTCCATAATCAGGCAAGGCCACCATTGTGTTGTCCAGAGACATCACCTACAATGTCGTTGTCAGCTTCTTTGCTGTAATGGATGAATGGTGCTCCGTCATGGCAAGCAACCCACATTCACATTTTTCATGAAATAATTAGATCTGATACAATGAATCCCAAGACTAGGGGAAAGGATAAAGTAATAATAAGAACAATTACCCATGATCATGAGTTTACTTGTTTGGCATATTTGGCTGAATTCAAAACAAGAGCAGCATAAGAAAGGCTAATGCAGACAGAGTAGACTGGATCGTAGCTTTTGGACCACTAGTAAAATGTTCTATGGGGTACGTTATCCTTGTGCTTTGAAAGAAAATCTTTGAAGTTTCTTCAACTTACTCTTTGAAAAAAAGGATCAATCTCAATATGTTAGCATGAAAGTTCAGAATCTTAGACACCGTTCACTAATTCAAAATGATGAAATAAGCACTAAAAAAAATAGAGTAGTGAGTATACAAAGCACAACACAACATCATAAAAAAATTGCAACATTTATATATTAAAGATCTCTGAGATATATGGAATATTGTATATGGTTTTGTATGTAGTAAACAGGAAAAAGAAAATTTAAAGCGAAAGAAAGAAAGGAGACTGAAACGGAAGGACGAGAAGATGGAGAGTTATATGAAACTTTATAAATATGGAACAGCTCGCACAATGACAGATGATCTTCACTAGCCTTTATGCTTCACTTTGAATATAGAAGATCGTTCACAAGTCTATTCATGTGCATTCTCTTGAAGTAAATGTATAACAATATTTCTTGTGTTCTAAATTAGTCTATATATTCACAAATGTTCAATGCTATGGTTAGTTCTCAGTAGTACTCTGTTTTGAATATGGTTTCCTACAAGAACATAATTTCTGTATATGTATTTTCCTGTGAATAATGATTGAAATGAACTAGACTACAACCTTAGCATTCCCTGAAGTGTTTCCAGGGACAGTTGCTACCAACTATCAACTACTTGGCAAAGATGCACTTCGAGAAAACTCAAGTTCTGTTCTCAAAAACATTGCAGCCTTTTATCCATGACAAATGGAAAATTCCTATAAGTAGACCAATCATGGTTTTGTAAATTTTTCTATCCATGTGAGAAATCTTATAGGAATATTCGTCCTTTAAGATAAATGTCAATTTCAAACAAAGAAATGATTAATTTAGTTGCCACTAATCATATAGCACGATTGCCTAAGGTATAGCCCAAAAGTCTACAAAACATGCAAGGAAGACACATGCTAGACAATATTAACGTAAATAGGAAAACCTTGCAATGTGCTAAACATTTAGGTCAAAAAGCCTTGTTCCTCGATACTGATTTGTACAAATGTTATGATTATTTCCAATGGCATTTCAACCTAAACATGTGAAGATGGGTTTATCTTGTTAAAATAAGATGCATTTGGAGATTCCATATGCTTTTAGCAACAAAAAATTGGTAAGCTATGCAGTCCCAGGGCCTTGACCAAGCCGCTTCATGTTCAGCATTCCAGAAGCTATCGTTTAGCATAGATTACTCTAGGTGTCTGCTAAGCAGCCATGGCTGAAGGTAAAATATTCAATTATTTTTCTCATAACTACAATCATAATAACATTGTTTCCTTGGATCAAGGAAAAATGAAAATGACTTTGACCAAGCTGCTTAATCTTCAGCATTCCATAAGCTATCATTTAGCATATATTCCTCTAGGTGTCTGCTAAGCAGTCATGGCTGAAGGTAAAATTTTCAACTATTTTGCTCATAACTACAATCATAATATCTTTGTTTCCCTTGAATCAAGGAAAAATGAAAATGGCTAGAGAATACATACATATATGTGTGTGGTCCCTGTGTGCACCCCAAAACAACCTGTTTCAAATGCCATATGTCACCACACAAATACAGTCCAATGATGATTCAAACCTCATAAAATGTTCATTGGAACAATAAAACATCTTGAATGAATCTCCATTTTGTATCTCTTTTATTTGCCTTCTCTTTTGCAATTTTGGATTTTTCAGTCTCTTTATTGCTATTTCACTTTTCTTGTTGTGTTGTATTCTGCTTTTGAAACCCCAGTTTCCCTTGCAAAATTTCCATATTGTTAGATACCGTCATGTTACATATTTTTGGTCATTGACACCTCAGTTTGGATGTTTGGCGTCCCCTCTTCTCAGGTCACGGTTTTGTCATCTTTTTCATCCTTTATGTCGTAATAGGTATTATGCTTCTCAATTTCTCCAAGTATTTTTGCCAAATTGTGGGTTTGCATGCTCTTCACATTCCCTTTTGGTCCTAAATCATTCCAAGTTACAGAGCTGGAAGTATAGTATTGGAAAATAGCCAATTAAAAGTCTAGAATAGCATATATTTTATTACAAGATGTCACCATCCTCCTATTTCTTACAAAGCATATGCAAAACTTATAATGCAAAACAAACAACATTTGCAGCAGAATTAATAGCATTAGTTAAGAGTATACAGCTCAGCATTTGGAACTTATATAGAATTTGGTATGGAACTCAATAGAAATCAGAGCTCCTTACCTTGACAGAGGCTCCACCAATGCAACTATCTGATTTATCACTCAGTGTTTGGGGAACAACAGTACTTGAACCCGAACTTGTGCCACGTGCGCTTGATCCACTGCTGCTGTCTGAAGATACAGAACCCTGGTGTTCTTCAACACTGTGCCTAACTGGTGTTCCAGCCGAACTTCCCTCCATATTATCAGAAACAGGGGCACTCATTTCATTATTTTTACCGGAAGTGTCAAGACGCTCCATCATACGGGCTACACCTGCAATCCCAGCACTAACTTCACGTTGAACTTCTCGGCCAAGTTCGGCTACTGCATTATTACGTGCAAACAACTTCTCCCTAAAGCCTCGTGTACTCCTTGATATCGATTCCTTGTACCTGTAAAATTACCAAACATCCCTCAAGCCTAAGAATGCCCCAAAGAAGGGCAAAACAAAAGCCCTCAGTCCTACACAATACACCTAGAGAGGAAAAACGAACCTGGAAGAAACAGCAGAAAATCGAGATTTGAGTGACTCAGAAAAGGACTGAACCTCAGAGGACCGTGCCCTCTGTTGACTTTCAGGAGAGCGTTGTCCTGGGGCATTCCTGAATCGAAGTTGTTGCAGGGCAAACCAAATCGGCACAGTGAGAAGAAGATCACTCATTCCAAATCACATATGGCAAAGATAAATGCAAAGTGCAAGCATCTTTAGCAATATTCTACACAGTGGCCTCAGCTCAATGATATAAAAGAAACATTAAAGAAAAAAATGCAGGAGCATGCACTTTGGTGCTTAGAATACAATGTCAAGTAACTTCAAAGTCAATTCCAACAACTTCATGAGGAAACTTATGTACCTTGGGGGAAAGGATTCACTTCTGGTGTCAAGAGATTGGGCTGTAACATTGGTATTCCCATTTGTTCGTGAACTCATTTGCCCAGGTGGAGATGGCAAAGGCCCATGATGTACCTGTCCATCCCTTACAACAGGTATAACTGGTGTACCAGAATCAACAGCACTAATTGCTGGAACAGTTCCACTCGTTTCCACGTTATTAGGAGAGGCAGGTGGTGGAGAATGAGTAGAAAACACCAAAAATTGTGGATGACCTTGGCCAGATGATCTATGCCGTAAATTCTCCCTTCTGCTGAAATGGCCTCTGCCCATTGCAGCAGCTGCTAAATGCTGCATTAGCCTTTCCTCAAAATCAGAGTCGTCTGTGTAAGACGGAACCTGCAATAATGACAAATTCTCATAGTTACCGCTAACTACAATCCCACATTCTCAAAATGAAATAGGAGATAATCCAAGTTACAAATTCATCACATATCCCGTGGCCTAATGGAGGAGAAAGAACACAAACATGGTGAAATTCTATTTCATCGAGAGAATTCCGAACAAACATCGGAGACCGGCTTAATCTAATATTCCTCTCTTGCTCCACTGCTGCAAGCAACTCTTGGCTGCAATGGCAATAGTGAGTAATTAATGTCTGAAAAAAAAATCTAAGAAATGTCACAGATCTCAAGAGACCTGCAATAACTGAATCGGTTAAATTATCATTTCTCTTGAAAGCTCAAAATCAAAAGAATCGGCAGCATAAAAATAAAAAATTTAACAACAGAGAATATGACATGTGAATTTTTTTTAGCATAGCATATCCAAACTTCGATCCCAGCATAAAGTGAAAGAGAATTGAGTTTACCACATTGGCCTAAAAACACGAAAGAAACAAAGAGAACAGAATTTACTAAATATAGCCCTAAAAAGGATAAGGAAATTTGTATACATGCCTTGCAGGATCCTTCAAACTCAAGATCCGCCAACACATAGGGCATTCCTTGCTTCTTTGAGACCTGTTAAAACGACCTGAATTTTTACCTAAAATGAAAAGAATTTTTGCTAGAGTTTATAATCAATGAGGAAAACAATGTTTTAGAAGAAATTCACCATTCAAGTATGCACTGCAGATGGTACTCATGTTTGCAGCTGGTAACCTGTAACAACTCCACCAGATCCAGGGTCAATTTACCCAATAAAAATTTGCATTTTGGTAGAAAATTATGAAACGAATTCCGAGACCCGTCTGATCCATTCTCCTCCTCTTGAAGTGCAGATGCAGATGAAATTCCTTCCTTCTCTGAGAAAAAGTCCATGAGATTCTGTAATCTCTGGTCCTTAATATCAGAATAATCCAGATCAATGAGATTAAGCTTCCCTGTAGCCCATCCCTGAACTTGACGCCGCTCATGCTCATTTTCCTTCAAAATTTGCTTTTCTGAAAGCTCAATCTCTATCAAATTGTCCTCTTCAGAAGTTGAATCAGAAGCATCTGCTTTAAACAGCCCAAATAGATTCTCATCCCCATATTCTTCTTCTCTCCAATCCATAGGTCGATCTTTTTCATCTCCATCTGCTTGGATTGAAGCATTTGGATCATCATCTTCATCCGTCATTAAAAGAGGATCGAGATCACCAAACAGGGGACCCAAACTACCAAAGGAAGAAGCCTCTGTTCGCGCATTTCCCAACGTATCTATCTACTCCCCCGTCGTGATGTCTCCTCCGTAACCCTACTTCCTGTCACTGAGCATGGGAAACCATTTCACAGCAGGGGCGACCATACATTTTCTGCCCTTTGAATGACTTGTTTCTTACCTGTACCTTACTCCAGCGAACATCTCATATCCAACGCCCAAAAATCATCCGTGCTTCATCGACAAATCAATCGTGGACGTTGCTATCTCTATCCGTGTCAGACCCCCCCGGGTTTTCTCCATTGTAGACATGCCTTTCAGCGTTAAAATTGGTATCATTCGTCTTGGATATGAAATTTATATTTCCTCCGGTACGGCGCACAGGATGTGGGATGCGGGCCGGGGTGCAGCTAGGGTTTGCGAGTGGAGGACGAGGTGTGGGCCAGGGGCTGAGTTTTCATGATTCAAAGACCAATCTTGGTAAAAGTTGAATTAGATAAGTCAGTTTCTCAGGTAGACCCACCAAACCTTATCATTCTTTGCAGTACTCTTTACTTATTTCTGTCAAATCTGGTTTCAACAAGACATGCAAACCATGATTAAACATGAGGGTTTCAAAGACAACCCAAATATGGCACCACAAGGATCTATTATCTCAGAAACTCATACAACGCAATAGAAAACAAAATTTGGGGAAAGGCAGAAGTCTTCCAAAATCATACAACGGGTATAGCTAAAAAGTTGGTATATGTGAATGCAAAACAATACAAAGGGATTTTACGGCGTAGGCAGGCCAAAAAACTAAGAAGAACCTAAGAAAAACCTCACTTTGATTCTACCGAAGGCAACAAACAACAAAGAGAATTTTGTTTTCAGAGAACATAAAATGGAAGAAAAACAATCAAATCGAAGGATAATAAAAAGGAACCAAAGCTGAACAAAATCGACAGAACTGCAACATACAAAGAGGAAAGGGAAGACGTAGTCCAGGACTCTAAATACCTATACAGTCCTACTTCAACCCCTCTTTTGTGGTCTTCAGAACTATATGTGAAGGAACTCATGAACATGAAGGAAAGACTTGGAATTTTAGAAAACCAGAAATTGAAAGAAAACAGTGAGAGGAAAGAACTCACAGAAGTCAGATACAAGTTAGAAAGAGAAAATAAAATTCTCAAAGAACAGGTTCTAAATCTTCAAAACCTCATGGAAAGAGGGCAACAAGAGTTAACCATGATAAAACAAGATCTAGGACATATGAAAACAGGGGGAGAAAAAAGAACTGAAATGGTAAATGAGAAGGAAACAATTCAGATAGATGAGATCCAATCAGCAATTAAAGACATGGAAATAAAAGAAAATCAACTAAAGGATCGGATAGAAGAAGCTAAAACTTGGTCTCAATTAGTAAGTGGATCATCAAATGAACAAAGGCAAGTCATGGAGAAACACATCAAAACACAGATAAAAGAAGAGAAAGATCAACAAAACAGAGCAGTAAATTTTATTATCAAGGGTCTAAAAGATTTTGGCGAAAATGAGAGAACTGACATATTGGCAAGAGACTTTCTTAAAGACGAATTGAAGTGGACAGGTTACATACAACAAGCAAACAGGATTGGCAGGAGAACAGAGGGAGGAAAGGACCGACACGTGCGAGTGGTTATGAGAAAAATAGAAGACAAACATGCTATCCTAAAAACAGGGACTTCTTAGAGGCACACACATATATCTAGATGAGGATTTGACATTCGCTCAACAAGAAGACCGAAGGAAAGAATGGGAGAAAGTGAGAAAAGCAAGGGAAGCAGGAAAATGGGCACAGATGAGAAATGGGAAAGCCCAAATCAGTGATCATTTATCAAATAGGAAATAGGAATTAGGGGCCCCACGGGAATTCATGCACATAGTAAGTTGGAATTGCAGAGGATATCCATGGAGAAGAGGACCGGGTTTGGGGCCCATAGCAGAAGGGAAAGATATTATCATTCTTACGGAAACACATGAGCACGAAGGTTGCAAGGTTCCAGAATTTGAAGGCTACAAAAAAATTTCAGTTTGGAATGAAGGGAATGAAACAGGGAAAGGCCACGGCGGAATCACAGTGTTAATCAAGGAAATATGGCTCGAAAATGTCAAAGTTGAAAAAGAAGATCCAAATAAACAATACATATGGCTGAAAATAACAGATGGCAAGACAACAATCAGATTAGCTGCCTGTTACTTTGCACCGAAAGGTTCAAAGACATATAAGAGAAGAAAGCTAGATAGCGAAGATCCATACGCTTCAATAAAAAAAGACATTTATGTTTTCAGTACATCTGGGAGAAATAATTCTATTGGGTGATTTCAATGCAAGGACTGCCAATAATCAATCTCTTCAGTTGACCAGTTTAGAAGGAGGTGAAGACAATCCGTTGTGGCTTAAAGAAGAAGAGAACAAGCTTTGGGAAAGACTATCTCAGGATGGCAGTGGAGGGGTGTCACATTTTGGAGTTGAGCTTCTAGGCCTATGTAGCTTATACAACATGGTCATTTGCAATGGCATGAGAGCTTGGCCCAGGTCAGGCAACATCACTTGTAAAACATACAATGGGCAAAGTGTAGTAGACTATGTAATTTGTTCTCAAAGTTTTATCTCCACGCTTCTTGAGTTTGAAATCGGAGATTGTCCTATCGAATTAAAATCAGATCATAGTCCTCTCTTGGTAAAGCTTGGGACCGTCTTCAATCAGCAACAAAGGAATCAGGCTCATCACATGCAAAAGGCATCTCAAAAACAGGGAAAAATCATTCTCAATAAAGAAAATCGGGAATATTTGTTGCAGCCCTTAAGCAACAATTTCAGATAATGAGGAAAGATATAGAGAACACGGCGTCCAAGGGATCGAGTGGTTATATACGTAGTAATCTGCTGATATCCTTTAATCCAAAAGGCTCTAACTGTCTGTGAGAGATCTAAGCCTAGAAAGAGAGCGGCAAATACTTTTCCGACAAACCCGTGGTATGATGAAGAGTGTAAAGCTGCCAAGAGAGCTTTGAAAGAAAATGGGATGAACAAAGAAAATAAAAAGATCTATGAGAGATTGGTACAACACAAAAAAGAAAGCTATGTGTGCAAGAGAAGGACATAATTAATTTCTCTTGGAAAACACAATCCCAAAGGTTTTTGGAAGGAGCTACAACAAAAGAAAAAATACATAGAAAATAATATCACAGGTGCACATTGGTTAGAATATGCAAGGACCCTTTATGAACGTCCTCAACAAAAAGATGTTCCTCCCATAATCGAGACTTCGATTGAGCTTTTTTCGACAGAAGATATCAAGCAGGGCATAAAGAATCTAGCAAGTGGTAAAGCTCAAGACATCGATGGTCTACAAGCTGAATTTTTAAAATGGGGGGTTGAGGTCCTCACGCCACACATCAGAAAAATATTCAATGATGTCAATCAGAATGGCTTTCCAACAGAGTGGACGACTAGCGTTGTTATTCCTCTATTTAAAAGTGGTGACATTAATAATCCGTCCAATTATCGCACCATTATGATCAACCCTCTTCTTGGTAAACTCTTTGGAGGCATGATAGAACGGAGAATCAGCAGTTGGGCCGAAAGAGAGGGTAAAAGAGCAAAAGGGCAAGCGGGTTTTCGACCTAAACACTCAACAATTGATCATTGTATCACTCTTAGGCATTTGATTGAGAAGGTTTGGGACACCCAAGGAGAAGAAGCTTTTTGTTGTTTTGTTGATTTCAAGAAGGCTTTTGACACAGCCTGCAAAGAAACTTTGGGATAGGATGGAGGAGCTTGGGATTCCAGATGAGTTTAGAGCAGCAGTTCATAAATTGTATGAGCAGGTCAGAGCTAAAATTAGAACCAGAGAAGGTATGTCCGAATGTTTCGGCAGCAACATCGGTGTCAAGCAAGGATGCCCTCTTTCTCCCACATTATTTGGGTTATACATTGACAAGCTTGAAGATTGGTTAAACAAAACTGAGGGAGGAGGTATTCAGTTAGCAAGTTACGTGGTGAAGTTACTTCTATATGCTGACGACCTTATCCTAATTTCAAAAACAGCCCAAGGTTTGAGGGAACAGTTAAAAGCGCTAGAGCTCTTTTGTCAAGAAGTCGGGATGCAAGTGAACACCAGCAAAACAAAAATCATGATTTTCACCTTGAAAAGGAAAGAGAGACAAAACATCTTCCTTTTTGAGGGGAGCCCTTTAGAAATAGTCACTGAATACAAATATCTTGGGATTGACTTTCACCACAAACTTAGCTGGGAGACTTGTAAAGCAAAAAGGATACAGGGAGGTTGGAAAGCATCTTTCCTACTTCAAAACAGGTGCAGGAAAGCTGAACTTTGGGACTGGAAAACTAAAAAAACCCTTTTTGGATTGTTGGTCACTCCGGTTGTTCTATATGGCTGCGAAGTTTGGGGAAGTAGCATGTCAAATCACGGGTGGAGACAGATTGAAAGAATCCAGAAACATCTAATCACAAGCTCCCTTAAAGTCAAATCAACTGTTCCTTATGAGATCTTGTTGGCTGAAGCGGGTTCTTTCTCGTTGGAAGCTTCGGCAATATCTCGATGATAAGCTATCTGAAAAAAGTTGAAAACATGGACAACCTTCGCTGGCCCAAAATAGTTATGAACGACACTTTAGAACGCAGAAAGAAAACTTGGATGAATCAGAATACTAAATGGATGTACAAATGGGGCATCAACATGCAGGAGTGTCCTAACAAAACAGGGAAATAAAAAATTATGTGATAGAAAAGTTCAGGACTGCCATGTGGACGGGTCAGATTGGTCGAAAGAAAGCACATTATATTAGAGAATTCAATCTCACTGGGGAACATGATGAAAAAGCTTATCTAGGGGCAACTATCAAGGGTAAAGCAAAGATTCTAGTGGCGCAGTTAAGAACTGGATCGCATCATCTTCGATGTGAAACTGGTAGATGGACTATTCCAAAGGAAGATTGGGAAAGGAGAATTTGTCTCTTCTGCAGCAAAGGGGTCGTCGAGACAGAATGGCATTTTGTCATGGAGTGTTCAGCATATGATGATATCCGTATTCAGTACAAAAACAACCTAAAGGTGGACAGACTAGAGGAACTCTTCGAAGGAACAAAGCTTCAAGCGACAGCAGGCTTCATCCTCAAGATTCACAGCCGAAGAGCGGATATTGAAAGGAGTCTGAAATCTGATTAAAATAATTGTTTCTGTGGTCCCATAGACTCTTTAGTCTCGTGGACGTCATTAAAATCTTTCATTTCATTTCATTTGTCGATAAATTGTACAAAGCATTTGGTTTTGAATGCTTTAAGAATATTTAATAGAGGTCTTCTCCTACTATATCCCACATAACCCTATATAATTTATGTTTGTAGGCCATCGTATCCATGTTTTGTTAGCCATATGGGTGACCACTTTATGTAAATATTCAATGGAAATAAGCCTATCAAAAGAAACTCTTTTTGCTTGAAATAGTTTGCAAGGAATAACAAAAAAATTGTAGAAGATCTTGTTGTCACTCATGGGAAGCGTTGTGAGTTTTGAAAACATATTATAATGGAGAACATAAGATCGCACCATACTTGGTACCTTCTGAGCTATTGGTTAGCTTCTTGATTGGATTTTTTCTATTGAGAAAAATGTTTAGATTTAAGAATTTTGAAAGAAATATTTAAACACTTTTTCACCAACTTTTAACCATTATAATTCGGCATTAACTTTTTCTCCATGACCATTGTGGGCATATAAAATTTGGAGGTACTTCCACTTTACATTAAAGAGGATTATGAAAAGGGAGTTGTTTTAAGGTATCCATGAGTGTCTCATATTATAACTGATGATAGAGTAAGACCACCGATGAATGTGAGCACGTTGTCGGCCTTAAATGCGAAGGAGGAGCAAAACAATCCAAGTGATGGCATCTAACTACTATTCAATCCAAATGGAATTCCATAGTTGGTTGAGGGACTAAGTGATGTAGTCATGGTTAGGGTTTCTAAATAAAGGGACACCTTACACCACACAACCCTTATCAAATTTCACCCTCACTCAAGAAAGATCTCGAGAAAACCTCTTAAAAAATAAAAAATGATAAATTCCTCTATTAATATAAGGAAAGAGATTACATAATTAAGCACAATAGCTTAACACCCCAATTTCAGTCTATAACAAGAATATGCAAGAATCCAAGGATTCAATTCCTAGACATATCCTTAGCTTGTAAATTTTGTTAAGCTTTTGCAAAACTACACTTGCCTCACACTCATCTAGGAATTTGATGTCATACCTTTTATCTATGTATAAGAGATATTTCAAATTTGTAGCTCCCTACTATTTATTAAATTCACGATCTCAAGGGAGGGGAAGAACAAGATACCTTTAGCAAGCAAAGGTTCCCATAAAATATTCTTTAGGTTTCTTTTAAGATCCATTGATATACTCCTATAAGATATCTTTTGTAGTATCCAACTCAAATGAATAATTTTGATGATCCTAGTCGAAAAGATAGATCACTATTCATTTTTTCTATCTACTAACTATGTTGATGTTGATAGATGATTATGTCAAACATTGGTGTCATCATAAACTATTAAGGAAGTAGTACCCCATAAATGTAGTATTTTATAGCTTCTCTAGTGTATCGTGGCTTCCTTGGTAGTGTCGCTACTGACATTTGTAAGTTTGTGCGATTCAAATAGAATTTAAAAAGTTCCATATCATTGTGTGGAATTCAAATAGGCTTGTGTGGTATTTGTAATTTTGTGTAGCTTCTACAATGATGTGTGGATTCCACGATATTATACAACTTGATAAGATTTCATACCTTTGCAAAAGTTTTATGTGACTTGGTAAGATTGTGTGGAATTCTTATTTTTACATGGCTTAGGACTAGCTTTCGTAGTTTCTACAAATTGGTTAAGGAAATGGAGTTTAGTGTGGATTTCTTAGGAGTGGTGTGACATTGTCAAATATTTATTTTCCAATACTTGAGTATTTTTGGTTGACGCAAGACCGATTATACATTATGATACTCCTACATCATACATGTTGGGTAAGAAGAAACTTGAGCCCTTTCTCAAGTGGTATTCCTAGGGTCTAAAATGGAATGAACAAGTCTTGAGATGTTTTCTTTTGTAAGCCAAGATGTATCTTCAAATCCTTAGCCTATCCATTTTACCATATATTCTTTATGATTATTTTTGCACGTTGTTTTTACAACATGGTCTTCCATGACGCATTTAATTTTTGGGAACCTCTATTATGGTATTTTTACATCCAATCTACTTCGCACTACTCTCATCTCTACTCATCTACCCCTCATGACATGTGTATAGATATGTTATGTTGAAGATAATTGAGATATCTATCCCTTGTGGTAGTTATATTTCATATATGTTCTTTAAAATTTTCCCTAAGACTTTGTATGGCCTAATATTCTTCCACTTGAGTTTTCATGTGTTCCTTGTGGGAATCTTTCTTTTCATAGATGTGCAAGAACCGAATATATTACCTCAAACTCCAAGTTTCTATTTTGTAAATCTATGTGTTCCTTGTATTATGTACTTCTCTTCTCTAGATATTTGTTTACTTTCTCATGTACTTACCTCATGTATTGAGTGAAATATTTTACTTCTGCACTTTTCCCTTCTTGTGGCATCTCCCTCAACTCCAAAATTCTTCTTGGAATTGTTCCATACAAATTTTGAAAAGGTGAATTCCCAATGCTTCTATTGAAAATGATGTAGGAGTATCCAAGGTCCATGGCAGTTTTGCACAATTTTTTTAAAGGAGGACTACGCGCAAAGTGAGAGAGCACGTAGGAAAGGAAAGGAAGGTTAGAGAAATCAAGTAGTGATTGTGCAGAGGTGTAGAAGTAATTTTTGCAGTAGTTATTAGGAAGAAGTGTGGTGAGTAGAGGAATTAGGAAGCACAAGTAGTGCACATAAGGGGCTTGCAAAGAAGAGCAAGTGTGAAGGAATAATGTGTGGCTAAGTGCATAGTAACTCGGTTGTGTGGTATATTTTTGACTCAGATTGGTAGGATGGAGGTGCATAGGGATTTTGAAGGAGGTATGCACAATAAATAATGTGCGGGAGGCACATGAGGATGAAATAAATGATTACACAATGACTAAGACTACGCAAGAGATGTGCAAATGTTTTAGAGGACCAAGTCTGGAGATAATGCACAAGTTGAATTGAAGGTGATAATCAAGAATATGAATTAGTAACAAGAGAGGGAAAAAGGCATAATAGATGAGTGTGAGGAAAGAGGTCACGACAAAATGGTTAGTTGGCCAAAGTGACAAAGATGATAGAAGGTGTCTCACGAGACGTTAACAATGATGGAATGGTCGAAGAGCTAATGACCAAATCGACGAGGCATAAACAAAGGCACAAAATATCGAGTATTAAAGGAGATTGAATTCAAATTTGAAACTAATCAAGAAAATAGAAAGTTCCTAGAAGGATCCATCTCACCCAAGGTAATTTCAATGAAGAGAGAGAAGTGAGAAAATAGTAGGGCTCATGACTATAAAAGAGAACGAGTTCACCATTTTGTGGTTGTTGAGGGGAAGCACAAAAACAATAGAGTGCGGCTAACTATTTTGTAGGCCATTATATCTACTTAAAGTACCACCGGTATTAAATTAGGTCCTTAGGAGTACACTAGAAGTTAGTAAAGCTCCATATAAATGATTTGTAAGCTCCATTGAGAGTTGTCAAGAAAATTTTCCCTATTTAAAAACTTCTATCTCATATGTTTTTGTTTACTTCAAAAATCATTTCTAATTATTCCAATATGATAATTATCTCGTTACTTTTAATGTAAAAAATAAATTTCCCTAATGTTGGATTTTTAACGAGTTAACAAACTATTTAGATTCAAAAACAACTCAAAGTGAATAAGATTAAGCATATGTATTATAATGATTATTCATCAAATTAAAGCTTGAATCATAGTTATAACATTGTATAGAGTGATAACATTAATTTTAATATTTACCGTGTAGACATCTAAAATGTTGACATGATTAATTACGATTAATCTATCCCACAACATCATTTAAATCCATATAATAATTAATCACAAGATTAATTATTATTAATTTCATAATTTATTTAATCCCTTTATTCTAATTTATTTCATCATTTAATATCCCATTTCATCATTTATCCCATTATCCATTATTTTATTCATTTTATCCTATAGAATAATTAATCAAAGATTAATTATTATCATCTCCTTTTCTAATCTCATTTTATCATTTTAGGATTTTAATATTCCTACATCTACCTACCCACCTACCCTACACATCCCTACACCTATATTTTCCATGAAACCTCACCCCTAATCATCATTTATTAACCTAATATAATCCTAATCCTAATCATATCCTCACCTCTAAATCTAGAGGATTCTATTTCTAGAAGCCTCTCTAAATTTCCCTCTTTCATATTTAAAAATTCAAATATCTCCCTCCCTCCATTGAATTTTTAATTCAATGGAAACCTCTCTCAAATTCTAGAAATCTCCATTCTAGAATTCTCCATCCTCACATGCATCCTCCACCCTTGATCTAAATCCAACATGGCTTCATCTTAGCCATTGAATCCTCCACTCCTTAGCTATAAATTTAGCTCTCCTCCTCCATGAGATCCAATTCACAAATCCATATCAAAGCTCTGCCATTTTTATCACTCAATCAATCCATCATTCATCTACAATCAATCCATCATTTATCATCTTTATCAAACATCTAACAATCAAGGTATTAAGGAGAGGTGATGCCCAAGTGTCTCCAAAATCTGAAGCATCTAACAAGCAATCCAAGAGAAAATCCAACACATCAAAGGAAGAGTTGTGAAATCTTGTAGGTAAGTGCAAGTATTATATTCTCCTTCCTTTCTATATTGATCCATCTGAAGTAACAATTATAAGTGTTAGTTTAGGAATTACTTTGGTTAATTTCTTGGTTTGTATTTGCATACTAACACCTCTTTTTGTCTACATTTTGGCGTCCACCATGGGGCTTACCCCCAAAATTTTAATTTTTTTAGTAGCATTTAGTGTCATAAATAAGTAATTCAAATTTGAGAATTTTTCGTTGAGATTTGCACATTGAAAATTTGAATTTTCAGTTAATTCCTTCATTTTAGCGGATATGCCATGTAAATAGCACATTTACGAGCCATGTGACACATTTGTAAATACTTTAGCACATATGTTCAACCTTTAAAACCCCAAAATTCCCATTTTTGACAAAGTAGTGCATTTGTAACACAAAGCAGCGCATTTGTGACCTATTTCAACTCATTTGCAAGCCGTGACTTGTTTTAGCACATTTGTGACATGTTTCAGTGCATTTGTGACTTGTTTTAGGTCATTTGTGACATGTGACCTATTTCAGCGCACATGTAACCTATTTAAATGCACTTGTGACCTTTGTTTCAACGCATTTGTGACATGTTTCAGCTCATTTGTGACATGTGACCTATTTCAGCGCATTTGTGATCTATTTCAGTGCATTTGTGACATTTTCGGTGCATTTGTGCATTCTAACTTTTGTTGTGTAGGTTTTGGTGCATTTGTGTCTATATTAGTGCATTTTCTTGCAGAGTAGCACATTTGCAACATAAAGCACCTTATTTGCATAATAGTGCATTTGCAACATAAAGCAACACATTTTCTCTGTAACAACACATTTGCTATCAAAATAGTGCATTTGTTTTGATAGTGGTTTTGCATCAATACTAACTAACTAATCACACTTTTTTGGTTTGTAGTGGTGTTTTACAACTTCTTACATTATGTTTTTGTAGGAATATCACATGAACAAGGGGAAACTCTGTCAATTTTAATATTTGATTAATATTGGTCTAACACCTAATTACGGGATATATATTAATCAAAACTACTAACCCTTTATCTTATAAACTCGAACATATCTCCTAAGAACATTGGGGTATAAAACAAACTACTAATCCTTTTTATTTTATATGTCCCCTTGTCGAAGGCCCCCATCATAGAAACTTTATTATTAATCTTTTTATCATTTTGTGTGTATTGTCCTTTTGTAATTTGTGTTGTTGCTTGTTTTAACCCCAATACGACACCATATATGCTCTCTTCTCGCGTCCTAGAAACGATCTTGAGGATCAAAAGTGGCTAGTCTTCCCTCCCTTTTTCATTTTTAGGGGCAATGTGATGTGGAAGTGACATCCACTTACTTACCATAGTATTAGGGGTTTCGTGACTGTGGGCTTCATCTCCATGCACATAGACACTCCACGTATTCTAGTGGGGTATAAAAATTCTTGGAAAACTGTCTTTATTGGCTAAGTGTTTGCTTGTTTTAAGAGTGATGTGAAGTGAGGGGACTCCATGTCCAAATACCTAGGATTCAGATAACATCCTTGCAACATGGACTTGGGCCCCACATACTGCAAGGTATATCGAGGATGCCCCTAGTGAGCTCATGCATCCTAGACTAGGCAACCTCTTGGCCGTATATTGAGATATAGTCCAAGGAGGCCACACTCCCCAAGATCACTCGCTAACCAACCCCAAATTGGCACATAGGTGGAGAGAAAATTATGGCACCATTGTCGGTGTGTGGTATTGAAATCGGGCTATAGCTTGATTGCAAACCCACTTTACTAGTTAGGGTGCGTTTTGCATATTTCTTTTTTTGTAAACACCCTTAGCCATACCATTACCTAATTAAAAAAATAAATATATTCCTAGAGGTCCTAAGGGGGTATCTAGGGTAATGTTAATCTAGTTAGGAGGACTAAAACATTGTAAATGAACTAAAACAATATGAAATAAATGTAAATAAACTATTCTAGATGAAATGAAACCCTAATGTACAAGAGAAGAGTAAGGAAAAGACTCAACTGATAATAGAAGATTGTCACACAATGTCGCAGATCTGGAAATAAAATATGGAAGTCCAGATGAACCCTCGGAGACCCAGTGAAGGCCATATCTGGATTATCTGAGATGTCACATGCGCTTGGGAGTGTCTTTGGATCGCCCCAAGGTGCCCTGGTCTATAATATGGGTGCTCAGAACACTGCAAATCCTCATTATATAAATCTAGTATGGTCACTAAGTATCTTATACTTCCCATCTATCGCGTTGATTCGTGGATGAATTGATAATGACCCGTAAGGCAAGGAGAAGTATCAAACCCTAGAAAAATAAAAGATGCATATGAATGGGTGGGCCGACCTCAATTATGAGTGGACTTATCATTTGAAAGCTACATTAGATTTCAAACTTAGATGTAGTTCTAGTGTGTGTGTGTATGTCGTGCCTAGGTTCTCTCATGTCTGGTATCTTTTGCAAGTATGAAGAAATAATAGCTATCAAAGTAACATGTGTTGCATGAAATAGAAATCCTCCCACTATGAAGTGTGTGTGATGCAAATATCCTAGATTAAATGCATGTCACTATGTAGATGTAAGTGATGCAATGGATGCATCCTAGCTGGAGTGATAGTAGTGATAAGATGTAATGACATAGGACCCTCATTATGGTCTTATAACCTTATATTTATAGGGCTCTCAAGCTTAATTTGTAATTAATCCCAACGAGGACGACCGAGAAGAAGATAAGGATGACCAACAGCTAGAAGTGGCCCAAAAAGAAGCGGAAGAGGTTGTGCATAGACCGAGGCACATGGAATGGGACAAGGCACCTCTGGTGCCCCAGATAGGCCGGGTTCCCTAATTTCGAGCTAGAATGTCAAAAGGTTATGAAATGGGCTGACATGTATCAAGATATATGTGGGAAAGATGAAATAAAAGATAAGAAAAAGGTGGCCAAAAGGTGGGATTAAGTAGTAATTTGTACACTTGAGAACCTTTTAAATAATAGTATAAGGCCGGGCTAAATATTGTCTAATGTGCAATATTTTTGTCTACATCACCTTAAAATTTCAATTAATCAAACATTGTCATAATCATCTATCTTTAATCAAGTAACCCCTATCTTAATCCTATCACCATCCTTAATCCACAATCCTAATCCAAAACTAATCCCCCACACATAGTATCTAACCATAGCTCATTCCCCATCATTTTCAAACCAACATCCAAACCCCTACCCCTTTTCTAAATCCATCAACCAAGTTATCCCATCATTCCCTACCCATCAAAGTCAACCATCTCACTTTGACCATAAAGTCCCACACATTATCCAACACATTAACAAACAAATCTCAAACCTAACATCCTACCTTAACCAACCCTCCCTTGCCATCCAAATCAACCATCCCATATCGATCCTAACATCCTAAAAACCATCCAACAACTTAATCAACAAATATTTGATCTTCAATCTTCAATCAACCAATCAAACCCTAAACCATCATCCCCTAACCAACCCCATCCAAAATTTCCCCTTTCTATGATCCCTACTCCTCACCCCATTGAATTCCTCTTTGAGGAACCCCAATCATCTCAATCCTTACCTTGACCTAAACAACATAAACCACTATCCCCACAATCTAATTACATCGACTTTTACCACCTCACTAACTTTGACCTAGACCAAGAGGACCTCATTTATGTCCTTTCTAATCTAGCCACCAATCAAAACCCACACAACCATCCCAAACCCCAACCTCCAAATCCCCTATCAATCATCATGACCTACACCTTCCTCCCATCAAAACTCATACAAATAATCCACCATCATCCAAAATCTCAACTCCTAAATCCAATCATCATAAAACTTATCATCGAGTCCCATTCACGTATCCACCACAACCCCAACAAATTCATCAAAATCATCATCTCCCACATCTCATCTTAGTCCTCCATCCTTGTCATCTTCATCATCCCAATCCGATCCTATGGAATTTCTCCTAGATTGTCCCACAATCCCTAATCCACCATCAAATTTATCCCCTAAACCTATTTCATCTCCTCCACCACCTAATCCTATCACAACTATCTCATCCACCATGACTCATAAGTCACCAAATTCCATTCTACCCCTAATCCTAAACCATCTAATGTGGATCCTACACCACCCTCGTCATCTTCATCCACATCTAATCCTAATCCATCTCCTTCATCACCTAAATATCACACTATCCTATTCTATAATCCTATTTCATCCCCACCTTCCCCCAATTCTAAAACATCTAACATAACTCCTAAGTCACCAACTCCTACACCTAACAAATCCCATCCATTCCTCTCAAATCTCCTACCGAAGATCATGAGGCTTCTATGCCACCTTCATCTACTTCACCCCCTAAATTGACCAAATCTAATGTGATTCCTATACCACACCCATCTCCCAAGTCTCCTTCATCCCCAACATCACCCAAATATAATGTGACCCCCATATCAAAACCATCCCCTTCATCTAAATCTACCCCATCCCCTTCATCCACATCTACTAATCCCAAAAATCTAATCCTAAGACAAAACCATCTACCTCAAGACCACATCCTCTAATAAATCCAAAATCAACCAAATCTACTTTAGCCTCCAAGCCCAAACCATCCACTTTGGCCCCGAGGCCTAATCCACCCCTAAGCCACAAAAATCTAATTCAACTCATAAATCCATATCAACCAACACATCTCATTATCCACCCAATCTCGAACATTTACTTCCTACTCCCCCAAAACCATTTAACCTAAACTACTTCACTCCTTTAGGAGAATCCTTGACCACCATCTTCCATCATCTAAAAACCTTCAACATGATCATTCATCCCCCAATCAAATCACACAATCAAAACCTTCCCAAACCATCTTGGTATCGGAACACTACTATTGTGACTTCCATCACACCCATGGACATTCACCAATCATTGCATGTAATTTAGGGCTTATGTCTAAAATCATTAACCAAGAATTCTTATCCTTATACCTCTCTATCCACCACCTTTCCATCTCAATCATCTCCCTAAAAATTTTCCACCATCAAATACCACTTGATATCCAAACATCATCATCCATCCAAATATCATCGTACATCTAAACATCCCTCACCAACCAAAAAGCAAAACAAATCTCACCCCTCATCTTTTGTCAAGTCTGGCCTCTTAGCGGATGAAAACATTACAACCCCCAATCTCATGATGACCATATGACATCATCTTCCCCATCCACTTCATATCCTATAGCCCAAAATATGTTCACTAATATGAAACATCAAGGAAAAGGCTTAGGAATCCATGAACAAGGCATTCATGAACCCATCTCCCTTCATCAAAATCCGGTCGTTTAGGATTAGGTTATAAACCTAACACTAACATCCCTCCCACTACTCCATCAAAACTTATTTCTACCACTCCTCTTGTTTATCCTACCATCCCATTCACACATCATTTAACCCTCGTACAAATACCAAACACCTAAAAATGGATTGAGCACACAATTTGTCTCATGTGCACGGATGTTCATTCCTTCCCAACCATCCCCTTCCATCCAACATCCAAATCCATTTGCATCTCATCAATTCTTATCATCACATCCATATCCTATTTTAACCCATTCATTTGAATACTTGATCAACTTGATCACATATGTTTTAGACAATAGTATCTACTACAACCATGAGACTTTCGTTTATCATTACCTCCAACATTCCAACACAATTTTCCTCCTAGAGATCCACACACTTTAACACACTTAATCAACTTGTGGTGAAGACCCTTGGGTGTGTCTTTTAACACTCTAGCTAATGTCATCTTCACACTCATCTCCATCCCCCATCAAGCCACTAGTGATTATTAACCCCTTGAGAGTTCTCAAGAGAGTGGAACCTCTTTATGCGAAAAAAATCAAAATATCAAAAAGAAAAAAATCATATCAAAATTAAAAATATCCAATAAAATCCACCTCAAGACTCTCTCTAGGGTGTTTCCAACAACTCCACCAAGGCTATGGATGCATGGATGGTAGTAGAGAAATGTTGTGACAAGAATTAGATGTATCTCCGTTGGGGCTATGAACGTCTGACTAGCAGTAGAGCAATGCATGACTTAACCTTCCATTCACCTTCCATCAACCTACATGAATTAATTACTCCCTATAAATTGGCTAGTTTGTATTTACATACTACCCATCAAGGTTTCACTTCAAGTGGTAATTAACCATCACAATCGCACACACTTTGATCTTAAAGAGACATAGAATTTTCATGTTTCCAAGTATTTTTTAAACCTTGGTCACACTTTTGTTTTAGTTTGACTCTTTCCTTATAACATGTGTCATTAGGCTCATCTTTTGTTCATCACTAATGTCATTTTACTTCCATCCATCACATCCACATCCTTTTTCCCTTAGATCAAACATCATGTGGGTAGAAAATGATCCTTTCCTTTTCATCCAATCCTCCTCATGTCTCTTTTCAAATGTCATCATCATGACTGGGGGAAACCTTACTATCATCCGCTAGGGGCATCATCCCTTTCAGATACCTCTCACTTCCTATCTACCCAACACCTAGGGAAAAATTGAACCCATCCATCCATCCACACATGTCACCCTACTTTACACTTGGGGGCACACCACATCTATCCCTCAATCCATTATCCCTATACTTGGGGGCATATATTATCATCTTACATATCCCCCATCTTATCCTATACCACATCCCTCATCTTATCTATCTATCTCCCATCCCACATCCCATCTAATCCTAACTGATTAACTGATCCATATCCTATCCAACCTATCCTTCAATCCTATCAACCATCCAACATCAAACAATCCTCATCCTATCCTTGTCCTATCCAACCTACCTAATTTCCCTCAATCCTTCCCTTTCATCCTACCCAAACACACTTTGGGACTTATAGGAGAAAGTCACATCCGACCTTACATTCCTTCTAATCCCCATCACCTATCCCATCCAAAATCTCAAAATCCAACATCCACAATCCAAAATCTCAAAATCCAAACATCCAAATATATAAACATACACAATCCAAACATCCAAATATATAAACATCCACAATCCAATATCCAAACATCAAAAATCCAACATCTAAAAATCAAAACATTTACACAAAAATCAAAAATACATAAAATGCACTATGTGTGTTTGTTTGTGTGTCTACATTTACATTTTTCCAATAATATGAGGCCTCTTTTCTTTATTTTTATTTTGCACGTTCACGATATGAGGACCATATTTTTTGTACTATTTCGGTCGATGATATGAGTTCACTTTTGTTTTATTTTTCTAGGTCCAATGAATTGAGGACCATCTTTTATAATAATATGTCCAATGATATGAGGACAAGGGCATTTGGAAATTTAGTCATCATGGTATTTATACCTTGGTGCATCTTGCTTTATGCCACATCAATCAAAATCTGTAATGATGATAACAATGGGCACTTTATGGTAGCACACCCCCCTTTTATCATCATCTTTTAACCTTATCATCATCCACACTTAATCCTCATCATCATCCAACTAACTATCTAATCTCCTCATTAATCAATCCTTTATCAATCAATCACTATCCACATCTAAATCTTATCCTCTCCCATCTAACATCCAAAATTCTCCCCCTTGGTTGGGGCATCTTCTAACATCCTCTCATCAATCAAACTCGATCATCAAACCTAATCCTTATTCTCTCATATAAACATCCTTAATCTTGCAATCCTCGAATCTAAATCCAAAATCAGAAATCTTCACCCTTATCATACATCATTGACTAGGGCATCCAACATCTTATAATCCAAAATCTTCAATCCTATCATGTTGACTAGGGCATTCTCTAATCCTCTCTCTCTCCTATATTATCCTCTCTCCTATCCTATATTCTCCTATTCTAATCCTATCTCATATTCCTCTATTTTTTTCTCCTATTCTCTAAGTCTATAGTCCTCTCTCCTCTTATAATCCTCTAATATTCTAATCCTTTAATCTTCTTTTTCATAATCTTCTAATCCTCTCATCCCGCATCTTCATCCTTAATCTTCTCATCATCTAATCCTCTAATATTCTCATCCTCAATCCTCTCATCTACTAACTTGGGCATCTCCTCTTTTTGAGTGGTTACCCACCTCATTCCTCCCCGCCTAACCCCTTAAGGGGGCATCATATCACCATCCTAACATCTTCTCTTCTTTTCTTTGAATTTTCATTGCTCATAATAACACTTCAAAGAGGGGCAAAATGTAGACATCTAAAATGTCGACATGATTAATTATGATTAATCTGACTGCAACATCATTTAAATCCATATAATAATTAATCACAAGATTAATTATTATTAATTTCATCATTTATTTAATCCATTTATTCTCATTTATTTCGTCACGTAATATCCCATTTCATAATTTATCCCATTATCCATTATTTTATCCATTTTATCTATATAATAATTAATCACAAGATTAATTATTATCATCCCCTTTTCTAATCTCATTTTATCATTTTAGGAATTTAATATTCCTACATCTACCTACCCACCTACCCTACACATCCCTACACCTAGCCTTTCCATGTAACCTCACCCCTAATCATCATTTATTAACCTAATCTAATCCTAATCCTAATCATATCCTCACCTCTAAATCTAGAGGCTTCTATTTCTAGAAGCCTCTCTAAATTTCCCTCTTTCATATTTAAAAATTCAAATATCTCCCTCCCTCCATTGAATTTTTAATTCAATGGAATCCTCTCTCAAATTCTATAAATCTTCATTCTATAATTCTCCATCTTCATGTGCATCCTCCACCCTTGATATAAATCCAACATGGATTCATCTTAGCCATTGAGTCCTCCACTCCTCAGTTATAAATTTATCTCTCCTCCTCCATAAGAGCCAAGTCACAAATCCATATCAAAGCTCTACCATTTTTATCACTCAATCCAATCCATCATCATCTACAATCAATCTTTCATCATCTTCATCAAGCATCTAAAAATCAATTTATCAAGGGAGGTGATGCCCAAGTGTCTCCAAAATCTAAAGCATCCAACAAGCAATCCAAGAGAAAATCCACCACATCAAAGGAGGAGTTGTGAAATCTTGTAGGTAAGTGCAAGTATTATATTCTCCTTCCTTTCCATCTTGCTCTATCTGAGGTAGCAATTAGAAGTGTTAGTTTAGGAATTAGTTTGGTTAATTTCTTGGTTTGCATTTTCATACTAACACCTCTTTTTGTCTACACCGAGTATAATAACATTCCTTATATCATTTTAAATATAAATTCTAGATATGAATGTAATCACAATCAAATATAACTCCAAATTGAACCAAACATACAAGCATTATAATTCATTATCTTAGAATAACCAACAATTTACAAATATATGCATAGTCTTGAGTATAACACTTATATGTATAAAGCTAAGGACCAAATGCTCCTCAAAAATTATCAAGTGCATTTAGGGATTTAGTGACATAGATTATGGCCACAAAGTTAGGAGGATAATTTTAATATAATAAAATATTTATGCCTGCCAAGAACCATCTGGGTTATACATCGTACCCTTGTTTAGAACACCATTAATTCCCCTCTCCAATTCCCACCACTTGCTTTCACCCTTAGTCACTTGAAAATTCTTGATTAATAATTTTAGTTTTCCCAGTGAGAGAGATATATCCTTTGTCCCCACCACCAAGCCTTAAATAATTTTCACCTAGGTGGTTTTCCAACCAACACAATCGTTCCCAATTTTTGTCTAGTTTGCAAATATTTTAATCAATATGGGCCCACTTAATTTAAATCGCCCTTCTCAAAATGTGAGTTTTGTAGAAGCCTTAATCCTTCTTTTGAAATTAAAATATTTCGAGGAGTGTATTCTTTATTCCCCTATTTAAAATGGTGGGTCCTTATATACATTATGTAGTCTTCCCTTTATTAAAGGGGTCATGATGTATATTTTTAATTCCTCCCCATATTTAAGGGGTTATCATGTATATTAACTCAATCTCTATTTCTTTTATTTCTAATATCTTTAGATATTTTAGAAATTTTAGAAATTTTTCCAATGTGGGGAATTTATCATATAACAAGAGTAGTTGCATGTAGATGTCGTAAAGGACCTTGAAGGAATAGATGAAACATTAACAATTTTCATCTTGTTGCATGACTTTGTAGGTGTGTTGGGTGTACCCTCCTACCATTAACAATTTTTTTATGAGAACTTTGCCTAAGAAATAACTTAACCCCATGTTTCTACCCTTCTTTCCTACCAAAATTGCAATAATAAATTACCACAACTCATGTTGACAAATTCCATTTGGCCATCCATTTGTGGATGATATGCGAAAAAATTGTATCCACATGTTGAGTTTCTCCCACATGTGTGCCAAAAGTGGCCCACAAATTTAGTATCTTTGTTAGATACAATATTGCATGACAACCCATGTTGTCTAACAACTTCCCTACAAAATAAGTTAGAACATGCATAATATCACTTATCTTCTTGCAAGAAATAAAATGAGCCATATTTGATAATCTATATATGATAACAAAGATAGAAAGATGACCATCTGCATTATGGGTAGTTCCAAAACAAAATCCATACTCGGATGCTCCCATGGTTTCATAGGTACTAGAAATGGTTGATATAACCTTATGTTTTTACTTTTCTCTTTTTCCAAATGACATAATCTACATTTTGTATATATTTTTTGCACATTTGTAGCCATTCATGGCCAAAAATATCTAGATTCTAATTGCGCCAATGTCTTATCTCGTCCCAAAGTCCCTATCATCTCTCTACAATGTTTTTCATATATCAAATTTTCTCTCATTGATCCTTGTGGTACGTAAAACTATGTGACTTTGAACAAAGAGTGTTCATGTAGAAATTTCTCTAACCATGACTTGTGGTTAATGCTCACTAGTTTTTCACATGCTCTCCATGCTTCGAAAAATATCCATCTTATGCATAGATATTCTTTATTTATTTTAACACTTATGCACTCACTTACATCTCGATCAATAAGGTGCATCTCTTTCTTAACACATCTACAACTCGGTTAGATTTATGACTTCTACACTTCGGAAAATGGGTAAATCTATGTGAACTCAATCCATTTCATGTGTCTCTAATTCAAATTTTATGAGTTGCATGAGAAATTAAATTTCTTGGTGGTTTGCATACGCAACATGAAATTTTTGGGAAAGAAATAATCCCTCCACTTATTTAGAGCTTACACAACTACATAAAACCTCTTTTCATAAACTAAATATCTTCTCCATGTGTATTATTTAGTTTCTCAATAAATTATGTGGCGTGTCTTCCTTCTTGACTCATTATATCTCTAATCGTGAATCTAGAAACATCACTTTCAACCTAAAATACCTTGTTGAAATAAATCAAAAGCAATGTTGGATACTTTGTAACCTTCTCCTTTAACTTCTAGAATGCATATTTTACATATGTGGTCCACCAAAATCCTTATCCTTGCACATAACCTTTGTGATTGGTCCACATTCGACTAAATCCTCTAATGAACTTCCTATATAATCTCAAAAATCCATGGAATATTTGAGCCTCTGTGACACTTCTCGTTGACATCCAATCCACTATAGCTTGTACCTTCTCAAGATCCATCTTAAAACCTTCTTGAGATATCATAAATCAAAATTATATTAACCCCTCCTACATGAAACCGCAATTATTCTTATTCACTAGTAGTTATCTTCTAGAAAATACTCTAACACTTTCTACAAATGGACTAACCTCCTTCCTATGTTTTGTTGAAAATCGAAGTGCTTCAAGATAAATAATGAAAAAATTACTTCGAAAAGGATTCAACACTTTATTCATCAATCTCTTGAATTTTTTGGTGCATTGGTTAGCCCAAATGACATGACCAACCACTCATACAATCCATCTTGTATTTTAAAATTAGTATTCCATTTGTCTCCTTCCCTGATTCTCATCTAGTGATACCCACTCTTCATATCAATCTGGGTGAATTATTTTTCTCCACTTAAACATTCAATCAAATCATCCATGCATGGAAATGGAAATCTATACTTGATATAATTTTGTTAATGGCTTTGTAATTAGTGCACATTCTCCATTCTACTCCGTTCTTTAGTGCTAATATTGGGGTACTACAAATGAGCTCAAAGAATATCTTATCAACCTCTTGTCAAAATCCTATACTTGAATCATTGTCTCTTCTTTCTTCATTAGGTGTCATCTTATACAAGGCTTTGTTTGGTAAACTAGCCCTTGATATCAAGTACATTTGATGACTTCCACTATATGTAGGTGGTAAGCCATAAGAAAATATCCTTCATCATGATATCCATAAAATATCCTAGCATCTTTCTCACTTCTTGTGGGATCTCCTATTTTGCATGGCTTCGTCTTCCTCTATTTTCTATGTAATCTATGGTATGAACACAAAACATCTATGATCCCCTTTCACAATAATTAGGAAATCCTTTCCCAAAACCAACAATACCTAAAGACTTAGCTCAACATATACACTTAAGTCCTTCAAAGGATTCAAAGTGTGCTTCTACCCATATTTCACAAAAGTATGTGTATTTGCATAGCCATCACGCAATGCTTGTATTTTATACTACCGAGATATTCCCAACAACAAATGGAATATGACCATGTGCATTACATTACACAAGGTGTTATCTTCATTGGTACCAATCTTTAGATGCAATTTTCATCACTTATTCATAATAAATTGGTGCTCCTTGAATAACCATGACACCTTATAATGGGTTTTGGTACACAATCTTATTCAAACCAAGAATCTTAAACATTTTTTCATAAACAAGATTATTAGTACCGCCACTATCAATAATGAATTTACAACACTTACCTCCAAACTTGTAAACAATTATGAAAATATTCTTTATTTTACTCAAGAACATTTTGTTCTTTTTTGGTCTTTAACAACAATTTTTTCATCATCGGCGCTTCACGCATTTGAGTTATTCTTCTACTTGTTGATGCATGGTTTTTTGCCTTTGCATGTCCAAACATAATTTCTACCATTGTTTCTCCTACTACAATTATTTTTTCTTGCATGTGGACACTCAAATGCATGATGTCCAATCTCTTCATAAAGAAAAAAATTCTTCCAAATCATCTCGCCTCTTCCTCTATATAATTTTCTACATCCACTTCTTTATGCAAGACTTTGTTCATACAACGATACTTTTCTCTCCCTCATGCACAATACTTTGTACATCATTGTGCAGGCAAATGTTCCACCCTTAAATGGGAATTTTCATTTTCCTTATTGTTTTGATGTAGATCACATTCACTTACAAACAATCTACAAGGTTAGAATAATCAAGATACTTCAAAATAGTCTCTTAGACCTTCAAAACAAGCTATCTCTACAACTCAAGAACCCCTAAATCATGCAATTTTTGAGTATATGACCTTAATGCATTCAACCAACTCTTGTAACATGTTTATAGACCTTGGACTAAGCCAAATCAACCATAAAAATGATGCAATTCAACCAAAAGTTTCAATTCCTTTACCTTCTCCCAAAACTACCTCCCAAGCTTCTCAAGTCAAATGCCACAAGTGAGTTGGTGTTTAGAAGAAAGTAGACACTTCCAAAACAAAACCAAATAAGTTCTACGGACCCATTTTTCCTCTTAAGGTGTAAGGTAAAATTTTACTCTTCAACTCCATTCCTAAGTGTCTTTTCCACTACCTCTCCTTCATACCTTACTTGAGTTCCTTGTAGCCCTAGTTTTTTATTTTTTCTACCCTAACTTTTGACTCAGGGAACTTAAATTACAAATAAATAACCATTCAAGATACCCATTTAGCTCTTCTTCTTGTGCACAAATTTTCAAGGTGAATTTCTTCATAAAAATTATCCCAAATCCACGCTTACATTCCTCCAATCGGGTCTTCCATAGCTCATTACAATTTTGCTACTAGATTGTAACTTTTTTCCCATTATTATAGATCTTCTTAAGGCATAAATCCTCTTGAATCTTGATGTGTGCTTGTTATGGATGTTTGGTTTCAATTTTGAGCTCTTGATACTGGGTTTAGCATCCACAAGGTTAAATTCTTCTCAAGTTCTACATTTCCAACTCTTCCCTACATGTCTACATATAATTATTACCAATTTCAGCTTATATATTGATGATCAACAATTAAAACTTCCACAAAATCTATGCAAGAAAACTTGAAAACATTACCCCAAAATGATTCTCCTTGTTATTGAGTTTTGGGTCTCTAAAACCACTAGTCTATTGTAAACCCTATGAGGGTTTTTCAGAGCCCGAGAAGAGGTATTTGCTCACCAAATTGTTTCCACGTGATTTCAAACATTGTAACCACTTAATAAATTATTGTACCAATGTGCTAAATCTTTTGATCTTAATAGTAAGATAAATACTTCCAACAATTGTTAATTCAACTCAAAAGCTCCTTACTCGCCTCAAAAAACAGGTATAACCAAATGTTGAGTTTTCAACAAAATAATGACTAAACCTTCCTCATTCAAGGTCTTCTGAAATTATGTGCATTATTAGCATACTTTCTTCAAGTATATCTCCTCCCCTTTGGGTTAAGTTCACTTTTCAAAGTGTTAATATTGTATGGACTAAATTCTAACATAGTTTGCTTCAGATACTCCTCACTGCCAAAGCATTTACTCAAACAAGAAGCAAATACTAAACTACTAAGCCAATAAACAATAAATGTGAGTTCTTACTAGAATAATCAATTTTCTTCTTAGTTGAATGCATAAGAATCGAATGTCTACCAATGATCATACACAGGACTGGTGCTTTATCAAAACTACATTAACAACAAGGTTTTCCTTCAATTTCTTAAGCTCCTATTATTTCCATTCCTTGATCATTTGAATTACAAGATAAAAATTAGTTACAAAACCTTATAAAATGCCTCTCATATTCAGTTACTACCAAATAAGAGTCTTCACCCACCTTTTTGGTCACTTGAACAAATAATTTTTTCTTTAATTTTTCAATGGGATCATGTGACCATGTGTATAAACCATATTGTAACCTATTTTACTCTTCCTTAAAGACCATTACTAACATGAAAAAGCTTCAAAGATCCAACCAAAAACTCTAAACCACACCAAACTACACAAACAAGCCAAAAAGGCCTTCAAAATTCAAACTTGCACTTTTGGAGGGAAAATAAATAATTCAAACTTGTGAATGTTTATATACAAACTAACAACTCTAAATGACTCCAAATTACCCCCTAGACCTACATACACACTGAAAAAACCAAAATTTTATGTTACAAACCATATTTACATGTTGGGACTAGATGCTCTTACATCATACTCCTAAGGGAAAGAGAAAGTTTCCCCATAACTTGTGTTTTACAAGCTTGTCTTCTTCTTCTTTCTTTGTTTCCAGTTGATGATGATCTTCTTGAGGTGGACCTTGACTGAATACCATGCCTTCATCAACTCCTTCATACTTGTCACAAGACTCTCTTTCCTTGCATTGATCATATTCTTGAGTAGAGTGGTGGTTCTAGGATTGGTTTTGTTGTTCTCCAACTTGTGCTTAAAAGTATGCACATTTTCTAAATTTATAGGATATTAATATTCATCATACATGACTATTAATCTGTCTATATCATCCTATTTTTTCCTTTGTGAGTCATATCACTCTCTTAAGATTGGAATATACCATCTTTTTCTTGAAATGCTCATCTTTTCTTGATTGTCCCTTCATTAACTCAACGTCTACTTGCATATACAACACTTGGAGAGGAATTTGATTGAGAAAGTTGATTTCCATCACTTCGTTTGATCTCTTTTTCCATCTCACACTTACTTTATTCATGATCTTGCACTTTCTTTGCTTCTTGGGTTGTTTTTGCACATCTTTCAAGACCTTTTTACCATCTTCAAGGTCTGATTGTTGTCTTCCTTCACTATGCTTTGTTTCTTGCTCATCTTTACTTATTTTTTTTTGCTCTTAAGAGCTCATCTTGGTCTTTTCTCCCAATGTGATATGCAAATCCTTATTTTTCTCCTTATTTGCTCACTTTCCTTTGCAAATTTTCTTCAATTTGTCCTTCCCTTTCTATCTTTTTCATGCCTCTCTTCAAATGATTCACATCTTCATTCATCTCACTTGTACCTACACAATCAAAACTCAAAACAATGTTAGATTGAAAAATAGGAGGCTTAAATGCCCTTCCATCTTTTGCATGACATGTTCTTCCTCTTATTCACTCATGGCTTATTCATACAACATGTTCACTATATCTTTCTCTATCTTAATTTCCTCATAACCTATAATCTACATCAACTGATTATTCATCTAATAGACCTTCTTCTAGGTCCACACACACTTCATCATGTGCTTCTTCACTCTTTCTTTCATCTCTCTCTTGTTTCACTACACCATCTTCTTCTCTCTTGACCTCCTCTTGCCTTGAGGCCTTCTCAATCTCTTCACAAACCTTATTTTCATCCTCTATTTTTGTTGCATGTTTCATTCCTCTCACCTCTTCCTTAGATTTCTCTTGAATTTTCTTCTTAAGTGCCTTTTTGTGCACCATACCATCCTTGTTATCATAAAGTTGTAGAAACATGTTTAAGGCCTCTTCTAAGACCTCTTCATCTCCTTGTTCACTTGTCCTATGCCTCTAACTTGTCATTTTTTGTTGTTCATCATCCTCTTTGCTCTCAAGGATCTCAAAGGATTCTATTTTCTCAAGCTTTCTTGTTTTCCCACAAAATTGAAATCCTTTTTCATCTTCATACATGCACCATCATCATCCAAATCAATTGTCAAATCATAAATATAAGGTTTAACAACCCTTAGTAATGTCTCTTTGCATGCTTCTTTAGTTCCCATCAAGAATTTATTAGCTGACATCATCATAACCAATCTTGTTTGTGGATCTTGTTCACTTGTAATGAGTAAAAGAGTATGTCTCTCTCCATTTTTCACAATAGTATAAGTGTTTTTCTTACCATCATGCAATGTTTTTCTATCATATTGCCATGGCCTTCCCAACAACACATGACACACATCCATAGGTACCAAATCACACAATACTTTGTCTTTATATCTCCCAATCTAAAATTCTATTTGACATTGTTCCCTAACCAAGACATGATGACCTTTTTGCATCCAAGACACTTGATAAGGATTAGGGTGCATTGTTGTTTTCAGACCCAACTTCTCTACCATCTCATAAGAAACTAAATTTTCAGTGCTTCCACTATCTATAATCATATTACAACATTTGCCCTTAGTTTTACACCTAGTTCTGAACAAATTTCTTCTTTGAGTTACATCATGCATTACCTTTCTTGGTTTCAATATAACTCTTTTGAATAAAAGAGACTTACCTTCCCTCTGAATAATAGGATCAACATCTTCTTCAATGTTTTTCATTCTTGCGTCCATCTCAAGGCATTCATATGCCTTGTGTCCTGCAAATTTCAAACATCCGTAGTACTTTCCTAGTAATTGTACCTTGTTATTTGTCTCATTTCTCTTCATAAGACTCATCTCTGCCCTCAATATTCTTTGTGCTTCCTCTATATCTTCCAACTTGCTCATTAATATCTCCATCATCCTATCCATCTTCTCTTCCAAAGATGGCCTTCCCTCTCCTCTAACATGTAACATCTTGTCTTCTCTTTCCTCTCTTATGCAATGTATCAAACTTTTTCTCAACTTCTTCAATCTCTTTTCCTGCTCTGATACCAAATGATGCAGAGCACATTCACTTAAAAATAATATGCAAGATCTAATCAAGATACTTCAAAATAGTCTCTTAGACCTTCAAAACAAGTTATCTCTACAACTCAAGAACCTCTTAAATCATGCAAATTCTGAGTATATGACCTTAATGCATTCAACCAACTCTTGTACCATATTTCTATACCTTTTACTAATCCAAATCAACCATAAAAATGATGAAATTCAACCAAAAGTTTCAATTCCTTTACCTTCTCCCAAAACTTCCTCTCAAGCTTCTCAAGTCAACTACCACAAGTGAGTTAGTGGTTAGAAGAAACCACCACAAGTGAACAAAACCAAATAACTTGTAGGCACCCATTTGGCCACTTAAGGTTTAGGGTAAAATTTACTCTTCAACTCCTTCCTAAGTGTCTTTTCCACTACATCTCCTTCCTAAATTGATTGAGTTCCTAGTAGCCCAGGTTGTGAGATTTTTTTCCCTAACTTTTGACTCATGCACTTAAATTAAAAAAATAACCATTCAAGATACCCGTTTAGCTCTTCTTCATGTGTAAAAAATTTCAAGGTGACTTTCTTTATAAACATTCTCTCAAATTCATCACATACTGATCCTCTAATTAGTTCTTCCATGGCTCATCACAGTTTTGCTAGTAGTAGTCACTTTTTCCCATTATTATAGATATTTTGAAGGCATAAATACTCTTCAATATTGATGTGTGCTTGTTGTAGATGTTTGATTTCAATTTGGAGGTCTTAATACTTGGGTTTAGCTTCCACAAGGCTAAATTCTTCTCAAGTTCTACATTTCCACCTCTTCTCTACATGTCTACATACAACTATTACCAATTGCAGCTTATAGATTGATCATCAACAATTAAAACCTCCATATAATCTATACAAAAAGACATTAAAATCTTACCCAAAAATGATTCTCCTTGATATTGAGTTTTGGGTGTCCAAAACCACTATTCTATTGTAAACCCTAGTAGGGTTTTTAGAGTCCGAGAAGAGGTATTTGCTCACAAAATTTCTTCCACGTGCTTTCCAACCCTACAACCACTTCATACATGATTGAACCAATGTGTTAAAGCTTTCAATCTTGATAGTAAATCTAAATACTTCTAGCAATTTCTTATTTGACTCAAAATCTTTGTACTTTGCCTCACAAAATAGGGTATAACCTCTCATTAAGGGGTTTCAACAAAATAATGACTAAACCTTCCTCATTCAGGGATCTTTTGAAAAGTTTGTGTATACTTAGTATACTTTCCTCAAGCATATCTCCTCCGCTTTGGGTCAAGATCACTTTTTAAAGTGTTAATATTGTATGGACTAAACTGTAACACAATTTTCTTCAAATACTCCTCACTACCAAAACATTTACATGAACAAGAAATTGAGACTACACTACTAAGCCAATAAAAAATGAATGCGAGTTCTTACTAGAACAAGCAATTTCCTTTTCGATTGAATACATAAGAATTGAACGTCTACCAATGATCACACACACCTAAGTGCTATTAGTAACTATTAACAACAAGGTTTTTCCTTCAATATTCTTAGAGCTCCTATTCTTTCCATTCCTTGATCATTCGAATGATAAGATAAAAATTAGTTGGAAAACCTTATAAAATGCCTCTCATATTCAATTACTATTGAATAATATTCTTCACCCACCTTTTGGAACAAGCAATTTTTGCTTTACTTTTTGCATGGAAGCATGTGACCATGGGTCTAAAACCACATTGTAACCTATTTGACTCTTCTTTAAAGACCATTCTAACATGAAAAAGCTTCATAGCTCCAACCAACAAATCTAAACCACACCAAATACACAAACAAGCCAAAAATGCCTTCAAAATTCAAATTTGCACTTTTGGAGGGAAAATGCATAATTCAAACTTTTGAAGGGCTAGATACAAACTAATAACTCTAAATGACTCCAAGTGCCCCCCTAGACCTACATACACATTGAAAAACCAAAATTTGATGTTGCAAGCCATATTTGTACATGTTGGGACTAGATGTTCGTCTACACTAGGTTTGTTTTATTGTCTACGTGATAACTTCTCTTATGCCTTCAATTTAAGTTGATATGCTTCTTCCATATATCTTAGCCTAATTATATTAAGTTCATCTTGAATATAAATGCGTAGACCTTTGACATAACTTCATATTTGTTTGGTTTTATTATCCACATGTCCAAATTTGACGTTGATATGACAAAATCATTGAATTTATTCACGCTCATCCCAAATTTATTGCATATGCCATGCTCGGGACCCCAACCGTGTTATATTCGTGCATGTGCCATATACATCTAGACCCCTATCCCCACTCTCTATTTATATTTAGGGTTATCTAGAATCGATAACCAATCAACCGCCTATAGTTCTATTTGGCTAGTTCCTAGGGTGAACTAGAAGGGTTCGGGTGCCTAGGTTCCTTTTAACATAATTTTTTCAATTTGCTTGAACAAACAAGACTAGTAATAATCCACTAATATGAACTTAGCATTCAAATTTTTAGCATTCGATCTCAATTCTTCATCTTATCTTTACCTCTTTGAATTCTCTTATTTTGCACATGATTCCACCACAAGGATGCATGTCCTTTTAACTTAGTACATGCAAATATCACCCTTGTTATCCTATATACCTTTATACTCAAAATATTTTTCCATTTCTATGATCCAATCATCAAATATTCTAGGTCTAGGTTCCCATAATAGCATTGAACTTCTACTTGTGGTTTGCTTCCAATCCTCATGATTGTGCTCAAGAATCGATTATGTTTCTTGTTTACATGCTATGTGACAACTTATTGATCTATATGTGCTCTCACTTCATGTTCATCATCACTCTCATCCCCATCCACAAAATTCCTCTACATTGAATAGTTTCCATAGCCTCTAAATGGGCTTGCAGTATTCCTCTTATCAATTTTTAAGTCTCAGTAAGTCTTGGAACTTTGTTCACTCTATGTGTCATTCTTTCCTCACAATATCTCATCTAAATTGTATGACCTTACACCCTCCACCCAACACACAAATGTTGGTGATGTATGCAACTACCTTCTACCCATCCCTAGTATGGAAAACAACCAATCCTAAGGTCTTTACACAACCAAGATTGATGTCTTTATCAATCTCTACAACAAGACTTCCAAATCCTTGCTTTGATAACACACTAATGTAGTCATAGCCAAGGTTCCCAAATGAAGGAAAACCTTATACCATACAACCCTTATCAAATTTTAACCTCACCAAAGGAAGATTTCATGCACAAATCTTAAATAAGAAAGATGAGATATTCTTCTATTAATGTAAGGAAAAGATTGTAGAATTAGGTACAATAGCTTGACATCCCAATTACAGGTCTATAACTAGAATCTACAATATTCCTTCTATGGATTCCATTCCTAGACCAATCATTATCTTGTAGACTCTACTAAGATTATGCAGAACCACACTTGGATCACATTCAACTAGGAATTCAATCTCGATGTATTTTATTCGGATACAAGAGATATTTTACAAGTTCATTATTCCCTATTATTTATATAATTCATAGATCTCGGGGGAATAAGACACCTTCGGCGATGAAAGTTTCCCTACAAAATATTCTTTATGTTACCTCTCATAGTCATTGATATGCTACTTAGAGGTTCCTTTCTATAGGATTAAGCTCAAACAAATCGTTCTATTGGTCCCTAACTAAAATAGATAGATCAAGGACCACATGTGCCCTTTGATAATTGTATTGAAGTCGACAAAGCAATTTTGTTAGACATCGATCTTATCATAGAAGCTTAAGGAAGTGGACTCAATGGGAATGTAGTATATCACTTCTCTAGTGTCTCATAACTTCCTTAGTGTATCACATAATTTGTATGCTTCATGGGGGATTCTAATATACTTTCATGACTTCACAAGTATTAAAAGGAATTCAAAAATTATTCACAACATTTATAGTTTTGTGTGGCTTCCGCAATGTTTCTCGGCCTATTAAGCTTGCACAACCTTGCACAATGTTATGCGAGTTGGTAATCTTGTGTGGATTTCGTAGGGTTGTATGGTATAGTAATCTTGTGTTGTATTCTTATTTTTGCACTACTTTGGACATGATTTCATGGCTTCTACAAAATCATTAAGGGAATGGAGTTTTGTGTGGCTTGCTTAGGAGTGATGCAACATTGCACAAATCTTTATTTACTAAAAGTAAGTATTTCTTGTTTACACAAGATTTATTATGAACCCAGATGCTCCTAAATCACTAAGCACCAAACCTACTTAATGTGAGTCGAGTGGGCCCATGATGAAGAAGTGTCAGACCGAGAAAATTATGTTTTCTAAATTTTGGGATGCTTGAGTAGTTATTTAATACATAACAAGATTGGAAGGTGGTCATAAAAAACAATATCCAATAAAGCCTCAACATGTAATTGAAAACAAATGTTGAAAGAAAAGCACGAGTGAGTAAAGATCATGGTCTCGATCCAGCCTACTTACAGTAATCTTTCTAAGCCTTATCAGAGATTTGATCATGTACCTAACCATAGAATCACAATGACGTGAGAAATTGGGATCATAAAGCCCAAAGTTATTTCACATGTACATACATGCTTCTCTCTTCCCAGCTATCCATCGCACAGGGAGGTGGCCAAGCTTGTTAGATGGTAGCTCCACCATATTGAGTCACCACACATCACTCAATGCCCTTTGACATTTCATCCACTAACCAATGTCAAAACATCACCCTTTTTGTAGCCTGGTTAGATGCATAAACATTGATGACCCCAAAAGAGTGGTTTTCGGTGTTAAAAAACACCTAAAGGATGTGATTGGTCAAATTACATCCATGATCAATATAATGAGACTACCATTTTAGAGAAATAAATGTAACACAACCTTCATGCTCTTACTCATGATTACTTATCAAGGTTAAACTATCAACCCAAATAAATTCGGTGATAGGTGTAAGCGAAAAGCCTACCACCTTGATTTCGTGCGGGGAAAGATTATTCATCTCTAAAAATCACTTTCAAAAATATCACAATATGTATTTACGAGGAGGTTCTGAGACCTCGCACATTGCATGAGTAGTAATTCATGGAGAACTTGTATCAATTTCGCCAAGACTTGGGAACAAATTCTCCTTCCTCGAGTTAGTGAGGACTACACGAATGCCTTAATCTTACGAGAAGAAACAACTCGGAGGTTGGATTACTCAACTTGAGAGTTATCTTGAATAGGAATCCGAGGTACCAAGAGAGAATTGATTGCTAAAGATGTGTTGAAAAATTTGGGTTTTTAGACATCTTTAGATGAATCCATTGAAACCTAAGCATGTTCTCACAAGGGTGATGTAGTTGTCGTTGATTTGGGTGGGTCATGTGGAATAACATCGAGGATAGGGATAAACTTGGTAGCCTTCAAAGTGGTTGCACCTATATTAGGTTGTTATCCAAGCTTTTGTTACGGTTGTTTTTGCAACTATCTATGGTGATCTAACTATTGTTGCCATTAGATCAAGAGTCTTATTTACTAGCTTCAAAACAACTTTGTTGCAAGAAGCTAGAAAGGGACAATCCCTAATTTAATGTTTAGAGGACTAGCATCGAAAACAAGTGTAAGGAAAATTAATGGATAAAACCCTTTGTGTATCGGAATTGTCGGCTTGAATGTCAATAGACTCTCTAAGTCACAAGAGAGGTCAACCTCTACACATACACTTATGTGGTTTGGTCAAGTAAAATTTCAAGGTTCTTTGCAAATAATATGGCCTATCATAGAGGCATTTTAGTCTAGGAAGTGCCAACATGGCATGGGAAGCCCGAGGAATTATACCTAGATGGGACCTTAAAGGCGACATGTTCATAGACAACAAAGTCTTACATCCATGGGGAAAGAGCAAGCAAAGAGCTTCACACATACTTCGTGTAGGGCTTTTGCAAATTAATCAAGGCATGAGACATGTCAGAAAAGTGGAAAAGAAAAAAACCTTTGGTTATATTATAGATTGCATCCAAGTGGATTGAACCCAAGGATTGAGCATACTTTCAAGGGAATTCTCCCAACAAAATAACCTATTAAACAAAATTATTCAAGCCAATCACATGCATCACAGAACTCAGGAACAAGGAAAACAATAACATGAGAACGGATATTACCTCGTGTAATACATTCGGCACAAACTTAAATAGTTGCTTACCTAGAGGCTCCATTTTGGATAGTTTCACAATCACTTGCACCTACAATAATTGGGCTTTAGTTGTAAGATGTCATCTAAATATGTTGCCCTAAGGCGAGGTTTCCTAAATGATGTCAATAAATTCTACACAAACAAAGGTGATCCAATAGTTTTAAAAAACAATATGAAAACTCATGGCCAAACAATAATCAATGGCGGCGATGGCTAAAAACCCCAATACAACAAATTCCCTATATCCGAGAATTGAACTTCTCACCGTTGGGTAATTTAAGGAATTCAAAAAGTATTGTTTTTCAAACATACTTTGTTGTCTATTGACTATTATTAGTCCATTGAAATTGTTAAGCTCACAAATAAAGGGCCAAAAAAATTTATTAACCCTTCTGGGGTTCAAACCTATTTTAGAAATTAAAATTTGTAAAAATGGGAAGACAACTTTTATTTAGCATTTTTTTAATGACATGTGTACTCTATTTAATATTGTCAATTGAAGTACTAACTATTTCTTACAATTTGTCATTAGGGAAGGGATGAATATAAGGGAGATGACCCCATAGTTGTGCATGTACCAAAACATGTACACTTGATTTCACCATAACTTCATGTAAAAAGTACCAATAGTTTTTCAAATTTTTATTAATTGTACTTTTTAAGAGTCCACCACAATGTGACATGTAGGGCGCTTGGTTATTGGTTCAAATGCTTTATAAAATTTATTTGTGTGCTAAATCAATTCAAAATCCATTTTTCCCTCCAAACAAATGTGCGTAACAAAAATAATAATGTGACACGATCATATGCTACACAATGATATTTTTTTAACCTCTACATAAATCTCCCACTTGAAAAATTAAGATGCAATTATTCTCCCCTAATATCCCACTTAAATTAAGACAACCTTTCAAAATCACAAACAGGAATTATAAGTGTTTTCAAGTATTTTGAGATTTGACGTGATTGGCGTGATACGGACATAATACCTTTCTAGCGATCATTTAGTTGTGGGTATGGGACCGATGGTAAATACCTCATATACTCTTTACTCCATATCTTTATGTATGTTATTCTCTGCATTGTGAAGCGTGGAAGGCTTGGGAAAGAGATATGGTTTATCACTACAGTTTTATTTTTATTATTCTTTTGTGTCTGCATCCATGAAACTTGGGGGAGGATAAAAGAAACGAAAACTCAGAAGCATGAACCATCTGCACTTTTCATGATCTACTCCATTGTGTTTAAGCATATGCAAAGAATTTATGAATTGGAAGAAAAATTTGAATCCAATATTGTGATCACTGCCCCTCCTGCATCTGTTATTGTGCCCGGTTATGTTAAAGTTGAATCCAATAACAAAGGATTGAAAATAAGTCATGACAGCTATAAAACTGCATTTGCATACACTAATTTGAAGGGAGGGAAGTGAATGCTATAAATTATTAAGGAAGTTGTATGAATAGGTCTCTATGGTTACTTTATTTATGCATCTTTATTCCTTGTTGTTGAGGCATGGAATGGGTAAATAAAAGATGCCAGAACTGTGACAGAATTCCTCTCACCTTAGTCTCAAGATTCTGTTTACTGTCAGGTCCATTTGAAAGCAAGATTACTACTACCCAGGATGTGTATTGTTATGAGAAGATGTGGAGCACCTCTGAACTTTTAGAAAAGGAAAGGAATAGAGCTAACTCTAGAATTTTGTAAGGAATAGAATCTTGCTATCATCTATATGATTCATGGTTTGATTCTGATGCTGAAGTCTGTCCGACAGTTGAAGATCGTGATAAGATGTCCAATTATTTTATGAAGTTTCGATGAGCACTTGCAATCAGTGACTAAATTTCGCCAGGTCTATGGTTCCTAACCCTATATCCATAGCCAAAAATCCATGATGAAATGAAATGGTGTTAAATATGTCCACAGAACCAAATGCTCTATGGGACCCCTGAAAACTCCAGCTGCTGAAAAATTTGTAGACTGAATGATATCTTTTTGAAGGCTGCTCCACCTCTTGATGATTGGAGTTAACAACAAAAGACAAATATTTGTAGTACTTGTCAAGTTACTCAACTGTCCTTATTGCGGATGGTACATTCACTTTTAATTAATAATTCCCTAAGAACACTTATTTTATTGCTGTTAACATCATGTTTGTCTTTTTGCCATTTATTCTACCTGTCTTGTCCAGGTTTGGCAGCAGCTTTTTCCGCTACAATATCAGCCAAGCATTTTAATACAGAAAACACTTCTTTTATTGCCCATGCAATAATTTGATTTTATCAATCTTTGACTTGCTTTTATTATACTGCCGAAGGCAACTACCTATATTGTCTTCACCTTAGCTATTAATTTTTTTGCAGAAACCAATAATACTATGTCATGTGTCAGATTTTTTTACTTGTCTAAAGTTTTAGATAAAATATTTACAAGAATATTCTGTTTCCCTTTATTGAAGAATATGCCATTTATTTATTTTTGGTGAAGTGCCTAGGTAGGGGTGCATAAAAGTTTGAATCAAATCAATAAAGGGAAGAATTAAAGTCATAAAAGCATTAAAGGCATGGAGCCATTGTAGTACGTCCCTTGCAATTTTCAAAGATCACTCATCCCAATATAATATTAAATTCATTCTCACAAGTTTTTTAAGCATTAAATTAATTCTATACCCTTCCCTAATATATATACATTTGTAATCATAAAGATTATTCGAGTTGATTTTGTATTAATTATTTAAATACGGTATATGAAGGTTAAGTGCTCAATATATTTTTAAGAAGAGATCCACATTAAATGAAAGGTTAACCTTAAATATAACTAGCAATCGCATATGTACAATGCAATGTTAACGCCGAATGGTATATGTTATTTGATTTAGAGGTATAGTTATTACTTTTGTAGTTGATGTTGATAAGGGGTGTGATTGATTTTGTAAGTGTAGAAATATAGATGAAGCACTTCATTTAAAGGTTCTATCTACATTTAAAACTTGTTACAAATTCATACATATACATTTCTAAATCTTATATCATGAGTGGTAGCGTGTTATGGGCATTTTTTTGCAAATCTTATATCATAACAAAAGTGCAAGTAATATTCATTTATTTTCTTAATAGTACTTTCAATCCACATAGTAGTAGGAGACAATGGTATGTTAATGTCAAAGGAAATACAACAGTTTTCTTTTAAAGCGGGAAAAAGAGGGAAACATAGATATGGAATAACTAACATAGTGTTGATAGTTCAAATTATAGAAAGGAATGGATGAGGGTGTAAAGTTTGAAGGGACAGATGCGGTAGAAATATTTGCATAAAGAAGGTTACGGAGGAGATGCACTGTCATCCGCTTTCTTTGAATTGAGGATGACACATTTCAATCTGTTGATTCCGTAGTATGTCTCTTTTTCAGGGAAAGTGTGAAGTAGTATTCGTTGCTGATGACATTGCTTGTAATTTCACTATTCGCATCTTTGTCTATAGACAATAGGTGGAGGTTGTTAGCTGCAACACCCATGATTGACTCAGTTATCTCATCAAAAGCAGTAACTGATTGAAGTTCCCCTGTTGGGTCCTTTAGATCGATCCTGAGTGCATATCTATACTCATTGTTATGAACTTGTATGTTGCAACTCGAACAAAACCATGAACCATTTTCATGCTCTCACACTTTTTTCCTGCATTGTTTGTCACCTTTTTGAAGAGGACATGTTGTGTTAAAAAAATTGTCCATACTGATATTTGTGATTTCTTTGAACTGAGGATGACATATTTCAATTTGTTGATTTCGTGGTATGTCTCTTTTTTCAGGGAAAGTGTGAAGCAGTATTCATTGCCGATGACATTGCTTGTAATTTCACTATTTGCATCTTCATCTATAGACAATAAGTAACTGGTGCTATTATCACTGGTATAGGTTTCACACAAGCTTTCTTTTACCATTAGGTTGGGAAACAAAAGTTCTTAATTGTTTTATGATTGTATTTTAAAACTACTGAATATGGCTAGTGAAAAGGAGGCATTTCATCAAACACGTTGGGTGCCTTGTTCTAAATCTCCCATTCTAGCAGAAGCTGGGAGGATGCTGGAAAAGATTGTGGAGTCCGCATGTACCCTTGCCGATTGTATTATTCATAAATATGTGAAGGCCTTTCAAACACAACCATTTTTTTCATCTCATGTGATAAATGAAGTTCATGAGGTCACATTTGTTTTAGGCATTTAGTCAAACAATTTGCATGGCACCACTTTGTGTGATGGAGGACATGAGAACTGGTAGACAATGGACACCTCCGATGAATAATCTTCCAATGATCCACTACCATGGCTTTGATTGAAAATACATCTGAAATTTTTGAATTTTATGTGGCTCACTCGGAGGTTTGCCTCTTTTTTGGGCTTATAACGACTTTTGTAAATTCCATAGTGTCCCTGCAGCCAACTATCATGAGACCACCGACTACCATAAATGACATTAAACTCGTAGCAGAGTAGATTACGAAAAAAGGTTTGCCAAGAAGAAATTTAATCGTGTTTAAAAACGTTCAAACGACCATCAAATTTAACATATTGGGTGAAACGACCGGAAAGGGCTTTCCCATAGGAGGAACGCCTTCCGCATAAAAAATTACGTCTACTTAATAATGCATGCATAAAGTGATGCCTTCATAAAATTACTAAAACCATGCACTAAATGTCCTGTGAGAATAATATGTAAAACCACTTTTCCCCTAACGCGCCTCAAGAGAAACGGAAAGGGAGAGTTCCATTGATGCAACCATTGAAGAATCCATCCACCCGATATTAATGGAGTCCAAATTGGATGACATCAATAAAAGGCGGTGGAGTGGGCTGAACCAAAATCTTTGTACTAGCTAGTTAACATCGACACAACATTCGACATTGATGGTCTCGTCTTTGGAGTGCTTTGCGTGCATAGATGAGCAATGTGGATTACCCCTACTATCTCTTCCTTATCGATTTCAGATTCTCCTTTTGCAGTTCTTCTGTCTTCCAGCTCAAATGCCTCATTTTTCTTATGTAAACTCCATGCCTATACATAAACACAAAGGATTCTTCAAGATGCCCCTCAGAACAAGTAATCCAGGAAAGATCTTAAATGAAGTTTCGAGTCTTACCCATTGTAGAAGGAGCTCCATCTCGGGTGGAAGTTTAGGATCCCTGACCTTTCTGCCGCTCACAATCTCCAGAACCAACATGCCATAGCTGTACACATCTCGCCTTATCTGTCAATTGACCATGAGTTGCATACTCCGGTGCAGTATACCCTCTGCCTCAAACAAAAAAACACATATGCATTGGATTTTAATAAATAGATCAGATCCACGGACACACTAACATAAAAACCCTAAATAATCTTACATTGTACTCCCAACTCTGGTAGTAAGATGTGTGTGGTCATCAGGAAAGATTCTTGGGTTCCGATCAGGATGAGAAAAATCTTTGAAGGCCTTGCTGTGAAAACAATAAGAAATTCATTTTAGACATCAAATCGATTGGAAGGAGCAACATTCAACAAAATAAACTTCCAAAATGAACTCACAGGAAGAAGATTTAATGGAGAAGAAAGCGATGGTGGAGTAATGCAAATAACAGTGGCCTCGAGAGCGTTTCCATCTTGCGCGTGGGGCAGCCATTTATATATCTGGTAGCATCTTACAGACAAACGTCACAACTATTGGTGGAAGGGTCTTCCTACACATAGCCAGTCCATAAAGGGGCGTCGACAATCCATTGGCGCTCATTTTACTAGTGGCAAAACCCTCATTTTTCACAGCCTCGGAGTTGATGTTTTCTAACAATTTCTGCACGGTGTTGTTGAAAATTGGAGGACTGGTGTTGTCTTCAGAGCTGCAGATGTTGGAGACGCCAAGATCCACCGCCTGATAAAAAAAAGTATGATTCTCATAACGTAAAAAGCATCCGTCAAAAAACATTCACGAGTGCTCCAGTATTGTCGCGATAGTATGTAACAATTTGATTTTGGGACTCTCTGTGGCACTCATTGCAGTCGTTCAAGGACAATTCGTTTCTGCACTAGGCAAGCCCATACACAACATTTGCCCCCTGCCCGTTAGAAGCCATAGCGAAGCGAGTTAAAGAAATGTTTTTGGCAAGGGATGAGAAAACGACGACACGATTTTCTCTGAAAGCAAGAGGGTTTTCTATTGACATTTTCTAACAGTCGGTAAGACTACTGACCATGACCCAATAATGCAATCTCAATCTTCTGCATCATAATGCAAACACATATATCTCACGCAAACCTTGGATTTTCATTTCCTACAAACAAAAACTCAAACCCATAATCTGAATCTTATCTTATGCTTAAAAATGCACAAACCTCATACTGCAAATCTGCAAATGTTTAAAAAACTCTGATTTGACCTTTCTTTCTTCAACAAGCCTGCCCTCCGTCCAGTTTCATTATGTTTCCTTTCAGGCTCCTCTGTCCCTCATCTCCGTCCAATTTTATTTTTGTTAGCGTTAAAGATGATGTCCTTGACCCTTGTATTTCAAGTTGAAGTTGAAAGCCATAACTGTCAAATCCTTATTTTAAGATTAAGTATGGCTTAGACCTGCAATAAAAAATAATGCTTTCAGGATTCGACCAATCAGTACGTAGCACATGGATTTTGTGTTTCCTTGGATGCAACAGAACCGTCGATCCGTGGCCTTCATCAACGGTTGGAAGAACTTATTGCTCTCATGTGTTACATAGTAAATAACTTAAAATATATGAAGTATTATTTATTTTTTAAAAAGCAAAGGAAAAAAGGAAGGAAAACACTAAATTTAAATTTACAAAATAAATTAAAAAAATGCAAACGGATGGTCTCACATGAAAGTGACAAATCTTGCAGAGCCATAAATGGAATAGCAAGAAAGGGCACTTTCAATGTCTGAATCAATACAACTTTTCCAAATAAAAGATAAAGAGTAAGAAAGAAACCCTCGTCTACCACGGATTGGTGTTGCAAAGGTTAACACAGGTAACACAATGCTCTGAAATAGAGGAAGAAAAATCAAATCAGCTGGACATTGCACCTAAATGTAGCGCCTCCTAACCTTCAATCTTCTTCTTTACCACGAACAAAAAGAACAGTTGCATGCAGTAGTTTCCGCTCTGAGACAACCAAACCCGCTTCGGATACATATACAAATCGATCTATATTTAATAAAATGAGTAGATATTAGGGTCACAAATTTATCTCCATGAGCTGGCGGATTTAACCCATAATGGCACTGTTGGTACGACGGCTGTGGAAGAACTCAATCTCTGCAAAATTCGCAGCAACTATCAAATTACTGTTAATGCTAAGTTTACACGTTGTCGGTAAAAAAAGGTTAAAAATGCGAAAACGTCCAGACAGCCGTCAAACCGTCAATTTTAATACAGTCGCAGAAACGTCCGGAGGTCCTTTACCATAGGGGGAACGCCTTCGGCGTAATAATTAAAAATGTGTATTTTAGCATGATTGAATATTACAATTTAAGCTTCTTTCTCACGCATAAAATCGTTCTCGTGAATACAAATATACTATTTCAGTCATTTAATAAATGTGTATTGTCACATGGCATTATGTGAATCTGTTATTTTAATCCAAAATTGGAAGATATTTACTTAGAAGGAGTGATATCAAATTAATCAATTTCATACACCCAGTTTCATGTTCTCGCTTGTGTACCCCATGCTGAAGAAATGAACAAAGCATCTTTGAAAAATTACATAAAATATGACACATACCACGGTTTTATTCACAATAGGCGTTTATCTTTTCCTTCTTCAAACAATGTTTTTTGTTTTTGTTTCTTTTCATAAACTATGGTAAAGTATCTTCTCTTTCAAAGACTTCTTACACAAACAATGCTCACATAGACAAGTTATTATACATTTTACATGTAATTTTATTCAATCACACACAACGACGTAAGTGGAAACTCATGTCTTGTTTCGTTTATGTTTTACTGTATGTAAAATATTTTATTTGCAACTCAAAACTTTAGCTCTGTCATTTGTTTTTACATTTGTTCAAAAACTTTGCATTTACAATTGTTCTCCCTACATCCCACAAAGTACCACCTTCGGCAGTATTTGCCATATCATGGCCTTGTTAATAATGTCTCGTCCAAGGTTTTTGACCAGTCTAAGCTTCAAAATCAGTCAAATATACTCTCAAACATCTTTATCTCCTCAAAGTTCATTGATTCATAAAAGTCTAATGATAAAGGTGCATAAACACATGTATCCAAGTTACATCTAGACCAAAAGAAGCATCAATCCATGCTGTTATATTGGGAACAAAAAAATGAACTTCCAAAGACAGTATTAAGTCTAAAAAGTTTTCTCTAGGTACAATAGTACAATAAAATAAATAATAAATCCATTGAGGACCATGGTAGAAATAAATGGTTTTACAAATTTATCGATTTTAGAAGCAATTCCCTGGATCAGCTTGTTTTCTGATAGAATGGAGCTGCCATTAATAAAAATCATCAATCTTATGATTGTGGCGAACCTTCGTCACTTTTATTGACCATTGCATAAATATCCCTGATATAGCAATGGAGCTTGAAATTACTGCAAGAACAGTCATAAACAATGCAAGGTATCTTTCCTTTTTGTTGAAATCCCATGAGTATCTCTGCAATTGTAAATATTCAAGATCAGGAAATATATAATAATTGTTAATAGTGGATTTCAAACTGACATCAATAAAATTATAAATCCCAAAAAAACTTGATTATTCTTGAATCTTTACCTAAGAACAATGGCAGCCGGGAAGATGAAGGCAATAAAGACTGCTGCTGTGGTCCCTGTGAATTGAAATGCAACCCAGATACTAGGTATGAATGTTGCCCCTAGGAAAACAAACACGATTAATGCGGCTGTAATCAAGATGAATCTCTTGTTATCCAGAACGAGGGACTGTCCACTTGGAAATAAAAGCCCATCAAGATTAAGGCGCAGTGCAAAGAAAATGAGTGGAAAGACCAGCATCAGATGTAGAACATAGCTTATACGAACAATGTTGCACAGCACTGAACTGAATGGAACACCCAAATCAGTGTCAAAATTGGATAGGATGTCATCCATAGTCTGATCTCCAAAAAGAAGAAAACCAAAGAAACTCGTGGTTATGTATACAATTGAACACAATGCCAATGATGTGTGAACGATGGCTTGCATTTCTGAAGGTTCCTCGAGTTCATTTTTAATAGAATGAACTGCACCACAAAGATATCATGAGTCACTAGAACTGCACATTAAATTAAAATTCCAGTTAAGCTGAAAAGTAAATTCCAGGATAGTGCATGGCTCGAAAAACATTTCGTACCATTGTAATGACAGACATAAGCTGTCACAATGACTGGAACCACTGTGAATAGCTTCAAGATTGAAGCATGATCAACAACATCTGGTAATAATCTTGGCATGTGTATGCCACCACTGAAAAGTTTCACAATTGCTATACCAGCAGTGAGTGCAACGAACACAACAGCCAAAGCAACTGAAAATGCAGAAGTGAACTTCAAAGAATCTGTCACAAATGGAAAATAGTCTACCAGTATCATTACAGAGTCCTAAAAGAAAGATACTGCAACAAGAACGAACTAGGATTCACATCCGTAAAACCACTTTCAACTTTGAACATTATCGCAGCTTATCAGTATAACATGTTAATCAATCTCACTCATTCCATTCCATGAGAAGAAACCAAGATGATATGTATGGCTATTGTATGGCTATAATGGACAAATCTAACTGTGGGAACGCTCACCAACTCTCTTGAAAGACACCAATGGACCCAAAACAAGGACCGTAGTCAGAAGTAAGACAGCAGTACGCCCACTCCACCGATGCACTCCAAACCATTCTTCAAATAGCCCAACATGATGTGCACCATTTGATGATGTTCCAGAAAGCACATCACCTGCCCATAACCAATACATCTTACATGAGCTGCTCAAACTTCTAATGCCAAAAATTATAACCATGCATCATTAATCTGTCCTTATGATAGAAATTTCCACCGAAAAATACACAAAAAGGCAGTTTTTCAGTGGACAAGTATCTACCTATCCACCAACATATAACCACGAAACATGAACCTCGACAAAGGGGCTTGGAGCTTGATCCTGCAGCTCTGGTTGTAACATTTGCAAATTTACAATGGAAATCAAATTTATGTGCATAATGGGGAGGGTATTTGAGAATGAAATGGGGTTCATCCATAGCTAAGAAACCCTAGAACATGGAAAGACTAAAGTGAGTATTCAAGAATGGGATTGGGCTTATCTATAGCTAAGAAACACTTGAGCATGGCAAGACAAGTGGGTATTCGAGAAGATGGCAATACTGAAGTGGGTAATTTGAGAATGGAATTGAATTCATCCATAGCTAAGAAACTCGTGGACATCACAAGACTGAAGTTTGTATTCAAGAATGTAATTGAGCTCACCCACAGCTAAGAAACAAGAGTAGGTATTGAAGAATGGGATTGGGTTCATCCATAGCTAAGAAACTCTTGGACATGGCAAGACAAGCGGCTATTCAAGAATGGAATTGGCTTCATCCATAGCTAAGAAAATATTGGGCATGGAAGACAAGTGGCCATTCGAGGATGAAATCGGGTTCATCCAAAACTGAGAAACTATTGCACATGGCAAGACAAGTGGGCATTCCAGAATGGAATTGGGTTAATCCATAGCTACTAAACTCTTGGACATGACAAGACTGACGTGGGTATTCAAACTGGATTCGTCCCTAACTAAGAAACTCTTGGGCATGACAAGACTGAAGTGGGTGTTGGAACTGGATTCATCCCTAACTAAGAAACTCTTGGGCATTGCGAGAAAAGTGGGTATTTCAGGATGGAATTGAGGTCATCCATAGCTTCAAAACTTTTGGACATGGCAAGACAAGTGGGTGTTTGAGAATAGAATTGGATTTGTCCATAGCTACAAAACTCTTGGACATTGAAACTGTTTACAATCTAGCCAAATACTCAGCAAAAGGCTGGGCTGCTAAAATGAGGCGTTTGACCAGAAAATGGGGGATTTTTTGTTCTAATTTTTTAGTGGCCCTCAAACTTTCAACTTGTTTTAGTGTTTTATAAGTGGCTCTCGAAAGTCTCAAAACTACGGTTTATTGAGTGAAAATTCCAAGCAACCCCATTGGAAAATACAGCCAGCTTGCCAACTGAAGCCCTTGATCATTAGGACTCGCGGAAAGAAACAAGTTAAACACACACACACACACACACACACACAGGAATGTCCAAACTTCAAATGCATCAATCAATTCACAAATGGATTCTTGAAATAAAATAGCAAAGTCCATTGAAATCTATCGATCAATTCCCCAATGTTTCATGGAGAGCAGGAATCACATACCCATGAAAACAAAGGCAAGAAAGAGAAGAGGTTAGGCCAGGGCAAAGACATAAGCATACCTATAATGATGATGTACACAACGAGGATACCAAGGTTATTAACAATAACACACATCTGCAAAAGTATCCTCCCCATTCTCCCAAAGCTGTCTTCCATGATACCGCCATACGAACCGGACTTACTAGCCCTGCTAAACCTCAGCAAAAATCCAATGGAAGCATCAGTCAACAGGGCCACCGCCACAATCATGCATATCCCTAACACCAAACCCAACACCTTCAGAGTAGCAGGCAGCGCCATTATCCCTGCCCCCACCACGGTGGTAGACAGATTAAAAACAGCCCCAGAGAAGGAAGCCCCATTAAATCCATCATGAACTCCCTCCACACTCACATCTTGACTCTTTTTGGGTAGCAGGGGACTCCTCTCTGTTTTCACACCCTTCCCGTGTTTCCTCTCCTTAGATTTCTCAGGCGGAGGGATACTAATAGTCATGTTTCACAATATATTGAAGGAGATTTCTGATATGGGTATTTACAATTCTAGATAATAAGGAGATTTCGTATGTGGGTATTCTCAATTCTCAGCATATGTATAAAATGTTTTTGGGTATCCAATTCTGTAATTCAATGTCGTAAGTTAATCAAGTACGACTCGTCTGGCATTGCCATGCCATTTATATACTAAAAAAAGATACGATTAATAGCTAAGCAAGTTCTTTTTCTATTACTGTGTAATAAATTACTTATTCTAACCAGGTAATCTGTGTTTTGAGGTGGAATATGTACCATATTTTTTGTTCCAAAGCGCTTAGCCTATCTTCAGCAGTTGAACGTTTCAGAATGACGCGTAAATCTCATTCTACATCAAACGAGAAGCTTCGACGATTCAAATTCGCTTTGTGGGCCAAAATTCCAAACAGTTCGTGTTCATTATGAAATCTTAAAAAATTATTGAAGAGTCGGCGAGCATTGTTTAATGCGGAATTTTGATCTGTCACATAAACTTGTGAATAGGTTTGCTCCATGATTAATGTGAAGGATTATGATGGTTTTTAACTCTTTTTCCCTAAAATTAGTGAAATGACCTTGGAAATTAGATAGATATTTTAATTTAACTTAGTAGTGTTGTTCACGACATTCTTGGAGTAGTCATTACTTTCATTACTTTGGTGCCGATAAAATTGAAGCCTCCTCTCTTACCAAAAATCTTTAGTTTGATTATGAAATGGTGAAACTTGTTTTTTTAAATTGAGTTCAATGTTTGTATAGGTAGGGTGCAAATAATTCTTAAGTTTAGTTGTCACGAATTAAGGGATTGTACAATCCTGTCTCGCCCTTTATTACTTGATATCTTCAAAAATACGTATCATATTGGATCGTTAGGGAACACATTTTGCACCATCATACTCATCATTGGACAACCACCCTCTTTTGAAATGGGATGGCATTAGGTTCTCAAATGGATTATCTTTCAATGACTATGATATCTTGTGTTCCAATTATAACCGAAAATTGCATTTCCCTTGTCAAGATGCCTCGCTTCAAAGCCCTTAGATATTTTAGAAAAGGCATTTCCACCATCTCTTATATGACCTCTATTAGGGTTTGGTTACCTTGACATGAGCTTGAACATAAATTCAAGGTGAGTCTTTATGACCTCCCTTCTCTTTTAAAGATGCATGAGTTAGTCTCATATGTTATGTTGCACAAACTTGAGATTCAACCTCCCACCATGGTGGTGGGACTTACGACAAAATATTTACACTCTATTCAAACAATACTCATTGGGGTTGTTATACTAGTTGTTGTGCCCTTTCTCACCCACCCTTTGCAAGTTTAATAGTCAATGGAATTTGAATTTCTCTCCAAAAACATAGCTTAAATGCCTCAAACAAATTTTTCTAGGGTTAAGCCTAAAAGTAGGCACTTTCGTTGGTGTCTTATTCATCAAGGGCTCCCTCTTCAGAGCGACTTAGTCATGATGGAGTAGTTGGGAGTAGCTAGCCCTAAATACCCTACTTGTGCCCAACCTAAGACGTGTAAACATATTTTCTAGTAGTATCCACTTGTTAGAGATGTTTGGACATGGATTCAATCTTTATTCGAGTGTTTTCATCTTAAACCTTGTAATTGGAGGATGGCTTCATTTGGGAATTGCCCTCAATGGCTAGCATACATAGTGTTTATTTAAAGTTTTAGAGCTATCACTCTTTTTCAACATTGGAAAGCTAGAAATGTTATTTTTTGGCAATGTCAATGTTTCTCGACAATTTTCGGTTAATAATAAAATTGTTGTTATCTTGATTTTGTATCTAGATACAAGCATACATGAAGAAATTCACACTCAAATTCTAGAATTTGCAAGAGATTTTAAACCATTGGGGGAGTGTGACATGCACCGGAGTCGTGTTCCACTAGATCCGCCACCATCAGAGACATACACCTCTTGCCACTTTGTGTGTGGCGAAGCTCTGGTGTAGTTATTTTTTTATCACCCATCCATGGTCTTTTTCCTTCTTGATTCCTCAATGGAGAATTAGAGTCCATTACCTTAGGGCAAGGTGATTGCTAGTTCCTTTTTGTGATCTTCACCGACACAAGGAAGCATTATTGTGGTTTGTTCCTTGCCACATGTGTGGTGTATCAAGGATCATTTGACATTGTAAGATAATTCACATGATCAAAATGGGTGGTTTGCCTCGATCCCCTAATAAAGGAGCCTTCTAGCTTAGGCACCCCTCCTCCCAAGGACAATTCGCCTCCTTCTTTGTTTTTGTTTGACTTTTTACTTGTTTATTTTATGATGTAACCTCTTACCACGACATTATTTCTAGCTTATGCACCATGTGTTTTTCCAACACATATATCGGGTCATGTTTTCCATCCTGTCACTTTTTTATTGTTTCTTTATAATGATGTGTTCCAATGAAAAAAATTCTATCAATAATATTACTAGCTTAGCTATCTTAAATACAAATGTATCTAGAAACACATTGATAGATATTATTTTAGAGGCACATATCTTGTATTTGTTATAAATTATTCTTACAACTTATTGAAAACTACTTAGTGACTCTCAATATATCTTAGATCATTCTTTCACATCTATCTATGATCACTACTCCCTTAAGCTTATGGTTCAACATCTCTCGCTACTCATTGTAATTGGCATGTTATTTCCATATTACTTTGAGTTCTTATGATATTGTTGTTTCCTTCTCTCTTTTTGATACCACAATCAAAGGTCTACAAGATATGATTATGATGTAATGTGTTGTACATCCTACAAATACTATGATTTATCGCACCCTTTCTCCATGCCTATTTGTAGACACAAAATCACTCACTTTGGGTAATTATCTAGTCTCAATCGCATACGACTATTCATATGATTCATAAGAAAGAAAAGTCTTGACCAACCCATGTTTTTGGCCATCTTTTGTTACTTTTTGTTGTTACTTTCAGTCTTGCACCTTTACCGCCCAATCTGTCTTTTCATACTTCAATTTTACCTTTTACGGACTAGGGTGCCCATCCATGACGCCAACACCGAGCACCATCGTCCCCTCGTGGCGCCCATGTCCTCTTTGTAATTTACTCACACTTTTTGGGTCCTTTCTAGTCATTTGAGCATCTTATCTTTTTGGTAGTTGGCCTTTTCGGGGTTATTTATGAAATTCAAGCAAAGGAATCATATAAATATAAAGTTATGTGATCATAATAAGGGACCAAACACTAAGCACTAGCTATCACCACATAAGGTTGCATCGATCAAGGCATCTATAGCTCCATTTACATCTATCTAGCTCCATCACAAGGGACAAAGGTTGGTTCATCTGCATCACACTTCATAGGAGGGGAGTTTATTCTATTCCATACACACATTATTTACATTTTACATCTAGCTACTTGTTTGCTACTTCAAGTGTGACATGTATAAGAGCAACCTAGGGCACAATTCTACATACACACACATAACTACATTGGGTCTTAGATGTAATGCAACGCTCAATTATAAGTCCACCATTGTGGCGCCTATGAACAATCGGCCCCTTCATTTGTGACTTTCTTTTTTAGGGTTTTTATGATTTGTTTGGGGTTTTGCAAATGATTCATTCACTCTAGATCCATGGTGACATTCGGCGAAGTTAGCGACATACACACGATAAGAAGCGAAGGATCTGCACCATCTAACAACTCTATGAAATTGGCTCCCGGACCTTCTACGCAGACAAGGGTGCCCAAATTCAAACCAGGGCACCTCAGTGCCCCAATCCCTTTCCAGTGCCCCAGTCCAGCCAAATCACTTAGATCTACATTTTTTGTGGCTTCATGTGACTATCTCCCATTATTTTTTAGTCGATCTCCACTACGACACAATCCAACAACCTCTTCAAATCATCTAAGGCTATTCTAACCCTCTTTGCAATTAGCATTTCATTGCTTGCTACTTTCTATATTTAATTATTTATTTATTTACTGCAAACTTGCATTAGATTAGGCTATAATATTACACTTTATCATAATCATTTTTGTGAGCCCAACATGATCGGTCTTTCGGATCCTTCTTTGGCATATCATCATCTTTATTATGGCTCCTACAATTCCTCAAATTGCCTTGTCTGATTTACTTCAAATGCATCCCAATTGCCAAGTTGTTCTTAAAAAGGTCCTAGACACCATGTATCTTCCCGAGATATGCTTATGCATCAAGTAAGTGTTATTTTTATCACTTGTTGACGACCTAGTCTTCATGATCCTCCATCTAATCAACCCATGTTGGAGTCAATTCAAGCTTTGCATTCTTTATTTCAAGACAAATTTAAGGCTATGAAATCCATGATTACATCTCTCAAATCTGAAATCCAACATCTTAAGGACGCTTCTCGGGTCCATGTTTGTTCCCCTTCTACATCACATCTTCACTCTATGGCTACTACATCATGTAGACACCTATTTTTTGTGTAGCTCCTATTCTTCACCCTGCGTTCACTGCCTTATTAGGCTTACCAATTTAAATCCATTTCCCCCTTAATTTGGACAAATCCCATTTCCCACCAAAAATATATGTTCAATTAATTAATCTTATTACTTAATTGATCCCCTTTCACATACTTAAACCTCATTATATGCTAAATAATCAATTATTCCAATTAGGTCATATCATCCCATCTCATAATTAAATAATCCAAAAACCACTCAAATCATGAACCCCACTCAATCAAATCAAATCCATAATTCCACCTACTCCCTCAAATCATGTCCCCCACTCACTTAACCAGGGTTACTTTGTCCAACCCCGATTACTTGATAACCCCTAATCTAACCCCATCTCCAGGCTATAAATACAGGCCTTCCCCCTCTTTCGAACAAGTTAAGAGTGATAGAAAACCTCTGACATTATAACCCCTCGCTTATCATAATATCATCACACGGTGCCCTTTTAATGCCATTGTGAATGAGTAAGATCATCTTCATTCTTTAGTAATTCTCTTAGCAAGTCCACCTCTTGGCAAATCCTTTGTGGTTTTCTTGGCAAATCCATCTCTTTACGAGTGTCTAGCCCCAAAGTTGCCATTTTTTCGTGTAAGTTCGGTTTGTTTTGATTAGATCGGTGGTTTCTTCACTCATCAGCATTTTCATGTTCCGATATTCATCGGTTTTTGCATACTATCCATTTGTCATACATTTATATTATTTTCTTTATCAAATGGGGGTTGATAGCCATCGAGGAAGTTAATGCTTCTCGGGTCCGCTTCGTTGGGCAACCCCCACATAAAATATCTAATTAGTTTTCTTTAGTGTCTTTGAGTTGCAGGTTTATCAAGATCGTAGCAAGGAGCTCATCATCTATTGGCACCCACATATCTACATCTACATCTGAGGTTTCTTAAGCCCTCCATCATTTGAGGTTGTTTGGTTTCTTTGTTTACGTGGACGAAGAAAATTCGAACAACATTTTTGCACGCCAAATAGATAGACTATATAAATTCAATATTAATATACACAATATAAACAATTGACCAATGAAATGATTGAGATGAATATAAGCAAGAGGTGACATAAGGGCACAAATAAGAATGATATAAATAATATAAAATATAGACTAATGAGAAAAGCTAGACCGAAAGGAACAAAGGACAAGATAAATATGTGACTATCCAAATGAAAGACTATTGTAGAGAAAATGAAGGCCTTAGACTATTATAGACTTTCTAAATAAGAGGCCATTATAGACAAAATAAATGATGTAGAAATCGAAGACTAGAAATGATGAGGCTCAATGTACTCAGGGGTTAGTGTTAAAAGTCAAAAAATTTGGTGAATGAGTCAATTGGTTGACTTGGATTGAAAAATGGTCAATTGGTTGAAGTGTATTGGAAGTGGAGTAGTTGGTCGATGTGAAGGGATGTGGACTCGGTGGTGAGCCTATAGAAATTCAATGACAGGTGTGGGCATCATGGTAAACTAGCAATGATGGGGGTGTGTTCTTAGTCGGTGCGAATCGTGGGTGAGGCCGAATGGAGGTGGAGGGTGAGATGAGGTGGCAAGATGCGAGTGGATGCATAGTTAGGGAAAGAGAGAGCTCGTCAGTCTAGTTAAAGACAAATCTACCTAAATCAAACAAGTGATGCCATTAAAACTATATTTTGCATGCGAGGTTGATTGAAATGGAGCTCAACATGTTATATGGGTGTTCGGTGTCTGTTGAAATGGGTCTCAGCAGCTAGGAGAGTCGTGGTGTCAAGTTGAGGAGAGTGAGTTGAGTTGGGACTGCATAGGGGTGAGGTGGTGAGAGTGGTTCGGGTAGAGGAAAAGGTTGGCGTGTGTGAGGTGAGACGCAGGGGAACAGAGACAAAGTAGAGAGAGGTGTTGAGCGAGGTTGAAGCCAAGGGGATTGGTGAGTTGGTTTTGTGAAAAGGGAGTTGGGAGTCAAGAATGGTAGGGACCGAGTGGGGGTGAGGTGGTGAGGATGGTCTTAGGTAGAGGAGAAAGGTCGGAGCTCGATAACTAGGGATTCATATGGAGTCGGTCGTGGTGATATAGAGATTAGTAGCTTGGTCGAGAGGTTAAAGGTCTCGTGTGAGGGTGGAAGGGGAGTTAGTCAAGGGGCTAGCTCGGAGTGCAAGGAAGAAAGTCTCCTTATCATATGAACATATATGCAATGAGCCCATTCACCCATCAAACCATATCCTCCACATTGGGAATTTCCCAAATTCACCAAATTTAATAGCAAAGAGGATCCTCAACATCATATCCATGTATTCAAACATGCATGCTACCTTATTGCACACATGACCAAGACTTGATGTTGCATACCTTTCCCATGTATTTGGCGGTCTTACCCTAGATTGGTACAACAATATACCTCAACACTCTATATTTTCCTTTTCCCAGCTCGCACAATTATTCCTAGAACACTTCTCAATTAATATTGTGCGTAAAGTAACCATTAACGATCTCTATACCATCAGACAGTTCAAGGATGAATCCATCACGAAATTCGTCACCCGATGGCGTAACACCATAAATCAGTTATCTTTCCTCTTCCATAGACCGATCTTATCAAAAAAATCACGGTCATGTGCAAAGCACATAGCTTCTACATTATAGATCCAATCTTTCCAAACTTTCGACGAAGCCTTCACTATGGCTCAAAAGCTTGAGACATGTGCCCTCAAATAGGGTCACTTAAAATTGAGGTCAAATAAACCCAAGCATGAATTCACCAAATCATCTACCCAAAACAAAAAATCAAAGGCAACGACCAATGTTGTAGTTGTCAAATCATCCCACATCCACATCTACTACATGGACTCAACAACAAGTTATGAGACCGACACCCAATTATACTCCCCTGGGAGTCATATAGCACAATATTCGATAAATTGATGGCAATTAACCTTATTACTCTTCCTCCCATCTAGACAAGTTGATGATTCTAGACCAAGACCCATGTGGTATCAAGAAGACCACTACTGCAAATATCACCAAGTCTGAGGACACAATATAGAGAGGTGTCAAACCTTCAAATATCTAGTCCAAAGACTCATCGATCAGGGTAATCTCCAAGTGGAAAATCCTAATGCATCCCCTAACCAACCACTTGACATCTTTAAACAACCATTCCCCAACCATACACCAACAATTCAAGCCACCACTCCTTCTACATCCCAAGCACCTAACACTCATACCATAAACACTTTGCACATTGTTGATCAAGATCTTATCTCATCCACAGATTCACCGCCTTCATCAACCATCACATCCACCTCTCTAGACATTTTTCCTACATCCACAAGTTCATCAACACTTATTCCCATACCCACACCAATCATACCTACATCTATCTTGACATCTATTCCCACATCCATACCTACTTCCACACATATCACATCTTCCCCATTCACAGGTATATCAATGATGCCCCTTGAATCATTTATAGAACAACCATCCCCATCTCATCCTACACCCACCATTGATTCCACACATATATACCTCATTCACTCCATCATCCACATTTATTCCATCCTTACCCATAATATCATCCATAGATCCAATCCTAGTTCCTGCACCTACCACATCAATCATTGAGACCACATCCACATCATCCTCCCTCCTACATCATTTGAAGAACCTTTAAAAGCACTTTAACTTATGAAAACTTCAAATTATCCTTCTACCTCATCAACGCAATCGAATCAATCTTCACTTTTCTTAGATTTCACCAAACAAATATTGCTTCCTATGCCTATACCAACACCACCTTCGATCCTCCGGTCGAAATTTTTGTTGTTCCTCCTAAGGACACAACCTCTCAAATAAAATCCACAACCATTAATACATTGCCTCAAAATCCCTTATACATTCCTATAAGGAAATTAAAATTCCTTCCTCTAAACAATCCAACACAACACACCTTCAACTAAAACAAAAATCATTCAACTCTATGGCATCTACCAATACCAAAAATGAATTCAGACCATCAAGACATCAACATGCTTGAACTTTATCCTCAACATCCGGATTATCTCAAACATCCACTTCTTCTTCAAATACCAAGATATTTCGCAAAGAAAAAGCACCTCCTAACACTTTTGTTGAATCATGTATGGAGGTCTTCCAACACTTGTTACAAATTTATACAATCACACTTCCGCCTATTAGGGCCTTTGACCCCAATAGCAAGAAGCCATCATGGTTTAATTCCAACCTTGTTTTTGCATATCATCGTACCCTTGGACACGATATTGAACATTGCAGAGAATTTCAAGCCATTGTTCATAACTTCATTAAGGAAGGATACATCCTTCCCAAACCAAACCAATCTCTTCCTTCCACTTCAACATCTGCACCTTTAACTTCATCTATCCAAATGCAAAGGTCCCCTTGTTCTTCACAAACTTCTACAACATTTCACCTCCAAATGACGATTCTTCTAAAGAGGATCCTTCATTGTTCATCAAAGTTTTTCAGTGACTACTCGATCTGGTCCACGTGACCCTAAATCATCAACCAACACTAAAACTAAAACCAAAACACCAAAACCTCAATGTAATCCACCCCCATCCTCAACATCCAAATCATCTCATACATCAACATCCCAAACATCCACGTCTAAATCCAAGTCTAAGACTTCCAAAGAAAGGACATCTCACATCAATGATAAATCCCAATCCAAACAATCCAATCCTCCAACCAAATTTGATTTTTCTTCTAAGACACATAATTTACCCATCTGATCTACATCCGTACCTAAATCCAAGCCAAAACATCATGTTAAAACCCATAAGAGTTATCTTCCTTTTGACACTTCAATCGGGTCCTACGCAGATATCCTTTGACATTTAACTCGAATATCTTCCATCACACTTCCTCCTATCAGATCCTTTAATCTACATAATAAGAAACCATCGTGGTTTGATCCTAATTGCATTTGTGCCTATCATCATACTCAGGTCATGACATTGAGCATTGTAAGGCCTTTCAGACAATCGTCCATAACCTTATTGAGAAAGACGATTTCCTCATTTACGGGAACCATTCTCCTCCATCCACCACAACCAATCCAAATCCAATTCCTAAATCCCCATCCACTGAAATTACTAAATCTCATCCTTCATCTACATCATCCCTTACCATTCCTCCTAAAGAGGGTCCTCCCTTGTTTATTGATACTATTGGTTTTGTTAATCACCCTTGTGATCCTCGACCATATATCTAATCCAAGTTCAATCCAATCTCATCCATTAACTCATCCACATCCACATCTAATTCGTCCATAGTGATATAATCTCTTTTATTGGGGAGCAACCTCCCTCGTCCTTGAGCATATCATCCACATTAACTATCTAAACAACTCCCTTGACAATGTTTTTTATTTACCTCATCCAAATCCATCTAATCTAAATTAATCCTGTCCAAATCTTCATCTCATTTTAAGTCCACTTTTTTGGCCATATTCGTCTCTCCCTTAAGGGACCATTTATTTTCATCTTAAGTCCACTATTGTGGCCATGTTTGTCCTTCCATTGAGGGACCATATTTCCATCCTTTTCATCAAAGTCCACCTTTGTGGCCATACTCGTGCCTCCTTTGAGGCACCATATCTCCATATTTTTATCCAAAGTCCACCATTGTGGCCATGTTTTTCCTTCCATTAAGGGACCATATTTCCATCTTTTTCATCAAAGTCCACCTTTGTGGCCATGTTTGTGTCTCTCTTGGGGGCACCATCTTTTCATCATAAGCCCACCCTTGTGGCCATTTTTCGTCTCACTGGGATGCATATATTTTTCTCACTTATTCACTTTTGAAAGGTAACACATAGGTTCTATCTTATTTGTCTCACAACATCTTATCTAATCTTTCACTCTCATCCTAAACCCACCATTTTCCTCTCTCCCTTTGGGGGCCATTCCATCTTATCTAAAATCAACCGTTGTGGTCATATTTTCCCCCCCTTGGGGACCATCTATTCATCTTATTAGGGACACGTATTTTTGCTTCCTTAAAGGGTGGCGCAGAATTTTTACCTTCGCTCATCTATCTCGTTGTATCCCATCCTATAAATCTCTTATCTTATCTCAAATGCAAGGTTAATCAAGCATCCAACGTGGAAATTTTTATCCCAACTGGATTAGACCATATATTATCATGCATAAGTATGGGTTTGGGGCCTATCGTTTGGCTTCCCTTGATGGTAAACTAGAAGACTAACCTCTTAATGCATTGCACTTACAACCATTCTATTGTTAGCATATATACCCATGAGCAGATAGTCATATCTTTAGATCATTCCTCCATCATTATCCCCTTCCATCTATCATTGTAATGATATGGAACTATGTGGTCTACTGTCACTTCCTTGACATGACCTTAAATATGGGCACTACTGAATTTCTCCATAGCATTGTTTTTATGGATAGGTTCTCCTTTTTGGTGAGAACTCCACAATCATTACACCCATCACCTTCTTGTTTACCTATTGAAACCACGCTAAGGGTCCAAGGGTGTCACTTGTATAATCATCATCCCCTCCTAAGTGGTCTACCTAGCTATACCCAACTCTTCCCCTACAAAAAAACAAAAAGAAGAAAGAGTCAAAATTATGGATGCTCCTATCTCATGTTATCTTATCCAAAATAGACTGATCCCTCAAGGAAAATTGTTCATAAAAAGTATATAATAACAATAACTTGCATATCTTCTCCTGCCATCTAGAATAAAAAGTAAAAAAAAATCCAAATGTAAAAAAAGTAAAAAGTAGACCATACCCTCGAAGGATGGCTACTCTATTGTATCATGGCATGAAGGCTTCCCGCATTGATCAACCTTCTATATATCATAGCATCCTAAGAAAGCTTCCCGCATTGATCAACTTTCTCATATACATTGCAGACTTCCCACATTGATCAGTTTGCATCTTCCCCTTCCTAGAGCTAGGGCGTAGTCCTAGGAATAACCACCTATGGAGAATCCTCTTCCCGCATACAAGTTACATCTCAAATCCCCTTATCATGTCGACATTAGGTTTGCAAGACTATTCCATCCATTTTTCCCTCATGGTCTTTTAGTATAACTACATGTCATTGGTTATGTACTAACACCTACTATTGGTTATCGTGTCTGATGCCTTGAGTGGTACCCTTTCTTGTTTACCTCCCATCTGGTTCGAAGCATGGTTTCCTTATATGCCCCTTATGTGTCGCTCATGTTTAATTTATCAAAATCACATTCTTCCATATCAAATTTCAAACCATGAATTCTATATCTATATGTTTACCTTTATGGATGACATATCTTACCATCATCCATAATCCCATGAATTTTGTTATTATCTATGACCGCTCTCGCTCATACACTTTTTTAGTTTGGGAATTCTATTTGATTTCCATTGCAGTTTGTGAATCCTACTTGAGGATATCTCTCAAGTAGCATTCATTATCCAAAAACTCCTCATCCCCCACCATGGTCACCATGTATTTGATCCATTCATCCTCGCTCCTAATTTCTACTCATCCGCTTCCAGCTTGACGATCTTACTTAATCATCCCTTTCACGTGGGCATCTTGGTTGAGGTATAATCTCTTCCTAAGATCCTCCTGTTGTAGAAACCCTCACCCATATCCTCTTTCATCAAAAAACAATCACCACCACACACATCTTTCCACTCCACCTCTTCCACTTATCACTTCTTCTCATCACTCTCACCACGTGGGCATCCCAATTAAGGATTCCCCTCACACTCTCCATCCTACACCACATATGTTCCTCCATCCATTCATATTACACTCCTTTGTTTCCTTATTTCCTTGTTATCACCTCCTCTCACCTCTTGTTCCACTCTGGCATACACCACTCACTCTTTTCTCATCCTTCCTAGTATTCGTCTTCTTCTTGGTAATCTTACTTACACACTCTCACAGTATGGAAAATTCACTTGAGGGTTCCCCTTTAGTCCATCTTGTCATACCCTCTTCCCATCAACTATGTCAACTATTTACTTCTTCTCATCATTATTCTTCTTCTTCGGCTTGGTGATCCTACTTAACCATTCACACAACATGAAAATCTTACTTAAGAGTCCCTCTTAAGGTTGATTTTCATCTAGCACTCCCCCATCCCATCCTATTTCTCTCATCCTAATCGTCACCATCTACTCCAATCAACCATTTCCCCTTGTACCGTTACATTCTTGTCTTTCTCCTTTAATATCATCACTGTTGGTTTGGCGATCTTACTTAAGAGTCCCTCTTAAGGATGATCTATCATCTTGCACTCACCCATCACTCCACATCCTCACCATCCACATTTTCTCATTAACCCCTGTCATCACATCCTCTCACCTCCTCTTCCATTCTTGCAAATGCCACCTCTCATTTTCCCCTTTTCATCTCCATCATCCCTCACTTGGAACTCTTACTTAACCACTTCCGTTTTATGATAGTCTTACTTAAGGATCCTCCTTAAGATAATCTCATCATTCTAAACTTCTCCCTCACCTAATTTTTCATTCCCTCCATTGATTGTTTCTTCCTCCTGGTTTTCCTTACCAACCACATTTTACTCCTACCATTATCCTTTCTCAACCTATCATATTACAGAGTGCATCTACTATCTTCCACCTATGACCATGTTCATTTATGTCATTTTCTCCTTCTTGATCCATCATCCTTCATACCATTTCTTTCCATTCTTTTCATGTCTTGTTTCTTCATCTTTCCCTCATTCATTCTCATCCATTGCATCCTCTCCTCGCCTTCATCTTGGCCTAAATCATTATCCCTTCTTTCTTTACTCTTTCCACTTCATCTTCTTGAATTCACCCACATATCTACCCCCATGCTTACCCATCATTGTTGTTGGTATTCCCCTAACATTCTTTCATCATCATCTTCCATTTCCATGCTAATAATTATTGGTGGACTTCTCCTAAAATTCACTCATTCCCATTTTATGCAACCTTGTTCACTCTTTTTGACCTCCTCCATTTTCTCTCCATTCCTTCCTTCCTTGTGTACACCGATCATTATCGGTGGACTTATCCTAATGTCCCTTCATTGGCATTTCCTCTTCCATTCCTCATTTAATTTCTCCCTCTTCTCACTTTTCCTCCCATCCTTCCCTACCGATCATTATGGATGGACTTCTCCTAACATCCCTTTGTTGGCATTGCCTCTTCTATCCCTTCCTCTCTTTCTTTTGACATCTTCAATATCTTTCTTTGTCTTCATCATACACCCTCTCTCTATTTTCTCAAGTATGCTCTTATCAACATTTCTTGCATCTCCACATCTTTTCCAATATGTGCCATTCCTCACATCCTTCGTCAATCTCACTTTTCACTTTGCACATATCCGTCCTTGGTTTCCTTCCTAATGCATCATTTTCTCTGTTTTCCTCCCCTCCTTTCTACTCCTCGTATTTTTACTTCCTCTATATCATCTTCTTACCTTTTTTTCCCTCGCACTTCCTTCTTACTTCCCCATTGATGACTTGGCTCTTTAGGGTTGTCCCATCTTTTCTCGATTATATCGTCTCTTTCGTTTTCCATCATTTCTCTCTCTTATCCCTTTCACCCTTTGTCATTCCCTTCATTTTTACCATATTTCTCCCTTTTTCTTAATTTCACCCTCTTCTCTATAATTTTCTTGTCTTCTTTTTTTTTCCTTTTCCATTTCCCTCTTCCCCTATCATCCCTCTCTCTTATTCTCTTCTACCTCTTTTGTTCCTTTTTTCTCCTCTTTTGTCTCTGTCTACTCTATCCCATACCTTTGTTTTCTTCACCTTTTCTTTCTCTTCTCATAATCAACCACTTCTCCTGTCCATTCCTTTTTTATCTTTCCACTCTTAATTACTACGTCCCAATTTCCATTCCTTTGTCTATTCTTTTCCATCCTACCTCTACTATAGTTTCCTCATTTTCTCAGCTCTATCATCTCTTTTTTCTTTCTTACACTCCTCCCCTAACTCATCTCCCTCTTTTTTCATCATTTCTCTCCATCATCTTCTACATCATTCTCCATGTTGTCCTTTTTTTGTTTCCACTGCTTTCATTTTGCACATCTCTCTCCCATTTTCACCCTCTCTCTGTGTACTCTTTTCTCTTCTCTTTCCCTTTTACTTTTCCTTGTTTATGTGCCATTCATCCCTTCACTTTTCCTCCCATCATCCTTATTTCTTCCTCTTTTCCATCTTCTTCTTATCCATTTTTTCCCTCTTTCATTCCTTGTTTCTATTTCTCCATCCCCATACAATTGGTTTCCTCTTCACCCGACATCATCATCATCTTCCAATTATTGTTGGTCTTCCCTTAACATTCCTTAACTGGCATAGCCTCTACCATCCCCCACTTTTCCCCTTCTCACTTTTTTCATTTTTCCTGTCATCCTTCCCCCCTCATCTCTTTGCATCATGTCTTCTCCTTCTCGTTCGTCCTTCCTTATTCCTTTCTTCTCCTTTCATCTTTCTTTATTTTCTTTTTTTCAAGGCCCATTGCATCCTTCTCCTCCTACTTTATTTCTTTTCTCTATTCTATCATCTCTTTCCTCTTCTTTAATCTCTTCATTTTCCTCCTCTCATCTATGTTTTCTCTCCCTTCATTTTCATCACCTCACTTCCTTTATCTTTTCTACTACCTTCATATTGCACATCTTTTTCCATCTTCTATGCTTTTTGCCATCTACTACGATATCTTCCCTCCTCTCTTGTCGTCTCTCTTATCCTCTTCCTTCTCTTTCCTTCATATTGAAGACCGATTCAAACTCATCTTTGTTTGTAGTGTTTGTAGACAACCTCATCCTCCTCTCTATGAAGTTTCTCTCTCTTCCTTTCGGTAGAGGAGTAATCTCTTCTATTCTTGTCACCCCTCTCGTCGGGACATCATCACCTATATCCCTCATCACATCTTCCCATGACATTTTCATCTTGGAGGATACCATAACGGTCATCACCTATCACATTTTATCACAAAAAAATAGCTTGAATTCTTCTCCTATTTGCCAGAGAAGCGGGATTGGTTTCTCTTTTCTTCATCTACTCATCTGCCATCAACTAAGAACCTTTCTTATGAAACATGTATTCACAATCATATTTACCATCTCTTGGGAATTTTATCTCACACTTCTATCCAATCTACTCTTCATGTCCATCATTTGTGACCATACTTGTTCCCCCTTGGGGCATTTTATTTAGCTAATCCATCTTCTGCTTTGCTTCTGTCTTTGCCTCTTTGGGCATCATTATTTTCATCCTCATCCCTTTTGTGGACGCATGACATTTCATTCACGAAGGATTTCACATACCTTTCACATTTAGTTGCGCATACTTTGATGTTTGCCTATGACCCATTGGTCATCACGGTTTGCATCCATATTGCAGTGGTCTTCACCCACCTCACCAGTCCGTATAACGTTGGCGTTTATCTCCATTAAGACCGTAATTGTCCTCTACCGATGTGATATTGGAGTCACCACCATATTTTTCATTGTTATTGCAATCCTTTTTGCCTAGGGAATCTTGCCTTGGTTATGCGTTTCGTCCATCTTTTCATCTTCACCATCTATCTCTTTCAAACTCATGATTGACTTCCTTTCGTTGTCAATCCCAAGTTTGAGGGGGAAGACTCGATCAACAATCTTTTCATCATTTTTGTCTCACGGTTTTCCCAATGCAAACCACTCATCAAAAGGGGAAAATGTAGACACCGATTTTGGTGTAGCTCCTATCCTTCACCCCACATTCGCCCGCCTTATTAGGCTTACCCATTTGAATCCATTTTCCCCCTCAATTTGAACAAATCCCATTTCCCACCAAAAATACATGTTCAATTAATTAATCTTATTACTTAATTGATCCCCTTTCACATACTTAAACCTCATTATATGATAAATAATCAATTATTCCAATTAGGTCATATCATCCCATCTCAAAATTAAGTAATCCAAAAATCACTCAAATCATGAACCCCACTCAATCAAATCAAATCCATAATTCCACCTACTCCCTCAAATCATGCCCCCACTCACTTAACCAAGGTTACTTTATCCAACCCTGATTACTTGATAACCCCTAATCTAACCCCATCTCCAGGCTATAAATACAGGCCTTCCCCCTCTTTCGAACAAGTTAAGAGTGATAGAAAACCTCGACATTATAATCCCTCGTTAGTCTTAATATCATCACAATGCCCTTGTAATGCCATTGTGAATGAGGAAGATCATCTTCATGCCTTTGTAATTCTCGTAGCAAGTCCACCTCTTGGCAAATCCTTTATGGTTTTCTTGGAAAATCCATCTCTTGACAGTCCAGTAGCCAAATTTGTCATTTGTTCATGCAAGGTCTGTTTGTTTTGATTAGATCACTGGTTTCTTCACTCATCAACATTTTCATGTTTTGATATTCATCAGTTTCGCATATTATCCATTTCTCTCGCATTTATATTATTTTCTTTATCAAACAGGGGTTGACAGCCACCAAGGAAGTTAACACTTCTCGAGTCCACTTTGTCAGAAACCCCCACATAAAATATCTAATCAGTTTTATTTAGTGTCTTTGAGTTACATGTTTTTCAAGATCGAAACAATGGGATCATCATCTATTTTGTGCCCATATCTACCATATCTCATCTGAGGTACCTTAAACCCTCCATCATTTGAGGTTGTTCGGTGTTATTTTTTTCTAGCTCATTAATCTGAACAAAACGAAGAATATCAATCAACAATGTGTTCATATCGGTGAGCCTCAAGTCATGCCATTACCAGAGCCTCTCACCTTTTATCACAATATTAAGTAAAATGACATTCTTACTGAGCTCCTTAGTCATCAATTGATCACTTTAGCTCCTACTCATTACTGTCGTTCTTATCGGCTAGAAAAATATCATGGTCATCCATATTGCATTATCATCAAATCAATGGACATAATGATAAATATTGCTACACTTTACAATGAAGAATCGAGCATCTTGAGTGTCAAGGCTTTATCTCATTCATTGAACAACATTTTGTTACATGCCCATCTACAAATGTTACATAATAATGGGTTCCTAAATTTGATTCATCCATATCTAATGAGTATAATGCCATATCTAACAACTCAAACACCTCCCAAAAAAATTCCTCTCAAAATCAATGTAACACCTCCTCCTCTCAACTCGTTTGCAACATCACCTAGTTAAACTAAGCAACCACCTCTCAAAATCAATCTATCTTCTTCTCCTATCAAGTCTTACTGTAGCATCATCAATACCACCAAAGCTACCACCATTCAAAATTCCTCCACATCCTACTCCACTTTCATTTCCAATTCATTTTTCAAAGAAACTACACTTACCGCTAGCCAAGACACATTTCTCCCACCATTTCATAGTCTTGTTGTTGATTTTACCACATACTTCCACCACTTAATGCAAACTTGGTCTTTGGTAAGTGGCTCTGTCTTACCTTCCCGATGACACACTCATTTTCTTATCATTCTTATATAACTATAGAGGGATATCTTCCAATAAGAACCTCATTCCATCACCTAATCACTCACACATACATACATTTATAACCATGATGCTTACAAGACAAATTATCTCAATCAATCATTCATCACCTCTTACAGTTTAGCACCATCACTCTTTTTAGCTTAAACATGTTGTGTCTCGTCCTTTATGCACATCATACATTCCCATCGTCATTTCTTAATGACATTTTCTTGTGCTTGATTGACACTTGAATGCTTTGAGGGCATCCTATACACAAGAACCTCACACACCTTTGCACAATAGACACTACATATGGCACATCTTCACACATATTGCACTTTTATCATCATACATATTGTGCTTCATACATCACATACATTTTACACATACCTAAAACATCGGCATTATATACTATATATCCTACATTACACACTACACATTACACATCGCAAGATGATTTCTCATCACCGCATCTATTACACATATTACACACTCTACTCATCTACTTATACACTGTTGCACTCACCACCCTATGACGCATTCTAGTCTCACGGTCCATCTTGATGTTTCGGGGTATACATAACAAATGAACCGCATCACACTCACATGTTCAACCATTCAATATTTTTCTCATGCGACATTTCTATACTAGTGATATATGTTATAGGCTACATCATCACTTCCTCTAGCATCATCTAGTGATATACGCTTTAGAATACATCGTCACTTCCCCTAGAATCATTTAGTGATATACATTATAGGATACATCATCACTTCTTCTAGCATCCTTTAGTGATATACACTTTAGGCTAAATCATCACTTATTCTATCATCTTGTCATGATATACGCTTTAGGCTAAATCATCACACATTTTCACACCTCATCTCTATGTCACATATCATCACTACACATTCACCATACTACGATACATACAACACATAGTTCAACCATTTCCCGATGATACACTCTTGTTTACGGTTCATTTTTGACTACTAAGGGGGCATAAACAAATGAACCTCATTGTATACAACTCCATTCACTTGAGGGGGCACGTTGCTCTTATCATTCACTCTGCATTCCATTCCATCCATCCAAACATATTACATATCTTGGTTGCTTTTACTTTTACTTGCATTTACTTGTACATGTTCACTTTATTACACATACTAGATAGATATCTTGTATGTCATTATCTTTATCATACACACATGTGTGTTCACTTACTTTCTAGTTGTGATCGTGGATTATGCAAATCCATTACACACAAAGATGGATGTTTGGCGTAGTACCTAATGTGAACAGTCCCCACAACGGCTCTGGGGCATCCACTTTCATACAATAAAGGTGATATTGTTTCATATCACACTACTTTATCAAATTATACACGTTGTGGCATAATTTTTATCTTTATAATATGCTAATGGGTGCTTCATGTGTAAAATTTGTTTTACATGATTACTTGTCACCATGGTTAAGCTGTTACATTGTTTGTACTTTCTTGTCATTGCATGCCTTTGTTTGTGGGCTTTGTCATTTGTCTTATGTACACACTTTTATGCTTTTGGCTTCATCAGTCTTGATTTTCTTGTGAAACTGTGAGTGGTTTCCCATGTTTGCAACACACTTTTCGTAGTCTACATTGTCTTCTTGCATGTTTTAGCTTACACATTGTTTGTATAGCTTACACTTCGTCTTATACATGCATGTTTGTCTTTGCTTGTACTAACACTTATCTCTTAGCCATTTGTTTGCATGTGTCATGGTTTCTACCAAGCACATCCCTTCCCCCTACAGGGCACAGTTTCATGGTTGGTCCTCTTTTGGGCTACATCCTCCTACTGAGAGACGCGTCGCATGCGCCCCAAAGAGGGGGCATCATTTGAGTGAATCGTCACCTCCTACAGCAGGTGTATACACAACACAATAATAGTAAAATATAGCATAGTGTAGGGCTCAAAATCAAACTTGGGTCCTTAGTACAACAATGCATTTCCTATAGCACCTATAATCGAGTGCGATTACACAAAAATAGGGTTCAACATTGTCTACGAACTCTACACAATGGATTTTACAGGGGAGTTATCCTTAACACATGCATTGGTACACATCATCTGCAGTGGGTATTTTATTTTGGGAGCGAGTTAATGGTTAGAGGATAAAACATACCTTACTCTCGACACTACTTCGAGTCATGGTGTTGGATTGCCCAAAAAAACTAGACAATACAGAGACCTCTTAAATTTCGGGAAGTGGTTAAAGGTTGGAGGATAAATCAAACTTTACTCCCTATAATTTTTTGGCCAGTGGCGTAAGATCACCCCAAAAAATTGTACTTCATCAACATGATCCTTTCTACACCCTATTTCCTCATCATGGATCAGGTGCACATGTTCCTTTTTCACATTTTCAGCACTTTCTTTTACATACTTTCTTACATGATTTTTATACATATACATGTGTATTTGACTACTTAATGGTATTCTCTTTTGCGGAAGCGGAAGCAAGTAGTCAACATCAACAACATCAAACACATCAATACTAACAACATGTACATCACACACATCAACATCTAGACACGCGCTTTCGCCCTAGGTTCATTTTCATCACTCTTTACACTTTTACATCTTTAGTCTCCATGCTCCATCTTTTTTATCACTCCACGCTTTGTCTAGTCCCTCGAAACACTTTCTACATCAATCTACATGGATATCAGGTACACATCTCTATCTAATTTATATTACCAATCTTTCCACTCACCAACATAAAGTGGGCAAAAATGTAGACACAAAATCATGCACTTTGGGTAATTATCTAGTCTCAATCGCATACTACTATTCATATGATTCCTAAGAAATAAAAGTACTAATTAACCCATATCTTTGGCCATCTTTCATTGTTTTCTATTATTACTTTTGGTCTTTCACCTTTACCGACCCAGTATGTCTTTTCATACTTTAGTTTTATCTTTTAATTTGGACTGGGATCCCAACTAGGATGCCACCGCCAAGCACTCTCATCCCCTCTGGGTGCCCCGCCCTCTTTGTAATTTACTCACACTTTTTGGGTCCTTTCTAGTTGTTTGGGCATCTTATATTTTTCGTAGTCAGCCTTTTTAGGGTTAATTACAAAATTTATATGAAGGAATCATATAAATATAAAGTTATGTGATCATAATAAGGGATCGAGTACTAAATACTAGCTATAACCACCTAAGGTTGCATCCATCAAGGAATCTATAGCTCCATTTGCATCCATCTAGCTCCATCACAGGGACAAAGGTTGGTTCATCTACATCACACTTCATAAGAGGGGAGTTTATTCTATATCATGCACACATTATTTACATTATGCATTTAGCTACTTTCTCACTACTTCTTGTGTGACACGCACAAGAACAACCTAGGTCACAATTCCGCACACACACACAAAACTACATTGGTTCTAAGATGTAGAGCAGTGCTCAATTATAAGTCCACCATTTTGGTGGTTGAGGACAATATGACCCCTTCATTTGTATATTTTTTTAGGGTTTTGATGCTTTGTTTGGGGTTTTGCAAGTGATTCATTCATTCTAGATCCGCAATGACATTCGGCGAGAATTCAAAGACATACACGCGACAAGAATCAAAGGCTCTGCACCATCTAGTGACTCTGTGAAATTGGCTTCCGGACCTTCTATGAGACCGGGTGCCCATATTTTAGACTAGGGTACCCTAGGCTCTCCAATACCTTTTCCAAGAACCCCATTCTAGCCAAATCACTCGGATCTACATTTTCTTCACTCTGTATGACGGTCTACCATTCCTCTTAAGTCGATCTCCACAAAGGCATAGTCCAACAACAACCTCTTCAAATCAGCTAAGGCTCTTCTAACCCTCTTTGTAATTAGGGTTTCATTGCTTAGTTTTTGGATTAATTTATGTCTTTCATTATTTATTTATTTACTACAAACTTGCATTAGATTAGGCTATAATATTACACTTTAGCATAATCACTATTTACCCTACTATTTTTTTGGGTAATTTTACGACTAAAAGAAAAGGAGTTGTCTTGAATATCTTTTAGCATTTGACACTTTGACTTGTAGATCCTTCATCATTCGACACTATGTGTAAATCTTTACCTCTTTCCATTTTGATTTTTGATGCTTGGGATATTGGTTGATATAGTTCCTACTTTTGTATTGGGTTTGATCTAAGGGGACCTTGGATATAAGGTGAAATGGTTTTCTTTATATAGCTTATATGTTTATTTATAATTAATTTATTAATCTTCATGCATATAGATTAGCTAGGTTATTTTTTGAATCTTCTGCTGAATGTTTCTTGTTAAAATATTTTTTAAATTTATGATAAGCATTAGGTTAGTTTTTGAACATTCAATCTTATATATTTTGAAACATTCTTCCTTCGTTGTTTATCTCCAAATTTACTTAGGTGATTTAAAATTTGTGACTAGAATAGGTTTTGCTTTTGATAGAACACTACTTGGTGTACCTTTTCTTTTATTTTCTAAGTTGTTTTCCTTTGCTTAATGTAAGTTGATAAATTAGATAGTTATTTTAGGTTTAGTTGGTTTAGCTTCTTTGCATGTTGTTTTTCCCTCTTTTCCCAAGACTATTGAATGTACTCGAGTTTATCCATCTGAAATAACCACATCAAAGTTAGTTTTTATCCATTCCTTGCAGACGTTGCTAAAGGATTTAATGTAAAGCTACGAATTAGTGTCCAGATCCATCACAAGATATGGTTGGAGTGATTCCTTTAATGTCCATTGCATTAATATAGGGAGCTAAAGGCTCTCTTTGATTTGATTTAAGAACCTTGTTAGTTATGTGTGGGTGGTAGGATTGGATTCCCGTTAGAACAAAGCGGGGGGTAGTAGGGACATTGATTTGGTGCTCTCCATTGAATATGTTAAGGTTTGTTATTCATTTGAAATAAGTTGACTTGCGATTGAATGGATTGGTTATTACTAGAAATTTTTGTTAATTCATTTGGTCTATGAGTTGTAATATTAATTAGGTTAAATCGAAAGGGACATTATTTTAATTAGTTTTGTTAGGTTGAGGAGGGATATTGTTAGGGATGTCACTTGACATGGTTGAAGAAGGAGAATAATGGCATGTGGAGAGGGAAATATAAGCTTTGGCATGCCCCAATAGTTGAGAAGATTTTTGTTAATATGATTGTTACGATTGAGGTATTCCCTATATATTTTTGGATGGATTCACTAGTCTCCTTGGAAATTTTAGAAACTTTTGGATTTTATTTTGCATGGAGGTATGTAGTTAGAATAGATGTTATCCTTTATTCACTTGCTTACTCTAATAGTTCCTCAAGGATAGGTTTGTTCAAGTGAGATCTAGTGGAAACCTTATTGGTATATGTATTAGGTAATAATTTTGTTAAGTTAATACTAACCATGTTAAAACTTATGTAGAATGATTCTAATTGAGGAAAGATAAATTATCATTATGTTCGGTGTTGGAGATGCTCCATGGTAGGAAGCTTAAGGAAAGAAAAGAAACTTGGAAATCCATATGAGATTGACAAATTGGTAAGAAGATAAGAATTAGGATTTAAAATGAGATAAAATAGAAGGTAAAAATGAACTTGAATATGACTCACCCGAACTAGAGTAAGATTCATGTTGGGTTGACCATAATGTGTAAAGACGATAATTACACAATATAAAAGGAAACGTGAAGATGACTCACTTAATGGTGGAGTAAGATTCACGTTGGGTTCACTAGAATGTATGTGGGCTAAGATAGTCAATATGATTATCATCTTTCTCTTCTCAATAATATATAGTAGAATATAGATAAAAGACCATACTACAACCAACATATAGGATGAGATTAGAATACCAAGAGGTCTAAGATTCATCAATCTATACTATGATAATACACTCTCCATAAAGGTGTAAGTTTCCTAATCCTATGACTAAGATAAGTGATGGGGTCTAACTAGAATCCCAAGTTGTAAGAATAAAGATAATAAGTAAGTGCATGAAAGAGATTTGAGCTAAAAGTGTGGTGGATAATGTGCAAGGTTTGATAAAAATAAATAATATGCCACTTTATCATATTTTAAACATGATACATCAAAAGTAATTAATTAAAAATTAAATAAAAAGAAAGGTTATAGATATTTAATTTTTGAAGACATTTTTAGAAAATTAACCCCCAAGATTAGTAACACCTTGTGAGGGATTTGTGTGAGTGGATCACAAGAGGGATAGGTAGAAGACTTAATTAGACAAAATTTAGGGACTCAAAATACTTGGAAAATATTTCTAGTGCAACTCTTATTCTTGTGACTATAGTAACCCAATGTTCTGAAGTAGACTTCCACATATAGGCTTTGTTAAACCTTAAACCTTTAAGACATTTTAGGTAACTGTAAGCATAACATGTAGAGTGATTTTGTGATTATTACTTGTTTGAGAAATGACAAAAAAATGGTGCATATTCATAAGGGAACATAGCCTAAATTCGTAGTCTCTCTTAGATAGACGTCATCACTTGTGATAAATGTCATCAACTAGTAGAAATCCATGTTAGATGGTATCAACCATGGTTGATGTTATGAAGGTTGTAATGGTGAAAGAGCATTGAAGTAGATCATACACTTGGCAGCATATGTGAAGGAAATTTGATGGGGATTTGAATGTTTTTAGGTAGGTGTGAAGTTTTTCATAATAGGGTAGTAATGAAGTAGGAAGGCATGCTACGAAACCTAGGGAAATGGGGCACACAACAAATCACTCACCATGTACTTTGTTAACCAACCTTCATGTTCTTAGTATACTCTTTAAGGCATGCATTCAAATATAGTTAATGTGTTAATCGCATTCAAAGATAAATCATTAGTAAGAGTGAAAAGTAAGGTGTACCCCATCTATTTACAACCTAAGATACCATGAGCATCCTCTAATATTAATGTGATCTCAAGGACACCCTCACTTTCTCACTAATTAAAGTATCATTATGGTATTGTCATGCACCAATAAATATTTATATCAAATCAGTAACCAATGGTATTCAACACATCTCCATGATGCCCCAATAACCAAAGGCACGTGGTTGCACCCTCTCAATCTAGATAAATAATCATCTAAGTAATATGTTTGTCATGCATCATCCATAGTTTTATATGGTCGGACTCATCTTTGGACCTACAAAATAGAAATCAATAGTCACCTAATTAGTCTTAGTCATAAAAACACATTCAAACCATTAAAGCATAAAAAGCTAAGTAAAAATAACATTGTCTACTATATTAACCATGCCACGACAAATTGTATCGACCATGTTATAATCCCTTTAAAAACTTATTGCATGTAAGATTTTTCTTATTACATTAGACCTCTATAAAAACAATTCCATTGACCATGTTAAAATCCCTTCCCTTCCCTACTGCATTGACCCCTCATGCCTAAAATCATTTACCATGCTAGTATTTCTCTACTCATCATCCCTCCTACAATTTTTCATCTAAGCATCGAATGATGACATTAGGTAGACTATGACATGCCTAATTCTAGCACTAAATTAATTTTCCTAACTAAATGATGATAAAATGTAAAATGTTCCTCAACCCACCTAAAATTATTTAACACATATGTTTTTATGTAACTTTGGGAGAATTTTTCTTTGTCAATTTAACCCAGGACCTATTTTAACATTTTTCATCAATCTAATCTTTCCCAATTTAAAAACAAAATCTACGGGTAGATCTACCTTGATGCACCCTTGTTTGTGTTGTACTTGTCTCAGTATCAATCATTACCTCACATCTTAGCCATGACCTTCGATTTTGCCAAAAATGCATAGCTCGAGCTCCAAAATATCGATTTCTCTATTAGCAAAGTGACAAATGAAAAAAAAATGACCTTCCATATATAGGTTTCAAACCAAATTCAAAACTTTCAATTATTTATGCCTACATTTTGTAAATTTGTGATATCTTTACAACTATAACCCCTAGAGACATTCTAAAAGAAGCATCAAAATTATGGCATTACAAGGAATTTTATGGTAAATTACACCTATTTTTTTAAAAATAAAAAATAGTTATTATTCCAAGCTTGTGAAATTGGATTCCTCAATTGTCTTCACACCTTTTGCCCTTATTTTTCCTATTTTCCCTAACTATGGGCCTACCATACCAATTCATTCTCATCAACACACCTTATATCCACATTAGGCTTGTTAATACCATTTTATAACCCACTTATTACTTCTCGTAAGTTATCCAAACACATCCTAGCCTTTTTATGCATCTCCGTCCTAGCACCCTCACATGAGCTCTTCTTTACTTTGGTTTTTCTTACTTATTTTACTAATTTGTCTTCTAGTATTGTTTCTTCAATCTTATAGCATTTGGTACACATAGTAGCTTTGTACTCTCCACAATAGAGAAATGATACTCATATATGTCATCATTTAGTGAAAGGTAAGTATATTTCATTTGGTTGAGTTCATATTTTATCACTTACTACTTCATTTAAAGTCATTCCTTTTGATTTTGTTGTTGCATGTTTCTTTTCAAAGGACCATCCCATATTACACTAGTATAACATGTGATGATATTCGGTTGGGGCATATGTATACACCTTATTTTTAATGCTTACTAATTATTTCTCTTTTCAAGATGGTGCATTAATATCCCTAAGTGTGTGCCTTAAGATGTGTATTGAGAACTAGAAAGAGTTATTGTATGCCCCATTCATATTAGGTCATTATCGCATGACTTCATATTTCCTTACCACCATTTTATGACCACCTTAACACCTACCTATAAAAAATTTATATCCTTAAAAATCACTCTCACATATACACCCAAGAGTATGCTCTACTTCTAAGCTCTTTCCCATTTATAACCTTCATTTATAAATTTTCATTTGATGATATCGACCTTGGTCGATGTCATCTAGCATAGTTTTCTACTATCCAACAATATTGATCAAGGCCAATGTCATCGGGTAAGATATGAATTTAGGTTATGTTCCCCTATAAATAAAAATCATTGTTGCCATTTATCAAACAAGGAATAATCACATAATCACTCATCTTGTGCCCTCCAAGCTTCCCTAAAAATTCTTAAATATTTAAGGTTTAGGGGATTTTATACTTTGCGAGTCTACTTTGGATCATGTCGGATTACTAGGAGCCACAAGAAAATGAGTCACGAAACAAAACTTTCTAAGGCTTTTGAGTCCCCAACATTGGTCAACTTATGTATTCTACATCGACTCTCTCGTAACATGCTTTACTAACCACAGGGTTAATGTGCCAAATATATCTTTAAAAGATAAGAATCTTAAACCTTTAATTTTTCTTTATGTTTGATGTATCATGTATTAGAGTAGTATAAAGTAATATATTCTTTTTTATTGCACTATTATTGTTATCATCCCTTGTCTATTATCTTCCACATTTCTTTAAACATTTAGCTTAGTTATCTTACATTCACTTGCTTATTATTTTTATTCTTACAACCTATTAATTTAGTAAGATCCGTCCCTATCTTAGTCATTGGATTTGGAACCCTATGCATGTTATAAAGTGTGTATTATCATCTTCTACATCAAAAAATCACAAACCACTTAATATTCTAATCGTATGATGTGTGTTAGCTCTAGTATGACCTTCTATCTATATCTCAATATATATTACTAATAAAAAAATCATAATCAAATTTATGGTGACAAAAATCATTATATAATATAAAAGGAAATGTGAAGATGACTCACTCAATGGTCGAGTAAGGTTCATGGCAAGTTCACAAGAATTTATGTGGGCTAAGATGGTTAATATGATTATCCTCTTTCTATTCTCAATAATATAGATTATGGTATAGACAGAATACTATACTAGATCCAATACATATTCCAAGATTAGATTACCAATACCATACTAGAGCCAATTCACATACCAAGATTAAAATACTAAGTGGGGTAAGAGTTATGGATATACAATAGTATAATCCACACTCTATCAAAGGTGTAGGGCTCCAAAGCGTATGTCTAGGATAGGGGACAAGGTCTTACTAGGATTCTAGGTTGTAAGAATAAACAAGCAAGTGTATATAAGAGATATAAGCTAATGGTTATTAAGCCATGTGGTAGATAATAGACAAGGAATAACAAAAATCATAATGTAATAGAAAATATATATATTATTATATCTTCATCTAATACATAATACATCAAACCTAAAGCAAAATTAAAGGTTGGAGATACTCACCTTTTGAATAAATTATTTGTTCATTAACCCCATGGGGTTAATAGCACCATGCAAGAGAGTTGTGGGTGGATCACAAGAGGGATACATTAAGTATATCATAGCTGGGGACACCAAATACTTGGAAAACCTTTCTAGTGTAGCTCTTATTCTTGTGGTTTCTAGTAACTTAATGTTCCAAAGTAGACTTCAAAATATAAGATCCATTACACCTTGGAACTTTAAGACATTTTAGGTTAGCTCGTGAATGCAAGTAGAGTGATTATGTGATGATAATTTGTTAAATAAATAACAACAATGACACTTATTTAAAGGGGAACATAACTTGAAATTAGAGTCTCACTTAGTCAATGGCATCAACCATGGTTGATGTCATTTCCTAATATAAATTCATGCTAAGAGGCATCGGCAATGTTGGCTAAAAATATATGGCATGTGAATTTTGTAAAGGGGAAAGAACATGGAATTGGAATAGACACTTGGGAGCATATGTGAAAGTCATTTGATGGGGATGTGAAGGTTTTTAGATATGAGTGAAGGTAGTCACGTAAAAAGGTAGTAAGGGGGTAGGAAGGAACATTATGGAGACTTAGGGAAAATGGGGTACATAATGAATATCTAACCATGTAATACTAACCGGCCTACATGTTCTTGGTATTCCCCTTAAGGCTTACACTCGGGGATATTAATGCATAAAAACCATTTAAAGAGAAATCATTGGTAAGAGTGGAAAATAAGGTGTACACACCCTCCTCTTAACTCGAGGATACTAAGACACTTTTAAACCTTGAGAAATAAACCCTAATACTTTGAGACAAAACTATATTGATCTAGTAACCCTTAAACTATTATGTAACATGCATGCTTTATTTAATTTATCAATGTAAAACATCTATCCATAGCATCAAGTTAGAACTATATGAAAAAGATATCTATAAAAGTGACACATATTTGATAGGTGAAATAAGTACCATTAACTTATCATTATATTCTTATGTATAATAAGATGCATACCTCCTCTACACACATGCATGTGCACACACACACACACACACACACACACACACACACACACACACACACACACACACACACACACACACACACACGTGCATAAACACACACACACGCATACACGCACACACGCGGGCGCGCACATGCGCGCGCGCGCAAGCTCACGCTCACGCTCAAACACACACACACACGCTCACGCTCACGCACACGCACACACACGCGCGCACGCACACACACACACACACACGCACGCACGCACACGCACGCGCACACACACACACACAAATGATTCCTAAACATGTAAATGTATTTTCATTTAAGTACATATATGTTTTCTAAGAGTAATTGTACAAGCTTGGTGTATCATTGAAAAAACACATAGATTAAAGAAATGACTAAAAGTCATGATTACAATTATGATGCATTAATTAAAAACTTCAATGTGGCGGAGTTAGTTGAAGACATGGAAATTATATTATCTATGCAATGGTGTAAAAGACAAAGAAATACCATGTTTTATATTCACAAAAATAGGGGTTTTGACCATAACCACCATTATTGAAGGGATTGTTCCTTTTAGTTCACGTGGTCAAACCTCCATCAAGGCCTAAACTAGATAATAGAAAGATTGAACAAAGACATGATAGTTGAACGCAACATATTGTCCCTTTCCCACTAGTTTGATATAGGATTCTTCGTGATGTTCCAAGGTCTTTAAATTTAAAATCCACCCATCAAAATCAAGCTCATTTAGGAGGATCCTACAAAAAAACTATCTACAAATCAGTTATATTTGAACACAACCAAGCTAAAGTATAATAGAAGTATTCGTCATATCCAGTTGTTTGGAATATTGTTGTAAGACCCACATGAATTTTTGAGTGGATTAAATAGTGGTTTGGTGATATCACTTGCACCATCATGTTTATGCATATTTTTTCGAGAAGTGGCATATATTATGATGATATTTCATCTTTCCCAATGTATAGATTTTTTTAAGGTTATATAAGAATGTAAGGAGGTATCCTTTGATCTTATATTTAAAATCCAATATATAACATAAAGACACATAATGGTTGAGGCATGTAGGAACAAGGCCTAAAAACTATGTTGTTACATAATGGTTCAAATTTGGATGGGATTTTCAAAGATTTTTTCCAACATCTTCATGCTCCATAATCCTTAATGCATATTAATACTATCAAAGAGGTTATCAAAAACTTGGTAAAAATTCTTGATATATTTTTATTCTTGTGACTTTTTTCACTTGATTAGCATTGAAATGTTTTAAAAGAAAATTGGCCAGTCATAATTCTATGAGTATTAATGGTTTCCTTTACAAGTTTTAAAAATTATCATGGGGTGGAGTTTGGATTTGATATCCATTGTATGTCCCTTAAAATTGTTGGAAATATGTCTTATTAGAATATACAACTTATACAATATTGTTTATGAGAGAATGGAGTAGGATAAAACCTTCGACCAAGATCTACTAGTGTTAAAATTTGACTTAGTGAGAAAGCATACAATAGAAACTATTTTCCCATTCAAGTTCTTGGATATTTGGTTAATGATTTGTATATTCTCTTTAATGACACCTTTTCTTACCTTATCATTAATGGAAAAAAATTGACATTTATAGAACTTTTAAGCCTATGCGGTGTTTGATTATTTTCTTCTCAATTACTCTTTTGGATGTTTCTATTCTAAGTGACATACGATATCAACTTATCAATGCCCACTTTTTTAATGATTATAATCCTTTTATAAGAAGAGGATCCACTCTTAATGGTGGCCATGGAAAACCTTGATGTATTTTTGTTTCCTTTAAATACACATGTTAGTGCAAAATCACAAAGACCCCCAAATGAGTTATGGATCTGCTTTTCTAAGGCAAGGTCATTTGGTGTGATTTTCATAACATTGGATCATTCCCCAAGCTATGGGACTTGTAAATGGGAATGATCCTCCAGAGAAGGCTGGTTCCTCTTCCTAATCCTAGCACTAAACTACTTCTAAGGAAGGAAATGCAACTATCTACTCCTAATCTAACAATTCCAAGGGACCAAGAGGAGAGAGAGAGAGAGAGAGAGAGAGAGAGCATGAAAATAAAGAAATCCTACACTACAGAGGTGATAGCACCGAGAAAAGGGAACGAGATATTCTATTGAGGGAGAAAGAAATAGAGAAAATGGAGATGAGGGAGGTCAGACAGAAGTGACACGACCCAGATCTTCAAATTCGCCATTAAACTCCATGAAACACAATATCTTGCACCTGCAAATGTGAAATACATGCACGTAAAAACAAATGCGGAAGGGAGGGGCATGGATAAATATAAAAATGATGCAAAGGGTTGAAGAACACCACAAAAACATGTTTTTATTGCTCTAGAAGGTGCACAAACCATTACATTTATGGAATAGAGGCACAAATACATTTTCCAGGCATGGGAGAAGGTTCGTTGCTCAAAAATGGTGTCGAGAAACAAATTTGACAGAGTTTCTCTATGCCCATAATGTCTCTCCTTTTCAAAATGAGAAGTGTTACAATATATAGAAAGAATAAGAGAGAGAGAGAGAAGAGGGAAAAAATTGAATCCTACTTCAACCACCCCGAGATATGCATCGTATCCCGCTTTGAAAGTTCAACCACTGAATATCAATGCCTTCTACAAATTCACCCACAATATGTCACTTCTAGTTTCCCAGTGGATTGAATCGAATCAGATCTGGTAGTTGAAGAGATTGGATTCTGCGTTAATGGCCTAGAAGAATCTTCTTCATTTTTTCCTACCAAGTCCTGAAAAATGATTTTGAATCCTTTCATGGTGTAGAGGACGTCGAGACGCTTCCAACATTGTCAGATTTGTAATATTTCAAGCCTTGAGTTGAAAGATACGCCCCTTCGAAGTTTGTATCGGTCCGTACAGGAGGGCAAGGAAACAGCTTGAAAAATGGGTCCCCTTTGATATGGGACATGTGGCAGTCATATTAGAGCAAAAATCGGGCTCACGGGTCCGTAATTTAACTTTTCCCCTTTTCGCAAAATACAAAACTCAGAAAACCCCCGCGGCCCCGAAGCTTCACCTTTGACTCTGCTTGACAATTTTCCCCTGCCTCCATTTCATCCTGAGACACGTGGAGAGGCGACGCTTGTTTGAGCTTCTCTTTTTTCACATAATTTCTTTTAAACTTTCGCAGCCCCGCCATTCCATTGTAGAGTCTCTGTGTAACCTTGTTTGTCATCCTGGAATGTGAGCTCGTGGTCTGAGTCGTTTCCTTCATAATTTCCTTATGTGCAGGAGTTGTCTTGACCAAATTTGTCGGGGGTGAATTTGGGATAACAATTTGGCGACTCACGGGGACATCTTCCTGCTAGATGAAGAGACCAGTGGCCTTGGAGCATCCATTGGGCATGGAGTCAAGAATGATGGCCTGACATTGATCCTTCTTATAAAATGGACTCCCCGACTCCCTGCACTTTTCTGACCTCTGAATCACTTAGAAACCCGCTGAAACTTGAAGTTGAACTTCACCAAAAGCCAACTGAATGCACTGTGCAAGAGCAATACAACAACACCAAAAACTATATACAAATTGAAAATCATACATGCTCCAAATGGAACATGCAAAGTGTGCAAAAGCACTTCTTCTGCTGAAAACAAACCTACCTACTCTACTCTAACCAAGAGAAAAGGGAACTCAAACAAAACCTGCAACTGGTAGGGAGAAATAGCTTCCCTTCCTAAAAATGGCAGCCATGCAACTGATTTGGCACTGAACATGGCTGGTTGGATGAGTGAAAAACTAACTACAAGTTGTTCTTCCACCCAAATCACCAAAGTATCAACTGAAGACAAAACCAATACCTCTTTTAGTTGCTCTGTATTTGGATTGAAGAGGTATGGCAGCCAATCTTTGATGCTTTGTAGCTCATCCTCATTCTCTGAAGTAGGCATGACTAATTTTGGTTTCTCCTTTGGCTCCAATGAAGCCAAGTACCTGATTGGGCACGGTCTAATCCTTTGGATGTGCCCATTTCTCTGAAATTCAACTCCAAAAATGGAGTCTTCTTATGGACCTTCTTGAGTGGATGGTGTGAGGGAGATGATGACATCCTCCTGCCTTTTCTCTTCCTCCTCCTTTGAAGAACATGGAAGATCAAGATCTTCCAACCTTGGTTCTAGAGGGCCATTGTGAGATGCAAGTTGTTGTCCTTGGATGTTCTCCTTCATGGCAGTAGGTTCGTGTGCTTGGAAGGTTGAAGATGGAGGAAAAAATGATGTTATCTCCTCAGGCTCCTCTTCATTAAAGCAATCTTCCAAGTCTGACAGGTAGTCTGCCTCCTTGTTGTCCTATTGCATGTGCTCTACCTCCTCCATGGTGCCTTCCTGATCTGCAACTTGATCACCATGGCTCCCTTCACTTTCAAACATGAAGTTTGAAAGATCAAACTCTTCTTCAACATCAGAGCTTGAAGGGGATGAAGTGGGAGGAAGAACTGAAGGTTCTTCTATAGCCTGCTCCACACTCGGGGCCTCTGAAACTATATGGTCCTCCTCCTCTTCGTAAATTCAAACTCATCCACCACTGGCTCTTCAACCTTGACCTCCTCTATTGGCTTGACCATCAAGGGGATCTTTGTAAACCCAAATTTAGCAGCCCAACTCATCAGATTGTTTGTTATTTCTTTTCTGTTGGGCTCCTCTTCTTGTTGTTCTTGATTGGATTCTTGAGTATCTTCCCAACATGGACTTGGGAAAGTAAGAGGAGTGGTAGGTTGGGGTTTAACCAGCTTTGCAATTGTTTGTGGTGGGGAGGGAGGTGGAACTTCTTGTTTGTTCGGAGGGGATGACTGTTTGGAAGGGAAAAGGGCAGAAGAACTGAAATGGGATGGTAGACTAAGGAATGGAGAAATGGATTTCACACTTAGGGCAGCATATAATGGGAAGCTTGGAAATTGAAGCTCAAATTGAGATGGTGTTTCTTGAGGAGTGGAGAGAAAATTACCAGATAATGGTGTAGGATTTACCCATTGACAAGGTTGCCTGGCACCAAATTCATAGGCCTTGATCTCCTCAGTCCATTGTGCAAGTTGGGGTAGCATTTCAACCATGAAGTCTAGCTTCTCCTGAGGGCTGTAATGTCTTGGAAAAGGGCCTTCCCATGGACAAGGTGCCCTGTAACCAATCTTGAATGCCTTCATTCATGTTATGCCCCTTGACTGAACCATGCCAACCTCCATTTTTTGAATCTTCTCCAATAGACCAGCATCCTCTACATAACTATCACCATCATATGCGTCCCCTTGTCCTTGATAAGATTCATAGTCAAACTGGTTTTGACACTACTCATATGGGTAAGCATAATGGTCTTGGATCTAATTATAATATTGATCTGGAGGAGTTGGGAAATACATTGGAGGTGGATTGTATTGTTGTAAGTGTGAGTTCCATGAAGGGAATGAAGTCATGATTGCACAACCTCATGAAATGGGAGAAAATGAAAGAGATGGAATAATAAAATGGATGAAATGAGTTGAAATGGATGGAAAAGGTCTGCAACTTAGATAATGGGTTTTTGACCAGATGGAGTTACTAGATGTGCTGAAAGTGCCTCCAAAGGCTGAAATCTTCACCAAGAGCACATTGAACCTGATGAAGTGAAGTGGTAAGGTGTTTCAGACCTCTCCCACCAAGCGTGCCAAAACTATTAGTGTCAAATCACAACATCCCCAAATGAGTTATGGATCTACTTTTCTAAGGCAAGGTCATTTGGTGTGATTTGCATAACATTGGATCATTCCCCAAGCCGTGGGACCTTGCGAATGGGAAAGCTCTCCAGAGAAGGCTAATTCCTCTTCATAATCCTAGCACTAAACTACTTCTAAGGAATTAAATGTGACTATCTACTCCTAATCTAACAATTCCAAGGGACCAAGGAGAGAGAGAGCATGAAAATAAAGAAATCCTACACTACAAAGGTGATAGCACCGAGAAAAGGGAACAAGATATTTTGTTGAGGGAGAAAGAAACAGAGAAAATGGAGATGAGGGAGGTCAGACAGAAGTGACACGGCCCAGATATTCAAATTCACCATTAAACTCCATGAAACGCAATATCCTGCGCACCTCTGAAATGTGAAATACATGCACAGAAAAACAAATCTGTAAGGGAGAGGCACGAAGAAACAACAAAACAATGCAAAGGGTTGAAGAACACCACAAAAACATGCTTTTATTACTCTAGAAGGTGCACAGACCATTACATTTCTAGAATAGAGGCACAAATACATTTTCCAAGCATGGGAGAAGGTTCGCTGCTAAAAATGATGTCAAGAAACAAATTTGACAGAGTTTCTCTATGCCCAGAATGTCTCTCCTCTTCAAAATGAGAAGTGTTATAATATATAGAAAGAATAAGAGAGAGAGAAGAGGGAAAAAATGAATCATGCTTCAACCACCCCGAGATATGCATCATATCCCGCTTTGAAAGCTCAACCACTAAATATCAATGCCTTCTACAAATTCACCCACAATATGTCACTTCTAGTTTCCTAGCGGATTGAATCGAATCAGATCTGGTAGTTGAAGAGATTGGATTTTGCATTAATGGCCTGGAAGACTCTTCTTCATTTTTACCTACCAGGGCTTGAAAAATGATTTTTAATCCTTTCATGGCGTAGAGGACATTGAGACGCTTCCAACAGTGTCAAATTCACAATATTTTGAGCCCTGAGTCAAAATATATGCCCCTTTGAAGTTTGTATCGGGTCCGTACAGGAGGGCAGGAAAACAACTTGAAAAATGGGTCCCCTTTGATATGGGACATGTGGCAGTCAGATTAGAGAAAAAATTGGGCTCGTGGGTCCGTAATTTATCTTTTCCCCTTTTCGTGAAACACAAAACTCAGAAAACCCCCGTGGCCCCGAAGCTCCGCCTTTTGACTCTGCTTGACCATTTGCCCCTGCCTCCGTTTTGTCCTGAGACACGTGGAGATGCGGTGCTTGTTTGAGCTTCTCTTTTTTCTCACACAGGGTCGTTTAAACTTTCGCAGGCCTTTCCATTCCATTGTAGAGTCTCCCTGCAACCTTGTTTATCGTCCTAGAATGTGAGCTTGCGGGTGTCGTTTCCTTCATAATTTCCTTATGTGCAGGAGTTGTCTTGACCAAATTCACCGGGGGCGAATTTGGGATAACAACACCATTTGATGAGATAGGATTTAATGTTACATACATTTCTATTCTCATATAACCCTTTGGCTACATATGTTTAACTAGAAATGGGTTGGATATCGAGAAATCTTTTTAAAAAATCTCCTTTAATTTTTAAGATTCAGCCTCATATTTATGGAATTATATTGTTCATATACATAATCAATTCTCCTTCCTTATAGGTGATTAGTTGTAACTTTTATCTAAAGCACTCTTAGTTTCCCATGTCCATTACAAATTTTATTTAGAACTTAGTATAGCTACATATAATGTGCTAAATTTTTATATGGATTTCCTTCAAGAAAAAATTGATAGAGGTGAAATATTTCACATAGTTTCGATTTGGATTCACATTGTATGCACTAGAGATGTTTGGGGATGAGTCGATTGATTGGTATTAAAAATAAAAGGTATTAAAGGAAATGACGTATAGGAAATTTTAATTTAATAGATGTTATTTTTCACGGATGTCAATATGGGAGAAGATCTTGGAAGTGGTTTGTCCTCTATTTTTCGCTTGTTGCTTATGTGCCTATCAAGATTGTGGGTACTTTTGTAGTTAAAATTATTTGAAACTCATAAAGAGGCAATCATTTTCATACTATTTGTCTATGAATGACCAATATCTTTGAGTTTGGTGCCCATGTATTTTAAACCACCATGGAAAGCCTCTTGTAGCGGCTCATTTAGTTAAAGACCTACAATGGTTCAAGTATGGATAAGAATATTATCACAATTAAATACTTGTAAGAACAAGTTTCTCATCTATTTGGAATCCTTGGTCTAGATTCAAGACTAAATTTAGTCACATCGATGTAATTTTGAAACTTATATTAGGTTCCCATATAAAAGTTTAGGTGACATTGCTATGTCATGTGAAGGACACCATAACAAAAGGAGCCACTATGGAACCTCCTTTTTCTAATTTTACATGAAAATATTCTCTCCTTATCAAATTAATTATCCCTTAGAGGGATTTGTTATTTGAGTCTCCCTCTTGAATACAAATAATTTCCTCAATTGACATTCATCGTGTCTTTTTCCCACTCTTAACAAAAATTGCATGTGTCCCTTAAAAATTCTTGAGAGACAAGTGAAAGGAAATGACATGACTTGGATGGATATCTTACTTGAGGGTACTAACAAAAGTCAAGATTTGACACCTATCCCAAGCCTTTTTCTCCATTTTATACACATTCGATAGTATTTTTGAAACCCCAATTGCCCTCTAATGCCATAAGCTTTATTTTTTTAAATGTCAATATTATTAACTATTTTAAATATTTACTACAAATATTTATTAAATATACATTTAAACAACTTGTAGACACTGAAAATTGCTCAAAATCTCTATTACATTATTCTTTTGTCAGAATTATATGTACATGAGTTTTGAACAATGAAACAAGATCTTAGTGGCATCAGTTCTTCATTGATTTTCTCTTTGTTACTTGATTGAACTCAAACTATTGTTATTTTTCCTCTTTGATTAGATTTTGAGCCTTTATACAAAGATCTCTGACACCCTAATTTTATTGTTTATTGTTATTTAAAATTGGGTCAAGATTGTACATACGATCTTGACCATAGTGTACAATTTTGACCCCTTTTGTTTTCTATTTGTTTTATCTACATGGGCCCATTTGTCACTCTTTTACCTTTTGGTTTATATCTTTTAGGTTGGCCTTTTCCCACCACTAAGGTCCTAATTTCAAAGTAAGAACTAATATATATACAAGTCTAACCTAAACATTTATTATCTAGCATTCACCAATCTATCTATAACATAATGAATTGGAAAAGTATGGAACACTTATGCATATTGCATACACGGTATAAGAGGGCATAGATATGGTTTTCTTATCAGCACACAAGGGTTTGATTAAGATGAAGTAGTTTAGCCCACTATCAGTTTGGAAACACAAGGGAAAAGTTAGGACAAGGGATAGTTACATGTACATCAACACAAAACACTAAAAGAACCACACATAGTTTTAAATCTAGTGCAATGCTTGGTGAAATCACAAAATGGTGACTCGAGGTCAGTTTGACTCGAGCATTTGGATTTGTTTTATATAATGTTTGCTTGAGTGTGTTGTAGGATAGCCAGGGTTTGTTTGCAAGTTCACATGTTAACCCTAGGGTTTGGTGTGATATTGAAGATTCCAAAAGGAGATAAACAACGAAATAGAGTGACACCGAAGTTTCCAAAACCCCATTTCCTACAAGGTCAAATCATCTAGTAGGTCCAGTGTTGTGTTATACGATCCTTCCCTAGTTATGCGGTCCTGACCAAGAAGGCACACATGCATAAATCTTGATTTACACAGCTTTCTAGGGTTTATTCCAATTTCAAATCTCTCCCCGACTCATCTTGGTTATCATCCGAACTAACTAGGTGATTTTTTCTATCCTTTTACACTTGTGATTACATGTATCTCCCACTTAGAATGATTTCTATATTGTATATGCCTTGTATCGACCTAAAATATAACTTTGAATTCATTTGTAATATTAGTTTCGAAAGAGTTGACGAATCGTATCGGAAACTGTGCACCATGATCAAGTTACACTCTGGTTGAATCGTAATGGCTCCAACGTAATCACAAGAAGAATCAATTAATAACTGAACAATCTTGCATAACAGAACAAAGCTTACACATGTAGAGAAAAGACAACGAAGTGTCTTGGCATACTCATAAATGAATAGTGAAAGGGTACATATAGGGTGCTGAGTAACCCTAGTGCATGACTCAATAAAAAACCCTAAACCTAACCCATGTGAGATGACCCTCCAATATGTGAGGAGGACACATAGGATAACTCACACCAACACCCCCTTCATCAAAGTTAGGGTAGCGGTTATGATGAGTCAAACTAAAAGAGAAGACACTCCTAAACAACTAAGAAAGATGTGTCAATGGGGCCTGGAAACTAAAGGCCTAATAAGGTGCCCATATACAAACACAATCTTCCTAGAAGAAGAAGAAGAAAAGAAGGACTACATAGCCCGAAGAAGATGAGCAGTTGCAGAAGACCTCACCCCAAGAAGAGACCATAAGTGAAGAAACTTCATCTCAGTGAAGGGCTTGGTAAATAAAATTACAATCGATCAGGTTATCCAGAATGTATTGAATGTCGATGATGACATCATGAATAAGCTCTCGTATGAAGTGCATATGGATCTCAATGTGCTTCATCCGCTGATGCTGGACTGGATTTCTACAAATAGAGATAGTGCTCATGTTATCACAGTAGATAATGGTAGGCCACCGAAAGTGGATGCCAAACTCGTTAGAATACCACGTGCCAAATAGCTTATGTGGCAGCGTTAAGCGATCCTCTTTATTCTTCCTCTCGTAGATGATATCACAATTTCATTCTCGCTTCTTGCTAGACTAACTAATAGGACCCAACCAGAGAGAAAATTGTAGCCGGAAGTAGATTTCGATGATCTAAGTCACTAGCCCAATCAGAATCTGTGAACCCAATCAATTCAATATCTACCCCTCCATGATAGTGAATGCCATCAGTATAAGTGCCACGAACATAATGAAGGATCTATTTAGCTACTTTCCAATGCAGCTCATGTGGCTCCTACATGAATCTGGACACAATCCCAACAGCATACAATAAATTTGGTTGAGTGTGAGTCAAGTAAATCAAGCTCCCCACCAACTGTCGATAAAGAGTACCATCAACCAAGGGAGTAGAGCAATTTGAAACCAACTTAACCCCGAAAAGAAAAGGAGTAGGAGAAGACTTGTAATCGGACATCTAAAAACAAGCTAGCAAATCAAGAGCATACTTAGGTTGCGAAATCAAAATTCCCGAGTCAAATTGTGAAATCTAGATCCCAAGGAAGTAATGAAGCAAACCTAATTCAGTCATGGAAAACCTATTGGCCAAGGTGATCTTCACAGAATCAATAATAGAGGAAGAGTTTCCTGTGATCAACAAGTCATCAACATAGAGAACAAGAATGAGTATGGAGTCATCTTGCCGTAGAATATAAACATTTGGATCAAAATGACACCTAGTAAACCCTAATGTAAGTAAAAAGGAGTCCATCTTGGCATACCAAGCCCAGGGGCTTGTTTAAGGCCATAAAGAGACTTATTTAACTTATAAACGAGGGAGGGATCTTGGACATAACCCGAGAGGTTGTTCCATATAGATCTCTTCCTCTAGGTCACCATGAAGGAAGGCACTCTTAACGTCCATTTGATGGACTTTCCATCTGTTCGCTTTGCAGCAATGGCTAAGGTCAGTCGAATAGAAGTCATCTTCGAAATTGGAGCAAAGGTTTCAATTAATCAACCCCACTATCTGGGAGAAACCCTTAGCTACTAGTCATGCGCTTTAAAATTTTCGACGTCTCCATCTACTCCATACTTTGTTCGAACACCCACTTACTACACCAAAAAAATTTTTCTTCCTTTCGGAAGAGGGTGAGATCCCAAGTATCATTCTTCATGAGAGAGGAATACTCCTCATCCATGGTAGAATCCCACTTAGGAATACCAGAAGCCTCCCGGAAAGACTATGGATCAGAAGTAGAGGTGAAGAAAGAGTGGGGTCCAATGAAATATGAGTGAGTATGTCTCATATCCAAAGTATCTCCAACTAAATCTCCAACACTTTACAAAGTTTTTTCCTAGCCCAAAGAGGACCAGGAGGATCAGGCTCGAGTCGAAGATTCTTCACTTGAGTGAGAAGGGACATAGTCCTCATCATCACTACTTCAGTCGAATCGAAGACTCGAGAGTCTGATGGTCGGGGAGGATCGGGAAGAGGAGCACGCTCAACAGCATCATCATCTGATGAGTCAGAATCTGAATCAGCGAGTTGAAGAACCTCAATAGGTGGAGAAGTAGAAGTCGAAGAAGACTCATCAAACTTAACACTTCTCTCAATATACACTCATGAAAAGTAGGATTCATCAATCATATCCCTTCACGCCATCAGGATACCCTACAAAAATATAAGGTTTGGATTGTGGTTCCAAAGCCTTGCATTTCTTTTGGGAATCGAGCCATAGCCTTGGATTCAAAGACTTAAAGGTGCTCAACATCGGCTTGCATCCAAACCAGGCTTGAAAGGGTGTCATCCTCTTATCTTGCCTTGTGTGGAACACGGTTTTGAATGTAATTTGCACAATTCACTACTTCGGCCCAATACTGTGGAGTAAGAGACTTCGAGTGAATCATACAAGTGGCCATCTCCTTGAGTACGGTTCTTTCTTTCTATGACTCCAATCTTGTGAAGGGCTATAAGCAATCGTATCTGCAAAGAGATCCCTTGAAGTACGAAAATCCATGAACCTATTGTTTACATATTCACCTCCATTTTCGGTTTGAGAACCTTGATAGACCGTTCCACCTGTTTCTCGTGAAGAACCTTAAAGTCCTAAAATGTTTAAAGACTTTAGACTTAAGCTTAAGAAAATATACCCAAGTATATCGTAAAAGTCATCAATGAAAGTTAGCACATAAAGAGCTCTAGTAAATGAAGGAGAAGGAAATGGACCAGAATTATCGTTGTGAACAAGATCCAAGGGATGAGTAGCTCTCCAGGATTTTCCTTTATCAAAGTTTTTTCAAGATGCTTTCCAAGGGTACAACCCTCACAAAGACCCTTAGAAAACTTGACGTGGGGTAACCCGTTGACCATTTCATTTTGGCTCAATTGTTCAAGGTAGTGATAATTTAGATGCCCGAAATGCTTATGTCATAGCTTACTAACCTCATTTGCATGAGTGAGCGAGGTAGTGGGCGTAGAATCAATAGTAAAGTGGGAAAAGGTATATAACCATGAACGGTGATCAACCTTTCCCTCAGCCATTGTAGTGTCATTGTTAAGCTCACGAATAATCAACGAGTTAGGACCAAATTCCACTCGCATTCCTTCACCAAGGTGAGTAATTTGGTAAACCGATAGGAGATTGGTAGAGAGATTAGGAACACTCAACACCTTGTTAAATGTTCCCCATCCATCTCTACTCGATCCACTACTAAAAACCCGACACTTTGTCGTGTCATTACCCATCGTGATTTGGGACATGCCACAAGGTTCGATGTTGGAAAAATCAACATGCGAAGAACCCATGTGGTGTGAGGCACCAAAATTGATAATCCACATCGATGAAGGAGAAACTCGCTCTGACAAGGGCCTTTCTTTTCTTCTTATCATTTTTAGAACTTTTTGCAGAAAGACTCGGCCTTCGGAGCACTTTGTTTTATGGATTCAGAACACTTATTTTATTCTTCTCAAGTAAATGAGATAAGTGATCAATCTGTTTCCGAAAATAGTGGTGCTCGTCGTGACCAGACTTCTTGTAATAGGAACACAAAAACTTGCTTTTTGTGCCTTAGGCTCAGAATTCGAAGTGTTTGTGTCATTTTTAGGTTTGGTCTTGGTTTCTTTCTTAGGTTGATCCTTTGTTTCTTTCTTCTTTTCAATCTTCTTTCCCTTACTAGTACTTGCTACAAGGGCATGTGACTTGGACTTGAGAGACCCCATTTGAATGAGTTTGTCATGTTCTCGAATGAGTTGGGACGAAAAATAGTCAAAGGAGGGCATAGTCCAAGCATCGCCCAAAATAGCTTTTGTAGCGTAGAAAGTTGACACGAAGACAAAATATTCGGGACCTAGCTTAGAGAGAATCAACAAGATTAGTTGAGAATCTTTCTTCTCTACTTGACATCCCTTTAACAACAATCTAATGTGGACAAATTTTGAGAAGAAATCTTGTAGGTTTTCAAATTCACTAGGATTTACCCTAGTAGTTCATTTTCCAACTCATGCGCTCTCATGTCATCTTGTTGTCCAAACATTGCATCCATCGTTTTCCACACGATTTAGATGTTTCGACGCCTCAATGTGGAAGAGCAAGTCGGGAAACAGACATGCAAAGAAGACCTAAAGCTTCATCACTACGTTTAACCACTTAGATTTTTCAGATCGTCATCCTGTTGATCTCGCCTCCCATGGTGATGCGATATAACCCTTTACCCCTTAGTTTCATAATCATTTTCGATCTCCATTCAAAGAAGTTGAACGACATAAGAAAAGGAATTGAAAGTGCATCCATAGTGAAGAGAGAGAGAGAAGAAATGTAGAAAAGAAACACAACCACCCAGGACAATATAATAACCCCCTACTTTCGGCACTTTATAGTTTAGTGCGTTGATTACAATCGGGTCCATGCGTGCGGTTGGAAACACTTGGTAACTCGACTTGCAATCAACATAATAACACGCAAGAGAGGAGACCACAACAGTGTTTCGTGGAGTGCAGCAAAAAAAAAGGACACCGTAAACAAGCACAAAGCAAAAGACAAGGAAGGAGGTGAAAGAAAATCCTGGTTGTGAGAAAAAAAGCGTCTCACGTCACAAAGAGTACCCCCTTGCTGCAGACTGTGGTGGATGCGCTCACTAGTCAAGCAATAATAAGGGTAAAATACAATGTTTTGTGAACTCAAGATGAGTCCAGATGATCTTCAGAATGTCGGAAAGGCACGCGGAAGACAAAGAGTGCTCAGAGTGTCACTACACACTTGAGCGCACGATTAGTAAAAAAATCGACACTAACGCCTAAAAAATTATCGTTTAGAAACGTCCTAGTTTAGCTAATTTGAGAGCTTTTGGAGTTAAAAAAATGATATTTAACGTTAATTTAAAAGATAATTTTTAAAATTATTTACTAAACGTAAATGATAATCGTAAATAAATAATAATAATTTAATTTAATTTATAATGATTATTTAATATCTAATTAAAAAATTAATTAAATATTATGAATTAAAAAGATTTTAAAAAAATCCTAAAAAAAAAAACTTTCCCTTTTTTTAAAAAAAAAAATTAAATTAAATAAATCTAATTTTAAAAAATTAAAAAGCTTCTTTTTAAATAGAAAGAATTTTTATTTTTAAAACTTTACCAAAAAAACTTGCACATTTTTTTTTAAAAGTGAAAAGGCATACGAATTAAAAAAAAAAAAAAGAATTTTTAAAAAAGAAAACTTTGTTTTTTTTTTAAACGCAGATTTTAAAAAGAAGATTTAATAAATACAAAGCAAAACAAAAGGAATTGTACCTTTTTGGAACTGTGGTTTGATTTTTAAGTTTTATTTTTGCTGTTGCAGAGGTTGCGGATTGCAAAAGAAAATGGATAGGTGTCTTTTGGAGCGGCCATGGAGGGAGGAGGGAGGGAGGGAGGAAGGAGCATGCAGCACCACGACCACGCAACACCAAAAAAACAATCGTGTCTTTGTAAAATGCACAGGTATGGTGTCTTTTGGAGTTGTGTCTTTGTAAAATGCGTAGGTTTGGAATGGTGACCAACAAGGAAACACTGCAGACCATGGCAAAAAAACACAAAACCGACCCCCAAAAAAAATGTAGATCACGAGCCGACCAAAAAAAAGGCCACAGATGAGGGTTTAGAAAGCTCGGGGTAGAGCTAAAACTGAACACTTAAACCTGCAAAACACCAAAAACACAGAGAGCCAAGCAAAACCAGAGATCTACAAAATTTCAGTTTAATAAAAGAATTAAAAAACTAAAAAAAAACTCTAGTTTAGCGGATCTGCTAAATGTAGCTGCAGCTAACTAATTTTAGCTGCAAAACCCCTGAAAAACTCAAGGAGATCTGCACATGCACAAAGAACACAACAAAACTGAAAACTTTCCAAGAGCAAGAATGTTAGATATGTTAGCAAGGAAAAACCAGAAAATAATGATTGAAAACTTGCACGAGGAGTTAAAAAAATAAAAAACAAGAGTAATCACAACTCAAAAAATGAGTGCACGTTTACCCGATCTCAGCTCTGATACCATGAAAGAGTTGACGAATCGTATCAAAACTGCACCATGATCAAGTTGCACTCTGGTTGAATCGTAATGGCTCCAACGTAATCACAAGAAGAATCGATCAATAACTGAACAATCTTGCATAACAGAACAAAGCTTACACATGTAGAGAAAAGACAACAGAGTGTCTTGGCATACTCATAAATGAATAGTGAAAGGGTACATATAGGGTGCTAAGTAACCCTAGTGCATGACTCAATAGCAAACCCTAAACCTAATCCTAAACCTAACCCATGTGAGATGACCCTCCAATATGTGAGGAGGACACACAGGATAACTCACACCAACAGCTTTCTATATTATCAACTCAAAAGGACTAATTAGTTTAATCTGGTTGATTAAAAACTATATAAATAATAATATTTTATCCTAAAATAATGTTAACAAATGTAAATATCATTATATGAAAATACTTTAACTATTTATTTTCATCTAATCTAGAAATCTTCAATATAAAATTCAATTTATAAATACAAAATAAAAGTCACTCGAATTATTTGACCATCTTTAAATTTTCCAAAGACAAGTGAGGTTGGCCATCAAATCTCATCCCTCGTACTGAACTCTCCCTAGTGTAAAAATAATTAGAAAATGAGTTGAGTGATTCTTCCCCCGCATGGTCACGATAGCTTAATTTTATTTTTACATCGTAAGAATTTATAGTCCGACTTTTTATCAATTTTTGTCATCCTTTTGTTGCTTCTTTTCCATTATGTTGTTCATTTCCATTTGTCTTCTTTACCTTTCCTCACCCTTTTGTCGCTCTCTCCTATTTGATTTGTGTCGTGAAAAGTTTCACATATTATATTTTAAACCTTGAACATATATTCTTACCTTTACAATAGTCCTCCATTATATTATAGTTATGATTTACTTATATTTGATTCATGGAGGTTTGTGATTTTTTTGGGTCATTGTCGGTTTAAATGACATTTATTCTTCAATAACATTAGAGTCATAATCTTCATATGTGTAGTTGTAATTAGTCTCACATATTATATTGCTATTACACAAAAGCAAGAACTTTATGACATCGCTTAGGTATGTATAAATTTATGTTGGAGATATTAAGGCTTCTTGTAGGAAGATAAATAAATTTTAAAAAATGAATTAAAAAAATGGTGTCGTCTCTTTCGATGGTTTAGTTGTTTATAATTGTAATTCATTTGTAGTGTAATGGCTTCTTAGGTCCATTTCATATTTACATCAATTTGCAATTCATTGAAAAAGAATTTCTAAGGCATCTACCCTTCAAATCCCTTTTACAAATATGTTGGTTTAATTGTCTTTGTAAAATGCCATCAAACTTGAATGTTGTGGTGTTATGATTTACAACATAAATTTATAGCATATATCTATTAATTATAATATTCATGTATCTAAAAGCTCTAATCAATCGTTTCATATGACTTTGAAATTTGGATGAAGTCAATGGTGGAGATTTAGTTTGAATAAATAGGAAGGCTTAACTAGCATTGGATGTGAGAGGAGTAATAAAGTAAGTGTAAACAATAGGTATTAAGGTGAATATTTTATCATAGTAATACCAAATTCACACATTCCTATACAAATAATGTTTGCAATATCAATTTATTGTAAATCCTACAAATAAGTAAATTTACAGTGACAACAATTTTATAGCAGTACCCTTAAAAATGTGCACAACTAAGTATTTTATAAAAATAGGAAGATAGCTCGCATCTATTTTAACAATTTTAATAAATATTTACATTTATCGATATAATTTTTATATAGATCACATTAAACGTGATGGTCATATTTCATATCTCAAGCTAAAAGTGACAAGTGATCTCAAAATTTTACAACTATGCCATTAAAACACGAAAAAGTGCTAACGACCATCAAATTTGAACCACGACTACCATCTATTCCATTTAAAAGAAACTGAGAAAAAAAACTATTTTCGTATGGTGTACATTTACACCCTAGAAGGACAAACATCGTTACTCTTTCAAGAGAAAATGAAATGCATTGACCACATGTTAATTGATGAAATGAATTTTGTAGGCCCAACAACGTTAAGCAATATCAACAATTGGTTGCAACAAGGGGTTACGGAGGTTGTTCACTTATTTTTATGGCGATTTAGCTCAATTACCCCTATTAATGATATTCCAATGTATGCAAGCAATTTTGTTGGCCACACATTATGACAAAAATTTAATAATGTTATAATATTAGACATTGATTTCCACCAACAAGGATGTAGTTCATAGCAAATAACATTCAAGAAACTATTGTCATCTTTCAAGGTAGAAGTGACAAAATTTTAGAAATTGTTTCTCAACTTCAATATGAAACAAGTTATATAGAACTCATATTAAGTTAAAATCCTTTGTAATACGATGCAAAAATACCACACATATTGATGAAGAAGATATAGAGACCTTATACTTAACAAAGATACAAACAAAAAACTATGCAATCTTTTCAGCTCACTATCATTGCACTTGAAGATACCGATAACATTCCCATTATTTTTCTTTAAATATTATAACAATACTACTTATATACACAATTCGGAAAAAAACGAAAAAAATTATTATTGAAATTTTGAGTTATAGAAGCATGTCAAATATTTATTGAGTTATTGTAAATCAAGGAAAACGATTAATCTTACTTCACACATCTCCCATATGTAAATCACCACAATTTAAGGAAAAACTTCAAACTTTCATGGTATACAATTGCAACCCATAGGAACAACTACTAATTATAATATTATTACTTAATTTTTGGAGTATTTCTAGGGTATTATACCCAATGTGATTGGTGGGGAATGCCAAAGACCCTACACAATTAGTTGATTCATCTTGCCCATAAAGGAGGACCCCATTTCAAAGTATTCTAAGGCATTCACTGTCCCTTGGATGAGGTCATTTGCAAACACTATTCCTTGCATGACAAAGCAATAGATAAGAGAATGCACACAAAATCTAAACTCTTGTTTGAATATAACAAAATCTAAACTCTTGTTTGAATATAACAAAATCTATGAACTTCCTTTGTCCCTATGTGAGTTGAACAAAATACAATAATACTACGTAGTTTATTTGATTTAGGCCATGGACTACACATGGCTTCAAAGGGTGCATGCCCCCATAGGTTGTGAAAAGCCACAAAATAAAATATGATATAGACAAATGGTCATTTTGTCCTAGTCATTTATGTGACACGTGGGCCTAGTGTTTTTAACTTTTTGTTTGTTTTTGACAGATTATGTATGACATGGTCTAATCTCCCTCTTTTATTTTTCCACATGCATATAACGTTTTTTTGAAATAAAACAAAGAAAATACATTTTTATAGATAACACTTAGAAGGCAAATAAAGACCGGATAGGGTGTAATATGGATAAATATACTTCTATTAAAAGATTAGAGGTTTTTGGTTCCTTCTTCTTTGAAGCTTACTATAATTCTTTCCAAAATTTATAGTTTATGAGGATTAAAAGATATTTTGTTTTTTTAAAAGAGATGTTTGATCTTCGCTAGTATTTGATTAAATACTTTTTATTTAAAAATGTTTGGTATTCAAATAAGGGAATTTTTTTTCCTAATTTGATTCTTGTTCAAGAATAAGTGAATGTTTGGTCTTGACTATTTTACTTTATTTTTGTTTTGTTGGAGTTGTTATTACACTCACCTTTTACCTTTTATCGCATTGTATTTTTTTCAGTGCCATAGGCCATTTTTGGCATTTCATGAATATTATTATTGTTATTAACTTACAATAGCATAGTCGAGGGTATTTAATCATTTTAGTGTTAATGTATTGATGTGTTTATTGATTATTTATTTAACTTTAATTTTTATCAATGCATTTTTTTATATTGCTTATTTTTTGACATTCTCTTTATATATATATATATATATATATATATATATATATATATATATATATATATATATATTATATATATATTCCTTATCAATTTCTTATTCTTTTTGGTGTGGGACCCTACATAATCCTTTTTTTTAATTTCTTATTTCCTTGTTTTCTCATTTTTCTAGTTTTTATTTAATTTGTATGTGCCTTGTGAAACATCTCAAATTGGTGTTTTGTTGTGACCTTACATTTACAAGTTAATTGACCCGATTACTTCTCCGTTGATTTAATCTTTTGCTCATGTTGTCATTTCCATATATGATAGAAATGGTCAATACTAATTCCATACTTTGTACGTAAATGGTCTTTTGTCTTATAGGACCTTTATACCCATAATCTTAGTGCCCCAATGTTTTCACACACGTTTGACAATGTTTTTCACACATATGTCGGTTTACGTGCCAATAAGGTCATGATTTGATATAAAGAATCCTATATATACAAAGATGCACTAGTGCATTTAGAAAACACATAGTAATCACAAGTGAATTTCATTAAATTGCAAAGAAAGAATATTTCTATTTCAAAAACATCCCTCGTGTCAAAAGTAGATTTCAAAGATATATAGAAGCATAGAGATTTTTCTAGTTGTTTACATACTGATAAACAAATATGGGTTGGGACTATTTCACTCCATGTGAATGCTTGTTGAAAACATTGTACTTATATGTTGATTGCCACTTTGTTCTCAAATGAGGAGCTTGTTAAATATCAAAAAGTTCATATTTGAACTCTAATATAATAAAGGTCCCAAAACATATTTGTTTTACTTAACACATTTTGTAGACGTGGAGGATAAATTACGATTTTGAAGGACAAATTTTCAAAAACTTCTAATGAATTCAAGCAAAATGGGTGAGGTTTTGAAGATCGAGTCAAGTGATCATAGTCATTGAATCATTTTTCATCTACTAGGAAGGGACCATTTATGTACCCATTTCATAAATTGTTAGTGTGGTTACGAAGTTTGTGATGTCTAGGTATGATTTTCCTCATTTAATGAACATATTCTTTATCACCTCGTCATTGACGATACTTCCCAGACTCACACAAAATTGATCATTATCCTACAAAACTATTTTACATTTTCCTATAATATAAATAGCCTATATTCATACAACTAAGTTTCATTTCTGATTTTAGTATATGATTAGATCTAAGTTGTAATGTGTTCTCATAAGTATAATAAAGTTATCAATGCAAAACCACTTTTCATATCTATATTTTTAGTATCCCACAATTATCTCAAACATCTAATCTAGTGTTTACACTTTATGTGCACCCATTTCCTTATTATCTTGTAGGGTTGTATTACATATTACTTAGGGTTTGTCTTATTTAATTGTTTCATACATTGATCCATACCCTAGTGCATCATTGTCTCATTCTATTTTTTTCTAATACTTCTCATCCTACATAGGTATGCACAAGTTTGAAATAATTATCATGAAAAATGCATTACAAACATTATTATAAAGTCACATGTTGGGTCATATTCTCATGTGACATACTAATAAACCTCTTATTACATGATGTCTTATTACGCCAAAGGTGTTTCTTACAATTGGATAAAGCTTGGGGCTCTTTGACATGTGTCAAGTAGATTAACGACGTGTGTTTTGGCGTACATCAATGTCATCCGTCTGGATCACCTCCAACTATTCAATCTACATGAGCCATAAGTGTTGTTCAATATGCATGTGTCATAAGTGGATTTACATTTTCATGTGTTGTAAGTGGATTTATATTACGTGGAGGTAACAATGACAACGACACTAGGGTTAAAGTAGACCCATGACTGAAGTATCCCGCACATGTAAAGAAAAAAAAAGAGGCTATGTAATGTGCTAAATGGTGACATCGTACATGCACATACCCCTTACCTCCGCACATGGAAAAAATGCAAAAATGACGCATGACAATGACTTATCTGTTTTTTAAATAAATTAATAATAATAAAACTCATTTGCAATGTGATGGCATATGGAAATAGATTTTAATATAGTATATTATATTAAATAAGGTTAGATTGGACAATTTTGTCAAAGTTTCTTCAAGGAAATGCTAGCTCTGTCAGACAGGCCTGGGTGGCCTACAACAAGGGTTGGTTGGGTGGCGTGTACGGATGTGCTCTAGCTTCCTCGAGCACGATTCAAGTGCAATTTTTGCCTCATGTGTGAGGACTATGAAATGTAACAACGGCCTCGATATTGACACGTCGAAGTGCATGTGCTCATTTTCCTCTTCCTCGGTAAGTACACGTGAGGACGTTTTAATGAAAGTTGAGCATTGCAGGTGTCGGTCCCTCACGTGTATATCGGCCACCGAGCGACTACAATCTTCCATAAACATACACTTGTCAAACATAGCCACTTTGGGTCCCACTTTGCCTTTTCACGGCGGGAAAAGGTTTAACATGCCTTACCAATTAAGTTATAATTTATAATTCATATTAATTTTATATATGATGTTTTATATATTTTTAATCATCCTCAATCATAAGCTTTAATTAATTATAAGTGTAATCACTAAAGTTTATCTCGGTCTAGCTTTTAATCATAATCATAATTATTAATGTTTATTTTGTAATAAGAAATCTTTACTAAAATTAAGGTGACAATTTATTTAGTGGTTTGGTGATCTTAAGTTCGGAGTTTCTTAAAAAAATTGATGAACCATAATGTACATAAATTGAAGTGTTTTTGTTTGAAAAGTATATATAAATACGTCAAGGCGTATCACGGAGTGGGTTGGGGCTGGGGTCTCTAACAATGATAAATAGATCAATGGTCAGCAGAGTGAAGTTCATTAATGTCCTCCACAGATCAACTAATCTTGTCAATCTGCATGCGCCATAAGTAGATTTTTAATATGGTGGTGATAGTGATGACAAGTGGATTTTCTAAGTTGCATTCTCTTTCTCTCTTGGGCTTGTATGTGCATTTCATGTTTCTTCTCTCGGTGTAAGTCACGTGATGGATTAGCCATATCCATCGAGTTTTGCAGAGCCAAGCCCTTGATCAACGTCAATGCACAAGATTTTGGACAAGTTATTCGGATGGCGAAGAGAGAGACCCGAGATCGGTGCACACAAGAGAGCAGACAAAATGGTGAATGTTGCATACTGAAGGCTAGCAATCCTCTTTAGGAAGGAAAGACCTATGAAATGGATCAAATTCACCTCTTCAATGACATCAACATAAAGAGAACCCAAGAAGGTGGTTTTCTAGATTCTGATGAAGATATTGTTGCTCATCAATATGGAGAATGGGTTCCCTATCCTACTTAGTACACTATTCCCAAGACTTGAGAACACAATCCCGAGAAATTATTTAAGTTAGTTTCTTCCTTTTTTTGATCGACAACAATGGTTGATGATTTTGCTTAGGTTTTAGTTTTGAAAAATTGTAAAATTTATGGGATTTAAAAATGATAAGTAGATTTGTGGTCCATAGAGCAAAGGATGTTGGCGTCCTCCACGGATCCAACGAGGCTATCAATTTGCATGCACCGTAAGTATATTTTTAATGTGGCGATGACAATGACAAACAAGTGGATTTTCCAGATGTTGCATTCCACATTTCCTCTCTCGGTCTTGTGCATGCATTCATGTTTCCTCTCTCGGTGTTGGTCACGTGATGGATCAACCATATCCATCAGAGTGTTACAGGCCAAGCCCTTGATCCATGTCAATGCACAAGATCGCTAGATAAGGATATTCACATGGTGAAGAGAGAGAGAGAGAGAGAGAGATCGAGGCATGCACCGAGAGCAGACAAAATGGTGAATGTTGGATACAAGGATAGCACTCCTCTGCAGGTAGGAAAGACCTATGAAATGGATCAGATCCACCTTTGAAATAACATCAATGTCAAGAGAACCCAAGGAGGATTTTGGATTCGATGAAGATCCTAGTGTTCATCAAATCTAGAGAATGGATTCCCCATCCTACTCAGTACATTGTTTCGAGGACTCGAGAATAAAAACCCTAAAAGTATTCTAGTTAGTTTCTTCCTTTTTTCATTAACAACAATAGTTAATGATTTTTCCTAGGGTTTGGTTTTGAAAAAATGTAAAATTTATGGGGAAAAACATCAAAGTCCATCAACGTCCTCCATGGATCCATCTACAACCGTTGATTTGGGGAAGTTGTTCTTCGTATACCTAAAAAAGAAACTAGCATGGTAATTCTCATGAATACCACCAACCGTTACAGGGCATGGGCATGTACTTTTCCTCCTTTTCATTTTATCCCTCTGTAATTTATTTTTTTGCAATGTCATTTTTACCCTCTTGATCGACTATATGGCTAGAAGCCACAAATAAACACGAACCTCATCGTCTTCGTGCCTCACTTCAACTTATTGGCATGTCTTATGGGAATGGGCATCCCCTCTTTCTAGCACAAAATATTGGTAAGCATTCATTGTGTTGTTCACGAATATCTCCATTCTAAACAATGTGTTTACAGTCTCTTTCTTGCAATCAAAGAGACCAAGTGAATGCTAGCGTATTTCTTCTACTTTATTGAACACGTATCTTCACCATTTCCTTCAAATGTAAGCTTTTATTAGCACTTTTTCATGCCATATTGAGGTATCTCATAAATGATAAAAAAAATGAATTTGAATCTATATAGCTTTGAATTAATATTGATTAATTTTGCGGTCAATAGATGTAATCCATTCCCTTCAATGTCATTTCAGATGACATAGATATTTTTTTATGGTGGGATGAAATGGAAAATCTTAATCAATACAAAATTCAAATAGTTATTGGCATCTTATTATGTTATAGGTGTTTTCACTAAGGGAAAGACCTAGTTATCCGCTAACATCCACCCTACATTCAAGGTCACAAATAGCTTTTGGATGCTAAACAAATTAATCTCAGCCTTTCATTTCACTTCCCTCTTGCTCCGTCGATATCACCTTCGTGAAACACATTGTGTTTCTTCACCCTCTCTGAACCATACAACTTTCAAAATAGTTCTATGTCGCGTAACACTATTTTTTTCATTGACAGGCGTGCACAATTGCAGTTTCTTTCAAAAGGATGAATAGAACAAGAAGAGCATGTGTAAGTGAAAGAATTCCTATCGAATAGCATGTTTTCCTGCAACACTACTTTTCTCTAACTATTCACGTGTGATATGCTTCAAGGATATGTTTTATTGCCTCCAACATTCCATTCATGTTTTCCAGTTTTCTAGCATATTAAATGTTGTCTAGCCAAAAATTTAACGCTTTAAAAGATAAAATAAATTAATAGCAAAGCCCCCTTTTCCATTTTCCCTTCCAAAATTTTCCATTGCGTTCAGTTGTGTACCACCGATTTTATGGTGCCATACAACTTATAGACAAGTTATTGACACTTACTGGGTGGCCCCTCCATATGCCTTACAATTAACACAATACACCGCTATTCATAAGGTCGATACTGCTTTCTATTTTGATGTCTCATGTTACTCATTACTTCTTTCATCATGTCCTACACCTATTCACGGCTCAATATGAATGTTTATGAGGGGAACCTTTATCGAATTCTTGAAATATTTAAAGAAACCATAATCATACATAATCATGAAATTGACAACACAATGAACTTGCATTGCAAAATTGCAGTTTTTTAACATATGTTTACTTCGAGATTGAACAAAAAATGCAAGTTTTCCTTTGAAGAATTCATTAAAACCACCTTCCTTTCTTCGATTTCGCTAGAATATATTTCCATGATCCCCTGCTCTATATCACCTTCTCCATCAAACAATTAACAAAAATATAATTAATACATATGTTCCTCCTCCTAACATAGGTAGCTTCCACAAAATGCTCCATCAGCATTATCCTCCCCCAATTCCTTATCCTCTATTTGAACCCCTCTTCTTGACCCTCTTCCACCTTTTATGTTTTGGTCCCTCAAAATCTACCTCATCTTAGACTTCCCCTTTGATGTTTACATCGCACATTTCATGTGTGATTATTAGTCTTATCCTTTTCTAAATGGTATTAAACACCTAATTGCACATTATTTGATGTAAAAGGATACCCTTATTATTATATATGGTAATTTTATTCCTCTTTGTACGAATATTGTGTAATGATAAATCATTGATTAAATTGTTTCCACGATGTTTAAAGGATTATGCACTTGATTGATTTGTGAATTACACTATGAGTTTATTAAATCCTTTCCCACATTAATAAATGATTTAGTCATTCATTTTTCAATCAATATTGATCCCAAGGTTATCTTTACATAGTTAACTAAATTAATAGATGATTTATTCATTCATTTTCAATCAATATTGATTTTAAAGTTACCTTTGCATAGCTATCTAAGTCAAATAAATGTCGATGAAAAATTAATGATTGTGTGTTAAGGTTTAAGGTCTTAACAACTTGAATGACTTATCAACCACCCAATAGTGAGCTTCAAAGTGTATTTATCAATAGTCTATTAACAATTCTTAAAGACAACAAGATATTTAATTTTTATCTATCTTTGATGAACTTTCTCATACAATTAAACAAAATAAAACTTATAGAATCATGTATACTTACATACGAGACATTGTTACGAATTAACATATATGAAACATATGATTATACTTATTTAGGTAGTACTATGAAAGCACCAATAAAACCTTTGAATCATTTCTTATAACAATATTTGGTCTATAAGACCATCATGATCGACCAACTAAGAAAGTGTAGTGAGTACCTTGTCACGATCTTTGTTGTTTCATGATTTTTAGTGAGGTTAACCTCGGACATAATATTAGGTTCAATGTGAAGAAAAATATCATCTAAGGATGATCATTGTGATATACAAATCTCACTCAAGAGTTAATATGTTGTGGTGTAGCCTAGTCCCACCTGAAGATACAATATATAGTGTGGTTCAATCCCATTATTTGATATGGTGTTGTTTTTTATGATGTGAACAAATGAGTGTGCCCATTCACATTGAGAAGAAATGGTATGGACTATTTGAGTGTCCAAGATCATACTTGTTTTGGTGTTTCTTGATGTCCTCATTCATCGATTATTTGTAAGTTTGGTAAGGCCATTCTTGCTACCAATTGAAAGTATGTCGAATTGTGTGTATCCCAATTCAAATACAAGTAAGTAATCTCTCACAATATTTGAACTCAATGTAATAAGGAGGGGAATATTATGAACTATTACACGCTTAATTATATAGTTTAGTCTATTGATGTAAACGAGTTTAATACATAAATCCTATTGTAATTAGCTTAGTTGATAGGTTGTTATTGGATTGTTACAAGACTATAACAAACCCATATAATAAATGTAGGGGCTAGATCTAGTTGAGGTATGAGCGGGAAAAAGATATGGCTTGAATCTAAGAAATAAGATTAAAATAACTATATAAATACAATATATGTTTGAAGAAAAGTAAAGGAAGTGTCGTGTTGTTAAAAAATGCTTTTTATTTAACAATGCTTGTGTGGTTAAAGCAATCACTAATAACATCATGTTTTGGCTATTTTTCTTTCCAATGATTAAATTCTTGATAAAATGCACCTTTATACATGAATTCCCCATTAAATCTATGCATGCCCATGCATGAGCAGTCTGTTGTCGGTTATCTGATTTTTTCCATATATGAGTTTGACAATAAATGGTTGCATTATTCTTATGGAGCTCAATTGGTTAGACTGTGCGCTAGTGAACAATAGGTCATAAGTTCAAATCCCAAAAATCATAGCTAAATGGAATGAGTTTTTCAACATTGTTAAAAGCACACTGTGTTTTTCAACAAACAAAATTGGAAAAAACTAAGTTAAAGCACACATGACACGTATGCATGGGATGGGTGCATGGTAATTTTATGGGCATAGGTGCATTCTATCAAGAGAATAACCCTCTCCATTTTTAATAATTTGGTTTTCCAAGGGTATTTTAGTGATTGGTTTTAGGAATGGGATTTCCTAGAATAATTCTTTGAGTTTTTAACGTTCTTAGGATAAGGTTGAGCCCACACATTAAATAATATATTTCATACCTTGTCCGTAGTTATCATTTCAATGAAATTTTTATTTGGATGGGGTTGAGAGGATTTTTGGTTAATGAGCTTGGTTTGCATTTTTATAGTGACCTAGTAGGAAATTTTCCCAAGCGGGTGTTATCTTTGGTTAATGGCTTCACGTTTTTGTTTTTTTTTCAAATACTTTAGGAGTATTGAAAGTGTTAGTTTCTTGAGTCATTGTGTCATGATTGAAGTTATTATATGGTAAGAGGGTATATGATATAAACCTAGGCTCCAAATATATGAAGGCAATATGAAATTTGTGCACTTAATGGTCCCTTCCTCACGCCAAAGCTAAATTTTACCGAGGATGGGAGAGAGCTTAAGAATGTAAAATGTAATGATTCCTCATAATAAAAAAAAGGTATATGATATTTTTCTCAAGAGGGCATTAATTTTTGTGAGAATAGACCTAATTTGTGCGCAACCAACAGAAAATTTTAGTATCATCATACCATTAAAGTTTTGGATTACAAGGATTTGATTCTCGAGGATACATGTTAGGTGAATTTTGCCTAATTTATTTACTTATATGCTAGTGAGAGTATTATTTTTGTTGTGATTGAGGATAAAATTTATTTCTCATCGGGTATTAGAAAGATTCATGTTTGAGGGTATGTTGGAAATGATAACATCAATCTTTCTCTTAGAATCAAAGTTATGGCCATACATGTAAAGCATGCCATCGTCAAAAGCGTGTTGATTTTTGGCTTGTATGATCATTTAGTTTTTTTAGGTGAAGGAATCTCAAATGATCATATGAGATGGGCATGCCTCTTAGCTTGATTGAAGGCTTCCTCTAATGTCTTAGGAGAGAAGAACCAAACAATGTATTATAGTCTAGATTGTAAGATCCATGCGATAATTTTTTTGAATATTATTTCATCGATCAAGTTATGTTGAGTTGTATGGAACAATATTTTTTCCATTATTTGATGAATTCATTGGTTGATTTACATTCTAGTTATTTACAATTGAATTTACCTAAATTACGTTTGCATTGAATAGACCTTCTATTCGACTATGGAGTTTGATTTAAGTTAATAATAAAAATATAAAACATCCACAACTAGGGTTTTAAGCCAATCCTTGTAGATATTTCAAAGGCTTGGAGATGTAAAGTGGTAAAGTTTGTATACGGTCCATTCCGTCTAACACATGTATAATCATTTAAGTGGGATCTACTTGGGTAGACTGATTTGTTATAATATTAGTGTTGGTTTGAAGGAGAAAAAATATAGTTATATCATGTGTCATGTCCTATTATGAATTTCCCCATGCTTGAGAAAATATTTTCTCTATGAGAAGTGAAAAGATGAGGATTTAAGACTCCAGAGAGCTTGGATTTCCTTGGGAATTTTTTTCATAATAGTGGGGGTTATCTTATATAATTTTTTCATTTTAGGAGGAACCTCAAGACAATCATCATGCTCTACTTTATGGTTAGTATCCTCGCAGGGTGAAAGTTGTTTTTGATTTGTTTTAAATTTAATGTTAGCCTTAGTAGTCAAGAGCACTTTTTTATTGGTGGCAAAAGTTATGTTATAATCCATTTTGTTTTGAGATTGGTAGAAGGAGAACATTTTTTTACCTTTATTTGAGTAACATGAAAGAAATTCCATTACAAAATCGGATAAATACCTTTAGAGTTTCTAAACAAAAATATATTTGGCAAGGAAGATATAAATGAAGAATTGATTATGGAATTGAAATATTGATCTTATAAGATAAAGTAAAGAAAACATGGAAATGATCAAACCAAATTTGGGATAAGATGATAAGTTGATGTGATGATAAAGAGATGTAAGATTATATTTTGAAAGATAAAGGAGAATATGAAGATAACTCGATTAGAGTGTGGTAAGATTAACATCGAGTTGGCCATAATGGGTGCAAGAAGCCTTAAATGTGAGACCCATTATAGATATTGTTGGATATCACAAGCATTGAGAGGGGGTGTGAATTAGTGTTGATCAAATTAGCAATTTCTAAAACTTCTTGAATAGAATTAACAATCACAAATTAAGGTGCATGCAAGTAGATAAGTATACAGACACCAAATTTATAGTGGGAAACCCTTAGAGGGAGAAAACCCACTTGAAATCAAGGCCTTTTATTAAGAACACCCATTCTTAACATACAATGATTTCCAGTTTGGTTGAGCACCCACTCAACCTGAGAAGCACCTACTTCATAGTCCTTCTAGCACCCACTGAAGGTTTCCAAGCACCCACTAGGATAGTTTAGCAAGATGTAACTTCAAGTATCTCATAATCATGTAACCCAAGCACCACTTGGGAAAATTACAATAACAATGTACAATTTGATCATTTAGTTCCTTGTTGCTTCATCAACAGATCATGATCCCTTACTGGATCTTCATTCAACAAATCACAATTCATTTGTTTATCTGATTTTGCAACTTATACCCATCAAGAATGCATGAAGTTGATCCTAATACGATCTTAAATTTTCAGTATAAAATATGTCCATTACCTCTATTTTCTTTCTCCTTCACAATTGTATTTACATCATTGGTACTCATTCATCAATTCATCGATATTAGTTGTGGTTTTGGTTCTCTATTCTTCTCTCAATTTCATACAATACTTCACATCATCTACTGCCTTTTGATCTCAGATATTTCTAGTTTATTAGTCCTCTTTTCATTATATTCTTCGATATTACATGTGATCCCTATTTTTCTCTTATTAGTCTTATGTGTTCATCATTGCCACTATTTCTCTTCACCTTTCATATCTCATACTATCATCTTTCTCACCAATTAGAAATCCATCCACTCTAATTTTTTCATTTTAACTTAACTGCCTCAATAAACATTTATCGTCAATATCTTCAAAAAACTTAGAGTGACATTACCTCTTCACCTTCTACATATCAATTCATTCTTGTCAAAGCCTAAAACCTTTCACATTCTCATAAGTGTCTATCAACTTTCCTATTGAACCTTCGAGTGCAAAAGGAATGAGAACCCATGTTTTCTTTTTGTTTTCTTCAACAACACTTATCCAAGAAACTGATTCATTATTTTGTCTTTATTCCCAGACCTTTTCAAATTCTTCCTCAAGAATTTGAGTGTCATCGTCTTCTTCCTTGACTTTTCATATTTCTTTACAAGCTCAAAAGGCACTTGAAGAAGACAAGACAAGAGACCCTCTGCCTTCCATTTCAAGGTGTGGTGTATTCACCATGAGAAATTATCTTCAAATTATCTCTTGAATCTCATAAACACCCTTGTGACTCAAACATAATTGAACTTTTACCATTTACATGCATACATATGAGGCACATTGACAAAGCAACCTTGAAGTGTGTAGTGTCTGATTAGACCTTTCAATGCACCATTGTGATAGCACTCGAGCTTGACATGAACCTTTTTGATCTTGAAACACTTTGTAAAGTAGGCACTAGCACTAATCACTAAACAAATTTCACTTGAAAACTTGCATTATACCTTTTGTAAAGTTGTATGAGGCATATACCACTGTAAGCGGAGAACTTCATGCACTTACATGAAATGAACATTTTCAAATGAAGAATATTATCTTCATCACTCATATGAACCCTTTGAAACTTGATTCAAGAGGAAACAAATCTCTATTTACAGGATTTATTGTGAAAAGTGTTGAAATAAATGTTTTACTTATCAAGAACCGAATGAGAAAAAGAAATGGTAGAAAATACTCCTTTAATATATCGTAAAAACACTTGAAATATTTTGCATCATGGGCATAATGTTTCCATAGAGCTTTCCCAAAAATATTTCAAATTTTTGTTGGTTCATTTTGGAGATTCGATCAAAAATGCATTTGTGAAACCCTAGAGACAGGGTTTGTAACTGTACAACTTGAGATGATAAAAAATGGATTTCTCGTTCTAAAATCGATGAAAATGAAAACTTTCAGGTCTTGTGATCTTTTGATATCAACTTCCAATAGATTCAAATAAAATTCACCCTTGAATCTTCTCCATTTTCTTCCAAAAAAAAAACTTGCAGTCTACAGTGGTGGAAAAACAATCATGTTTGAGCTTAGTGGTGGAAAAACAGTCTAGGATGAGTTCTTGATTTGCAAGAAGGATCACTTGAGATCTATTGACCTCCTGAGGGAACTTAAAACTTCACTTGGACTATTAACCAATATATTTGTGAGAAATTTCAACCTTTGCATAGTGGAAATTCCTTTAAGTTTGCTCAGTCAGCAGAGTATGTATAGCTTTCAGTCTTTGTGCTTTGAATTCCATATAGAAAGCATCTTATATCTTTACAAAAAGAAATTTTAAGAGTCAATAGGTGTATCTAATTATGTTCATGGTGAAATCATCTAGGGTCTCAAGAAAGAGAGACTCCAAAGAAGGCATGTTTCGTAAACATGCTCTTGTGCTCGATTTCTTAGCATACTAACTCATCCAAAAGTAACCTTCACCTTTGCACTTGGAGAGACTCAACATACCAATTTTCTCCTATAGAAAATAAAATCACTTCAAGAACCCTGACAAGGTCATGGCACAACATTTTTCTAGAGAATTTTAAGCTTGAAGGCTTAAGAACATGACTGTCTCAAACCCAAGTTTGCAAAGCGTATGCATGCCTATATGATGTAGTTCACATTGAGAGAAATGGTGTAATCATTTTAAATTGGAAAATGTATCTTATGCTTCTAAGAAGTGAAATTAGCTTTCCCTGGTGACTTGGAGTTAGAACATTCAAATTAGGCCACTTAACTCACAAAGAAGCCCTAGAAGAGAGCAAACATCAGAAGAAAAATGCTCATAAATTTCTTAAAATTTGCCCAATTGACTTGAAAATTTTGCATTATTTCAAGTTTGGAGTTAACTACAAAAATTACTTCTATGATTTATATGAAGAAGCCATCATAATTTTTTTAGTGCTAAGAATCCAGCAGCTCGAAATGCATTTTTCAAGAAGGCAATCTTATAAAAACTTGAATAACTCAAAATCCCCATTTCAGAATTTAATGAAATTTGACATGGAGCACTATAAGACATTCCTTTACACATTACATATGTTTTTTTAGCCATAGGTTTTCCTATGGATTTCTGACCAATCTCATTTTCATGCAATAACATTACTAGTTCTCAAAGCCACTTTCTGTGCATTCTTGAATTTTGACTCCAGGAGCTAAAATGAGCCTTGTTTTAGCTCACACATTCTATAGACAGTATTCCTAGGCTTTTCCATGCTTACATGACCTTGATCTGACCTATACCAATCATCACATCTCATCAAGCACTTGAAACTATCCTGAAAGGGCACTACCAATCAACCTTCATGTCCCTGACTTCTTCACTTCACCAATCAACCCTTTTTCCATCAATGCCACTTGACATCAATGACAACACCACTGAAAATGACTTGGGTCCAAAATATACAACAAACATATTTCATTTTACTGAATGGTCTAAGGATATAGTCTAGGGTCATTCACAAAGGAGGTTGTAATGAATATGTATGAAAGCCTACACATACAAAATCCAATGAGATATAGGGAAGAAACTTACTAGATTTGGGGTGTTTGTTATATGTTGATGCATGAGCTATGAAAACTAAAGGTGTGAAGGTATCAATAGGTGGTAAAAAGTGTGATAGAGGGGTAAAATTGACACTAGGTGGTAAGTAAAAGTTATAGGTAACAATAATGTAAAAGATAACAATAAAGTAAAAAACATGTGCAAATATATATTATCCAATACATGAAGCATTGAACATACATAATACCAACACAAGTACAAAATAGAGAGTATATGGTTGGGGATTCTAAGTACCTTAGATTTACTTATCATTGCATTAATCTCCCCCTTGGCTTGCATCACTTTGTGAGAGATGGTTGCTAGGTAAAACCTATTATATATAGGTAATTTTTCATTTAGGTAGCTTGCATAGGAAATTATTTATTTGGTTATTTGATTTTTATATGGTTTTATTATTATAACCATATTTATTTGTAATGCATTATTGTTTTTCTTCCCAAATGTATTTAGGAAATCTGTTATAACTAAGTTGGTTTGTTTGTTGATGTACAATGTATATAAACATTACATTTATCAAGCCTTGTAATGTTGATTATTAAATATCAATAAACTAATTGGGCTTATGTCCATGGTCCTCATTTACATTTGGTATCGAGAGATAGTTTAGGATCTCGTACATTCAATCCAAGGAGTGTTGGAAATATTGCACAAGAGATAGAGGAGTTTGGAGAAGAATTTTTGCACTGAGAGCTAGAATTTTCCTCCTACAACTTCCCATCCCCATCCCCGCATCCCCACACCATGGTAAGCTCTACAAGATTGTGCGGACAACTTTCAATAATAATATAGTTTTATTGTGCACTAGGCAAGGAGGATTCACCCGAGCACTTACCGCTTACACCAAGAAACAAATTCAAAAGAATCTAGAAAATCTAAAAAACAAAAAAATCGGGATTTTTTTCCCCAATAGAGATTTTCCCTAAATTTAGGGACAATATTAGTCTCAACCAAATCTATTTGAACCTCCAAATTTGGCATGATATTCATTTATGCGGGTGTCTAACTCTGCAAGATCAAAATTACATGCAATAGATCTCATTGAAGGGGTGAGTTGCATCATAGGTGAGTTAGTTGATTAGGTGAGTTACATGCATTACACCGACCAAGATCTGCAGACCGAGCTAGGTGAAGGTGAGATCGTTCATGCTCGGGAAAGTTGAAAATGAGTTGAGCCAAGATCAAACTCTACATTGAGTTATCGAGCTAGCTAAAAAGGAGGTGAATTTTGCATAAAGGGGACCAAGTTGCGAGTTGAGCTCTGATGAGCTCGAGTGAGTTGGATCCCATGATGTGCATTAAACTCAACTATGTTGAGTTATTACCAATCGTTCCCCTACAAGTGAGCCAAGCTAAACTAAGTTGGGAGTCCTAACGCCGAGTGAGCTACTTGTTTGGTAAGCCGATTTGATCAGCAGGTAGCATTGCATTAATGGTGAGTTCTTTAGATGCAAGTTGTAGGTGAGTTACCACGTAAACCGAGCTATTTTCTAAGTTGTCGATTTACTCTTCCAAGTCGGATCAAATATTTGGTGAGTCCACACACCAATTTTTCTACCATGTCAAACTAAGCCAAATCCACAACCATCGAGCCATATACCACATGCACGGTGAAACCCAAATCATAGGCCAAACAAAGATCTGCGTTGAACAAACCTAGTTTCCTTCTACACCGAGCCACATACAATTTGGGGCTGAGCCGCGACCGACCTCCACACCGAGATCCATGTCAAGCCACCCCTACTATCATCCCTCAGTCATCCCTTACATAGAGACTCCTACAAAGATTCAAAGTAGTGAAATAGATCAAAGCTAAAGTAAAATAACACAAGTGAAACCCTAATTTCATTACTAGTTCACCACCAAATCGTCGAGCTAGGCATAGATGAGGTAGGGTGAAAGTAATTTTTACTTTAGTGAAAATTTTGGTAAGTGACCAAACTTAGCAAAAAAACCTCCTTCAAGCCTCTTAGTCACGAGATACAAACCCCATTAAATTTAGCGGGAAAAACCTATCTGTAGGGAAAAGAAATCTTCCATTTGGCTTAAAAAGTGGATTTAGGAAAATTTTGTAAAGAGGTTTTACCTTAAAAATTCTTTTTTGTTGTTTTTTGCGTAAAATTGTATTTCCGAGCCTTTAAGAGCTTTGAAGGCTACTAGGGCACAAAATATATTTTTGCCTTCTAGTCCATTTTTTTACATAAAAGGATAATTTTATATCTTCAATGTATTGTATTGTATTGTGCTAATGAGCCATTTAGTTGGGAAATTCTAATAACCCACTATGGCCAACAATGCTCCAAAGTGGCCAACTATGGATAATTTACTATCTTTTACATGACTTAGAGCTACTCTGTGGTGATAACTATGCCACGTGGAAGACCAAAATTTGAACTCAACTCAAGTTTGAATAACTATGACCTGTTGTATATGGTTCTATAACCAGATCGGGAGGCGAGATGAAACACAAGCGAATTCAATTTGACAAGGTTGATTAAAAGGAGAAGTTGATCATCTTGTTTGGTGTGTCCGATGATGTGCAACCACACATTCGAGATGCCAAAATGGCCAAATAAGTGTGGGATAAATTTTGCACGTGTATGAGGCCAAGAAAAAGAAAAGTAAACTAAATTTACAAATTCAATTACATATGTTGAAATCCAATCCTAATGAGAAATTTGAGGCTTTTTTAGAAGAGTTACAACATTGAGGGATTCATTTCTATCCCTAGGAGAGGAAATATCAAATGACACTCTCATTCCCATTATTTTAAGAGCTCTTCTTCCCTCCTATAGAATTTTTGTGATGACAATCAACTTTTCATATTAGACCTTCATCTTTGAAAATTTGGTGAACTTGTTGCATAAGAAGAATCAATGTACAACAAGGATGAAGAAGAAGAGTAGGCAATTTCTTCTCATCAAAAAGGGAAGAACAAATCTCATTCTTCCAATAAGTCCCAAAAATAGCATCAACATGGGGACAATGGAAGAAAAAAATTCCTATTTACAACATAGGACATGATTTAAAAGATTGTTGGTAAAACACGTACAAGAAAGGGTTGTCTAGCAATTCCAAACCTAAAAATCAATAATCTTAATAGGGACAATCTAGTTATAAGCAAGGGAAGAAGAAGGGGAACTGGAGGAAGAAACCCTATCAGAAAGTAAATGTTGTTGAATAAGAGGACCACTCGGATGATGAGGAATTCATGTACACTAACTATTCTAGTGAAGAAACCATGTCTTCTAGTGTTATCTAGTACGTTGATTCGGGAGCCACTCAACACATGACCAAACACAAAGACTAATTCTTCACAATGAGAGACACACCTCCAAAAATCATGTCTTATCAGGTGATGAATCTTCCTACATTTTCCAAGGTATTGGGAACATTTATTTACCTCTTGGTTCAAAAAAATTTAGGTATCATATGTATTGCATGTCCTGGTTTCACGAAGAATTTTCTATCAGTAATTCAAATTCTAGATGACAACTTGAAGATTCATTTTGATTGCAAAGATGATAAGAAAGTATGTTTGATTCGAGATAAATCCATAAGCTCAATTTTTTTTACAAGAGCTTCAAATGTGGGATGGATGTTCCACTTAATTTTTTCTAGAGAGATGATCAAGCACTTGTGACTAAAGACACCTCCTCCACATAGTTGTAGCATCGGAGATTTGGTCACATCAATTTTGGATATCTCGACATACTTTTAAGTACGACATGGTGAGAGTTTTTTCATCTCTCAATAAGGATACGATAAGTGTCCCAATTTCCTCACAGGTTAAAAACACAAAACCTCATTCCAAAAAAGTACATATCGATCTCTAGGTAAGATTGATTTGGTGTACACTAATTTTTATGGTTTGATGTAACCTAGTCATTCTAGATTTCAATATTCCATGCTTTTTGTTGATGATTATTCTAGAAAAATTTGTGTGTATTATCTTCGTACTAAGGATGGATCTTTCAAGAATTTTAAAAAGTTCAAAGTGGTTGTTTAGAACGAGACTGGTCATAAAATTAGATCTCTCCACTCATATTAAGGGGGAATTCACCAGTAATGAGTTCAAATCCTTCTATAAGCTCATGGGATTCATCGATAAATGCCTCCTCCACATACATCGCAGCAAAATGGTGTTATTGAGATAAGGTATCGTACTATCATGGAGATGGTGTGATGCATGATCGATGATTCAGGATTGGTGAATACATTTTGGGAAGAACTAGTGAAGATTTTTATGTACCTATTTAATAGATTTCCCATAGTTGCTCTTGATGGAGTAACTCCACATGAAGCATGGTCAGATCGAATCCATCTATTGTCACACTCGGAATATTTGGGTGCAAAGCTAGTATGCATATTCATAAGCGAGAGAAAAAAGTTGGATATGAAATCAGAAAAATATATCTTCTTTGGCTATAATGAACAAGATCTTGATTTTTGGGTATTGATTGATGGATCCAAAGACTAGGAAATTACACACCAATAGGGATGCAAAGTTTTTAGAAGAAATAAACTAAGATCCTTCCAAAAATCACCTAATTTTTAAAGAAATCTCTGTTGTGAAAACAAAATTTGATGTTCCCACTAATTATGATAGTGATGATAGTGATGATGGGATGATGGTGATGATTTGACATGACCACAACCCATGAGAACAATTCAATGTATGGCTAAGTGGTATAAAAATATGATTCAAGATGTAAATTTGGATGGCCATCCAACACATTCACTCATGGACCATGGAATCAAAAAAATCTCATGAAGAGGTAAAATTTTCATTAATGAGTAGAGTTGTTGAATCTATTGAGCCATCTACAATTTAGGAATTCGTATAGTCTAAAGCTTGGAAATATGCCATGGATGTTGAGTATCAATCAGTGATGAAAAAAACACCTGAAAACTTGTTGATCTTCCACTAGGAATAAGCCCATTGGTTATAAATGGATTTTAAAAACAAAGTATAAATCGAATGGGACCATTGAAAAGTACAAATTGAAACTTGTAACAAAGGGGTAAGCTTAGAAGGAAGGCATAGACTACAAGCGAGATATTTTATCCCATAGATAAGATCAAAATTATCTTTTCCCTAACCGCATGATTTGGATGGAAATCTCACCAGATGGATGTGAAAAGTTCCTTTCTCAATGGAGACTTATATGCGAAAGTGTGTACATGACTTAACTAGAGGGTTCTGTCATACACGGAGAAGAATCACATGTATGTAGACTCATCAAATCACTATATAGTCTTAAACAAGATCCCCAAGAATTCTACATCAATATTGATGAGCATCTCATTCAACTTAGATTCAAGAGGAATCCATATGATCCCAATATCTACCTAAAGAAGTAAGGAGGGGAGATTGTCATTGTTTTTGTATATATCAATGATCTAGTCATCACTTGTAGCACAATGAAGATGATCAATACAATGAAAAAGATTTGAATCGGTCATTTTACATGACATATCTCGAAGCTTATGCACTATTGTCTTGGATTGGAAGTATGAAAGAAGAAGAATCATATCTTTGTTTCTCAATTTAAATATACCAATACTACACTCAAAAAATTCAAGATAATGGAGTGCACATCAATTTCCACACCTATGGAGTCAAGACTTTAGTTGTCACATACAGATCCATCTCTACCGGTAAATGTAACTTTCTATCGACAATTGATTGGGATTTTCATTTACTTAACGTATACTAGACCAGATATCAACTTTACGGTCATCTATCTTTCACGGTTCATGCAAGAACCCAGAGTTTTTCATTGGAAAGCAGCAAGGCAGATCTTGAGATATCTTAAGAGCACTATGGATTTTGGTATAGAGTACAAGAAGAATGATAAGTTCTTCTTGACTAGATATTTGGATTCAGATCATGCATGTAACATTGATTATAGGAACTCCACTTCTAGATTTGTTTTCTTTTTGGGATCTAGTCTAATATCATGGGGAAGTAAGAAACAAAAAAAATCTCGATCCTCCACGAAGCTAAATATCATGTTGCAATTGGAGTCGTCTGCGAAGCAATATGGCTATGTTACATACTTGAGGGACTTGGACTACCACAGGAAAAATCTACCACCTTGTATGTTGACAATGAAGGTATTATGAAACTTGTACGCAATTCATTGTTTCATGAGAGAACGAAGTACATTAAGGTATAAGTATATTTCATTTGTGATCATGTTTTGAAACACAACATTCAACTTAAATTTTTCCCAACATCTGAATAGAGAGTAGATATCTTCACGAAGTCACTTGCATGTGACAAATTTGAGATATTCAAATAGTTCCTCTCATCTTTTCTTGAGACAACACAAAATTTAGGGGGTGGGGGGATGTTAGGTAAAACCTATTGTATATAGGTGATTTTTCATTTAGGTAGTTTGAATAGGTAATTAGTTATTTGGTTATTTGAGTTGTTATATAGTTTTTTTAATATAACCATATTTTTTGTAACGTATTATTGTTTTTTCCTGATGTATTTAGGAATATATTGTAATTGAGTTGGTATGTTTGAAGTTGTACAATGTATATAAACATTGCAGCTATCAAGCCTTATAATATTGATTATTGAATATCAATAAATTGATCTAGATTTTGTCTCTACTACTCATTTACATTGGTTGTAGATATTCGAGTTGGAAAGGTATGACCTAAGTAGACCAAGTTGTATGACTTGTAAACCTTGATTTATCTCTTCTATGTCTTTATGCTAACTTATATTCCTTAATGTAAGCTCATTTTAGTCATGATTCTTCTTCCTCATAAGGTGTATTTTTAGCACAAGGAGAGTAGAGAGTTCATTCTAGTTTGAGAAATTAAAAAAGGGGAAACTATAAATGCATATTAAATCCATATAAATCAAAACTCATTTGTTTATGTCATCTTTAGCCTAACCAATAAAATACAAAGGATTCCTAAAAAGATAATATGCATTTAACTTGGTAGATGGCATTGGCCAAAATAGGGGTCATGGGACATCATCAAAAAAACCAATGACATTGGCTACATCTTGGCAAAGAGATAAAAATGGTCAAAAGGGGGAACGGGAACCTAGGAGGAAAATTATAGTGAATCATTGTGATGTGAAGGTAGTAGTAAGAAGGATAGTGCATGACACATTTCTCACAAAGTTCTACGAATCATCCCACCCCGATTCCACCATATGTGTGATTTATGATAAGGGATATAATACATTGATAATCCCTAAAATAAAATAAAATGTTATTAATGTCAAAATCATTTGTATAGAGGGCATGTTCTTTTTCCCTCTCCCTTTATTTTTTTCAAAATAAGGTGCAAAAATTTTACATGTGTCATAAACTTAAGAGATGTTTATGAAACCCTTACGCCACATTTATAACATCCTTATGACATCAAGAAAAATAAAAATACTTATGATGCATTTGAATGGCCAATTTTCTATACATTTCAACACTTTATTTACGACATTCCATGAAAATTTGATTCATAATTATGAATTGCTTATACATCTCGTCTTAATATTTATATAGATATGCATTACATAAAGGAGTCACCTTAGTAAGGTGGTGTATAACATGTTCAATCATATCATTGGTATTTTTAATTCAATTTTTTTATATAGGTATATCAATATAAACAAGCGTAGCTAGCTAGGGGTGTAAAAGGGGATTAATGATGAGAGTTATAGACACTCAAATTTGGAAATTTATCATTTTGACATTGTTAGTTATGATTGTGATCATCTGCTAAGACAAAAACCTCACCCTATCCCCACTCAGTACATCTTGTTCTCTCACTCCTAACTTGTTTATTCCCACACACTAATGTGTCGACATTTTTTTAGCACTAATGCATAAGATCAATACCTAAAATTTCATTGTGCAACTTCTAGATTTCATCCTACATCTTCTTGTCCAAAACCATACACTAGGGGGTTAGGATATGGCATCCGGTTAGGATGACATGTATGGTCTTTAACCGACACATCTTCCAAGGACCAACTCTACTTTCGATCTAATAACATTTCTTAGGTCTTTTCATATTTTTGGGTTATCTTTATCATAATGATTTACCTTCAAAACCCTATATTGAAACAACTTAATATCACATCATTCATTACCTAGAACACTTGGAAAGCACTTAGCATATTCATTGACACTCTCATTACAATATATACAAAAGGAACTCAAGGGTCCTAAATCTTCATAGACCTTATGCACATCCATTAGGGAAACCACTACTACAATTTTGAATAACTCAACCAGGTCAAGGAGTCTATCTTCCCTCACTTCCAAGCACATCAAGATCTCTACTTCAAAGTCTTATCAAGAGCACAATCCACTTAGGCATGTTTAAATTGGTTCAATTTGCCAACTAGCTACATTTATATAGATATTATATGCTAGGTGGAGAAATATGTGTGGTTTGAGGCCTCTTCAAAGTAGTGTTGATATAGATAGTGCACAAATTTCACTTCAACCTAACCACTAACCTTCTTGTAGGGTCTCCCACCCATGGTTAGGTTTTGAGTGTGATTCATTTTATTACGTATGGTTTTAGGATTGTGCAACACTTAGGGTTTGACATTGAAACACATTTCTAGGCCACCAAATGACACAACAAATTACAAAACCCAAAATAAAGTAGGTCCAAGACCGTACAATAGTTCTTGGATCGTACATTTGTGCTTGATATACTTGTATGGTTTTGAACTAGGAGTTTTTCCAATGCAAGTCTCCAAAACGGAGTGTATATAGGGTCAATGTTTCTAGATCTCCAATTAGTATACCTAGATATTTCTTATACAATCATGTGTAGATACCTACACTTCCTCTTGTGTTCTCAATCTTATATCAATAGTACTTGACATGGATTTCTATTTTTTTAAAGGTTTTTAGACATTGAAAATATTTTTGTATTAGAATATAACATTTATATAAACTATGGAATAAGAAACAATTTTATTGTCAATCAAAAGTAAATGACATCTAATGTCATGTCATAGATAAATATCCAAGGATAGATTTTCCCTCATTTTTTCCCATTTACATCCACTCACCCATTTCCCACTAGGGGAATGCACCATGTGCCATGAATAATGTTCCTCTAAGTGGCACCAACTCTCCCCAATGTTCAAACATTATGTGTTTCGTGTCAAGCATACTCCATATGTTTCCCACCATTTTTTTGGTTGACATCCACCCCATCATGCTCTAGTAAGGGCTGGGAAACTCCTCCTTGGTAGGGAAAATGTTTCCCATGTTTTCCCAACCAAAGATGGAAAAGAAAAACAAAATGACGTAATTTTTGGGCTTGGTACTTGGTAAATTTTAGGAGCTTATCCAATAATAAAAATGTGTTGGTGGAGTCCATCTCTCTTGACCAATCACATTTTTTTATATTTAACACTTTTTGGTGTGGATTTTATGATTGAGGGAGAGAGTGAAGCCCACCACTTTGTTCTTGTTGGTTACATCTAGTGAACAAACTCCCTAAATTTTGATAAGCGGTATATATATGTTTGGGTTAAGAGGCCTTGTGAAAATGAAAAATAGTTGGTTTTATTGTTATTGCCTCTTAAAAGTAGTGTTTATCATACTTCACTTTTTAATGCCTTCATGGATTCAAAAGCATTTTGATGCAATAAAGCATTATAAGTATTTTCAATTATTTTGAGAGTTTAGAAGATATAGACATAATACATTTCTATCTGTCATTTTAGTTGTAAAAGACCATATATATATATATATATATATATATAAAGCCATTTTAGAAAAATGAAATAAAAGACATCGAAATTTAAAAATTGTGATGAGGGCATATCAAAAATCATTAGGAAAATGACTATGGGTGAAGAATCTCAAATCTAAAATAAAATAATTTTTAGAAACTACTAACATAATTATAAGTCAAACATCCATGATACATCCTCATAATGGTTTGGTAAGAAAGTTAAAATATGGGAAACTTTGGTCTCTCTCTATGTGAGTTTATGAAACTATTTTTATGGGAAACCAAGGATTTTACATACATATCGACATCTCTTCCTCACGATGAATGGAGTTAACATATAATCGATTACACTTTCCAAGTAAGCATGTATATATATATATATATATATATATATATATATATATATATATATATATATATATATATATATATATATGAAGCCTTCCTTTGGCTAAGAAACAAGGACTAGGAGGCATCCAATCAGTAAATTCACCCGAGAGAATGATTTTGGCCCTATCAATTTGAATCTCCATGTTGGGTATCTAGAGGGACTTGTACCTTGGTAGATGGATTAACAAGCCATCATCCTCACCATGGATGACCATGAAACTAAAATTTGATGGATAAATTAAAGAAAAACCAAGCCCAATTGAGGGTGGATGTGTGGTCAAGATGATGAAAAAAAAAACAACTACCGATCTCAATAGATGTGGGAAAGAATACGATAATAAAGTTGAATCTCTAGTTATGCTAAAAAGAAGTTGAATTGGGGTAATTAGAGGATGGAAATTTTAAATAGATTGCTGGTTGAAAAAGTTTCATTGATCTTGATCAATGCAATGCTAATTAGAGTGAATATATCATATTGGACTCAAAAGTAATTGATTATCAAGAAAGTTTGCTTGCCGGAAAGCTTGACGATGTTTCCTTTTGCTACACTAAGCTTGAAGGAAACATCGTTACAAATATGGATGCAAATTCATATGTTAACATGGTAAACACCAAGAGAATGTTACATTGATTTTAGGAAGGAAACATTCCTAATCGACCCCAAAGAATATTAGTAGATGATGTTATGCAAATTCATATATTAAATTGATGGCCACCAAGAGAATGTTACATTAATATTAGGAAAGAAATTGTCTAGATCAACCCCAAAGAGTATTAGTAGATGATGCTATGAAAATACACCACACTTCTCTACCCCTACCCATTCCCTAATTGTCCACCCCTAGTCCATCCAATCTCCCCCTTCTCCATCCCTCGTGTTCCCCTATCTCTTTACCCACACACTTTAACAATGTTAAATCCACATTTATATAATAAAAAAATTGTGCAACGTGTTAAAGATTGTATGGGATTAAATTAGCTACCCCTATGATTACATTTTGGTTACACGTTAATGCTAAGAATCAAAGTGAAAGCATTAGATTACATATGAATATTATTCTCTACATTTGGAAGCTTATAAGCTTTAGGAAAAGATGTGATTTAACACTACTATTTTTTTCATGTACCTTCCATCAATTAAATTTAGGGGAGGATAAAAGATATGAAAATTCAAAGGTTTTTAATTCATTTTTCAACAACATTTAGAAGGTTTTCATAGGCTATAATTTTTCTACATTTATCTTATTTTTGATGGACTATCTTTTTCCATATTTAAGATCCATCATTTAATACTCTTTATATAAAGTTTCTACCTTAATCTGGGCTGACCATGCAAATAATGTGATAAATGCCTATCCCGCATCTATTATTGTGCCAAGTTATGTTAATTTGTGATACTATAAACATGCATTTGCATATAATTATTTGAGGGAAAGGATTGAATGTTGGAAATGCTTAATGAGGTTGTATGAATGGTTCTCTATGGTTACATTATATACACATATTTAATCCATGTTGTTGAGGCATGAAATGGGTAAACAAAAGATGTCAAAACCATGACAGAAATCCCATTGCACTTTAGTCTCAAGATTGTATTTGATGTTAGGTCCATTTCAAAGTAAGATTAATACTAACCCAAGATGTGTATTATTATGAGAAGATGTGATATCACCTCCAATGTTTTATAAAGGGAAAGTTATAGAGCTAACTATGGCTTTTTTTTGACATGATAGTGTCTCCCTATTATATATAAGGTTCATGTTTGGATTCTTACATTGAAGTCGAGTCCAACGGTTGAAGAGCTTAATAAGTTGTCCAATTATTTAATGAGGTCCCAATAAGTATTTTTATATGTAGACATTTAAATTTGGTAACTTATCCTTTGGCAATGACATGTTTGGATTTGTTCATATGCTAAGACAAATGCTCACATTATAAGTTACATTGACATATCCTTCTCTCTCTCACATGAGTTGTTAATCTCCACACACTACTTTGTCATTCATCTATACAATACTAATTATCCAAAGTAGTAATCCATCCCTGGGAAAATACTACCTCTTTCTTCACTAAATCTATGTATGAGACCGTGCAAAATAGGGTCAGGTTGTACTATGGTTTGGTTAGACCTTTACGGTCACATAATTTTTCTCCTAACAATTTTTTAATGAAAAATATTATGTGTGTCATTTCATATTCCCTAGGTCAGACATAATGCAAATATCTAACCTTTGAAAGCTTATATAACCAATTCAAACACACTTCATAACTCACTGACATTATCAAGAACTCCTATTATACATATCAACATTAAAGCACTCAAATCTCTCCTAAATCTTCCTAAAACAGATTGCACATCCTTTAGAGAAACCACCACACAAGTATAAAGTACTCAAACCAGGTTCAAGAGTTTAGCTTCCTCCATTACCAAACATGCAAAGGTCCTACAACCATGTCTTAACAATAGCGAGTCACTTGCAAGCATTACTAAAGGTCTTAAGGGATAAATAGGATCAATCTTAACATTGGAAGCACATCACAAAACACTACTATTGTGTTGGCTACACTTATATTTTATCTATAGTTATGCCCACTATCTTTATGTCAAAAGACACGAGGAAAACATAAGGGGTTAACTTAGATTACATATACTACTTGCACCAAAGCATTAGAAAAACCACATGAGGCTTTCTCCCACTCAAGGGGATGTAGTGCAACATTGATTGGTTCAACAAAGGTTAACTGTTAGGGAGTGTCTAACCTCACACACACACACACATATTTCTGCTTTTGTTATCTAATCATTTGATGAAGTTTTTGTAGGTATCTAAGGCTTTCTATTTGCTTCATGTCATTATAAGTGGTGTTAAAGTTGTGTGGTCCCTAGTAATAGAAAATGAAAACCATTTCTAGACTAGAACTAGGTAAGTGAAGTTATAAAGCTTCATCATTTGTAGGTTCAAAACCTTTAAAGAAGGACTAGACCATATTACGCCCTAGCTAGATTTTTACATTTTCATATAGGAGAATTTTCCAAGCACAATTCCAAATACAAAGCATTTCTAGATCATTATTAGTGTTTTCATCTAGTCTTCATATCTAGAACACTTATCTACCTCTCTGCACATCTAAATATTTATTCCTTCTTGTGTTTTACACTATCATTTCATCGTTATACCTTCATTTTTATTGATATCTATATTATAGATTGTATGGTTAACATGGATTAATTTATTCAAAATATTTTATCTGTAACATTCTTACATCTTAGTCTTATTATATTTTTAAGGTGTAAATATTTGGTGAACTCGACCCTTAAGTGAATATCATGATTTATTTCAAACCCTTATTTCCTAGGGTTTATCCTTCATCTCTTGGTATATGATCCTTTTCATAGTACTTAGCTTTGTTTTTTATGTGTTGTCATGAATCATCCTCAAATATTTGATGATCTTTTCCTTAAGCCTATGGGTTGCCTTCCTCACTCGATATGAGCTACCTTCCTTTTAACTAGGTTCATGTTCATATTTAGATTGAGAAAGGGGACCCATATGTTGATTCTACATGTCTAATGACCTAGTTTCAAATGATTATAAATTGATGCACATCCTAGGTCATTCATTTTACTAAAATCCTCCACCTCACTTTGCACCCTCTCTTATGTCTCTTGAAGTTAATCTAGTTACTACAAGGAATAATAAAAACTAGTTGGGGGCAATCCACATTTACCTCCATCGTATACCAAACTTTTTTATTAAGTCACATGATCCTTCTAAAGGGTATATTATATTAGAACAATTAAATGATACCCCGATGAGATATCTCTTTTAGAATTACTTCAAAAAAAACTTGTTTACAAAGACATATTGTATGAAGCTTTCCAATCTATTAATTTTCATGTTGATACACACTTTGTTTCCTTTACATCTATTATGGACACATTCAAAACTATGGATAAGGAAATTGACTTTTGCCCTATTCAGATCCTTTCTCAACATGGTATGGACCAATGTCCACCATTGCTTATTAATGTTCATATCCAAGGATTCTTCATCAAGTGTGTTTTGATTGATAATGGGTTTGGTTTGAATATATTCCTCCTTCGATGCTTCAACAAATGGGTATCTCTATGATTGCAATTGATATAATTAGTACTATTATGTGAGGATTTGATAATATCACACACTTTACATTGGGTACTATCACCTTTAATCTATAGTTTTGATATTATTTCTATCACTCTCGTTATATTTCACATCATGGATAACGATCCTCTCAAATATTGAGCTCACCACAAGCTCGACCAAAGATCGACATGAGCTTTCCATTAATCTTACTCAAAGTTAGCCTACAAGATCCCCACAAGCTTGACACGATATCACAATGAACTCACATAACACTCATGATGAGCTCACTCGAGATCACACTCGAGCTTGCATTTATCTCTAGCCAAGCTTTCCTTCGAGCTCATGCCTAGATTACCTCCTAACTCACGTTGAGCTCTCCTTTGAGGTTGTGTTGAACTCACTTAGAGCTAGCATACATCTCATGCCGAGCGAGCTCGAGCTAACCTCCAAGCCAAGAGCTTGACTGAGCTTACCACAAGTCCAACACAAAATTGCCATGAGCCCGACACAAGCTTGACGTGAACTTTCCTTTGACTTTGCACCGAGCTCACTCGAACTAGCCTCTAGCTCACGTCAAGCTTGTTAGGAGCTCGTGTCGAGCTCACCTTAATCTCAACATGATATTACGGTTAGATTTTATGAGCTCGCCACAAGATCACCTCGAGCTCACCTCTCGAGATCACCTCCGAGATCATGATGATATCATGTTATGATCCCCCTATCTCACCCTAAGCCACTCACTCACTAATATTCCTAATGAAAACCAAAATATGAGGTTTGAATCCATTCTTATGTTCATGCACCTATTATTATTTCTTTACAACCCATTCCTATAGATAAGTTACATACATATGCAATTGGAGAAACAATTCATAGCTTTGATACTACGCCTTTTGTGCCACCATTTATTAAACAACACCTAATTCTATCTTCTTCCTCTACCATTAAGTTCCTTGGTAATCAATTACACTCGATCATATCTCCTCCAATTGTTACTTTTACCTCGATCGAATTGTTTCCTAATGCGAAAAGGTAAGATGATGTTGTCAATGATTAGTGATGATGATTCTACTAAACTCACTCACCAATTCTTGTCTAAGTTTAATTCCAATCCTATTGATGAAGATGAGTTTATGTTTCATTTCCTTTGTCTTCACCGACACTTGACATTATCAGCTTAAATATACTAAACAGATACTCTTACACAACCGATTGTTTCTACTTCTGTTTGATTTCGCTTAATAAAAATGATGATGATTATGTCACATCCACAATGGCTAGGCTTGATCTTATGCAACATGTTGTTAGTGCACTTGATCATATACTTTTTTTATCTTTATCTCTATTTTGACACATCTAGACACACCCCAAGAATTATTATCTATCTTTTTTATCATAACTTTCTCAATTTACCTTTTATGCGCCATCACTCTACTAAGAAGATCTCTTGGCATCCCGACAAACCCTTTTGTGACTATCAATGTATCTCTAGACATAATGTTGACCATTATTAAGCTCTTATTAATGACATTAATACACTAAATTTCAATGGTGTTGTCATTATACTCCCTAATGGACCCATGCGCTTAAAATGATCACATTCATTAGATACAATAGAATCAAGCAAGCACACATGCTTTGATACTTTTACCATCACACTTTATATTCATGGTACCTATTGGGAACATATCCCACTTAATTTGGATATAAAAAGAATATTTTTACTTACCATGCATTGCATGCCCTTAGTCTTACTCCATCGGATATCATGTTGCTTCTTTTCCCATCATACACGCCTTTCAAGTTTATATCATGTTCCTTATTGCTTTTGGATTACCTGTAATCACAACTAAGTATGAGTCACGCTTGACCCTCAACCTAATCCCCTTTCTTTGGGTCGTTGTTGGTTGTGATGCCTAAATGGCACCATGGATGAAAATAATCATACTAACAGGGTCCCTCTACTCTACTCCGACTATGACTATTGTCCAAAGATGATGGTCTTCTTGATTACCATCCTAATATTACACATTGGACATATACTATGGTTGAACAAGAGCCACCTCGTACCTATGAAGAATATTTTTGGAATTACATCATCTTCGTCGCGAGACAATTAAATGGTTTTTATTATTAAAAACTCTACACTAGGACCGACCTAAGACCTTTCGAGTTCAATCCTAGTGTGGATTATCTACTTGATGTCGAATAATATTTTCTTTTTCCTATACATAGCTATTGGTACAAAATACAAAAACATTCAAATAATCATATAATACAAAAACATTCAAATATTTACAAAAAATACAAAATCATAACCTATATGTGACTTGATTAACTAGCTTTCTACTTTACATATGTTGTTTGTCATATTGGTTAGAAAGATATCATACTTTTCTATATACTCTTTGTACATATGCGTTCATGAGGTATGTTGAGTTTGATATAAGGCACACACAGTTGATATATAATAACAAATGTTAGCCAACTACCTTCCCAACGACTCCTATCATTTAGGGGCATCTCCCACACTATGCAAGTGTTTTTGTTTCATTATAGTTACTTCCATTTCTTCATTATGCACAATTACTTATATTATGTATGTTATCTTTTGGACTAACATGTCTAACATGTGTTTTGTACAATGTTAATTTATCTTGTTCCATATGCTATGTGGTTATTGTTTGTTATTTGTTATCACTTATTTGATTTCTTGATTGCTTTTTGTATGTGGCCTATATGCCTCCTTTGCGGTTGTCTTGTGAAAATATGGTGTTCCATATTTGTGGCTCTATGCATGTTATCTATGTGATGTTGCTCTTGTACTTCCTTGTATGCTTTCTTCTTTGAATTTGGCCTATGCACCTCCTATGTTTGTCCTACAAAATTTGTGTCCCATGTTTGTGGCTTTATACCTCTATTGTATGTGATATGTGACATTGTTTGTATGTATACACTTCCCTCTTTGTATGTGGCATGTGTACCTTCACTATAATTATCTTGTGACACTTTAGTGTCCCATATTTGTGGTTATATGCCTTGTTGTGACCTTTTATATACTTTTGTTGGTTTACTTATACTTCTTTGCTTCATTACTTTGTTTCTCTAATATATGATTGTTATTGCTATTATTTTTATTGTGTATTACTTTCTTTGTGCACCATGGTTTCCACCATACGCAACCCTTTTTGCAGAACAAGATCCTCATGGCAGCCACCACATCAACTCTTCATGTGATCTAATACATATTATCATATCTATCCAACATTTGCACACATCATTTCTTTTGAGCCACACCTAACGCCCATCTAAAACAACCCACTTGAGAACCAAGAACAACCTAGGTTTAGTTAGAAAAATTATGGAATAATTTTTTTAAGTGTTAACAACCAAAGTCTCAAGGACAATTGAATTCAACTAATAACTTTTCCCATTATAACAATTACTAAATCCACATTATAAAGCAATAAGTGTAATAAATCCACACCTAGCTCAAATCTCCTTAGGGATTAATTTAATTGCTAATTACATTGACATTATAGCTAAAAATTCCTTGATTAAAACTTTAGGGTTAAGGGACCAAAACAATTAAATACCCAAGGTATTTAATTCCACAAGATCCAAGACAAGAGCAAGGTTTAATTATGGGGGAAAATACATAATTAAAATTATCAGAGTAAATTCTTACTTACCCACTCCCGAACTCAGTTAAGGATTCAATTTGATTTTTCCCATAATTAACACAATTAAAACTTCTTGAAAACATTCCCATTAGATAGGAAATTTCCTCACCTTTCCGGTGATATAAATAAGTCCTTCTAACTCCCTATAAAACTCAAGTTATGGGTCGATGGGCCTTGGGAGAAAATTTTCCCCAAAGGCGGGCCCAGGGAAGAAAAATTTCCCCAAAGGCGTTCGGGTCGGCAGAGCTAGGGAGGAAAGTTGGATTCTTGGCACTTGGGGTGAAAAGTGCACTTTACCCACACGCCCGCGAGTCCACGACGGGACTCCGCGCCGAAAATGAAATTATACCCCGGGCCGCAAGGGACACGTGGCATGTTCTAAGCCAACGCGGGGAAGCGGGTTAGTGGGGACAAACAAGCATTTTTTCCTTAAGGGTTAAAAAGGTGCATGGGATTAAAAACCACCCACGCCTCCGTCGGTGCCTCACGACACCACGTGTCAGACGTTCATTGGCTACGGATCGGCGGGTCGGCGGGGAGATTTGGGAAAAGTTGACTTTTGAAGCGTAAAGCTTTAGGACACTCCGCGCCTCCGCCGACGCGTCGTGGAGACACGTGTCAGCCAGCCATTGGCTGCGGGTTGGCAGGCTGCGGGAGAAGTTAGGAAATTTTGCCAAATTTTTTCTTTTGAAGCGCTAAGGCAAAAAAAGGATCCACGCCTCCGCCAACGCCTCTCTAAGCCATGTGTTAGTCAATGATTGGTTGCGGTGGGGTGGAGGCGCAAGGAAAACTTAGAAATTTTTCCCAATTTTTTTTTTTGAACTTAGATTATTTTTCCGCCCGAAAGAAGGTTTCGGCCAACGGAGCGGTGGAAACTTCGTGATTTTTGCGTTTTGAAAAAAAAAAAGCGAAAAAGGTAAGTTTCGGCCCGCGGGTCCGCCTAGCAATATTTTATTAATTAAATTTGACAGTTAGAATATTTTTGAAGCCAAAATGAAGTGAAAACTTCAGAAGGCCATAACTTTTGATTGGGAACTTGGTTTTTGGCAAACAAGGACTTTTTGGAAAGCTCTCAAGTCCTCTTTACACAAAAACTCAAGATTTTAATTTTGATAAGTTTTGAAGGGTAATTTTGAGAAAATGTTTTCCTATCACTTAAAATGTAAACTGGTCTTTTTAAACTTATAAATTTCGTTCAAATCCGCCATGAATTCTTTCTCAACATGCCAAATAGACATGGAGGGTTTCACTTGGAAGAATTTGGGATGGATTGCAAGGTTAAATCGTTTGATTGATTTGTAATTCAAATTTACCAATTTTTATACAGTAAAAGTCTGAGTTTTTTTTGTCTGAGCCCGATTTTGAAAGGTTCTAAGGAAATTTCTTAAGTATTTTAGCTTGTTTGGGAACATCTTGATCATATTAGATTCAAATTTATATTTCATTTGCCTTCTATAGTTTGTAGGGTCGTTCTGTTCATTTTCTGATTAATATTTGCTAGTATGAAAATTATCTAACAGAGCTCTACAACTTCCACTTGAATTGATCCATTTACATTTACCAACTTTTAAATATGAATTCATTTCAAACCCAATCTAACATATTAAGTTGATTCAAATCAAAGTATTCAAAAGCCAAAATACAGTTCTGATTTCCAAATCATGCATTTCGAAAGAACAGAGCAATATAACATCTCTTCATACGTATTCACTTTTCAATGTTCAAAACAAAGGTTTCATACTGTATTTCAAACATAGATTTCCAATGTAGACAACTTCCATTAATTCAAATGAATCTTGTACAACTTCTTCCCATTTATTTTCAAAATACAACATACAGAATACATATATTTCTCTTTTTTTGTTCACAGAATCTGAATACAAGATACACTCTTCCATAAACAAATACAACTTTCATAGCTAAAACAAAGTAGCCTTTCCATCACAATTAATATACAATGTCATCCACTTCAAAGTGGGAAAAGGTTACAATAAGAAATAATCTCAACAAGGACTGATCAAATTTGTCTTTTTCCTTTGCTCCAATACAACAACATGAAGATCCTCCATTTTCCAGTTTGATCACAACAAAGGCAGGGAAAGGCAATGCTCTCCACCCAACCAAGACATCCAATGAAAAGGAGAAGCCATCCTTCTTCATTGGCCCCAAGCCCCAACCACAATGCAATAAGAAATGTGTTTCAACTCATGGAAACAATAGGCTTCCACAACACACATGCAATTTCACATTTAAAACACAATCCAGAACAAAACTACAGTTTGCAACCACAGATAAAAGACAACAAACAACACTCAGGCTTCCTCATGCAAGCCAAAGGAGCAAGAACTATGGGGGATGTTACTTATGCCTCCCAAAGGGGAAATGGGTATCACCACCTGATTTCAAACCACCAAAAATATAGTATATCAAAACCCTGACATGCCCTTATGCCTCCCCCAAGTACCCCTTATTCCTCACATTTCCTTATGCCTCCCTAACCTCTTATGGCAACCCATAACGAGTAAAGAAATGCAAGCTATTTCTTTGTAAGGTGGAACCCAAATCCCAACTCCCTCCACACTTATACCTCCCCAAAACACTTATGCCTCCCACAAAATACCCCATAGTCTTCTCCTACACCATCCCTAGGCAGTCTACCCAACCAGCCAACAATAAAACAACACATTCAAACATTCAACCATTCCTAAGTGCATAGAAAAATGAAAGGAGATCATTTCAAGAGCCAAGCTCCTACCTCTCCATGATGGAGTTTTGTTCCAAGGTTCCAAAACAACAAGCTTTCCAATGCAAAACACAGTCCAAGATCAACAATCTACAAGCATGCAACAGTCTCCAATCTTCTCCAAAAGCAAGAGCTCAAAACAAAGAAAAGAATTCACCCCAAATGAAGTATGCAAAAGTGAAGCAACCCCAAAAACAAGCCAAGGAAATTTGAATTTATAGAAGAGGGAAGAGAAGAGGATGAGGTGGATCCATGTAGGATGCCACTTCACACATCCTCAAATCCAACACCCAAGTCAACTTCATTCTCCAATGCATAGTAAATAGGTGGGTGAATAATATGACAATTTACTTACACACTCCAAAACAAGCCCACACTCCATAAGGACTGAAATTAAAAATATGTAAGAAAGTGCAATTACAACTTACAACTTGACTTACAAAAATACATAATGAAGGCTAGATTTTAACTCTCCAACCATAGGTAAGGTTGGTATGCAAATTTAAGAGGTGTGGGACAAGTTTAACTTGTCCCACAAGCTTCCAAAAACAACCTCCAAGGACAAATTCAAATTTCAAAAGAAGGTGGAGTGTTTCATACTCCAAAATTTACTTACATATCTCTTACACATCACTTACACACTACTTACACATATCTTACAACATTTAATACAAGAGTCAACAACTCCAATAATTACTTTCTTATGACCCAATTTGATTAATATATTTTAACAATATGATTACTCACATTATATACCACAATTTAATTAAATAATGAAAAGGGAAAGCACATCACTTATAAAACACATACAACATTAACAAAGGACCAAATAAAAGAAAAACATAAAGTCCCTTGGTCACATTCGAAGGTGATCCCCATGGGAATCCCTAACAACAATCAAACACACACAAATAAATACAAGTTGTCATGGTGACCTTGTTGAATTCATCTAGAATTCCAATGTGGTTGGTCTCCAATCCCCGATGTTTGTTGTGATATTTTTAACCTATGCAAAATACAAATACCTCCTTCGGCCTCGTGGCCGCATCAGAACATCCAAAATGAATATAAGTATAATTCCAAAACCATATATACATATGAATCACAACATCATCAAGGCAAACAACAATATCATTTGCAGTTTTATCAACAACTATATGATCATCAAATTAATTCCACTTTCTAGGTCTACTCAAAATATCCAAATATCACATGTCCAAACCACATCTATAATATAACCATGTCAAACAATATATCAACATCAATATATAAAAAGTTTCCAATAATCATCATGCACCATATATGAATCAAAGTCCATAATAAACCATGATCTAACATCTAGCATCATACTAAATCAAACTATAACAATGTCCATAATATAGTCAACAGTATCAAGATCAATATCACAAGGTGTCGAAGGGAATCGGGCACTACACACACACTCTATGGTTATATCTCACGTGCTTCAAAAGAGTGGGCATTCATTGGAGTATATTATACACATACAAATGGTACAAACATATTACATAATTCATATACATGTTTTCATAAGGAACAAATCCCCATAAACATGAAAAAATACAAAATAGAGATATAATTCATACTAGTATAGAATCATCCACTAAAAGATGAAACCATAATATGTTATGGCCCGAATCGGAGGTTTTCATCCTCGAGGAAAATTTACAAAAAAATCAGCATTCTTAGATTCTTATGGATATTTACAACTTCAAGTATAGATTCGGATACAAATGACATAGTGCGAGAACAAAATATGAGGAGCATGAATACTTCATTCCTTTCTCACTACATCATTCAAATACTGATTGCGATTCATGAGGGTATGGGGGCATGGGTCTTCTTCTCATTTGCATCATTCAACATGTGTATAATCAAACTCAATTTTTACTACACATGGTAGGGCATGGGCCACCTATTCCCTTTTGATTTTGTGTTACCTACAAAATTGGACCTAGATCCATCTATAGTGGTGTGGTCCATGGGGTTGGAAGATATCGAGGTGGATAAATACTTTGTAGGTTGTTCTTCCTTCCTCTCTCTTTATGTGGGAAGATATCAAGGTGGCTAGATACATTGTACATTGCTCTTCCCTCTTTGTGTGGTTTTTTGGGACAAATGTCCGATGGTACCTCTTCTTGGTGTTGGGTCACATGCACTCGAATCCTCTCCCACTTCACTTCTCGTTCACTTTGAAATTGTGGGTGATTGCCTCGACCCATCGACATCTCAATGTATATCGGAATTCACAAGTATAACAAGAATGAGAGATCCTCACTCCGCAAAACAAACGGGTGTATTCATTCCATGTTTTGCATCTCTTTACTTTACTATGCACAAATTCAATTTTTCAAGTTTCATATATTTTTACATTTGAGTTACATTTAATTTCTTCTATGGACATTAACTACACTTTATGTTATAGGTTTCACCATAGAACATGCTTACACCAAACACAAGGACAACACCAATTGAGTGAAGACAAAGTGTGTGTGCACACTTATGTATGTTTTCCTTTAAGTATGCAATGTTCAATTCCACATTAAAAGGGAGGCGGGCGGAGGGGGAGTGGGGGGCAATGTAGACACTCAAATTTGATAACTTATCATTTGGCAATGAAAAGTTTGATTTTGTTCCTATGCTAAGAGAAATGCTCACATTCTAACCTACATTAGCATATCCTTCTCCCTTTCGCGTGACTTGCTAATATCCACAAACTACCCTATCATTCCTCTTTACAATATTAATTATCCAAAACAATAATCCATCCCTAGGCAACTTTTCCAAACTTTGGCTCTTTCATCACTTGAATCCTTATATGAGACTATGCAAAATAGGGTCGGATCGTACTACGGTCTAGGCTTACTTGTGCGGTCCAATACCTTTTCTCCTAACAACTCTTTTCTTAATAGCAAAATCTTATGTGCATCATTTCATCTTCCCTAAGTCGTCCATTATGTGAATATCTAACATTTGGAAGCATATATAAGCAAGTCAAATGCACTTCATAACTCACAAGGCATCCTCAAGCTTTCATATTGCAAATATCAACACTAAAGCACTCAATGCTCTCATAAATCTTCTTAAAGCAGTTTGCACATCCTTTAGAGCAACCACCACAGGTTTGAAGCACTCAAACTAAGTTCAAAAGTCTAGCTTCCTCCATTTTCAAGCATGCAAAGGTCCTAGAGCCATGTCTTAGCAAGAGCAAGTCACTCTAAGCATTGTCAAAGGTCTTGCGAGACAAAAGGGATCAATCTAAACATTTGAAACACATCACACCACCCTACTCTGCATTAGGTACATTTTTATTCTATCTATAGTTATGTCTGTATCTTTGTGTCCTCATGAAGGCAAACATAGAGGGGGCTTAGATTACATACACTACTTACACCAACACTAAAATAACTACACGAGGCTTGCTCTTGCTCGAGGGGATGTAGTGCGGCATTTTGAGTAATTCAACAAGGGTTGGCCCCCGAGGTTTAGTCTAGCCTCACCCACACCAATTTCTCCTTTTTATCTCATCATTTGATTAAGTTTGCTACATATAACTCGGATTTTTATTTTTTACAAATCATTATATGTGGTAACAAACGTGTGCAAGCCCTAGCAACAAACAATGAACCATTTCCAAACCAAAAGCAGTCGAGCAAAATTACGAGCTCCATCATTTATAGATTCCAAAGAAAGACCAAACCATACAACGCCTAGCTAGATCTATATGGTTCCATACAAGAGCATTTTCTAGGCACAATTCCAAAGAGGAAACATTTTCATATCATTATCAACCTTAATAGCCATTTTGCACAGCCATAACACTTTTGTACTTTTTTGCGCAACCAAGTTTTTATTCTTCCTTGTGTTTTATGCTATCATTATATCATCGTCGTCATAGTAATAGCTATATTATAGATTGTATGGTTAACGTGGATTAATTTATTCATAATATTCTGGTACATTCATTTTTTGTTAATAATTTCAGGAAAACACTTATTTAATTGTTGTTAGGATCATGTTTGTCGTTTTGACTTCTTAATGATTTTTATTTTGCCTGTCTTATTCAGGTTTGGCAGCAACAATTATAGCCTTCAATATCAGCCAAGCATTTAATATAGAAAACACTTCTTTTATTGTTGATGCAATAATTTGATTTTGTCAATTTGTCTTTCACTTGATTTTAGTGAACCTCGACCGAACATAACAAACCTTATGGCTGTATAAGCTTCAAACCAGTCAAGTATTTAATACTTTACTCTCAAAAACCTTTACCTCCTCAATGTTCACCGGTTCATAAAGTCTACTGATACAGGTGCATAGACACATGTATCCCAAGTTAGATCTAGACCAAGAGAAGCACCAATCCATGCTGTTATATTGAGAGCAAATAAATTAACCTCTAAAGAGTGCATTCAAGAAGAGACAAGTTTTCTCTGGAGTCTAAATAAACCTAGCCATTTTTACATTTAGAAAAGACCTATCAAATGCTTGTAGGAAAACCAACCATGTGCTTTTTGATATATATAGGTACAATAGTACAATACAACAAATCCATTGAGAACCATTGTAGAAAATAGGAGGTTTTACAAATTTGTCAATTCTAGAAGCAATTCCCGGATCAGCTTATTTTATGATACAATGGAGCTGCTATTGATAAAAAGCATCAATCTTATGATCGTGGGGAATCTCCACCGCTTTTATTGACCATTGCATAGATATCGCCTGATATAGCAATGGAACTTGAAATTACTGCAAGAACAGTCATAAACAATGCAAGGTGCCTTTCATTTTTTGTTGAAATCCCATAAGTGTCTCTGCAATTGAAAATATTCAAGATTAGGAACTACAAAATAATTGTTAATAATTGATTTCAAGCTGACATCAATAAATCCGAATGATAAACTTGATTATTCTTGAATCTTTACCTAAGAACAATGGCCGCCGGGAAGATGAAGCCAATACAGATTGCTGATGTGGTCCCTGTGAATTGAAATGCAACCCAGATGCTAGGTATGAATGTTGCCCCAGGAAAATTAACCCAATTAATCCGTTGTCATCAAGATGAATCTTTTGTTATCCAGATTGAGGGAACGTGCACTTGGAAATAAAAGCCCATCAAGATTGAGGCGCAAGGCAAAGAAAACGAGAGGAAAGACCAGCATCAGATGTAGAACATAGCTTATACGAACAATATCGCACAGTACTGAACTTAATGGAACCCCAAATCAGTATCAAAATTAGATAGAATATCATCCATAATCTGATCTCCAAAAAGAAGAAAACCGAAGAAACTCGTGGTTATATATATAATGGAACACAATGCCAATGACGTGTGAACAATGGCTTGCATTTCTGAAGGTTCCTCGAGTTCATTGTTTATTGAATGAACTGCACCACAAAGATATCACCAGTCACTAGAACTGTATATTAAATTAAAATTCCGGTTAAGCTAAAGGGTAAATTCTAGGATAGTGCACGACTTGAACAATATTACGTACCATTAAAATGACAGACATAAGCAGTCACAATAACTGGGACCACTGTGAACAGCTTCAAGAATGAAGCATGATCAACAACATCTGGCAATAATCTTGGCATGTGGATGCTACCACTAAACAATTTCACAATTGCAATACCAGCAGTGAGTGTAACAAACAGAATGGCCAGAGCAACTGAAAATGCAGAAGTGAACTTCAAAGAATCTGTCAGAAATGGAAAATAGTATATCAATATCATTACAAAATCCTAAATGAAAGACACTGCAACAAGAATGAACTAGGATTCACATCCTTAAAATTACTTTCAACTTTGCACATCATGTGCCTTATCAATATGACATGTTAATCAATCTCACTTGCCCCATTCCATGAGATAGAAACCAAGATGATATCTATGACTATTGAAAGGCTATAATGAACAAATCTAATTGTTGGAACACTCACCAACTCTCTTAAAAGACACCAATGGACCCAAAACAAGAACCATAGTCATCAGTAATACAACTGTACGGCCACTCCACCAATGCACTCCAAACCATTCTTCAAATATCCCAGCATGATGAACACCATTTGATGATGTTCCAGAAAGCACATCACCTGTCCATAACCAATACATCTTACATGAGCTGCTCAAACTTCTAATGCCAAAATAATCACCACACATCATTAGTCTGTCCTTATGAAGGGTATTTCCACCAAAAAATAAGCAAAAGGCAGTCTTCCAGGTAATCAGCCATTCAAGGAAGCATCGGAGAGTCTGCACGAATTATGCCAGCTTAAGCATACCCCATGAAATAATCCAACTTATTTATGCAAAACAGAAGATTGAATTATAGCATCAAGACCTGGTACATTATTCAGAAAAATTTGGAGTAGATGACAATGCACTTAATTGTATTGGATGTGGTACTTAAAAGGTACAGTCCAATAAACACAATCATATAATCAATGAAGACTCTTTTTCATCCTCAAAACTGAGTGAATTAGGGTTGTAAACAAAAGAAAACACACAAATTATGTATTCAGGATTCTCAGATCAGATCAGATCATCTTATGTAAAACAAAATAAAACCCACAAATCTCCAATGAAAACATCAACTAGATACCAAAAAGCCAACATATGTGATGGCACCTTTATCAACAAGGGATTTATCTGGAGTGACAATTCAAGCAGAGAGAAACATATATTCCATAAGACTTTATCAGCAATCAAATCAAGGACTCACTGAACAGGGTGATTCTCCAAAGGATTTGGTGTAGTCCCTCTGTCACCTGCACCATCTTGCCAACGGCTGAATCCCACCTTTCAATCCCCAAGTCTCATCAGCTTGAATTAATCCGAAAGGACTTTCGCAAACCTAGCCAAGATTCAATTGAGAGGAAGATGTTGCAGAAAATCAACAGTACTTGCTAGTTCACGTTATCTTAGATCCCTTTGTAAGAGAACCCTAGAAACATAAACCGTCCAACTAAAAAGGCAAACAGATGCCCAGAGACCAATTCTTGTAGCCCATTTGCCTCAGTAACAAAGAAGCTAGCATGTTATTTCAATAACCTTTAGAAGGAAAATGAATTTTAACATGACAATGAAAGAGTAGAGAATAGAAGTTACACAGCACAAGTGACTGATACAGTGAAAACCCCATAAATTGACCAATTCAGCCTGCATACATTTTTCAGTGGTCAAGTATCTACCTAACACGAGCATTGACAGAGAGGCTTGGAGCTTGATCCTGCAGCTCTGATTGTATTCTTGCAGGTTCACAAGGGAAACCAAATTTAGGTGCAGAACGGGGAGGGTATTTGAGAATGGAATCGGGTTCATCCATAGCTAAGAAACTCTGGGACATGGAAAGACTGAAAAGGGTATTCAGAATGGAATTGATTCATCTATAGCTAAAAACACTTGGACATGGCAAGACAAGCGGGTATTTGAGAATCAATCTGCATCCATTCATAGCTACAAAACTCTTGGACATGCTAATACTGATGTTGGTATTTGAGAATGGAATTGGGTTCATCAATAGCTAAGAAACTCTTGGACATCGCAAGAATGAAGTTGGTATTCGAGAATGGAATTGAGTTTGCCCACAGCTAAGAAACTCTTAGAACATCGTAAGACTAAAGTGGGTATTCAAGAATGGAATTGGGTTGGGTATTCATCCATATAGCTAATGAGCCAATTGGAAATGGCAAAAATGGCAAGTGGGTATTCTAGAATGGAATGGCGTAAATCTATAGATATGAAACTATTGGACATGGCAAGAGTGAAGTAGGTATTCGAACTGGGTTCATCCCTAACTAAGAAACTCTTGGATGTGGCAAGAAAAGTGGGTATTAGAGAATAGAATTTGGGTCATTTACAGCTACGAAACTCTTGGACATGGCACGAAAAGTGAGTATTCTAGAACAGAATTTGGTTTATCCATAGCTACAAAACCTCTCTGGCATTGAAGTTGGTTACAATCTCACACAAAAACCTTAACCAGAGGCTGGGCTACTCGGAATGAGGCGTTTGACCAAAAAATGAGGAATTTTTTGCTGTCTTTTGAGTGGCACTCAAATTAGTCATTTCAACTTGTTTTCTGACTATAAGTGGCTCTGGAAAGTCTCAAAACTATGGTTTACCGAGTCTAAATTACAAGCAACCCCATCGGAAAATACACCCAGCTTGCCAACTGAAACCCTTAATCATCAGGATTCGTAGAAAGAAACAAGTTAAACACACACAGAACGAGGTCCAAATTTCAAATCCACCAATCAATTCACAAATGGGTCCTTGAAAAGAAATCACGTAACCTTGAAAACAAGATAGCAAAGTCCAATTTTAATATCTATCAATCCATTCTCAAATGGTTTCTTGGAGAACAGCAATCACATAACCATGAAAACCAAAAAAAAAAAAGGAGAGAGGAGAGGAGCTTAGGCACAGGCATAGACATAGGCATACCTATAATGATAATGTAGACGATGAGAATACCAAGGTTACTAACAATAACGCACATTTGCAAAATTATCTTCCCCATTCTCCCAAAGCTGTCTCCCATGATACCGCCATAAGAACCGGACTTATCAGCCCTGTTAAACCTCAGCAAAAATCCAATAGAAGCATCAGTCAACAAGGCCACCAGAACAATCATGGCTACCCCTAACACCAATCCCAACACCTTCAGAGTAGCAGGCAGCGCCATTATCCCTGCTCCCACCACAGTGGTAGATAGATTAAACACTGCCCCAGAGAAGGAAGCCCCATTAAATCCATCATGAACTCCCGCCACACCCACATCTGGGGATTTCTTGGGTAGCAGGGGACTCCTCTCTGTTTTCCCATCTTTCCTCTCCTTGGATTTCTCAGGCGGAGGGATACAAATAGTCATCTTCCACAATATATTTGAGGAAATCACTAAAATGGGTATTCTCAATTGTCAGATTTGATGAGATTTTCGATGTGGACGTTGCCAATTCTCAGCCAATTCTGTGAAACAAAATCGCAACTTAATCAAGTACGACTAGTATGGCGACATTTATAATTTTAAAAAGGAGAGGATTAATGCGTAAGTAAGCTCTTTTTCTAATAAGCTATGCTATACAGGTAATCTGTGATTTGACGTGCAGTATGTTATCGTCTTTTGGAGCCGAAGCTTTTAGCTTTTTCTTAAAGTAGTGGGTCATAATTGAACGGTTTCCTAATTACTGGTACACTTCATTGAAATCCTTTCCTCGAAGTTTTTATGCATCAAACGAAGCGCTTCCATGAATTTCACGATCCAAAATCGATTCGTGGGGCAAATTTCCAGTTGGTTGGTGTTCATCATGGAATCTTACAAAGTTATTGAACTGTCAGCAATATTTGTTTTAATGCAGAATTTTGATCTGTTAATAAATGTGATGAATAGATTTGCTCTATAATTGATGTGGAATGATTATGACGGAAACAATTTTTCCCACCAAATTATTAGTAGGACATGGGGAAGTGGATAGATTTTATTAATTTACGTCATTATGGTTGACCACGTTTCTTTTTCTTTCTTTTTTAAAAATAATTAAAGATGCCACATTCATTAAAAGTAATAGCACTCGCGTGTGAGGGCCATGCGATGTGGATGTCGAAAAGGAATGGGGGGTGGTTGATAATTGTGAATTTTATTTGACGAATGCAACGGAAATCAATGAAAGTAGAAGAGACCAACATTGAAAGTAAGTGTAGAGATATATGTAGTAGTAACAAAATTTTATTACAAGAGTTTTATACGATCAAGGAGTACATGAGTGTGAAAGATGCAAGGAGCGGGGGGAGATGGACTGGAGAATTTTGTAGTAGTTAGTGCAAAACTATAGACTTCTCGAAGTGCTTCCTCTTGCTTTCTTTTGAGGAGGTGTCGGAGGTGGACATTCTGGAGAATCGTTCAAATGAGAAGGGAGGAGAGATGCGAAGGTCTAGTATTGAGGGACTTTGGACGGGCAAATGTTGAATGTAAGGCTCGGCATGTTCCGAAGAACCTATATCTATTGTTGCTTTTGGTAATGTAAGACCCTAAGACTTGTGGATTGTGAGGGCCTGGCCATTTTTAGAGGAAGTTGTTTGTGGTTCCCTCTAGAGATTGGTGGTATGAGGACATGAGTGGGGCTATTTGATTCCAAGGAGGACAATTGTATCTATCGAAGTTGATGACTACAAAAAGAGGAAGAGTTGGAGGAGATGAAGAAGGGGAGTAGACAATGTCGAAAATAGTCCCTATAGAGCCATTAACAAGTCAACATCAACCCAAAGAGATTTGCAGTCATCATAACTCTTTGTTCTCTATAAAGCAATACATTGTGTTCTAGTTGTTCTTCATCAGGTTCCTCTGTGGAATTGATTCTAGTAACCTCAGCATCTGCGGCAACCGGAGTGTTGAGTGATATGAGCATGTGGAGATTGTGTTGCTCGACAAGTTCATTTTTTGTGAACAAATGAGGAGCTGTAAGGAAAGGAGCAATTTCATTTAAGATCATTTGGGATTTGTATGTTTGAGGAGTGTTTTCCAGTCTTCACCAAGGGATTTCAACTCTGATATTTAACAAGAGCCTCTGGAAAGCTAGTTGGGCATCATTTGAACCTTGTTTCCTAAGATTGTAGTAAGTGTGACACATCTTGTGAAGTTGAACCAAAGGTTTGTTCCATAAGAGTGTCCGAATACAGTGGAACATCATTGATAGGAGGGAGTTGGTCGAGGTCGCCAATGAGAATGATGGATCTGTTACCAAATGTGCAGACCTAAAATGCGGGAATGCCTCACGAAGTCGGTAGTCAACCTTGGCAAGGAGCTTGGGTCCTATGAAGCTCATCTCATCAATAAAAATGTAGCGAACATCCTTTAGGGATTGTTGAAGGGAGGAGAGAGACAGACCATCAAGTGGTTTCAATTCCTTAACTGGAATACGCAATGCGGCATGTATAGTTAAAATAAAATGTTGAAAGCAATGACTCTTGTGGGAAAGAACCAAGAGGGGAGATCTTTGTTGAGGGCTCGGTGAAGACATTGTAGATCGGATAGTGTTTATAAGGTAAGATTTACCAATGCCTGCTGTACCTTGGATTATCATCTTTAGAGGAGTAGAATGTAAGTTTTTCCTGTAATGATTGAGAATTGTATCGAAATCCTACTTTTGTTCCTCAGAGAAAGTTGTGGTTGCGGAAGAGGAATTATGCATTTTGAAAGGTATAGTTGTAGTTGTTTTGGACATTTCAATGAAAGAAGGTCCACTTTCATGTAATTCAATAGGAACATCATTGTGGTTCCAATTGTGATTAAGATCAAAGTCTCGATGGCCTAGCATGTCGAGGGTGTGAAGGGCCATGGGATTAGCAGGATGGAGTTGGGATAAAATCTCCCATTCAGCTTGCAATGGAGAAGGCCCTAGGATTTCATCTTCACTTTCAGATTCTTCCGAGGAAGATGATTCATTTTTAGTAGAGGCCCACATGACATGCCAAGGGTGGTAAATTTATTTCATCGATAGCAATTAGAAATGACTTATTCCGGTGTGATTCCAATATTTGTGGGGATGTTACGGAAAGGTTTGTAGAGGAGGAGAGCTCACTCCAACAAAAATTTCAAAGGAAGGGAATAATTTCAAGGGATTGAATAGAATCTGGGTGACACACACAATTTCATATGTTGTTCTTTGCTTCCATTTGAGACCCGCACGACCTATTATAAGTCCAACTTCTAGCGGCCTCAATAAGGGGAACAAATTCCATATCCAGAGGCCGTTTCATGTATGCATCTGAAAATTTTGTTGGAACGTTGTCATCATCGGTTGTTTCTAGATGTGACCGTAGAATTTTCTTTCCAACGTTCAAGGTAACAAAATATCAGCTACAAAGAACAAGAGGTAACTTCTACAACATGTGACATGTTTCTTGGTGCTCATGTCATGATCGACAACACTATCTGTAAGCATTTTACATAACACAACCTTGGCTGGTTGATCAGGATCGGAGGTCAAGAAAATCACTTGAGAGCATATGATGGTATGATCTAGGGATGTTGTTCTGCCTTGGAAGCATATTTAGCAATATATTTGAGTACTGCATGTTTGGAGAGTACGGGATGGAAATCAACATTGGCTCTCCAATTGATGACATTACGGGGTTGTGGATGTTTAATATGTCATCATTTCTTCTTGGCATGTACTAGACCTTTTGTGCATCATCAATGACAAGGGATGATTGTCCATGCACTTCCCAAGGTGCTTTGTAGCGGCAATGCAATCCACTTGTTGTCTTTTGGAGGCATGTCTATTCAGTGCATTTGGTATGTCATTACACACGATTCAAAATTTCCTCCAGGTCATAAAGAGGGTCGGACACCAATATCTATGTTGTGTTCAATAAGCATGGATCATCGTGGAGGGGGCGGTGAATGTTATATTCTTACTGCAAGAAATGGGATGGGGTTCCATGTGGAAACAAATTTGTCAAAGTAGTTCCTAACATGGTCCACAATATACGTGTCTCTCTAATCAATAGTGTCAACATTTGGGGCTTCTAGAAGCCAAAGGAAATTGTGAACGTGTGTAAGCCTCTATGTTGTCATTCATACCGAGAAAAAGATGAGTAAGTATGTTGAAGGTATGTGTAAGGGGAAATGAAGAAAGAGACAAGTCTTACATGTACCAATAGTCTGTTGCCCTAGGTATTTTTGCAAGACTTTCCTCACGAAATATTGTGAATCTATAATGTAAGTACGTTGAAACACGGTGAGGTTGGAAGCAATGTTATTGTTCCTCCACCTTTGTGTCCTCTAAAGGATCTACAAGGTTGGTGCTAAGAATTACACTATGAAGGTATAGCCATTTAGTGTTAGCAGCACTTAAAGTGAAGAACAATGTCGGTGTTCAAGTTGTTGTTTGATCATGTCTTAAATTTTCCTCCTCTACTTTTTGACAAAAAATATCTTGTTCCATGGAGAGTGGTGCCGAATCACATAAGATTATATGTGAGGAAGTCATTAGGATTATCTTGAAGGTGTTGACAAAGCTCTCCTATAGTTTGTGGAATGTTTTGGATAATATCATGTCTCATGAATACGGAGGTTATAGCCTGGTTGACGGTGCATGATGAGATTTTTCAAGTAATATCTATGACCTTGGGTGGCGACCAAAGTGGTTGTCATAGTAATGAATCAAATGTAATGCATATTCATGAAGTTGGACATCTTTCATGCGAGGTTGATTGAACATAGCTACACCTATGGGAAACAAAGTTGGAAAATCCATCGAAAGAAAACCTTTAGTGTTGTATTCATTAACCGGGGAGAGACCAATTTCAGGCCAAGGAAAGGACAATGGAGGACCATTTGCTAAAAATGAAAAAGAAGTGTTGTATCTCCTCTTGTTCAATACTTGTATTAGGAAAAACTAGGGACAAAGGATGATGGAAGGGTTTTTGTATTGGGCGATGTAAATTCCTCAACACCAAACAACGAGGGGATATCTTCTTGGAAGGGAGGGTTATCGATTTGAATAGTTTGCAAGATGGAAGAGACATTGGTTATTTTAGGCGACAAGGAGGACAAGGCATCATATTCAATGAGAACATCTTTGTAGTATGGATCGTAAGCTATTTTGAATTGTAGTGCCTCCCATACACGAGCCCTACTGACATAGAAATCATACTTTGTTTGGTTTGGCCCCTTTCTTTGTAAGAGCAAGATGTCTAGTTCTCCAAGACGACGAGGAAGGAATTTGACAATAGATTTAATGTTTTGTGGGAAGCTGATAGTGTGGCCCATGTATTTGTATTTCCCACCACGCATGCTTGGCTAACTTGCAAAATAGGATTGACTCTTGCTATAAGCATTTCCTCCACCTGTGTAAGGAATTTGAGAACCTTATGTTGATGGCTTTGGATCCATGTTGTTCCATGCAGAGAAGTGGTTACCATTTTTCTCAAACAAACATATGTTGCACACGTACCTATCTTTACTCATTTTGCCTAGCATTCTCGGTAGTTTTCCATACAGATGGAGCAAGTATTCATCTTTTCCAAGTTATCTATCCTTATACGGAAATTTCTTTGTGCTACCAAAAAGGATGGAAGCGCCAACGGTATTATTCTTTGGTAGTAGATGCCAAGGGAGCAATGTTGACTATTTGGAAGAGGGAGGTTTGATTCAAAGCATGTGCAACATACGGGAGGGTGGGTGGAGTCATGTATTTGAGGGAAATCAAAGGTAAATTGTTAGGGGTATGATGTTATGATATATATTGTTTATTGAAGTGGAAGAGGAGGCACCACACGGGCCACCTTGCGGGCGGGAAATGTAGTTGGAGAAGGCAACATTTGTTTGAACTATATTGGAACTTGCCTGGAAAGAGCTACGTGCAGAGATGGAAGCATTTGGCATGGTTTCTTGAGTTTCTGATCGATGCGAAAATTGTGACCTTCTTGGAGCGCATGATGCCTTTTGAGCTTGGTATCTACGACGTTGCTATTCATTTACTCACAATCTATTTCTTAATAATATTCATGCCAACGTGCCCTAGCTTCAGGAGGAGACATATGAAATTCAACAAGGTTTTTTTGTGTTATCATTCTGCAAGAGTAGCAACGAAAACAACTATGTATTTAATTTTTACATTTAGGAAAGTGAAAATATCAAAGCGCAAGGATGAAACCATATCAACAATATTTTTTTCCTTATAAAGACCCAAAAAAATTGAATTTTTGACATGCGTAACGACAACAAATGAGACAATATGTACAAAACCAACAGTAAAAAAAATGTTTCATTTATAATCATATATGGAGGGATACAAAAACAATTGCATAGGAGTTCGAGCTTAGTGGTGAACCATAGGTGGTATACATAAAGATAATATTTTTTTACAATGTCGGTATATATGTTTAGAAACATGCTACATCATTCTTGCAAAAGGAAAACATGTAAAAGGTAGTATGCACGAGGGAAAGGAAAAAGGAGTAGTTGTAAAAGGAGCTTTTGTGCAAGATCAAATTGTTGAACATTCATAAGTTGGAGTATGTAGGGCATATCATGTTTTCTTTGACTTTAGAATAACACATTTCAATTGTGTTTTTCCCTTGTATGTTTCCTTTTTTATCGAAAGAGTGAAAATGAAGACACGAACCAATGATGTGATCAAATATCTCTGTGTGGCATCACTATCAATCAATAGGAACTATAAGTCTGCAGTTGTAATTTGAATTATATTTTCTGTAGCCTCATCAAAAGTAGTAATGCCTATGAGCTCCCCCATAGCATCTTTCAAGTCCATTCTTAGAGAGTAATTGTAATTACAATATTGTACATGAATATTGCATTTGTTGCAAAACCATCCATCATTTGCTTGCTCCTGCACCTTTTTCTACATTGTTTGTCACCTATCATTCTTGGGAAAGCCATGTAAAAGAAATTATCCATGTTAATGTTTGACACTTCGGCTTCACTATTTCCCACTCATTATTTTCGAGATTTCCCATTTCTAGAACTTATGATAAAGTTATGTTAGCAACCATATTCTGTGGAGGTCCAGCTTGCTTGTTGGTGACTGATGGACATGGAACCTATGAATGAGGTGAAGTTATCCATTCACGGAGAGCCCTTGTCTCTAGAACTTGAGGTTGACAAAGCACCTTGAAGTTGAAACGATGTCGATATGGTGTGATTGAAATCTATAATGCGTTATGCTTTTATTGCCAAGATTGGTATATCTGGAACTGAGAGTATCTCTGACAACTCTTCGCAAAGTCCATCTAAATTTTTTCCCCATAAGGTGATGGAGATGCTAAACTCAGACATGTCCTACATTTGTAATGTTCTCTTCACAACCTTTGATTTGTCTCTGCGACAAATGGTCGAAGCAAGGTGAAATGGCCATAATAACACCAATCACGTCCACTAAAGAACTGTAGGGGATGATGACATATATTTTATTTCTATGAAATGGAAGTGATGTAGAGGCACTTCGTCTTGCAGTTCAATTACAGGAGTCACAACAGAGTAGGGTTGTAGAAAAATTTCATGTAGGTTGTTTAAATGGTTATAAGTAGAATTTTCCTTACCCACTCTGCCATTTGATATATTGTACAACTTTCCATTCTCTATCTGCGCATAAAATTTGTTTGCAGCCTCATTGAAAGAAGTGACCCTTATCTCCCCCTTTGTTGTCCACAAAATCAAAGGAAAAAAATGCCACTTCCCCTTGTATTTTGATATTCTCGAAAGGTTCATCTTACCTAGAGCCCTACCTTTTATTGTCAATTCATTTTGTTGTATTCAATGCGGAAATATCTGTATGAATCTTTACATTGTTTGATGGATTGTAGTTTTGGCAGGGAGGTGTATTTGGAGACATTTGGGTGTTTACAGTGATTGTGTATCGAAAGCGGCATCTTTCCCTCATAATATGTTTCTAGGAACTGGAACGGTGTTCCTTGCCGAGGACGGGTAGACACAATGCTTATCCATCTCATTGATCAGAATGGTCCTACAACAAAAAGTAAGACACATAGCGATCATAATCTTGTAAAAAAAATTGTCAACATGAACAAAGGCAAAGATGCGACTTACAACTCATTATTAAACATCCTACAAGCATATTTCCAGAGAAGGACAATGGAGCCTTCTTGCAATATGTTGTCCTGGACATGGCTTGCAAATTTTGAGGGAAGCAAGGTGGGTTGAATATGTTCTCCATCGACAAGTCAACGTGATGTTGAATTATAGAGTTAAATGTCGAGCAAAGTAGGGACAAGTTCAATAGTTGCAGCCTCAGATCTTCATGGGGTGATCCTTCAACGATTTTCAAAATTCCTCCTTCTATCAAGTTTGTTTCCATCATGTCAAAATATCTCTTGCCCCTAACAAACACTGCAAAGCTAGGGCACAAATCCACAAATTTTAGTGTCGCCTTAAGTGTCCAAGAGGTGAAAGATAAAAACCTAGAAGTCTAGCTATAACTTCGACCACGCAGCAGCTATTGGCAACAAAGCAATGGAGACTGGAAAGGTGTTCATGAAATGCAACGTCGGAAAATAGGAAAATCTTTCTTTTTAAACTAGAAAGAGAGACAATATAACTACAATATTGACATTAACTTAAAATGGAAGATAAGGACAATAAAAATTTCGGTCTCATCCACACATTTGCATAAACATTACAAATATCCAATAGAGAAAGAATGCTAAAATAATTGTTTCCACTATAAAGTTAGGAAGTTTGGTTTGAGAAGGTTAGGAATTAGGAAGCTCTTTGACATGTATGTCGAAGAATAATCCATATATTAGTACTCTTAGTTTTTTTGGTCATGGTTATATGTCGAGAAAATAATTGATACATTAGAAATGTAGTTAAAGCCCTCTTGTTGGATGTGGGATGTTGTTGAATAAGAGGGAAGCTCATACAAAGACTCCACCATTAAAAGCATACGTGATATAAAAGTGTATGGTTTTTCTAGGCAACCCTCTTAAATCTAATAGGCAACGTATTATTTTTAAATTGTATAATAGGTCACGGTTCATAGATTATTTAGCTTTTACAATGGTATTAAAAAAGGTGGTGTTTTTTTCAATTACAAAAATTAATTAAATGAAAAAATTATGTGTTTAACTACTAATTATTTTTTTTTACAAGAGGAAATTAGTTACATCATGCTTTAATAAATATGATTAAAAAATATTAGTCAATTAAAGTCTTTTAATAAGAGATGAAGTGGGCATAGTTTCCAATATCATTAATACTTAAATATAAGATTTTGAAGTGGTCAAGGAATATGTATGTAGAACATCTTAGGTAGATTTAAACATTTTATATTTAGGTAGATTTTTTTTAGGCCCTTCTACAAAACTTCAATGCAAAAGTCAAAGAATTTAATATACAAATAGGTTTCATATTTTTAAAAATGTTTTATAATATTATAAAGATTTTATTATAAAATATAAGACTGAAATAAATAAATTAGATTAAGTTTTAGAATTATCATATGTACAATTTTATGTAAAAAAAAATACCATTTAATATTTTTTTAAAAAAACTTCTTATAATATAGATATGCAAACAAATATGAAAACAGTAGTAATAATTGTTCTATTTCAATATTAAGTTATGAATTATTAGAATGTTTTTATAATGAAATTTCAAGACTTTCTTAAATATACAAACCAATGTAGCCATTGTAACATAAATAATTTAAATTTTAATTATAATATAAGAAATTGATTTTTAGCTGATAATTATTTTTTTATGGATGATATCATTTTTTTGTAACCCATAAAAGAAAAATCATTTGATTTAGCATTTACGCAAGACTACATAAACTTTATATTTTTGATTAAGGAGGGTAAATTGATTTTTATGTATATTTATGAACTAAGTAGCAATATTTGGAATAGCATGTAAATCTTTTATTCTGCTTCCTGTGAAACAAGGTTTAAATATTTTAGTTCTGGACCAAAACTATGGTAAGTTTTAAAAATTTGTGATCGGAAACATGTTAATCAAAAACCTGAAACTATTAATTTCAGAATGTAGGAACATAAAAACTCTCAAAAAATATATATAATACTTTCCTTCCAGTTCACTACATAATAATATACCACAATTAATTAAATTCATTGAAAATTTTCATCTTTTATGAACTGTACTGCTCGCCATGCCATATCTTTCTCCTATTCACGTATTACTTTATTTACAGTTTACAACAAACACAAAGAAAAGAAAACATCAAATTATGAAATTTCAACCATCCAAAATAATGCTTAAATTTTGAAATCCATATCGAAATAGGATTACTTAGGTTTACATATTAAACTTGAAAAGACTTAAATATTTTCACAAAATACAGAAATGTTTGGCCAAAACTAAAGAATCCACTAAGTTTTTGATTAATCTACAATAACTATAAGTTTTTAAACTATATAAAGAGGATTCCATCTCAATCGTGTAGACGAGATGTAACAGAATTGCACTCTTATGCACACCACACCACTTTATAAGACATACAAAGCAAATAAAACATATTGCTTATATATTTATATAGAATTATTATATCATATTCATAATTTATTTAAGAAATTGTAAATCAAAGAAGAAATTGATAGATATCAAGCTTTTGAAAAACATATAGCCATCAATGAAAACAGCAGCAGCATAAAAACATAAATCAACATGTTTATATCTAATAAATTTTATAGCACGGCACATTAAAAAGTAGCACTCTTAATTAAAGCTAAAAGGAAACATATTTTGTATTCACATAAACCGTTTATCACAAAATAGTAGAGCAACAGTAATAATAACTAGTCACTTAGATCAAGATATTAAAGAAGCCAAAAAAGAACATGTACAAAAAGACATCATTTTTTTCTGAAATTTTGTTTTGTAAGCATTAGAGATTTTTGGGGTATGCTTTTTTTGTATATCCCTTTTTTTCCTTGTCAACAAAGACACCCATCTTCTTCAATTTTTGAGAGGCTCACATTTATGTGCATCAGCAGTTGTGTCATAGACGAGACCAAACCCTCTCGATAAAGAACCGATTGTGCAAAATTTTGAAAGGTACATGACACATTTCTCTAGTAGCCGAAGGCACTCCTTGACCATTTCAAGCAATCCTTGGTTTTTCTAGACATGGTTTCCTACAATGCAATACATTAACGATAAATCGACTTTTGTTGTATTCTTCATCTCTATGCAAGTGCGGTGTTGTGAGAGTAACACCCACATGGGGCACGGAAATGGTGCTTCTTGTTTTCATCAATTCAATCTGAATAGGATCAAAGCAAGCAATAGAGATTAAAAATCGGGTGACAAACAACTTTAACAACCTCGCCAAAGCGCAGTCTGATGCCCAATTTTGAGCGTATCGAAGTGGCCTCACAGAGGATCAAAACCTCTCAACACACTCCAATTCCTGACCTTGGCAAGGCACATGCCCCCACATGTCCATTTAGGTTAAAGGAGATGTGACAGACACCATGTAAAGTAAATGTGTGTTTATCCAATGTAAAACAAAACTTAGAGAAATAACCTCACTAATAATGCTAACCACTACAAACACAACATACAATTTCTTAAAAAATATACTTGCTAGTTGCACAACCAATTTCATTAAAAAACATAGTATGGCTAACATATAGGGTTCACAAACAAAGCATTCATTTATTTAAGTAAATGCACAGTTATCTAGCTCTAATTGTCTATCGCAATGAACCAATGTTGACAGCAGTTTTTGGGCTAGAAGGGACACTTTATCATACCTCACAAAGACCTTCTGACAGAGAAGCCCGCAAACCAATAACACGTCGCAGACACAAAGTCTTCAACAATAACTGCCCTTCCTACTTGCAAAACTTGCACTACAGGAAAAAGAAGTTACTTTCTTCTGAACAGCAAATTTATATAAAATATTATTTATTATTTTTCTGAAAGAAAAGAGTTTGAGCGTAACCATCAAACTTCTAACATACTATTTGAACTGGAAACATTAGTTACATGATCTCCAAATAAGAAAAGTTTTCTCATCTCAAACAAGAAATGTGTTCTCATCTTCTGCCACGCCTCTTCTGAATAAATGTTAATTTATTACATTTGGAAAACTCATCTCTGTCATATGGGCATCTTAAATCAGCATTTGGAAAACAACAATCCAACTAATACATATATTTTAAGCTTCTTCTAATTTGTATGTTTGTTATGTATAAAGTTGCCATTGATTGACTCATTTTTTTGCTCCAATATGTTTTGCTTAAGAACTAATTTGTTTCGGCCAATATGACGAATTTATTTGTATAAATATATGTGTCCTAATAAGCCTTTTGGTGTGGACATTTCCATGCAAGACACACAGATCCAAACCTTAATGCATGCAGGAGCCACTAACATTTTTACATTCCAGTAGTTTGACTTTGACCAGTACAATGGCATTGATGCCAAAGGTGTCTCATCTCCAACAAGGAAAAACACTCAAAATATAAAATATTTGCAATATATATACACTAAATTAATTGATATAGGGATGCATCCATATATTTCAATCGTTTCAATTTATCTTTGAAAACAATTTATCTCACTCCAAAAAATTCAACATATGGGAAAACGTCAAAAAGCTTAGGCAGGCAATAAATCCAAACTCATTTTTCATTTCACAGAAATCCGCATCTCGTTCTTTCCATTCAAGTTAACATTATGTGCAGACACCTTTTCAAGCTTAAAGTCAATTAAAGCTAACAAATACTGAAGGCATCTGTGATTGATAAAACATTCATGACAAAATCTAAAAGGATTTTATTTTATTTTGTTATAAAGCTGAAACTTCAAACTACAAATCTAAAGCATCAAACATACAAAATGGCACAAGCTCTTATGGCATGACCCCCATATCCACTCTAACCAAAAATCTGTGCAAATTAAAGAGGATTAGTCGACCGATGTCCTTGCGTGCGCAACAGCTATATCGCAGATTACTGAGTAATCCGACCAACGCCTCTCGAGTGTGTGCCAACCGTATGAAGGCGATATGAAGTGTGTGCCAGTTGTACGAAGGCAGTGTGAAACTTGAACGCCTGGTGGTCCCTTCCTCATGCCCAGATTAAAGTTTACCAAGGTTGATAAAGACTCTGCTAAATTGTAATATGTAATGATTCCTCTAATAAACTCTAAAAAAAGAAAAAAACATATTCACTCTCTCATTATTTTTTTTAATTAATAACTCGAGTGGAAACCCTAATAATCTTTAATTGTTTGAAGGTTGTACAAGTGGGTAAAACTTTGATTGTCTCATGTTTCTCGGATCACTTTGTGATAATCTTTACCATATTTCGTATGATACGCCGATCATTCGTTATTGAGAACACTTAGAGCGTGGTCCCATGCTGGGGGCCACTGCTTCTATTTGCCTGCAAATCCGGTCCCATGCCAATTTTTTGCAACCGCTGCTGCTAATGCCAGACAAACTTCCACAAAAATCTCTCCCGCAGAAGGATAGGAAGACCATTTCCAGCGCTGGGAAGCAATGGGGGGCAGAAAATTTCTTTCACCCGCTCAGGAATTTTCTCCATTTTTCCTGCCACTTGGCATCAGTTTTTAGTTTCCCTCCATACTTTTCCCTCCAAAACTCTGTTCGGGATGCAGATAAAAAGACCATTTACATATAGTTTTTGCAGACATCTACAGATCTGAGCAGGGAGTTGGCACTGACAAATCAAAGAAGCACTGTTGGTACACCATTTAAACTGTCTTTTACTGCAAATTTCAACAATGTCTTCAATATAGTGTAGTGTATCAACAGCTATTTCACTTGCAGATTGCAATTTAATGGCCATTTCTTTCAGCTTTTAAAGTCTAAAAATTCTCATTGCAAATTGTAAGTCTGTGATCTTAAACTAGGGATTTGAACCTAATTGCCATTAAAGCTCTATTTTCACGTTTGCTGGGCTCTGAAATTTACAAAGGGTTCGCTGTGCTTTTTCATTTCAATGGTAGAAATTTCTTACACTTCTTGTGGAGGTTGTCCTGCATTTCAAATCCCGCATTTCGGATCTGTCACAACATCATTTCTGTTTCTCAGTTAGATTGGAGTTTATGGGGATCTCAACACATTGGTTTGGCCATTGCTTATTTGTTCACATGACTTGGTGTGCACTTTACATTGTGGTTCAAACTCCACCTAAAAACTGGTAAGTACCCTTTTGTACTATCCTCGTTATTTCTTCTTTGTATGTTTGGGTTCAAGCATTTGGCTTTAAATTTTGTGGGATATGCTCAAAATCCCATTGAATGGCTGCCATCATTTTGGGTTGAAAAATATTTTAGATCTCAGTTGTTTGATCATGGCCACTTTTTGTATTTTCTCTAGATTTGGGTAACCTTTGAGCTCACGACTTGAGTTAATACCGACTATCAATGTGGCTACTTTCTCTATGGCCACTCTCATTCATATGGTTTCTGGATTAGGGTGACCCAATTTCTTTTGGGGCATTTGTATCTAATTTCCTTCTTTAGTTTCAAAACATTTATAGACCTCTGTTTGTTGATGAAGGAACTCCATTTATCCACTTGCCATTCGGGTTTGATGATTTTTTGAGCTAGTTCTTCTCCATGTCAATTTTGAGATCATCTTTGGTAAGGGTTTGGCTTCTCGCCATGACTTGTATATGGTCTTGTTTTTAATTTGTCTCTGTTGTGTTGAATTGGATTTCTCCATCGTGCAGTTATCTATTGAATCTACTAGGAAACTCAACATTTCACCATTCTATATATGTAATGGGTATATATGTAGATTTTTATTTTCATTTAAAATTTTGCTTCAATAGCCTTGGGTATTTCGGTTTTCAGATTTTAATGGCTTATGGACGAGCTCTCTTCTCTAAGTCTAGATCTGTAGCATTAGTAATTGGTTCTGAATATTGTTGAATTCATTTGCTTTTTCCCAAATCTATCGACCAAGTGTGAAAGTTTCCTTTTCTATTTGAGATAAACTTCATACTACTTTTTTGATAAATGGATTGTTGTAGTTTTGAACTTTATTTTGAAGATGTTTGTGTTAGGAAAATATTGTTAGTTCTCCATTAGTAAATTATAATTACGTGAATTAATTATTATGTTGTAATTATGTGTTAGTAAAATGTTATTAGTTATTATATAAAACAACAATAACAATTCTATTTGGTTAGTGTGTTAGAAACAATTCACAAGTTATTGAGTTGTTATAGCTACTTCCTATATATATGGATGTATCTGTATCAAAGAATATTGAATATCAATACAGAGAATTATTGTTGTGTAAATATGCTACTGTAGCATCATTTGGTATCAGAGAAACATCAATCCAACCATGAGAGTCTATATAAATAGTTTTATGCTTATTAGAAATTAAGGTATTCTAAGAAGATTTATTTGTTGTCAACGCTCGAGATCTGTGGTTGTACATTTTCATTCAACTTTGTGTTAAATTTGTAGAGATTCTTACATACCATTTACATCATATTCTACCCTAGATTTCATATGGTGGACAGTGTATTGGTCATTATGCTTTGCATTAATATCGTTGAATCCAACATTGATATGTGCATGCATGAAATCAAACGTCTCTACATTCTACAGTGAGAAAGACATTTTCTACCATATTGGCTTAAAATATTTTAATATCGGTGGACACGAATTGGACCCATCTCCTCTTTAGCAATCCGGGTGACTCATGAGAATATCACTTTGCATGTAGTCTTTCTCAAATTCTAGGTTCATTTGTTTTTATATATTGCTAATTGGTAGTCATTCAAATTAAATGCCCAAATTGCAGTTTTTAGACCTGCTACATTGTTGGTATTTGTATTTAGACCTCTTTACATTGTTGGTCACATCGGTAGCATTAGGACAAATTTGTTCATTTTTTTAATATATTCTCCCCTTCTTTATTGCAGGTATAGATAGAGATTATCATGGATAAATCTGTGCATCGTCCTATTCCTAGAAAATCTGGTTTTCATAGATTTACTTCATTGCTTTCGGAGGATGATTTGCAATATGGGGATTTTTCCTTCAATAATGATTTACATGAATTTGTTCCAAGTACCCAACTTCCTAGCACACAAGTAAACATTGAGGAAGATGTTGACATCGTCTGTAACATAAAATATTTTTGTTCAAGAAATGAACCATGATGAACAATCTCCCCAACATGTTGATGAGTCTTTCCCTCAGGGAAATATTTCTCCCACACACTCAGAGGTAATGAGATCTCAATCATCTGCCCTTCCTCCCCAAAAAGGTAGAGCTCGTTGGAGTATTACAGATACACTAGTTTTGATTGCTGCAAAACACATTGAGAGGGAAACACAGTCAAATGGTGGAGCCATGAAAAAGGCTATATCATCCTCTGAAAAGTGGAAAATTGTGCAAAAATATTGTGTTGCTCATGGTTTGAATCGCACACCAAACCAATGTCGAGATCGATGGGAACATATTCAACCAGATTTTAAAAAAATCAGAGATTATGAAGCTAATATTCCATCGGGGCATGACAACTATTGGACTATGACAGTGCAAGAAAGAAATGATAAGAAACTCCCTCCAAAGTATCCTGAAGAGGTATTTCGTTCAATGGAGGTCAATTTTGGTCAAGACAGAGCCATAAATCCTGGCAATATAACCATCGATAGCTCTGACCCGAACCATATGGCTGATGAGGTTTCTACACCAAATGAGAATGAAAAGTATTATGAGAGCCAAACACCTAAAGAAGTAGCTGAAACTCAATCCACAGGGAAAAAACGAAAAGCAATATCCAAAGCAACAGGTTTAAAAGATACTCTTGTTGAGAACAATAAATCAGTGATTACTACTTTGCAGATGGCTGAGGAGGGGCGAATGAAACGCCATGAAAAGGACTGCTCAATGCTTGAACAACGAATGCAAATGGAAAATGCGAATGAAGAAAGGCTGATCAAAATCGAAGAACAAAAGATCAATGTGCAAGTCAATTTGGTTTCAGCTCTAAATTCTATTGGGCAGGCCATGATTAAGATTAGTGAATCATTTTCCAACAATAAATGATTAATCTCTTTATGTAGCCTTTTCTCATCTTTTAGGCAACTTTTGTCATGTTATATGTGAGACACGTTCTTTAATAAAAATTGAATTACCTACTTGAGATTGAGTTCATTGTTATTTCCAAATAGTAGTTGTTGCTCTAAATGTAATCATAAAGTTCATCATGCAATTTATTGTATAAGATGAAATTTTAATGCTATTTCTTGTCATCTATGTTGAATTTGATAAAACCATATTGTGTGTTGATATTACAATTTGTTGTTATATTTTGTAGTCAAAGTGCAAGGTTTTCAATGACATTGATCAATTTGATTGTGGATTTGTCATTTTTGTAGGGAGGATTTTGTATTATCATCTCCAACAACATTTACTCTCATCAAATGAATTCTAATTCAGCTGAAATAATAAAAATCCTCATGGCAAGTGCAACTATTATTGTCCAATTGGCATTTCATATTTGGTATGATATTCAAGGTTCAAACAATATGCGACACTATCAAAGAAACGTAAGATATGTTCATCTGCAAGTACAAAGTCTTCAAATGATGAAATGGAAGGGGAACTCTATGCAATCACTTCAGAGCAAGAAAATGCAATCTTTGAAACAAATGTATCAAATTCTCAATTTGAAGGGAGGATTTACAATGAATGGTATATTAAGCCTCGTTCATTGCATTGGTGGAACCACTATGTTTTTAAAGTTACATGTGATGATGAACGATTTCGTAGCATTTTCAGGCTTCCCTATTCATTATTTACATCTCTTTGTGAATTGTTGAATGAAGACCTTCATCAAGGTGATATACCGTTATCATTGGCAAGATCTATAAAGGGTAGGGTGTTTTCCGTTGAGAAAAAAGTGGCCATTGCAGTTTTGCGGTTATCATCTGGAATGACAATGATTGCGATTAGTGAGCTATTTGGTTGTGGGAAGTCAACAGTGGTAAGAATTATAAATAATTTCATAAATTCTATGCACAGTCGTTTGAGAAGTCATATACAATGGCCAAGTAACAATTTTATGATTGAGCATGTAAAAGAAGGATTTCGGAAAAAAGCAAGGCTTTCCAAATTGTTGTGGTGCTATAGATGTAACTCACATCCAATTTGAACTTCCATCTAATGAGTGTTCGTCTGATTGGTATGACAAAGATCATAACTATAGTATGTCGTTGCAAGCCATTGTCGATAGTAATATGCGTTTCATGGATGTTTTCACTGGGTGGCCTGGTTCAGTCAATGATACTAGACTCTTGCGGAATTCTTCTTTTTACAGATTGTGTGAAGGTGGGGAGAGGCTAAATGGTCCTTCCATTTCCATTGGTTCAACAACCATGAGAGAATATATTATTGGTGATGGTGGTTATCCATTATTACCATGGATAATTACTCCTTTTCCTGGAGCGTCAACAAACAATCAAAGAGATTTCAATTTTAAGTTATCCTCAACAAGAATTGTTGTTGAATGTGCATTTGGAAGGTTAAAGAACATATGGCGCATTTTTCATTCCAAGATTTCTCAGCCTAATTTGCAAATGTTGCCAAAAACAATTTTTGTCTGTTGCATATTGCATAATATGTTGTTAACATATGAAGAGGATGACTGTGATGCACTAGATGTCAATGACAATGAATACAATTTATCAACCAATGAAGAAGGCTCAAGTGATCCAACTGCAACAGTAGCTCGATTGGCATTAATGGAATATGTCAATGGAAGGAATGGAGTGGAGCATGTGGAATAATTTTTTTTCTTGCTTTAACTATGCTTTCACATTTTGCATAAGTTTTATGTGGCTTTTGAGCCTACCTTTTTTTCATTCTTGAACCTCTGGTGACAATGTTTTTTTATTTCACTTTTGGTACAGTTACTTGTACGAAAGCTTTTCTTTGACAAATAAATTGTTGCCAATCAATATACTTTACTGGAAGCATGCATCCTGTTTATTAATGATGGCCTGCTTCTATTTAGCATATTTGTAAAGCGCAGCTAAAGTCTAGCAGTTCAAACACCTCTTACATAGAATCTTATCTCTGCAGCTTGAATTTGGACTTGAATTTGGCATTTGTTATTTAATTTCAATGGAATTTGGATTTGAATTTGGCATTTGTTATTTAATTTCATGTTTCTAATTCTAGGCTTAAAGAGGTAATCTTAATTGAAGGAACGGCTTGAAGTATCCTCTGACTTTTTGTGCCAAACTTAGGTAGTAGGAGCATTGTTTAGCAGTCAAATTCTTGTGGTCAGATATATAAGCTTTCCAGACTATTTCAGAACTATCTCTTTGCTTTAATTGGAACATGTCTATTGACACATTATGTGAAATGGCAACTTGATGGTACAGGACTGTGATCTCAGGTATAGTGTGGGCAATAAATTGTGAAAAATTATTGAATTGTAATTGTTATTTTGTCTGCTATTGACTAATTTATATCATGCTTCGTTTGGTTTGTGCTTGAATGTTAGTCGCATAGCATAAATGAGCAACAGGAAAACCAAATATCAATGCCCACCAAATTTCTAACTGGTTTGACACAGATGAAAAACTACATTATGGTAAATTCAATGATTGGTCATGAATCCTGTTCGTCCACCTTGTTGAGGTCCTTATTCTTCATCAAATCAGGAACAGATTCCTCCAGTTTCTTGTCTAAGCCAGGAATCTGTAAGAAATTGCCCTGTAGCAGCAGCTGAAAATAAATTTGCATGGGACCATAAATTGGCCTAAGCTCTTTCAGACTAACCGGGCAAAAATTTACATGGGACCGCAGTTTGGCTTAACCTCCTATTTGTACTCAGCAGCACCCGCTGAATAAACATAGCAGGCCCCCCAGCATGGGACCACGCTCTTATATTCCACCAACAAAACGCTAAAACCAATGAAATAGTAATTCTTGTCTTTTTACATCATATATTAAAATTTTAAAATGGGCAAATTTAATTTATGAAAAAATCAAGAAGCTACAATTACGGGTTCAAAAAATCTTGCTGCTCAACGTGGCCATCACCGACTGCAACGACTGTGTTTAACTGCCATTATAATCTCCTACAATTTATCTAACATTTAACCCATTTAGCAATTGATTACCTAACGCGTTGCCTGAATTTTGACCTAAATTTTCCAATAAAACTCAAAAACACACTATAAAAGCAATACAAAGATCAAAAATTAGGTCTGCACTGATCGTTTCTAGATCATCAATAGCATGGGGCGTGGTGTTTATGCGGGATAAAAACCGAGCAGAACAGTAAAAGACCAGGACTGCTTTTTGTCATAATAAAGCATTACAGGTTTACTCCATTGCTTTCTTATACATCTGCATCACTGGCATATTCCAGATCAAATTCATCACAGACAAAATGGTTGCTTCCATTTTATGATCTAACAGACATGTCCACCCAGAATGCCCCTTTAAAAATTAAAAACGAAATCGAAGGGGATAGAACCAAGAAATGTACGATGGGAACGCCGAAGGGGATAGAGCAAAGAATTAAAACTTAAGTGAATAAGAGGGAGAGGATGGGGGAAAAAGATGGGGTATGAGGGAGGAGAAGTGCATTGTGTTCTACTGAATTTTCTCTATCTTGGTCACATTATTTATTTGAGTGCAATATATGTTCAAAGGGGACGAACTAAAAATTGAGGAAAATCGTAAATGTTTAACAAATGTTTTAGATTGAGGATCGATTATTTATGTGATTATAATTTGAGGTTGAAGTGGTCAAAATAAGAAATGGACAAAATTGAATAGGTTACAGGGCCATAACCCAGTTCCAGATTTTTTTTGTAGTACCGAGTACCATACTTTTATAGTTTTAACCTTGATTAAATGCAGGATTAATTGCGAGAAAAAGGTGAGGCATGAACATTCATTGATGATAGAGCCCCTGCAACTTTTAGTCATATGAGGGACATGTAGAATTTATTTGGCAATCGAGCTGAAATCGTAAGACCCAAATAAGATCCTTTATCTGTGTTCCACTTTATCATCTAAATGTCACTTGTGTTATTCACATGAGTGCAATTTGCAGTTAAATGGGGGTCAAAATAAAAAATGGGGAAGATCCAATAGGCTCTAGGGGCGTAACCCAATTGAGAATGACTAAAATATTTTTGATTGGACAACGTTCGATTTGTTATATAAGATGAAGACAACAATGGAAAGTCGAAATAAAAAATTGAGAATTAAATACCTTCATGCACCACACCTTTTCCATGGCTTAAATTGAAACGCCCAAATAATATTTGGTATTTGTGTTATACTTCACATTAATGTACACTCAAATCAAATACAAAAATGTAAATCGTTGTGCGGTTAGTGCTAGTAGGGAGGGGTAAATTTATAGTGGAAAGGGGGTATGCAGGACAAAAGAATTCTCTAAGAAAATAAAATTGTAGAGATTGCAATGAATATGGTAGGGCATTGTGGTTGTCAAGAAGGAAATGTCAAGGAGCATGTACGAATGCAAAACAACAAGAAGACATATCTTCAATGACTAAGGTTGCTTAAATCAACAACCACACATGGATTAGATTACATTCATTGAGATTTACTTTGTATTGTCAGAGAGGCAAGCCGCTTAAAATTGTGCAAATGCCTTCGACATAATAATAGAAATAACGTGAACCGAAAACTAATAGACTTGATCAAATGCAAGAAATTGTACGAGCAACAAAGGAAATCAAAGAAATCTCTTTTTGAGACAGTAAACAAAATTTATAAATACCACTACTTTAATGTAACCATCGTTTTTTAATACAAAAAATAAACTAAAAATGTTAGTCATATCAACTATGATACTTGGTCCATTGGGTCAGGCAATACTATAAGAATGACACCGTCTCTTTATCTTCAATTGGTCACATTCATGAATGTCCACAATTCTCAAGATTTGGATTATATCTCCTGCCAGGGGTTAAATTTGACATCCATTTAAACATTTTTGGTGATTTTAGACGTAAAATATTTGTAAATATTTGATATAACTGTCACATGCGACTTGCATATTTAAATGTCACCGTCAATTTATATATAGATTTGTATATAAATAATAAAATATATGTAAATATATATTTGAAAAGATATAATAAATATAGAATAATTAATAAAAATAACATTGTTTTGTTTTTTAAGGACAATATTGAAAAATTACGGACCCCTGAAAGTTGTTTGACAGGCATAGGTGGCCGTCAAATTTAAGCCATGTCTCGTGCGCTCACATTTCAACTGGCCACAACATCCAAGCTCTCCGTTTAAAGAAACCCTCACAGGCAAAATTGGAGATCCGTGTTGTTTTCTCCTTTGACCAAGTACAAAACTTCATTCTCCGCCTATTGTATTATCTACATTCGCCCCAAATTTATGCCCTTTCTTGCCAAGGGATGGAGGATATTCTCTTCAACTAAAAACAGCGCACGGTATCCAACGCCCACATTTCAACTAGTGACAAAAATGCCAAAGACTAAAAATCGTTGATGCACCACCGTCCATCCGTCGACCTTCGCAATGATTGCATTTTGGCAAGGAAAACGTACAAAGAAACAACCTGGAGATTAAATCCAACTGCAACCATCGACGGCTCCTCTTATAGAGTATTTCAATGAAACTGTCCGATAAAGTCATAAATGGCCATACATGGTTGCCAAATGTATTGGCGGTATGGTGTATAGGAAGCAGGGAGACAACGCGTTCACGTGGAGCGCTTTGTGGAAGTAGAGGTAGTGTCGCCATTAGATTTCAACGCATCCCCTCAAACTGCAATCTTTTCCATCCACATTTTGAGTGGTGTCGAATCAGCCACCCTACGTAATGACATTGATATTATTTCGAGTATAAAAATTACCAACATCTCCAAAATAAACAGTTTGTTAATGCGTTGAACCTCCTCTTATCTAAATATAACTTTAATCCACATGAAGATCAAAAGTCTATGATAATGCATGATTCTAAAGTGGAATTTAATGAGCAATGGTCCATTAAACCTCCAATTAACTTGTAAATGCAAGCCCACACACCAAACTTGGAGAATTCACTCTGTTATTTTTGTTGTAGTTTTTGTCATGGTCGGGCTCTTGTGATATTAAGTTGCTCTTCATCTTTCCGTTCAAATAAAGGAACTGGATTTCTACGTTATTTTCTCTCTTGATTGGTACTATTCTGGAAATGGAAGCGCTACCACTTCATCCATTCCATTTTCATCATTTCAATCTAATCTTCACAGAGTTAATATTATGGCTCGCTTCTTCGTGTGGAGCTTGTCAATTGTTTAAATGTGGGAGGTATGTGCTTGCTTTCAAGTGGCCTGCTCAAAGCAAAAATAGAGTTGGCTTGTTTGAATTTGAAGCATTTGTCCCTAGAAAAGAGAGCAAAACGCCTCAGCAAGCCCACTATTCTCGTTCGGAGAAGGCCACCTGAATTGTTTGTAAGATAAAATTATTGTCTGTCTATGGCCAATTCTAATAGGCCTCTTGTAAATTAGTTATATATTCTAGAAAAATATTCATTTGTATTGAAAGACCATGCATGAAAATTAACGACCTGTTTTCATGGCTTCAGACCGAAAACCACTGTCGGAGCTCTGAATTCTAATAAATGTGAGGGTAGAAATTTCTTGTAAGCAGTAGATTTCCATTGCTTAAAAGCTTATTATCAAGTTGTGTGCATGGATTATTGTTAAGTAGTTAGACTTATTTGTTAAAAACTCAAATTTGCAGATTGAATTTGGCACTGAATTCCCCGTGAGTTTGTGTTGCAATATCCCAAGCTGCACGCACGGGCTGGTTAAGCCTCGCCTTTTCGACTCTGGGCATGTGAAGGTAACTTTGTTCACAAGATCAGCTTGTTCACGTCTGGACAGTAACTAACCCATTCTCCACTATCCAGACATGCGCCCAGTACTGGGACTCGACCTCGTGACCTTCCACAATAACTTTATTTCCCAGTGGGGTGACGGATTGGGGGCTAAACAAAAGCCGCTTACACTTCGATAAGCCGGCTAGAAAACACATCAAATGTTGGTAGTGGGGCAGACCATGGAACCACCACTCCAAGTCGGGGGCTAGAATCTTCTGCACTGTATTCGCATTGTCGAGGGTCAAGGCATCGTACAAATCTCTCACTATGCATGTGTTTTTCGCTTTTACATCTTCTTCCACCTCTAAACGCTCCGAGATTGAGTTAACCAGTTTCAGCGCTTGGGATTCGAACTCGTGACGTAAAAAAATCAGCAAATTGAGAAATTTGGTGGTTCATATCAAAATCGTCAGTATATTTATATAATGGAAAGGGGCGGTGAACTGTGAACACCCAATCTATAAGCATGAAAACAATGTCGCTGCGAGTTGGATCCTCCGTTGTGAAGGAATTGTGCTAGCGTAAATGGTGTCCAACAGCATGATGACGGTGACAACGCAGCCACCGTCAAATTTCAATGCATCATTTCAAACTCAATCTTTGTCGTCTAAATTTTTAGCGATGTCAAATCAGCCAGCCCCCATTTTAATAGGGAACGCTTCCAGTGTAATTATTCTTTTATATTGGTGGTGGTTATTTTTAATATCAATTAATTATTTTACAAACCTAGTTTTGTATGATTCTTTTTTATAATGAAGGCGAGGTTAAATCATTTGAAGGATTTTCAAGGAATAAAGACGTAGGAATAGGTTCAAATGGAGAGTGAGACATATCAAATTTTACAGGTAAATCATTATCTTACTTTTCACTTTTATTTTTAAAATAATTATACTATTATCAAATTTTGTTTATTATCATGTTTTACAGTAGTCTTAAAAACACTTATTTGTATTTGATTCAAATGGGTTGTTAACAAGAAATTGAAACATAAAATAAAATGGAGTAAGGGAGAGGAGTCAATAGTGGAGCATGGACCAATAATGGTGAGGGTATTTGTGAAGTGAGTGACTAGTACATGTACATTTGTCATTCAACATTTGAAAAAAATAACTAATAAAATTTGTCACATCAAATCACATCAAAGAATCACCCAATCACATGATGCCACATAAGTGGAAAAAATGCATGACATAATGCCCTACCAATGGTCCACCCTTTTTTCTTTTGTATGGAAAACCACTTGATTTAAATCCATTTAAAAACCACTTTCCATAAAATAAAAATGCTCAAAAAAAAGTATTTAGATTAAGAAAAACAAATCTATTAAAAGGTTTTTTTTTTTTTCATTCAAAATTTGATGTATTTATATGTGTGTTGTTCACCCTCAACTTGGGTGCACAACAACTAGCTCCTCTCCCTTACCATATTAAAACCAAGGGCAAGGATATCTATTTTCTAGCCTCCATGTCAAAAAAGTTTCTATTCACATTCTAGTCTTTATTTGATATGTATTCCAACGTAGGGGAATTGGCAAAGAAATTACTTGTACAAGTCAAAGTTGAGGAGCGTCATTTATTTTGTTGGGGTATAGAACATTGTGAAAAATATACATAACTTATTCTAAGCACTTGCATGTAATTTGTGATGATGCTTGTTTCTCTCACAATGAATCAAGTACTATTGTTGTTGACTTCCTATAGAAAAGTTGTTCCCTTGGAAAACTTTATCGTATCCCCAAATATATATTTTAAAGATTTCAAAAAGGACAAACAACTTGTCACATTGTTTACAAACCTACCCTTAATTTAGGGTGAAGAAGATGGAAGGGAATTTATGAAATGTTCTAGCTTATTTATATAAGATCATGTTCCATCAAAGCTCAATCACTACTAGGTTTTTTCATTCCAAAAAAAAAAAAAAATTGGATTATTGTAATGCTCCAATAAATTAGTTGCTTTTGTACATTATATTACAACAATTTTACTAAAAATAATTAATTTGAATTGATATTGTATGTTGATGTGGGATTGATTGATGTTGACTTACCAAAATTTATAGTTCGGATTTTTTTATGTTGATAACAACAATTATTAATCGCAATACTCCAATAAGTCTTTCAAAAGATTATCTTGCAACATTTTTATTAAAACAATAATTAATTTGAAAGTTATATTTAATTGATAGTATAATGGATTGATTAACTATTTTTATTTTTATTATTTAAATTAAAATTGAGCTTTTTTTCCATAGGAGGTTAAAGTATTGAAGCCTTATATTGGTGATTCCAACAATCTCTTTATCTATTCTATATATTTACTAAGGCTATAAAAATACACAACATATAGAAAAAAATTTAGTTAAATGTTAAGGATGTCTTTTGTTTTTTTATTTTAATTATTTAAATTCATATTGATAAATGTTTTATATTTATACTATTGGAAATGAGACTATTGAATAGAGATTCCTCATAAACTCATTCGAATTCAATTAATATCTAGTTGAAAATTTTGGTGTTTATCCAAGCTAAACACATTGTGTATTCTCATTTTGTTTTGCTTTTAAAAATATATTTACTATTTCGTTATGGTAATCATTTGTATTTCTAAAAAGTCTTTAGAAAACTATTATGGAAAATTCAAATAAGTCAAATAAGAAATAATAAATCTTCAATTTTATTTCTAACTAGTGTCACATAAATATTATAGTTAGAGATAAACATGATCTTGAATGTGTCTCATTTGATTTGATAATGTTGTTTGTAAAAGTTTTAATGTTAATTACGTGATACATTGTGTTTTTATAGAAAAATTAGGAAATCAATATTTGTAACTTCGAATTTTTATTATTAAGAAAAAATAATTGTATCTCATTGGTCAATTGACTAAATTCAAATTTTAAAGAGGACTAAAAAGGATACAATATAATGTGCCTTCACCATGAATATTAATAACTCTTCAACTAATTGATTGCCTAAAATGAAAATATGACAAGTGTTAATCCGGCATATTATATGTATATTTATAAAGCTCAATAATCACAAGAAAACAAACTAATTGTCGAAAATGAAAATAAGACAAGTGCTAATCTGAAATATTGTGTATATATAACGCTTAACAATTCAACACTTATAAACCGAATATTGATGATTTTGGGTTTTTTGTGTAGACTAGAATGTAAAATTCAATGAAATTATGATTTCATCTAGATTGTTGAAATTCATTGCTTATAGATTTGTATAGATGTTGATTCAATTTCTTTACTTACATGGACACGTTATAAAGTGGGGGTGTGGATGCAACGAGTTGACAACATCCATTATGCATCTACATGATTGATATTTTACTTTGACATGTATGCATACATACACATCAAAATGACACATTATGTGAACACCTAGTTTTTTTATAGAACTAGTTAATTGCTTTGGTGCTAGTGTATTATGCATTTATTGATCATTGATCTAAGTTAGGCTCTTTTGGCACATTTTCTATCTTGCACAACTTTCAAGTAGTCTTATTGTGTTTTCAAAAAAATAAAAAAATTGCATTTTCCTTTGTCAACTTCTTATTCTTCTCTATGTGGCCATGTTTGTCTTGTTTCTTGTGATTTATCCTATTCTCTCACTCCCTATCCCTTCTTGTGGTTTTCCAAATGTTTAATGTATTTTTTCATTTATGTGTAGAACTAGACATGTCAATTTTGCATCTCATTATGGAAATGTTTCTTTATCTTGGGGGTCTTTTTGCCATGGTCCTTAGCTTGTGTTTGTTGGCCTTTTGTACTATTTTGTGTCAATTTTGCATACAAATCGGGTCTTGGATTATATGAATTCAAGGTGCACTTTGATGCATTTAGGAACAAATTAGAAACACATGCAAGGCAAACACGAGTGAATTATACTTCCACTATGTGGAAAAAATATTTCTATTTCTAAAGCATCCTTGTACCAAAATCATATTTCAAGCATATAGAGAATCATATACTCTAATGGTTGTTTGCAATCATTAGAAAGATAAAGGTTGGGGAAATTGCACTACACAAACATGCATCCTACAATGGTAATCAAGGGTAGCAATGTTAGACTATAATGTTTGTGTTTCGTTAGCAATTAATCTGACCTCAAATTTGACATCCATTTGACTTTCATAAGGCAATTTCAACCTTAAACTTATGCCCATTTGACTATTTAGAAGATTTTTATTTTTCTTGGAAAATTCAATCAAATTTTGTCATATCTTGCTCATACGATGGAGTTTGGAGCTCGTTATTTTTCTTATAAGGTTTTTTTTAACCCCACACAATGGTGCAGCTAAATTGTTGCCATTTGTCATCGATTAATGGAAAATTCGCAAACAAGTAATAGAGTTATTAACCAACGTGGCATGTGACAAATCCAAGATAAGAGCCTTGAGATTAATATCTCTTGTCATTTTTTGCGCTTATATGTATTTAAGACATATTTGCTAAATGTATTTTAATTGCTAATTAATTCTCGTGGTTGAAGTATATATCAAGGAAGTTCAAGGTTTCTATAGTGTGGCTAAGGCCCCAAAACGTATTTGTTTTCTTGAAGTGGACACAAAAATCATGAGGGGCATTGGCAACACTAGGGTCTTGGTGGGTAACTATTTTCATATTAGCCTCTCAAGAAAAACTTTTGTTGATATAGAATTTTTTCCGCAGATCAACAGGAAACTCTAACAATGTCAAGGAAAACCTGGGCTCCTAAAGGTTTGATATGTAAGAAAATAAAGCCCTATGGAGGAGCATGGATATAGACAAAAATGGTGGATATTGCAAACACAGAGAAACTGTAGACGGCAGTGGAGATGGAGATGGAGATGATGACTGCTACATGAAATTTGTGTGGAGGATGATGATAGACTAAGGGGAATCCAAGGTGACGAAGAGCAACATTCATAAGGGGTCAAAGAAATATCTTGGATAGAAATCACCCACATTTAAAGAGAAGAATGTGTTGGGATAGATCTCATTAATGGAAAAGTAAGAAGACATGAAGATAATCATGTGGAAGGGACGTTGCAGAGACATGAAAACTTATTTCTCCATTATATAACGTGTTGAAATGCCAAATGAATTATATATCCATAGATAGCCTGTGAAAATAGGTCGAAGCTCATAATCCTCTTTCTGATGGTCATGTTAAAATTGGTATGGCATATTTATTAATTGTGAAATTACATAGTTCTATGATATTTATGTATTTTTCAACTATTAATGTAGATTAAGTTATTATTAACATAATCGAGTCCCAGGCCCTCCGTAACCGTATCTCTACATTTCTAATTTGTCGTATTTGTAACTATGGAATTGTAATTATATGATTCTAAGATTTTTCTTGTGTGCCTTTCGATCTTTCTTTGGGTTTATTTGGGTTATTGGGCCTTGTTTTTCGGTCTTCCCTTGTTATATGCCAATTTGCATGCCAATTGGGTCCTAATTTAAATTCAAGAACACTATAAATACATAGGTGGATTTGTGCATTTAATATCATTGTATCTAAATATAAAAAAAGATTATATCGAAAGCAACTCAAGGATATCTCATTGTGAATTGAAAGCATTTAAGACACGTATAGATCTCAAACATTTATGTCTTTATCAAATGTTCATTATAGTGAAAAGTCAGAGAAGCAGACAATACACATTGGGTTCCCTCATTGAACACTACATTAAACTTTTTGTGTCAGTTTAAAAGATTTGTACAACCTTCTTTATACTAGTAATATAGATAACACAAGCCCCTAAAAAATTTATTGTGATAAGCAACTCAAGAATATCTTATTGTGAATTGAAAGTATTTGCAACACATGCGATCGACACATTTATTTCTTTATCAAAGTGTTCAATCTAGTTAAAAGTCATAGAAGTAGACATTACACATCTGGTTCTCTCATCGAACACCGAATTTTATTTGGTGTGTTAGTTTCAAAGATAATATATCCTTCATTATCGCTAATTTTGACTTCACAAAAATAATAAGCATGAAATTTTTGAAATTTTTCAAAAATGTTATTTTGCATGTTTCATTGCCCTCGTTATCGCCTTGTTCTTGTGGTCATTCCGTATTCGTTTCGTCCATTTTAGGCGAGAACTCCTCCCGCCAGTCACAAACCGCATTAATTAATTAATTTATTACCCTTTATTTGATAAAATCAATTTTATTAATTTTTGGGGTTTTTAATTAAATAAATATTAATATAATATTTATTAAAAGTCAATCAACAAGTTTTTATTTATATCCGGGGGAAAATAAAGCTTCCGCTTCCAATTGCTCGGGAATGCCAAATTGGCTTCCCATACCGGATTTCCCCTTTCTTGGCAAATTCTTCTTATTTCCCCGCTTGTGGGATTTCTTCTACTGATTGCCAATTCAACCGGTTGGCAAACGGGCAAAAAATTCTCCCAATTTCCCACATGGGGAAATAGAATGGGGATTTCCAACCCACCTTGCCATTTCCACTGGCAAATGGTTATCTTTTTCCCATTTTCCCCTGGCAATTAATGTCACTACCCGGAAAGAGGGAATTGGTTATTTCAACGGAAGGGGAAATGGTTACGGGGAAGCTTCTTTAATTCTTGTAACCATTTCCCCGTGAAACTAGTTGGAAGAAGTTTTGTTTCTTACTTTGTTTAATTGATTTATTTGTGTTATTGCTAAACCATTACAAAGAAGAAAACGAAGAATAACAGTTTGTTGTCCATGCAAGGGAGAAGTATTGTTCACGAGTTAAAACTAGCATTGTATACACAACCAACATTGAGCACGTGGAGGACAAGGGTAGAATTTTGCACTCAAGTAAAGAAGAATATCTAAAATTAGCGTGGAAAACAAGAAAGTTTGTGCTATTATTTAAAAGAATGTGTTGAAAAGAAATTAGAATGAGCCCAGGCATGCAAGGAAACCTGCGAAGGAGATATAAAAGATCAATATAATACAAATAAAAGTGTGTAGAATAATGCATTCCCAACGTGGTGTAAAGAAGACAGAAGTCACAACCAACATGGAGGATAAAGGAAGATAATAGAAAAGCAAGCCACGTGGGAGAGGGAACAAGGAGAGGAGCCCACGCATTGGGAAGAGCAACACACTTCCACACCTTTGCAAGAGGAAAGAAATAATATTGGTCATGCATTAGTCAAGGAGGGATAAACCAAAGCAAGGGAGGTAATACATGCAGGTACAAAACCGACCCCACACACACAGTTCAAAACACATTCATAGAAATCAACGCCTTGGCAAAGACTAGTCCATGTAGGAGGAAAATTCTGTTTTCCACGCATTGCCAAAACAACCAGTGTAAAGAGTAAGTTTCCATGCATTTACTTAGGTCATCCAAGCATTTGCAAGAGGAAAGAAATAGTTGTTTTGAAGGCCACACATTCAGACATCAAGGATAATCATCCACACAACCAGGGTAATAAAAATAAGAAAGTTTTTGAATTACAAAAGGAGCCCACGTATTTGCATAAAAAGAGAATTCACGTGTCAGAGACGGAATAAGAAATTCATGCAGAAATAAAACAATATTCATGCATTTTCCTTGACAATAGTTGCACGAAGAGAAGTTATGGTTCACGCATGCAAAGGAAAGCTTGCTCACGCACCGCCGAAAGCAAAAGATGAAATTAATTCGCATGAAATATTAAAATCAGGAGATTTTAATTAAAAATAAATATCATTGTTGTCGCCAGATTTGGAACTCAAGCTTAGTCTCGATATGTTGTATTGACATATTTTTATAAAAAAATGTAACTCGGGATCAATTATTATTATTATTAATTTTTAAAATAATAATAATATTAAAACGAGCTATATTCCTCTTGCATTAACATTGGTTCGGAGATCGAGACCCGACCTTGTTTGCATTGTTTTGTGTACCTGAGTCATTTTTCTCGTAAAAATTATAATGGCCAAAAAATCCAAAAAATCTGGAGGGAAAACATGGAAGCCAATGGTGAAATTGAATAATTCCGCACTCAAGTATGAATTCCAAGTAATCGTTCCTCCCAATTCTATCAAGTCTACAGACGACAATATCACCGATACAAATCTTGGTCACATCAATATGCAACAATTTTTGTGATCGGGGAAAGTCAAGGCAAAACCATATTCTCGGATAGGGTTTACCATAGCGATCTACCCCAAGCAGCGGCATTTCGGTTTCGGTGCAATGCCCGAGTTGGTTATCCCCGTAGAGCATTATGATCCCAAGAGATGAGAAATTTATAAAGATAATCGCGAGCCTTTCCTCTTAATCACACCAGAGCACATTGAGGAATTGCTCAACATACCTGACTTCCATGAGAATGCTGACATCACTCAAAATTCAAAGACAAGAATTTTGGGATGAAGAACCCCTCAAGTGGAGCAAGATGGTTAATAATTAGTTAGTGACCAAGAGGCCTCGAGTTGACTCGCTTCTTAAAGATCTCATGCAGCGTTGAGTTCATGGAGGAAATCGGGGACATGATCACTCTCTTTAGTCGAGTCTTCGAAGATACCCTCTACCAGATTTTCATCCCATGGAGGTATCGGTTTATCTCGTATCATCCTTGCCAAGAGAGAGTTTGTGGATTGAGCCGCCATCATCGCTGATACCCTTCACAAACAATTTATCGAAGTGAAGATAATCGATGTTTCTACATGACAAAGATACCCGACTTATGCAATGGCTAGAAGAAAGCTATTTTCGAGGCTTGAAATGAAGGGATTCATGGGTCCATCAAATAATGTCTTCCATTATTATTTGTAGCTACGTTTCAAAAATATCTTTCATCAATTAAGAAGAGTTGATGCATTCACCTTCCGCGTGATTCAAAACCTGAATCTGAATACAAAGTAAAGATTATCCAAAGAGGCCATGGATGTCATTTCCCAATAGGGAACATGGTTTATTCAATTTTCATCATTTTCCTATATTCGCATGAGCAGCTTTGGAGGTACTCCATGGAAGCTTCCTAAGTACATCAATGACAAGTGGGCATTAATGGAACTTGCGCGACAACTATTCCAAGTTCATTGTCTTCTCAGTGACAAGCATTGTTCAAGAATTCATTTCCCAATCCAAATTGGGGAATACCAATGTCCAAATCTCTTCATTGCACGAAAGAGTTTGCACTCATCACTATTCATCCATATGTGAAGAGATTCCAGCTTTGATATCAACATATATATGCGAAGATGCTTGGGGAAAAGTAGTATCACAACCCAACCATGGAAGATTTATGGGCTTCCCGGTCCGACGAATATGAAGTGAGAAGGCAAGATTTTTCCCTCCTAACCCTTGCTCAGATCAAGGTCTTTTGCATCAAAAACCCTCCAAATTCATTGGTGGATGATGATGAAGATGTTATTGATCCCTCAAATGATGCAGTTTCTTTTGCCTCATTGCCACAAATTGATTGGACCAAAAGAGATGAATTTTCTTTTAATAGCAAGAATCAACCGATTCTTGAAAGAAGCATATCTTGGTATGAAATAGAACTTGCAAACTTACAATCAATCCAAGATCATACCTCATGATTACAAAAACTACCAACTCGAGGAGGTCTCCAATCAACCAAAGCTTCTTCTCAATCAACCTCTGTACCATCTAGGCATACGCATCAAACAAGATAGGAATGGTTTCAAAAATCCACTCCACCAAAGAAGGTGTCGCAAGGTGAAAAAGCTAAGGGTTCTAGCCCTAGTGAAGGAAGGGAGCATGTATCAGGATTTTCCACTTCAAGTAGAGATTCTTCTACTCACATTACTAACAATTCAGCAGAAACTTGTAACAAACAATCCTCAAATGGTGTTTTGCACAAGAGTCCACTCAAGAGCAAGCAAGTCCAGGATATTGAACGCTTCGAACCTAAAGTTCACAAAGAGATTTCTCAAAATCTACCAAATGATCAAGAGGTAGATATCGAGGTTATTTCTTCGAAATCGAGGTCGTGGAAAGGATTCTTGTAGAATCTAATGATGTTGAAAACAATGGAAATGTTACTTCAGACTCGAGGCTTCTATATGCGGAAGTAGTGAAGGATACTCCTTTTTGGGTCTATTTCCAACAATTTCTTTGATTTCATGATCCTTTGAAACTCCAAGCAACCATCGAAGGGTGTAAACCTTCGTGCTTCTACTATTAACGCATGTGACATTCTTCCCTTGGTTTTAATGGCAATCATTACTCGTTGATACAAATCAATATCGAGTTCACAAATGCCCTCAATCCACCAATCTTTTGGAACATGGCGATGTTTGCGGCTTTGATTTCCATTACACAGAGGACTATTACCATTTGCCACACATGGTTGATCAGTTGCAAATTTTGCTCGTGTGTAAGTGAAGGACCAATCAACCTTTGCAGGATCAACTGATGTCTTGGAAGCTTTCGAGTCAATACATCTTCCTACCGCCTTTAGGTCCTCTGACCAGGGTGATAGCAATTTAGTAGTCTGCAAGACAACAACAGAATCTTTCCAGCTGTGAAATCTACTCGAGCTAAAAAATAACTCAATTTTATATATTAAATTACCCTTGTCAATTGCTTCTGTCATCCCCAGATACTCTGCAGCGCAGCAAACTGGAAGAACATTGTAGGCATTCAAAGTAACAATAATTCCATAGCAGAATTTGGCACAGATCTCAAAAGCAGCTGGCCCTCCGGGACAATCAAGAAGATCCACTTCATCATTCTGTAGCTCCCGGGATTTAGCAACCAAACTCTGTAAGCAGATGCTCTTAGATGAAAGAGGAAACTGCAGGTACAATGTTGCACAGTTCAGTTGAACATCAGAAGGTGCAATGCTAATTTAGTGCAAAGGAAATTTCTCATTTTGAAAGAAAGTTCTGCCAGCATAATTTGTAGGTTCTCCTGGCCTAGAAACAATATAGAATAATCTTCATCAAGTAGAACTAACATCAAGAGGTTATCTAGCATAAACCATTTTAAAATGTCAATTTTACTGCATTAATGACAACAACAAACTTTAAACCATCAGATAATCGAAAGGATAAGAAAATAATCAACATATACCTCTAGAATTTTGTATGGTGTATCTATGAGTGTCCCTAATCAGAAGGGCAGACTTATACTTTGTCACTGAGCCTTTGAACTATCAGCAGCAAAACATATTCCAATACAATTACTCTACCCGAGATGATTAAACAGCTGCTGTCCACTTACAGGTGAAACTATTTCATGATTATTATGTGCTTATTTATAGTATGTATCCATAGTACATTTCTTAAGAAAACATGCTAATCCCAATCATGGGAGCATCTAATTCTATTACACAGAATTGGAGGCCCCAACAATTACCAAAAACAATAAAAAAACTGAAACAAATAAATTAAATAGGTTCAATTCCATGCAATAATTGTTCGACTAAACCCGAATCCCAATCATGGGAGCGTATAGTTCTATTACACAGAATTGGAGGCCCCATCAATTACAAAAACAATGAAAAGACTGAAACAAAAAGCCCAGCACATATACGTCGCAACTATTTTAGCAGCAACACCATAGCCTTCCATTTCTAAGTAGAATGTCCCTCAACAGGGTCCTAAGCTCCTGAAGGCCTCCTCCATGTACCAGCCCCTCCAGACCGATCTTCATCCCGCGTACGGTCTAAACGCTGGTCTGAACCTCCCCCCCAGCGGTCATCCTTACCACCAAAGTTACCATACTTAGGACGTACAGATCCAGGTGGAGGCTCTCGCCTACCAGGAGGATCATATCGACCCTGAGGAGCTCTCACAGAATCAGAACGATCATTAACCCGCCAAGAAGGAACATATTTACTACCAGATGAAGGATTCACATCTCCAGCAAGATCTGCATGCAGTCGATGTTCATCAACTTTCCCAGCTGACCCATGAGCAGAACCTAACGACTGTTTGCGATCCTCTGAGATAATTGGCTTCTTATCATCATAAGATGTCCGTTCACCCTGACGCCAATTCTCATTATCTCCTTCAGCAGCAGGCTCAGCCGTCTTATTTCGCAAGTGACGAGGAACAAACTTTCCAGGTTTTGGCTCCAACTGTTTTGTGATCTTTGGATCCTCCTTGAGAGACTCTTTCCATAGCCTCTCCTTTTCCTCAGTTTGTTGTTCGCGCATCCTCTGTATTGCTGCAATCTCGTCCAGTTTAGCTTTTCTGTCTGCATCTTCCTTGCGCCTTCTTTCCTCTTCTGCAAAATCATCAACAAGATTTCATCTTATGTTCATTTGCGGATAGTTCTGACCAAGAAAACTGTTACGTAACTAATGTAATAACACGTATAAGCCTCACTCTTACCCTCATGTTTACGAGCTTCTTCCTCTTCCTTAAGCTTAATTAACCTTGCTTCCTCCTGCCTTTTGTAATATTCCATTTTTCTACGCATCTCTCTTTCATGCTTTCGCTTTGCTCTTCGATCTGCAAGTCTCTCTTCCCTTTCTCGCTTCAGCCTCTCAAACTCACCTTGACGGCGACTTACCACTTGAATCTGGAAAGTATTCTGCATTATCAACAAGCAAAGAGTAGCTTAGGTGTGCATCCCCAAAAAAATCTGTCATGAGAACCAAAATAAACATCAAACAAAAAATAGCAAATGCAAAACTCAACCTTGTCATTTAACATTCTGATAAGCCTATTTTTCTCTATAAGGTCTGCAGCATGTTGTTCTCTGCTTTGTTCAATTGATTGCTGTCATCAAGGAACAGCATATTAGGGAAAGATTAATCAAGACTAAATAAAATTAAACCCAAAACATAACAAGTTTAAATAAAAAGCAATTTTGGATTTTTTACATAATCACGTCAAGTACATCAGCTATATGCTAATAGTTTTAAAAACATATCCTGAACGTGCATTTAAAACACACAAGTTCAAATGTACCCTAGCCATTTTCATGATCTTTGATGATTGTCAATTTTCTTAAATGGGATGTCATACATTTCTTCTACATTAGGGGATTTCACTTACTGATTTTTTCTGAACATTTTGCAGCTCAAAGAATTTGGCAATAAATTAACTTTGCCAAAGCATGAGCTTCCATTGAATCATTATTTTTAACAATTACATACGCCATACACAATCTGTATGTGGGATTCAGGTCCAACCATCACCCCCTGCTTAATACCAAATAATAGTTCGAACAGGACATTTACTGATATTTTGATGCCTAAAATGATATATAAATCAGATGTCATTGATGAGCATAAACACTAGTGATTTTAGTCAAACGGGTCTCTCAGCATCTAATGCTACTTAATGTAAAAGAGGTCAACAAAATTCAGCTTGGATCTAAAATCTCAAATTGATTAAGTACTTTTGTTATACCGTAGTAGGATAGAGTGAACTAGGATAACCTTTTGTTGCCTTTCAAAGAATATCTCGTCATCCACCAAATGTTCTTTATATTTTGCCATAATAAGAGGGGCTTCTTCTTCTCTTTTAGCCCTTTCCAAGTGATCCATAGTTTTCGCTAGCTTTTGGAATTTGCGTTCCATTTCATGTCTTTCCTTAAGTTGCTCATTCAAAGCTTGTTCAATGAGAATTTGTTTTGTGACCTTCTCCTGCAAAGATGAAAACAATTACAACGAAAAGATACAGATTTCGTAAGATAGTGCCAAGCAAAAGATTTGCCCTTTTTCTAAAGCATGTGATTAGCAGAAAAATTGTAAATAAAACACATATGACAATGCTTACCCCCTCAATGGCAGGCTTTTTCCATTTTTTCTTATTCCTTCTCTCGGCTTCTTGAAGTAAAGCTTGAGCTTCCTCCAATTCCTTCTCTTCTACCTCTCTTCGAATTCTCTGCTCTTCTCGTTTTGTATACTCAGAAGCAAGCCTTTTCGCTTCTGCTTCTTCTGTTATTCTTTGCTGCTTCAATCTCTTGGACTCCTCTTCACGTTCCTTGATAAAGCCCAATGGTAGTATGTAAATAAGAAACATCAAACAAAAATAGACACAGACACTTGGATTATATGCTACATATTAAAATACCATTTCAAGCATTTGGCGCTCTTGCTCCTCCTTGCGCCTCTCAATCAAAACTTTGCGAGCAAGAAGCTTCCTGTGCTCTCTCTCTATTGTCTCAAGTATGACAGGTACAGGCAGAGTCACTTTTGTTGCTTTCTCAATGGTTTGGGGTTGTATGAGACTTCTAACCTTGTTTAAACGCTTTGCAAGAATAGTCAAATGATTTCGAATTTTGTCTGACTCAAGGTCCTGCACAAACAATCCACGGAGTCGCTTACATTAATGTTCAGTATTAAAATATCCAAATCAATGAAGTAATATCTTCAAATAAACAAGTTATATAGAAACCAGCATTGCATTTTTCTACCTGACTGCCAAACTGTACAATACCCTTTAAATGGTCAATCTTCATTTGCACAAAATTGTACTTAACAGCATCCACGCTAAGCTTTTCAACAATAGCAAAGTCAAAAAAGGGTATCATCCTTGTTATGACTCCAATTTTCATAGTTTGATACACTTGAGATACCTGAAACATGTGAGTGCAAACAATAGAAGTTAATAATACATCTGCAAAAGTAACCATAAAAAAATTGGTTTGATTTTTAAATAAATATCCTCCATGACATAATAACAAGATTAATGCTACACATATGATGAACAAAGAGTGAAGAAAATGCATAAAGTCAGAAGTGGGTGACAGAGTGACTGAACACGTGATGCAGGGGCATCATTTCCTAGCCTGTATATAAGTTGATAACATCGGTTTATGGCTTCTTAAGTATGCTGTTAGGTTGTAGAGGTCTCCTAGAGTAGTCTAGGCAAGTTAGGTTTGAATAAGGCCTTTCCAAATTCAAATTTGGACATTTCCCTCCAAAATGCCAATTTGAACCTTGAAGGCAAATTTTGGATTGTTATAGTTAGTTTATGAGCCTTCACCCATGTAATGAGATGGTAGAAACCTTAATGAGGTCTAAAGATCCTAAAAAGGTCAAAGAATGTGTCCTAGTTCTTAAATCTTAGGGCTTAGACCAGGTAGAGTCATTTATTGATGTAATGTAACATAAAATATGAAAATGGAAGGGTCTAAAGGACCAAAAAGCAGTTACAAGGCTCATGAAGGCATAATTAATGCTTTTGTAACCATTTTTTCTAACCATCATCCGGATGGTCATTCAAGAGAAGAGAATTCCAAGGAGTTTTGAGAAGTAATTCTTGTATATTGCAGGTTTGAGATAAGTTGTGCAAAGTTTTAGTGTTGGATTGCTCAAAGAACACTGTGTATGCATGTTTGTGAGGGATTGCAAAGGTGAGAATATAGTTGTTGAGTGTTATTCTGATGCTTATGAGATTTCATGACTGTATGTGTAGTAAAAACTTGGATATAGTTAGCAAGTTTGACAATAGCATAGAGTACAGTCAAGAATGAGTATGGATCATTAGTGTGAATGCTTGTTTTGAAAATTGAGAGAAGGAACAGTGAAAACTAGTCATTAGACTTAATCCTTCCAAATGGTGGTCTCACAAGATAAGTAAAAGCTAGATTCATCTAAGAAATTGTGTGCAGTTGTAATGCCCTGTCTCTGTAGGCAGAGAAAGGATATTTTCGTTTTATCATCAGGTTTGAAATCAATGCAGCATGATTGTTAAGTGTCCAATGAAAAGCCTTTGGAATGGGTTTCAAGCTTTGTATGTTGGTTTCCCTTTCAAGAAGGAAAACACTTTCTCGGCCTGAGACAAAACCCTCATTACGGTTTAGGTAACATTTGGGTTTTCTTGATTTCTACAAGGAGATAATGATTCAAGCTTGTAAGATATCTTTGTAGGTGTATCCTGAAGGTAACTCCAAAGTTTTGTGGTCTGAGAGGCATCCAAAGACAAGATATATGTGACAGTCCTAATTGAAACCTGTAGGTATGCCTGGGGAGTCAAGGTTAGAACTTGAAAGCAACAAGGGAGTCTCAGCAGTGAATCAAGCCTGGAAACTTACAGAAGATCATGTTTATAGATCCTAAATTAGTACTCAAAGGTAACTTCAAATGTTGAGGTCTGAGGGTCTTACATTGATGATATAAATGTGACAGTTTGCATGCACACCTGTAGGAGACTGTTCAGAGCCAAGAGTGGAGTAGTTAAGGACAAATAAAGGCCTTGTAGTGGAAGAAAGGCATGATAATTAATAACTGGTGTTCTCAAGGTCTTTCCTGTGCATGATTAAGAATCCGAGAAGCCTTCAAGTGACAGTTTTATAAATCAAGTATTCAGGGCAGACTGTAGCATACAGAGAAGTCAAGGACTAAGGAGAGTTTTAAAAGATTCTTGAAAGTATAAAGAAAAGTTAAGGTTAGAGGTTTGGTACCTAGTGTCTTGGAGTGCTATAGAAGAGCTTTAAAAAGGTTTGAAGAGATAAAGGTGCGCCTACTGTTCAAAATTCATATCAGTCATCTTGATAGCCTGGAACCTCCCATTAAAGACCTAGAATGATAACTAGAAGGTGGGATTTGCATGAAATTTTGCAAAGAAAGTGATATTGAGATTTCTTCCTCGGTTAAATTGGCCAGATGGGTGTCTTAATCAGTGATTTGATTGTCAATTGAAACCTTGCATCAAAAGATATGTCCAAAAACATGCTTAGACAGGGCTAGTGGAGTATGGTATAGATAGGGTTGAGGAATCTAAGATTAAGAGAGAAGCCTAGGGAATTAGATCCCAAAAATTGCTACACACCTTAAAAGCCCTAAAGGGTACTGGAACATGGTTTCATATTGTGCAAGGCATCTATAGATCTCTCCAACTTTGAATGTACCAGTGGCAAGTTGGTTAAGAAGCCTAGGAGACAGTATTTCAAGAAGGTATGTCAATGGCTCTCTTTTGGTTATTTTTGATCCACTTAAAAGGTTGAAATGATATGGGCAAATGCTCAAGAACATGTTGAGATGATTGATTTGGTGTTTTAAGGGGAATGATCAAGGAATTACCTGATTTTGGAGAATGTACATTGTAAGAAAAGGCTAGTTTTGAAGGGCTTATTAGGCATTGTTGAGTGTTGTAACATTTCTAACATTGGGAATTGTGAGAGATTGAAATTGCTTTGCATCAACATGTAAAAAGAAAAAAGAAAACCACATCACCTGTTGCAACACCCTCAACGTGGTCAGCCTTTCCAAAGAAGGAATATATTGTTCCAATTGCACTTCTGGAACAGGAGAAGCCGAGGACAATTTGTCACTAAGATTAGAGAGCTTTCCCAGAAGAGGTTGAGCTTTTTCAGCAAGATCCAATGGGTGGAAATCATTTTCCAATAGATAGTACAGATCCTTAACTTCTTGCGGGACATAATTCATCACGCCTTTGGACACCTGGCATGCGACAAAGGAGAAAACAGCTTAGTACAGACCACAAACTCTTTCTTTGCATCCAAACAAACTTTGACCTGTATGTAGAATATAAGAATTTTTAATAGATAATGAGCATGTAAAATGCAAACTTAATTGCAGAGAAAGCAAGTGTCAGGAAGAATCATAAGAGAGAATGTCAGTTCAAAACAGCCATACAACATTGAACTCTAGATAATTTACATATGGAAGACCACCCATCTTCCTGGCACACCACATTCAATTCAAGTGATATCAAACAGATGTTGTATTATTCAAAATGGTGTGTGGAACGTAACATATGATTCAATATGTATATTATATAGGACAGGCTTTGAGCGTAAACAGCTACACTTAAGAAATTATCTTTATCTTACCAAATCTGAAATAAGTGCCGAGCGTGACAGCTGCAAAATGAATTATCAAAAGGATTAGACAACAGGGAGGAACATCAATTGATGCAAAACATTTACTATACAATAAATACTCCTTCCAAAGCAAATAAATAGATAAAATGATTCAAATGTATAATCTAGATAGAACCAAGGATGTAGCCCACCACTTCCCGGGCATCCCTTTTGGGATCCAAACTAAATCCCAGAAGGCCAGCCATCTTTAAGCTCCTTTCCTTTTCATTCTCGATTTCAAAATGAGGAGCACCGTGTCTGTGATCATAGGGGGCAACAGAAATAGCAGCTAACAGTACAGATGATGCCATCAACTGCAAGTCCTTCTGGGTCAGGTTCTTATTGTAGCTTTTCTGGAGGACATAAAGCTTGTACCATGCATAGGCATGATAAAGATGGCTTTCTGATATCCAGAATATCTTTGTTAATTTGGAGTAGTAAATTGCCATCATTTGTGGCTTAGGAGTCTTCTTCACCATGCACATAAGACCATGAATGTCCTCTATGGAACGGAAAGCTTCCTGCAAAAAAAAAAAAGCCAATGATGGAAAAAATCTCAGCAGCAAAAGGAGAATGAACAGTACACAGCAAAGGCTAACTTGAAAATCCTGAAAGACATAACCCACCAACCTGCCAGAGTTCAAGCTCAGTTGCTATCTTGAGTTGTTCAAACCTTGTGTCAAGATAAAGCTGCAAACTTTCAGGCAAAGATAGATCTGGCCTGTCCCTCTGATCTCTGTACTTATTCAAATTGCTCAAGTGATTTCGAATTATTTCACAAAGCCGACGAAACTCTGTTGTCCGCTTATATTGCAGACAGAACTGAAAGGCTCGATGTGCAGTCATCTGTGCAGCAAAGTGGGATTCAAATCATAAACAATTACATGGAAGATATTCAGATACATCATTTAAGCTTGCAAAGCAAAAACGATGCGGTTAATAATTTGCCAATGCAACCGCTATTTGTAACAGGTAACCTATAGGAAACAGTATAAAAAAGGCAACCAATAGGAAACAGTACAAAATCAGTTAAGCTCAATTGAAGTCATAACCATTTGTCAAATTAAACAATACCTACTTCAAACATGGTCTCCAAAAACAGTGATGTTTCAGACTTTATGAAATTAACCTCTACTCACCGCATACAAAGCTTCAAGTTTAGAATTGTTGCGTAATATTTCAAGCACTGTCCTATAGGTTTCCCAAAGAAACTTAAACCAAGGAGTGACGAGCTCCCTGTCTGACCTATCCTTTCCTTTTTCCCCACTGACAAAGCTAAGCATCAAGTCTTCTGGCCTCTTCTCTGCTTCCAAATCCTCAACATCAAGAGCAATTTCAGAAGCTTGGGCCTGAGCTTGGGCCTGTTCAGCTCTCTCACTAGACAGTTGCAGGAAATACTTTATAACCTCCTCCAGTGAACTGACATTCACTTGCTGACAAACAATGCGATACTGAATGAGACCATCCTTTGCAAACCTTCCACGCCTCATGTCAACACAAAGTTCAACATATTTAAACATTATCTTCTCCAATGTCTTCTGCCATGCTCTGTACCGCTTTGATGTTATTAAGTCATGAAGGGCTTGTAGTGCTGCCTGCTTCTGGCCAACATTCATCAGCTCTGCATCCAAGTTTATAGAAAATAATTAGACATCGTGAAGAGTAACAATAATAATAAAAATAAAAAAATAATGGAACAATTGAAGAGTGACTCTATGCTCTGTTTCACAGTAAAACCTAGAAAATCCTACGAGCAATATTTCAGGAGATATATGTCAGCAATTTACCATAAAATTAAAATAGCAGAAATCATGAAGACGTGATCTACTTAAAAACAGCCCTAGCAAACTCATCGCAAACTTATAAGTATAATCTATCAAATCAGACAATCCAATACAACTTATGTAAACGCAATAGAACCCTTTTATCAGCCCGATCTAAACCAAACTATACAAATAAATAAATTTAACATCAAAATAGAAAGGAAAAGATAATCACCAACACTAACCTTCGGCCCTCTTGAGAGCATTCTCCGGCTTCGCAAAAGTTGCCATCTTGTTAAACCCAGATAAATCTCAGAAACACCTAAATCCGCAGACGATATAAACTTATAGAGGGCGAACAGTTGCATATATAAATCTTTCCCGACCTTGAAACCCTTCGAAACGCGCAAAATCGCCACAGACCACCGAAAAAACTTCGAAAAATAAACCAGAGGAAAATTCTCTAAAATCTGAAAACGTAAAGAGCCTTTTCCGTTGAGGCCAACTCAGACTACTCTGTGTGAATGAACGGCTGCAAAACCAGGAGGCGGCGGAAGCCAAAAAGAAGCAATTGCACTAGTGAACTCTCTGTATAAAAACAACCAAATTTATCAATAAAATCACCGTAAAATAAGAAATCCCTCCAATAAAAGGTAGAGACGAAACCCTAGCCCGGAATAGTGGCAGTGGGGCACCACGTCGGATTCCACATAAGCATTGGACTATTGTCGAGGTGGATGACAACGCTGCGATGCAAAGAAGAAGAAGAAATTTTAATGTCCACGAGATCACCAAAGACATCCTACAGTTAAAAGCGTTAGGGACGTACTTAACTTGGGGCCACCATCTATTCTGAATCATCACAATTCTCGCCGATTTTTCGCACCCAAACCTATCGCGATAAAAGTAGCCCCCGTAGTGACTAAATTTCCAAAAGGAAACCCCGACTCATTTCAAAACAATGCTTTATACCATATTGATTTTGTGCTTACTTTGGTGACAAGTTCGGTGATCAAATTTGAAGTTGTCAATGCCCTTTAACTTGTCATAGAAGGGTGCTTAAAAATTTACACTTCAAAAGAAATTTAAAATTTAAAAATTACACATCAATATTGAAATGAGGTCACTTATGTTAATTTTTCATTAGAAGGGCTAACTAAAAATCACTTGTCATACAAATATTAAATGTTATGTTAATTTTTATAAATATTGGATTCATTTTAATAAATTAATTATTAAATGAATAATTGTAGCAGTGCATAACTCATACTTACTTTCTATTTTCTATGTTAAAATAAATATACTTTCACTTTACACAAATCATGCACAAAATCTAGGGAGAAGATGAATCACCACTAAATAAGCAATTAGTTGAGTGTTTCTATTTTCATAAGAGCAATATTAGTTTTTTTATCTTTTTCTAGCCACTAAATCAATTTGGGGATTTTATTCTCAATGCCCTTATTTTATTTTGGAAATTGGGTTCTTAAATATTAGTTGTTTCTCTGAATTTTGTATTCAAATTGTTGTTAAGATAATAATGTTAATTGTTATGCCTCTAAGTTAACAACTTCAATATTGTGTAATCAATGGATAGCTAGATTATTTAAGGATTCCTTCATGCTCTAAATTACTCTTGTATTCGAGATAGATTAAGGTATGTAATATTAAACCACATTTAGTTTTTTGAGGTCTGAAAAAATCATATGTTTTACATTTGTTTTGTATGTAATAAATATCTTGTGATTATTACTCGCAATCACACATGAAATGTACGATGGTAACATCGAAGATGATCTTTTGAAGGAATCAAATTAGAGAGAGAGAGAGAGAGAGAGAGAGAGAAAAAAATAATGGGAGAGGAAGAGGGGTGAAGAGGGAAGGGTTTGAGTGTGGAGAAGTGCAAGGGTGGGGAAAATGGAATGGGGAAACAAGGTGAAACTTGACCCTGTAACAACCACATGAAATTCTTATCAATCGTTTGAAGGAGAAAAGGGGTGTTGTATAAGACGAAGTGGTAAGTTTTTATAGATATATTTGCGAACGCAAGGAGTGGTAGAAAAATATTTTCGAAGTTAAAATTCATTTGTAGTTTCAAAACATGTATTTATTGGGCCATGATGCTTGCTTCATGTAGCACTTTGTAGACCCCTTTTAAGCCGTGAGATGTACTAAATGCAGGAACAATCGATATAAAAACATTAATAAAGGGAAGGGAAAGCGGTTGATTCTAACACCGCGTGCTCTAGATTATATAAAGGGAACAAAAGCCTTTTATTCAGACACCACCCGTACATGACGTAACGACACAAAATTGGATGGTCCATGTGCTTCAAAGAACATGATCTGATGGTTTGTTTCTACCTATTGGTGTGTCCCACGTAATGGACATACATGGATGACATGCAATTTGTTGTATTGAAATACAATGCTAACATCAACAACTAACTAAGAAAGCCTTGTTCCCAACAACGAAAGCCAAGACACACCTTGCGTGAATTTTGTCATCGCTACAATAGTGGTTTCAAACCCTAGACAAATCCTAGATTATAAGAATCCCAAACCATGCTATGTTGAATAAAACTTCTCATGGACCGTGACGTCAATCTTGACCAAAGCATATACAACAAGTGTGCTTTGTGGGTGACAATCGATTTAATACCCTTCAAAAATACAAAACAAAGTTATTAATATCAAGTATTTTGTATTTATTTAATTATTTTTATATATACTAATATAATTTCCGTAGAAATCTATATGAAAAATGGCGGTCACATTTTAAATATACAAGTCACATGTGGTGGTTATTTAAAATATTTGGAGCTATTTTATGGCTAAAAATCGCAAAAAAAAAACTAACATCAAATTTAATGCTTGATGTTGCTGTGATGCTTATTTCAAATATTTACAATTATTTTACGACTAAAAGAACAATAAACATATAAACAAACATCAAATTTAACATATGACATGCTATGTACTTGGAATAGGATAATATAATGTATATGGGTTGACGGAGATGTCGACATGTGGCACACATCCCCTTAGTCAAATAGGAATTCATTATATTGGGTAATGAGTCGGCCTACATTGGGATTGGGTGTTACCCATCCTATTTAAAGGGTGTGAGTATTATTATGAGAGGGTGATGGATGCATTATTTGAGTCTTCTACTTGGTAGAGGTATATTGAGGTGTCCCCTCGAAGTGGATTCCCATCTTGGGAAATTGTGGAGTTACTCCTTCCTTAAGGAGCATCAGATGGTGTTGCCTACCTTAAGAGTATTATTCTGCATATATTGAATATTTGGACATCTTGCCAACCCATATCTCTTGTGTTGTGTTATCTTCTGCAATTTATTGATTTATTATATGCAAAGTTCTTATCAAGTGGTATTAGAGCATCGATTTCAAAAAAAATTGGGTCCAAACCCTAATTTTAGTGATTCGGCTATATTTTGAAACAGATGTTAATTATTTCTCAATTTTTTTACCACAATCATGAAAAGGTTTCATAAAGCTATAGTCCAAATTTCATAAATTTTCAAGCTTTTTTGTTGAAGTTATTGCATTTTTAGGGTTTCGCCTAAATTTGCTTCATATGCCGCATTTTTTAGAATTAATTTTTAAAATTTTTACCAGTATTTATAATATTCATCAGGAAGCTATGGTAAAAATTTCAGAATTTTGGATCTGTTTTGAAGAATATATTGAGAGTTTTGTGTTTTAAAGAAAATCGGCCTACAAGTTGCAATTTTCAATCTTTCTTTGATTATTTTACATATTCGGAAATCTCTCAAAATTTTAGTAGGGGTTACTTCTTTGTGGTTTCAGATTGAGGCTGAATGATAGACGAAATCATCAGGTCAAATATTGGTCAAAGGAGTAAGTTTGTGAAACCCTAATTTTTATGCATCATGGATATACCAATTTTCTATGGTAATGGGGAAATTGATGCAAAAAAATGGTGGATACAATTTAAACAAATTTATTCTGAAGAATGTTTAGTATGGGTTAGTTTTTATCTTCATCTTGGTGGGAAAGCGCGACATTGGTATTCTTATTTGGATATAGATCTATTGGATTGGGATTGGGAGGAAATGGAAGATATTTTCTTAGCTAAATGGGCAACAAAAAAGAAACATAATTTTGTTGAAGAAGAAGAATAAGAAGAAGAAGAAAATGTTGATGATGAAGTTGTTACACATGATAGTGCATCTCCAAAGAAGGAAGCTTCAATATTTCAGTTTCACGGGTGTATTCAAAGAAAATAAGTAATTGTTTCCATAAACCCTAAGCAACAAATATAACTTCATCAATATGGATGTAGCTCAAAATCTACAAGTGCAAGCAAAGCATATCAAAGAATCTCGAATGGATGGTAAGTAGATTCGTGTTTTGAAGATTTAAAGTTCTCTATGGATAAATATGTTTTACATTCATATTTTTATGCTTTAGATATGGATGGTATGGATATTATTCTTGGATATCCTTGGTTAGAGACATTGGGAACAATTAATCTTAATGTGCAAAAGAAATTCATGAAATTGTGGTACAAGCGAAAGAAAATTACATTGCAAGACATCACACTTAACGAAAAAAATAATATAAATGAGGATCATGAAGAGGAATTTGAAGATGATGAAGAAGGGAATAAGGATTATTCAGAAGGAGAGGAGAGGTCATGAAAAAAGATGGAAAAGAAAAAAATAATTCATTTATTCAAGAGAAAAAGAAATAGCAAACAAGGCGAAAAGAAAAATAAAGAAAAGGTTGATAAGGTTGATGGAGATGTCAACATGTGGCACACATCCCCTTAGTTAGTTAGTTATAGGGGCTCACATAGGAATTAGTTATATTGGGTAATGAGTCGGCCTACATTGAATTGGGTGTTACCCATCCTATTTAAAGGATGTGAGTATCATTATGAGGAGGTCATGGAGGTATGAGTTGATTCTTCTACTTAAGTAGAGGTATATCGAGGTGTCCCCTCCAAGTGGATTCCCATCTTGGGAGATTGTGGAGTTACTCCTTCCTTAAGAAGCAATATATGGTGTTGCCCTACCTTAAGGGTATTATTCTGCATATATTGAATATTAGGGCATCTTGGCCCCCATATCTCGTGTGTTGTGTTATCTTCTCGAGATTATTCATTTATTTTATGCAAAGATCTTATCATGACATGTGGCAATATTCATGCATAATCTTACAAGGACATTGTTCATGATGTTTATTGTTCACGATGTTCATTATGCATGTGCACTATGCACGCTCCAGGAACTGACACATGGAAGCGCATGTGTAAATCCCATTCTCATTTTAAAATAACGATATTGTATTCATCACTGAGACAAGTATGATGTTACACTATAGGATCTGTAAATAAATTTATATCCAGAGCATGACGAGGAGGAAAATGTTAATGTTATTGAAACCAAAGATATTGTTTGATTAAGCCATGGTTGTTATCTCATTACTGGTGAAAATTACCAACGAAAATGACGGTTCCTTTTGTGGAGGCGGTGCATCTCGTATTGTCAACCAAATTTAATATATGTAAAACTCATTGTTTTTTTGGGCAACACATTGAAGTACATTCGCTAATGAACATGGTGCACCCATAGAAATCCATGGTTGCAACCACCGTAGGATTGCTCCTAATCGGGTTGTTGAGTCCCGTAATTGCAGCCAATGGAAGATCAGAGGCAAACTTAAGAGGAACATCTCTGATTCTTGTCAAAATCTGGTGTCTCATAATCGTTTTCGCGGCCACCTTCGCTAGAGGAATATCTCCCTATTTCTGGTGATGGAATGAGAGCTTCATTTTGTTGGGGACTCAATTCGCAGGGGAGTGTTCTTGGGGATGATGTTAATGCATTTCTTGAGCGATTCTGTAGAGACATTTCACCATCTTATCGACAAAGCGTATCCTTTCGCATACATGTTGTGCACTGCGAGATACCTCCTCACCATGCTCGGAGATCTGGTCGTTGATAGGGTCTACGCCAAGTAAGCAAATGTAACACTTTGTAGGCACGCTTTTCAATTTTAAGATCGAGTGATTGCAAAAAATCAAGCGAGGAAGGAACAATCGTTGATAATTGAGCCCATCCTCAAAATGGACATATGGATGATAGGAAGATTTTGTCTATCAATTGATATTTGTTACTATATTATTTTACTTTTTATGGTGTTACTTCTTTCGAGAGCGAATATAATTAAATAAATATTTAGTAACATGTATCCACTTAATAAAAATTATGTAGATAAGAAGATTTTCGTATTTTATATATATTATATATACACAAATAAATAATGTAACAATAAAATAAAGTTAAATTGGATCTCTTTATTCCAGAGAGGAAAATGAAGAATGGAGTGATATCTCTTTATATAGAGGGGGAAGAATCAATACTCAATGATTATTAAAAATATTATTATTGTAATAATTAAGTCTAATTGTTTAAAAAAATATTTTAAAAATGCGTTATTGATAAAGATTAAAAAAATAAAAATAAAAATTCCCAAGTAAAAACCAAGAAAAAATAATACTTTGCTAAACTATTCATTTCAACAATATTAAAATGTAAGACCCAATAAAATAGAAATTAAAAATGGCGATAAGCAGTCCCGATTCCCGCCATAAATAAATAAAGATAAATCTTTCCCAACCGATCATGGCTGGCACGATGGAGGAAACGAAGTTGAGGCAAATGCAACTGTCAAAACATGGATGAACATGTTTAAAGACTAATGCGTTGCATGATCCTTTTCAAGATGAAGTGATTTCTCATTTCTCTTTTGTGTGAGTCGAAACCTAGACCATTGCAAATCCTCTCCTCTCAACAAGCCTTCAAATTTTTAATTTAAATATCTATACTCAAAACAGATTCAAAATCAAAGAGGAGAAGATGAGTATATGGGTAACAGCTCCAAATTTTATAAGACAAATCAGACCTGTCGTCTGTGATTGAGACTCTTTTCTTTCACAAAAGCATCCAAGCCCATTGAAGGTAGCTCCACGCAAATCAACTTTAAAAGGATTCAGCTTACCGGCTTCTTTCAAATTATTTCTTAGAAGTGGGGTTGTACATTTGGTATTATTTCTTAGAAGGATTCAGATTACTGGATAATATATCAACATTCCAACAGTATCCATTATCATAACCACGCGCTCCCCACATTCTTGATGCTTGGAGCTCTTCTGCTCAACCTTGAACCCTTTTGCAAGCATACCAATGATAGGAGGAATCCTCTCACCACTCGAATAATGAAGACGATTTGGTAAATCCTCTTTTTCAGTGTTGTTCTAGCAAAAATGGTCCAAGCTATGAAAGTAAACCAGTCATCACAGGACATTGAAGAAACTTGCAATTGCCAAATAGAGCACATAATTTTGCTCCTTCTTCTTGTACAAACTCAGAGCGAAAGGAACATGTTCCAATATGTGCAAGTTATGGTGCCCTTGAAAGAAGTCGTTGCAGCTGTGCTATAGAGACAAATCGATTCAGTCCTAGCTTTTTGAGGAAAGGACTCCGTGCAACCAGTCTTTCCAGTTCATAAAAGTTTATTAAGTGATACCAAAGAAGTTGTTGACTCAGGAAAGTAGCCAATCCAGTCAATACCAGTGTTAATTACTTCAGCGTCAATCAGAGTGAGTTCTGTCAAATATATATAGAAACTGATAACCTTGTTAGAACTTATGTGTTTGCGAGATACCACCATCTATAGCTCATTATATCCTGACCTTTCAAATAAATAATAAATATACACTATAGATAATCCAAAACGAACAGGTTTGATATGATAAATTAGTTTATCAGAACCCCAGAACAAAAATGTTTTATACAAGCAAAGTGGATGGCGTAAAAGCCAAATGTCAAAAGCTTGACCTTAACACCATGACTCGTGTTTTTGATGTCACGTATCCTTGTATCTGTCACCACCAAAACTTATACGAAAATTTGAGCAATGTTCTCAAACAACAACTTATAAGAAAATTCTTCCAAGAAAACATGAATAAATTGGAAATTTGACTTTGTTGCTTTTCACATCTATAGTTATTGTGTGAGTCAGATGAGAGAATAACACCTGAGAAGGTGTAGTTGGCTAGCTACTAGCAAATACTCACCATTAGAACACATTAGAGCATTGTGACTAAGTAATACTTACAATATTTTGGCAAGTTTGTTCGGACTCGTGTTTTTGATGTCACGTATCCTTGCATCTGTCACCACCAAGAACTTATAAGAAAATTTGAGCAATGTTCTCAAACAACAACTTATAAGAAAATTCTTCCAAGAAAACATGAATAAATTGGAAATTTGACTTTGTTGCTCTTCACATCTATAGTTATTGTGTGAGTCGATGAGAGAATAACACTGAGAAGGTGTAGGCAAGCTACTAGCAAATACTCACCATTAAAACACATTGGAGCATTGTGACTCAGGGAATACTCAAAATATTTTGGCAAGTTTGTTCATACTCATGTTTTTGATGTCACATATCCTCGCATCTGTCACCACCAAGAACTTATAAGAAAAATTGAGTAATGTTCTCAAACAATAACTTATAAGAAAATTCTTCCAAGAAAACATGAATAAATTGGAAATTTGACTTTGTTGCTCTTCACATCTATAGTTATTGAGTGAGTCGATGAGAGAATAACACCGAGAAGGTGTAGGTAGCTAACTACTAGCAAATACTCACCATTAGAACACATTGGAGCATTGTGACTAAGGAATACTTACAATATTTTGGCAAGTTTGTTTCTTGAACATTGTAGATTATTTATCAAATAAACAAAGGAAACAAACCAAAATGAAATCAGAAACTTTGGCTTTCTTTTGAGGATCACTCAATTTATCGTGGAGAACCTCCTCACCATTTTCTCCTGGGAAACAAGATAACAGCTTCCTATGAACACTTCATTCCCAGTGACACAACTCCATTTTGTGCCACGCCTTACACACTATCAAACCGCATTCTTGTCCCTGTGAGATTTCACAAAGGCTAAAACATGTTCCAATGCCTCATAGGTGAAGGAAGGATGGGTTTCAGTTCTCATTCTCTGACACCCATCCGAGTTGTTGTTGTTATCATCATCATCCTCTTCCAAAACTTTCAGACCGCTGCTCATCCCCCACTTGGGCCCTTGTTTCCACACCCAAGGGTTTTCATTGTTTCATATCATCATCGAATATTCATTCTACATAGTAGAGATGCCTGGGGACGCATGGGATCCACTCCAAATAACCCATCTCTTCCAAAGAGAGAAAGGATGGGTACCCAGTTGAAGGAATATCTCAAGGCTTACAATAAAGTGAAATGAGTACCCATTGAAAGAACATCTCAAGGATTATAGTAGACTGAAATGGGTACCAATTGAAAGAACATCTCAAGGCTTACAGTAGACTGAAATGGGTACCCAAATTGAAAGAAATATCTCAAGGCTTACAATAAACTAAAAAGAATAAAGTGTGGGGATAGCTGAAAAACTTGTAGATTTAGATGAGACAAAAAACCAGGATAAATTTGGTGGGATTTTAGGAGACAGAACATGAAAAACATGGTGGGTAGTTCGGAAGACAGAGGGGGAACCCCTTCAACCCACCCTCATGATTTGCAGTGCTATAAAAAATGGAAGAAGCAGAAGAAGACCTTAACACTTATGTGGGCATCATACCATTCATAACCATGGTACTTACTTCACAAAAATGGTCATGTCCATTATCAAGATGAAAGAATATATATCGATTAGATGGGACAATCTTGACCTCATATTTATCTTGTTCATAATTTGTTGTTGCAGCATTATAAATAAATATCAACCCACATGAAAAGCAATGACATGGTTTGGGGAGTGGGAATCAGTATGCAAAGAAATGCAAGGAAGAGGGACCCCAAAAAAATCTATTTTCAAAGGGCATTTTCTGTTCCAAGGCAGCGTCATGATTGGTCAAACATAAACATCACACATTAAAGAAAGATGTGACTCTGACTATCCATGGACATGTAACCTCGTCTCCCTAACAAAAATGCCACCGTGCAACCACATGTATGCAAATATCACAAGGAATTACAAAGGAAAATCGAGCGACGGACCTCGTTATGTGGACGCCAACTACCATGCCATGATTTCCCACCATGATAATTGTGACAATGGGATCCCTAAAATGGTTGTTGATTATTCCATGCCAGGCAGGATAAAGTCCTGTCGCATCAGTATAACGATTTGGAAAAGTTAGGGTTGCAAAAACAGGGATCATACCGCTTTTCAACAATGGTGTAGTTAGTGATGAGCCCGTCGATGTTGGGGGTGTGGGTAATGGGTTTTCAGACTTGATACCGAACCGAAAGCCATCCGAGGAAACCAGGATTATTGACATGGTACTCCAACTTAAGACTGGAAAATATATGAGAAGTAAAATATAAGTTTTGTTGTGAATCTACATAAAGCACATCCAAAGAAGACTATGTTCAAGGCATGAGATTAATGTGGTGAAGATGAAATGTGGAAAGATTCATTCCCTAATTTAATGAAACTATGGAAAATAGTTCTCACACTTCCAACAAGTACATCAAGTGTGTGAGCGAAGATTTTCTAAGTTAAATCACATTCAAACTATTGAGAGGTCTAGACTTTTCTTGGATACATTAGACACGTTAATGTTTTTATCTCTTTTGCACCTCAAAAGTTGGATATAGTAGATTGGAATGAGGTATATGAGGAATGGAAAAGAATGAAATCTCACAGACCTCTTCCTTTGAGTGATGCAAGTTGAACATGTAATTACTTTTTGAATCTTGATTATTTAATTTAACTACCTTTCAAGATTTTTAGTTGATTTTTCAATATTTAATATTTTTTTACTTTTTCATATTTATTTTATATAAAATAATCAAATATATATTGAAAGGTAATTAAGATTTTCTTTTTTCAATTGAAGGGCAACATATTGTTTAATTTGTCACTTACGAAGGGTCAAGCTTAACCTAACCCTTCAAATTAAAATATAGGGAGCCTTTCAAATTTGATCACTGATAACTATTTTATCCCCTAAACTGAGAAACGAGCAATATAAAAAGCTTGTTTTACCCACTTTTCCCCCTTTCTCGAAGGTTAAAATTTATGGGTGCCAGTGTCACCTTTTTACACTAGCATTTGAAACTTTTTTTCTAGTTTGTAAGGGTTTGGGTTTTAGTGTGGTCGACCGTTCGGAGCGGTTGAGTCTTGCAAAAATTATGGCCAACTATTCTCCATTAAAATTGAGTTGGCCAACATTTGCATACAAAATTAGTATGCCCCTTGACTTAAAAAGTTAGAAAGCATTATTTTATTCTTCCCAAATCCTTTAAAGAAGGGGTCGTCTTTAAGACAAACTCCACTTGTTAATTACACTGAAAGGCATTTTCCAAAAGGGATTAACACCTCTTGTCACTGACATGCATTAGATCAATTGAGGGCTAGGAATTTAACGCATGTCGTCGTCACACACGATGCATTTTCATAATCAATGTCCTTTCCAAAAAATTGTTATTGCCAGTTGACACCTTTACAACCCAGAAAAATATGATTATAATTTTTCCGCGTGCTTCCATCATTACGGCTTCAACGTCTACCCGAGGCTTGCACAACCTGCCACGGGGCTTGCATGGAGTTAAGAATGTAGCACCTATGAAGGTAGAGACGCTCAAGTTTTCATTTATAGGGGAGAGGCGCTTAGACTTGCTGTCTAGAACATGCAGCAATATGAGTGTGTCCACCTTATTCACAAGGTATGACAGAGCCCACAACATTGTTGTCTTCGACTGTGGAGAGCCATCCACCACTACCACCACCTTCTTTCTCATCTCATTCATGACTTCACACTCCCATTCCCACTCCCACTCCCACTCCCACTCCCATTCCCACCGCCACTCCCATGTGAGGCATTGCATACCGAAAATGAAGCCTACCCTCGTCAAGGAGGGGAGCCGAGATGTGTCACACAGATACAACTTTTTATATTTGATAATATGTTTCAACCTTATACAAACTGCCACCTATTTTTTATATTTATCTTTTTATTATAATATTTTTAAAAATAAGGAGACTCTAGACAAGGCATTGCGCATTGCGTATGTCAAAACCATAGTTTTATCCCTCCCACGTTAGCATTGGGCACCCTTCCATGGTTGTGCTTTTTTGATCATGTGTGGGGGCTATGAGTAGATATTGATGAGCTTCTGTTGACTTTGAAAATGATAGCACGGCACCACGTGCATCCATCGTCCTTGAATTTATCGCCGAATATGATCTCTCGCCATAAAGCGATGGCATTTATTTTTTGTATTTTTATCTAGTTTTCAATAGTTATATCTAATTGAATAATTCATATCCATTAGGGAAACATTTTACTATGTGTTGGGAGTTATAACAAAGGATGTTGTTGGTATCAATGTGGATTCTTCATAATTAGGTGTATATGTTCTTTGGTATTGTCCATATAAACATTATATACATACGAGTACATATTTATTGAATTTTGTATATATGTACATTTACATATCTATTAAATTTCGATGTTTTGTAGATAAATTTTGATGTTTTGTTAAATTATTTTTTATTTTTACAAGAGTTATAGTTTAATAGTTAGGATGATGGCTTGTTAAGCTATTCACCAAAGTACAAGTCCCTCTAGATATTTAAGATGGAGAGTCAAAATGATAGGGTTGAGATCGTTAGAATGATAGTTGGAGATAAACACAACCCTTAATTTTGCATGAAATCACTACCTAAGTATTCTAAGTAAACTCCACGTCTTCCTGTCCCTGACATGTCCAATGAAACATGCATTCAAATTCCTCTTACATTTACATTTTTTCTAACTACCCAATAAAGTCAAGATCTACAAATTCAAACAAGTATTGGCTACTTGCATTTTTAGATATCTCCCTCTACGGTGTCATCATCATCTTCCACAACACAAGTTTTTTTCATTTGATTGACAAAAAAGTCATGCAATTATAGACAATATAGTTTCACATTGGATCCATGTTTCCTCATTCATTTCCCTTTCACTTCTCCACCCTCGAATGTCATTTTCTACAATCCTCTTCCTTTCCCTTTGTTCCTCTTCATCCAGTTTTTCTTCTTCATTATATCCCTTTTGGTGTTCTCATCATACATTTCACGTACAATTGTTGATCGACAATGTTATCTTTATTGTTGCCTAATCAACGCACACGTCGATCATAATCTGTCCCAATTTTGGAAGCATAACAGATGAGATTGCTTTTTTTTATCAAGAAATCTTTTAGAGTGTTATTTTTAATAATTTTTGGGCGGTTATATCCTATTTATAAGAGATAAAAAAGCGAGTTGGTAAATATACGTTTTATCGTTGGAGCTATGGTGTTTTCCCATACGAATTTGAGTGATTATGTTGTGTAATTTGTGCTTTAAGTGTGTAAGGTAAATGATTCTATGGAGGGGGTCAAGTCACAAATTTTTAAGAGTATTATTACTAAAGTTTTTGATTTTTTTTTTTGTGAAAAATGGTCTCATGCTTTGTAAAAAATTGAAGACAGCTTCTAAATTTTAGGGATTGAAACAAATATGATAATATTTTTTTGTAAAATACAATTAAAAATTTAACTTAATTAATGTGCACTTGATATTTGGTAAAAAGAATCCTTAAAATTTATTTACAATCTTTATAAACTCTCGGCTCCTGTAGCTAATTGGGGCTCATACTACTCTTCCTAAGTTAAATGTCGTTGCCCCAAAATTTTTGGAGAGGATTCTATTATTTGTAGTTTTGCAATGAAAATAAAATGCATGAGACCACTTAACATAAATATAAAAGCAACAACCCCCTTTAGCCATAAATCAAAGCTTAAATAAATAGAGCCATCACAATTTTTAGAAGTATAGGGAAATGAAGAGATGTGGGCTAGAATTTGTATGTAGTAAAACATATTTATATGGTGATCTAATTTTAGTATGAGAATTTGACAACATTGCTTTTGGTACGTTTTTAAGATATTTGGATTAGTAGTATATATTTAACTCTTTTGATATGTATTCTCCCCTTATGATTACCTTCACATCATTTTGATTGCATATTTTTATCATATTTATATTGATCAATTTCAAAAACAATTACAACTCCTAGATACCTCTGCAGACATCTCTTGATTTTCCTCCCGAGTTATCTTCACCTCTCGACAAATTCGATGACACTTGATAGGTTTAGAGTCAAACATGTCCCCTTTAATGGTCGATTATTCAAATTGGGCACTTTCATTATGTCATCCTAGGCGTGACTTTCAAGTCGACATGTGTGGGAAATTCATAAAAGGCTCAGATATAAACAATGGTTGTAAAGGTTATTATCATCACCACATACCTTAAAAATCATTACTACAAAAGTTATATACTTCTTAAATCTTCCAAGAGCAATCCAAGAGTATTCTATGAATTGAATTTCAATATGAAGTAGATCTAAGTACAAATTTGGACGTTGTCGAAGTGTCTTGTTCTAAGAGAATAATCATCTTATTTGCATTTTGATTACACATAGTTGTATTGATTAAGCATATGGGATTATGAGAGAAACACATACACTTATCTCGCATCGGAAGAACTATATGATCCCTATTTCATTTGATATGTAGTGTGGCATTTTCACTTAATATATTATGGGAGTTCATCTAGGATTAATCTAGGACTTATCTCTCCATGTTGTTGAGTTGTTTCGAGTTTGACCCAAAGAGAAGTGAATTCAATAGTGTCACATCATATCATAAATATTTTAAGTCATAATCATAATATAAGACATGATAAATGTACTCATAAAAATTAAAGCTTGAGCAATTAACACAGACAACTTCGGTCATATATTTGACCCTCGTTTCCAACCCCGACCCAAACAACGTTTCAAGTGATCAAAATTCTTAGGTTTGTTTATAGGTTGCTTATAATATTGTTCCCAAATTCTAAGTTTTTAACATAGTTATCAATCGGCAAAAATAGATTAGGTCTTTCCTTACTTGTACTTTGGCACCTTCCATTTCTAATTCAATCAATCAACCTTTCTCTATCTTGATTTCAACATAATTCAAACTTGATTTATTGTTTATATCTAAATCTAAATTGTGTTTAGTTTTAATCCATTTTAAACCTTTGGGTGTAAAATAGTTAAAACATTTTAGTGACCTCATTTCCTATATTAAACATGTCGACTTTAGGGTTTCAGTTACTTCTACAGGGTTTTATACGAGTCCCCTTTTAAGATCGATTTTGGATTGAATTATTATTTCTCCTTTTAGTGTATGAATAAATCTAATTTTATTATATCATTAGCTCTATATTTCTTAGTGTTTTTGTATTTACATCTTACTTGATACAAGAGCATTCGAGTTCATAGGCAATCCTATATCAACCAAAAATAGTTGTATAATTTAAATCACTTGTCTTTGCATTTTCTAGAGTATTTTATAGGTCATACATCAAATAAATTTGTTGATGAAGAGTTGCGAGAGGATATTATTTCATATGATTAGTGTGCAAGTCTATTGTGCAACATTTATGGAGTGTGTAGTTTACCTACACAATGCCTAGTTTGTTGTGTAATCACCTAGTGTGGAGTATTGTATGTGTAATCTTACTTGAGTTGTAGACTTGGAATAATTAGATATTTGAAGGCATGAGTTTCATTAAAGATTGAATGATAGTGTTTGGGTTTGTAGTTAGGTCTTGATCCTTGCATTTGAATTCCACAAATTTAGGAGGCCTAGGAGGTGACATGAATGGCTATATAAGGACAATCGATTTCCTTAGGAAAGTAATTTAAGTTTTGAGGAACTCAAAGGGCCTTGTTTAACCCTAAATTTATTTTTAGGGTGAATTTGATTAGGTGTATGGATACATTAAGAGTTGATTACCGATCCAACAAAGATGATACAATATAAACACTAAATTAGATTTACAACTCAAATCATATAAGAGATATTACAACACACTACTTAACCTAACATGCAATTGGAAGTACAAAATGGAGGTATATAGGCATTTAGCTTACCACATCTGATTTCTGGAAAAATTGAGAATGTACAACACATAAAATAGAAGAAATGAACATGAAGAAAAATTGCAAACGGAACTAGGAATGGAAATATACCTAGGTCAAGACAAAGACAACACCGTTAGGATTGTGCCATGTGATCTAAAACCTTTTGTACAATCTTATACCTACTTTGAATTAGCCTCTCGAGACTTTATGGGTTTTTGCCTTCTGGATTTGTTTGTCGTTTTCAAGCCCTAGTTATCGCACATGCAACAAAGCTCTCTAAATGGATTGAATATCATCTCAAGCCCTAGCCATGGATGAAGATTCCTATAAAAAAAACATTAGAAGGGTTATAGGCACCCCCACACAGCCCCTGATTGCATTGACACTACTCTAAACAAGCCTCAAACTATCATTCTTCACCTAACATGTGATATCTAGATACATCGATCAGATTTGGCTTTTACTTTGACCATGTTTGTTTTACTCGTCTTTTGCTAAAACTCTCGGAGAGGGATGTTTGGATGCTTATAGATGAGAGATATGGTTGCATTGACCTAGTTTTTAGCTTCAAACCTGATGTGGGTGTTGCCCTAATGTTTATAGATGTGTGATTTTGACATTTAGGGAGCTTTGGATGTCTTTTATAAGTGTATTAAGTGACCACTTTAGTGCATTACCTTAGGGGTTCCAGGTTAGCAAATGAGGTAGTGTTTACTTGCTTATATAGGGTTACTTAGATGACTTATCCAAGAAATCCCAACCTAAAGAAAGTACAAGACCCAACGAAAGATTTAAACTTGAAAGTGCAATTTAAAAGACATATTGGTCCAAGATCATACAAAGAGGTCAGGACCATATGGTACGGTCATGGCCAGGTATCAGGTCCTCGATATGAGCAGGGGAACATGTTGAATGAGATTTACAACTAGTAAACCGAGATTTCTATATAGATTTGATGTATTGAATTCTCGGGATGTCTCAACATGTTGGTGTACAAGGATAAAAAAGTTAAACAATGGATCTTAAAAGGTGCTACGTGAGAATGGATAAGTCGTTCGTAACATAGAAAGAGTGCATGGTCAAATCAAGGATTGCCAAAGTCCAAATACCAAAGTTTTGTGTCTACATTTTCCCCTTATTTAAGTATGAAATTGAGAAGTGTGTGCTTAAAGAAAAGTGTACACGAGTGTGTAAACACACTTTGTTTTTTCTTAAATGTTTGTTTTACAATTGCATTGTTGTGTTTGGTGTTGGCATGCTCCATGATGAAACCTGCAACATAGAGTGTTGTCAATGTCCATGATAGATAATCGATTGTAACTCAAGTAGAACTTGTAATGAAAAAAAATTGCATTTGCATATATGTAAAGTGCAAAAGATGTGAAAGAATACACATGTGTAGACAAAAATATATGCACATGGGTACATTTCTAGGTCCTTGTAGACACTTAAAATCCACTTACTTAGTTTTATTACTAAAATTGCACTAATTATCCTCTATTCTATCATTCTCATCGTAATTAGTGATTTCTTGCTAATTAACCATGATCTTCACTCTCTTTTGGTCAATTGACGACACTTCATCAATAAACCATCATTTTCCCTCTATTCCCATTAATTAATTACATTTCACTAATTAATTAGCCTTCTTATCACTCAGGATGTCGATTAATGACCTTTCGTTAATTAGTGTTCACTTTCACTTGAGTTAATTAATTACGCTCATTTGCCTAAATCAATAAATCATCATTTATTGGATCAAATTTCCCTCTTACATCCCACAAAATCATACTAATTTTCCTATAATTAGCTTCTTTAAGCTTACCTCTACCTATTAATTAATCACCTTTGATCAATTAAAACCTCCCCAACTCCCATGAATTTCTAATAGCAAATTAAACTCTTCTAAATCAAGGTTACCTTTTCTAAAGTAACCTTATCCATTCCTAATCTTGCTCTACCCTTATCCCACATGCACCAAGTTACAATTTTTTTCTCAAACAGAAGGTTATATAAAGAACCCTCCTGCTTCCTTCTAAACACACACCTCATTTGCATTAGTGAAAACTATAGGCATTTTGATTTTGAGCATTCTCCATTGATTTGGATTAGCCTCTCCATCTTGCATCTAATTAACTAAAATATGTTATCGGGGATCTATATTATAAGTTAATGTAAGTAAGTACATAAATGTAATAAATGGTATAAGATGAAATACTTATTCTAAATATTTTATTTTAATATGTAGATGAAATTAAATAATGAAAATAAAAGGGATAAGATACTAACTCAAGAAGACTTACCTCGTTATTGTGTTGGACTTGAATAGGTGATGTGCGAGCAAGGCAGAGTGTGAAGGAGCTACCCAACCAGTTATAACAATTGAAGATCTGATTGGACAGGGCGCCGCAGCACCCCGGTCTATATTATGGGCCCTCTCGGTTTTGCAAAAAATCTCAGGATCTAAAACTTATAGTGTCGTTGGGTCTTCGCAATGTCTTCGTCTTTGTCACACGTTTCTCGCAGTAGATTCACTTATGTCATTATAAATTAGTGTCGAACCTACAAAACCCCATACAAAAGCATCAAATCCCTAAAAAAAGAAAGATGCATATGAAGGGGTTAGACTGACCTTAGCTACCATAATGGTGGACTTACAACTAAGCGTTGCACTACATTCCAGACCCAATGTAGTTTTGTGTGCTTGTGTGTGTAATTGTGTGCCTAGGGTGCCCTAGCATCAATGACACAAAAGTAGGGGGTAATAACTAGATGTAAGATGCAAATGGTGGATAAAATAGAATGAATACAACCATTTCCCCTATACTTGTGTGATATAGATGTAAATGATGCCCAAATGCAGTCATTTTCCTTAGTAGATAGCTAGCTCTTGATAGTAGATAGTCCACCCTTAGAATAATGAGTATGTTATGTTTATATAGGGATCTCTTGTTCAAATTTTGACAATAATGACTTAACATGCCGATTAGTACCTAGAGGAATGAGAGGGAACATGAAAAATACCAACCTCAAATAAGTGAATTAGACCCAAGTGTTACGGGGACCAGGGTGCATAAAATTAATGACCGGGGCACCCATGGGTACCCTAGTACTACCCTAGGTGCCCTAGTTAAAGACTAGATATTACAAATGACTAAACAACGACACCTGATATTCCCTTAGAGATGACCAAAATTGTGTAAACAACTCGACGATTGTGTAAGACAAATGACGACGATGACCACTAACTCGACAACAGGACTAAGGGATGGGTCATTAGAAAATACTTTTCTTACGCAAGATCGATATATAAATTAATATACTTAGCAATATAAATGTAATAGTAAGTGCGTGATTTTATGACTAAATTTTTCCCCACTTTATGTTGGTGAGCGAAGGCTCGGTAACATAAAGTAGATAAAGATGTGTGCCCGAGAGAAATCAAGAAGTCCGTGTTGTAGTAAAATGTGCAAATGTGGTAGAATAAGTGTGTCAAAAGAACCATAAAAGCATGTCAAACATTGGATCGCAAGGTTAATCCATGAAAAATAACAAAAAAGCATACTAGTATGATGAAGTGGACTAAATGAAAGTGATGATTTTAATGTTAGATGATTTTGAACATTATATGATGACGATGAGATGGGGTAGGGAGTGATCAGTTCCCAACCCAAACGTGTGTATATGAATAATCAACCGAGGATTTGGGCATCCTGTCGCTAGAGGAAGAGTGTAGGGAGAAAAGTGTGTTATTCTCTAATATCTAACTACATCCTCAAGATCTAGCCACTGCAGACGGAATCAGATCAAAAATTTGTGGTTTTACGGATCTAGACAATTTTGATCAAACAATTGACCCATATAAGAGTGGTATAGGAAAGGCACTCTTGCCCCCACTCTACGGGTGTCGCTACAATGTAATAGCTTCCAAGTTAGGTCATCTGGAAGTGAACACACAATCTTATAAGGTTTCCAAGTTAGGTCATCTAGAAGCGAATGTGAAATGTACGAATAACTTCCCAAGTTAGGTCTTCTGAGAAAGCCATGAATGTAATCTCCTAAGTTAGGTCATCTAAGAGGCCGCACGTAACTCCCAAGTTAGATTATCTGGGAGGTCAATTGTGTTAAATTTGTAGTGATGATATGATTTCAATTTTTAGAAATGTGAACGTGTTGATTGATTATTTTGATTGGTTACTCGTGGAGAGATTTTACGCTAGTTGACCCATAGTTAGGTCATTAGGGGGAATCGATAGAAACAGGTGAATGATCACATGGAAATGATTGTTTCCCTCAATTTAGGTCATTAGCGGGAAGTGATGAAGTGTCGCATAGAGAATATGTTCATTTGTTTCCCTCGATTAGGTCATTAGGGGGAATCAATGGTGAAATGTCACATAATGTGTTAGTAAATGTTTTGAAATTGTCACATCGGTAGTGTTTTAAATGTGTGATGATATAAAGGGAATTATAGGATGACCCCTATGATAAGCCCCCTTTCAGAAAAGGGGGAGTGATGAGAAGAATGAATGCTAAGTCGAAAGTATACGCGGAATAGATAGAAAAGTGATAGAAATCACAAAAATGTGTATGAATTGGTTGGAGGACAAATTCAAGAAGAGATAATGTTCGCCTAATGTGTTTAGTATGGTGGTTGGCAGAATTCAAAAAGAATTCTACAAACGGGGTGTAAATTGGAGTAGAAATGCTCAAGATATGACAAAAATTGTGTAATGTGTATTAGTAGTGGTAATAAGCGTGAAATAATGACTATAGTAAAGTGGGTGATGAAAAAGTAACTATAAATAGTAAGGTGAAAAAGTGTTTAGTCACCTCATTTGTTGTTTACGCGATTAGGATTCGTCATTGAGTAAGTAAAGATGCCACAAGTGAGGGTTGTGCGTCCTAGTTGGTTTGAGAGGGTGGCGATTGTCGTAGCATCACGCACGACTGCGGAGTTAGTAAGTGCATTGTTTTTTTTTAAATGTATGGTGTAGCATTGTTTTGATGAATTTTTACCAATTTGAGATTTTGAATTTTCTCAACATTTTAGACTGGATGATAGCGGTGATGGTGCTAGTAACCCTTGGGACAGAAGCGCCCAGTGTCCGGGGTGTTAATGTCCTCGCATCTGGGTGCCCTAGTCCAGAATGTGTGCATTTGGCCTAGAATGACAAAAATGAGATTTGTAATGTATATGAATGTGATAAATGAGTGTGTATGTGCTTATAAGGTGTTCTAACATTACGTTTGGTGTTATTTTGTGTTGTGCAAAGGGATATTCACTTGAGGGAGTTTTGCGGTGGGCGTCATTTGAGTACATTGCTTGGATTGGGTTTGTCAGATGATGATTGGGATGTTATGGACCATGTTGGCTTTGAAATATAGCACGGATGGGGATGTGCCCCATAATATGCCTATGTTGATTGCATTATGTGATAGATGGTGCCTGATATACATGTCAATTCAGGTTGCCTATATGGGAGATAATTGTCGCATTGGAGGATGTGTATCGTATATTGCGGTTGTCGATTGTTGGTGAGAGGGTACAAGTGATGCTAGTGGAGAATATAGAGAGGTATATGTGATCCTCTAGGTGATATTTTGTAGGGACCCGAGTACCTGCCAAGGCCCATATCAGTCTAGATGTTATTCTTAGGTTTGGTGTTCCGCATTTGCATGAAGTTCATAGTAGGTGGTGTGGGAATATTGTATAATATGCATGATATATGTCAGTGTATAAAGGAGGAGAGTACTAGATATGCATGGGTTCGGTGTGTGTTAGCCCACATATATAGGGATCTATATCGGTTTACTCATGATGAGCATGGAGGGGGATAGGAGCTACTACGTTGTTACACGTGTGGGCATATGAGCACATAGCAGTGTGTCGAGGCTAGTTGAAGGCCCACGAGCATAGTGGGTGAGACATGAGATATATGTGAGGAGGTGGATTAACATTCGAGGGCATATGATGGATACAAATACCCACGAGACACAGATAGATAGGATGGGGCCCAATGCAATGACATGGAGGTCATACCGTGACTATAGAGGATGGCCCAAGGATGCGGTAGAGTTACGGTGTATTCGGAGGACTGTGTGGTTGGAATATAGATTTCCAAGTGTGGTGGAGATTTTTCAGGTGGAGAGGGTATCACATCAGTTTGGTATGGCTCATAATATGCCCCTAAATCCCTATATATGGTTGAGAGGTATTAGAGTACGTAGGAGGGTTGGTGTTAGACCAGGGCCCATGACATAACAAATATCACCTCCTGGTCCGGATGAGGTAGATGCAACGATAGAGGTGATAGACGCAGATGATGCTGGTAGCACAAAGGAGTACCACGTATGGTGGGTGACACATCGATGGGTATTGTTGTTCCCATTATTTGTAGGTCTAGCGGGGTTATCACATGTAGGAGGAGGAGGCGAGGGGAGGCACATGCCCCACCTTGTAGCAACAATTATAATTGAACGTAAGTATCTACATATGGCTATACTATATATGTTGTTGTTGGCTTATGTTTTAGTAATGGTTGTCTAATGTGGTGTGGTATTTATGTTGTAGGTGATGCGTATTGGTCCTTAATAGTCGACACATCCATCCGCACATTGACGTAAAATGTTTCCACCGACATTCTTGGTGGAGGTATATTGGAGCGAGTGGACAAGATTGCGGGTGAGCATGCCCATCTATATGAGCCAGCCGGTGGCGTGGTGAGAGCCACATGCACCGTATTACTAGGCCGAGAGGAGGAGTCATGTGAGGAGACTCGACAAGCCCACAAGGTGTTGGGTGGTGGTCCTTTAGCGCGAGGATGCGTTTGTATAGTTGTGGAGTTACACCGGGTTTTGAGCAATATATAGAGAATACCTTATTGCGTAGGAAAATGGAGTGATATCGAGGTCGTGAATAGTGGCACAAAGTTAGTGGGGAGGCATCTAGTTCTAGGGCTCTCACAATATCCGAGAGCGATAGTGATGATGAGGTTTGATGATCGTGATTGTATATGATGCAAGTGAGTTACCCCCTAATGATGATTCTATTTGACCTATATGTATGGACACATGTGATTTATATATGATGAGCTTATTTTGTGGTGTATCGATGTTGTATGACTTGGTGATTATTTTTGGAATGTATGTGATGTTTTTGTATATTGTTAATGTTGGTTGATGTAATATTCATGTGATAATGATAAATATAATGTGATAAGTTAAGTATAATGTTTGTTAAGTAGAATTTGTAATGAGTAGTTAGTTTGATAATAATAGGAAAATACACGTAAAAGAGATGATGTATGATGATCGAACTAACATGTTGTGATAAATGTGCACAAGAATAACGTAACATAATTATAATATGTGAATATGATGGGGGAGGAAAATTAGTGATGCCCCCACGTATAGATGATTAGGTTCATTTAGTTAAGATCCCTCAACAATCAAGAATGAACCACGAAAAACAAGAGTGCATCATTGGGAAATGATTGAGGTGCACAAGATGAACGATGGAGTGTATGATGAAAGGCTCTTAAATAAAAATTTCAACAGACTGTAAGAATCATAAGAACACAAGTGCATCATCGGGGTAAGGTGATGATAATCACTTACCAAAGACCAAAGCGACACGAAGTGGTGGAAGCGTGTGGGATAGAAGCAACATGAGTGTATGAACCAAATTGAATGTCATATGGAGCGGCGGTGGAATGTGCAAGAGTGAAGTATTGTGGAATCCAATGTGAAGGAGTGACATGATGTGGTGGATAACATGAATGCAATGAATGAGATGGAGGCAATGGGTGCAATGGATGTGATGATGCAGCAGTGTATGGACGTGATGGAGAGCACTCGTGAGTAATAAACTGATATGAATGTGTAAGGACCGGAATGCCGATGTAGGAGATGACTCAACTTTGGTAGAAATCCCATAGAGTGGTAGAGGGGATATGGATAGCTCACACGAGCGAGAACCAAAATAGATGATGCCCTTATCCTCTAACTTTTGCAATCGATCATGTAGGGCAAGACAGTCACTTATCCCTATGGCCATTTATGCGATGATAGTTATAATAAGGTTGGCCACATTACCACTTTGTAATCAATTATGCATATGGTGTTGGTTAAACAAGTAGGTGAATTAATCACTCATTAAGTAAAACACACAACACATCATGTGGTCGAGCATGATGAGAGAAGTGTAAAGGCTCAAGTGATCGAGGAGGAGTGGTAGGAGTAGCTTGTCATAGAGTTGGAGAAGGGTTATGCTTTTTGGTTGGGTGGGTTGAGCTTGTTTGTTTTGCCTGTGAGGTAAAGTTGGAGATTATGTAGAATGCTCAACCAGAGGCAAAGGTGGAGAACTAAATGGGGAAATAGTTGGAGAGGTGTGTGAGGGATCTACGATGTGTGTTGAGAGAAGATCTTACTCTGGTCGATAACCTTATAATATAGAAGAATGAATGACTCACATGTATCATACTATAGTCTTTGCATGAGTGGAGGAATGAGACCATGACAGAATATGAATTACTTCTCAAGATATATAGGTTGGAATATTAATTAATGCATACAAGCATTGAAGTGCAAAATATAATCCTTGATAGGTTCGAGAGAACCCCGGATGTAGAGTAGGTAAGCAGTCATAAGTAACTTTAGGGCCATTGTTGATTATAAACTGACAGAGGAAAACGTCCTCCATGTCATAGAAAACACCAATGGATCCAAAGGTAAGATGAGAGTACCATTATAACGCCTCATCAATAAGACTATAGCGAAAGTCCTTAAGTAACATTTTGTCATTAGAATAAGAGGCCATGGCCACACGATAGTGTAAGAGACGAGCATAAGGGTCACCAATACTATCGAAAAATGTGAAAGTAGGAATGATGAAGTCTTGAGGGAATGTAGAGTTATGAATATTCTTAGGGACAGGGTTACCATGTAATGAATTTTTATCAATGGAAGCATAGTAAGCCCTAATTTCTAAAGTGAGGGATTGAACTTGAGATTGTAACTAACCTACAACATGCATGAGAGAGATGATATCTTGTGAAGGAATGGTGGAACATGGCAATAATGTGTTAAGGGGTTGTAATTTTACATTGTGAGTGATCATAGGAATGTCCAAAGGTGACGAGGAGATTCGATGCTAACGACACACCTGGTAATATGTGTTGAGGAAGCTATAGGAGGTGATGTAGATGGAATATCCATACCAATAGTAGGACTAGCAACAAAATCACCCTTAATAGACAAGGAGACACATCTATAGGAGAAGATGGAATAAGAGACTTAGATGATGCCATAGGAGGAGATGGATCGAAGTAGGAGAAGTAGAGGCGATAGATGGTGGTAAGTCATGGATAGTGCTAGATGCAATCTTAGGAGAAGGCAACAATGGAGTAGGTGAATCGCACTCAGCAGTATAGTAAATAGGAGAGCTAGGACTATCAACCACCTCATGTTCATCGAAAGAGTCTCAGATATGAGAATGTCACTAAGAATTCTATCAATAGGATCATCAACATAGTGTGAAGTAATGTACAAGCTAGTGCGAGATGTATCATGAGAATCAATGTTGGAAGGGGTAGAACCATGAGAAGGAACAATATCAATGGTTAGAGTAGAAGAGGAGTCACTATGCACAAGTGAGAGATTGTCAATACCAAACAAGTAATCAATAAGAGAATCATCTAAAATATCCTATGAAAGATCAAAAGGAGGATCACAAATAGTCGTATAGCATGGTCTACAAGGAGTAACAACTATTGGATACTCAAAAATACTAATACCTATAGGGAATACTCAAAACGAGTTAGGACATATTGTTGGCCATCTAGAAGCTATTATTTGATATGATCAGGTGTAGTAATAGGGATACTATATAGAGCTTCGAGCTCAGCTATGGCAGCCTCATAATAGATAGGGTTGACGCTGAAATGATACATGATGGGTGAAGAAGATGAACTATCCTTAGCCATTAGGGTTTGCTTGGATCTTAGGGCAAGTTATTCGAAAAGTCAGGGGTCACTAAAATGATTAACTAAAATATGTTATTGGGGATCTATATTTTAAGTTAATCTAAGTAGGTACATAAATGTAATAAATGGTATAAGATGAAGTACGACTCTAAATATTTTATTTTAATATGTAGATGAAATGAAATAATGAAAATAGAAGGGATAAGATACTAACTTGAAGATGACTTACCTCGTTGTGTGTTGGACTTGTAGACAGCTGATGTGCGGACAAGGTAGAGTGTGAAGGAGCTACCCAGGAAATTGCAACAATTGAAGATCCGATTGACTAGGGCATCTGGGAGAGGACTGGAGCACATGCGGGTGCTTTGGTCTATATTCTAGGTGTTATGGTTTGTAGAAAATCTCGAGATTTGAAACTTACAGTGTCACCGGGTCTTCACAATGTCTTTGTCTTTGTCACATGTTTGTCGCAGTAGCTTCGCTTATGTCAATGTAAATTAGTGCTGAAGATCTACCTGCAAAACCCCATACAAAAGCATCAAATCCCTAAAAAAGAAATATGCATATGAAGGGGTCGAATGACCTTAGCTACCACAATGGTGGACTTATAACTAAGTGTTGCACTACATTCCATACCCAATGTATTTTTGTGTGCTTGTGTGTGTAATTGTGTGCCTAGGGTGCCTTAGCATCAATGACACAAAAGTAGGGGACAATAACTAGATGTAAGACACAAATGGTGGATGAAATAAAATGAATACAACCCTTTCCCCTATACTTATGTGATGCGAGACGTAAACGATGCCCAAATGCAGTCATTTGCTTTAGTAGATAGCTAACTCTTGATAGTAGATAGTTTTCCCTTTGAATATTGAACATATTATATTTATATAGGGGTCTCTTATTCAAATTTCGACACTAATGACCCGACATGCTGACTAGTACCTAGGGGAATGAGGGGGAACATGACAAAGACCAGCCTCAAATAAGTGAATTAGATCCAAGTGTTACGGGGACCGGGCGCCTAAAATTAAGGACTGACGCACCCATGAGTGCCCCAATGCTACCCTAGGCACCCTAGTCAAAGACTATAGACGATATATGACTAAATAACGAAACCTAATACTCCATGAGAGATTACCATAACTATGCAAACAACTTATGACTATGCAAGAAACTTGACGATGACGACCAACTAACTGACGACAAGACTAAGGGATAAGTCATTAGTGAATACTTTTCTTATGTGAGATCCATATATAAAATAATATACTTTGCGGTATAAATGTAATACTAAGTGCGTGTTTTTGTGACTACAACATCCATTCACTCAAATTTAAGTTATATGGGAAGATCCGAAAATGGCCTTGTAGCCATTTCTTGGTGAGCTTCCATCCTCAATTCTTCAGGTCAACAACAATCAAATTTGATTGCTATATGATCTAACTAGGTTCATGTTTAGTTAGCAATCTAAAGAGTAGGAATGGCTTAGAATGCTAGTTTGATTCATTCATGTTTCATGCATTTAAAGAAGTTAGTTTCTATAAGATCTTATCTTAATGGTTCTTGCTTGATTAACTTTGCTTTGAAGCTATTAGGTGTTAGTTTCAATTCACATAGCATAGTTAGTTTTACATGAACACATTTGGCACGCCTAGTGGGACATACTCCATTGTCCTTAGCATTTGATTTCAAGTTTTGTCTCAATTTTGGCTAACCCTTATTATGCACATGTTAAATAACTTGAATTCCTTGATGTATTTTGCTAACTTTACATGTGTTGAGTCTCTCTTATAGGTTTAAAGGAGATGGGTTGTTAATTTTGGGCTAAGATGACAAAAATTGACCTTTTTGAGTTTGATGATGTCAGATATGTGTGTTTATGATGTCATTCCATAAGCTTGCACTTGTTTTAAGTTGTCCCGCTATTGTTGTCATAAGTCATACACTCACTGTTAGAGGTGTTGTCTTTGTTGTCACTAGAGCCATGCTATTGTTATGATGACCGCACCACCGTGAGGCTTTTGTCTATCATTTTGTCTATTATATCACCCTTGTGTTGGTGTGACCCCACCCCCACGTCGTTGCTTCTCCTGGTCACTCTCCTATCACTTTGTGTTGCCAATATACTTCATGTCTCGGGCCCGTGGTGATGTTATTTGGGGCACGTATATGTCTCCCTACCAGCGCTAGTGTCGAATGTGTATGTTTTCAATCCTTGTTTTGTATCAAACTAACGCTAATGTGTTTTGAGCCGCGTTTTTTTTGTTACAGGCACACTATTTTCATTTGGTCTCGCATTACTATTACGATGGCCATGTTGGTGTACTATGTCAAATTTGGGATGTGTTTTCAATGCTTTTCAGGATTTGATCTTGGATATTTCTAACATATTTTGTAGGTTTTCAGTGCTAACATTTGTTTGCAAGGTGTTTTTAATAATGTCTTTGCTTACTTGTTTGATGATATTTAATGAATGTCGTGCTTTCATGTCTTAGGGTGGAGTTGTGTATGCTCTTCCTTGCACCTTTTAGGTGATCTTGGGAATCAGAAACAAATCTAAGCCTTCTTGCATTTACAAACACTTTATTAAATTCATGGTTAAGGGAATGAACAACAATTGGTTAAAACAAGTTGCCTATTCATTTGATTTGCAAGCTTTTCCATTTTCAATATAGTTGGATTACTTGTTGCGTATGCTCTTCTCTTGCATCTTAAGACCATATTGAGAATCAAACAATATACTTTCCTCTTTTATGATGTTTTGATCTTATGGAAAACTATCAACCTTCGCATGCAAGACCAATACTTGTCAAAGAATCATGATCTAAACCAATACTAATTCAGTTTGTTACAAGTTGCCAACGGTGTACAAAATCACACTAAGATAAAAGATAAAAACACACCACTATTCAAAACATTGTATTTGCAGGTTCGGTTAAGAGCTACGGATCATCCACTTAAAATTGGGGAAGTGCCTTGGCATAAGCCATAAAACTCAATATGAGGATTACCCCAGAACCCCAAAGTATTCCACACCTTGAGGGAACCGGTGGATGAAACGAGAAGCACTCTGCTTACCCATTTGACTAGTATGCCTTTGTGAGATTAACATCAAAATTATCTTCACGTGACCCCAATGAGATATAACTGAACACAATTTATTGCTCATTGTATCGATGGGGGTAAATTAAAGTTGGGACACTCCTTGATTTATTCAGTGTAACTTTCTTGGCAAAGCACACTTGCAAAGATAATTTATGACACTTGGAGAGTGAACTTATTAGGAATCCATTTTACACAGGAAGGAACTTTACCAAAAACAATTATGTTTCAAAGAGCTATCATGAAGCAAGAAATTTTTGGAATCAAAACCTTGTTATTCGAACAAGGGGAGAGTCCATTAAAGTTTGAGCCTAGTGTTATTCATCATGAAACTTACAACATGTTACTTTGTCCTAGTTTTTCACTTTCCCTAAGGCAAGGTGAAACTCTTCCAAAGTTACGCTTAGTTTGTTTCATCACCACTTGGTCTACTCCTTTGTTTTCTTATTACCCTTTTGGGACAAAAGAAAGCATACATATGTAGTGTTACTCAATATTGTGTCCACCACTTTTGCACCCGCTTATATCCTTCCTTATTGTATCAGTGCGATAGTAAACATTGAAAATGTGTTGGTACATCCTTAAATCTTGAGTAGTCTTCTCTTGATACATGCATCGAGATGTTTCATTGTAGTTAGGCTTACTTCATCATCGATCTTCCCTTGAGGTGTTACTTTGCTTGCATCGCCTCGATACAATTTTGATACTTACATCTTGTTTCTCGTAAACTTGATTTAAGTTTCTAGATTGTACCATTACGTTACTCGCACCTTAACAACTCCTTGGTATACTTTGACCTTGTCTCCTTCCAAACATTGCCTCAACCTTGAAAAGTGTTGTTGTTACATTGTTCGTGTCATATCAATATTATTTTGATACTAATATCTTGATTTTCCATAAAGCTTGATTAATGTATCTAAGTGGTATTGGTGTTTTGTTCGCACTTGTAGCTTCCACTTTTTGAGATTTAGGATTTGTTTATATCTAAATTGTTTATAGTATACTTTGAAAATTGGAAATCACTTCAACCCTTTGTTAATACTTACGTCTTATTTATTTTAAAATAGACTTAAGTGTTGACATTGTGTTGATCATCTTGTGTCAAACTACCTTTAAGACACCTTTTTCCATAGGGATTAGTTTCTCGTAGATTGGATTCATGTACCGAACTTGCATGATTTCTCCTTCTGACCTTTCATCTTGTAGATTTGTTTCCTTGGACAATCCTTTGAGTCTTTGGTGCTTTATTCTTTAGACTCTTTGCCTTGATTCTTTGACATTCATTGTGACATTTGCAGATGTCACGTTGCTTGATTTTTCCTAGGTTCATTGTAGTACTTGTATACATTTTTCAAACCTTAGCAAAAACATTTCCTAACAAGCAACTTTTGAGGTCTAAACATTGGAAAAGTTTCCTTTCTGAACCATTGTGTTAGTAAAATGTGATCAACCATTTTTACATTTACATTTGAAACTTGTTGTCCAAACCTTGTTGGATTATTGAAATTGTGTCATCAATATGTTTTTTTCCTTAGATCTCCTTTGGAAAATCACACAAGCATCCCCTATTTGTTTGTAAAATGTCTAGTTGGTCGTCATTATGCTACTCAAATTGACACGAAACTTCCTTTTCCATGAAGGAGTTCAATCATATTATCTAGGTCTAGGCATTTGGACCCAACAATGCCAACATTGACTAACTATCACATGGTTCCTCACACTTACGACATTAGGGAACCTAAATTTAGGTATTTACGTCAAAATACGCCTATCGTGACTAAACCTCGTTTGGTTCTTCACGCTAGAGAACCCGTTCGATTACCTCTTTCCCCACCTTCATCTCATGGTGGCGGTATGATTCTGATGATTCTAATCCAAATATTCTTCGGTTCTTTGCAATCTTCTTATGATTCTAATCCAAACTATTTTTCCGATTCTTCCGATGATTCTAATCCAAACTATTCTTTTAATTCTTCTCAATCTTCTAATTATTCTAATCCAAACTATTCTTTTGATTCCTCTCAATCTCTTGATTATTCTAATCCAAACTATTCTTTTGATTCCTCTCAATCTCCTGATTATTCTAATCCAAACTATTATTTGGATTCCCCTCAGTCTCATGAGCCTCATCTAATCGACTTTCTTCTAAGGAATAACTAGTCTCCTAAATGAAAATTTCCTCCTCTAAGGATTTGTGTCGCCATGAATTCTCCTCATCATTCCTCTAATTTGACTCTGAGTCGCGGTCCTCCCTTTCTTCGCAGGACCCCTTTATCAGTCACCTCAACGACATCTTCCTCCATTGAAGATGTGTGCGACTTAAAATTCCTCTAATCAATCATCCAAGTTGGCCCCTATGTCGCAATCTATTGACTTTCTACGTAATCCTCTATGTCTACCTGCACTTTGTCATATTATAGGCAAACAACTACCGGGATATTTCAAATCCACATCTTCTTCAATTTGTGAGACATCCAAATCTAAATCTATTTCGTCTCTTGAATCATCTTCTCTCGCTATCAATCAAAATCCAATTCCTATTTAGGCCATGGGTCATTTTGATCATTCCATATTCTATATTCATCTTCTAAAGATCAATGTTTTCATCCATGTCAAACCATTCAAAATAAACAATGTGCTAAGATTTTCAAGCACTATAAAATATTTTTGGTTCCTTAAACTTGCACCTGTGGCTCGGATCTGGAAGAAATGAGTTGTTTGAGTCAACAATAGGACTATCTCCAAGTTGTGGGACCTTGTGCACTTGAGATAGACCTCCTGAGGAGGTCGGTTTCTCTTCTTATTTCTATCATTCTTCATTACTCCTAATCCTGAAAGGGAAATTTAAGCTAAAACAAGCTAAGGGACCAGGGATAGAAGGATATGTGAAAAGGGAAAACTAAAACTAAGGGAGGTGATAGTAGCGAGAAAAACTAGGATGAACATTATTTGTTACGAGCAAAAGCAAAGGAGAAAGCATGAAGGGAGGCTAGGCACGCGTAGCACAAACCAGGACACATTCACACAATCAATTTCATGAGACACAACAAGAAAATGGAGCTACAAGAGATTTAAAATGACATAGCAAGAATGCAACATAAAAAGAAGGCAAGAAAGAAGAATATAGACACGTTAAGGCAAAGAATAACCACAAAACGATGCTTCTATTACTTCCAGGTATGCATAGTCAATTACAATGGCATCTGAAGGCTGATATCTGCATGCACGAACCAGATCTAGAGGTCTGTGACTTAAAATGCAAAGATACGGAATCCTTAGCAAACACTAGAGGATCCAAAATGTCCAACCCTTTAAAATAATCCAAGCTCTTACATTTATAGATGAATCGATGAGAGAAAAGAGGAGAAGGAGGAAAATCCAATTTGAAAACTCAACCACCAATAATGAATGCCTGCAAGTTTGCATGCAATCATCAAATGTGCAAATGTGCATCTCAGTTTGTATGGTCTCAGTAGGAGAAGGAAGAGGCAAGATCCATATTAAATCAAGTGGTTGGAGCAATCGGATCTCGCTCAATAATGGTATGATAGACGTTTTCTAACCTCTCACCTACCAAATCCCATTGAAATTTGAATTTGAATATCCTCCATTGTAGACAAAGTCAACAACTTTTGAATGAGACCGGGCATGCATGTCTCGGAGCGGTGGAGCATAATTTATGAGTGTCGAAGATCCTCCATCCAAATTAGACACGTGGTGCATGTTGATTGACTAAAAGATCACCCAATCAAAACTACTTTGTCATTTTCTACCATGTGCCGAGTCATTGGTTCGTTCAGAAGAATTCGACGCCTGTTGGCGTGCTTTGATTAGTTACATGTAACACACTCAATGTCCGGCGGATGCCAAATGGCATAAGAGGGCGAAGAAGAAGGTGCAAAGGCATGTCGCTGAAGAGTGAGGCGCAGGAGGAAAATAGAGGAAGGGTACACGCAAAGTTGACATGCGCGGGAGAAATGGGAGAATACCTACTAGAGGAACATATGGTCAAGGCACAATTATTACAAAAATAATATGCGGCAGAAGAAGGAAGAAGGGCGCAAGAGGAAGCCAAGGACTTACCGATTTTGGAAAGTGAGTCAAGGGCACACATGCGGGGTGCATGCACTTTCTTTGGGAAGAAGGTGAATGCATAAAGGGTGATTGTGAGGGAAAAATGAAACAAAGAGGAAAAGGAAAAGAAGAGGTGAAGGAAAGGAGGAGCACGCAAGGGCGCATGAGGAATCTGTAACCACAACAATGTGCCCAAGGAGTAAATGAGGTGTGCAACCTATAATATAAAACTTTCAGAGCCATAATGTGAATATAAGTTGTCCAAATAACTAGGGAGTTATTTGGATAACAAATACCTTTAATAGGAGCAATAAGTTCAAACCTTCCTCTCATCTACGTCATCAAACATATTCTAAACTTTCCACACTTTTTGGACCTCTTTCTTCTAATCAACCTACTATCATCGACCAACAACGACCCATATCGATCAATTTATTTCAGAATGAAGAAGCAATCAGAGAATTCATGGGGCTACATGATGACATTCCTCTAGAGTATCATGAGCAAGGATTCTTTTTTGACCTCAATGAGTTTGTGTATTGTGGGGAAGAAGTTTATTCCTTTTGTCATAAAATAGAGGAAGATCCTAAGATCATCAAACTTGATCCTCTTCTTGTTCTTCCATTTTCACATTCCCCATTACATGGAGAAACACCTAGGTTTTTCATTGATCCTTGGCCTATCTTCTCATCACCTAATCATTCCTTACATATCACAATTCCTCAATCACAATCTCTCTTTGGGTCACCTCCTAGTAGCCCTTCATCTTCTTCTATATGTGGGCCACCTCCTAGTAGCCCATCTTTGTCTTCCCTTGGGTCACGTCCTAGTAGCCCATTATATTTTATATGTGGCTCACCTCCTGGTAGCCCATTATCTATATACTTGGGCCACGTCCTAGTAGCCCATTATCATATATTCTTGGGCCACATCTTAGTATCCCCTCATCTTCTATACTTGGGCCACGTCCTAGTAGCCCTCCATCTTCTATTTATGGGACACCTCCAGGTAGCCCATCATCTTCCATCTATGGGACACCTCCTGGTAGCCCATTTTCTTCTATACTTGGGCCACATCCTAGTAGCCCTTCATCTTCTATCTATGGCTCACCTCCTAGTAGCCCATTTTCTTCCATCTTGGGGCCACATCCTAGTAGCCCTTCATCTTCTATCTATGGCTCACCTCCCGGTAGCCCATCCTCTTCAATTTTTGGACCATATCTTCTTCACCCATCTTATCATCCTTCTATCAACAATGGTGGTAAGCCCACCATCATTCCTAACATTCCTATCATCAATCCCAAACATCCACTTTCTTCTCCCACTTCTCAGGATCAACAAAATCACACATTAGCTTGTAGGAAACACCAACAGTTTCTTCATCAAGCTAAGATAAAAAATATGAAGATCTCTAAAGATCCAAGAAAATCCAACACTCACAAATATAAAAATAAAACGTGATTCAAGAATGCACACCAATGCAAATGCCAGGTATGGAAAAAGTGCAGAAACCTATGGATAGGGAACTCAAGCTCTCACATACGAATCCATATTGAAAGATAAGTCACGGTCACTTATCGGTATGAACTCACAATAATCATCGATATTAGAGATAATATCACTCTTGATAATTAACTACTCCTAATCTCCCTCATCAAAGAAATTGCAAACATTGTTGTTAGATCATATCACATTGAGTGGCATTGTTGGTCCCAACTTCTTGATGATTCATCTTCATTGTCTTCTCCTTCACGGTTCTCCCTTCACAAAACCGTGAAAATCGAAATAAAAATATAAAATAAATAAAAATGAGAAAAACTTTAAAATATTACGAAAAATCAAAGGTGCAAAGATCAAACATTGCAATCAGGTATTGCATACACATGTATGTTATTTCCTTCCTTTCTTCATATTCTTTTGCAAACCACCAAACATTTTCATCCCTTCAGTGATCTTTTAGTTAGTCTATTCGTACTCATTGTGTGACATTTATCTCTATAGTATCTGTTTGACCTTGGTATTTTATCACCTTGGTAAATTAAAGAACAATCGACCTCTTAAAGATCCTATCACTATCTACATCTACTAAACTTGTTGCGAATAATTTTTGGGCGTATTTGTTGACACTAGACAATGTCGTCATCACAATCACTTCCACATCCTTCCATCAAGCCATCAATGGTTCTTAACCCCTTATTAAATTAATCGAGAGAGTTGAAATAAGTTTTCAGAAAGCTAAAATAAAATCAAAACCAAAGAAAATATAACTCTCTCTTGGGGTATTTCCAATATCTCTATCGGGGCTATGGATGCCTTGTTGGCAGTAGAGCAATGTTGCAACTAGAATCAAATACATCTCTGTCGGGGCTATGGACGTCTAGGCCGACAAATGAACAATGTATGGCTCTCCTTCCACCCTTAATTCATAAATCACCGATCAAAATAAATCATTCCTACACGTTGGCTAGTTTGTCTTCACTTATTGCCTATCAAATCTTCACTTCAAGAGGTAATTAATTTCCATGTGCGCACACTAGATTTGAATGAGCAAACAGGACTAGTACGTTACCAAGTTTTGTTTAGAGCTTCTTTAGAATCTTGCTATAGTCTATATTTTGTCTCATGATTTGTGCCTTGGGCTAATCACATTTTCATCATCAATCTTCTAGCTACATTTTCCATATCCTTTCATAACATTTTTGTTCTTCTAGCTTCATTCAACATCCATGTGTATAAGATTGCCTTTTTACCATGTTTGAGAGAAATTGTCCCTTGTTTTAATAAACAATCTTCCACTTCTATCTATCATCTTTTTCTTGGCTAGCTTGCATTGGGGCATGATCGCTCCTTCCTAGCACTTCATTAGTTTGAGTTCATCATCATGTTGAACATATCCATCTTGGCCTTGATCGACTTATCTTCTTCTTGTATATATGTGCGATATTTTCCCTTGTACATTCTCACCTCTCGCTAGGGGCATCTTTGCATCTTCATTTTCCTATACATAGCTTGAAAAACTTTCACAAAACCCTAAAAATCCAAAAATCCAAAAAAACATTTGCAAAACAATCCAAAAAAATCTGGTAAAATCATTTAAAAATCCAAAAAGGTAAAATCATCAAAATATCAATTTTTTTGCAAAATTCATTTTTTTCAAAAATTGGTAACAAACATGCATGTAACTAAATCATGTGTCAAATGCATTGTGCTCAAACATTAAAATTTGTCCTACAAAACATCTTTCTTTGGTCTGTAATTGTTCTCGCAAGTAACTGACAGATCATCTAGATCTACCTCCACTAATAAAGTTGGTTCGTTTACTACGTCTATACTCCCTTGCATAATGAGTTGTTTGGTACTGTTTCATAGTGCATGATTTCTTTTCATAGGACCCATATGTCCTCTGTATATTCCCCTCACATGTATCCTTACTTGGGGCATCATTTTAAAGCCTTGTCATTAAATCAAACATTTGAGAATTGAAGCTTGATAACAAAAACATTGGTGTAACTATCTTGAACGTTGTTTGTTTGAGTATGTGTGTTTGTACTTGTTTCCCTATCAGGTCAGCTTGTTTATTTTCTCGTATTGCATTATAATATGTATGTTCCATGGAGTTAAGCATTTTTAACAATGATCAAATGTTCGTATTATGGAATTTCATGTCATTTTACACTTTTGTTGTATGCTTATATATTTTAATAAGAGCCGATGACGTAGATCATAAAGCAAAATAATGAAATAAAGTTGTTCTTGAGCTAAGCTGGATGAAAGTTATCTCCATTCTCTTCAACTTCATTCTTTTTCATATCATTTTCTTCTATCAACACTATTCTTCCCAATCACTTGGGGCAACAGGGGATCACCCGTAATCCCCCTCCCCTCTTAGATTTCTTCTATTTTTTTCCTTCATCTTTTTCGATCATCGATTGACCTCTTCCATCACCCCATCGACACTCGAGGGGGCATCCTTCGTTCTACTATTTTTTCTTCTACCCCTTCAAAATTTACTTGTACATACTTGTCTACTATATTTGAAGGCATCGCTTACGCCACCCCAAAGAGTGGTAAATGTAGACACCTAAAATCCGCTTACGCAATTTTATTACTAAAATTGCACTAATTATCCTCTCTTCTATCATTCTCATCGTAATTAGTGATTTCTCGCTAATTAACCATGATCTTCACTCTCTTTTGGTCAATTGATGATGCTTCATCAAGAAACCATAATTTTCCCTATATTTCTATTAATTAATTACATTTCGCTAATTAATTATCATTCCTATCACTTAGGATGTCGATTAACGACCTTTCGTTAATTAGTGTTCGCTTCTACTTGTGTTAATTAATTATTATTAATTAATTACGCTCGTTACTCTAAATCAATAAATCACCATTTATTGGATCAAATTCCACTCTTACATCCCCCAAAATCATACTACTTTTTCTCTAATTAGCTTTTATAAGCTTACCTCTACCTATTGATTAATCATATTTGATTCATCAAAACCTCCCCATACTCCCATGAATTGATAATAGCAAATTAAACTCTTCTAAATCAAGGTTACCTTTTCTAAAGCAACCTTATATGTTCCTAATATTGCTTTACCTTTATCCCACATGCACCAAGTTGCAAAGCTTTCTCAAACATGAAGGTTATATAAAGAACCCTCCTCATTCCTTCTAAACACACACCTCATTTGCATTAGTGAAAACTATAGGCATTTTGATCTTGAGCATTCTCCATTGATTTGGATTAGCCTCTTCATCTTGCATCCATTCACTCAAATTTGAGTAGTATGGGAAGATCCAAAAATGGCCTTGTAGCCATTTCTTGGTGAGATTCCATCCTTGATTATTGACGTCAACAAAAATAAACTTTCGTTGTTGATATGATCTAACTAGGTTGATGTTTAGTTAGCAATCTAAAGAGTAGGAATGGCTTAGTATGTTAGTTTGATTCATTCATGTTTCATGCATTTGAAGAATTTAGTTTCTATAAGCTCTTATCTTGATGGTTCTTGTTTGATTAACTTTTCTTTGAAGCTATTAGGTGTTAGTTTCAATTCACATAGCATAGTTAGTTTTACATGAACACAATCCTAAATCATACTAATATATACATGATTCCTAAGCAAGAAAAATAGTGGTTGATAACTCCTTTTGGGTCTTTTGCTTTATCTCTTGCATTATTATTGGCCTTACACATCTTACAACTTTGTCGAAACTTGACTGGTTTATCTTTTATGGCCTTAGACACTAGTGCCCAATTAGGACAGAAGCTCCTAGGCATTGTTGTCCCTCCTAAGCGGTCATGCCCTCCCTTTCTTCTTCTTACCCATTTGGGTCCTTTTCGTCTTTTGGTGACCTTTTAACACTTTGGGTTGGCCTTTCAGTCGTCAATTACGAAATTCAAACAAGGGAATCATATATTTACTAAGTTACTTCTCTCAAATAAGGGGCCAAACACTAAGCACTATTTAGCATCACCTAAGCTTGCATTAAGGCATAAGGAGCATTACAAGGCATTCATCTAGCACACTCATACAAAGTAAAAGGGATGCATTGATCTATATACACAACATAGGAGGGGAAGTTCGTTTTATTCCATCTCACACATTTACATACTTGGAGCAATCTAGATCTAGCCTGTTATCATAGTGCAACTTGCATAAGGGCAACCTAGGGCATCATTTCCCACACAAGCACGTAGAACTACATGGATTCGAGATATAGTGCAACACTTGGTCATAAGTTCACTCTTCGGTGACCGCAAGGGTCACCCGACTCCACATTCTACATATTTTTTATTAGATTTGACGTGGTTTATGGACATGTGCAACTAGTTGTCTATTTTGCAGGTTACAAGTATGACCAAAGACATTGGAGTGAAACGAGAACGAAACTTTTCCCATCTGTTCCAAAGCATTGCTCGAGTCTAGATCGCTCCCGGGTTGCGCGGAATCAATCAACTAAGTCACCCTCCCTCTCTCATTTTCTTAGGGTTTCATATTGTTACATGCTTATTTCTTGTGTCTTATTGTAGTTTATCATCGAATATCATTAGCTATAGTAGTTTACTATGAAAAAGGTTTAAAATAATTTAAATTAAATAATTTGGTGAACCCAACGTGAACAACCAATTCCTCGCCATAAGTTGAGATCCCTTATCAATCTCCTCAAATTAAACATATAATTCCTCTTTTCGATCAAGATAATGCTTATGTCGATGATTGGGACACATTTCAACATCTGCTACCATGAGATGGTCTCTTTTCTCTCATCGGATAGATTTCCATCACTCACACTCTTGGGGCATCAAACTTCCCCCATAATCACGCGTCTAAATCAACAATTGCTTATTCATACTACTCACATACACACCTATACCTTTGTACGCTTTGCACTTCAAGTCAATCTTACTAGCAACACTTTTTCTTATCTACACAATGAGCACGCGTTCTACATCTATCCATGCTTACAGCTTCCCTTTCTAGTCCTATGCCACTCCATCTACACACTTTTCTCCTCATGTTTACCATTCTTGATACACATACTACTTTGTACATATGGTATACAACATTTTCGCTCATTCTACATACTCCGACTATTCTTTCTCACAATGATCATATCTCTTTTCCAGGTAGATCCCGATGTACACACTTGTGGGGCATCGAAATTCTCCCTCATCACTTGCTTCTTCTACCACTACATCTTCTTATCTATACAACACATTGTTTCTACTACATACTCTACCACTTACATACAACACACTCAATACCCAAAGGTGACACACCCTTATCTCATCGTTCATAATTGACTTTGTTGAGGGCACAATTCACAAATGAACCTCACTTGTCACATCCTAGATAATCTCTCTCTATCTCTCAAGCTCGGTACTTCATGACTATATTTCATCATTACTACCTCTCTAGTACATATACTTTACTTTCATTACTCGATGACGCACTCTCACACATATACGTTGGGGGCAACGTGGACACTCCTCTCTTCACATCTTGCACCTTACAACACATCGTCACATTCACACAACATTTGCACATCTTGGTTGTATTTACTCTTGTTAGCTTATACTATTTACATGTTGCACTTTGTTTCCTATGCTAGTTAGATACTTAGTATGTCAATTATCTTTTTCTATACACACATGCGCATTCACATGGTATCTTGAGGTGAATGTAAGACTTTTATAGATTCTTACACGATGCATGATGCTTGACACAAATTTTTACCGGTCCCACTTTGAGGCTCCCGGGGCATATACCTTTCTTTACTCTTATACTCTACACACCACAGGTCCTATCATTACAACATTTACTACTTCTTGTCACTTACTTATCATTGTTATATACAAGATTTGACATACTATTTATCTTCCCGACACACTAACGGATGCTTCATTTTTAGCATTTTCCTTGTAGGACTCTATACTACCATGGTTATATGTCACTTTTTGCTTGTTATTGTTTATGGGCTACGCCCTATGTCATGTTTGATCATTATTTGTTTATGGTTGCTTCGCCCCGATTGTCTTGTGACATTGTGAGTCATGTCCCATGTATACAACCCACCTTTCAAGGTCCCTCTTGTCGGCATAGTTGCTTGTTACATTATATTTTATTGCATGATGTCTCTTTTATAATAAAACTTGTTTCGGTCTATCTTGTTTACATGTGCCTTGGTTTATATCATGCACATCCCCCCCCCCTGCGGTATCCAATCTCATATATGCATATCGCCTTTAGGTCCTCTCGTTTGGGCCGCCTACACCTATATTTGTTACGTGCACCCCAAACAAAGGGGGCATCCATCAAGTGAACAAATCACCCTTACAATAGCTCAAAGCTCCGAATAGAACACATTAGTACAGAATTGACCAAAACACACAATTACTAAATGGTCTAGAATGAGACTTGGATAACAAATATAGAGCGGTGCAATAATGCCCAGAGAAAATAATAGTAGTGGACGATTGTATCCCCTTGGGCGCTTGTGTCCGAGGGTGAAGTCAAACAATTTCTCGGTCAAACACAATTTCTAGCGCTTTATGTTAGGAATTCCTACGTTAGTGCTTACATAAACGAGTTGAACGTTATTTTGTTTGGTTAGTTGAATTGTTATACCGGTAATATTATAAATGGGTTATTGCTTGCTTGTTTATAGAAGGTTGTTTTCCTACCTCATTAGCTATATAATAGCCATTGTAATAACATAACGTTGAATATGAATATTCTATTGTTTTGTATTATTTTTGTTGTGCAATTCTGAACCAAATTCAAGATTTGGTATCAAAGCGGTATGGAAGTCTGAGAATTAAATGGGGCAATCTAATTAATTATTCCCCCCCACATGGAATCTTTCTCTGTATGAGATGTTCATTCTCACAACTTGAAAAATTAGAGGAATGACATATGCATGATAGAAACGGTATATGAGTGGTGGTATTTTTGTGAAGAATGGTGTTCTATAAATGTTTAGAGCTTATTGTTTTGTGATAGGTTGATCCATATATATGCGTAGATATTAATCATGGTTGAAAGCCCTAAACCGAGCTTGTTTCTTTCCCTATATTGATTGTTTGGCCACAATCCATGCATTTATATTCTTCTGTGCCGCGTATGACACTGATATAGCATATTTTATCTAGTTCAAACTTTTGTCTTAGCTTCCATTCACAATGTAGTTATGGATCAATGTATTGCTATGTGTTGTATTCAACGTATGACTAGATATTTGCTTTGGTGTATTGTGAGAAACATCTTGTATCTGTTATATCCACGTCATTTCATGCCCAGTTAGATATTTGTCTCATCTCTATGTGGTTGTCTTCCTAGTTTGTGTCCTTCACATGTGAGGCTTCATACGTAGCCTTTCCATCCATGTGTTCATTGAGTTGCTCACAATTTCGTAAGATCCTCTCAAACTTCAACTCATGATAGATTCTCAAATTTAAACCCTAATCGATTATAAATTTGATATCTACATTGGTCTTAGATTTGGATAGAAACTTGTGGGACGTATCCTAACTGGTCAAGCCATGAAGTCTTGGATTGGCGTGACTAGAAAACTAAAACTCGTATTTGCAGTAACATTGCAGATCTACATATGCAAGCCATTCACACACTTCCCAGCTTGTTCCTGGTGCTCAAATCTAAGACAAAGTGGTGAAATTCAGATCGGGACGTGACATCCTAGAGAGAATATTGGAGCATGGTCAATTTGCATGCAATTGCTTTCAAACTACCCTCCAAACTCACCACTTGTCCCCTCCAAGCTCGTTGTCAAATAAAGGTTGTGTCATGCAAATTGACAAGTGTCGAGGTAAATAGTTAAGTGTTGTTCGACTGTGTATTATATTTTTCTTCCATTAGTTTGATACTTGTGTCCATAGTATGATCAAAGCCATGTGTTGAGTTTTAGTTTCAGTGAATAATTTGTGTATTAATGTTAGAGTGGGTAATAATCAGATTATTTTTGTTGAGTCAAAAGTGTGAAAAGTTGTGAAAATCCAATCTTTAATTGGATTTTGTTATCGTCAATATAGTGTCCATCATTGTTGTCGTCATTCCATAAGTTTTGTAAGTTTGAGTTAGAAAAATTGTAAAAAAAAAATCGGTGGAATCTGACGTTCAGCTAAGGATTGCATTTTGAGCTTCAAAAACACATTTTCCTGAGTTAGCAACATGATATTGGAGGATGGAGGCACAGGACGATGGAGGACACACAACGTCCTCTCGTAAGTCACCACCGAAGAGGCCGCACATACTTATTTGGTGATGTCTATGAGTGTGTGTTTATTTCATTTTTAGTGTGGTGTTTTTAGAATAATGTGTTATGGAAACTTCACATTGTGGTGGGGGAAATGACACAATGCTTCAATTTGTATGTGTGGAATGATATGTTTGCACTATGATGGATTCCGATATGTAATCTCCTGAAGAGCAACTATGATGAGGGCTGAAGAATGCACTAGCACATCATGATATGGTTGTAGGTAAACCATTTGAAAACCTTCACCCCTTTGTGGTTTGTGGTCAACCACTGGAAAACCACCTTACTCTCGGTTTTGGTTAACCGATGGAAAACCAACTTGTGGTTTGTGATAATCTAAAGGAAAATCACATGATCACGAAATTAGGTGTAGTGTAGTATGGAGGTTTTCCCCATGTTTGCACTAAGGGGGGAATGTTAGGAATTCCTATGTTAGTGCTTACATAAATGAGTTGAACGTTATATTGTTTGGTTGGTTGAATTGTTATACCCATAATATTATAAACGGGTTATTGTTTCCTTGTTTATAGGAGGTTGTTTTCCTACCTCCTTGGCTATATAATAGCCATTGTAATAACATGATATTGAATATAAATATTATATTGTTTTGTATTATTTATGTTGTGCAATTCTGAATCAAATTCAAGAGTTTAGAATACATTTCTCCAATATTATTCATTTGCCTTCAATTACAAAATGCATTCTATCAATTACAACTCGACTACAACAGTTACAATTGGTTACAAATTGGAATTTTCCATCTGTAGTGGTGCTTATTTGAGAAGTTTCATGGATGTAGAGAAAAACAAACCTCTCTCCCTAACACTCTTCTCTTGGCACGAGATTGCCAAAAACCTCACCATCAAAGAACAAGACACTCAAATCCTCAAAGATCTCCAAAGCACAAAATGACAACCATCTATCCTTTACTCTCTCATACATCAGGTGCACTCTTTCCTTTTACACACATTTTTAATTACTTATACATGCATTACTTTAATTTTTCATATACGGGACTTTGACTATTTTCTTTCTCTTCTTTTGTTGGTTCATCCTTATACACAACAATAAACTACTCACATCAACAAGTACAAGCCCAACAAAGACACGACTACGCATATGATTCACCCTTTGGGTCTACCTCCCCTTTCTAGTTTCCATGCTTCACATTATGATCACTTCACCCTTCACTTATCCACTTGGCACGTTATCGGCAACACTCTTCTCTATGGGATTACAAGGTACGCATCTTCCATCTTATTTATGTTATCAAGTATTCACCCAACAACATAAAGTGGGGGAAAATGTAGACACAAAATCTACATACTTGGGTACATTTATAGGTCCTAAAGCATACTAATGTATACATGAATCCTCAGAAAGAAAATTAATGGTTGAAAACTCCTTTTGGGTATTTTTCTTTATCTCTTGCATTATTATTGACCTTACACATCATACAACTTTGTCGAAACTTGGTGATTTATGTTTTATGGCCTCAAACACTAACACCTAGTTAGGACAAAAGCGCCTAAGTGCTCATGTCCCTCTTGGCCACTCCCACCCTCGTGGGCGCTCCCGCCCTCTCTTTCTTCTTCTCACCCTTTTGGGTCCCAAGTTAGAGCTCAAAATTGCACATGTCCTAGATCATGATGAACTAGGGATTTAAGGAAACATGAGGCTATCTCCAAGTTGTGGAACTTGCACTTGAGACAAACCTTTAGAGAAGGTTGGCTTCCTCGCTACTTTCTACTACTACAACTACTCCTAAGAAGGGAAATGTAACTATCTAACTCTACTCTATGATTCCAAGGGACCATGGTGAGAAGGAGATGCATAAAGGGAATTCCAAAGGTAAGGGGATGTTATAACAATAGAAAGAAGGGGATGAAAACTCTCGGATGAGTCAAAACGAAGGAAAATGTGAGCACGAGAGGGTAGGCATACATGCCATAGTATGAAACAAGACACACACACATTTTCATGGATCACAATAGAAAAGAAACCTCGAAAGGGACATGAAATATGCACAACAAGAAAACAAATAAAGGGAAAGGAAAGAAGATGTAATAAAATATGAATTAGGTCATAAAATAACCACAAAATAAGATTTTATTGCTTCCAAAAGATGTAAAGTCGATTACAATGGTACAAAAGGTAAGCACCGACATACAAAGAGCCATATATGAGGCCTATAACTCAAAATGCCAAGGAACAATTCTTTGAACAATGCACTTCGCAAACCAAGAGAGACCAACCTTTTTACAATGAGCATTGTTCAACTATTTATAGAAGAATTGGAGAGAAGGAAGGGGAGAAAGAGAGGGAAACTCATATTCAAACATTTAACCACCAACAACAAGCAATACATGTCTACTAATGTGCTGTGGCTACAAGATTTGCCTCCCATTCTAGGTTAACTTGTGGAAGAAGTAAAGAGGAAAGATCTAATCAAATACAAGTGGTTGAGTCGATTGGATGTGTGCATTAATGGCATGTATCACGTTTCCTTCTTTTCCACCTACCAAATCCCACTAAAATATAATTTTTAACACCCTAGAGTGTATCCCATGTTAGCATCTTTCAATCAAGTCTAGGTGCATGAGAATCGAGTTCTACAAAGAAAATTTATGGTGATATGAAGGTCTCATAATACAAGCTAAAAACGCAAGGCCGTGTGGCGTCCTTTAATTGATGAAGGATTCAATTGACTATTTGTTTGTTTTTTCCTTTTTCTCCCATGTGTTAGTCAATTATTTACCATACTGATTTGGCATGCAATAGGTTGAAAATTTGGCGAATGCACGGAAGTAGGAGGCACGAGTGGGAAGAATGCAAAGGTTTGTCGGTGCATGTGAGAGGGGTGCATGAGGAGTGGGAAGAAAACGTGCATATCTGAAAACTATGCAAGTACACAAGGATGAAGAGTGTAAGACAACGATGTACAAAAGCAAATGAGTGGGAGAAGTGTGCGAAGGAGAATGAGTGAGGAGCGATGAGTGCGTGTGGGGCTTAGGAAGGAAACACACATGCAAAAGGAACATGCCACTTGATTTAGAAAAATTGTGATGCATTTTGCAGGTGCGCATACAAAGGATGCACAAAACTATTGGAATGAAGGTGGTTGCACAAGGAGTACTTGTAAAGGGGAAATAAAAGGAGATAACAAAATTTTAGGGGAGGAAAGTGGGAGTGCACGAAGGTGCGTAGAAGAAGGTGAAGGGAAGGAAACAAGCAAAGAAGAAGCAAGAAGGACGTGTAAAATAGCGCAGAGGCTAAGTGAAGAAATGTAACTTAACAATTACACCGAGGAAAGAAAACAACTACTGCATGCACTGGAAACTTGAACATAGAACCATAATGGAATCAGAAGTTGTCAAAATAACCAAAGGGGTTATTTTGGAAAATAATTTGGTGACTTTCATAGACATCTGCCTACTAGATGAAGAGATCAGTGGCCTTGAAGCTTTTTTTTTGGGCATGGAGTCAATATGAAGATATAAAATTCTAATGTGTATTTTGAAGAACAACCCATGAAGTCACTTGAAGCACCGTTTGTCGAACTCTAAATGGAACTATGCACAAAAACTATTAAATCTGCCTAAACTTGTCGAAAATCCTTTAACCGAACTGCCATCCCGGAAGCAACAAAGGAGCGTGCACAAGAACAGTGAGAGGGAAGAAATATATATAGACAAACATTGCGCGTGAGCGTGCACTTGGAGGAATTAAAACTACTCTACTATATACATGATGCGAAGAATTTAATGAAAGTACTTGAGATAAATCCAATTAACTAGGATTGATAGTGAATCTCCATCAATTTGAGACAACGCAAAAGCGATAGATTCTTTATATGAATTGATGATCTATGGGCCACTCCAAAGTGCATCAAACTTTCAATGACACCCTTGTTTAGCTCATCAACATCTCATTTTAAGACCAGTCACCCACTTGGAAGGTATGAGCTCTAGGATTTCACAAACCACCTTTGTTTGGTCGACTATTGATGTTGATCTAACTTGATCATGACAGACTTCTTTAATTCTTCAAGTTCAACCAGCTCTATCATTCTGATTTCCCTTTAATATGCACCCTCAAGTTCTAGCTGTTGTGTTATCTCTAATGAAGGGAATTCAAGTGATAAAGGAAGCCTTGCTTCTTTACCATAAACAAGCTTGTAAGGTGAAGTACCTATTGACTTCTTCACCATGATTTTGTCTTCCCAGAACACGCACGAGACCTGTTTGTACTACTACCTTTGGTTGATATGAATTGTTCGCCTTCATGATGCTTTGATCAAGTTCTTGTTGATAGATTTTTTCAAGCCATTACCTTGAGGGTAATAGTTAGAAGAAGTCTTCAGATAGATACCAAGACTAAAAGCCCAATCAAATATATTTTTTCTAAGTAAGGCTTTTGCATTATTAGAGATAATGGTCTGAGGAATGCCAAACCTTATTAAAATGCCTTCGAGAAAGTCAAGGATGACTGACTCGGTTGTTTTCTTAAGTGTGACAATTTTTTTTCCATCTGGTGAAGTAATTTGTTGCTGTTAAGACCCACTTATGACCAATGCTTAAAGGAGGGTTGATTATGCCAATGAAGTCAAGAACCCATTGCATGAAAAGGTTGATCCGCTGGATTGGATGGAGAGGAAGCACTGCTAACTTCTTCTTGACAAGAAAGAAAGCACATTCTTTACATTTCATGACCCACTTGTGTGCATCTCGTAAAGAGGGAAAGACAAAATTATCTCACCTTAATTATCTTCATTGTTGTTACTTTGGCAGAGAAGTGTCCGCCAGAGAATCCATCGTGAAATTTTGCTAACACTTGGTTGACCTGTGCACCGTCAATACATCCGAGTAGTACACTATCCATATTTCCTTTGAAGAGGAGGCCATCAATCAACACATAGGGAATTGACTACAACCTTATATGTCTTCTTTTTTATTTTCTCAAACCAAAAGTGTATGCGTCGAAGCAAGAATTTTCCCATGTCCTGCATCTAGCTATGCATGCCATGATCTTTGTTTTTCCTTGGTTCACCATGCAGGGACTTCTTCATAAAAAAATAATGAAGTCTCCCGATAGTTTTACGCGTCTTCAAAAAGTTTCTTACAGAGTGTGTTGTCTCTAACCAACTTGGTGGCTTTAATAGTCACATCATACTCCATGATTTTGGTCACCCATCTTGCTCTTTTATCACTGATTTCTACTCCCATGATGAAGTCTCTCACACTAGAGTGTGAAACTAGCACCTTGACATGATTTGTGGTGAGCATACTCTTGAATTTTTTTAGTGCACGCATGATGGTGAAGACCTATTTTTCTGTGTGATTGTATTTCAATTCATAATCCTTTAGTGTCTGACTGAAGAAAGCCACTGGTTTTTCCATTCCTTGTTCGTTTTCTTGTGTTAAGACAACAATAACACTCGTATCGCTCCATATGCATGAAGGATAAAATACTTAGTGTAGTCCGATTGATTAGTGTTGGGGTGCAAACAATCTCTTGCTTGATCTTTGTGAAGCTTTCCTTTCCTTCTGTTATCCACTTGAAGACTATGTCTTTCTTGAGCATAAGGGTGATAGGCCTAACCAAACCTGCAAAGTTAGGAATGAATCTCCTAACAAAGTTGATTTTACATAGGAATGATTATAAGGCCTTCTTATGCGGCTGGTAAGGAGAGAGAAAGGTTGGTTAAAATATGCTTAGGATCAAAAGCTTGCCTTGCACAACAAAAAAATTTGCACTTCTTAGGGTTAAGAGATACCCCAAATTCTCTGCATCTCTCAAAGACTTTCTCTAAATGCATGATGTGATTTGTGCTCTACTTTGAGAAGACAATTATGTCATCTAGGTAAAAAAGGATGAACTCATTGATATATCCTTTAAAGGCAATGTTCATTTCTCTTTGAAATGTTGCGCTTGCATTTGAAAAACCAAAAGACATTTTCTGATAGGCATATGTTCCCCATTTGGTTGTAAATGTTGTTTTGAATTGATCATCTTCCTTGATCATGATTTGATTGAAGCTTAAGTATCCATTGAGGATAGAGAACTCTTGTATGACCAGCCACCGTCCTCGTAGAATCTACTCCATAGAAGAAAAAGGATAATGATCCTCCAACGATGCCTTATTAGAATCTCTCGAAATTGACATAGAGTCTGATTTCACCATTCTTCTTGCGCACTGGAACAAGATTTTCTACCCAAGTAGAGTACTTAATAGGAAATATTACTTTTACTTCAATGAGTTTAGATAACTCCTTCCTCATAAGGGGTGCTATCTTAGGATTGACGGGTATTTACTTTGTCCGATGGGCTTGATACTAGGATCAAGGTCAATGGTGTGTTGAGCAACACTTGGATCAAATCCTTTCAGGTCTTCATACTCCCATAAAAATATGTCACTCTTAACGGGTTGTTGTATTACCAGGTCATTTGACCAACTCATAGACAAGTTGGTGTCATTATAACCAAGGCGGTGTCTAAAGTCAGTATGAAAAGAGAGAAAGGAAAATGTTATTCAACAATACTTCTTCCTAAGAAAACATACCGAAATTAAAAATGCATGGAAAAGAAACACAACTAAACTACTGAAATAAATCTGTAGTAAATAAACTATGCTAAGAAATAACAGAAAAATCCTCCTCCTTGGGGAAGAGTGGCTTTTAGCCATTCTCTTCCCTTCATATTTGGAGTAACTACAATTAACTTTTAAAATTGCACTTGTATTGATTAAAAACTGATTTACAAAATATGCCCCCTTTCCAAATATATGGAAGAGGTACTTATAGACATTAATCCTAGTTTAGTTGGTCCACACTCCAAGAACTAACTACCTATTCTTGGGTGAATTTATTCAAAGCAATATATACCAAACAAACTTGACTACAACAACCCACTTATCATGGAGAATATTGCTATAACTCATCCCTTTAATCGAGGAACACAAAGGGGGGAGTAATTATTCAACATTCCTAATACTATTCCAATATTTACACATCCTTGAAACACGAGAGAAAATGGAGGAGTGTTAATTCTATGACTTTGAATTCTTCTTAGAACGCCACATGCATGCATGACTTTGGATTGCCACATGTTTGGATCTATATTCTTTGTTGATGACGTGGAAGAAAAGAGTGGACTGAATATTTAGGTGTTCCTTTACATTATTTTTGAACAAACCAAAATACTTTCACTAGATAGGAGTTTCCATAGTTGTGTGAAGAATTTCCGTAGTTCCGGGGCATTTATGTAGTTCTCCAAGCGTGAAGAATTTATGTAGCTTGGACATTTTTGTAGTTACGTGAAGACTTTCGGTAGCTGCAATCTATGAACTTGGAGTAGAGTTGCTTATGACCTATTTTCTACACATTATTGCATTCCAACTTTAGAAGAAATATTAGGAAATAACAACAATTAGATTGCAAATAGATTTCTAAAGAGATGATAAGATAAATCCTATATTCTACCTTAAATATGCTATCCGTTATTAAAACTACATATAAATTCACTTGAAAGATTTATTTTAAGAGAGAATAAGAGTGTTATTTGGTGATATAATGAGACATATTTTGGTCTCATCAACTATATTTATGACATAGAAAAATTAAGGTATGCTTTTTTTCATCCTTGTCAATGCCGTGTGCATTCCTTACCCAAAGAAAAAACCTTTCCGCACGCAATAGTGACTAGGATAAAGTATTCTTGTGTTGCACACATATACTTTTCTTGACACTTGAACTCGTCATCAAGACTAAACATGTGTTGTAAGGTGACCATCCATTTAGGTAACTTATGTTTCTTTAGTTGAATCACTTGAACACCATAGTTGCCATGCAAGCCAACTTGCATGTTTAAGGAGAACTCAACTTCATTCTAGATGAATTGTAGAATTTACGCTTCACTAGAAAATACTTGCCAACTGGTTTCATTGTCTTGAACAGACGACCTGATCACCATCTTGATGTGTTGCACATTGCCTTGGACAAAATCCTTAGTTGGTGAGAAGTGTGAACTAAGGGTTTCCATTTGGTCTACTTCTTTGTTCACCTTCCTTGGTACCACATGCAAAATGAGAGCATGAAGGTTCTCCAAGAGGTCCTAAACTCTGAATTTATAATCTTTCACAAGCTTATTCCTTGTTGTGCCTTTATTTGTGACCTGGTGGATGACCAATTTGGTGTCCCCAAATATCTACAATGCCTTGATCTACCTCTTCTCAGAATAAGAAGTCCATGCACCAATGCTTCATACTCTACTACATTGTTAGAGCATGCAAATTGTAGCCTATACAAGAAGAAGAACTTCTCATCCTTAGGGGAGATAAGAACAACACCCACACCTATGTCATTCCTTTCTTACTGCAGGGCCATAAAAATACATATTCCATAGTCCGTAAAGCATCATCTTATTTATTTTTTGAACATGGTAGGTAACGTGGCTTCTTCTTCAAGAATAAAATATGTAACAAGACCAATTTCAACAATTGTATCACGGGATCAAACTCATAGTGTTTTTATCCCATTCATCTAAAAAAAAGTTAGGAAAGGATGGGGAAATAGGTTGCTCTTCCAAATTGACTCTTATTCTTGGCCTTCTTGGATGAGGCAATTTACTTGAGAGGGAAGGGGCATATGACTCAACATGATAGGAAAATATAGGCTCAACTTGTATGGTAAAATTGGTGCCATATCTTGTTCTTAATAACATATGAGACCAATCAAAAGACAAGTATCCACCCACCTTAGTGGTGAAATATCTTAATAGGAAATTGGAAATCAATGGAGGCAGGTCAATGATTGACACATCTTGAGTTATGGTTAAACTTGGACATGCATAAAGGGTTAACTCGAGAGCCTTGATGACTCCTAGGGTGGTAACAATTGAGCCATCAAGTCGCATGACTCCTTTAGACATAGGGTTGTACTTAAGACCTAACACATCAATAATTTTCTTAGGCATGACAAAATTGTTAGCCCCCCGATTCAATCATATAGTTGTGCACAAAATGTTTTCCTACTATCAATGACGTATAAAAGGGTGGGGTTTTGAAAACACTGTTTTACTTGCTTCTCCTCTATTTGACATAAGTTGATAGTAGCTTGAGGTCTTTAAATAATTGGATTAGCGCATGGGAGTCGTCATCAAAGCTTCATGCAACAGTCCCGCCGAGATGGAATAGCCAGGCATCCCACATTGTGAGATTTACAATTGTCTTTTCATTTGTCTTTTCATTTGGTCCACAATGTTGAATGGAAGGCCCATGGACTTGTGCATTTGAGGCATAACATTCTCTTTTCTTGATTGTTTGGGCATTAATACAGGAGATTTGAGTTACGTACAAGTTTGACCTATCAAAGGAGGAGCACATGAAACTTTATATGAAACATTGCATTGAATCTCGCCCGTAAAAGCATGCACATTGGAGCGGTTGGTTTGGTTTGCATCTAAATTCTTCTACTTTTGAGGTGAATCATTTTGACCGCGAGAAGTTGAAGGTTGTGCATTGGATTCCAACATTCTCTTCTTGTACCTTGTGTTATTAACAACATGCGTGCACAACCTATTTGAGTTATTCATATCTTGGTTCATTGCACATAAGTCATCAAGACAAAGAAGATAAAATTGGTCTCTGGAATAACTTTCGACACTTCTCCATTATCTGGTTCACGCGCTCTAGTGGAAGGATCACTACTTGAAGCATTTTGAATCATGTCGGCATGCACGCAAAAGGCATTTGTGTAGTTATACTTGGGCCGTGTGGCAAGTTGTAGGAAAACACCATTCTATCTCTTGGACCGTGTTGTTATGAGCTAGAACTAGTGCTTTACTTGAACTGGCACTGGAAAAGGTTACGCGAGGGCAATTGTTTGGAGAGAAGGTGCACATTAGGATGTCATCTATCATTTTGTTTTTTTTTGCCCGTATCTTTGATTTAGATATTGGTTTCTAAAGGGTTGATGGTTTTGATTGAACCCTTGATTATATTTGTTTTCGAGATGATGTACTTGCTACTTTTCTAAAGATATAACTTTATTAGACAAGTTTCTAATCAAGGCCTTCATTTCTTCATCCTCCTTTTGCTTTTGGGGAGAGTAGGATGTGGAGGCAGTGGGTTGGGAACTCTGTTCAGGAATGGGAGCAATGAAAGGCTAAAGTGCTTGAGGTAATTCAAGAAACAAGGGCATGGGTAGTCTAGGGACTATCTTGCCACTTGGATAAGACAATTTTCTACCCTAATGGTTATAAGATAGGCATCAGGAAGTTGTGCAACACCCATAGACTATATCATCACTGTAATATTAGAATTCAAAGCCCTTAAAAAGTAAAGGAAAACACCTTATGGAGTTGGTCTTAAGAGGGATGGAATTTTGTCCCATGTCTTCTGAAATCAAAGTTGAAATCAACCATGAGCTCATTGGGAGCTCTCTTGATCATTGTGAGTTGTTCTAATAAGGAGATATTGTCATTTTTCTCCTCAAACTGATTGCAAAGTGTAATACCTAGTCCATCCCAATTAGTAATAGGTGTCTTAAACTTTTATACCATCAAGTGTTTTACCTCTAGGTGAAGAAGCTAGTAGTCTTATAGTTACATCATCTTCAAGAAACTAGATGAATCGAATGTACATTTGCAATGTCTTGAATGTGCTTAGTAGGGGTAGTTTGATTCTCACTAGTGAAAAATGGAATACTCTTAAGTGTAGCCACTGGTATATCATATTGTGCGGGAAGATCCAAAGGACTATCACCGTTGAAGGTGACAAAGGGCATATTTCTCTCGATGCGCCATGACAAGGAAGGGTTTGAGTACCTGGTAAAGTGCGCGGAAGGTCTTTTAAGAGGAGGAGTGGAAAGTGCTCGTGTGCGAGAGATGGAGATGCAGACACGACAATTCTACTACTTCTTCTTAGAGATAGTTGGAGATATTATAAGGATTCTTCAGATTATGCTCTGTTTAGTATGTATTCCTCCTCTGAAATAAAGGCGCAGATTGCTTTGAAATCAGAGATCTAGATGTTGGGAGTTCTAGATGTGTTAAAATGAGCCTTCAAAGGCTAGAAATCTCTAAGTCACACACCGTAACTTAAAGAATGATGAAATTTAAGATTTCAATATTTATCCCATTGAGCGTGCCAAAAAATGTTGGATTTCAAAATTACACCCATCCCAGATCAAGATGAACTAGGGATTTGAGGCAACATGGGACTGTCTCCAAGTTGTATGACCTGCACTTGAGATAGACCCCTAGAGACGGTAGTCTTCCTTTGCTACTTTCTACTACTACAACTACTCCTAGGAAGGGAAATGCAACTATCTAGCTCTATTCTATAATTCCAAAGGACCAGATTGAGAAGGAGATGCATAAAGGGAAATCCTAAGCTAAGGGGAGGTGATAACACCATAAAGAAGGGGATGAATACTCTCAGATGAGTGAAAATGAAGGAAAATGCATATAGGGAGGGAAGGCATACATGCTATAGTCCGAAACAACACTCATACACTCATTTTCATGGAGGACAATAGAAAAGAAACTTGTAAGGGACACGATATATGCACAACAAGAAAATTAAAAAGGGAAAGGCAAGAATATGCAATAAAATACAAACTAAGGTAGAGAATAGCCACAAAATAAGATTTTATCACTTCCAAAAGATGCAGAGTCGATTATAATGGTGTAAAAGGCAAGAAATCTCATGCAAAGAGCCAAATATGAGGCCTATAACTCAAAATGCTAAGGAACAATGCTATGAAAAATGCACTTAGCAAACCAAGAGAGTCCAACCTTTTACAATGAGTGTTGTTCAACTATTTATAGAAGAATGGGAGAGAAGGAAGGGGATAAATAGAGGGAAACTTAGATTTAAACATTCAACCACAAACTTAAAGCAATAAATGCCAGCAAATTCACCAACAAGGTTGTCAAATCCACCTCCCCATGCTAGGTTAACTTGTGGAAGAAGGAAAGAGGCAAGATCTGATCAAATCTAGGTGGTTGAGTCGACTGGATGTGTCCATTAACGACTGTATCATGTTTCCTTTTTTCTACCTACTAAATCCCGCCAAAAATCTGATTTTAAACACCCTAGATTATGGCCCATGTCGGTAGCTTTCAATCAATTCCAGTGCTCGGAATATGATCTATGTAGCAAATTTTTTTGTGATATGAAGGTTTGTAGTATAAGTTGAACATGCAAGCCACGTGCAACACTCTTATTGGAAAAAGGATTCGACTAACCGTTTGTTTATTTTTTCCTTTTCTGCCATGTGTCGTCATTGATTTGCCACAAGGATTCGACATGTAATAGGTTACAAATTGGGCACATTCGCGAAGTAGGAGGTGTGAGGAGGAAGAATGCAAAGGTCTACGAGCACACGTGAGAGGGGTGCGGGAGGAGTGGGAAGAAAAGGTGCATATTTGCAAAAGTATGTAAGTACATAAGAATGAAGAGCACAAGACAAGGATGCGCATTAGTAAATGCACAAGGGAAGTGCATGGAGGAGAATGAGTGACGAGCAATGAGCACGCACGAGGGAAGTACACTGTGCTTAGGAAGGAAATGTGTGTATAAAAGGAACAAGTTAAGGAATTAGCTAAAATGTGATGCAAGTCTATAAATGCACATACGAAGGATGCATGAAACTATTGAAATGGAGGTGAATGCACAAGGAGTGTGCGCAAGGGGAAATGGAAGGAGATAAACGAATTCTAGGGAGGAAAGTGAGAGCGTATGAAGGTGCGCAAAAAGGCAAATGGAAGGAAATTAACAAGGAAGAATCAAGAAGGGTGTGCAAGAAGACGCGGGGCTTTTTGAAGAACTACAACTTAACAATTGCATCACGAAAATAATATAACTATCGCGCGCAACCTAAAAACTTAAACACGAAGTCATAATGAAACTATAAGTTATCAAAATAACCAAGGGGGTTATTTTGGACAACGGGTCCTTTTCAAATTTTGTTCACCTTTTAACACTTTGGGTCACCTTTTAGTTTTTAATTATGAAATTCAAACAAGGGAATTATATATACTTAGTTACTTCTCTCAAATAAGGGGGCAAGCACTACGCATTATTTATCATCATGTAAGCTGGCATAAAGAGCATTACAAGGCATTCATATATCACACTCATATAAGGGACTAGGGTTGCATTGATCTACATACACAACATAGGAGGCAAATTTCATTTTATTCCATCTCGCACATTTACATACTTGGAGCAATCTAAATCTAGCTTGCTATCATAGTGTAACTCGCATAAGGGCAACCTAGGGCATCATTTTACACACAAGCACGAAGAAATACATGGATTCTGAGATGTAGTATAGCGCTTGGTCGTAAGTTCACTCTTTAATGACCATCATATGCATTGACAACAAACAAAATTTTCAAACTTGTTTTAAACTAGAAGACTAACATTTTAGCCCTTAAGGCCAAAATCGACAGGCTAACTTTAAGCACCTATATCTAAAAATTTCTCAATGAAACATGCTTGAAACTTTTCATGGTTGTTTATCACATCTCCCAAGGATTTTGGAATAATTTTTTTCATCCCGTAACCTCCATCTCATCCCCGAAATCAAAAATGCAAAAACTAGGGTTTTTCTCTCTCTTCCCAAAACAACTGAAACATCAAACCACCACCAAATTGAGATTTGAGGAATCCTATACAAATTTGATGCATAAAATTTTCTTTCTAAATTCATTTGGAGACCAAACAAATCAAATCTTCTAAGTCACTCTTCTATGAGGGTTTAGTTAGGGTTTCAAACCAACTTATCTTCTTAATGATTGTTCATAAAAACTTGACAATCAAATGACCTCATTATTTTTGCAAAACACTCTTAGCTCAATGTAAAATCATCCCCAAAACCTATCTATCCCATGCAAAGTATAGGAGAGTAGGTTAGCATCATAAGTTGACAATTCAAGCTGATTTTACTTTCTTCTAAACCGGTTTTACTTAAAATCCCATATCTTGCAAAAAATTGTTCACTTTAACTCTGAAACATCTCATGAAGCATGATGACAACATCCTCTAACTAACTAAACACATCTCCTTGCTCAAATAGGCTGAAACTCTCTATCCACTGACTGACTCGCTTGTGCTTACTAGGCTTATCTTCATTGTTTTGCTTCCCAAGGACCATGAAACATCATTATACCTATGAGAACTGACCTAAATCACCTCATACATGCCATATAAACTATCACCATGCTCCATTTCTCAAGACACCATACCAAACCACAAGCTCGGTACTAGGAATAGGCCTATAATGATCACTTCTCACCATGACAAAACATGAACTGACCATGATGACTAATCATAGACTCATTAACACTTGTAACACACCTCTAGGACCATATATCACCCCATGAAAACCTTCAACCATCTTTAGAGTACTAACATACGACCATGCATATTAAACCATGCTCCAGAACACCATAGTAACTCACCAAACTTAGATACTACCAATCAACATTCATGTTAGACACTGAAAGACACCTCATGGAGACTCACATGACACCTCAACATTCTTTTCCATCGATGGCTTTGACATCAATGATAACACCTAGACACAATGGCCAAAAAGTTTCTACTTTGAAAAACATCCCTTCCTTCTAGTGAAAACCTCACTACCATTGTTGATCATATCAAGGATGTGGCTAATGTGAATTCAGTTCATCTGATTATTAAAGATGGTGTTGCAATTAGGCTTTTGGCTTCTTCATTAAAAGTTAAAGCACTTCAATGGTATAGAATTATGAGACCTGCTTTCATTCATAATTGGGATGAGTTTTGCACAACTCTTTATCAACAATTTTAGGAGAAAGCATATAGCATATCCCTACTAGAGTAGATAACAACTATCAAAAGGGCTCCCAATGAGATTATGGAAAATTTCAACTTCATATTCTATAGAACATGGGGCATAATTCTAGTTCTTTTGAGACCAACACCTAAAGGTGATTTTTTGTACTTATTAAGAGCCTTAAATTTTGATATAGCACTTATGATATAATCTACGAGTGTTATATAATTACATGATGCATATACAATAGCCATTAGGGCTAAAAATAATTTAATAAAAGCTGGAAAAATAGCCCATATATTACATTTGCCCCTATTTCTGAATTGCCTCAAGCTTCTCAATCTTCTATTGCTCCCCTTCTTCAAAGAAAATTCCCCATATGTTGTTTCTACCTCGTATCCTTCCCAAAAGTAAAATGATGATGATGAAATGAGAGCCCTAATTAGGAACTTATCCAATAAAATTGTATCTTTGGAAAAGGAACAAGCTAAATCTTATAGAAATTACGAGGCTCCAATCACGCATAATCTTCAAGCCGTGGTTTTAATCAAGGTCATATGCCCTATAAAACCCAATATCCAAATTATAGATATGGGAAAAATTATCAAAGTGACAAGTTGAGGTCAAAATTCACTTCTTCCCCTTTAAATAATTGTCTCACCAAAACCACTTCATGTTATTAGCTCAAGCAAGGAACTTGTTCCAGGTCAAAATAATTTCTTACAATAAATAGACTAGTGTTTTCCATGCAATAATCACAGAATAAAATAACAATGCAAATGCATTATAAGCTCAATATTTTATGGTTCAAAATTTTTTATGGTGGGTCGAGAACGTGTCTTAATGGCTTGCACTCCTAGGTCTTCTCGCTTTACAAGGGTATAGGCTATAAAGAGAAGACACACATGAACCGACATATAGTTGATTGATCTAAAGGGGGCTATCGTAAGCACTAAGGTCATAAATTCAAAGGGAAATGATACCCAGACTAGGTCAACCTAGGGTTTTCAAGGCCTACAATCAATATAAAGAGGGATAGCCTTCTAGGATATCAGGTAATGGGGAAGAGATATAAATCAATGGAAAGATATGACAAGCACACATAATCTATACAACTGAAATGTAAATGAAGGAAAGCTAAGGAGTTGATCATGTAAGAGCAATATGCTAGCTAGCATCAATGTACATACAACACTAGGCTAACATAGAGAAATGAGAAAGGAGATGAACTAATCTATGTAAATTGACAAAGAGGGTTAGAACACTTACTTGTGGGGTGGTCGTTGATGCATCTATCTCTCCAAAGAAACAACATGCCGAGAGAGAATCATTATGGGTGGAGAAGGGGAACATTGTTCCTGTCCTATACTCACTATAGATGACCTAATCATGGAACCAATCCAACCAATAAGAGTGTCCAATCCAAATCAAATGTAATATATACCAAGATCGAGTGATCAAACGTAAAGATGGCACAAAAGAGTATAGCAAATGGTTATGTTTTCATGCCATTTCTTCCTTTTTGAAATGTTAGGGTGTAATGTGCTTATATATCCAAAGCCATCACCTGTAAGCAATGGTTATGGCCAAGGAAAATCTAACATTAACACCATCACCCACAGAAATAGCGTTGAAAAGGATAACCCTAATGTCAAGTAGGGTGTAAATGTGTCATGGATTAAGGACAAGTAAGTGAAATATTCACAATGATGAAGTTAAATGCAAACAAGTGTTGGGAGTACTAGTGGGTGCAACATAAAAGGACCGATTTAACGAAAGGGTAACTAAAGCTAGGAATAAATAGTGGTATGTCTCTCTGTGTATTTTCCCGATCCCATAATGACCATGTGTATAGTCATACCCCATTCCCGATAGGCCCCTTAAGGCACCCGCTCAAGATATAGATGCATCAACGACCCTTATATGCATAAAAGAGTTATTAGTAACTGCGTGAAAAATTATGTGTATACATATTCCCCAACCGTTGATCACCACATGTCACACTAGTGGAACATGAGGTGGTCAATGGAATGAAAGAGTTCAAAACACCAAAATAAAAATTAAATACTAAAAGTAAGAAAAGACTAGCCAAACCCACCAATGTGTTCCCGATAGTGTTGTTCATCCTACCATGTACATGCGCAATCCATGCCACAAGAACCCTGAAGAAGTAAAATTGAAAAGAAACACTAGAGAATCATCAGTAAAATAAGAGATAAATTACCTAGCTAAGGGCACATGGGATGAGTGTTAGATTGTAGTGTCGATATGTCATACTATAATGTCATAGCATCATGAAAAGGTGTCAAAAATAGGTAAATATATGATGATGATTTTAGCAATTTTGTTCATTAGATGTTTATAGTGTATATGTTACTTTGCTTATCACTTTCCTATTTTTCTGCATGCATGTATTTGATGATACTCATTGTACTTAGGAATAAAGATAATGTCATTAGATAGGTAAAACCGACAAGAGGGGGAATTGGTAGGATAGCCCAACCCACATGATGTGAAGAAGACTAGGGGTAGAAAATGACCACGACATCTAATGATATGATGTAACAACGATATTAGGTAAATAAATCCAAGTAAGGCCATAAGCCTAAGTGAGGATGCATAATACCACAATGATCTAATGGGAAAGACTGGGGTGCACAAAGCCAAAATAAGTGGAATCAAGACCGCGAAACTCCAATGGTAGGAGGAGCAAGGGTATAAGGGATAACAAATCCAAGTAGGGAAGTTGTCCCAAGTGAGGATGAAGTGAGATAAAAGGAAATGTGTAAGAACCCATGCGGGGCCGAGATCCAAAGAAAAGGCAAGAGATCAAGCCAAAAATGAAATAATATGTAGTCAAGGTACTATAGATAATTTGCAACTAGGGCAAAAGATCGTAAGGTGTCGATGATGATGTTGTCGACTGGTGTAAGATGTGATCTCTAGCTTGAGACATGAGGTCCTCTATGGCATGTTGTGTAATAGAGACTTTCCGATGAACTTCAAATATCATGGAAAATAAGGTGTCATCAATCCAATCCTCTAGTTGGGTGAGAATGTCACGTTGAATATCATCCATAGTGGGATGAGGATCAAGGCAAGGTGGTGGCCCGTAAGTAGGTTATGGTCTAGTCGGTTGAGGGGAAGGTGGTTGGTTCTAATAGGAGTAAGTTCTACACTTCTTTTCAAAGGAAGAGGACTCGAGAACCCAACGCTTGCTATATCATAACCTAACATTTAACATCGGTACATGTTTAATTCCCATGGTGAGAACAAAAGAAGGGAGCCAAAGTGAAAGGTTGTGCAACCTTTCTAGTTTGGTCTCGTTTGACCCCAACTTCGAGTTTCTTCAGTGTCAATAATAAGTTGTACATCCTCATCTCATATGCAATATGGTTCAAACAGTAGGGGCCTAGTTTCCATAAGGGTAAGAAGTAGGGAGGGAAGTCTCATAGGATGTGGAGGGATAATGAGAGTAGGTGGGGAAGGTGTTGATGCAATGGGTGAAGATGATGCCGATGGAGCAATTTATGGCTCATTGAGGCACAGTAGATGGGTTCATCACCCATGAGGTCATTAGATTGATAGTCAAAACTATGGACACGATCATTCGCTCTCGTAAGGCAAGATGGGTCGAATAGATGTATGGTAGAGTGTAAAGGGGTAGTATGAGGTAAAGAGTTTGGGGGAACGATATGAGGTTTGGGAATCGAGACAACTAGGAGAAGTATCAACCATACTCGAGGAGTCCTCTTATATGAGGATGAAGTTTATGTCATGAGTGTTTCGGGTGTGAAGGAGTTGGTAACACAAGATTTCCCTATCACTAATCTAGGCATAGCTAGCCATGCGTGGATCATCTAAAACGTAACCATCATACTAGTCCGATGTGGAGGCATCCATTGCACAAGATTTGACTGTAGTCTCTAATTGGAATATATGCTCTAATAGAGGCTATGGTGTACGTGAGATTACAAGGTGGGAACCAAGGGCACCATTTTGTGAGAATGGGCCGCAAGGAAGGAGGAGGTAACTGGGATATGATAAGCTCGGGAAGATCATAAATATTAATTCTACGTGTGATCTCATCGGCTCATCGTCATTAGAATCTAAGAGATTAGGAGGTGTAGGCCCAACCACCAATTCGGATGAGCAACATTGTCACGGAGAGAATCTATAAGATAGTTTAAGTGTTGATACTCCCGAAAGGGAATGATAGATGACTCATCTAGTGTTGGGAGTTTGTATGTACCCTTTTGTTGGAGTTTGTCATAGTTCCAAGGATTAGGATCCCCTTTAATCTTATAGATATTTCCTATGTGAGAAAATTTTAAACATTGACAACCGAAGGAAGTGATTGCGTGCATGCGATGAGTCTAAGGCCACCCTATGAGGATATTATAAGAAAGGGGAAAGTTGAAAACCATGACTTCAATGCAGACAGCCCTAAGAGACATGGTGATAGGTAACTAGATACATTCCATGGGAGGGATTTGTTGGTGGTCATACCCTTGGCAATGTAGACACAAAATCACGCACTTTGAGTCATTATCTAGTCTCGATCACATACTACTATTTGTATGATTCCTAAGTAAGAAAAGTACTGATCAAGCCATGTTTTTGTCCACCTTTATTTGCTTTATGTTTATGCTTTTAGTCTTACACTTGTACTTGCTCAGTCTGTCTTTTCACCTTTCAACATTTGTCATTCTAGACACTAACACCTAGTTAGGACTCCAGCACTAGGCACCCCCATCCCCTTTGGGTACCCTTGTCCTCTTTGTACATTGATTGCACTTTCTCGGGTCCTTTCTAGTCGTTTGAGCATCACATCTTTTTGGTATTTGGCCTTTTCAGGGTTAATTATGAAATTAAAGTGAAGGAATCATATAAATATAAATTTATGTGATCATAATAAGGGATCAAATACTAAGCACTATCTATCGCCACCTAAGGTTGCATCCATCAAAGGCATCTATAACTCCATTTGCATCCATATAACTCCATCACAAGGGACAAAAGGTTGGTTCATCTCGCATCACACTTCATAGGAGGGGATTCTATTGTTTCCATGCACATATTATTTACATTCTACATCTAGTTACTTTCTCACTACTTCACATGTAACTAACACACGAGAAACCTAGGGCACAATTCCATGTAGATGCACATAGAACTACATTGGGTTTGAGATGTAGTGCAACGCTTAGTGATAAGTCCATCATTTTGGTAGGCGAGGACAAAGTGTGACCCCTCATTTTCATAATTTTTTTAGGGTTTGATGTTTGTTTGGGGTTTTACAGGTGATTCATTCATTCTAGATTTACAAAGACATTCGAAAATCATACAACGAATTTGAGGCAATCAAAGGTGAGCAAGTGCGAACATCCCGTGACCTGAAAATTTAGGTTTTCGAGCATCTATATAGACCAGGGTGCACACGAGCGCCCTATCCTTCTCCAGTTTCCCAATCTAATCTAATATGTCGGATCGTATTTTCTAGGCTTTTGTGCGATGGTGCTCCATCTCTATTCAATTGGTCTCCACTGCAACACACGGTCAAAACCTATGTGAATCAGCTAAGACTCTTCTAAACCTTTTTGTGCATTAGGGTTTTATATTTGTAGCTTAGTTTACTTGTGTATTATTTCAATATTTCAATATTCATTTATTTACTACAAACTTGCATTAGATTAGGCTATTATATTACATTTTAGCATAATCATTTTGGTGAACCCCACACTCGAATCCACCTTCTTTCTAGAGTTTCTTCTTATGCTTGTCACCCGTAGTGGTCGATTTGGGTCTCTTGAGCATCTTGAGCTTCCTCTATTTTCCCATAGGGTTTCTAAATCTATGGTTGAGGTCTCTACATCAATGGCTGCAACTGAAAATCCCTTTGTTAACTCTCATAATGTTCCCCTTCATGAAATAAAAGCATATGATAGTGAGAAATCATACGATGAGGATACTAATGTTGATCAAGACCAATTGAACACACTTACTGATTTTTGACAAGCTTTGCGTAATAATCCCACCCATCTTCCACATATTCTACATGCTTTAGTCACTGCTAAAAATACCCGTGATGTTGCCACAGCCCCCACTTATTACTAACTCTTCGGCTCCCATGGCCTCCACTCCGTCTCTCATTCCAAAGTATCCATTCATACCACTATCACTCCTATTACTCCACCTAATGCTCTCAATGTAAAACCTGGTGCCTCTTCGAATACTCCTGATTTAACTTCTTAATATAAGGACTTATAGACACATATTCACTAACTATAACTCACTATTGCTCGTGTATCTCCATCTCTTGACTCTGCTTCACTTCTCCATACTCCTTTTGACCTGCCATTTTTGCGTATCCACTACCACAAAACTTCAACTCTCATAAATTTCCCATCTTTAAAGGCCATGGTGACCCACAAGAGCATCTTTGAGCTTTTCATGTAGCATGTCTTGATTATGCGAGATGATCGACGCTTTTAGTTAAGATTTTTCCTCATAGTCTCCAAGAGTATGTGATGGGTTAGTTCTATGACCTACTATTGTCTCCTAAAACCACTTTTTGTTTTCCAAGTTAATTTCAAGCTCTCGCCCTCCTAAAGTATTTAATCCAAGTTGAAAGTTCGATGAAGTTACAAAAATCCATGCCCTAGTGCTATTTAAATCTTTGTTTTGCTTGTTTTGAGAAATTCTCCATCTCCTAGTCTGTGCACGTAATATCCTCTTTACAATCTCCTTTTTGATCAAAATTGTTCACTTGTTCTATGGCCTAGGTTGTCAAATCATTGTTTTGCCTCCATGCCTCTCGGCTTGCGAAGGAAATTCAAAAATTGGACTCAAAATGATAAAGTTCTCTTCCTTTGTGTATTTTTCCCACAGTCGGGAACGATGGGCGTTTTCTTCCCCATCAAATTTTGGCCCCATCATCCACCTAAGTACGTGGACATACCTAATTAGAAGCGGGTCGGGCGGAGAAATTGGTGTTTTTGAGCCTTTTTAAAAAAGGCGAAAATTTAAAAAGTGACTTACTGACCCCGATCAAAGTATAAAGGTAAAAGTCAAATTTGTAGAAGCAGATAGATAAAAGTCAAAGTTGAAGTCCACATGGAAAAATTCAAAGGTGAATCCCGCCATTGAAAAGTCAAAGCGGACGAGCGGGCCATCATGCACTTTTGGAAATTTAACCAAATTCTTAAAAGTGAAGTAAAAGTTTTAGAATGCTCCGCGGCTCCTCCAGGTCTCTCGCCCATTTGTTGAAAAGTCAAAGCGGGAGCGGAACGACGAAGAACTTTGAGTTTTGAGCCTTTTTCCAAAAAGGTTAAAATGTTGAGAAAAGGGCCATGACCCCATTTTCAATTAAAACGTACCACGTGCCTAAGTTAAAAAGTAGAAGCGGGGGTGTGCGCCAATTTGTTCCAAATTGCCAAATCTCTAAAAAATCACAAAACGCAAAGGGATTTCCCCGTACTGCTCCAATCTATTCTTACCACGTGACGCGCCCGATGTCAAAGTTATAAGAGAAAATAAAATGGTCTCGTATTCAAACCGGCAAATCAAATGTAATGTTCGCGTTGCAAAGATCTCGGTTTTGACCCACCATGAGTGTTTTCTTTGCAATAAAGGAATTTGAAGAGGCGTAAATGATTTGTAAAGTTGTAACCATTCTGGTATGAGATATAATGGCTCCTCAAAGCCATTCTAGGTGTTGGTGATTGATTTCAAAAAAGACCAGAGTGCTCTGTACCTGGAAAAGACAAAAATGCCATACTTCTTCTATTTTCCCTTCTCCTTAGAATTTCCTCTATTCTCAAATCTCTTGTCTGAAACTCCGCTTAGCTTCAATAATAAAAGAAGGAATTTTCACCTTTTTGATTGAGGGATTGATTGGTACCTTACGACCAATGAATTTTATTCGGTCTTGTAGCTTCTCCTGTGGATTTGTTTTTCTTCTAACTATAAATGCATGTAAATGAAATTTATAATTAATGTGTGTGGGCATATGATATTCTACTCACAACATTAGTTTTCTCCTACCTCCATTTCCACTCCCTTCCCTTTCCAAGACAAAGTTTCTTCTCTAGTGAGACATTGCTAGCTTTGCCACAGGGTCAGTGGAGTGCCCCTATTGGATCTTTGGTCAAAAGGCCACCATTAAAATCCACCTTTTATGCATGCACCTATGGAAGTTGCATCGTTCAAGTAGAGGGACTTAGATTCCCATAGCGTTGGCTTGAAACCCACCAATTTGTCCACAAGACAAATTTTCTCACCAATAGTTTTGGCGCCCACCGTGGGTAGATTTTGCAGCATTTGCACCTAAAAATGACCTCAAGGTCATAAAATACCAAAAAAATTCTAGAGGAAAAGTTTTTGGAAATTGAATAATCACACAAACTACATGGATGTAAATCATGGCTATTCTAGGAAATCCTCTTGTTGAGAGACCTGATTTACTCTTTCACATCCAAGAAGACATTGCTTCTGATCTAAGAGAAGTTATTTGGCATAATAGACGAAGTGTCAATCATTACTTCATTGCCATAAGGATTCTGGACCTAGAAGAGGAACATGTTGTCGAATTGGAAAGGCAGAGACAAATTCTAGCACCCCAAAGAAGAGCATAGATTTTCAAGCTGGCGGATAGAAGATTCACCTGGAAACAAAGACAAGGAGGACAAACTGATCCCATTTTTGAGGAACTTCAAAGGAGACAAGAGCTACTCAAAATCCAAAGGCTTCCTTTTCAAGCAACCGGTCACGTTGGGAACCTGAGTGTTGCCAATCCTTTGACGGTGAATTTTCATACATAAACAAGAACCTTATAGACTTCACTGACGTAAAGACTAAAGAAGAAGCTATAGAAAGAGAAGCAAGACTCGACAAAGAAATAAGAGGTCAACTCAAAGAAATCAAGAGACTTCAAGTTGAGGCGGATGAAAGAGCAAAGCGGCAGAGAAGCCACAACCTTAGAAAGGTTTGAAGATAGAAACAAACACAAAATGGGGGATCGAGATCATGAGCGTGAACGGGATCATGAAGCCCATAGGCCTAATGTACCATGGGGAGGAAACACCGGTCCACTAGCTCTTGCTCAACCACTCCATGAGCTACTGAGAGGCTCGAGAAAAAACTTCCTGAAATTCAAAGGGGATGGTTCTCAGCTCCGCAAAGAACATGTAGTATCATTCATCATTGCTTATGGAGTGTTGGGAGTTGAAAATGAAGATGTTTCAGTTAGAATCTTTGTCGAGTCACTCCAAGAAAGAGCTACTTAATGGTTCTACATGTTGCCCCCAAGATCTATCACATGCTAGGAAGATATAAGAAGTGCATTTGAAAATAGGTTCAAGAGCACAAAAGATTTTCGGATCTACTTGGTCCAATTGGTTCATATGAAGAAGGGGACCTCTGAATCCATGAGAGATTTTACAAAGAAAGGTATGATAGGTTGACAAGGATCCCGAGAAGATGTGGTACCCCTAAAAACAACTTGAAAAGGTTCTTCATCAGTGTTTTGCCATCAGAAGTTGGTTTCTTCCTCAAAAGAGCACAACTAAGAACATTGAGGGAAGTTCAAGACTTTGCAATTGAGATTGATGATGATCTAATTCTTTCTGGAAAAGTGAAAGGACCAAATGGGAAGTAAAAAGGTCGAGTTCAAATTCATGCTTGCCATCGATCCAATGTTCCAAAAATGGAAAATGACCTAGTTACTTTGAAGAAGCAACTATCACAAATCACAACGAGGAATGTTCCAAGGAGACCAAATCCTCCTGATAGACCAAGAATTTATCCACCTCCTTGTAGGCTTTCCTTGAAGCACCACCACCAATGCCATCTTTGACATCGAGGAAATCAAGAAGAAAGCATGGATGACTTTGAAAACTATCTTGAAATTGAAGAGGTTGGCATGCACGATGGCTTGATTGAATACATTGATGATGAGGAGGAAGATGATGAAGAAGCTCCAAGTTTTTCATGTGTTGTTTTTACTCGTGCACAATCCAAGAATGGTGTTTCACCTCGGTAGTTCGAATGAGAGTAGGAATAACAAAGAAGATAGCTCTCCAAAGCCTCCACTAAATAAGATCATCAACAGGATCACCATACCACCTTCCATGGAATCAGCTAGAGAGAAATCAGATTCACCAAATTGTCGAGCATCACACTATTGTGCCAAGTAAGTTATCTCGATTCTTCTCCCAACTCAAAAGTTGTTAATAGTAATTCTCTTCTAAATGCTAGTTCTGCAAGAATATCTAAATTTCAATCAAAGGCTACACCCCCATCTCCTTCCAAGCCAATTTGCTACATTTGAAAAGGAGAACCCAACACCAAAATAACGATGCATCTGCCATTTAAGTCCTCATCCACTACTAGAACCTCTTCCTCATCTACCATAACTTCATTTGACTTTGTAGAGCATGCTAGCAAAACCAAAGTCCAAATCTCTAAAATTGAATACCTACAAACACATCCTACCCAATTTGACAAATTCATCAAGGCAGTCTGGGGTGGTAACTCTACATCCCCAATCTCTAATTCTAAAGGCTTACTTCCCACACCATCCACACCATCTTCTCAAAACATGCTAGCCCTCAGTGCCTCCACCACCAACAAAGTTGAGCCTTTTTACCTGTCACTTCTCATCAAAGGTTTCCAGCTGAACAATTGCATTATAGATTTTAGAGCCTCAGATAATGTGATGCTAGCAAAAGTTGCAAATGCTCTTGGCCTCACTTTGACCTAGGTAAATGACACATGCTACTCAATGGAATCCAAACAAGTTCCATTGGTAGGAAGGATTAAGGATGCTCAGGTTGCACTAGCTGATTACCCTGACAAGAAGATACTCCTGACCATTTTGGTGGCAGACATCCCAACATCTTTTGGTATGTTGTTGAGTAGAAGTTTTTGTAGAGATCTAGGTGGAGAAATAAAAATGGATTGGTCATTTGCAACTATCCTAGTGAAAGGAGAAATGAAGAAGTTACTGCCAGTCAAAAAAATGAAGTTCACAGTAAGGAAGTATGATGATCCAAGAGCTGATATCCTTTTTCAAGATTATGGGCTTGGAAATTACCTCCTTACATCACAAAAGGAAGAGGACTTGCCACTTCTCATGGAGGAAGAAGAAGACCGAATCTAGACAATGGAGTTTGATGGCAGTCATTCCAAAGTAGGTTCAAGAGTTGGTGTAGTATTATACTCTCCCTCCAATGAGGTATATCCTTTTGCCTACAAGCTGCAATTTGACAATACAAATAATACAACAAAGTATGAAGCATTACTCTTAGGCATGAATACAACAGAGGACATGGGAATCAAGAAGTTGAGATGCAAAGGTGATACAGAGGTTGTGGTAAAGCAGGTCCACTAGCAATATCAGGTGAAAAACCCTAGACTTGGGCACTATAAAAATAGAGTGTGGGACTGCATTGAATCCTTTAATGCATTCTCCATTGAAGCTATCCCTAAGGAGCAGAATGAAAAGGTTGATTCTCTAGCAATGACAACTTCCTTAGTAACACCTCATCCTTCTTTTGGCAAGGATAAAGTGACCATTGAGATGGTGTTCGACCCAACGTACTGCATAATACAAATCACCGGGTCTTCAATGATGACAATCGATCCTAGCCTTCTTAGAACAATTAGATAACTTCAATAATATTTTATTTGAAGGAAGTGAAAACCCACACCGTGAATCAGTCCCCAAAGAAGAGAAGGAAGGAATTGAGGGAATTGATGAAGAGGGAGTAATCAAACTGAAAGGAAACAAAATCCCCAAAGGCCTAGTTTCTTTGGAAGACCTCTTTGACCAAAGCATGACAGGTTCATTCAAGAGAAAGAAAAACAATCTTCTCGGTGTCCATCTAATTTTGATCAAGAAAACATTGGCACTTCGAGAATCCAAGGATGGTTGACATTGGTAAAATGCTGCTCACCGTAAGAGAAGAGAAAGTTTGTTGCTCTGCTAAAAAAGTACCCAGATGTCCTGGCCTATTCCTATGATGAACTCAAATCTTTTCAGCCAAAGGAAATACATCACTCCATTCCTTCAAACAAGGATCTAAGCCCTTCAGGGAAAAACAAAGGCCCTACAATCCAAATATTATTGATGTTATCAAAGAAGAGGTGACAAAGATGCTCAATGATAGAATCATCTTCCCCACCCACCATTCAACATGGGTGGCTAACATTGTGCCAGTAAGGAAGAAGAATGGGGAAATAAGGATTTGTGTAGACTTCTAAAATCTAAATCAGGCATCTCTCAAGGACAACTACCCTCTTCCAACCATGGATCATATTTTACAAGTAGTCACTAGATCTAAAATGCTCTCTTTGCTTGATGGATTCTCAGGGTACAACCAAATCAAGGTGGTAGAAGAGGATTGCAACAAAATAGCCTTCACAACACCTTCGGGAACTTTTGCTTACAACATAATGTATTTTGGCTTGATTAATGCTGGAGCCACTTTCCAGAGAGCAATGGACTTGGCCTTCAAAGATTTGAAACATTGCATTGTCATTTACCTTGATGATCTCATGGTTTTTTAAAAGAGGAGGGGAGATCATATCTGTCATTTGGAGCAAGTCCTCGAAGGTGTAGGAAACATGGCATTTCTCTAAATCCAAAGAAGTGCATTTTTTGAGTCACTGATGGTAAGTTATTGGGACACATTATGAACAAACATGGAGCACACATTGATCCTGAGAGGATCAGAGCTATCCAAGCACTAGCCTTACCAACTAGTAAGAAGGGAGTTCATTCATTCTTTGGAAAGGTAAACTTCCTTCATCATTTTGTGCCTGAGTTTTCTGAACTGACTAAGCATATAACTTCCATGATGAAGCCTCAAGCAAGTTTCAAGTGGAATAAGGAAGGAAAAACAACATTTGAGGAGATCAAGAAAGCCATTGCCAAAGCTCCAACTCTTATATCTCCAGATTTCAACAAGGATTTCATCATGTATTGCTATGCATCAGAACATACACTCTCTGCTATCCTTGTTCAGAAAAATGATGAAGGTTTGGAAGCACCCATTGCTTTCATGAGCTATCCTTTAAAAAATCATGAGCTAAAGTACAACTAATTGGAGAAACATGCCTACACAGTGGTCAAAGCTATTAAAAGTTTCAGATTCTACATTCTCAATTCTCATACAGTGGTGATGGTTCCTGGAAGTGCAATCAAGTCCATTTTGACTCAACAAGATCCTGGGGCTAAGAGAGGAAGTTGGATTGCAAAGACCCAAGAGTATGACTTGGAGATTAGACCCTCTAATCTGGTAAGAGGAAATTGTTTGTGCCAGTTGATTGCTGATGATGAAGCTCTCAAGGCTTAGCAGGGAAAAATACGGTGCTTGCTTAACTGTTCAGAGACAGTCACACGCGCTCTTTGTCACCACTACTAATGCGTGGTATGCGACATTGCTTACTTACCTCACGTATGGAGAATGCCCTCCTCGTCTTGATTACAATCAAAGAAGGACACTCAAGCTAAAGGAAACCAAGTTTGTGATATGGAATCATGCACTTTACAAGAGATTCCTGGATGGTTGTTTCCTCGGTGTGTAGATAAGGAGCAAAGCAAGAAAAGTTACTCGGGGCATATCATGATCAAGCTTGTGGTGGAAATTTCTTAGCAATGGTCACCACACATAATATCCTCAAAGGGAAATATTTTTGCCCTCCATCTTTGCGACACTCGATTGGGTTTCCAATGCAAAGCATGCCAACAATTTGTTGGAAAGCCACAACTAGTTGCATTGTCACTCGAGTGCCCGTGGTGATTGAAGAACCATTTCAGCAATGGGGGCTAGATTTTATTGGTGTTCTAAATCCTCATTCTAGTGCAGGGCATAATTATGTACTCACTGCAACTGATTACTTCACTAAATGGGTGGAAACCATCCCAACCAAACAAGCCACTCTCACGAAACACAATGATCTGCAACTTCATCAAGGAGAATATCATTGTTCGTTTTGGAATACCACAGAAAATTGTTGTAGAAAATGCCACTTATTTCTCTTCCAAGGAGCTCACAGAGTTTTGTTATGGCTTTGGAATCTCCCTATCTCACTCTTCTGACTACTACCCATAAGGAAATGGGCAAGTTGAGTCAAACAACAAGAACATTGTGACCATTGTTCACAAGTGGTAGATGAGAATCAAAGGAATTAGCTTAAGAAGTTATATCATGCATTTTGGGCCGATAGGATCACTCCTAAGAAGGCAATAGGTATGTCACCTTTCCAAATGTTGTATGGAGTTGAAGCAAAGATTCCCCTCATAATTGAGATGTCAGCTCTCAAGTTGCTTGCAAATAGAGAATATGGTCAATACAAAGACTCCATTGACAAGAGGATCCTCTTCCTAGAGAAGCTAGAGGAAAGCAGATTCCAAGTGGTGGATAGAATTAAAGAACACCAATTGAAAGTGAAGAAGATCTTTGACAAGAGGGCAAATGCAAGAGAATTCAAGGTTGGAGACTTTTTCCTGCTATGGGACAAGAGAAGAGAACCAAAGGGTAGTCATGGAAAGTTTGATTCATTATGGCTCGGCCCATTCCAAATTCATGGAGCTTGTGGTGAGAATGTTTTTCTCCTCTCATACTTGGATGGAATGCCATTTGAATTTCCTCAAGCGAGCAATACTTAAAACTATATCATCAGTGAAAGCGGGTTTCCCCCTCCTTGTATGCAATAAGTGTTTTCTGGTGTGTTTCCCTTTCCATTGTGTGGTTTTGTTTCTCCTTCTATTGCATGCTTTGTGTGTTTCCTTCTTCTGATCTTTCTTTCTCAGAATTGTACATGACTCTGCAAGGCCCAATGGATAAGGCACTAGTCAACATTATATGGTTTAAAAATTGAGATTCTGGATCCTCATACCATGTCTTCGTCATGCTCAGTCCATGCCATGTCCCCAAGCTAGAGCCAACTGTTGTCTCCCAAAACCACTTTTTCGTTTTCCAAGTTAAATTCAAAATTTTGAGCTCTCGCCCTCCTAAAGTATTTAAGCCAAGTTGAAAGTTTGATGAAGTTAGCAAAATCCGTGCCCTAGTGTTGTTTAAATCTCTATTTTGCTCATTTTGAGAAATTCTCCATCTCCCAGTCTATGCACGTAATATCCTCTTTACAATCTCCTTTTTGATTGAAATTGTTCACTTGTTCTATGGCCTAGATCATCAAATCATTATTTTGCCTCCATGTCTCCGGCTCACAAAGGAAATTCAAAAATTGGACTCAAAATGATGAAGTTCTCTTCCTCTGTGTATTTTCCCACAGTCGGGAACGATGGGCGTTTTCTTCCCCATCAAATTTTGGCCCCATCATCCATGGGTATGTGGACATACCTAATTGGAAGCGGACCGGTGAAGAAATTGGCATTTTGAGCCTCTCTCAGAAAAAGGCGAAAAGTTAAAAAGTGACTGCACTTCCGATCAGGCTATAAAGGTAAAAGTCAAATTTGAGTCGGTGGAGAAAAATTCAAAGTTGAAGCCCGCAGGGAAAAAGTCAAAGGTGAAGCCCGCCATTGAAAATTCAAAGCGAGATGAGTGGGCCATCGGGGCACTTTTGGAAATTTAACTAAATTCCCAAAAGTGAAGTAAAAGTTCTAGAATGCTCTGCGGCTCCACTAAGGTCTCGGGCCGCCATTGAAAAGTCAAAGCGAGAGAGCAAAACGACAAAGAACTTTGAGTTTTTGAGCCTTTTTCCAAAAAGGTTAAAATGTTGAGAAAAGGGTCGCGACCCCATTTCCAATGAAAACGTGCCACGTGCCTAAGTTAAAAAGTAGAAGCGGGGGTGCGGGCCAATTTGTTCCAAATTGCCAAATCTCTAAAAAATCGCAAAACGCAAAGGGCTTTCCCCCATACCTGCTCCAATCTCTTCCTACCACATGGACAACCTGATTTCAAAGTTATAAGAGAAAATCAAATGATTTGTATTCAAACTTGCAAATTAAATGTAACGCTTCGCGTTGCGAGATCTGGTTTTGACCCGCCATGAGCATTTTCTTCGCAATAAAGGAATTTGAAGAGGCGTAAATGATTTGTAAAGTTGTAACCATTTTGGTATGAGATATAATGGCTCCTCAAAGCCATTCTAGGTGCTGGCGATTGATTTCAAAAAAAAGACTAGAGTGCTCTGTACCTGGAAAAGACAAAAATGCCATACTTCTTCTATTTTCCCTTCTCCTTAGAATTTCCTCTATTCTCAAAGCTCTGTAAAAACTGTTTTTAATGCTAGTAAATTCTTCCAAATTTTGCTTCTTAGATGTTGGAGCTGTTTTTGTGAATTCATGAGAGAGTTATCCTTGTGAAGAGAGCAAGAGATTGCAAGTTTCTTCCATTTCTCCTATTACAAAATGTCTTCTAGTTCTCACACTTTGGTTGTCCCTCGCCTTGTACCATAGGTGATTGATAGGTGTTTTTCCCTTTCCATTGTGTGTGTTTCCCTTCCTGTTGTGTGTCGTGTGTTTCCTTTCGGTCATTTTGTGTGTGTGTGTTTCCTTCTTCTAATCTTCCTTTCTTGAAGTTGTGCATGACTCACAGGGGCCCAATGGATAAGGCACTGGTCAATGAATTATATGGTCTAAAATTGAGATTCTGGATTCCCATGTCATGTCTTCTCTGGGCTCAGTCCATGTCATGTCCCCAACCTAGAGCCAGTTGTTGTCATGAAAATGTGCAACAGGGAAATTGACAATTTCTGAGCACGACAACTATACCCTTATGCCAAAAATTTCATGTTTTATCATTTCTAAGAAACCCCGGATCTGCTCAGATCCCAAATGAATTCCCAACCAATGTCATGATATTATCCTAGTGATTTAGGAAATTCCATTCATTCCCCCTACGTGATTTTAGGAGCTCATTAAAAATGTTATCTTTTGGCAGTATAGGGAAGGGCTATTGTTGGCCTTCCCGGGATTGGATCAACCCCTGGAGCATAGCAGAAGGGCCAAATTCAACACGGAGGTGAATGGAAGACCTTATAACATCATGGAAATGATTTTGGAAGGCTTTGGGAAGTTTTGAAAGACTTGGAGCAGTCTGAGTGAAAACAGGGTTCACAAGCCTAGGCAGTACATAGGCCTAAAACAACTGTTGGGCTTCAAACGAAGATTTTGGGAGCTCCAAATGGATTTAGAAGTAAAACAAAACATCTTCGGAAAGAGGATTCCAAGACCTACATGATGGTGAAATAATATTTTTCACAACACCTTGGAGCATATGATTGGAAGACAGTTTTCTCGTGCACAACACCTTGGCGCATATGATTTACAAGTCTCGAATGATCTTTCATCAAAACAAGAAGGAGAAATGAAGAGCAAGAAGGAGAGAACAATGAAAATCCCCATAGCCTAAAAATGAAGATCTAAAGAAATGTTGCAAACCGGTGCATGAAATAACAAACCATTTGCTGTTGTTCATTCCTCTGTCTAAGACCATCAGAAAGACACCTTCAAACTCCCCCCTCATGTGATAGAGCAGCCACAATGAAGAAATCTCATTTCCGGCTCAATGAAGAAAGAAGTAAGATTTCCCGTCAAACTAGTTGTCGGATTGAAGTAAGATCGCACGTGAAGCACCAGAAGACAAAGCCCACATCAAAAAAATTAAATTTCGTTGTAAATGGAGGAGAAAACCAGACATGTAATTTTCAGGTCCATTAATGGCCAGCACTGTAAGCACGCTGTCCGAAAATTAAAACTTTAAAATCTCCTAGATTATTAAGCGGGTAGGCTCGAAATTTTAGAGGGAGGATATTGGGTAAAAACCCATATAAAAAAAAATTGTTCCACGTCAATCCGACTCCCAGAGGCAAAATTTCTAAAAATAACAGTCTACTACATAGAATGCTTTATTTTGGAAAGTCATCGATAAAAGAACTGCGAAGAAGACGAAGACATGGGAGGTAAACTACAACTTAAAATTCACTAGAACAAATATTGTTGGCAATTACTAAAAATAGAAGGTGGCCCCTCGAGCACCTGCTAAAAATAGAAATTTGATCCAAAAGAAACGAGGAACACGGGGAGAAAGAGGAAAACTAAGCCGCAACATCCAGTTGAAGATCGAGGAATTGCTTTTCCACACTTACTAAAAATAGTAAGTTGCTTTTTTGAAGGGAGATATGAAGACGAAATGGACGGGTCAGAAGCCATCACAACCCTTTGCCTACGAGTATGATGTGGAAGATAACGATGTCTTGTACATGGACCCGAATGACCTTAAAATTCAAACTTCAAATGAGAAAATTTCTGAAATTTGAATAGCTATATAAGCCACATGTCTACAAACCATGGCTATTCTAGGAAATCCTCCTGTCGAAAGACCCGAATTGCTCTTCCACATCCAAGAAGATATCACTTCTGATTTGAGAGAAGCTATTTGGCATAACAGACAAAGTGCCAACCACTACTTCATTGCCACGAGAATCCTCGACCTTGAAGAAGAACGTGTTGTTGAATTGGAGAGGCAAAGACAAATTCCAGCACCACAAAGGTGAGCATAGATTTCCAAGTTGGCGGATAGAAGGTACACCCTAAGAACAGAGGCAAGGAGGACAAACCAACCCCATTTTCGAAGAACTTCAAAGAAGACAAGAGCTACTTAGAATTCAGAGGCCTCCCCTTCGTCAAGAAACGTCACGTTGAGAACCTGAGTGTTGTTAATCCTTTAGATGGTGAATTTCCATACATCAATGAGAACCTAGAAAATTTCATTGACGTAGAAACCGAAGAAGAAGTTAGAGAAAGAGAAGCAAGAGCGGAAGAGGAAATAAGGGCTCAACTTGACGAAATCAAAAGACTTCAAGCCGAGGCAGATGAAAGAGAAGCAGCAGAAACTGCAAGTGAACAAGGAGTATATGACTCATGATCTAATATTCGAGCCACTTCAAGAGGTCCCGCATGTTGTTGACTCCAACTCTCCTCTCATTCAGGATTTTCCTCCTCCATCAGGAGACAAAGAATGGTTGATGCGCCCATCATTGAGCTTGAAACCGACGAGATGTTTCCGTGGATGCGGGAAACGATCATCCTCGACACTCACACAGTGCAACAAGTAGTAGCTCCCGATATATCAACAATTTTCGCATGATGGCAAGGAATAAAGAATACAAAGAGAAGATCAAGGGACTAGAGGAGCAAGTGCGAACTCTTTCATTTGACGTGCAACACTTGGTGGAAACAAGCATTATAACACTTCCTATTGAGAAAATGGTACCCATCAGCAGCTTTCCGATCCGGAATCCATCAGAAGAATGCACGAGTTCACGATGCAGGCCGAGAAAATAAGGAATGGATTGATTCAATCTCCAAAAAGGGAAGTCAACACTTCAAGAGGCGGTCAAGCTCTTTGCATACATGTGCGCCACCGCCAACAGAACACAAGCACTCAAAAAAGAAGTGGAGAACAGTCAGAGAATGGAGCCAGGTCCACTGCAACAACTCTTCCTTCATCATAATTCTTCTTCTTCTTCTTCTTCCTCTCTCTCTCTCTCTCTTCAATGTTATATTTTTGCGTTGAGGGTTGCACCTTTTAATATGACTTAAGTGACTTTAGAAATATAATGTAAATTAAGTCACCTTGCTATTATAAGAGGGACTTAAATATTTAAAGTGGAATACGAACAATCTTAAGTCATATGAAGGTATTCAAAAGGTCATGAGGTAGATGAAGAGTCATATTCTATTCTATAAATTGTAAAGCCATTCCCATTTCAAAGGGTTGGTGATTGATCTTGTAGACTCAAGAGTGCATTCTACCTTGAGAGAAAGCAAAGGAGATAGCCATTTTCTTCTACTCTCTTCCCCTCTCAAATTTCTTCCATTCCTACACTATGTACAACTTTTGTTCAAGCATCAATACAAGAAGGAGTTTCTAGCTTTCTTTGACCAAGGGATTTCATGACACTTTGTTCTCATCAAATTCTATTTGGTCTTGTTGTCATTTACAGGGTTGTTTCTTCTCATAAATGCATGTGATGAAGTTTCTAACTAGTGTGTATGCAGAATCGATGTTCTACCCGCAACATTAGTTCTCCTACTTCCATTATCACTCCCTTTCCCACTTCCAGACAAAGTCATCTCTTGTAGGTATATGCAAGCATTTGCCGCAGGGTCAGTGGAGTGCCCCTGTTGGATCCCCAGTCGAAAGGCCACCACAGAAATTCACCTTTTCATGCGCATGCACATACGGCAGCTGCACCGGTTAAGTAGAGGGACTTAGATTCCCAGAGCGTTGGTAAGAAATCCACAAGTTTGTCCACCCAACAAATTTTCTCACCAACAAGTTGTAACCATTCTGTATGAGATATAATGGCTCCTCAAAGCCATTCCAGTCTTGGTGATTGATTTAAAAAAATACCAGAGTGCTTTGTACTGGAAAAGACAAAAAATGCCATACTTCTTCTATTTTCCCTTCTCCTTAGAATTTCCTCTATTCTCAAAGCTTTGTACAAACTCTGCTTTAGCTTCAATAATAAAAGAAGGAATTTTCACCTTTTTGATTGAGGGATTGATTGGTACCTTGTGACCAATGAATTTTATTCAGTCTTGTAGCTTTTCCTGAAAATTTTTTTCTTCTAACTCTAAATGCATGTAAATGAAATTTCTAATTAATGTGTGTGGGCATCTGATATTCTACTCACAACATTAGTTTTCTCATACCTCCATTTCCACTCCCCTTCCCCTTTCCAAGACAAAGTTTCTTCTCTAGTGAGACATTGTTAACTTTGCCACGGGTCGATGTTGTGCCCTGTTGGATCTTTGGTCGAAAGGCCGCCATTGAAATCCACCTTTTATGCATGTACCTAGGAAAGCTACACCGTTCGAGTAGAGGGACTTAGATTCCCATAACATTGGTCTTAAACCCACCAATTTGTCCACAAGACAAATTTTCTCAAGCACACCTACCTATCCACTCGGTAACATCTTTCATGCATCTGGCCGATGATTTTCTCACTCACTTCTCTATCAATATCAGCTCTAAGATCTCATATGCCCAACTTGCACAACTTAAGCAAGGATCTAACAAACACTTAGTGGACTATGTCTTACGATACAAAAACAACTTAGCTAAGATGTCAAATGTGTTTGCGGACTCGAACTTCAGGACTTATTCATTCAGAGTCTATTACCACCTCTCCAGGAGAGTGTTATTTTTGAGACATCTCCCTCATTTGACCACCTATGTCATACTCTTAAGCTTCGCGAAACCAAGCTTTTATCCATTGGCAAGCTTAAATATTAGGAACAAACATCATCTTCTACACGTTTTCAAAGCAAGTCAACATTCAAACCTTCAACGACCAAACCAACCGACACAAAAATTACGATCAACGTGGTATCTTCCACCAAAGAGCTTCATTCACAACCGCATCAACACACATTCACTAAGTTCACTTTCCCCCATTGTATTCACAAAATCATGCACTTTAGACATTATTTATCCTGGTATCATACTACTATTTAGAAGGTTCTTTAGTGAAGAATGTACTAATTAACCGCCATCTTTTGGCCATCTTGTTTTATTTTATTTCGTCATTGCTTGACCTCTTGCACCCATATGCCCAGTCAACTTCATCATCCCGTGTTATCTTAGCTTTGACTGGGGTGTTCAGATTAGTACTTGGGCGCTCGTGGGTGCCTTGGTTCTAGTAGGGGCACCTCAATCCTTTTTGTACCTTCCCGCCACTTTTTGGCTCTTTTTAGTTGTTTTATATCTTTATCTTTCTTGTGGTCAACCTTTTCGGGGTTAATTATGAAATTAGACCAAGAGAACCCTATAAATATAAAGTTATGAGACCATAATGAGGGACCTAGTATCATTTACTACTATTAATCCATCTAGAGTTACATCCATCTATCATTCAAGATCACTTGCATCCACATAACTCCGTCATCGATGAACAAGGCTAGGAAATCTGCATCACACTTCACAGGGGGAGGGATTCTATTATATTCCATGCACACATTCTATTAAATTTTATACACATAGTTATTGCTTTACTTCACAAAGTGTGACTGCACAACAACAACAACTAGGGCATGTTCACACACACTTGCACATAGAACTATATTGGAGTCTCGAGATGTAGTGAAATAATCGGTTAGTAAGTCCACCATTATGGCAATGAGGTCGACCAACCCCGTCATATGCGTTATTATTGTTTAGGGCTTGATGCTTGTTTTGGGGTCTTGCAAGTCTTTCTTACATATCGAGTCATTGGTGTCATTGAACATAGGACATCGAAGTTGATATGACAAACAACAATGTTTTCGGATCACCTTTCGGCCCCAGTGAAGATCACTTTCATAGCTTTTACACAAACCAGGGTGCCCAGATTGTAGAGACCAAAGTGCTGCAGTGCCCCATCCTCCTCCAAATTAGCTCCAGTCTAGCTAAATCCTCCGATCCACCGTTTTTGATATTCGTTCTTGCTTCTTGATTTTCTAGTCACACCTGCAATACACAGTTTGTCACTTCATCGAATCGGCTAAGTTCTTTCCTCTTCCTTCTTGCACATCGGGGTTAGCATTTCCTTTTACAGAGTTACTTGGATAGTTTACATACTTCCTTTTACAACATTTATTTAATTTACTACAATTGTTCATAGCTTATATTAACTACCCCCATTTAGTTAATTTTAGCTAATCACCCACATATTCTACTACCACAACTTGTCGATAGTAACCTCATCACACTTCCTCCTCCACTCCAATTAGATCCATCTCGACCAAAAGGGCATAATTACGATGAAAATTCTCATTATGACTATCATCAATGTGTAGGGCATTCCACAGATTGTTGTTTCAAGCTTCGTATTCTTATTCGGGCCTAATTGACAATGGTAAAATTGAGCTTCCAAAACCTACAATTTCTACACCTATCAACGAAAATCATAAGCTCAAAATCTTTAACAATCCTCTACCGAGGTATGAAACAAAAGCAATAGAATCCTTGGCTAATTATGTGTATCACATGCAGTGCCTCCTCCCGCATCTGGGATCTTGATTGCCTCGTTGTTAACACTTGACATTTCTCCACCAAACATCTCTTTCTATGATTGTGATTATCATGCCACGTTCTCCTCCAATCACTTACATATTAGTTCTTCTATTGGATTTGTCTCTATCAATAATACTAAGGTCGACCCATCTTGACCCATCAATACATGTTCTATTCCACTTCTCATCGTTATTGGCTATCCACTATCACAAATTTCATATCCGATGAACAATTCATATGGTGTTGTCAAACTTCACGTTATTCGGTAGGTCCTCTCACTATTCTTGTACCCTTTCTTGTAGGACAAACAACACAAGTGTGACATGCTCTTAGGTCTCAACTAGATTCGCAGGTCTCAATCTATCATCTCCATGAATCATTTATATTTAAAATTCATCCATAACAATCAAGTCATTTCTATCGATGGTGTACCTCCATCTACTCCATGGTCAGCAACCACCTCTCGCAACATCTAGTACACCATGACCCATATAACCTAAAGCACCATCTTGCTCCTAGTTCACCTACTCGCATACAACCTACACGGTCTCATAGTTTAGCTAGTCCAATAAATAAATATAGTCCCATTCCTAGAACAATTACTACCACTCATCATTGATCACCACCACATTTTATTCCACGTAGGTGTCCATCACCATTGCATTCTATTGCACATAGGTCTCCATCCCCTACACATTTTTTACACTGCGGTATACATCATATACTCATCCATCACATGCACATAGGCTTCACTCACATGCACAACATTTATCTACTATACCACCACTCCTAGAGCATGATCACACGCTTTTGTCACCACAATCATTGAGTAGAGGACCTTCATCCTTTACTTTCATCGAATAGTTCACTCCGCACTACACACTTTGGGAGGGCATTACGCTTATCTTCCCCCTATCCGCACATTGTAGACTTTTGTATAGACATCTTCACAGACGCTAGCATCGACATTACCCGATGACTTCACACTTAAATGTTAAGGGCATAATATACACATGAACCTCACACACTACACAATAAACACTACATATCATGCATATTCACACATCACACATCATACATCATACATCATGCATCATGCATCATGCATCATGCATCATACATCATACATCATACATCATACATCATACATCATACATCATACATCATACATCATACATCATACATCATGCACCATGCATCATGCATCATGCATCATGCATCATGCATCTTACATCATACATCATACATCATACATCTTGCATCATACATCATACATCATACATCTTGCATCTTACGACTTACATTTAGTATACACCTACATATCTTATTTCATATGCGCATCTTGCATTACATACTATACCTCCTACGATACACACTACACATTACACGTCACATGACAATTTACACATTTTACAAATCTACTTATACATGCTACACTCACTTCCCGATGACGCACTCTAGTCTCACGGTCCATACTGAACTATCGAGGGTATACAAATCAAATGGACCTCGTCACACTCACACATTCAACTATTCAATCTTTCTATCATGTGACATGCATCCATTAGTGATATACGCCATAGACTACATCATCACTTCTCCTAACATCCTTTAGTGATATATGCTTTAGGATAAATCATCACTTATTCCGTTATCTTGTTGTGATATATGCTTTAGGATAAATCATCACACATCTCACACCTCATCTCTAGGTCACATATCATCACTACACATTCATCACATCACGCTACACACAACACATAGTTTGACCATTTCCCGATGATGCACTCTCGTTTACTGGTTCATTCTTGAATGCCGAGGGAGCATAATTAATAAGCCTCACTAGATACAATTACATTCACTCTGGGGCATGCGACTCCTATCATTCACTGTGCATTCCATTCCATCCACCCACAACATACAACATATCTTGGTTGCATTTACTCTTACTTAAATTTACTCATATATGTTCACCTTATTACACATGCTAGATAAATATCTTATATGTCTTTATCATACACACATACGCGTTCACGTGCTTTCTAGTTGTGATCATATATTATACAAGGCCTTTTCTAAACAACTAGCCATCATATTATCTAATATCTCTTTTTTCCAGTTATTTGTTTTGTGTAGGTTCTCTCATTCATTGGAAGGAGTCTCTTACGCCCATTGATATCCATACATCTCAACATTTGTCGATGCATGTATCGTTAAACCCTGCTAATTTTTTTTGAGTTTTTGGTGATTTGCTTTATATGATAAAGTGAACCAAAATCTACCACAAACATTATATCTCCTCATTGGTATTCAAAGAGTGCTCATTCTTCTAGTCCAACATACAAATATCATACACCACATACTTGGTCATTGCACTACTATACATTGTTCTTCTCCTGCACCCTCTTTGGCACATACTATTGCAATTGTTCCATTGACACTTGAGTAAAATTTGTTGGTACATCTAAGGCCCAGCTCTCCATCATCTTCGATGCAGCTTGTTTCACCTCATTGGGTAGCTTTCATATTATCCCTTTTTATATGCGTAGTTATATAGTACAAAATTCCAAAATGTTGATATAATCACAAAAAGTAAAAACATTCAAATATTTTTAATAATGCAAAAATAAGACTTGTTTATATAACATACATTGTTAGCACTTTGCATTATATATGTTGATCTAGATAGCATTTTTCTTCTTTACACACATGCATTCATGAGGTATATTGAGCATGATGCAAGACATATAGATCGATACATGATTATGGGAGCTATTGTGGTTCCTTACATACTTCTTATGGGGGCATCCCTCCACACAAACTAAGTGTTATTATTTCATTATAGTGCCTTTTTCACTTCCTCATTATGCTTGATTACATACATAGTGTATTTGTTATCTTTTGAACTAACAGACTAACACATGTGTCTTGTGTGGTGTTGAAAACTATTGTTTCATATGCTCCTATATATCACTTGTTATGTCATTTCATCAAATTATGATACTCTTATTTTTTATACATGTCTTGTATTTGTGTTTGTAGTTACTTGTTTGATACTTTGTTTATGGCCCAAAGGTCTTGTTTGTCTTAAGACACCACGGGTGTCTCATGTTTTTGGCATCATGCCTTTCTTATGTGACATTGCATCTCTTAATTATAGGCTCAATGGCCTTGATTGTCTTGTAACACCGTTGGTGTCCCATGTTTGTAAACACTACGCCTTTTGTGTGACATTGTTTGCACTATTATCTTTGCACTTACATATGCACTATTATTGTTGATTACTACTAGTTTTCTTATTGATATCATTATTTTTGCTATTGTTACTCTTTTTGTGTGTTATGGTCTCCACGATGCACATTCTCTTTGTAGGTACGAGTTATTCTTGGTAGTCACCACATCAACCCTTCATGTGTTTTCAACATAGATTATTAGAATTATCATATATGGTTATGCATCTATTCTTGAGTTGTGCACTCAAACTATTTATCACACATGCCTCAAAATAGGGGCATTCGTCTGTATATTTTATATGTACAACATGCACAAATATAATTATGGGCTCAAACACAAGCATAAATATGTAAAAACTACTCAAACAACATCGACAGAATTCTACAAAACAAACATAAGGTAAAAACATACAATACGATCATGACCAAATGAACGCTTCTGACCGATTTCTATGGTTTTTCCCTCAAAGCGCTTATACAACTTTCTCGTGTTTCATATTTTCACCTACATGAACATGTTTTTGGCACGATTTAGACCCAAATGACTCGGTTCAAATCAATTTTAGGGGGCATGATTTTTTTAATTCCTTCTCATCTATGACACTTAATTTAAGTTTTAGTTTCAGGGGATATTGGGGGCATGAGTATCTTTCCTCTGTCTACATTTCATCTCTATTTAGTTTCTACTTAGTTGTGCAACATATGGGGAGAATAAGGGGGCAACTTATTCTATTTTATATTGTGTGTCCTAATTTACAAAATTGGGCTTAAACCCATCTATAGTGGTGTTGTCTATGGGGTCAAGTAAGGTATAAAAGCGGCTAAGTTCTTCGTGGACAATTATTCCTCTCCTCTTACACTTAAATGGGAAGATATTAGATTTGTTGAATGAATTTGATACATGGTCTTCTTCCTTCATGGGGTGCTTTGGCTCCTCATTTTTCTTATCTCTCTCTGGCATTCATGTGTTAGGTTCCATACATCCAATACTTTGACATCTCTTGATCACCCCCAATTCTTGAAAAAGTTTAGTAATCCAAAACTCCAAGTACAAGAAAAGAATAGGAAATTTTTCTCTTTACAAAACAAATAGGTGTATTCCTTCCATGTTTTACATCCTTTATTTCAAACTTTTTAGTTTCAAATGTCATTTACATTACATCGTTACATTTGAGTTAAAGTTCAATTCTTTATCATGGACATTAATAACACTTTGTATTGTAGGTTTCATCATAGAGCATGCCAATACCTATATATTAGGATCTTGTAAAGCAAGCATCCAAATGAAGAAAAAGTGTGTCTACAAAATTCTCAGTATCTTTTCCTTTAAGTATATAATTTCATTTCGTACTTAAGGGGGTAAATGTATGTAGTTAAATTTGGTAATTATACTCTTTGACAATACTAGTCTTGACATTGCTCTCTTGCTCAAACAAGTACACTTTACCCATTCTCATCCTATACATATCTAGGTATCTTTTCTATCTTGCTTGATAATACACACTCATTTGTCGACAATTTATAAGAATTGAATGCATGAAATCCATTAAGAAACTTTAGTGGTCATATTCCAAACTTCACACTTTAGATTGTCTCTTTGGAGTCAAAAAGTACAACGGGGTAAGGAACGTCCATATGTTCTTAACCTTGGTGTATGGTTTTTCCTTGCTCACTTTGATCCCGAACTTTTAGTTGCACATTATTCTTTGGGTCATTTACTCCTCATTAGTCAACCTTTGTAACTTAAATAACTTTTGGAAGCATATATAAGCAAGTGAAACTCACCTCATTCGAGAACCAAACACTTTTATGGACTCTTATTGCAAAAGCTAGTATAAATGGCATCAAGCATTAGTTTCCCACATTTTCAAGCACTAGAAGTCACTCACTCAAGTAGATTTACAAGAGAGAAACTCAAGTCAAGCTTTTTCAAAGGAAGGATGTCAAATTTGATTGCACTACAACTAGATATCACATGTCAGGAGGAGAATGATGTGCGGTTTGAGGCATCTTTGGAGCAAAGTGCGATGTTGGTGGTGCACGGGGTGCCCAAAACCCAACTATTTGTTTTACAGGACTTCTCATACATAATTAAGGTTTAAAATCTTGAGAAAATCACTTAGAGGCCCCCAAAGTGTGAGTGACAGGATTAACAAAGAGCGATGAAGATATTCAAACAAATGACAAACCCATAAAGTTACATATCATAGTTTTAAGCAAGGTCAAGACCATACAAATAGGTCAAGACAATATGAACATTCATGCCTCGTATCTTGTATGGTCCCACCTAGGAGAATATTTGGGTCACATTTTCAATATTAAGGCACTCTCGGTCTATATATCCCCGTTTCACCATTCATATCACCTAGATCAATCCAAATCATATGTAATTAGCTAAGTGCACTCAATCCCTTGTGTTTGTGAACTTGTATTGTATCATGTACATTTGTTGCAAGTATTAATGTGTTATTCTGATATTGAATGGTTAATTTTGGAAGTTAATTAATCAAAATAACCCTCGTAGCTTCTATTTCATTCCTTTTTAGTTATGTGTAAATCTTAATAAAAAAATGGTGAAAATATTATGTCGTATATGACCTACACATAGGTATACATTTATGGTGGTGTTATTTTATCTTCATAAAAATGATTTGTTTTAAATATAATATTTTTATAATTTTATTTTAATAGCAATAAACGGTACCCCATCAATATGTTTCTTTGTTTTTTTACAATATGACAGGTAGTTGCCTTTAATGCATGCATATAGATTTAGTGAAATGTAGGAGTCATAATCTTATAGCTAAATACATATATATCATCACAAAAAAATTAGGGCGCCATTCATATTAACAACATTTGAAAATACTAGGTGGTATAACATAAACTCTTAATTTGTGTTTAGCCAAATAGTGACTTCTACTCAATAAAGTGTTTCATGAAATTACTTCTATTTGTCCCATTATTTTCATCACAGATATTTTAAAAAAAAAATAACTTGTATATCTATATTGGAGTTGCTTATTGGTTGAATTGTTCATTTTTTATTTAATTTTTTTTTTTATGATTTGTTCGATTTCCTACATTTAGCAATACATACATAAAAATATTAGGTTTTGCATTTAGCATCATCGATGTTTCGTAGCCCTCAAACTAACCACATCTACCATGTGCATTTACTTCAGAGGTACAAAAATAATGACAGGTCACTAAACAATATATCACTCATGGAAGCCATCACATACGCTTAACAAATTTCATCCTTATCAATCCAATCGGGCCATCCAAGAAGGGTCACTAAAAAGATAATATGCATGCACATGTCAATGATAAAGATGAAGGAAATGTTCTGACTTTTAATGTCACTAATGTTTTAGGTGATGATATAAATGTCATCTACTTTGGGAATGAGGCTGCCCACTAAAATGAAAATATTGAACTTGGTCATGTCTACTTTATCTATAAAGACACCTTGAAACATGTCAAGAAACAATATAATGATTCTTAATATGAGTACTACTCTTGTCCTATGTAGAGAACCAACACATGAAATCCCTAGCTCTACTATTTCCACTTCACAAATATATCAACAATTCATAATATAGTTGTAGGAACTATATTAGATGTGATTGGTGTAGCCACCTTCATATATGTTTCTTCTACAATTACTTGCGTCAATGGAACTTGTGGTAAATAGTGTCCAATTTCCATTAGATATCAAACAAGATATTCCATAGATATCACGTTACGGGTACCTTATGTGATGAAGGGGAGAAAATGTTGCAAGCTCAACATGACTCAACTATAATACATATGTTGATATTGGCTACAAATAAATGCAAAGTGACCATATTCAAGAAATGAAGCCCGAATACTGGTTTGAATATACATCTTTATTGCCTCCCCATTTCCTGAAATATAAGCCCTTCACATTTAGATACTTGCATAAGGAACAAAGGATGTCTCCCTTACATTAAGTAACATACAACCGTGAAAAGAACAATTGTTGACATATGTAGCTCGGCTTACGAAATCCACTCCAGAAAGTTTAACTTGTTGCAACAATTATATATATCAACATGACCAATTTCTGCTATTGACTTGTTCCCGATTGATTGGTGGTCAACAATGCCCTAAAAACAAATTATAATAACAAATGGTTCTTGGTTTTGTTTTAAATGTAATTAGTATTCTACCTCTTGTGGATATAAATATGCATTGCACATGATGTTAGAAGATGTAAATGGAACTATTTTGACAATTACCTTCAATGATGTAGCAATACCATTATTAGGTATATCTGTGGAGGCCTTTAAATGCTTAGATTCTGCTACATATGACATATGGGCCATTATCAAAAATTTCTCTTCCATAGATTTAAGTTCAACCTTTTCATTACAATAAGAAACCACGATCAAAAAGGAGAAATTATCATGCATCATTCACAATGCATAGGAAACCAATATGAAGGCAACCATGCAAAGTTATTATCGTCTTTTCTTGAATCTACTGAGTGATACAAAACTATACCACTGTAATATTTGTAGAAAAGAAAAAACATCCACCATGTAACATGATGTATATAGTTACAATATTGTATGTATTTTATATGAGTTATGCTAAAAATAAAGAGACATCTATTGTTTGATGCAATATGTAATGTGTAATACAAGAAAACAACATACACCAAGATCATTAAACATAAGGGGTTACTCTATACATTTACATTACTGCATGTAACTACCAATATGTAAACAAAAACAATTCTGATGCTTTCATTTTATTGTTCCCTACAACTCATGTACCATACCCACCGAGATACTAAATACACGACAACGCTTAGCTTACGTAACAAAAAGATGGACTCGATGAAAAGTGCTCACATAGATATCGATAACATAAAGATATACTTAATGAGGCTCATAGAAACAAACAACACAACCTCATTAATTCCCAACTAGTTCTCGACCAACCATTAAGTAGTATTACAACTATTGATTTGAATACGATCTAAAAAATATTCTAGACCCGATATGATTCCTCTCTTATAAATGTATTTGTTTATTATGCAACAAATCATACCTGTGCATGTAAACAAAACATAATGGCATTGCGCATCTATGCTATAAATGTTTTAGAGAGAAAAGAGACCATCATTTCTCTTATTAGAATAATATGGGCCCAAAGCCCCAACCTGGGAGCTAAATATTTTAACAAGGTGGAGGAAATGCTTATTGCAAGAGTCGCACCCATTTTACAGTCACTCATGCTTGTGGAGGGAAATGTTGGTACAATGGACATAATTTTAGTTTCCCCAGATATTTCATTCATTATTTGTTATTTGCCTCGTCAACTATATGATTTATATATCCTTGTATTAAAAACACTAAGAGCCGAAGGAAAACCATATGAATGTTTTGTAAGTAGGGTGCATGTCACTCGATGCATTAACATATAAAATGAGGAATTGCCCTACTACATCAATATGATCATTGATCAACAAGATCACAATAGTTTTCCCAATGACCCATACAAATATCTCAAATACCCTATCCTCTATATTGAGGCCTTTATCGGATCTTATGCAATTTTCTTTGGTAATAGATGAAGATGAAACACCCGATAATAACAACTCGTCATTGCTTTCATAATCATTTTTTACTTCTCTTCCTAGTACCCACATAAAATATGAGGAGATTAAGAGTTATCTATGAGAAAAAACTCCAAGCATAACATATGTAGTTAATTTGACAAAAGTAAGTTCCAACCCTGTAAATGAATACACAATAAAGGGTTTATTTGCTACGACTCTTCCAACCTTGTTCCCATCTAGTGTAGCTATCTTCCAAAACCTTGAAAAAAGAAGTTTAGATGCACAAATATGTGTTCCACCTAATGTGGTACCATGACAACAAATTTTGGAATCCATCCACATTTTCATTACTTTCTATAGAAATTTATAATGCATCTTATAAGTCAAACCACGTCAATTGTATTTGTGAAATAGTGCTTTTGAAGATGTGGTACCTACAAAAACTTCAGAACTACACATTTATTTACAAAGGTTTCCAAATGAACAAATATCAACTCGCTTAATGTGTTTCAGCTCCAACCTCGAGGCACTAGATCCTATTGGTCACAATGCAAAAATGAACTATCATATATGATTGTTCAATTGGGTTACCCAACATTGTTCTTCACTTTAAGTGCAATGGAAACCAAATGGATTGATCTACATTAAATGATTCATGTTACCTATCCTATAACTATTAGCTCAACCCACATGTGAAGAATACACAACATAATTGGTTACCCGCATCCTATAGCCATGTATATAGTGGCCAAATTCATGATTTTTCAAGAAGAGATTTTAGAAAATTACCTACACAACAAATACTAATGGTGTAAGTACTTTTATATACCTCATGAATTACTTAAATCATATAAAATTTCCCCTTCTCGTTTCCATTACCTATTATTGGCATATTTTTCCCGCACGGGTTCAAATGGCAACGTAGAGGCTCAACACATATTCATGGTTTTTTTGTGGCTAGAATCTAGTCCAAGAATTGGAATAATACTCATGATGTACATGTTACCGATTTTTTTTTACTGCTACATCACTACATGGAACCCAAAGGATACTTTTGCAAATGATAGTCACATGCCTCAATCAAGCACATATGACACTTTCCTACTTAGCACCCCAATAATACTTGGTGTTGATAGTATAACATTACATGATGAATTAGTTAATCGCGTATAACACCATATTGAAGTTACATAAGCACGTGTCTATGACATAAAATCACAACCTTACGGTGCATGTACCAATCTCCATGGCCTATATAAGATACCTCGACATTATTCTCGAATAAATGTGGTGAACTAGTATATACATTGGCTCATAATGATGATAGAATTCATATACATAAATCTACTACTTTAACAACTTGGTGAGAAAATATTGATTGCCAACCAATGGTATCTTGATATGTTGTGTTAAAGTATATTGTGAAATATTCCTCAATCGCGAAAAAAAATAAAAAAACATATCACTACATATTGGTAAGGGTATTTGAAAGCACGTCATCATAAAATACCATGAAAACTGCATACAACAAACTTTTTGAGAAACAATAGTTGATGGGGACATAGGTGCACATGAAACACGCCTTGTGTTACTTAATTTACCCTTATTTGTATGCAACCACCCATTTGTTATGCTATCAATGGGAAAATATATATCGACATATATTATAAAATGAAGTTATATTGGATGCAATACCATCATTCATCGATGTATACATGTAGAGGCCTACTTGTTTTGTTGTCATCTCTTTAATAGAAGCAACACAATCTTGGTCATATGACAAACACCGAAAGATAGATACATGAAAATAAAGACCAAAGAAATTAATTCTCAAGGTACCTCCACGCAATACAATCGCCCCTAATATTAAGACACCATCATATGTAGATTTATGGTTTAGTGAGCTCCTATTGTACAAACCATTCCATAATATTACAATTGAAATTGCTACATGCCTAGAAGTTCTAAATTTTAATTGGACATCACTACTAAGAACATATCAACACCGGCATGTGGAATGAGTGTCTCTTGATTGTACATACAACTTTGATACATAAAGCTCCAAAGATGATATGCCTAGGTAGGATTGTTAGAAATGGAAGAATGTGAACTTTTTTCACAGTTACACCCAACATGCGTCCTTGAACAAAGTGATTTATATATACTTGGTCTATGTGATATTGTTCAAAACCATATTTGGGAACCAACCGAGGTTGGAAATAATTTGTAAGAAATGGCACTAAGTTTCGTAGATTTAACCCATGCCTCTAATGCAACAACACCAAATACAAATGTAACTACAAAAACGTATTTGACCTATCTACTTGAAGTAAAATATTACATTCCAAAACATTATGTAACATGCATCAACAAACAATAACACACCTATGCTACAAATGATAATCCAAGACACGTTAGGAACATATAAATCATACTTAATACACGTGATAAAAGATGTGTTGCAAAAACTCTCAAATCCACATGCCTTCTGTTCGCTCCTTCTTATTGCCACAGGTATAATGACATTCAACATTAATGCCACCACTATTCACTCAACTTTTCAAATTCCTAGAACATAAGTAATATCCCTCAAAGGATAAGAACTTTCCCCTTTTTGAGAGGACATGCAACACATTGAGTACATTCCAAATGAGGAAATGAGATTTATTGGTCCAAAGTTGTTAACACATATAAATAGTGAGCTACAAAAGACATTCCCTACTTGTAAAGGAAAATAATTTGGTGGGCAATTGACCATACTTGGTTGGAGACATTGCATAATTTCCCCATTAAAGATTCACCCTTATAATTTATTGGTACTTTTGGGCACATGTTATGGCTACACTTCACGACAATTATAAATTTAACATAAACTTTTGACAATAAGGGAACGAGAACACACAAATCAATTTTAGAAACCTTCCACTTGATGTTAGAAGACTGGAACCTCCTTATGTCTAGAGCACCTTCATACATCTCTCCCGCAACAAACACCTTTTATGAGTGCTACACATGTGTGTGTTATTAATGTTTTGAAACCCTTCGTAACAATACCAACATGAGGGCATTGAACCCGCTTAATTGCACTAAGAAAAGAAGAACATAATCGGCTAAATAAACTAGACAAAACAACTAATATGAAACTTAAAAGCACACTACTTATTTGTGAAGGTGAACAAACTATGTTGAGTACTAATTTATGGATTCAAGCCACTTAGTTAATGGTACTCATGGCCAAGTTATTTCTATAGTGTACACCTTCGGTTATAAGATGCCCCGCTACTATCCTACGTAGTTGTTAATTTTGAGAAACACAGAGGACCCACATGCGATAATGCTCATCCAACATTCATACGAATTTATCCATTAACAAGAGGAAATTGTCAACAAGCGCCTTAAAGATGGTGCATGCATTAACAATTTGTAAATCCTAGGGGTTAACACTAGATAATGCAAATTGACATTGGTCACACATAACGTTAGGGCTAAAATTTCATGACCTTATTGTAACACCCTTGTTATACTTCATCAAATTAAGGGAATTTTTTATTTAAACTCTTAATTACATTTTCATGCCTTCAATGGTTTTCAACACATAGCAAATAAAATCCAACATAACAATATTTGAAAAATCCCTTGAGTATTTTTATGTCGTAATGAATAACATTATTACTTAGCTCACTACTAAGTAATTCAACATTATTAATATTCCAAAATCCATTTTGACAACATACAATAACTACGTGCAACCGCAAGGGTTCTAGATCTTTCCCGATCTCTCTTAATCACTCTCTATGAGCCTATATACACTTTGTATAAGTTTGGTTAAACCTTTTTATAGGTTCTGAGATCCTACACATCTTCTTAGTTTCAATCAAGTAAAGTATTCAAGTAATTCCCTCCAACTCAAGACACCGCTAAAAGAAGAAATGGTAAAAGATAATGCAATTTGTCGGTGTCACTACTATATGCATAGTTTTCGACATTGCACTAGTAAGCCAGTTTTGAGACTACACACTAGCCTACAAAACATGTTTTCCATTCATTGCACAACCATCTCAATATAGTTATCAAGATTTGTTTCCGTTGATTAAGAAATTAAGTATCACTTAACCATTTTAGTTATTTGTTTACAATAAGTAATGAAATTCATCTTATGCATGGTTCTATCATTCGATAAATGTCATTATTGGCATAAAAAATCATAGTATCTTTGTTAGATATCATCATTATTTATGGTTATATTAAATTATATTATCGCAACATATTATTGTCTTTTAAAGGTAAGTTTATCACCATGTCACGTATGACATAGCATAATTATCTCGCTTAAGGATAATACATATTGTCACGAGGTTATTGTCATTAACGAACAAATAATTATTTTATAAGTACATAATATTATCCTTGTTTTATCGTACTATTTTTGTCATCGAAGCGGGATGTTTACAAACATAATTATTACTCATAATGACATCATAAAAGCATGTATACTCACACATCATAACTTTAATTATAACTTAATACTCGATGATGAAAACAATGATACACATCATCCATTTTTTACAATAATAATGATCCGAACAACAATTATTAAATCTATAATTAATACCAATAGTACATATATATTAGATGATTATCGAAAGATAATCATTAAATACACTAGGCCGATTTATCTTGTTACAAACCGTGGAGTAATACTTTCGTGTTTATTAAGGTACAATTACAATCATTATCAATATCTGAATCAGATAATAACAAACATCGCATGATGAATCATGCATAAACCAATCCAATATAGCACTTCGTAATAATTACTCCGTCCCTGCAAGTCAGTAGGATAGATAAAATTGTATACATGGTCAGTTCGATGAACTGACATGAATTAACAACTCACATTCATGTTGTTATATTACGAACTAAATGAATATAATAATGTTATCTATCATTTTATCTTTACTACATAATTAATTTGGAAAGCATGTTGATGATCAAATAATATCCTAATGCATCTCCTTAGTTACAAACAAATCATGGAAGAATCTACATTCATCATCATGCGGCCTTACAACCATGCATCAAGTAAGACAATATTCTTTAATAGTTATTCTTTTTTTTTTTTGTTTTATCTAAACGTTATTTTAGTTTGGAACCACGATTTAAATCAAGACATAGAAGTGACTAAAAAATCAATTTCATTTATTTATAACCATCGGAATACAATCAAGACATGAAAACAATATCCCTAAATAAGTTTTACTTGAATTTGCCATTGATTTTTACTCCACCCGCATGTCAATCTAAACAATCACCATATATATTCTTTTCAACCAAGGTTTGATACCAACCCACACACGAAATTAATAACTAGAACGATTTCCTCTAATCATTTATTTGGCAATAAGAAGGAATTCAATATTTCTATTTCAACAAAGTTAAAGTCTTTGTCTCATTTATATTCACAACCATAAGGTCAAACAATTATTCTAACAAGAAGCAACCACTAACACGACCACCGCACTTTGTGAGCTTTCGAAACAACATTATTCCCTTTGGTGAGCTTCAAGAGATATAATATTTTCCTTTACTAATTTTATAAGGAACAAAACATGAAATCCCGATTTATTATAAATCTAACAATGAAAGCGACATTATCACCCAAGACATAATTTCCTAATCGACTCAGATACCAAGCAAGATAAAGTTATCTTCGATAAAGGCTAAACACTAAAGTGGACATGGTTACCTGGTGGGCTTGAAAGAGTCATCTCCCAACTATTAATCATTTCCATTTTATTTTATCATTCGACCATGTTGAAAACCATTTTAATAACTAAGGACTCATGTAGGCATTTGGTACTACCTCATGAGAATACATATGTTAACCAACAATTATGGTGATGGAAAAAGAGCAGACATCACTTCTAAGTTAAACATTAGCACAAACCCTTATACCCATACTCTTTTTAGAAATAACTCAAGCATTAATCCAATGCTCTTATAATTCAAAAACATTTACCATTCGGGCCTTATACACATACTCAAAACAACCGACATAAACTAAACTAGTTCCCCGACGACCCAAGGATTTCATATATGTAGGCTCGACTTCATCCCTTTGTACATGTTCCAACGGATAAAAACAATCCTCAAAACGCATACCCAAAACCGATAAAACCAAACTAAATCGTGTTTCCCAACACCCATCAAAGAAAAATGATTTCCATAGTAATATTTCAAAGGCCCATCCCATATATTTAACAAATAAGGCTTTTAACAATATGTAATATCACCTTTCCTTCGCCAAGGGCCTAAGGACCAATTCAAGTCTTAACCTTGGTCATACCCAAGGGGCTAGGGATGCTTGAAAGCTATTGGGTGTGAATATCTAGTTCATTTGTTATAATTTTTCGTTGACATGAGCATAAAGTGATTTGGAGGGACTAGATGTTATGTTTTGTCATTAGGGGGTTCATAACACTTTATTATTCTATTTCTTCATTGGGGTCACTTAAGTCACTTTTAGTCCCACATGGAGCTCCCAACTTGGAAAAAGGTAATGAGATGTTATAAAAGGAGGTTTGGGGGAGTGATAGAGGTCATTCTTGCATACACTCATATTTTCTCTATGTGCAACTATTGTTTGCAAATTTCCAGCTTGTGGAGTAAGATCCCATAGGGACCCTAGCTTCGGTGGTGAGAGATCCATCCCTAGCTAGCAGGGCATTCTTTGGTGGTGAAAGATCCACCCTAGCTTGCCATTTGGAGCTGATTTCAGGGTTGTTTTACAGAGATATTTTTAGAGGTTTTCAGAGGAAGGGTTTTGAGGGTTTTGGTGATATTTTGTGGAGAAAATCAAAGGGTTTTCAGATCAGATTTACGACAGCGATAAGAACAGGTTTTGGCATCATTTTTAGAGACTTTTCAGAGGGTTTTGATAATTTTCCAAGGGATCGACTTAATTTGAAGGTTGGGTTTTCATTCTCCATATTAGTATATGTAATTTCAAAAATTTCATAATTTTATCTTGCTTATTAGAGAAGTTATGAATTTTTGAAGTTTCACACCTATTTAGGGCATTCTTTAATTTTTTAATAGCATTATATTATTCCAAAAATTATTTTCTTGTGTTATTTATAATATTAACAAGCTCTCCTTAAATTTTTAAGTGATTTAGGCAAATATCTTGGGAGTTATTGATTTTATTCATTTCGTTGCCCTAGCTATTAAAAAATATACAAAAATTAGTATTTTATTTGGCTACAATTTTCTATATTTTGTGCATTATTTTGTGGTATCTCCATAAGGGATATTTCAGTGGTATCAGAGTAGTTGTTTCTCCAGCCTGTTGGGGTTGAAAGATGGGAGACAAAGACAGAGACAAGTGAGGACTTGGGTGTGGATCTGATGAAACAATTATTCACCAACATGGTAAAGCAACAGGAAACTACTAATCTCTATTTGAGCCAGCTCACTGAGAGATTAGCGCATGGTAGAATTGAGACTCATACAGATAGAGGGGAAAATAAAAATGTGCGACAACAAGGTCAAAGAGGCGAGAGTGGAAATTCTCTTCCCATTCTTCTATCAGGCCTTTGGGGCTTCACGAACCTTCTTTCTTAAAGGATCTGTAAGTTTCACAGGTACAACAACCAGTAGATATTGTGGATGAGGATTCTTGTTGGGAGAGGTACCAAACTTTGAGTGAGGGATTTCGTGATAATATGCCATTCCAGGAGTATTGCAAAATGAAGATTGGTAGCAGGCCCAAGAGAGATCATCAGATACAGGTACCTGAGTTATAGAGGAGATTGGGACAAATCTCCATCCCACACTTCGATGGTTCTAAGAAGTGCACCATGCAGTCTTGGATTTAGAAGTTGAAGACTTACTTCGACTTGAATCCCATGCATGAAGAGGATGCAATTAAGTTTGCAATCCTACATCTTGAGGGAGATGCTCATGACTGGTGGCACCATGGATTGATTACACAGGGGCACATACATATTACTACTTATGCAGAGTTCACATAGAGGTTGATGAGCAGATTTGACAGGAGGGACCCGATAGGAATTTTAGAGAGTTGACTCACTTGAGGCAGACAAGTTCTCTAGATCAGTACATTGTAGATTTTCAGAGGTTATCAGTTATGGTATCTGATGTTTCAGAGATGAGGTTGACTTCACTTTTCACAACAGTTTGTGAATGCTCTAGCTAGATTTGTGAAGGCATTTGAGCCTTCTTCCTTGCATGAGGCTATTAGGAGAGCACGTGATTTGGAGTTGTCCACTCCAAAGTCGAGGTTCCCACCTCAAGTTCAACCTAAGGTACTTCCTTCTAGATCCGATGGTTCACAACCGAAGGTGCCCCTACCTAGGAAAGATGCAGCAAAGAAACCATTCATGTCTAGAGAGGATAGAGATGAGTTGAGGTGAAAGAAACTATGTTTCAATTGTCGCACACCTTGGGTTCCAAGACATGATTGCAGAGGTAGAGGGAAGGCCCAATTCATAGAGGTCTTCAAGGAGAGTGATGATGATGAGGAGTTGGATACTCAGGGATTGGAGGATGGAGATGGAGAGACATTGGACAGTACAAGGGTTGAACAGGAGGATGAGACCTTTCCCCATGAGACTATTTCCACTTTGTCTAGTACCCTAAGGTACAAGGCATTCAAAGTTAGGGGAGTGTTACAGGGTCAGCGAGTAGTGGTACTCATTGATAGTGGGGCAACCCACAACTTCATTGATGCATCATTGGTCGAGAAGTGGGGATTACAGGCAGAAGATTTTGAGGGCTTCAACGTAGTTGTAGCCAATGGAGAGTCTATGAGATGCACGCAATGAGTTCCACAGTTGAGCATCACGATGGGTAACTATACAGTTACCGATGATTTCTATATAGTTGGCATTGGAGAGACCAACCTTGTGCTTGGAGTACAGTGGCTCCACTCCCTCGGTGAGTTTCGGACTAACTTTCAGATGATGGAGCTGAAGTTTAAGTTCGAGGGGAAAAATGTGACCTTGAGAGGTTTATCTTCAGATGCACCTAGGGTTGTTATAACGAAGAGGATTGAGAGGATTCATAGGCACAATGGGGTTGATTGGGTAGTACAGTGTTTGGTTTCTACCAAGGAATCAGAGGATGGACAACCAGAGTATCATGTGGATATACAGGCCTATTGGACAGGCATAGTGTAGTTTTTGGTGACATACCTCCAGGTGTACCTCCAGATAGGGGATTTGAGCATGTGATTGAGCTTGAGGACATTAGACTTGTGGTCACTACTCCTTACTGTCACCCCAAACGGTTTAAGGATGAGATTGAGAGGACTATCCATGAGCTCATTGATATGGGACATATTAGACCGAGTTCCAGTCCATTTGCTTCTTCAGTAGTGTTGGTGAAGAAGAAGGATGGGACCATGCGGATGTGCATAGATTACCATGCCTTAAATAAGAAGACAATAAAAAGCCATGTATTGATGAGTTGCTAGATGAGCTATAGGGTGCAATCTATTTTTCTAAAATAGATTTGTGATCTGGATATCACTAGATCAAGGTTAGAGAGTAGGATGTGCACAAGACAACTTTCAGATGCCATTATGGTCACTTTGAGTTCCTAGTGATGTCATTCGGATTGTCTAATGCACCAGCTACATCTTGCATGAACCATGTGTTCAACCGCCACTTGCGGAAGTTTGTATTGGTTTTCTTTGATGATATATTGGTCTATAACAGACTTGGGAGGACCACATTAGGCACCTTGATGAGATATTGGGGATATTAGAAGCTAATTCGCTATATGCGAAAGCTTCTAAGTGCGAGTTTGGCATGACAGAGCTTCTATATTTGGGATATGTGATTGGTGGGGGAGTAGTGAAGGTGGATAGAGAGAAGATACAGACAATTTTGGATTGGCCACCACCCAGGACATTGACACATTTGAGAGGATTCTTGGGACTATGCACATACTACAGGAGGTTTGTGAAGAATTTCTCTCGGTTGATTGCTCCATTGACAGACTTGACCAAGAAGGGGCTTTTGCTTGGTCAGAAGCAACACAATAGGTATTTGATCACCTCAAGGGGGTGATGAGCTCATGTCCCATTCTTGCATTGCCAGATTTCTCTCGCCCATTTGTTCTGGAGTGTGATGCATCGGAGAGGGTATTGGATCAGTTCTCATGTAGGATAAGCACCCCATTGCTTATGAGAGTCGGAAATTGAGCCCTGTGGAGAGAGGGTATTCAATTTATGACAAGGATATGTTGGCCATTATGCATGCTTTGGCCAAATTCGATAAGACTTGTGGGCAACAAATTCATGGTTCATACAAATCACAACAGTTTGAGGTTCTTCTTGGGGCAGAAGGATCTCAATGATCACCAACAGAGATGGGTAAACAAGGTACAAACCTATGATTTTGACATAGAGTACACTAGAGGTAAGAATAATGTTGTTACTGATGCTTTATCTAGGAGACCTTACCTTATTGCTATGCTTAGTTCTATGTCTGAGATTTCAGCAGATTGGAAGGCTCACATACTTGTTGAGTATTCCAAAAATCAGTTTGCATGTGAGATCATGGATGGCATTATACAGGATGATAGGTACAGGGTTTTGGATGATCTCATATACTACAAGGATAGGATTTTCCTTGTACTAGGGTCCAAGATGAAGAAGAAGATCCTTCGAGCAGTACATGATACACCATTAGCTGGACATCTTGGATACTTCAAAACATATAGGTTTGTCAGAGAGATATTTTCATGGAAGGGGATGAAGGACGATGTCCTTAATCATGTCAGAGAGTGTATGGTTTGCCAACAAACCAAATCCGAGCATTCTTTTCCAACAGGATTACTTCAGCCTCTTCCCATTCCCGAGCAAAAGTGGGAAAGCATATCTATGGATTTTATCACAGGACTCCCCTTGGTACATGGGCATAACTGCATTTATGTTGTAGTTGATCGGTTGACTAAGTATGCTCATTTCTTTTCCCTACCTAAGGGGCATGAGGCAACAGACGTGGCTCGATATTTTATACAGTGTTTTTAGGCTTCATGGTTTGCCTAAAAATATTGTCAGTGACAGGGATAAGATCTTCATGAGCACATTTTGGTAGGAAATCTTTAGGCTTGCAGGTACGGAGTTGACCCCTAGCATAGGCTATCACCCATAGACCGATGGACAGACAAAGATTGTTAATAAGTGGATAGAGGGCTACTTGCGGAGTTATGTGATAGGTCATCAGTGGGCATGGATTAGATGGTTACACATGGGTGAGTATTGCTACAATACCACCTATCAGATGAGCATCGACATGACTCCTTTCAGAGCTTTGTATGGGTATGACGCTATGTCATTTGCAGATTTGGTATTAGCAGACAACCGAGCTCCCAAAGCTCGTGATTGGTTACAGGAGAACCAGGATATCCTGAAAGCTCTCAAGGAGAACCTTCAAAAGGCACAAAATCGAAGAAGGTATATGTAGATAGGCACATGATAGAGAGGTCTTTTGAGGTAGGGGATCTAGTATTCCTACGCTTGCAACCATACATGCAGTCCTCACTTAAGCAAAAGGGTGTAGAGAAGTTGAAACCACGGTTTTATGGTCCTTACAGGGTAACTCGATGAGTTGGGGTAGTTGCATATGAGTTGGAGCTTCCAGAACATAGTAAGATACATAATGTCTTCCATGTTTTGTGCCTTAAAAAGGCACTTGGGCAGCATATTGTACCATCTACAGAGTTGCCACCACTGGATGAGGAGGGGAAGTTGGTGTTAGAGCTAGAATCTATTATTGAGGTGAGACAGAGGAGGCTTAGGAGTAGAGTGATCACAAAATATTTGGTGCGGTGGAAGGGATTGCCACTTGAGGATGCTACTTGGGAGGGACAACAGATCTTGCAGCATCCTAGTTTGCATTTGCTTGGGGACAAGCAAATTTCGGGAAGGGAGGATTGTAATGTCCCCTTTCCTTCGCCAAGGGCCTAAGGGCCAATTCGAGTCCTAGCCTTGGTCATACCCAAGGGGCTAGGGATGTTGAGAGCTATTGGGTGTGAATATCTAGTTCATTTGTTATAATTTTTCGTTGACATGAGCATAAAGTGATTTGGAGGGACTAGATGTTATGTTTTGTCGTTAGGGGGGGCTCATAACACTTTATTATTCTTTTTATTCGTTGGGGTCACTTAAGTCACTTTTAGTCCGATACGGGAGCTTCCAACTTGGTAAAAGGTAATGAGATGTTATAAAAGAAGGTTTGGGGAGTGATAGAGGTCAATCTTGCATACACTCATATTTTCTCTATGTATAGCTGTTGTTTGTAAATTTCCAGCTTGTGGAGTAAGATCTCATAGGGACCCTAAGTTCGGTGGTGAGAGATCCATCCCTAGCTAGCATGGCATTCTTCGGTGGTGAAAGATCCACCCTAGCTTGTCATTTGGAGCTGATTTCAGGGTTGCTTTACAAAGATATTTTCAAAGGTTTTCAAAGGAAGGGTTTTGGTGACATTTTGTGGAGAAAATCAAAGGGTTTTCAGATCAGATTTACGGCAGCGATAAGAATAGGTTTTGGCATCATTTCTAGAGACTTTTCAGAGGGTTTTGATCATTTTCCAAGGGGGCGACTTACTTTGGAGATTGCAGCACCCTTTTGGAGGGTTTCTGGACTGACATTCTCAGATCTGGAGGTTGGGTTTTCATTCTCCATATTAGTATATGTAATTTCCAAAATTTCATAATTTTATCTTGCTTATTAGAGAAGTTATGAATTTTTGAAGTTTCACACCTGTTTAGGGCATTCTGTAATTTTTTGGCAGCATTATATTATTCCAAAAATTCCAAAAATAATTTTCTTGTGTTATTTATAATATTAGCAAGCTCTCCTTAAATTTTCAAGTGATTTGGGCAAGTATCCTGGGAGTTATTGATTTTATTCAGTTCGCTGCCCTAGCTGTTAAAAAATCTGCAAAAATCAATATTTTATTTGGCTGCAATTTTCTATATTTTGTGCATTATTTTGTGGTATCCCCATAAGGGATATTTCACAAGATCACACGGTCAGATGTATCAAAATAATACAAACCAAGATTCACATATGCTTAAGAGAACTCCTTTTCAAATTTTCATAGGCACCCTTTTGAGAAAAACACATTCTTCATTATTTTTCCATGTTTTCCAATCATATTTGCAAATGAATAACACGCAGATCGAACAACAAGATAACTCGAACAATATTCATGTAATTCAAAGTAAAACAAAAGAAACAGAATGAATAACCCATGCATGTTATCCTAAACTTTTCCTCTAATTTCCTTGCAATAAACTCCATATTTTCAAACAATAATAGACTTAAATATTCTCACCATTATAAACAAATTAAATGCCATTGATGCCCAAAATAACTTCATTTTTTTAGCGAAAAGACCCATAAAAATATCAATTGCAAATAACTTCCCAAACCTCCATGCACAACTTGCTAAAAGATCTCGAAGAGCGCAAAAAGGAAATAAAAATTGAACTTAGGTTTGCATGCAATAGCTTCTCAAAGAAGCTTTGCAGCTTTCAATAACCCAATACTAACAATTAATTGCATTTAATTTTGCAGGTGCCACATAGTGGCGTCGGGAAGCTCGCCCAACCTTCCCTCCAACTTGCATGGGGAGTAAATGATCGGTCGAAGACTATATAAAAACATATAATAACCAATGTTTGCATGGTGTTGACCAATTATTAACTATCATAATGCTTATGGATATGGTCGGGGACCATAATCCTTTTTAATCTATTAAACGTTCCATGCCACCAACATATGGTCTAAGACCATCAAATTAGATAACCAATAACCTTGCCATTAATCAAAACAACATTAATGCCTTGAGGTCTTACTCATTTCAAACCAACATACCTTGTCAAGATTGCATGACCATTAACATTTTAATCACTCAACTTTGCAAGTTTATATGGTCTAAGACCTTTTCAAAATGACATTAGACTTCTACTAAATTTGTCATGGTCCATAACCAATAGAAAATCAAACAATGCAACATGCCAAAGTTCAAAGAAAAGATTATAGTCCAAAAAATTTGCGATCATGCTCAATGAGCAATAACATGTAAACCATGAAAACATAAGTTAATAAGCACGTTTATTTCCATTGAAACTACTCATAATATGTGACCATTTTACTTTACATCAAGATCATGTCGACATGTCAAAAACATTAACTAAAGTTATTGATCATTGCTAAGTAGGATATCAATAATTTAAACTTTTTACCTTGCCGATGATCAAGAATATTTCCAGAACAACAATAAAGACCATCTTAATGCTTTATGGTCTATGATATTACAATCACATGGTGGTTAGTCATATCATCAAAATAATAATTATTTCCAACATCGAAATAATGCAAGGTACAACAATATAGATCAACATATCGAACAATTATGAAATCATCAACTAAGACAAGCAAGGTGGAGTCAAATCCTTCAAATCAAGTACAACAAGAATAAGTTACAGATATTGAATAATCAACAAATGCAAGTTGCGAATGCGATTCTACGGTCTTGAGTATGTAACTAGGCACATGTATATATATTTTTTGGGAATATGTACATTTGTTTAATCAAACATGACCTTGTAACAACACTTTTCAATTCACTTTCGCAAACTATTTAATACATCGTAGCTTATTTTCGCAACATAACGAAATGAAAATGCGGGGTGTGACACTTATCGCGATCTCACTCACTTCAAGATCTACGTATCATCCAACTTTTTCTTTTAGTAGGTATACATGCTTGTAAGAAGATACACATGCGCAAGCTTGAAAGTAGACAAAAGTAATGCTCCAAATAAGGATTCCCCCTAGCTTACATCATGTAACTTAATTTACTTTAATTTTTTTATTACATACTTTTAACTTGTGTTTTGTACATACAAAAAATGTATTGTTATTGTATATTTCTATTCAAATTGTTTATCTATTCTAATTATCATGATATAACAAGATATAACTTAACATATATGAACTTGCTTATGTCTTAACAAGTACATTAAAAATGACAAGACAACCTATATGCCAAGGGCAGAGCGATAATTTCTATGAAATAGCTACCCACATCGAAAATGATATAAGTTTTCTACATCTATTTATATCTAATTCCATCAACACACGTTGTCAACGTGAAGATAAAGTATGAAACAAGCTAGACATATGCTAAGGAAAGCAATCAATGCAATCGAGGACACACAAAAAGTCCTCATAATATTTTTTATGAGCAATTTTATGTAGAACATCCAGAAAGCAACAATAAACATTCCTAGACTTTAAACACCCTCCTTTATTATATTTATATATTAACAAATGCCATGTACAGGTCCCCCAATATCTAAAAGTACCTTTTTACATTATCTTCCACAATTTTGGAATACACCATATTTGTGACACTCCAATTTTCTAGTAAACTATAAAATGTTACTTCTAAATGTTCAAAATGCAAATTAAATCTACTAAGAAGTAAACATGATACTTATTGTTCCTACTTTATTTGTAACATATATAATAATGCTTTCAATTATTAATTGTACCTTTAAAGTTAATCTATCAGATAAACATATCTTATTTGATTATGAAATGTTCTAATTGAAAACAACATCTTGCATGTTCCAACTGTAATATTAAAATAAGCGTTGTTTGTATTAAATGTTATATTGGCACATACAACTCCACTAACTGGCATCGGTTTTGGAATATTTCCCCCTCTTGACATAAACAAAGGAAATAACACTAAATGTGTAACTCACAAGACAATACCTCTCGGGATAAGCTTTTGCACTGAAGGAGCAATCACTATTGGTCCGATAGGCCTTTTTATATTTATTTTTACATACACAATTTTATGACGTCATATTCATCTTCATTGTCATCCAATTTTCAATCTTCTCAATCAAAATATAGATTTTGATTTAGGATCTCGATATTCCCATCAAGTTTCATCTTCTGGACTGTTTAGATTCCATCAACGGAGACGTTATATCAAATATGATATATATGGCAAACAAGGGACGACGACATAGTTCAAGATTTGATTTCCATGGAAACTATGCATTATTTTCTTCCATACAACAAGTTTAACTTAAGAATGTAAACATGTCATGAGTGATGTTATATATTTGACTCGATCCCAAAGAAAGATGACAATAATTTATTTATCTCGATTATATAGATGATAACCACGGAAAACGTCATATGCATGATATGAAAGGTAAATCGTTTAGGCTATTGCATATTTGAGGCTATACCGCTCATAAAATTCCTCATTCTCTCCCAAGAAACGGTGTCGATTTTTCACGGGAGGTTGCATGTGTTTTCCATCTCTGTTTGCGTGACAACTATGTCGAGTCATGTTTGAACGCCCATAATATAGAACTTCATTAATTTTGGTAATGGTGATGGCACATTGATAACGATAACATTCGACGTTAAAGTTGAAAATCCAATTTGGGAATGGAGAGCCACTTTCCCAACTCGATAATTTTCTATCCTTGCTTCCATATTATTTATTTGATTACGGGGTTAAAGAAATCCAAAGGCTCTTTTACCACCCTTAACAATTGCATTTTTCCAACAAAAACTATTACACGCAATGTGTGGGACTTATAGGAGAACAATTCCTCTTTTAACAATTGACATTTGTTTAGTTTTTAAACAATTCCAACCATCTCTTTATGATGTAGGGATATTTTGAGAAGCGAAAGTTTTTTTAATTTCTTCTTTGAAGTTCATGTATTTTGAAAATCAATCTTAAAATTCGAATCCATTAGAATTGACATTGTTGCAAGAGTCCTCTTAAATCATATAGAAGTTATTTTGAAAATTATCTCTTAAATAATGATTTTTCTCCGTAAAAAGTTCAAAATTATTTCTTATAATATTTTATGTGAAATATTGAATTTGTGCTTGTGTCAAATGGAAAGAAACCAAAGGTATATAAAAAGAGTCATCTATGATGGTTTGGCCGACAATTATATATCAGAACCATATCATTTTAATGATGACGACCAAATGGGTTACTGTAATGTAATTGAGCTTTTTTATGAAAATATATTGATGTGCAACAATTTTACGGTTGCGATGTAGTAATGACCTCTAGGGAGGTTAAAGTTTTAGTAAAGAGCTACAAATATATAATGTCATGGAAACTTACATTTCAATATCTGCAAAAAAATAATCGTGGCTCAATTCCTTTTATATTCAAAGAGGATATTGATGTATACAAATTTCATAAATTTTGTCTTGTTTTTGAGTATTGTGTTACTTATGGTGTAATATTGTGAATTACAATCTACTATCTAAGATTATGAATGAAAACTTAAGTTGTTGTAACTTAATATATATTTTAAGTTTTCATTCATAATCTTAGATATTAGACTCTAATTCACAATATTACACCATAATACTATACATACATACATAAGATTTCCTAAACCTTGTTTTCTCATATAAAATCATGTCAATGCTATCACTTTTCGTAGAGAACTTAAAAGGTTTGAGATAATCCTTTGATTGAAGTAAAAACAAAAAAGCCATGTAAGGGAGTTTACGTCGTGGTTATGATTAGTACTAGTAACATCATCCATTGGTGCTTGTAAGAAAACAAAGGTTCACCATATGCTTTGGGAAATCTTATATATATATATTTTCATATAAAATCATGTCGATGTTATAATTTTTGTAGAAGTTAAAAGACTCGAGATAATCCTTTGATTGGAGATGAAAACAAAAAAACCATGTATGAGAGTTTACATCATTCATAAGAAATATAAAATGAAATGAAATGAAAACTTTTAACGTCCACGAGGCTAAAAATAGCCTATGAGACAATAAAACCAATTTCTTTTAATTTCATCAATTCTGATCTTCTTTTGTTAATCTTGATGATGAAGTCCCCCATTTTAGCTATCAACTCCTCACATAACCTGTAATGACAATGTCGTGAAATTGATTGCATATCTTGAATGAATGCCATTATAAGCATTGCATTCTATAAAAATAATTTTTCGATTCCACGGCCATTCGAACGAAAATCATAGTGTCTCTTCCCATTTTTCGTTAAAGCGTTTTCCATCGACTGCTCATACATAAATTGCTTATCCGCCTTTCACTACTACTCATAAACCAACCAACTTTCTTTTTGCTTTGTTTTTTTCTTTTGGGCCTTTAAGGGCATGGTCCCATAAAGGGGTTTATACTCCTATTTTCTTGTAGTAGAAGATCCCATGCTTATTTTTAAAGTCAACTACAGGAAATAATAGAATCTAGGTTTAAAAAATAGGAGCTCCACTTTTTTAGCCCCCTAAACTTAAGCGGTGGCTGGAGAGGGGGGGTTGGGAGTTTCCCCCTACAGTTTAGGGTTGATAGAATCTAATATACATTCCTGCCATTATTTTTGGTGATTTTAGAGAGAAATATGATTTTATTTTCTTATAAATAACCATAAATATCCAATGGGATCCTATAATATCTCAGCAGGGATTGTTGAAGAAACTAATAAAAATCATGAGACCTTAAAACTGTTAAAATGCTCCTAAATTTTGTCAACAGCACCCGCTGAGATATTTAAGGAGGCCCCTTCCATGGGACCACGCCCTAAGAAAATGGATGACACTTTTCCTATGTAGAACAAATTATGAAGTCTGCAGGGTAAAAATAAAAAAATTGCAGAGGGGAAGACTTTGGTGTTGAAGAAAATGCGCGGGATTTGATCATTTTACAGAATGACTCAAAAGAGGAGGCGTAGCAATGGAGAAGATAATGCAGAGGAAGATGAGAGACACCATGTAAGAATAAATGAAGCACAAGAAGATCGTTCAAACAACAAAAAGAGGCAACGAGAATCGACTCCTGAACCTCAAGACAGTGGCCTTCTTCCATTGGCTGCTTATGGCGAAGACGACGACGAGGATGAGTATGACGATGAAGAGAACGAAAACGGCGTAGGTCTTCATCAGAGGCGCCACCGCCTGGTTGAAATTCGCAAGGATTGCCCCTATTTGGACACTGTCAATAGACAGGTACGCATGATTTTATTCTCAATTGAAAACTCTTTTCTTCTCAAATGAATGCGAAATCTCCGTTTTTTCTTAGTTTAAAATTTTACTCTCCTCGATAAATCCTACTTGATACTCCGGTGCGGTGTAATCTTCATTAAAATTAGGGGTGACAAGAAGGATTTAAACTGCGGTGGCCCCTGTTAGCACGACACCTCAAACCCTCGTCTTTATTACCATGTAGCATAAACCTAGACTGTGTTCGGAAAATTCGTAAACCTGGGTCAAGCTGGAATGTAACTCATAATGGATACACCACAACCCCACCATATATTCGCCCTCAATTTCAGTTAAGGCTGGGCTGCCTTAGACCGCGGTGCCCCTACTAACACTGCCCCACAGGCCCTCATGAAGATGAAATGAAAGATTTTAATGACGTCCACGAGACTGAAGAGTCTATGGGACCAAAAGCTGAGACTTTAAGATGAATTCAGACTCTTTTCAATATCAGATCTTCTACTGTGAATCTTGAGCACAAAACCCGCGATCTTTTCAAGCCTTGTTTCTTCGAATAACTCATTTAATCTGTCCACCTTCAAGTCATTTTCGTACCAGATACGAATATCCTCATAAGCTGAACACTCCATGATGAAGTGCCATTCTGTCTCAACCACCCCTTTGCTGCAGAAAAGACAAGTTCTCCTTTCCCAATCCTCCTTGGGTATAGTCCATCTACCGGTTTCACATCGAAGGTGATGCGATCCAGTCCTCATTTACGCAAAATGATAGTACATAACAATACGCTGCAGAAATATGAAATGCATGAAGTATAAAAATTCTTTTAATCAACATCATTTTACATGTTATATTTTTCTATGTATGCTGGGAGCTATGTGAACCTGGGTTATCACAGTAGCAAGCACTTCAATTTACTGCAAAACAACAACTCAACAGATGCTTATACATTCAGCGGCGATCTTGCCCTTGTCCTGAATTAGGTGGAAAACAGTGCTTTCTGAAAATTTGATTTTGTTGTTTATAAAGTAATATTGTACTGATATCTATAGGGCAAAATCTGAAGTATATAATCAATTTGACTGGTTTCAGGAATCCGTATTTATTGAATAGACACATTTCAGGTCACAATTGCCATGGAGAGAATAGTTGTTGCAGAACATAGGGTGGGTGATGAAATAATCAGATCATATCGAGAATGACAAGATGTCTATCTGTAATTGCTATTCTCACCATGACAATCCAACACACTCTGATTTATTCTTAAGAAGAGTTAACAAGAATCATGCCTTGAAATGTCAATTCGGTCAAAATCGATGCAACTGTCCCAGAAGAAACTTTACACAAAGAAACAATGAAAGGGGTTGCAACTATCCCAGAAAAAACTTTACACAAAGAAACAAGCTGCAGAGGTCTGAAATTTTTTAATAGTTTCAAAAGTATAGTGAACCCTCAAGATCAAAATTCATCTCAAAAAGGCAAAATAGAATAACCACAATTGAAAACAACCTTCGTAAATGTTTGGCTTCTGTAGGAAGTTTTTCTCTGAAATGCTGGTGGATTTTTGTAGGAAGTCTTTGTTGTGTATGTCTACCTGTTTCTCTTGCAGAGGAAATGGACGGCGATGTTTTTTTAGATTAGCCACTTGGAGATTTGATTCGAGTGATCTTAGTTCTCATGTTTGTTATGTAACTTTATGTTTGCAGGTTTTAGATTTTGATTTCGAGAAGTTCTGCTCAGTATGTCTTTCAAACCTGAATGTCTACGCTTGCCTTGTGTGTGGAAAGTACTATCAAGGCAGAGGTCGGAAGTCCCATGCCTATACTCACAGCCTTGAAGCAGGTCACCATGTCTATATCAATCTCCGCACAGAAAAGGCTTATTGCCTTCCAGATGGATACGAAGTCAATGATCCTTCGCTAGATGATATCCGGCATGTCTTAAACCCAAGGTCAGCACATACTTCATTTTTTAGCTTTCCTTGGATCGGATTTTTATGTTGTTTTTTCTTACACAATTATCCTCAGTTGCTCTATTACATTACCCTTTGTCTCTTTTCATATTGATTATTTCTCTGTGCTTGTGGATTTCAATTTTTGGGGTTAAAATTACACGCATCATCTTTTCAGAAAATAAATCCCTAGGTTTTTGGTTATTGGAAATTTAACTGTAGAAACAAAACATTTGACTGTGTTATTCTCTGGCTTTGTTGGAATGCTAGAAACCTTTGACTTGTGGGTCTCAATTTTTGCCGGAATATGGAGGATTTAATATGATTGCAGACTGGGGTTGCTGATTACTCATGTGTTTCAGCCTTAAGGATATATATGAACTTTTATTTATGCCCAATTTTTGTGCGTATTAGCATGCATGATAAGTTTGGTGGCTAGGTACTTTTTGTTTCTTTACATTCTCCTTCTGTTTTCTGCAAGTTCTATTGGGATGCCCTTATTTTTTCCTTAAGCCACATATTAGCGAGATTACTACTACCAGCTTGACAACACTGTGTTGTTCTGTACTTTGTTAGGTCAATGACATTAAACATATGCAAATAGCATGTCGGAGAGCAGGCAAACCATCATGCTTTTGAAAAACTAATATCCTTAAGCCTGAGGAATGTGACCAAGATTTCAATGATTCTTATATAATGTTTCTCTTGCTTTTCCTCAATCCCAGCTATTCTGAATCTAAAGGGAACGTACACTGAGAGAGCATGGATTAAAATGTTTTTTTAACATGACAAAAGGTTGTTGAGCACAAGATAATACTGAGAGGGGGTGAATCAGTATTATGATATTATTTCAAACTTCAATACTTAAACTTAGATCTATAATCACGAGCAATGTGAATATATCAAATCAATCAAAGAACACAAAACTTAATGCAAGTAGACATAGATATACGTGGAAACCCTTTCGGGAGAAAACCACAGAGAAACTTCTTTCTTTATATATATTTCTCAAAAATTTGTAGGCACCAACCTACTGAGACACCAATCCCCAAATTACAGTTTTGTAGGCACCAACCTACAGGAGCACCCACCCCTTTTGCTAAGCACCAACTCAACAAGAGACACCAATCTCTTCGAATATGAAGGCATCAACCTTTCGTACAAAATTTGCTTTCCACTTTTGAACTTGTTGCTTCCTCAACAAATAATGGAAAATTCTTCTTACTTTTAGATTTGCTGTTTTAAAATTCTACCCTTATGCTTCCTCTTCTTCTTCTTTTTCCTTAAGATATTCAACTTGAATCCATGCTTAATAAGTCTCATATGAATCTTCTTATATAGCCTTTCGTACCTTTTCGAAAAGACACATCATTCCAACCAACACAACCTTTCCATTAACACAACTTAATTAAGTGCATTAGTCGGCTAAAACCAAAGAATAATTAATGCAGCCCATAATTATTAAATGCACATTAATCAATGCAATTAACCACTTGATAGGAGCGCTGCCCCTCCTTAGACAAATCACTGTTATCATTAAATCGCTGCCAGCCATCATTAAATCTTCTTTTTCACCATAAAACATTGCATATGAACACCTTAAAATGCGGATATCTCTCTCTTATGTATAGCTGTGTATATCTCGCTTATACCATGATAATCCTCATGCAAAAATGCTTCTTTTCATGTATTTAAACTTTCGTTTTCTACCCTTCTATACTGCTGGTTATTTCCATTACTTTCTACCATTTCCGTCAATAATTCCGTTACTTTCTGACAGATTTCCGTTTACCAGTTCAGCACCTCTTTTGACATCAATGACAATATTTCCAACAAAGGTTTTTAAATATTCATGACTCACCACCAAGCACAAGGCATCCTTAAAGAGTAGTCAAAATTCCAAGTCTTGAAGGCTGGCAAAGGAAGAATTGTGACATGGTGCAATAGGTTCAAATGCTTGTACAATATGAGAGGGAAAACAAGTGCCATCATAGCTAATGACACATAACAACTTTGGAGACAGTAAGACATAAAAAAGTCAACTTGTATCGGGACCAGGATTCTTGACAAGTTATGGTGGAGACAGAAATGTTATTTTCTTTCCATTTGTCAGCTAATTGTAGACATTCTTTGATTTGTGTCATAGACACTCCTTGTTTTGGAGATGTTGATGAGGGCATGGATGTCTCAATTGAGGAAATTCAAGAGGCTGTGATGTGGTTTGATCAGCATAAGAAGCTACACAACATTGTTTTGAACAAGTGGGACAAAATCAGCATTCATTTACATACTTTGGCACATGCAATACATCCAAAGTATCATTATACATACGACTTGGCTGACTTTGGAAGCAAGTGAAAGTCATAAACAAAGTGGCTTTTGCAAATGATTTTAGAGGTCACAATGTGGCCTTACTTCTAGGAGAGCAATTTGTTATGTTGGCTGAACGGAGTGGAGCATGGTCATATGGATGAACTCACAGATAGAGGGAGTATGAAAACCACAAAATGGTGGCCCTGTTATGGTTTTGAAAGATCTAAACTGTAATCCATTGTCATTTGTGTCCTTCCTCAAGTGACGTCTTCTTTAGCAGCACAAAGAAAATGGAGCACATACCGCCCTATTTATTCAGCAAGGAAGAACAAGTTGGGGTCTTCTGGGTAGAACGGTTAATTTTTGTGCACACAAACCTTCGCCTCATTTCCTCCCCAACTTAGAAGTACATAGAAGGTTGTCACTATTTGTGGGATCTAAACCTTGAGGAATTCAACATTGTTCAACCTCTTGGGATTTCTAACTCTGACCTAGGAGGAATGTTTTACGATGAATTTTGCATGGGACAATTGTCTTCAGTAGTTGGAGGAGATTTTTTGGCATCTTCTTCAACATCTGCTTCTGTATGTATTTCTTCTCATGGCTATCATTTGGTAATTTAGAGGACGTGCATTACAAGTGATATCAGAGCTTCGTTTGGGCAATAGTGTGGGTAAAATCCCAATTTGGAAGAATTGCCTATATCTTGAACACCATTTGTGAATCTTTTTAATGTGACTCTTCGAGTTCAGAAATCAAGAAATCATGAAATTATAATCATTTTTTGGAAGTTGCGGATTCATTCAAGGAAGGTAAAAATTTCAGTTTGTGTGATCCGTTTTAAGGCAAGCAGATTTGGTGTTTTTTCATAAATTTGCTCTACATGCCTTCATTTTAACTAATTTCTTTACATTTTTGAAAAGCCCAAATTTTTTTTTAGGGGTTTGCTCTTTACATTTTCTAATTTAAGGTCGACTTTAGTCTGAAATCATCCTATCAAAGTTGGTGTAAGGTGAAAATCAAATTCTACTCTGTCTAGCCTCAACATGACGAGTACTTAAATTAGAGTTTGGGTAAATAATTGATACACACCAGAGAAAACTCCTTATAAAGATGAATTAGTGTTAGGATTAGGTGATATTTCGATATGATGTTTCCTTTGTTGGATCATCACAAAGGGTGCCAACTTGAGTATAATGTTCACGACATACAGTTGATAAGGCCAAGATTGAGTACCGATTGGATGAGCTTGAGAAGAGACTCGATCAATTGTTGAATTTTCAAATGAGTGTGAAAACTCAACCACATGTCACTAATGATCAAGGTGACCAACCTACGATGATTGCGGCAGAACCATGTATTGTGGACCCCAAAAGTCGATATTAGGGGTTCGCTCTTTACATTTTCTAATTTAAGGCCGAATTTAGTCCAAATCATCCTATCAAAGTTGGTCCAAGGTGAAAATCAAATTCTACTCTGTCTTGCCTCAACCTATTGCTTGTATTAGGATATGAATAGCCGACTTGTGGCTTACCATATCATTTTATTATATCATTTATACTTTCTCATCTTAGTAGGTCGGCCTTGGTGATGGCCATAACATATGAATATTATATATAGGGGATCAGTAGAAAGTAGTTCATCATTATTGAGCATTTGAGTATTATTGATAGTTTGAGGTTGCCCCTCGAAGTGGTGAAGCTATTCTAATTGCATATTGGGATCATTATTCGGAATATTGGTTATTTGGTGTTATATTTCTTCTCATGATCTGAATTATACAAGTAATTTCATTACAAGTGGTATCAGAGCTGCGATCTGGGCCAAAAATTAGGCAAAAACCCTAATTTTTGTTTCCGCCATATATTGCGAACCAGAGCGAATTGGTGGGAGATATTTTTACTAGAGTTGCGAAACATTTCAAGTAAGGTTCCTTGAAAATTTCAGACTTTTTGATTTATTTTGCAAAAGTTATTACAAATTTAGGGTTTTTCATAAAATCGCTCCCTAGGGTGCAAATTGTGGAATTTTTTCAAATTCGTTACATTTTCGGAAAGAAAAAATAAATTATTTGGGGTTTGTTCTTTAAGTTTTTTTATATTTGGCCAAATTCTTATCGAAATCCGAAACCCTAAAATTTGACCGTGATCCCTACATCCTACTATTTTGGGGCATCATGGCGGGGCCTTCCACAAGAGGAAAAAATAATCCCATCACTCCGGGTAAAACACCAGAAAAGGATGAGATAGTAGTTGAGGAGTTGGAGATAGAAGATATAACTACAGATTCCTCAGGGTTAGGGTTTACTTCGACAGACCATAAAGTAAGCCAACTTGAGTTTAACCTGAGAGACCTCGAATCTCGGGTGGCCAACAAAGAAGATGTGGATAGGATTGGACAAAGATTGGAGGAGTTCATGCAAAATTTAGTACGCATATGATGGGTAATCATACTTATGTCAATCAAGGTGGATCCTCATGTCAACATAATAGACACATGAGCCAGAGTGGTTCTTCGAGTGTGCACAATCCAAATACGAGCACTCTGCAGGCCCGTACTATGTTTCCAAAAGTGGAGATGCACAAGTTTGATGGAAAGGATCCACTCAATTGGATCAACCAAATGGAGAATTTCTTTGAACTACATCAGATTCCATCAGGACAAAAGGTGACCATGGCATCTTTGTATCTCGAACCTGACCAATTCGTCTGGTATCGATGGTTATGTGCTCAAAGGCAAAAGAGTGGTCTCAATGTTACATGGACAGTCTTCACTGAAGAGTTGCAATTACACTACAGTTCTAGTGTGTCAGATAATTACTTCAGCCAATTAGCAAAGTTGAGGTAGACAGGATCTGTTCAGGATTACATTCATCACTTCCAATACCTTTCTCTGCGGGTGGAAAATATTACTGAAGAGAATCTAAATGACCTATTTCTTGGGGTCTTAAGGATCACATTGAGCATGAGGTGCATATGTTTAATCCTCATAAGGTTTCTGATTCGATGATTATGGCAAGAAGGGCAGAGGAGAAATTTGTTTCAAGTAGGAGACAACATTTCACTTATACCAGAGATCGCAATACCTTGGCCCCAAAGACTTCGGCCAGTTAGATTGACAACTGTTGGTTGTCAAAAAGGATTTTGTTGAGAGCAACGGTCAAGGGACAAGAAGTCCCTCCTCTTTAATGGGAGAGGTTCCCTTATTAAAAGCAAAAACCTATTTACACATGTACGAATATAGTTTTAACGTGGAACTTTGGATATCATGAAAGTGTTTTAAAATAGAATGGGTCATCAATACAAAAGTACAGAGGAATGAAGTAATGGAAATGAGCAGAAAGGCATTCTCTAGAACTATAGATAACAAAATAATTCCTTATGCATGCCAGAATAAAATTATTTGGAATAAAACCATTTGCATTTGAATCAATAAGATGCTATCACGAGACAAAGTTCCAGAAATAACATCCACAAGAATACAAAGCTTCTTGAAATAATACAGACAAATGATTCAAAAGTATTTAGTGGATAGCAATAAAAGAACAAGATCAGATAGACATGGAAAGAAAGCTCTTTTGTATTGATTGCTTTGTTACTCTTTACACTTTCAAAAATAAGCCAAGTTCTAGCCTTGAAAATGGCGGAGAGAGCCCATTATATAATTTTACAAATCAGTTACACTTGGTAACTACTTCTTTTAACTAAAATGTTTAGTTAAAGGGATGCTTGACGCAAAACCCCAACTAATTACAATAAGCCCGAAATGAGAAAAAGAAGGAAAGAGAAGCTAGGAGGAGAAAACAAGTGCTTATGATTGGGAAGGGCCCACTGACTTGAGGATCCGTTGTCTAAACTTTTCAATGCCTCTGTTATGTCTCTGCCACGTGGAACCGATGTGTTGGCAGTAGCCTGGGTCCAAGATCCCAGACATTTCTCCATCTCTTTATCAAACTCGGTGTGCGTATGATATTCTTTATTAGCTTCCTCAATGGCAGATTGAGAGAGCAAATTTCCTTTATCTTCTCTTTAGTAATGGAGTCCTCCTTGAACAAGTTTTCCTTGACAAAAGCCCTGAATTGAGTCTTAATTTCTTGGAGGGAGAAAGGCACACCTGAAGTCTCATCGTGGAGGTGACAGTGAATATCCTTGAAAGCAGATACCACCAAAGTCTTGAAAGCCTCTCCTTTCTGCCAACTATTCCTTAATTCTCCCAAAGCCTCCTCCAACACTTTGATTTTCCACTCCACGCTGAATACCCATGACTTTGACAAATTATCTTTAACATCATCAAAGACCTTACTCGCCATCAATAGATTTTCATCAGTCGTCCCATCAGGCGAAGGTCTACTATGCAGCTGCTCCAAAGTTTGAGTTCTTTATCCATATTTCCAATTGTGGAGGAGAGCTTCTGTTGCAGATTATTTACCTTCTCATTGAGCTTGAAGGCTTCACCAATGAAATTCAACCCTGCAACAATCATGTCGTCCACCATGGCCTCCATAGCTCTCCCATAGATGGAGTACCTGTGTATGTCCTTGATGCTCTGGACTTCATCTTGACTGAGGATCACAGGTGGTGGAAGGGTAGTCAGTGGGGTAGGATCTAGAACTTTATCCTTAGATAACAAAGACTTGATGAAACCAGAAAGTATCTGAGACTGCTCCTCCAGCTGCTCTATAGTCTGCTTGCCCTTTTCTACCCTTCCAATAACCTTGGTCACTTTGTTTCCTGCAGGTTATGGATTTCACTTTCAGGGGTAGACTCTCCCATTGAGATCCTAGAAAGTTCTAGATCAGAGGCTTGCAAATCTGCTCTGGCTTATCAACTTTGGGCTTAGCTATCTCAAGGAATTGTTGACCTTGGGCATCTGTTACTATCCTTGAAGTGGTTCTCACTTTCTTTGCAGGAGCAGAAGGAGTAGTGCCCAACAAGGCCGCCACAACATCAAAATTGGGCCCTGTCAACCGAGAAGAAGACTTCCTCTTCCTACTGTCAACAAAAGGCTGCACCCATGCAAAAGTGGAGGAAGGAGGGGCAAGGGGACCAAGAGTGAGAGAACTCATGGCACTTAGAGTGTTTACCACTTTGTTGCCTCCTAGTAGAGATGTGAGTGGAGCAGATGAGGCTTCTTGGATGGAGGAGTCCGTGGTACTTGGAGGCTCAGTGTTATGAATTTCTTGCTCCTTATCCATTGGGGTTTCTGGAGCTCCTACAAGAACTGGCACTTCACTGTCCTCACTTTCACTGAGAACAATAATGTTCTCTGGCCTTGAAGGTAATTCTGGATGTTTTGACGGGGGGTCTTCCTCAATGGGCTCCTTTTTGACTTCCTTTACCTTCTTCTGATATACCTGAGTGGAGGAGGAAGGAGTGGAGGATTCAGGTTCTTTACTTGATGAAGCAGAGGAGTCCGTACAGGTACCTCTAAACTAGGTGTTTGTGACTCCTTCCTCGGTGTCGAAGTGTCTTTGGAGGAGGATTCTCCTGCATTCTTCCTCAGCTCACGAACCTTCCTGTCAAACCAGACTTTGGTTCTTACTAGGACAGGAGCTAGAATCTCAGCCAAATCATCTTTTTCTCTTTTAAACTAGTCCAGATCCTCTAAAGGAGTATGCTTGATCACAGTATCATACTCATATGACAATAAATCTGTGTTGTCATCTTGAAGCCCTTCAGGAATTTGATATAGGTTAAGCTCTTGTATTAGCTGAAGGGGAAACCTGCCATAATGCCTCCGTCTGGCCTCAAAATCGTCTGCGCAATCGGCCCAGTAGTCTTCAGTGTCTGCCCTGTGGTAGTAGTTGATTTTGAGATTCTGCTCAATGAATTTCTTTAGATCGAAATAGGTTCTGGGCTTGAAGAAGTGGACAGTGATGGGAGCCAGGGCTCTCTCTATGTTCTGGGCATCCAGAGTTTTGCATGTATAGTTCCCCAAAGATATGGGGAAATGTAGACCAGTGATTTTCTTGTCTCTGCAGGTCCTGTGCAATTTGTCCAATTGTCTGCACACCTCAATCAGAGCCATCTTATCATTACAGAATATGGGGAGCTTGAGAGGAGTGCTCTCATAACCGGCTAGCTTGATATAAGAGAACCTTCTGAATTGAATGAAGTAGGCTCCATACTTTGCTATCAGGCTCATGGCTTCATCAGAAAATCTCCTAGCAGTGTCACTCTCTAGAAGCCTCACAATGTACATGGTGAAAGCATCATTCACCCTCCTGAAATTGTGATTGCTAGTGTCCAGGGTGAACTGAGGGCAGTAAGCATATATGGGATCACCCTTCTGAGCATCAATGTATGTGAAACCAAACCATTGTCTGGATGCTGCTAGGGTATACATAAGATAAGAAGTCATGTAGAACTTCTTAGTTTGTTGTACATTGACAACTACTCAGTCAAATTCATGCAGATGATCTCTGCCCAATTGATGTTCTGAGTACCTTCACGACTATGTTGATGAGTGGGCACATCCAGAAGTGGAACTCGCTGTAGAGGGCAGAGCCCATGACACGAGCTAACAGGATTATGAAGTCAGATAGCTCCTCGTTGAAATCAGCCCTAAACAGAGCTTTTGATAGTCGGGATGCCCCCTTCTTAGGGTTCTTCAACCACGACTTTACTACTCTGGCTTTGTATTTCTCCCTGTCTTAATCAAAGAGAGCTTGTGCTTGATTTTGAGAGATTACCACAGAATTGTCCATCTCGGGGATCCTTAGGGCAGTGGCAATGGCGGCGGCATCAAGTTTGGCGATGAGCTCCCCGTGCACATTGGTCAATTCGCTTGTATCGGGGTTGAAGTGGGCTCCGCAGTGAGCACGATGATCGGCACATCAGACCGAGATTGGCGGATCCAAAATTTACAGTTGCGATTTTAGATATTTGTTGTTTGTCGGGTTTTGGATATTTATAGTTGCAATAATATTCACAATTAATGTGAAATAGTGTGAGTTGTCTTGCATATCTATTTTCTAAAGCAATGTTTTTTGCTAAACAATGTTTGGAGTTAATTAATTTGGTGAAACAACATGAATGCAGAAGTAAATATTTGCTTTCAGCTGCCTCCCTCAACCGCCTTGCACTATCAAAATATCTCACTCATGTTATATATTGACCATAATCTTTGTTCCAACTTCCAAACACCATTTCCAGTGATATTTCTCTATTTTTTAACCAAAACAACATATAGACGAGAGGAAGCAGCCTGGAGCGATTCACCTATTCTCGTCATATATGGGCATTATCATTTCATTTTGGTCATATGTGTGTATTAATATTGTATTTGTTTGAGGCCTTAATGATGATTGTTCATTGTAGAACACAATTAATATATTTTGTTTCCTTTAGTTTTTTTCCTCACCAACAGTTATAAATTCATAGAAGCAAGATAATCATATTCACATTAACTACTAGTCATTACCTTCTACAATCCACTTCTGCATGGACTATATGAATAAATATGGACATGCCGACACAAATATACACTTAAGAAGACCTTAACGAGGTGGTATCTAGACATGTGAATGCATGAAAACACAAAGAAGAAGAGAAGAAAAGGGTACATACCTTTGTGTTTTTCAGTGGCTTGAATTTATGGATTTTCCACCAAACCAAGAAGAAATGCAAGGCCGCTGTCATTAATCATTTGTGCCATGGGAGAGGGGTTCGGTCTGTCAACCTGGTCCAAAAATCACCGAAGTCTAGGTGACGAACTTCACTGTCCCCGATATCGGGAACGGAGGACTCGAGCGGAGAAACTCTGCTCCTGGCCTTGAAATTTGATCTTCATACTGACAAAGTGAAAAACAAACTTACAGCTTGAATCCGCGATGAAAATGTAGGGGAAATGGGGACGCGAGCAGATGGTTTCAATTTGCAAGGGCAAGAGCGAATGGCAATGAGAAAGCAGTGTGCAAAAATGCGTAGGGGCAGTCCATTAAATAGCCGTTTAGGAGAGAGAAGGTTATTAAATGCGCATTAAATTCATATATACCAACTCAAAAAGCAACCATCGGGAAGAGCGGGAAAAATTAGCCCGGATGGCCTTTGGTACATTTGGGACATGAGGGACGCGAAAGTGCGATTCGGCCGATGCGGGCAAAGCGGGGACAGAATACACAATCACTTCTGGGACAAGCGAGACCAAAGTACTGGCGCAGTGCAATGCGGTCGACGCGGCGATCGGGGAATAGAGAGCCCAAGTGAACTGGGACAGTTGGAACAAAAAGTTCCGACGGGCCCGCAAGTTAACAAATTTCGGGGAAAGCGGCCGATCGGGGAACAGAGAGCCCTTTGGAACTTGGGACACATGGGACGAAAATGTCCGTCAGACCCGCAAGTTACTCAAATGACTCAAAAAACGCGAAATTTTTCTAACTTTCTCAACTTTTCTCCTTACTAGAACATCAAAGAAAGGTTCTAACTCAAATTTTTATATTTTTAGCTTTCGAAAGAGGGGAAATTTTGAGAGGACAACAACACTTCAACAAATTGAAGAAAAAGAGAAAAAAGGGTTATGTTTTGATTGTGGATGAAATTTGGACCCAAACATAAATGTGCTTTGAAAAGAAGTTGTTCTACATTGATGGGCCTAGTGAAGATGAAGAGAAGGATGAAGATGCAGAGTCAGAGGTCTTGGTTGAGCTAGAGGAGGAGTCAGGAGATCCTCAGCCAACGATCTCATGCCATGCAATTTGTATTAGCACCCCCAAACCCTAAAGGTGGTTGGATTCCTAAAAAAATAGAGGGTCATAGTGTTGATTGATTCAGGAAGTACTCACAACTTTATCAATCATAAGTTAGCAGTGCGCCTAAAATGCTTTTCATTTATCCAGCTCCTGAATGTCAAGTAATGATTGGTGATGGAGGTATTGTTACTTGTTCGGAAAATGCCATAAAGCATTAAGCTTGCCATGGGAGATTACATAGTAAATAGTCCCATGTATACCATTTCTATGGGAGGAGCAGACATTGTGTTAGGGGTTCAATGGCTTACCACTTTGGGAACCATTGAGATGAACTTCCAAGACTTGTTCATGTGATTTCACTCTGAAGGAAGGACTTTTGAGCTAAGAGGCTTAAGAGCAAAGTCTCCACAAATAGTAAGTTCTCATCAGATGCACAAAATGCTAAAAAAGGGTGTAGAGGGATTTGTGGCACAACTCTTTTCATTGGAGGCTCATCATTCTAAGGACATTATACCATCAGATATGCAAGCAGTGTTGGATGCACACTCTGTTGTATTTAAAAATATACCAAAGGGCTTACCTCCAAAGAGAGATCATGATCATGTTATTCAATTATTACCAAGAAGTCAACCGCCTAACATCAGACCTTATAGGTACCCATATGTGCAAAAGAGTGAAATCGAGAAGATTGTACAAGAGATGTTGGAAGCAGGAATCATCCGCCATAGTCAGAGTGCTTATTCTTCTCCAGTAGTGATGGTATGGAAGAAAGATGACATGTGGCGCATGTGTCTTGATTATAGGGAACTTAATAAGTACACAATCAAAGATAAGTTTCCTATTCCTGTTATTGATGATTTGCTTGATGAGTTACATGGTGCTATTTATTTTACAAAGCTTGATCTTCGTTCGGGATACCACCAAATCAGAATCAAGGATGAGGATGTTCATAAAACGCCTTTCTGGACACATGAAGGCCATTATGAATTCCTGGTAATGCCTTTTGGACTCACAAATGCACCTTCTACATTTCAAAGTTTGATGAATTCTATTTTTAAGTCATTCTGCTGGAAGTTTGTCTTAGTGTTTTTCGATGATATATTAATTTATAAAGAAAACATGGGAGGAACATTTGCATCTTTGTAAATAAGGTTTTGGAAACCCTCGAGCAACATTAACTTTATGCAAAAGCCCTCTAAGTGTTCTTTTGGACTCAAGGAGGTTAAATATTTGGGTCACATTGTCTCTCGCTTAAGGGGTTAAAGTGGATCCTAATAAGATCAAAGCCATGATGGAGTGGAAGGTTCCAAAACCCTAAAGAATCTACGAGGATTTTGGGGCTTACAGTTATTACCGAAGATTCGTGAGGCATTATGGAAGCATAGCTGCACCTCTCTCACAACTTTATTAAAGGACTCCTTCCATTGGAGTGAGGATGCAACCAAAGCATTTGAGCAACTAAAGGAGGCCATGTGCACCACTCCAGTCTTGGCTACTCCAAATTTTTCCAAAACATTCATTGTTGAATGTGATGCATCGTGGTGGGTATGGGGCGCGCTCTCATGCGAAGAAGGCCGTCCTATTGCCTTTTTGAGCCACAATTCAAAGGTAAGAATCTTTCCAAGCCGACTTATGAGAAGGAAATGCTAGCCATACTTCATGCAAAGAAAGCAATGGAGACCATATCTCATAGAAGACACTTTAAAGTGAAGACAGATCATGATAGTCCAAATACTTCTTAGAGCAACGTTTATCATCCGAAGAACAACAAAATGGGTCTCCAAAATGTTGGGATATGATTTTGAGATTATCTATAAGGGAAGGAGAATGTAGTCATGATGCTCTGTCATGGAAAGATGACTCAACCGCAGCCTTGTTATGTGCCATATCCATATTACAGAAGATTGGATAGATGAGGCAAGGGCCGAATGGAGAAATGACCCAACCATGTCTCGAAAAATTTGTATTGAAAGGGGATGCTTTATGGTATAAAGATAGATTATACCTATGTAAGAACTCCACTCTTAAAAATATGATTCTATTTGAGCTTCACTCTTCTCCAAAGAGGGGGCACTCTGGATTCTCAAGACTTATCCTCGAGTCAAACAAGATTTCTTCCGGAAGGGCTCAAAGGGGATGTCCAAAATTTGTGGCAAAATGCATGGTTTGTCAGCAAAATAAGGGTGAAACAGTTCGATCCCCAGGTCTTCTACAACCTCTATCTATTCCTAGCCAATGGTGGGAAGAGGTTTCCATGGACTTTATCACAGGATTTCCTAAATCTAAAGGAAAAAATGTCATCATGGTTGTGGTGGATAGACTCACCAAATATGCTCATTTTTGTTCCTTGGCACACCCATTTCTTTGCAAGCACGGTAGCAACAACCTTCATGGACACAGTTTAGAAGCTTCATGGGACACCGAAGATTATAGTAAGTGATCGAGACCCTATATTTACTAGTAATTTTTGGACTGATTTATTCTCATGTTTGGGTACTCAGTTAGCTCGTAGCTCTTCTTATCATCCCCAATCTGATGGCAAACAAAAGTTGTAAATAAGTGTTTGGAGGGATATCTCCGTTGCTTTACGTCAGATAAACAAGCAAGATGGGTCCAATGGTTGCCACTTGCAGAATGGTGGTATAACACTTCCTTCCATACTTCATCTAAAATGTCTCCTTTTTTGGCACTCTATGGGTACCATCCACCATCCATCACATCATCATTGAGAGGACAACCACGGGTTAGAGCAATAGAAGAACACATTCAATATCAACAAGAGGTCCTCTCTAGTCTCAAGGAGAACTTGGTCATGGCACAAAACCGCATGAAGCAATAGGCTGATCAACATCGCACGGAAAGGCATTTTGAAGTCGGTGATTGGGTTTTTGTGCGGTTACAACCATATAAGCAAATGTCTTTGAAACAACAACAAAAGGATAACAAACTTTCACCAAAGTATTATGGCCCCTATCAAGTATTGCAAAAGATTGGTACTGTAGCATACAAATTAGAACTTCCACAATCAACTAGAATACATCCAGTCTTTCATGTTTCTTGCTTGAAGAAAGTAATTGGACAGAGAGTATCAGCCCAAACAATGTTACCTGAGCTCGATGAGGAGGGGAGAGTCATCTTGGAACCTGAATGCATCCTTCAAACACGCACTAAAAGATTGAGGACACGGGTTATTACTGAGTACCTAATCAAGTGGAAGAATATGGACAATGAAGATGCAACATGGGAAGATATGACATTCCCGCAATAAAGACTCAGTGAGCTTCTCAACATTGGGGACAATGTTTCTTTGAAGGGGAAGGGCATGCTACGCCTTAACCTATTGCTTGTATTAGGATATGAGTAGCCGACTTGTGGCTTACCATATCATTTTATTATATCATTTATACTTTCTCATGCTTAGTAGGTCGGCCTTGGTGATGGCCATAACATATGAATAGTATATATAGGGATTGTAGGTAGTAGTTCATCATCATTGGAGCATTTGAGTATTATTGTATGGTTTGGAGGTTGCCCCTCGAAGTGGCAAAGCTATTCTAATTGCATATTGAGATAATTATTCTAGAATATTGTGTTATTTGGTGTTATATTTCTTCTCATGATCTGAATTATACAAGTAATTTCATTACATTTTAACTAATTTCTTTACATTTTTGAAAAGCTCAAATTTTTTTAGGGGTTTGTTCTTTACATTTTCTAATTTAAGGCCGACTTTAGTCCGAAATCATCCTATCAAAGTTGGTCCAAGGTGAAAATCAAAATCTACTTTGTCTAGCCTCAACATGACGAGTACGTAAATTAGAGTTTGGGTAAATAATTGCTACACACCATAGAAAACTCCTTATAAAGATGAATTAGTGTTAGGATTAGGTGAGATTTCAGATATGATGTTTCCTTTGTTGGATCACAAAGGGTGCCAACTTGAGTATAATGTTCACGACATACAAAGTTGATAAGGCCAAGATTGATTACCGATTGGATGAGCTTGAAAAGAGACTCGATCAATTGTTGAATTTTCAAATGAGTGTGAAAACTCAACCACATGTCTCTAATGTTCAAGGTGACCAACCGACGATGATTTAAGAACCATGTATCAGGGACCCCAAAAGTCGATATTAGGGGTTCGCTCTTTACATTTTCTAATTTAAGGCCGAATTTAGTCTGAAATCATCCTATCAAAGTTGGTCCAAGGTGAAAATCAAATTCTACTCTGTCTTGCCTCAACATGACAAGTACGTAAATTAGAGTTTGGGTAAAAATTCATACACACCATAGAAAACTCCTTATAAAGATGAATTAGAGTTAGGATTAGGTGAGACTTCAGACATGATGTTTCCTTTGCTGGATCACAAAGCGTGCCAACTTGAGTATAATGTTCACGACATACAGGTTGATAAGGCCAAGATTGATTACTGATTGGATGAGCTTGAGAAGAGACTCGATCAATTGTTGAATTTTCAAATGAATGTGAAAAGTCAACCACATGTCACTAATGATCAAGGTGACCAATCTGTGATAATTGAAGAACCAGGTATTGTGGACCCCAAAAGTTAAGGACCAAATGCTAAAGATGAGGTGGATGACGCTATGCAGGATAATGTAGAGGCACAAGAGAATTCTTAGGATGGAAGCCATGTAGAAGCAGAGAGAAAACTGTTTGTCATGAATAGATGAGGCTGTAGGTGGCAACGTGTAGGCCTGTGGAGACACAACCACAGCTAAGAGGAACACAATTGAGGTTAGCTTTGACTTAGAGACATTGGAGGATGAAGATGTGAGAAAGTTTAAGAAGTTGAAGGGAAGGAAAAGAGAGTTCTTGGAGATGGTTGGAAGCAACTACAAAGAAGATAATGCATTTGAAATTTTGAATATTTGTTGGGCACATGTAGGAGAAAAGAATGGTGAGAGTGACACCATTGATGATTGAGGGAAAGGATCTTGAATCTGTGTTTTGTGGTAATTGACCTCCAAAAATTTGCAATTATTGATGATAAGAATGGCAGTTGAGTTTTTGGCCAGAGATAAATGGAGGGATGAAAATGTCAATCACACATGTTTGATGAGTTATAGAATGAACGGGACAATTTGATAAGGGATAACGCACATATCAAGACTATGGAAAAGAGGGTTGTGAGGCTCAACATGCAAATTATAGAGGGGAGACGTAGGATTTTGGATGGTGAGCATGTGGAAAGGCTAATAACATTGAATAAGTTGGGAATAGCTCTAGACGGTCTCCTAAAGGAAACTCGTCATGTGCAACTGATTGAGGACAAAGTGTGAGCAAAAGTGGGAGAATTATTTAAGTAATTTGTGTTGAAACTTGACTGCCTACATAAGGAACTGAAGAATATAGGGTTGGTGGTGGCAAGATTGCAAGACATGGATGAATTCATAGATGTTGGGTTGAGAAATGAGCAAGATACAATACGAGAAATAAAGGCATGCATATTTACTAATAAATCTCTATAGAAGCTTCCAAGGATGGTCAACATTGAAGACAACGTTGGTTTGAAGGGGAGGAGTATGTTACATTCTTAACCTATATCATGTATAGAGATATGTGTGGGCTGATGTATGGCTTACATAACATTTATCTTTGCATTCATTAGTTAATTGTCCTCAAGGGTGATCTAATTAGGATGAACGGGTGCGACCCTACGACGTTATACCTATATATAAGGATGAATAAAGCTCTCCCACTTCATCATCTGTCAATTATTGTCATATTGTAAGGTTGTGGAGGTTGCCCCCTCGAAGTGGCTCAGTTCTATTCACCATTCTGCTATTTTTCCATTTATATTGATGTAATTCCATTACAGGTCATGCAAGCATGGACCTCACGGTCAGTTATATGTATGCACTCAGATGTGATCAGTAGGGTTCGTAATTCAGCCCTACTGGCTTTATATCAAAACAAGCTAGCAGTCATAACTCAAACCAGTAAGGTCATCACAACCCATATCAGAGTATCATATTTTTCACATTATCATAATCATGGGATCTACAACATAGCTTCAGTGCATAAGATTGTATAAGCAACCGACATGAAGTGACAGTCCCACTAGGGCGCTTCAGGTCATAAAATCTGATTAAGAAGTTTAGGCTGTTTGGCATCTCTCATGTAGGAAACCAGTAAATTATGATAAACATTTAGTCATAATGCAGATATATGTAAATACACAGCCCAAGCATTGTCACTGCATCTCAAGACTACTTCAAGATCAGATGCTGCTCATATGACTGCTGTACTCAATGCAAAACATACTCAAGCGCATGTACAGGTAATCTAACAAGTCCTCATCTGGTTCTGAGTTCAAATTTACACCATTCTTCAGTCTCAAACAAAATGTGTTTAGGCTACAGAATAGACTTCATTTGTCTTACTAAATTTAGCGTAGGCACGAGGTGAAAAGGACCATATTATATAGTATAGCCCCGTCTGGTCAAGTAATGCAATTAAATATACAGAGTCATCTAAAGAGATTAGGTAGTATATCCCTGTTAATTCTGTTCAGTGTTACTATGCCATCCCGGCTTAACACCTCTTCACTGCTCATAGTAAACTATAAGGTGTCAGAGTCATCATGCTGGTTGTATTACTGGATTTAGATAGATTTCAACACTAATCAATGAACATGCCATGGTTCAGGTCTCATACAAGATAGGTAACCTTCTAAACAATTTGAGTAGTCAGTCTCCTGAATACACACGATCCTCTATATTGAGGTAAACTTTTAGTTACCACCATGAAGCATGGGTCAAAGCACACACACATATATCACAGTCACCATGCAATTTCTGGAACACCATTCCATACATTAGACCATAATATAGTTCAAAGATAAAATAGGGCGTCCAAACCCACAGTACAGTCCTAATAGCAACCAGATCTGTAATTAAACACCAACAAGGAGTATTATAACCAGGTTTCTACAGTCAAACATTGCCATACAAACCAGTTTATGTTACAATCTAACAACCTCCAGGCATATATGATAAAGTAGTAATCAATTACAAGGTTCAAATCTGTCAAAGGTAGCTAGACCAAACAGTCATAAGTTCCTCATGTCCATGGTAGCCATGCATTGACTTGCTTAAGCAGACAGGAGATTACAGTATTGTCCAAATTACTCCATACAGGCATGCACAGATTGAGGAAGGGCTTGGTTACAGACAAAACTGTGCATATGTGGGTTTCAAATCATCTATACAAGGTCAACGGTAATTAGAACCAAATACCCTTCATCATATGCATGCATATGTCATCATTAATAGTCTAGGTCTAAGAGAGATAATCAGACTTCTATCACTATGTCATGTTCAAAACCACTTATAGAGTCTAGACTAGGTTAAACACCTGGTGGTTTCAATTTGATTGTGCAAGGTGCAATTTCCCATATACTCTTGCCCTGAAGAGATTTTTTTAAAACATGTTACAGTCCATCCTGACTGGGAGTAAAGGCTTAAGAGACAGGCCAGGGTTTCATTTCTTCCTGTAGTATTTACTTTTGAAATGTACAGTCCCAACAGGGTTCCCAAAAATTCCTTCAAGAAAATATGGCTCATGGCTAGGGTTTAAAACATTACTCCTGTCAGGGAGAGGAAACTTTAAACAGTAAAACAGCACTATATGAAGTAGGTACAGAGAATGACCTAACTGAGCTACATGATACTCTTTAAGTGTATCCAACAGATTTTACAGCCAATAGATATCTCAACCAATCTAGTGTTTGGGGTTTTCACACATAATGCACTATCCCTATTTCAACTCTTTCTGGCATTATATGTCATTAATGAAAACAAAATATACATCTCTTTCACACACCCTACAGTGAGAAGGGTTAGAAGAAAAGAAGTACATGGCCGAGAATAAGGCAGGTTGCAAGGATTGTAAATAGCTTGGAGATGCCCCCAGGTTGAATCCTTGAGCTTCAAATCTTCCAACTCTCTACCACCAAATGTCAAGACCCAGAAACACAGATTCCAACTCCCAACTCTGCGTGTGTGATGGCTCTGAAACGAGTGTTCCCATATATAACACCCCATCTTGCTCTTTACTGTAGTTTGCATTACCCCCAAAAATGGATTTTCTGTGTTAATGCCTTGTGTGAGGGCTTTTAAGATCCATGATTCCTTTACAATCTGTTATATATAATTGCATGTTCTGCATCTTATGGAATACTGTCATATTTTGCCAGAAATAGCTCCTAAAAAGTCATTCAACTCCCTGTTTTACCTGAGACCAGGGTTTCCCTGATGATGCTTCAAACCATGCAAGAACCCTCCCTGAAATTAAGGCTTTCAAAGGCTATGCATGTCAGCCTTACCTAGCATTTTAGGGTTTCTTTGAAATCTTCGTGCTATTACCTTTTTATATAAGGTTTTCTTGACTAGGTTGATACTAATATAGGTTCTATCACCACAATGTGGTAATTTGTTTGATGATATCTGAAAGGGATAATAAGATGGAAGTATTAGTATGCCATGCAAGTTCACGACCCTACGGAGTCCACAGTGGTGTTAATTTATTAATTAAAAGTAGTGGCCATCATATAATGGTCTAGCAACATGTAAGTGAAGGGTCTATTGGTCTGCAGATGCTCCCCACCCACTCTTAGCGCTAGAGATGTTGGTCTCTGCAAGAAAACGGCCGGCACGTGAGCGTAGACAACAATAGGCAAAGCTCCCTGTAAACGGGCAGGCCGTAGCCTCTCTTGAAAGGAGGGTGTGGGTGAATCGCTTGCGTGCGGGGTCTCCCCAATGTTAACTCTCACCAGGTTTTGGTGGTCATGGATATTTGCCGGGAATAGCTAAAGACGGCTTATGTTAGTTGTTATTGTTTAGAGGGTGTTTACTGGTTCATACCTGATGTGGAGACTATGGCTTGAGAAATCACTCACAAGAATCAGTTTTAAGGATTCTGCAAGCAAAACAAACTGATTAGAACATGTTTCATAGCCTATTCAAAGCACATAAGTCACTATAGATGTTCAACTGTTAATTTCACTCACAATCACTTATGATTAAGCTTTATAAAAAAAATTCAAGCTTTAGTCCTATGTTAATCTACTTTAACAGGGGTTATAAAAACTGCAAAAGATGAGAAGGGTAGGGAGAAAAGATAAATAAGAAGCAGGCTGCAATGTGCTCTTCAATCCATTTGAATGCCAAGATCCAATAACCATGCCCACATTCACCCCCGTATGCACTTGATCAAGACACAAGCATGTGCAAGAGTTTGAGGGAATCAACTAGGAAGCCAAGAGGTGGGCACAATGCCGTCGGGCGTGCAAGAAGTGTGCTCGAACTCCACTAGTTGCTGACTTGAAAGATATTGCAAACAATAAACAATAATGGGATCTTCTAACATTCAGTTGAATTAAATCAAAGCATTTACATTGCTAACTTAGGCCGAAAACTTGGAAAGCAAAGTGAGACAAGGCAAATGCATAAAGACTCAAAACCTTTTTATTCCAAATTTGAGGACCTTTACCAAGTTTTTCAGCTCGGTATTTATAGGAAAACCCAAGCTGGACAATGTTTACAAATATTAATGGCCGCAACCTACATCATAGCCCAAATTTGACAAATCAAATGCAAGGTGGTTGCCCTTTCAGGTTGAATTGAAGGCCAAGTGGGCTTCTAGAAGTGTTTGCCATCTGATTATTCCTTGCAGTCCGGAAGTTCTTCCTTAAATGCTGCTAAGTCTTACAATAAGCTTGGATCGAAGTGACATTGAATGTTCTATGACATGCATGGAAGCTTTGGATGTAAAAGTCAAGCTCCTCATCAAGCCTGCCACCTTGCATCTGACATGGCATGTCCAGGGCTGCGTGTTTGATTGCCCAAGTCTTGCAAGTGGGTGAGATCAAAGATTTTTAACAAAGGTGTTAGGAGTTGTAACTTTGACGATTATGGGAGGCAAATTTTGTTTTCTAGCGGACTGGCACTTTGTCGTGTAGCGCATCAAGTCATGCGTGTACGGTGTGCGCAGGCTTCATGATTCAAAGTACTTGGTGCGCGCTTGTTTTTAGCACATTGGTACCGGGTTCCTTTGGTTCCTTTGTTGTGCATGATCACTTATATCTTTGCGTTTGGTGGGGTCTTTAATGAAATTGTGCAGCCTTTGTATCCCTTTGTGTGCTTATCCAAGTGTGGTTTTATTGGTGTGGCATAAATGCGCATTCCATTCTCGCGTGCACAAAATAAAAGGCGAGGAGTTAGCATTCTTTCACAACTTTTTAAGATAGACAAATATACTAACAATGTGGGACGCCATTTTTGTGCATGTCTTTTCTTTGTTCCTTCGTGTGTGTAAGTGTTCGCTTTGATGGTTCATGGTCTTGCACATGCGCGAAAGTGTGATTGCGTGCAAAGGTGACCGCAAAACCATACTTAGAAATTTCTTGAACACTCCCTTTGTGTAGTCTTTCTAGGTATTGCTAATGCGTGTGTAATACCTAGGGAACATAGATTTCAAGAAATCAAGTGTTAGGTGTTAAATGTGCCCAAGTGGGCGATGTATCATATAAAACATGCCCGCGCTGTAGGCTCATAAGGTCAGTGGGAAGTCAGAAAGCGTAAAATTTTCCTAGGGGCTATCCATAAAGTTTTGGGGTTATGTGTAGTGTATGGAGGGCCATGGTATAAAGGAATCGTAATGTGCGGGCTTCTTGGTAAGTTTGAGTTTCAGAGCCTCATGATGCCGTCAAACCCATGGTATGGCTCAACAATGAAATGCATGGCGTGGTTGAACGAGGGAAGTTGCAAAACAATTAGGGACTTAGCGTGAGTGGCACTAATGCAAATGGGAAGGCCACATAATATCAGGCATGCTTTTCACGGGCCATGGGCTAAGGAAAATGCTGCGCAAGATTTAAGAGGCCGCAAGAGGCACGTAATGACTTGTCAGTCGTGGTGTGAAGGAATACCGCACAGTGTCGTAGTGTGAATGAATATGTGCGGGCCAAAGATGTATTTGTGAAGGGCGAGGAGGATGGAAAAGGCAAAGGGGGCGCAAGAAAATATAACCAAAACATGTCGGTGTTTATAAACAATGATTGGCGATAAATGAAACCAGCGTTTGAGTGCAAATTCATACTACCTTGAGAAAGGCCAATGGATTCCATGATTTTACTTGTGAAATTAGGGCGTGTTGTGGACACAACAACATGGTATGTTACCCGCTCAAGCTGGTATCTATTATGTAAACCCTAAGTGGTTATAATGGATAGGATGTATCTAGAGTGTCATTGCCCATGGGCTAAGTCGATGCCAAGTGTCTAGGTAGAGTCGACAAGTGTCACTCTTTCATACAACTTGAGTTGTGAAGAAGTGCCTCAAGTAACAATATGTGTTATCTAGAATACTTTGAGGGCCGTAACCACTCTAGATGTTTCAAGTAGCGCATGTCGCTACTTGTATTTTAGGCGCAAACAACTTGGATAGTGTTGAGTAAGAAATACAATTAAATGACAACCTTATATAATGAGACAACACATACAAAACACCATTGCGACATTATCAACATAACACAAGATAAATCATACTCGCTTTTGTAAATCTGGATATCACACAATGACTAAATATACCGCTATTTGGTGTGTGCAAGTTCTTAAACTCTTCTCGTTTGGAAGTGTTCGCCTTGATTTGCAATCTTTTCCCGATGATGCGCTTCCTTTAGGTATCTAAGTCTCAAATGAAGGGGAACTTGTCTCGCATCCATCTCAATCCATAAAAGGTAGTAGTTAGTCCGAGACATAAGCAATAACCAAATCAACATAATAACATAACATATTGTTTGCTAAACAAATAATCTTTAAACAATGGCATGAGCTTCAATTATATCCACATAATCCAAATATTAATCAAGAGAGATCCACTAATGATTAACTCACATTATAGTCATCAATAAACAACAATCATCGACCATTATTATTCCTTATTCAATAATAATCTAGTCAAATATTAAAACGATGATGTCGCCTTCGACATAAACAAAAATGGAACATGACATCATGACACCAAGCACATAGTAACAATCAAGCAGCTTTCCCACACAAGTATATAGATGCCCACAAGCACACATCATTGTATGCACACATCATGATCAAGAAGCACACAAGCATATGAGACATGATCGACTGGACATGAGACATCTCGGCCAAAATCAAGGATCTTTTGACACAATCGATACACAACATGATACACATGCTCACAACCAATATCACACACATTCACAAGAACACATAATATACAATTAGTGTCATAGTCATCAACAACATGTAGTCATAGAGCAAGCAACGTTAGTCCGCATAATCAATCAATGTCGTCATCTAGTATTGCAATATATTACATCCACAATACTCTAAGGTATGAATAAGAGCAAGTCATTAATCTTCATTTCAAGTTGGTCAATATAATCAATGAACTAGCATAGAAAGATATCACCTGTAAGTGTGCCAAGATGCCCCCGTATAGGCATATACCTCTAATGTAGAAAGGTTTCCCATAGGTGTGAGCAATGTCACACATCTATAATAGCCTATATGTCTTGCATCCATCTCATGTATGCCATGAATAACATGTGCATAAAGAGTGGATGTAAATCACCATGTGTATAGTTATGACATCGAGTAATCGCGTGTTCCAATCAAAGAAAATCATGCACAAGTCTTGGATTTTTATTTTTGATATATTTGAATGTTTATGTTCTTTATTGAAATATTATTGTTAGCACACATCACCAATTAGGCAAGGCCAAGGGGCAAAGCTTCAAAATTGAAGAGTAGTAGGGTTCGTATACTCGGTAGCAGCATTCACAAAGCATCAGATGTGTCACGTGATATAGCAAGAAGTAGTCTCAAGAGAATGAGGACAAGTGGTATGCTCCCAATTTAGGTGCAAGTGTGAATTGTTGAGCCATATCTCAAAAGATCGTGAAGAACTCATGATAGGCACTTGCCTCCATTGGGCACTAGTTAGTGTGTGAGCTAATGCCATAAGATGTGTTGGCATATATGTGATCATGTAAGCTCAATGTTTGCCATGAAATAAGTAGGCGTAGATAGCTAGTATGGAGAGGTGGGCAAGTAGAGTCGATGGAGAGGTGGGTAAGTAGTATGCCGCATCAAGGTGTAACATTCCTCAAAGTTTATATGCACTAGGATCCAACTATTGTAAAAAATGTGTATGCACATGTCATTGTCCGATAGCTAGTATGAATGTTGGGATAGGTAACTCATTCAAGTGGGCAAGGGCTGTGTTAGTGAGAAAATCAAAGCCAAGGGTTAGAAGAATTGTCGATGTCAAGGTGTATGTACATGGTTGTAGAAGAATAGAAGACTGCATGATTCAATCAATCGTCTCGGGGTGGGTGATCAAGCAAGCAAACCATAAAAAGCTATGTATAATAAATTGCATCTGAGCTGCCATATGAAGATAGGTTTGGCAAACTAACATTTGATCCCATTAGGGGTGCTTAAGTGTAGGTCTTCTATTGGTCGGTGCAAATGTCACATGCCGTGGGCGAGGGTAGCGCCATTGTCTCTATCTGAATATGAGAATTGGTCGTGGGGCATATGATGTCCCGAACCATGAGGATGGTTGACATAATCATACATGTGATGCGTAACTCAAGTAGTCATAGGAACTCATGGGTTTCGTGGTATGTCGGGAGAATGCATTGGTGTTCTTTGTAGAACTCGCCGCATGGTTGTTATAAGACTACCATAGAACATGATGGACTGTGTATCATATGATGAGCTCGAATGGGATGTTGATAACGTGTTCTTATAGATTAAATACCTGCATTTGGCAAAGTTGATGTAAAAAATTGAAATTTGCCGAGTACCAAATATGACTAATAAATTCATTTTCTAAAAAACTTAATCTAAATTATAAGCATAATACTTCATTTAGTCGAATTTATTTGCAAATTTTATGGTTGATCTTGGTAGTAACCATTTTTTTATGAATTTTATCCTCCACAAATTCAAACTCAAATCCAAATGCGGTGACTTAGCCAGTAAATAGTGGGAATTGTAGTTTTTGTAGATGCTCCAAATTGGTTGGTTGTTGTTGGATAGGGATCCAAATTAATTTCAGAGGTTTGTGCTTGTCGCACAATAGTTGCTATGGAACCCACAGGTGGGAATGCCTTTGGCTAAATGGGGTACCCATAGGGAATGCCCTGAATTTTATCCACTGTATTGTTGTGGATAAATTTGAAGCACCAATGTACCAAAGATGGGATTGCATGTATCTTATGTATTCATGGCCGTCCTAATAGCATGTCAAATGCTCCCGTGTTGGGCATAACTAAGAACTAGGTGGCAATAGCCTTAGGTCCTACCTTAAATGGTAACAAAATGCCTCCAACAATCTTTTGACTTTTCTGTCAAAGCCTTTCACTGCGTTTGTCGCACCGAACAAGTCTCTCTGTGTACCTGTCAATGCATTTGCATTAGCACCAAGCTCTAATGTTATTTCAGCCCAGCATCCTCTGCCATCATGATCACCCAAGAGATCAATGACCGTCGATACACAAAAGAAGCTAAGTTGGAATGAAAGATCAATGGTGGACCCTAGACAGGACATGTGTTAACTAGTTGCCTGCGATTGAGATCAAAACAAAACTAAGAAGCCAGGATGTCAACCACCATCCGATTAAATGAGCTCGTGTTGTTGCTTGCTGTCAGTTTACGAGTTAAAGAGTCAAAGTTATAGGAGAAAAGATCTTCAAGCTGCAAGGGACTTGTATATCATATAACCTGTATTTGATTTTGTACCATAATAGTTGAATTCAAATTTTTTGAGCCTGCCCTTGCATTGTATAACAAGAATAAAAGGGGGACAAGACTCTGTTGTAAACGGTTCTTGTCATTGCAAATTTGGCTTCTTAGAGCTTTGCTACATTGTTTGTGTTTACTTAAACTATGCATTTCAGTTAAGCAAATATAAGATGAGTGACTTGACAATGCTGTTCTAATTGGTATCTGTGATGGTAGTTCAGCCCTCTTGTCCCATCCTGCTACTCCACATGATGAAACTCACCTTCTTGTGTTTGTCTTGTTGAATATTTTAGTTGATATTATTACATGCGTGTCAATTGCTTCAGTGTTCATGAGTTGAAAAGTTGTATGCTTCAACCACTTCCTTCTCGGTGCACCACCACCTTTATATTTTCTTCTGATCTCCCTTTTATCCACTCAATTTATTTCCTGCACTTAGAATAGGTAGTTTAGATTTATTTCCTATTTTTAAGAGTTTGCTGCAACATTAGGTAGGTTAGAACTAGGTAGGAACAAAACCGTCTCTAGAGTTTTTTTGCAAAGCTGCAGTCCCACATTGTACAGAGATCCCATGTTATGCTGAATTTGTGGGTGTGTACAAATCAGGCAAATCCAAGCATTAACAGTTTTGGCACACTCGGTGCGACAAGTATTTGATTTTATTGTTTGATCTTATACAATTTAGTGTTCTGAAGTTCTGTTTTGTCATCGGGTGTTTCCACTGCGTTAGGGACCCTATTCTTGAGTCTTGCTAGCCTCACTCGTTTATATCTTTTGCATTGTTGTAGAGAAACTAGGTCCTATGACACTTAGAATGTTTCCTTTTGTTTATTGGAGAGGAGATAGTCCCCTTCACTTGCAATAATGGAATGATATCCCCAAGATGGCCCTCAAGTCACTCCCTCTTTTCTATGAAATGGTTCTGTAAGCGCCACATACCACATTAAAGATGTAGCAAGCCTTTCTACAGCCCATGGCATTACAGAGAATAATGTAGCCCTCATGCTACGTGCATCTTCCCTTAAAGGAAGAGCACAAGATTGGTTCAGAGGTTTGGCTCCACAGTCTATTTCAAGCTGGGATGAGCTAGGAGAAAAGCTATATCACCAATTTAAGGAGGCGGCAAACATTTTTTCCTTAATGGGACATCTCAACAACATCAAACTCAAGTTCAAAAGGACATAGGAGAGAATTCCTGCAGGATACAAGCCCTCACCAGGTTTAGCATTCACTATTGAAAAGCTTTCAAATCTGATATTGCTCTCACAATACAAATTTTAGGCGGGAACACCCTTCCACAAGCCTTTGACCTTGTTGTTAAAGCAAAGAAGCTCCTTATACAAGCAGGTCAGTTTGTTCCCATCTCCTTGTTTCATCATGCTAGCTCACCTCCTCAAAATCCTTGTGAGTGAGCCATATTCTCATCCCAATTTCCCAGGCTGAAAATGCAAGCCTTATTTCAGTGGTTGAAATGAGAGAACATGCAAAGGGGATTTCAGAAGAACTCTTGGATTCAAAAAGCAACTATCTGATCAAAACCACCAAGAGCATTCTGTTGACGGCTCCACTGCAAAGATCTCTCACGGAAGCCACTACTAAAGCTCCATCCACAGATCAGCAACAAGCTAGAGAGGTCCCACGCCATATTGAGTCAATACACCGCTCAACCTCTGAAAGCATCAGCATGGCAAGGGCTCAGTCAGCAGTGAAAGGACAAGCCTTAAGTGTTTTCCTCAATTGTGAAGAAAGCAAGGACAGAAGAAAGCTGACGCCTATGCAGAATGGGTTGACATCAAAGAAGACAGCAAAGAGAAGGGATTTCTGAATAAGTTCCATGCCTTGGTAGGAGAAAATGAAGAAGAGAATCTATCTAGCATTGAAGAGCTGACACGGCAGTTGATGGTTGAAGATCTCTTAGAACTAGAAGAAGATGCCAACAAAGAGGACTTGTTTGTAATATGGGGAAAGGATTGTTTCCTTTTTGAAGAAGATGGTGAAGTAATAAATAGAACAAAAGGGTGGCTATATGGTGCCAAAAAGGTTGAAATATGCAACCATCATCATAAGAAAGCAGTGGAAGATCAAATCCATCAGTTCATGCCACAATTTGAATCAAAACCAGGAGATGATTGCAAGAATAAGACTGAAGATTCGAAGCGCCTCCTAGTTTTCACTGTCAAAATGATTGCCGTCATGAAAAATAATTCCTGGCAAAAAATTATAAAAAAAGGGAGCTATTTTTCTATTCATGTTTCTGGTTTTGTATATATTTAAGAATTCTACAACCTATTAGGTTAGGATTCTTTCATTCTTCTTTAATAAGTATTGGTTCAAATTGAACTACGTGTACAAATGTAATTTTTTCAAAGAAGCCGAAAACAATAATTGGTACAAACTCCTCGCCCAATGGATAAAGACAACTGGATTCTCTGCTTAGCAGGCTAAGCACCCTTGAGAAGTTGCTGGAATGCTAATGTGTTTGCATTTAGCACCAAGCTCTAATGTTATTTCGGCCTACTTGGCTCATCCCCTGCCATCAAGATCACAACAGAGATCAACAGTCTTTGATACATCAAAAAAGCTAATCTGGAAGGAGAGATCAATGGTGGACTCCTGACAGGACACATTCTAACTAGTCGCCTCCAATTGAGATCAAACCTAAAAAAATAAGCTAGGACATTGACTGTCATCCAATTAAAGGAGCTCATGTCATTGCCTGCTATCAGATTACGAGCTAAAGAGTCAAAGCTATAGGTAGAGCAACCATTATGCAAAGACTGAGGCACGAGAGAAATTCAAACCACCTCCAGAGATGCCATTTCAGTGCAGTCATGCTTGTTAAATAAGCTACCATAATAAAAGGGGACAAACAACTGCCTAAAAGATCTTCAAGCTGCAAGGGACCTGTACATTGTCTAATCTGTATTTAATTTTGTACCATAGTAGCTAAATTTAAATTCTCTGAGCTTGCTCGTGTTGTATAACAATAATAAAAAAGGGATGAGGCTCTATTATAAATGGTGGTTGTCACTGTATCTTTGGCTCCTTATAGCTTTCCTACATTGTCTGTGTACTTAATCTTCGTATTTCAGTAAAGCAAATATAAGCCGAGTGACTCGACAGTGTATCTCTGATAGGATTATCTTTGGCAGTAGCTCAACCCTCTGGTACCATCTTGATACTGCACAGGATGGAGCTCATCTTATTGTGTTTGTTTGGCTGAATATGTTAGTTGATATCGGTGCATGCATGCCAATCGGTTCAACGCTCATGAGGTGAACAGTTATATGCTTCAATGAATTCCCTCTTTGTGCATCGCCGCCATTTTATTTTCTTTTTTTCTCCCTTTCCTCTACTAAATTTACTTCCTGCACTTAGGATCGGTACAGTAGATTTATTGCCTATATTTAGGAGTATATTGCAGCATTAGGTAGGTTAGCAGTAGCACTACATACGAATATAAATAGTTGTCTGGAGGTTCTCTCCAAAGTTGCAGTCCTGCACTGTGTAGAAATCCCATGTTATGCTGGATTTGCGGGTGCATACAAATCAGATAAATCCAGCATTAACAGAACACAAGGCAAGTAAGTAGTGTCACAGCACATATATTTTCACTTGCCCGTTGTGCACCATAACACTTTGTATGGGGTGCTTGTCAATGAGAGCACGTATGAACAAAGGCGTGCTGGTAGAATCATCGTTGATAGTCTCTTGATTATTAAATGTAATTGTGTGTTGCTGTGTTGGCTCATTAGAGGGCGCAAAAGAAGTTTTATGCTTTGTAGGAAGACCTATAGGTATTTGAGAAGTAGATTGTGGTGCCCCGTAATAGGTATACTAGGTGTAAGCATCACTTGTGTAGCCATAGGTGTAGACACATGAATAGTAGAAACAGTAGGATTATTGGTCTGAACACCTAATGTAATACGTGAGCCTCTAGAAGGTGGATTAGTATCATTCAAAGGTTCCTCATGTGGCTTCGTGGGTGTGTTTTCCAAAGCATAATTTACCTCTAAGATTACGATTAAGATAACATCTATGTCCTTGTGTCGTTTGTTAACTTTTTTCAATAATTGAAAAGTTTTTCTATTTGCCTAGGATTTATATCATTAAGCTCATTGGGATATATTTTACCATAGGATTCATTGTCTTCATCACAGTTCTTCTAAGCATTTTTAAGTTCAGGCATAGCATTAGAACATGTTCATTTACATCCATACTTTCATTACCAATGTTTGCATCCATAAAAGAGGCAAAATGTAATTTGTTTATGTTCATGATTTTAGTTATACCAATTTGTGGATGAGTCAAAGGAATATGAACATGATTAATTACAATGCCATTTAATGGAGCATTTCGTCATATAGGTGTAAGGAATACATGAAAGCACCAAGAAAGCTAGGGCATTGGATAAGATTGAGATTTTGTTCATGCAATAAGGGGAAATCAGAAATTAGATGTGGAGGTCAAATTCCAAGAGGGGATAAAGTTGAGATTCTAATAAAAATTGGAACCCTAAAGTAGAAGGAAACCTAAGGTTTTGTGTTCAAATCAAAGATCGGGTTCACCAAAATGTTTTAACTGTAGCCTATTTTGCATACAATGGCATATGATGTAATTAAACATGAGATCAAATTCACACTATATAATTAGGTCATTTAATTACAATAAGCTGAATTTGTCAAAGTAGGTAGATGATGCGATTACTCTATCAAGAATTGACAAATCGATAAAAAGATGAGTTGCTTAGCAGATTCTGCATGCTTGCCACTCGTAGAAGGTGTCTCAATGGCTGGAAATGATTTGAAAGTGCTTTGTTAGGGGTTCAGATTGAGAACTAAGGGCTGACATACCATCTAGACACTACTAGCAGAATCAGACTCCTGCAACAGAACAACGCTGTTAGACTTTACCAATAGTGTTTTTTTGGGAGAGCTTTGTGTTTTCCTGTCACTTGCTTCAGGATATTTGGGAGCTCTTCGATCGTATGTGATGATAATTGTTTGCTCTTATTCATCCAAAACCCTAATTGTGCTTGCAATACCACAAGGGATCCTTAAAAAAAGGGTTAGCATTTTAGGCTAGACAGTGTTAGTCACACCCCTAATGATGTGGTGAACATTGCTCACATGCCAATACTCCAACAATGGATCAAATGCATGTAGTTCTTCCTCCCAGGTTAGTGCAAATTATGTGTTCAAACTTCAAGCAATTAACTTTTGTTCAAAATTTGACCTTTGGCATCATGCAACTTTGACCTCTATTTCAAATTTGGCTGTATGGATTGCTCCTTGCAAGATTTCAAATTTGCTACAACTTGATAATGATCCTCAATATAGCAAGAGTGCTCCAAAAGAGTGGGAGGTTTTTAAATAGGTCTCCAAGATGTGTCGAAGGTGAGTAATGACCCCATGTACGTTTTGTATATATAAGTGACTTTTTGTTAATTTCCCGCCATAACTGACCCATCAAACATGTCTAGGCCGACCTAATGGAGATTGACTGATTTGAAAACTAGCCATTGAGGGCTCTTTGACACAATAAACAGCAGAAAACCCTTGCTGTAGACCAAAATTATTCGTGTTTATTAGTAGTGTCTTGGGAGTGCAGAAAATGGATATGAGGTATGTAGGATATTGTCTAGGATTCAAAGGTGTTCTTATATATACTAAGCTGATTCCTAATAGATATGACTGGCAAATAGAGGCGACTAAGATAGCAGATGGGCAAATTGATAGAGGGAAAGTGTGCTCAAGAGTCAAATATATGTGATTTATTCAAGTGTGTAAGAGTATGTCAAAGTATGCCAAACTTAATGGCGTCAAAGTGCACTGATTTGGACCCAAGAGGAGACCTGGTGGACAACACTCTAAATGAGAATCTAGATGTGTTATATGTGGAAAATGTATTGTGAATGGTAGAGGCTGCAAGACATGTTAGAGTGCTTATGTAACATAGAAGAAATCAAGGAAGCAAGAGACACTATATGTATACTTGTAATGCAAAGTTATGCTATGCAAATTCTTGTACAAGATCGGAGAGGTTGGATATAGGATGTTTAGGTACTCCTTATTGTAAAGTTTATCTCCAATTTACCGTACAAGAATATAATGATGCATTAATATACAATGAAGGAAGATAAGAGTTTCTTGACCTGTTACAACTGCTTCATAACCAATCATCAATCCATCATCTTCAACTAATGCTACTTTGGAATTGCTAGGTACAATGCCGACACTGTAGAGCTACACAATGTGGTTTGTAATGCAGAGGAGTCTCGACCTCGTAGCATGCATACATGTGCGCAATATGATGTTGAATCTAGTAGTGCAGTTAGATGATGATGCAGAGCATCATCGTGGTGCCAAAAGTTAATGAAGGTCTCAGATCCTCCTAGATTAGTTGCCCCTCCTTGAAGAGCAATGGTCCCCATTGTGTGCAGTTGTGGAAGATGTGGAAAATTGCTGGCAACTTGAGCTTTGGTTGACTATTTTCCTTTGGAAGGTGCTTGACCTGCTTTGATGATTTGAAAGAGAGCGATATCTTGCTGTCTTGTCCTCTTGACTGTAATGTCAATGACTTGATATGCTTCTGTTGGTGCATTATAGTTAGGTTTGATTTCTGATTGCAGAAGAGTCTCTGCAACACTTGAAGTGTTCAACAAAGGTGTAAAGTAGTTGCGGAAGTGTGGTGCATTGAAGACTGGACGCAACCCAAGATAGGCAGGAAAATTAAGCCTGAAAACGTTATCTCCTACTTTCTTGGTGATGACGTAGGGCCATTACGAGAGAGGACAAAACTTGCGGGATCCTGTCAATCTTTCCTTCAACAGTTGCAGCCATACCCGATCACTAACCTGGAAGGTGTGTGGTATGCAGTGTTTGTCATGATGTTGTTTGTACTTAATATTTGCTTGGTGCAAAATGATTTACACTTGTTGCTGGATGTGCCGAATGTGCTCGATGAATTTAATAGTTTTATCAACTTCTTTTTGAGCTAAGGGAGTCGCTATTGTTGATGATAGTATAGGATAAGCTACATCGATGGGCGCCAGAGGTTGGAAAGCCAAAAGCCTGAAAATGTATGCGTGCAATAGAGTGTGAAGAGCTCTGTTGTAGTTATGTCGAATGAAACGAAGGCTTTCATCCCACATGTGTTGCCTCTGGAATTGTAGCTTTTGAGAAGATGCATGATCATCCAGTTAACCACTTCTGCCTGTCCATTAGTTTGCGGATGGAATGCGGTAGACTTATTCAACTTTGTGTCCATAGACCAAAGTGCTTTTCAGAAATTTGCCCAAAAATCTTGTATCCCTATTATAGATGATAGTTTTTGGTAATCCAAAATGGACTCAAAACATTTTCAAAGTACAGTTTGGCGGTTTCTAGAGTAGAAATAAATTTCTTACAAGGTATAAGAATCACCATCTTAGAGAATCTATCAACTACTACATAAACACAATCATTACCATGCTTGGTAGTAGGGTAGCTTGAGAGGTAATCCATAGAAATAGATTCCCATAATCTCATTGGATGGGAAGAGTTGTATACATACCTTGCTTCTTGTTGACCGGTTTGGAAATTGTGTAGGCGATACGATACTTGATGTATTTGGTGACATCGAACTCCAAGGTGTAGTCAAAAGAAATACTTCTGTAGCACCGAAAGGGTCTTTTCAACTTCAAATTGTCCTAATATTGCACTAAAATGAACTTCCCAAATTAGTTTTTGCCTCTCTTCCTTGTGTGGAACACACAAGTGACCAAGATGATATAGGAGTCCATCCAGCAAGTATAAAACTGGAGATGACTTATGCTTTAGCAACTTAGGATAAATTTCTGTGAAGTTTGGATTTGGAGGATACCATTTTGACCAAGTGTTTACTTCTTGTCCACAAGAGTCAAACATTCTGAGGAGAGCTTGAACTGAGGATCTGCTCAAACAATCAACTATTGGATTGACGCCTCCTTCTTACGTTTGATGGTGAGGAGGAATTGCTGAAGATAAGGAGACTATTTTTGATGCTGCTCTTGCTGTAACTTATTTTGTCTATAGAATCGGGCGACATGTGATTGATGTGGATCACAGTCTCCTTGCCCAAGATATAATGCTTCCAATGCTTACATGCCTGGACAATAGCATAAAGCTCACAATCATATGGCAGGTAGTTTCTTAATGGTGCGGTGAACGATTTGTTATGGTAAGCAACCGGGTGACCATGTTGAGTTAGGATGGCTCCAAGTGCATGATCGGATGTGTCGGTCTCTATCTCGAATGGTTGTTGAAGATCAGGTAATGCAACCACCAAGGCGCAGATAGATAAGATAGATAAATATATTAAATGTCCAACGAGTGACCACAAAAGTAGGTCAATGGGACTGCACCAATACAAAGCGAAGAGAACCCAACCAGAGAACCAAAAGGTCCCCGACTACAACCGAAAAGAGAGGAAGAAGTAGGAGGAAAAGAAGAACGGGCAAAAAGAGAGGCTGAAAAAAGCTTGCAGAGACCAATAGAACCCAAACATGTAGAAGAGGAAAAGGAAGGAAGAGGAGGCAAGAAGGAGACCCCCTCAACTAGCATCCAAGGCCGAATGAAAGAAGCTAGTAATGTGTTGAAGCTCGTAATCAAAGGCTTTGGAAGATTTGGGGTGTCGATGTCCGAAGGAGGGAGGAACTCTCTGTGTACATCTGGTGGATCTCAAAGGCCATCTCTGAGAAGATGGTCTCGACCTTGTATGTGTCTGGGTGTCCCTGGTCTGTGAGAAAACGCCTCGAGTCCGGACTAATCTCGTATAGTAATTAGGGTTGGTATCACTTTTCCGCTTAGTGCCCCTCTAAGGGGAGAACACTGTAAAGAAGGAAGTGATCTGCTGATTAGTTGTTTGTCTAGAAGGAGGCTGAAGGGTCTCCTCCCGAAGCCTAAGAGCCTCATGCAGATAGAGAGCAAGGCACCTTTGATCATAGTATCTGAAGAAGTCGGTGAATGTCGGACGCTCTCTAAATAGGCAGTGAAATCTCCCTCTGATCTCGTAGTAGATGGGGCACCGGAAAATGAAGTGCTCTTTCGTTTCGATCTCTTGGAGGGAGCAGAGCTAGCAAATCCACTCGGAACGGTCAATTTGATGATCACTTTCAACCCGGAGCCTATGAGAGCCAACCTTGAACTGACCCAGGGAAATGCGAAGGGCGTGCATCCAATGTCGGGAAATATACTGGGGCCGAGAAATAATGCCATTATTGACCTCAAGAAAATGTGCAGCAGAAGAAATTCTATATTTGAGTTCTTCGAATGCTGTTTTTTTGTGTGGTCGACTAAACAAAGGATGCTTTGATGCCACCTTTGGTAATCCGATTTAATGGCTAAGTGATGTGAGAATAATGAAGCAAAATATTACAAACCTACTCTAGAAATTTGCCAACTCCAAGAAGTTAAAAAGCTATATGAGATTTTTCGGTGTAGGCCATTCTTGGATGACACAATTTTTTGGTTGGGTCCACATGAATTTTATGTGTGCCTACTATGTATCCCATATATTGTATTTTCAGCATGGCAAACGAACATTTCTCCATATTAGCATATAGCTTCTATTGCACCAAAGTGTGGAGTACTTGGTTAAGTATGGCGTAGGTGTTCATGCCATGTTTTGCTGAAGATTAGGATGTCTTCAAGGTAGACTATAACAAACAAATATGTGAAAGATCATAGAATTTCATTCCTCATCCACAAGAATGTCAGAGGTGTAGGTGTGCTAGTTAAGCCAAAGGGCATAGCCAACCATTCAAACAAACCTTTTTGGCTTTGAAGGCTATCTTCTAGATGTCTCGTAGGTTTAATAGGAATTTGATGACAACCAAACTTCAAATATATTTTGGTGAAGAACTTGACACTGTGGATATGGTCTAGTGGATCCTTAATCCGAGGAAGTGGATAGTAGTTCTTCATTGTGCTCTTGTTGAGAGCTTAATAGTCATTGGCATGAGCATAATTGGGTTGTTGCAAGGCGATGAGCTGGGCCTTGTTTGTCCTTTGTTCACGAGTTCATGGATCTGCCGCTTCATCTCTTGATTTTCTAGAAATGATCTATGATATAAATATGCGTTTGGAAGAGGTAGTCATGGGATCAAATCAACAATATGCTTTATCATGCAATGTGTAGGCATATTCTTAGGTGACTGAAAAGTATCCTTGTATTCTTTTAGCATGTTGTGCAAGTATGACATGCTTGTTGAAGGAATTGTGATATGAACATGAGCCACGAGGATGTGTTTCTATTCATGTTTGACCATCAAGACGATGAATTTCCTACTAGAGATGACGAACTTCCTACATGAGTGACTACTTTCGGTATGTTGTATCTCATATCACTAAGCATCTATGACAACAATCCTTGGATCTGCTTCATAGATTCTATGTCGATGGTAAAGATATGGTTGACCAAGTAAAACATCACATACCTCTAATGGTGTAATAACGCAAAGGATTGCATTTTGAAAAGGTAATTGTACATCGATGACATTGTTGAGTAACGCGTTTTTAGAACTCGAGCTAAACCATTGAACTGTATGGTTGTGGGTGAGCATTGGTGACAAGTTTAATCTTTGAAATGTTTCAGGAGAAATCACGTTCCTCGGACTTTTATTGTCAACTATGAAATGTATTGCTTCTCCGTTGACCCACATTTAAGAATGGAACAAACATTTTGTTTCTTCCAAATTTGATTGGATTAAAATGCTATGTTTGTGATACCGACCATAAAGACGGGGCTCAAATTCCTTGACTTGCTAATCCTTTTCCGGTGTTGTGGTGATAAGTCTTTGCTTGCTTGAAGTTGTAGTAGAGTTGTCTTAGCGCACAATCATCTATGGAGTGCCTGCTACAATTATGGATTGCACACCACTTTCTAGTCTTGGATTGTTTATTCTGATCATTTGACAATGTCTCCTTCGGGTTTGGCATGAAGGGCCATCCCCTTACATAGAATTATGCTTCATTTTAGGGTTTGGATTTCTTTGACTTTAGGCTGCTATGAGATTAGGAGTCTAATAGCTTAGACTTTAGCACATCTTTTTTTCTTCAAATTTGCAAGCAAATTTGTAGGCTTTCCCCAAAGAGGAAACCTGTAGGAAGTCCATATCAAATTGAATTTATGGTCTCAAGCCTGACGTATACTTTAGCTTGGCTTTTGCTTCAAATTTGCAAGCAAATCTGTAGGCTTCCCCCAAAGAGGAAATATGTAGAAAGCCCATATCAAATTGAATGTATGGTCTCAAGCCCGACCTATGCTTCAAGACAAGATTTTGTTCAGACTCTTGAATATTCAATTTTGCGGCAAGGAGTGAAAGGTGTCTGCGTATTCTTGAACAAATTGATCACGACCTTGGCGCAATTGGGATGTATTGGTCATCATAGTTTCCAATTGCATAATAGGTATTTTTGATTGCTTCAACGAAACCCTTCCATGCGCCTACAAAAGATTCTAAGTTAACATCATCTTCGTGTGCATGTATTAGTTGTCCCACCATTTCTTTACGGATAAAGAAACTTTTAGAAGGGCAAATATAATCTTTTCGCCATCAGAAAAGCAATTTATTGCATAGTATGAACAAATAAGTTTAAGCCAATTATCTAGGGCATCAAGATCTATTTTCCCTTCAAACATAGGGATGCCTGGATTAATTGTACCTTTTATGAGGTGTGACTACCAAAAGGTCGCTATGGAGTACGATTAGACTTTAGACTTTAGGTGTGATCAACAATCTCCGCTCTTTCTGTGCATGGCATTCTTTCAATTCTTCTTGTTGCTTTTACAAAGCATCCTTTATCATTTGCTTGAACATATCTAAATCTAGGGTCTTTGCATCTTCTTAGTCTCCCATCAAAGGACGAAAGGAAGGTATGAAGGATCATGGATTTTGAGTCCTAACTTCTTGTATTCAGACCTTGTGTGAGTGGGCATACAAACAAAGAGAGAAAGTTTAGATGAAACTTCAATACCACTAGGATATGATGAAGTGAGTATGTGCTCTGATACCGTTGATTTGGGTCCTAGGAGGAGACCTGGTGGACAATACTCTAAATGAGAATCTATATGTGTCATATGCGGAAAACATATTGTGAATGATAGAGACTGAAAGTTATATTAGAGTGCTTATGCAATAGAAAAAAATCAAAGAATTAAGAGACACCAAATATAGAACTATAATGCAAAGCTATATTATGCAAAGTCTTGTACAAGATCTTTGAGGTTGGATTAAGTACGGTGGACAATACTGTAAATGAGAATCTATACGTGTTATATGCGGAAAACATATTGTGAATGATAGAGACCGAAAGAAATATTAGAGTGCTTATGCAATAGAAAAAATCAAAGAATTAAGAGACACCAAATATAGAACTATAATGCAAAGCTATATTATGCAAAATCTTGTAAAAGACCTTTGAGGTTAGATGTAGGATGTATAAGTACCCTCTAGTCTATCTTACAAGAAGATAATGATAGTGTAATATACAATGAAGGAATATGAAGCATTGCCTTAACTGTTACAAATGTTTCATAACCAATCATCAATCCATCGTCTTCAACTCTTGTTACTGCAGAACTGTGCAGTACAGGGCTGACACTGCATAGTTGAGTAGAACTAGGCGGTAGCACAAAGGAGTCGGGAACTTGCGGTATTCACATAGTTTTGGTACGCACACCAATATAGGGAATGAAATATCTTCCTATTTTAGTGTGCAAACATTAGGAGTTTGTTCATGCAACAAACTTGGAGTCCTATATATTCTTCCTATTTCTAGTCTTGACTAAGAGAGAGAATTAGGGGGACATTAGCTATTGTTTTGGAGCGTTGAATAAATAATTATATGTTATTTGTTCTCTGAAATATTTGTGCAGGTTTATTGTTGTGGGTTCTATTTTTGGATTGATCTTGTGGATCATGTGTATCTCCTGGTCATTTTGATATGGTATCGAGCTTGGAGTTCCAATTGAAGATCCTCTTCCCTACATTTTTGTAACATATTTCAGATCTTAACACAAGAAAAACATTATTTTATTGCTGTCTTCCAAAAAAATTATTCTCTTACAATCTTTTTCTTGTTTGGAAGATTTTTCGGCAAATTTTGTACATTTTTGAAGGTTTTAGGCCATACGAGTTGAAAAACCAGAATTTGGAAGTATAGTGGCGTAGGAAATTTAGTCTACTATCATCTACAATTTGAAAGGACCATCTTGCATTAGGTCGTGCAACATTTTTGAAGCTAAACCGCTAACAGTTTTTCTAGCATCTCCTTGCCCACTGTGCTTTTTTTTGACACCGCAGGCTGTACAATGCAATTTTTGAATTCTGAAAAATAAGGGCATAGATAATTGTGCCTAGAATCATCTCAAACGAGGCCGTACCATTTTTGACTTGGTCGCATAATCGTTTTGGCTGTTTGAAGAGGACAATACCTAGTTGTCCTTGATTTTTCTGACCCGCACGATCTGCTGGTTGGAGGCCATACATAACGAAAAATGAAATTTGATGATATGGAAGGATATAAAACTGTCCAAATTTTTATTTCAGATTTGGACGTACAATTGTACAACAGATCAGTATGACCCTTTTGAAAGCTTCTCCACGTGTGTTTTTGAATGTTTTTGACAAATTTTTGACTATTTTGTGCCAGATTTTGCCTGACAACACATGTAGCTGGAGCAAATTGAGATTTGGTGCTGGTCAAACCTTTCACATCCCCTCCCACACGTGTGAGTCTATTTTTTCCTTTTTTATTACTTTCATCTTTCAAGGTGGTTTAAAAGCCGCTGTGTTGAGTTGTAACTCACAAAGCCAACTTTGGTAAAGTGGTAAGAAGACTTTTCCTAAGTCATTAATAGGGTGGGAGGTCTTAGGGTCAAATCCAACCACCTATTTTTTACATTAAACCATTTGTTTTTTATTTACAACAAAATCATAACTTTGTAAGGGTAACATTTGTTATTATTAGTGCGAACTTTATTATGGGGAGGGTTATTAGTGGGAACTGCACCTTCCTCTTGAAGCCTTCTTCTGTTTTGTTTTAGCATTGTATCTTCATTATACTCTTTTTTGGTTTAAACAAGGAACAATAGGAAGATGTGGTGGTGTGACCTCGTCCATGTGACCAACCAAAAAGAAATCTGCAACATGAGCAGTAGGAAGAGGTGGTGGAAGTGCCTCAACCATATCAACCACAAGAGATGGTGGAGGTGTCTAATTCTAATTTCTCAAGAAACATGTCCTCACAAACAATGGAAGGAGGAGAAGTAGGAAACACCACATCCGGATCACCATCAAAATGTGCGTCTTCATCAACGACAATAGGAGGAGGTAATGCCAAAGGTTCCTCATGCATATCACCATCAAGAATCACATCCTCACAAATAGGAGAAAGTGGTGGAGGAACATCAATAATGCCACTAACAAAGGAATCCTCACTAAGAGAGGGAGAAGGAAGAGGTGCAATTTGAGGTGAAGTGACCGTCTCAAATAATGTTGCAAATTTGTCCCAAACTTCTTTTGGTGACGTAGCATCTACAATATGAATATGCAAGTTGTCTGAAACATAGAGGCTAATTAGGCCAAGGACCCGATCCTATAGAGACTCAATCCAAGCAATATCTTCCTTGGTTAAAAGTGGAATGTCGTCGAGAATGACTCTCCACAACCCTTTGCATTGTAGAACCAACTTCATTTTCATCTTCCAGTGTCGTAATTTGAGGTGTTGAGGGGTTTGAAGAAGGATGTCTCCATTGTCATAAGAAGAAGTCAAGGAGGATTAACAAGGCCCCCACAAAACAACTCCTACGACACAAAAGATGGCAAGGAACAAAACACCCAACACAAGTTTGCCTAACGACAAATATCTTCTTGTCCCTCTAAACAATAACAAATGTGACAAAATCGCAAGTTACACCTCCAAAAGTGACAACAATGGCCAAATATGGACGTCGGGTAACACTTTGAAAATGTGTCCAAAAAGGAGTATAATGAAGATACAATGCTAGCACCAAACGGAAGAAGGCTTCAAGAGGAAGAAGGTGCAGTTCGTTTCATCAAAAAAGGACAAATAACACTCCCCATAATAAAGTTCCCGCCAATAATAACAAATGTTGCCCTTACAAGGTTATAATTTTGTTGTAAATCACAAACAAATGGTTTTATGTAAAAAATAGGTGGTGGGATTTGACCCCAAGACCTCCCACCCTATTAATGACTTAGGAAAAGTCTTCTTACCACTTAACCAAAGTTGGCTTTGTGACTTACAACTCAAAAACAACTTTTTAAATCACCTTGAAAGATGAAATTAATAAAAAAAAGGCAAAAATAGACTCATACATGTGGGAAGGGGATGTGGAAGGTTTGACCAGTCAACAAATCTCAATTTGCTCTAGCTGCACGTGTTGTCGGGAAATTTGGCACAAAATAGTCAAAACATTGTCCAAAGACCATGGAGAAGTTTTCAAATGAGCCGTACAGCTTGCCGCACGACTATACGTCCATGTTTGAAATGAAATTTTGGACAGTTTTCTATCCTTCCATATCATCGATTTCAATTTTTCATTCTATACAAATGACTCTCAACTTGTAGAAAACCATATGGGTCTGTAAAATTCAAAGACAACTAGGTATCTGTCTGTTCAAACCGCCAAAATAGCTATACGGCCTGGTTTGAGATGATTTTAGGCATAGTTATCTATGCCCTTGTTTTTTCAGAATTCAGAAAATTGTTTTGTATGGCTTGTGGTGTCAAAAAACCATACGGTGGGTAGGGAGATGGTAGAAAAACCTGCCAGCGGTTTACCTTCAAAAATGTTGTATGACCTGATGTAGGATGGTACTTTCAAATTGGAGATGATAGTAGACTCAATTTCCTAGGCCCCTATACTTTCAAATTTTAGTTTTTCAACTTATATGGTCTGAAACCTTCAAAAACGTAAAAAAATTGTTAGAAAATCTTCCAAACAAGAGAAAGATTGTAAGAGAATAATTTTTTTTGGAAGACAACAATAAAATAATTTTTTTTCTGTGTTAAGATCTGAAATATGTTATAGAAATGTAGGGAAGAGGATCTTCAGCTGGAACTCCAAGCTCACAGTACCATATCGAATGACCAGGAGATACATAGGATTCACATGATCAATCCAGGAGATAGAACCCACAACAATAAACTTATAATTATTTATTCAAGTCTCCAAAACAATAGCTAATGTCCCCTAATTCTCTTTCTCTTAGTCAAGACTAGAAATAGGGAGAATATATAGGACTCCTAGTTTGTTGCATGAACAAACTCCCAATGTTTGCACACTAAAGTAGGAAGACATTTCATTCCCTATATTGGTGTGCATACCAAACCTACGTGAATATAATAGTTGTGAGAATCACAACTATATAACAATAGGATAAATCTAAACCTATGTGTCTAGTTTACCGGTTATAGTGAACCCTAGGCTGAATGTAATCATGAATTCCCAATTAAATCCACTCAACTCTTTCCTGAAAGCTAGTGCTAATTTAATTGAAAAGATACTATCATTCAAAAAGGTATGGCAGTCGAGCACAACTTGCATGACTCATGGTACTATAAAAGGAAAACCCAGAATGCAGTTAGAGAACATTTATAGTCATAATAAGATACTACTGATCAAAAAGGTATGGCAGTCAAGCACAACTAACACGAGTCATAGTACCATCAAAGGAAAACCCAGACTGCAGTCAGAGAATATTTGTAGCCGTAATTGTATGCTAGTCCAGAAGGATCAAATCATGCCCATTCCAGCTGCGGTCCATGACTATCAGAATGAATCATAAGATGAAATCAATCATAGGTTCTACACAAGCTAAGTCATCCCAATTGATGAATGTCCCCTAACATAGCTTCAGGTAAGTCTGTAGTTTTTATTTAGAACTGATTCATTGGATAAATCCAAGCTATGTCCACAACAAGATGAAGTCACACCAGAATGGCAGTTCATAGAAAAGTAACGAGTCCATACATCCATCCCACTTCCACAGTTTAAAGGCAGGTGACAACCACGAGGACTGATTGTCAAACAAGGCAAACAAGGATCCTAAACTTCGGCCAAACCACTCTTATCAGCACTTGCAATTTAGCCAATAAAGTTATGCAACTAAGGTAAAGGAACATCCCTTGGACAGACAAGACTGGTTTTAACATTCATTCCAGCCTCTGAGTTATTTACAAGTGTATTCCCTATACAGGACAGGATCTAACTCTGAGTGCATCTTTAGGGCTTACTCATACAGAACTCAAATATGCAAGAGTGTAATAACTCTACAGGAAACACTCATGCGGAGCTACATTACTTACCAATTCATGAATTGAGAACATGATAGTGGTGCCTCTTGGGCCTTATATTCATGGTACCTCTGCATAGAGAAGGTTTCACCAAATGGTACAAGGATCATGCAAATGGTAACAAGCAGGGGTTTACAACCCTTCAGAGAACATAAAACCATTTATAATGACATTTGATTTAAGCAACTACTATATAACATATGAGCTGTAAAACATGAAATAGGGAGAGTTTGCTCAAGTTCATCTACGACAAAAATTACTCATAGAGTAATCTTATACAGCTTGCTGTTGTTCTAATATGCATTTAGAAACATAAATCATACAAATCGCAGACATGAAGAGACTTTCAAAAGCAAGTACCAATTCTTATTGAATGATCTTATAGACATTTAGCAACATGCTACAAAGGAGCTGCTCTAAATATAACAACTAATTCAGTGAAATATCCCTTGTTGGGATCTTACAACAAAATAGACAAAACACAGAAATTTGCAGCAAATACTGAATCTGATTTTTTTGCAGATTTTATGTAGAAAATTACAGTTAGGGCAGCGAACAAAAAAATATGGATAACTCCCAAAATAACCGTTCAAATCACTTGAAATTTTAAATGGAACTAGATAATAATATAAAGAACACAAGGGAAATATTTTTGGAATTTTTCAGTCAATATAACGCTGCCATAAATTTACAGCGTGCCTAAAATAGCTGGAAAACTTCGGAAATTAATATCTTTCCGAATACAAGTGCAAAAATGATGAAACTTGGGAAATAACATATATAAATATGGAAGATGACTTTCCAACCTTCAGATCTGAAAACGGCCAGCTGAAAACCCTAGAAATTAGGGCTGCAATCTCCCAAACAAGTCGCCCCCTTGGTAGATGGCCAAAACCCTTGTGAAATCCTCTGTAGATGATGCCAAACCCTTCCTCTATGGCTGCCGTAGGTCTGATCCGAAAACCAGCTGAAAATCTCCACAAAAACTCTCAAAAACCCTCAAACCCTAATTCTGAAATTCCTGAAAATACCTCTGTAAAAACAGCCCTGAAATCCACTCCAAATGACAAGCTAGGGTAGATCTTTCACTACCGAAGAATGCCCTGCTAGCTAGGGATGGATCTTTCACCACCGAAGCTAGGGTTCCCGTGGGATCTTACTCCACAAGCTAAATAGTTGCAAACAACAGTTGCACATGAAAAGCAAATGAGTGTATGAATGAATGAATATCCTTTCACCCTCTTCTCTCCTTTTATAACCTTTTTCATGTCAAAGAAACCCTAAAACCCCCAAGGCGCACTTCCTCATAAAGAGGGCCCAATTAAAAATAACTTAAAGTTGCTTTTTCCCTTCCTAGGCGCCTAGGCCCATAAAGTGACCCCAATGAAGAAATATAACATTTAATGCCATACATATCCCCTCAAGTCGCCAAAAAGGGTACTTTAAGTGGCCCCAATGATGAAACATAACATCTAGTCCCTTTTAAAAGTACTTTATGACCCTGTCAATAAAAAATAATAACTGGACTAGATGCCCATACCCAATAGCAAAATAGTGTCCGTAACCCCTTGGGCATGACTAGGGTTAGGACACGCATTGGCCCTTAGGCCATGGGCGAGGGAAAGGGGACATTACAGTCCTCCCTTCCCAAAATTTGCTTGTCCCCAAGCAAATGCAAACTAGGATGCCGTAGAATCTGTTCTCCTTCCCAAGTAGCATCCTCAAGAGGCAAACCCTTCCATCGTACCAAATATTCTGTGATATCTCTGTTCCTGAGCTTCCTCTGTCTGACCTCAATAATAGAGTCCGGTTCTAAAACCAGCTTCCCCTCCTCATCCAGTGGTGGCAACTCTGTGGAAGGTACAATGTGCTGTCCTAAGGCCTTCTTAAGGCATGATACATGGAAAACATTATGTATCTTGCTGTGCTCTGGAAGATCCAACTCATATGCAACCGCACCCACTCGCCGACTATCCTGTATGGACCATAAAACCGGGGTTTCAGCTTTTCCGCCCCCTTTTGCTTGAGTGATGACTGTCTGTATGGCTGTAGACGTAAGAACACCAAGTCTCCTGCCTCGAAGGACCTCTCTATCCTGTGTCGATCCACATAAACCTTCTGCTGATTCTGTGCCTTCTGGAGATTCTCCTTAAGAGCTCGCAGGATATCTTGGTTCTCCTGTAACCAATCCCGAGCTTTGGGAGCTCGACTATCTGATAATACTAAATCAGCAAATGACATGGCATCGTATCCATACAAAGCTCTGAAAGGCGTCATGCCGATACTCATCTGATATGTGGTATTGTAGCAATACTCACCCATATGCAACCATCTGATCCATGCTTGCTGATGTCCGGTCACATAACTCCGCAAATAGCCCTCTATCCATTTGTTGACAATCTCCGTTTCCGTCAGTCTGAGGGTGGTAGCTTGTGCTAGGAGTCAACTCGGTACCGGCAAGTCTGAAAATCTCCTGCCAAAAGGTGCTCATGAAGATCTTGTCCCTGTCACTGATAATATTTTTAGGCAACCCATGTAGCCTAAAAATCCCTGTATAAAATACCTGAGCCACGTCAGCCGCCTCATGCTTCTTAGGTAGAGAAAAGAAGTGTGCATACTTGGTCAATCGATCAACCACCACATAAATGCAATTGTGCCCATGCACCATAGGGAGTCTTGTGATGAAGTCCATCGATATGCTCTCCCACTTCTGCTCAGGGATGGGAAGAGGCTGAAGCAACCCTGCAGGAAAAGAGTGCTCCGATTTGGTTTGCTGGCAAACCATACATTCTCTGACATGATTAAGGACATCGTCCTTCATCCCCTTCCAAGCGAATCTCTCCCTGATGTACCTGTATGTTTTGAAATATCCGGGGTGTCCAACTAGTGGTGTGTCATGTACGGCACGAAGGATCTTGTCCTTCATCTTAGACCCCGGTACAAGGAAAATCTGATCCTTGTAGAAAATGAGATCATCTACCACCCTGTATCGGTCATCTTTGATAATACCATCCATGATCTCACATGCAAACTGATTCTTGGAGTATTCAACAAGTATGTGAGCCTTCCAATCTGCTGAAATTTCGGACATAGAACTCAACATAGTAGTAAGGTAAGGTCTCCTAGATAAAGCATCAACCACCACATTATTCTTACCTCTAGTGTATTCTATATCAAAGTCATACGTTTGTACTTGTTCACCCATCTCTCGCTGGCGGTCGTTGAGATCCTTTTGCCCCAAGAAGAACCTCAAGCTATTGTGATCAGTACGTACCACGAACCTGCTGCCCACAAGGTACTGTCTGAATTTGGCCAAAGCATGCATGATGGCCAACATCTCCTTGTCATAAATCGAATACCCCCTCCACGGGCTCAATTTCCGACTCTCGTAAGCAATGGGGTGCCTATCCTGCATAAGCACCGCTCCAACCCCCTCACCTGATGCATCACACTCTAGAACAAATGGCCGAGAAAATCTGCAAATGCAAGGACGGGGCATGAACTCATCACCTCCTCGAGATGATCAAAAGTCTGTTGTGGCCGCTTCCGACCAAGCCGAAAGCTCCTTCTTGGTCAAATCATCGCAAGCAAGCACAACCGTGAGAAATTCTTCACGAACCTTCTCGTAATAGGTGCATAGTCCCAAGAATCCCTCAAGTGTGTCAATGTCCCGGTGGAGGCCAATCCAAAATTGCCTCAGATCTTCTCTCTGTCCACCTTTACTCCCCCTCCACCAATCACATATCCCAAATATAACAACTCTGTCATGCCAAACTCACATTTAGAAGCTTTTGCATATAGCAAATTAGCTTCTAGTATTCCCAATATCTTGTCAAGGTGGCGGATATGGCTCTCCCAAGTCCTGTCTGTAGACCAATATATCATCGAAGAAGACCAAAACAAACTTCCGCAAATGGCGGTTGAACACGTGGTTCATGCAAGACTGGAATGTAGCTGGTGCATTAGATAGTCCGAATGGCATCACTAGAAACTCAAAATGTCCATAATGACATCTGAAAGCGGTCTTATGCACATCCTGCTCCCTAACCTTGATCTGGTGATATCCAGATCGTAAATCTATTTTAGAAAAATAGATTGCTCCATGTAGCTCATCTAGTAGCTCATCAATACGCGGCACTGGATATTTGTTCTTGATTGTCCTCTTATTCAATGCCCGATAGTCGATGCACATCCGCATGGTCCCATCCTTCTTTTTTACCAACACCACCGAGGAAGCGAAAGGACTAGAACTCGGCCTAATGTGCCCCATGTCAATAAGCTCATGGATGGTCCTCTCAATCTCATCCTTAAACCGTTTGGGGTGACGGTAAGGAGTAGTAACTACTGGTCTAGTGTCCTCGAGCTCAATCACATGCTCGAATCCCCTCTCTGGCGGTACACCCGGTGGTATGTCGCTAAAAACTGCACTGTGCTTGTCCAATAGCCCCTGTATATCCACATGATACTCTGGCTGTCCATCCTCCGAGTTCTTGGTAGAAACCAAGCACTCGATCGCCCAATCCACCCATCAGTCTCGTGAATCCTCTCGATCCTCTTTGCTGTAACGACCCTGGGTGCCTCTGAAGATAAACCCCTCAAGGTTACATTCTTCCCCTCGGACTTGAACTTGAGTTCCATCGTCTGAAAGTTAGTCCGAAATTCTCCAAGAGAATGGAGCCACTGTACACCGAGCACAAGGTTGGTCTCTCCAATACCAACCACATAGAAGTCATCGGTGACTGTATGGTTACCCATGGTGATACTCAACTGCGGAACTCGCTGCATGCATCTCATGGACTCACCATTGGCTACCACTACATTAAAACCCTCAAAGTCTTCTGCCTGTAATCCCCGCTTCTCTACCAAAGATGCATCAATGAAATTGTGGGTCGCCCCACTATCAATGAGTACTACCACTCTCTGACCCTGTAATGTTCCCCTAACTCTGAATGCCTTGTACCTCGGGGTACTTGACAAAGTAGCAATAGTCTCCTGGGAAAAATCTCCTCCTCTTGTTCAACCCCTGCACTATCCAACGCCTCCTCATCTTCATCTTCTAACTCCTGATGGTACCGCTCTTCCTCGTTCTCGCTCTCCTCGAAGACCTCTATGAATTGGGCCCTTCCCTTTCCTCTACAATCATGTCCTGGAACCCATGGTGTGCGGCAATCGAAACATAGTTTCTTTCGCCTCAACTCCTCCCTGTCCTCTCTCGATACAAATGGTCTCCTTGTGGTATCCTGCCTGGGTGGGGGCCCCTTGGGCTGTGAACCATCAACTCTTGAAGGAAAACCCTTAGGCTGAATTCGAGGGGGAAACCTCGATTTTGGAGTGGACAACTCCAAATCACGTGCTCGCCTAATTGCCTCATGTAGGGAGGAAGGCTCAAATGCCTTCACAAATCCTGCTAAAGCGTCAGTCAATCCTGCCATGAAGAGTGAAGTCAACCTCACCTCTGAAACATCAGATACCATCACTGATAACCTCTGGAAAATCTGCAATGTACTGATCTAGAGAACCTGTCTGCCTCAAGTGGGTCAATTCCCTGAAGTGCCTATCTGGGTCCCTCTTGTCGAACCTGCTCATCAATCTCTGTGTAAAATCTGCATACGTAGTGATATGCATGTGCCCCTGTGTGACCAATCCATGATGCCACCAGTCGTGGGCATCTCCCTCGAGGTGTAGGATAGCAAACTTAATTGCATCTTCTTCGCGCATGGGATTCAAGTCGAAGTAAGTCTTCAACTTCTGGATCCAAGACTGGGCGGTACACTTCTTTGAGCCATCGAAGTGCGGAATAGAGATTTGTCCCAATCTCCTCTGAAACTCGGGTACCTGTGGTGGGTAATCTCTCCTGGGCCTGCTCCCGATCTTCATTTTGCAATATTCCTGAAACGGCATGTTGTCCCGGAAACCCTCACTCAATGTCCTGGTACTTCTCCCAACAAGATTCCTCATCCACAATGTCTGCGGGTTGTCGTGTCAGCGAAACTTCCGGATCCTTCAAGAAAGAAGGCTCGTGGAGTCCCAAGGGCCTGGTAGAAGCATGAGGGGACCCTTGTCCCGAATGTCCACTCTCACCTCTATTACCATGATGTCCCATATTGCTGGCTTCTCCTTTCTCCGCATGAGCCTCAATCCTACCCTGTGCTAGCCTCTCAGTAAGTTGGCTCAAATAGAGGTTGGTAGTCTCCTGCTGCTTCACCATGTTGGTGAACAGTCGTTTCATCAGATCTACTCCCAACTTTTCACTGTCTCTGTCTCTGTCTCCCATCTTTCAACCCTAACAGGCTGGAGGAACAATCGCTCTGATACCACTGAAATATCCCTTGTTGGGATCTTACAACAAAATAGACAAAACACAGAAATTTGCAGCAAATACTGAATCTGATTTTTGCAGATTTTATGCAGAAAATTACAGCTAGGGCAGCGAACAGAAAAATATGGATAACTCCCAAAATAACCGTTCAAATCACTTGAAATTTTAAATGGAACTAGATAATAATATAAAGAACACAAGGGAAATATTTTTGGAATTTTTCAGTCAATATAACGCTGCCAGAAATTTACAGCGTGCCTAAAATAGCTGGAAAACTTCGAAAATTAATATCTTTCCGAATACAAGTGCAAAAATGATGAAACTTGGGAAATAACATATATAAATATGGAAGATGACTTTCCAACCTTCAGATCTGAAAACGGCCAACTGAAAACCCTAGAAATTAGGGCTGCAATCTCCCAAACAAGTCGCCCCCTTGGTAGATGGCCAAAACCCTTGTGAAATCCTCTGTAGATGATGCCAAACCCTTCCTCTATGGCTGCCGTAGGTCTGATCCGAAAACCAGCTGAAAATCTCCACAAAAACTCTCAAAAACCCTCAAACCCTAATTCTGAAATTCCTGAAAATACCTCTGTAAAAACAGCCCTGAAATCCACTCCAAATGACAAGCTAGGGTAGATCTTTCACTACCGAAGAATGCCCTGCTAGCTAGGGATGGATCTTTCACCACCGAAGCTAGGGTTCCCGTGGGATCTTACTCCACAAGCTAAATAGTTGCAAACAAGCAATGACATGAAAAGAAAATGAGTGTATGAATGAATGACATATCCTTTCACCCCTCTTCTCCTTTTATAACCTTTTTCATGTCAAAGAAACCCTAAAACCCCAAGGCACTTTCCTCATAAAGAGGGCCCAATTAAAAAATAACTTAAAGTTGCTTTTTCCCTTCCTAGGCGCCTAGGCCCATAAAGTGACCCCAATGAAGAAATATAACATTTAATGCCATACATATCCCCTCAAGTCGCCAAAAAGGTACTTTAAGTGGCCCCAATGATGAAACATAACATCTAGTCCTTTTTAAAAGTACTTTATGACCTCACAATAAAAAAAAAATAATAATAACTAGACTAGATGCCCATACCCAATAGCAAAATAGTGTCCATAACCCTTGGGCATGACTAGGGTTAGGACACGCATTGCCCTTAGGCCATGGGCGAGGGAAAGGGAACATTACATTCGTATTCCATTCCCCTTCTAAGCCCGAAGGTTATCACTATAAGGTTGACCTTCTAAAGTAAATTTCATTCCACAAACATAAAACAAAATTATATGAGGGTCTCCTCCAAATCTAAACCAGAGCTTTCACTTTTTAGTACTTTTATTAATGCCTTTCAAAGCTGCAATTAATCAACAACAATATAAACACATGGTCAGTATTAAGTTGGCAATGCCACTCACATATGAGCTATACAAGCTATCCTCTAGAGCATCAGAATAATATTAACATTAGATCCATTCAGGCCAACCTTCCCAGGAAACAGACAGGGAGAAGGGTTTAGAGACAAAGATTTCCTGAGAAATTCATCATAATGTACAGCAATGACACCCAAGATAAGATCATCATAGTTCTTTACAACAAAGTATTCTAAATGAAGTATGGCTGTTGCCAAGATTACTTTCGGATAACAATTCACAAAATTAGGGCACCAAGAGCACAAAATCTCACTCAAAATCTTGACCAAAATGCAATTACCACTCAGTGTTATGCATCCACTCAAGGGACCTCCAAGACACATGTGTAAGAATACAATACCATCTAAAATCTAATTCATGCAGTCACATCTAAATGTGTATGTGTCTCTAAATATGCTTGCATGTATATCTAAGGACATATACATTGATATATTAGCAGTTTCATTTTATTATTATGTTCCACCAAGTTTCCGGGACGGGGACGACAAGGGATGGGAGATGCATTTTTGGGACGGATTTTCTTGGAGGCCATTTTTTTGGAGATGGCAGGGGATGACTATTATAAAATAAGGGAAAATTTAAAAATACAGGAGCTTCAAATATTCATGTGATAACATTGATAAGGTATTCATCATATATGTTATAGAACCTTATTACATAACTTTAGAGCTGAATTGAGATATCACATAACATTCAATGTGGATGTATTAATAATTACACTGCCATTTATGTAGGCAGAGTTCAACACAAGTAATTTACATAATTACATGTACAAAACACAATGGTCTGCAAAGTTTACCTTGAATGATTGCATATCCATAACACATTCAAATTCACTACTGCATAAAACGTTATAATATAGAAATAAAAGCAATGCATAACAATAATAATTGTACATTAATTTAGTAGTAACAAAACTAAAAATCAATTCCAAAACATTTTGTTTATTCCAGAAAACAATTTAATCAAGGAATGAGGGCACGCAGATCACATGTCCTACCATGCAATATGCACATAAATGACATGAATTTTCAAGCCTTCAATCTTCACCAAAGGGAGCTATTGCTTCCCACCTTTTCATATGACAACATTGGAGCTGCATATATAAGCATCCACAATCTTCATTTGCTCCCTTCAATATCATACATCAAGCCATTTTTAAACCACAAAAAATGGGGCATATAACTGCTACATGTTGAATGGAACAGTCTCAATTTGTAAAGAACAGCCCATCTATCCAACTTCCCCTTTGCATGATGGGTGTGTCTATTCAATAAGGCTTGCTTATTTGCTATCTCGCTCAAGTTGGATCTTCAACTTCTTTACACTCAATTGGAATCCATTCATCATGTTGATGGCAAATTGTGCAACTGTAGGGGAGTCATAACTCATGAAACTTGCAATTTTTGTGAGTTTTTTTTTAAATGTGAAGTGCTGGGATGCTGGGGACAGCTAGTCGTCCCTTACTGAAAATGGTGTCTCCAAACAATTTTGGAAAAAATAAAATTTGGGGACGTTTCGTACCTGTCCCCTCATCCCTGAAATATCCCCAGTAAGGGTTGCCCCCAAAATACAGGGGATGCGTCCCAATTAAGGGTGGCATACTGTTTTATTCCCATATCAAAAGATCAACATAAAGATGCATTGCTCACAATGGTTATGAGCTTAGAGGGAAGAGAGGTTTGATTATGCACTGAAAACCAGATTTGGAAGGTTTGTCCCTGCTCTTGGCTTGGTTTGAGCTTGCCTTCTTATAGCTCCTTCCCTTGTCTTCTGTTAGAGATCTTCTCCTTATCGATTGCAATCTCCCTCTAACCCTTCATTGCCATGCTCTTTTATAACATGTACATGTATCCATGGTTTTCGCAACTGGAAGTTAAGAATAGAAAAATACCAATCTTTTAGCATGCTTTCAGGCCTCACAAACTTTGCATACATCAGGGTTTCAAACCCTGATTTATTTTCCTTCTTTTCCTGCTTTGAGCTTGCTTAGCCAAGCTTACAAGCAACTAAGTCAGCTTTTTCATATGTTTCTGCATACTCATGTTTCTTCATGTTAACAAACTCAAAGCTAAGTCATTGGTTCTAGGTCAAGGTTGTAATTGACCTTTAATCTAATTGCATTTGCATTCTTATCTAATAAGCATGAGGTATAGTCTGCCTAAGGTGCATAATAACCTTTAATATCAACAAAGGCAATTGCCTTCTTATTAAACATTGCATTCTTTTTTTTAGCAAAGATTGCAGTCTCATCTCTTGTTGGATGTGCAAACCAATGGAGAAACCCTTTTAGCCCAGCAGTTGTAGGAATAACTGAATAAGACTTCCCATTTTTATAATTGTTTTGTATGGTTAGCGGTTAACACTAAAATTTTGTAATCCAATTGTCTTTGCATAATAAATGGGACCCTGACACAAACCCATTTGAAATTCCTCTCTTCAATCATTCTTTACAATTTATTCGTTTATTCTCTCTCTCCGCAAATTCTAACAAAGTGGTATCGGAGCGCTGGGGCAAGCAAAGAGAGGGAGGAAGAAAGATATTTTCGTGAGTCCCATTAGGCACACTGCATGTACCTCGAATCAAGAATACAATACAAAATTTTCACCCCTCAGTTTTCATGAAAAATCACAACACTATACTACAACAATTTTTTAAAAAAAAACAGTTCTGAAAACTGCATTCTAAAAATTGCAAATCTGAATGCGAATCCATGTTTTTCAGTGTGATTAACAAGAGTTGATTTTTGAGCATGAAAATACAAGACAGAATGGCACGTTTTTCAATGTCCAAAATAACAAATTCGGTACAAATAGTCAGATTTTCAATAGCCATGAAAAATCGTGATTTTAGACATTTAAAGCATACTTAACTAGGTAATATGGTCCATTATTACAGAACAAGAATGCTATCATAAACATTTTTCATGAAACATAAGGTTGGAAAGACGTAGAAGCAAAACCAACTACTACGCGCTAGGGCAGCAAAGGTTAAATGATTTTATTTATTCATTTGCCAAAATACGCAGGTTGTATTTATTCTTTATTAAAATGGAAATGCCCATAGAAAAATATTCTGGTCTAAATTTTCATACATGGAGAGTGAAAATACAAATGCAACTTATGAATAAAAATTTGTGGGGCATTGTAAACGGGAAAGAGACAACACCTACCGATGCATCGAAATTGTTGATGAAAGCAAGTCAGATAAAGCTGAACTATTATCATCCTTAATCTCTCCACTGTGCAACTTCATCATGTAGACCTAGCAGAAGGGGCATCTAAGGAAATTTGGGATACTCTAAATAAATTGTTTGGAGCGAAAGCATCAATGCCAAATTTTCCCTGGCTTCAGCATATAGGTTCAAAATGGATGATCAAGACTGTCAATATGCATCAATAATCTAAGGTCCTTGATCGAAACAACAAAGAATATGATGCAAAAACAACTAACACACACGAAGATGCCAAAGCTATCTTATTAAATAGTTTGTCTTCAAAATATAGCAATGTAGTTTTTACCCTCGGTCAAATTCAATCTCAATCTCTGATGATATGATACCAAGACCTCTTCTAGCCGAGGAAAACGAACTACTAGAGGATGTAAAGGTCATTCCCAAAGAAGAAATTGCATTCTATTCTAGAAACAAAAAGATATCATATAAGATCGGTTAAGTGGAGATTACAATGTCATTATTGTAAGAAAAGAGGTCACACAAAGCATGGGATTTACCATCGATCAATGATGTGCTCAAAAAGAAAGTCATATCAAATACAAAGGAATATGCCAAAGGTCAAGACCCACCAAATGTAGCAAGTAAGGTAGTTAGGACAAAAATGACGGATATTGCACATAAAGATGCTCAAACTTTCTAAGGCAAGAAAGGATACATTTGATAGATGAAGCTCTAATATGAGATGGTTGCTCGATAGTTTGGGAGACTGTGGATCTTGGGAATTATACCTCACGAGGGTCATGAGACAACTTGATGGAGCTTGTGGATGGTTCAAACCTATGGATGGTTGTCCAATAATTGGGAGATACGTGATTCGGGAGTTCGGGAGGTGGAATCCGGGAACTCGGGAATTCAGCTCGATACACCTTTACGAAGGTCATGATGCAACTTGATGGAGCCCTATCCTATCATAGCATTGTTTTCAAAGTGAAAGTGTTTGAAGATAAAAGCGTAGTTCAATTTTACAAGATTGTTTGTTTTTGAGTTATGTAGGACTTAAGTCTTAAGAGGGGATGTAGGAATAAATGAATAAGACTTCCCCTTTTATAATTGTTTTGTATGGTTATGCGGTTGTAACTGCTAACTAATTTTGTAACCGTCTTTGCATAATAAATACCCGGACACACAACCCATTTGTACAGTGTGTATTCCGGTTTTCTCTTCAATCATTCTTTACACATTTATTCGGTTTATTCTCTCTCTCCAAATTCTAACAGCAGTAAGTCCGTAGTCAACATATCCTCATTTGATTCTAGGTCAGAAGGCCTTATAACCTTTATACTCTGCAAATCACACATATTCTTTGCAATGATGGTGTCGAAAGCCTTATTACGTTTCCATTCTTCTGTTTGTGTTTATATAAAAATGTCTTAGACATGTTATTACAGACTTTTAGCAGTTACAAGAATTGCCAATGATTCTTTATTAATACAAGGTCAAGGTCTTGTGGTTCCGCAATATATTCAAAGCAATAATAATTTCATGCCTGAGGCCAGCAATACAGCACTTACCTTTTTAGCAATCCTTCTAGTTATCATTGGATTCTGCCTATTCAAGGTTAGGGTCTTATGATCTAGTAGCATATAACTATGCTTTGCAATGATGGTGCCAAAAAGGCACATGGCAGGATCAGGAAATACATTGCAACCTTAATATCCCTAGTGTAGAACACATGTGGTTGTGAATCATACAAAACTATGACTCTTTTCCCAATCATATCCTAGCCATAACGTTGAGTTAAGACACACATAAGGTCATGAAGTGTAAAGCCCAACTCTAAGCGCTATAAACTCACTAAGGCTTGTATTGACAAGGGTGGGGTCAAGAATTAGCACTGGGTTCTTGCCCTTGTGATGTCATGATGCAAATGTGGTTAGAGTGCTAAGTCAAGAGCCACCCTAGACCACACAATCCTCATAATCATGCATGGAAAACATACAAACAATGCATACAATAACACAATTAAATCTAATAGTAGAGCAACACTGTTCAACAAGCTTTATTCATATACTTAATGAGGAATACCACACAGGCACAAACTGATCGCCAACGATACGGTTAGATCTTTACAAACATAATCTGCTTCAAGCCTTAAGCTCGCATCCACACTTTGCTTTAACTCATAAAGTTAACTATGAGCTATTAAACTTCATTCACTCTCTAAGGCAATTGGGCTTTGTTTATATAGCCAACCAATGCCACACTTAACTCTTAAAACTAATATGAAATTATGGTCCAAAGGACCTAGTGACACAAATTGACTTTTTCAAGCTTTCATAGCTTCAAATGATCTTCTTTTAGTGCTTCACCGTTTTCAAACAACTTTGTAGTCTTTCGTGGCTCCAAATAGGACTTTGTGGCTTCAAATTTGTATTATTGCATATCTCCCGATAGACTTGTGCAACTTCTGAGTGTTTCGTGGCATCCGCTAACCCGCCAATGCTTGTAAGACAAACTTCCAACAATTTGCATGGCTTCCGTAAAGATCCCATAGACTTGTGTGGATTGCACAACAAACTAGACATTGCACAATGGTATTGCGCATTGTACTAACACTGCGAAATGGAATTGTGCATAACTCCCAACACTGCAAAAATGCAACTCTAGTACTCCACGACCCACCGACAACACAATTGTTCACAGCGGAATCCACCAATAACACGGAATGTAAAACAAAATACAAACAATTGACTCAAACTTGTTCAAATTGTTTTTGGTTGATATAGGATTGCCTATGAACTTGGCTGCTTTTGCATCATAACCTCAAGTAATTTTGAAAACTAGAGCTCTTGCTCAAGGGATTTGAATGCTATGTTTTGCGATATTCATAACACTCGGTCAAGTTGCATCTTTAATGTTCTTCCCTTTCCACTTGACCAAATTCTTCTTATATTCGTATGTTTTCTTGATCCCGATGTCAATTATTCTTTCCACTTCGCCATCTTCTAAATTTGAACTTTCTATGGTACCATGTACTGTGGTATGGATATAAATCTACCACATTGAATATGTTTGAGATATCAGTGCCTTCTGGGAGCTCAATCTCATAAGCATTCTGCGCAAACTTCCTCAACACCTTGTATGGTTCAATTTTCTTCTATTTGAGCTTATTATATGTCCCCTTAGGAAACCTTTCCTTTTGTAAATGGGCTAAGACCATATCTCCAATTTGATATTCCACTTCTCTCCTCTTCTCATTTACGCATGCTTGCTTGTATTGTGCATTCATCTTCTAGAATTGATTGCGCACTTGTTGGTGCACTTCTTCCATATATTGTGCAAAATCCTTTGCTTCAACACTTCTTCCTTCATTGCATGGTAATTTTCTCTCAGCTTCGCCATTGCTTGCGGGTTGCTCCCATAAACAATTTGGAATGATGTCTTCCCCATACTTCAATTAACTTAATTATTATACGCAAACTTTGCTTGTGCAATCGCCAAGTCCCATGTTTATGGCTTGTCTCCCACCAAACACCTCATCAAGTCTCTAATACTCTTGTTCACCACCTCTATTTATCCATTAGTTTGCTGGTGATACAAGGAACTGAACCGCAACTTCGTATTCTTCTTCCACAATGTTTGTCAAAAATAGCCAACAACCTTAGTCTCCTGTCAGATACGATACTGCATTGTAAACTATGCAGTCTTACAATCTCCTTCAAGAAAAGAGACGAATGTGAGTCACATCACTAGTCTTGTAAGCAACAAAACGTGCCATCTTAGAGAATCTCTCCACCACAACATAGATGGAATCAAATCCTTTCTTTGTCTGGGAAAATTCAAAATAAAGTCTATACTAATATCCTCCTGTGGCTTCTCTCGGAATGGGAAAAGGCTGATACAACCCTACATCCTGAGATCTCTTCTTAGCCAACTAACATATTTTGCATTCTTGCACAAATCTGTTCACATTTACGTACATCCGCGGCCAAAAGTAACTTTCCGCTAGCTGCACTAACATCTTATTGAAATCAAAATACTCTGCTAATCCACCATTGCGCTTCTCTTTCATTAAATTCTCCCTCATTGATCCTCTGGGAATGCAAAACTGGTTAGCCTTAAACAAAGGCTTTCCTGCACAAAGAAATCCAACCATGGTGTCCTGTCAACACTGGAAGGTGCTACACACACTTTCCATGCTTCACCAAAGTTTTCATCTTCCGTGTATAACTCCATTGATTCAAAACCCACTATTTCAACTCACATCTCTCTCAACAACATATAACACCTACTTAGCGCATCCGCAACTCCATTAGACTTACGACGTCTATGCTTCAACAAATGTGTAGCAGTGTAGGTACTCAACCCATTTCATATGCCTTTGGTTCAACTTCCCTTGATTGTTAATAAATTGTAATGCTTGATGATCAATAAATAACTCAAATTCCTTTGGTAATAGGTAGTGCCTCCACTTCTTGAGTGCTTGCACAATTACATAGAGTTTTGATCGTACACACTATACTTTATCTTTGCATCATTCAAATTCTTATTGAAAATCTTGTTGGCCTCCCTTCTTGAGTTAACACTACACTAACGACTAAAGACTAAACCACTAACATCACAATCAATTTGAAATACCTTCCCAAAATCGAGCAACACCAACACTAGTTGTTTAGTCACCTTCCTCTTCAGCACTTGGAAGTTGTCCTTTATACCGGCTCTGTTAGGAATTTACATTAGTGCTCACATATAATAGTATATTGTTGTACGTGAGATTTGGTTAATAAACCAACTCATTAATATAGGAATTTGTGAGATTATTCTCGGGAAGAGTTGTTAGAGAAACCTCCTCGAATATAGAATTTGTAACTCCTGTATATTTGTATATTGCTGCGTGAATTATAGAGTGAAACTATTGTATTGTGTTTCAGATTTTTTAATATGTTTTAGTTGTACAATTTCAAGATCTTTGACTAAATTTATATTTGGTATCGGAGCGGGGATAATGAGCGGTTGCTTGGTTTCTCGGGTCATCCAAATGAGATTCTGAGTTTTATCTTTTACGTTTCTGCATCAGATCTATAGAATAATATTTCCATTCGTGGTTCATATGCTTACTGATAGTGTACCGTGTCAGCCTAGCATGGAAATCTGAGAGGACGGGTTGTTTTGTTGCTTTGGGAAGTTTGCTTCTTACCTCGACACGTGAAAGATATGATGTAGGTACAGTCACTATTCACTCAAGTTTTCAGAAGCATCCAAATTCATTTGATGCTCATGGATTAAGCAACACCTCGTATATTCCTTTGTGGAAGTCGTGTATTGCTTGCATGTCTACTTTGGGTTGTGGGAAGGAATGTGCATGCAACTATCATGCCTATGAGTTTTGATCCTCATAGCTTTGTAATGATTAAAGAGGTCTTCGCATGTGTTCAACAACTGTCAGGTTGTTTCAAGGAACGATGATCATTGAAGGCTTCAAATTCTTTCAGGGCGTTTTCGATCTACCAGGGTTCCTCAGTTTGTGGGATGATTGGTTCAAATCAGTGAGACTTAATGTTTTTAATGTGTGCTGGAAAACGTAGAGCCTAAGGCATAAACACGATCCACATATGACTACACACTATTGGATTGCACGTACTCGACATCTAACATAACTAATCGCGTGAGATTCTGTAGACTAGATATTTACGGCTAGCCTACTGCAATTACAATCTAGAAAGGCATGTGACGCGTTTGATCCGACAGCACGTGACACATTTGATCCAGACAGCACGTGACGCATTAGTGGTAAAACGAACATTGTGAAAATTGAAAGTTTTTAAGTGTCAAAATGAATAGTGTTATTTTTATCTAGACAAGTCGATGTTTTAGTCTAGTCAATATTTGTGTTGAAGTTGTAAAAGTATAATAGTCATTTGTCGTTAAAATGTCATAAGTGTCATTCGTGTGATTATTAGGATTATTGTCAAAAGTATTTTGAGATTATCAAATCCAATATTTAATTGGATTTAGTTCACTTTGTACCTTATTTTTTTAGTCATCACCATAATGGACAAGTTGAATCGAATTGAAAAATTCGAAGGCAAATATTTTCACACATGGCAGGTAAGAACTCAGTTGTTACTGATTAACAAAGATCTGTGGGATATCGTTGATGGAAAAACAAAGAAACCAACAAATGCGTTTCTGCAAAATGGGAAAGTAAGGATAGAAAAGCAACAACGATTATTGGCCTAGGATTATCTGATGCCTACCTACATCACATAAATCTATCAAAGACATCACATGTCATCCGGGACGATTTGAGCAAGCATCTGGGTCACAAGCAGAGAGTGCAGCAAGTGACACTCAAGCAGAAACTATTCGGACTCAAAATGGAGGAAAGTGACAACATGGTGGAACACATAAGTAAGTTTCGTTCTATATTAAATCAATTAGCTGGAATAAAAGTAGATGTTCCCGATGATGATGCAAAAGTTGTATTACTTAATAACATGCCTCCTAGCTATTCTAACATGGTCTTCACTTTGAGAAAAATAAATCCGAGTCTAGAGGATTTAATTTCTTCTCTGATAGAAGAAGAAAATAGAACCAAGAAGATTGATCCAAAGGAAACTGCAATGTATGGTAGAAACAAATCATATGCTAAAGGAAGATTCAAACCTTCTTTTAAGCAAGAATCAACCTCCCAAGATCCACGAAAAATTCTTTGTCACTATTGTAATGCTCCTGGACATGGTATTATGTATTGTAAGAAAAGAGCACGAGATCTACTTGATGGTAAATTGAAGGATAAAGCCTTCATTTATGAAAACATAGACGAAGAAAGTGATTGGGATATGAAGTCTACCCGCTCTGATAATGAGGAAACAAATGCTCAAAGAAAGTGATGGAGACTTCTTGTATTAAGTAAGAAGTGCATCCACTAGAGGACGGAGGCACAGGAGGAAGGAGGTCAATTGGCAACCTCTTGTCAATCACCAATGACGGGGTTGCATCAGTTGGTCGCATTTTTGTGTGTGAGTTTGCTTTCATTTCAAAGTTGCAGTTTGTTTCAGTTGTGTGATTCTTTTTCAGAGTCCCTGTTTTGTGTTGAATAAGTGAAAAGTTCACATTGAGGGGGAAACATGGTCTCAATGTTCCATTTTCATTTCTGCCTCTTTTCAGATTTATATTCAGTGAGCAGTAATTTCCTCCATAAATTCCCGATGTGAAAATATAGCGGAAAAGATGAAAGCATAGAGAAAAAGCAACATCATGATATTTGGGTTGTTGGTTGTCCTGTAAAACCATCTGTATGTTTTGGGTTGTTGGTTGTCTGTAAAACTATCTCGCATGTTTGGGTTATTGGTTATCTTGGAAAACCATCCTTGTTGAGGTTGTTGGCTGTCTTGAAAAACCATCCAGATCATGAGCACGTACAGGCGGCAAACTGTGAAGAAAGTGTGTTTGTTTTTTTCTCCCATGTTCGCACTAAGGGGGAATGTTAGGAATTTACATTAGTGCTCACATATAATAGCATATTGTTGTATGTGAGATTTGGTTAGTAAACCAACTCACTAATATAGGAATTTGGGGAGATTATTTTGGGAGGAGTTGTTAGAGAAACCTCCTCGAATATAGAATTTGTAACTCCTATATATTTGTATATTGCTGCATTGAATTACAGAGTGAAACTATTGTATTGTGTTTTAGATGTTCTAATATGTTTTAGTTTTACAATTTCAAGATCTCGACCAAATTTATATGGCTCATGACAAAACTCTTTTTGTCTCCTCGCATGGCCTCTATGATAGGCGCACACACACCACTAAAGTCCCGTATGAGCTTTCATAAACGCTAGGCAACCCATGAAAACTTCTTGCTTCAAAAGCATTGTGCATCGATGGCCAATCCACTATTGCGCATGCCTTCTTTGAATCCATCTTTAGACCCTCATTGAAATCACAAATCCCAGATACACCAATTACTCCTGCATAAAAGTGTATTTCTTTAAGTTTATCATTAGCTTCTCTTCATGCAACCATGCAACTCTTGTCTTATATGTAACAAATGCTCTTCACATGTCTGCTGAATACCAAGATATTATCAAGGTACACGATCACAAATTTGCCCAAAAATAGTTTCAGGACTTCATTCATCAACCTCATAAAAGTACTCGGTGTATTTCTCGGTCTGAATGGTAAAACTAACCACTCATAAAATCCCTCCCATGGCTTGAACACAACCTTCCACTCACCCCCTCTCTAATGCGAATTTAATGGTATCCGCTCTTCAAATCAATCTTACTACATTACTTCGTGCCACTTAGACAATCCATGATGTCATCCATGCGTGGCGGTGAGAATTTATACTTGCCCAAAAATAGTTTCAGGACTTCATACCAAGATATTATCAAGGTACACGATCACAAATTTGCCCAAAAATAGTTTCAGGGACTTCATTCATCAACCTCATAAAAGTACTCGGTGTATTTCTCGGTCTTGAATGGTAAAACTAACCACTCATAAAATCCCTCCCATGGCTTGAACACAACCTTCCACTCACCCCCTCTCTAATGCGAATTTAATGGTATCCGCTCTTCAAATCAATCTTACTACATTACTTGTGCCCACTTAGACAATCCATGATGTCATCCATGCGTGGCGAGAATTTATACTTGATGATGATCTTGTTTATGTCTCTTGAATTTGTACACATCCACCATTCACAACCCTTCTTTGGCACTAGAACCGTTGGTATTGCGCATAAACTCAAACTCTCATTGATCAAGCCTCTACTTAATAACCCCTTAACCTATCACTATATCTTTGCATTCTCTTGCTATGTCATCTTGTAAGTTTCCTTATTTGGCAACTCGAACTTGGAATCAAGTCCGTGTGGTGACTAATGTCTCTTAGAAAGGTGGTAGACTTGCTGGCAAATCGTTAGGAACAACTTCGCAAACTGTCCCAACATCGCTTTCATTGCTTGCGGCATTGATTCATCTTTCTTTGCACTGCCATTGCCACTCTCTTTGTGTATGGTTCACATTTAGCACAAAAACATGCACTGTTTTGCTTCACTTCATCCACGAAATGCTTACTTGATAGCAAATAAACCTTGGTTCCCAACTCTGCTTTGTCACCCTTATCTTGCACTAGATTTAGAGTGTAATCTTTGCCATCTTTCACCATTGTGTAGGTGTTTCCACGACCATCATATAGTGCCTTTCAATTTAACTTGCATGGCCTTCCAAGTAGCACATGACATGCGTCCAATGGCATTATATCGCACAAGACTTCATCTTCACATTTTCCAATATGAAATTTCACCAAACATTGCTCAATTACCAACAACTGATGTTCCTTCTGCAACCAAGAGATCTTATAGGGATTAGGATGCTTGATCCTCTTCAACCCTAACTTGTTTACCATCTCCTGGTCAACCAAATTATCAATGTTTCCATTATCCACAATCAATTTGTAGATCCTACCACTCAACTTGGAAGCATTTTTGTTCAAACTCTTCCTCTGCTCAGGACCAACTTCCTCTTTCACTGGTTTTAATAGCATGCACTTAAACATCAACACGCCACCCATGTCGGGTCTTCTCTAAAACCTTGTGCATCATATTCATCACCTTGCACAATGTGCACACTCACATTATTCTTTTTCTCATCATATTGGGTGTGCGATCACTAAAAGTTCCATGCCTTGTTTTCCACGCTTGTAACAAGTGCCATTGAATCTGCGAACTCTTTCATGACTCAAGATCCTTTTCCCATGACAACATTTCCTCCTCTCCCTGTTCCTTCACTATGCGGCGTTGAACTCACCTCGCCATCATGTTGCACAAACATTTCTCTTTCACTACCATGTACACGGATTTGCTCGACTTTGCCCTTTTCGGGGCGGTGCTCTATTGCTGCACACTAACTTCCCCTCCGCCATTAGTGCATAGTGATAGGCCTCCTCATTTGACCTTACTTGGATCATTCTAAACTCATCATGAATTACGCACATGTAATCCATTCATATACCTGGAGATCTTCTCCATGTCATCCTCCACATGTTTCGTTGAAATAATGAGTCTCAAAACTCTTTAGTGTATTCCTTCACATTCAACTCTCTTTATCCTAAATTTAGCAACTTCTTAAACAAATCAAAGCGGTAATTTGCGGGAAAGAATTTTGTCTTTGACTTTGCAACCATCCTATCCCATGTTTTGATCTTCCCCTTCCTTCTTTGCACTTGGGTTATGTCTGGGTATGCTCCCACTAAAGAGATGCATGACCCTTCAATTTTATGCAGTGAAGTTGAATTTTTGGGATTTTTCATGTCTTCATACTCAAAATACTTTTCAAGCTCCATAATCCAATCAATGAGCTCCGTTGGTTCTAAACTATCATAATAATTCGGGGCATCCAATCTAGGCTAACTCTACATTCTTCCGATTGTGTGTAATATCTTGTCTTTTGGACCTTCGCCTTCCCCTTCTTCTTCCTCATTCGTATTTGCAGACCTAAGCTCCCTACCGCGCGTGTTCTCCATCATCACTCCGATCTTCCACATCAACACCTCGGCATTGTGCGGCTTCCAAGGCTTCTAAATGGGCTTGCATAGTCTAAATTAACTCGACCAAATCCTCAACTCTCACTCCTTGATTTCGGCGAGCTCCAACAACATTCCTCCTTTGTGCCATTGTGTTTCCTAAAACGAATGTGATTTTCACACTCCACACTTTCTACCCAACAATTATTCGTTAGAAGATGTTTGCAATGGTTTTCTACCACCCTCACAAAAGTAAAAATCCGCCAATGCTCGTTGTGTAATCCTCACATCATCTACCCAACAATTACCCATTGGAAGATGTCCGCAATGATTTTTTACCCACACTCGCAAATGTGGAAAACCACCAATATCTACTATGCCACCAGATATCATAATGAATAAAACTTTGCTCTAATACTAAATGACACATGCAGTTAGGGTGCTCTGTGAAGAGCTGCCTTAGACCATGCAACCTTGAGAATCACGCGCATGAAACATACAAACAATGCACATAATAACACAAAATTGAATTCAATTGTAGATCAACATAGGTCATCAAAAGCTTTATTTATATACTCAATGAGGAATAACACAAACATAGAACGATCACGAACGATACGATAAAATCATTACAAACACTCGCTTGAGCCTTAAGCTTGCATCCACACTTTGCTTTAATTTGCAAAGTTAAATATGAGCTTCTACACATCGGTTACTCTCCAAGGAGTTGGGCTTTTTATATAGCCACCAATGCCACCCTTAATTCTAAAAACTAATATGAATTATGAACCAAAGGACCTAGTATAGACATAGTCGGTCTCTTCGAGCTATCACAACTTCAAATGATCTTCTTTTAGTGATTCGTAGCTTTCAAACAAGTATGTAGTCTTTCGCGGCTCTAGATAGTACTTCGCAACTATAAATTCAATTTGTGTATCATTGTGCGTGGCTCCTTTAGTGTTTCGTGGATATCGATAGACTTGTGTGGCTTCTGTTGTGTTCTGCGGGGATCTGCCAACCCGCTGATGTTTGTAAGACATATGTCCAACAGAATGTGCAGCTTGCACAAATACTCCACAGACTTGCGTGGACTATGCAATAGACTAGACATTGCACAATGGTACTACGCACTATATTGACATTGCACAATGGACTTGCCAACAACTCCAACATTGTAGAAATGCAACTCTAGTACTTTGTGGCCTGCCAACTACGCAGTTCTTTACAACACTGTCTGCGAACAACATAAAATGCAAAATAGAATGCAAACTACTACCTCAAACTATTCAAACTATTTTTGGTTGATACAGATTGCTTGTGAACCGGATGCTCTTGCATCATGTCAGAAGACAAAAGCTTGTAAGGAGGCAATGGTAGCAAGGGCAACCTTTGGTGCACATGATTATTGGTCACAACATTCTGCCAAAGGGGTTTTGCAATAGATTGTAATGTCCCTAAAAAATACTTTAGATAAATCTTGATATTTCTATCAAAACCCTAGGACATCGGTATAAAAAATTGCCTTTTATGACAACAACACAAATGATTTTTTTAAATTAAAAAAGAAAGCCTTAGGGTGCCAAAACATACTTTTATTTATTTATTTCAATCAGCTACGATAAAAGAAATACCAATGTCTCGATACAAGTATAATGTTTATAATAGATAATCTAAATGGAAAGATAGATGGAAGAAAAGAGCATGCAAATTGATTTGACTGAAATTTGCCCTCATATACTGAAGCCCTAGCTGTACTTGCTGTTTTGGATGTAGAATCAAGCCTAAAAAGCGTGCCCTAGCTGCACTAGATAAACCTTGTACCTTGAATGACCACTGCAACCCCTAAATGGAATTACCAAGCTTAGATGTGAGGGATTCCGTCCTCAAATCTATATGCAAATGAAGGATTTTGTCCTCTATTGCTGATGTAGAAGCAAAAGCTACTTGTAGACAAATAAGTTGATAAATTTCCAAGATGAATGAACAATAAACCCCAAAGCTGCCTTTATAACTTCAACCCTCTCTAAAGTGGGTGCCCCCTTTTAGAATTACATGCATGATCCTCAAACAATTAAAAATAATTTAATTCTTCCCCATGTGGGCGCCCCATCCTAAGAATAGGATTAAACAATTTTAAAATACTTTATCCTCTTTCCATCCTAAAAAAGGACCTTGACACTCATACAACCCTTTCTAACTTTGGCGACCATTCTTTATGTAATTATTAATCTAACATTTGCGCCCAATAATATAAGTCATCCCTTCTATTATTATTTTATTCTATTTCTGTTTTTTGGATAAAAATCAGTGTTATGCGGGATGCGTCCCCCAAAACCCATGAGTCCAAGGCGTCCCGAACGTCCTGGGGATGGTTTTCTGATTTAAAAAGGGGGAAATGTCCCCGGGCGTTTTGGGAGAAGGGAAACATCCCCGGACATTTGGGGACACCGGGATGGGACATCCCCGGATGCGATCGAGGGACGTCTCGGGGACGTCCAACCATCCCTGACGCCCCCATGTCTTTTTCAACTTCTTTTAAAAAAAACAATTTTATGACTATTGTAACTTTTTTTTTTAAATTGAAAGTAATAATAACATAAAACAAACATACTAACCTAACCCTAAAAGTGTCATTCTATGTTATAAAATGACTCTATGGGCTCATTCCATATCACATTCAATATTCACACTTGAGCAAAGTGAGCAAAGAGAAAGAAAGAGAAAGAAGAAAGAAGAAGAAAGGCAAGAGCAAGAAGAGCAAGAGAAGTGCAAGCAAGAGGTATTTATAATTTTATTTGCTTACAATGCTTGATAATAGTCTCTAGTTTTTAAAATTTAGATTCTATTTGCATTTTTAGGGGCTGTTTTTTAGTTTTTGTATCTACATTCACAATGTAATCATGTTTATAGTTTGTAGGATTTTACAAAATGCATATTGCATAGGGTTTGGTTGTAACTGGTTAGGTTTTTTTTTTTTTATTACATTTTAAAAGTTAAAAATAAAACATAAAGCTCTTGATTGTTGATTCAATGATTCATTGAATAGGTCTGGTTAGGTTTAACTTTTCCATGATAGTATGATACACATTCCTAGAAACAATAACATTAGGAATTCTGAATACAAAAACTTTGATAATAGATACACATGAATGTAGAATCTAGATACAAAAATGAAAAACTTAATACTCCTACAACAATGTTAGATGTTTTAGTTTTTAGTTTTTTTTTACGTTTTTGTTTTTTAATATTTTTGCATATGGTAACTAGTTATGGGCCTAATAGCATATGGCTTTTATTTTTATTTTTAAAATCATTATGACAATGTGATTGCAATTTGCATGTAATTATAACTTATGGCTGTTTTTTAAAAAAATTCATTATACAATGCATATAGTTATGAATGTTTTACTTTTCTTAATCATTGCATATAGTTATAACTTATACCTTATTGTTTTTTTATTCATTGAATAATAAATATAGTTATAACTTATGGTTGTTTTTCTTGTTTATAAATTAAATTATAATCATTGCCTATACTTATAGTTATCTTTTTTTTTTAAAAATTAATTCATTACATATAGTTATGGTTTTTTTTAATTCATTCATTGCAGCCCCAACAATCATCACCATGAGTTCTTCTTTTGAGTATGATTATGAATCAGAGGAGAGAGGGTTGAACTTGAGATAGGTGGAAGTGTTGGTGATGACATAATGGGGGAAGTGGAGAAGAGAGACAAAATGTAGTGCCAACGACAACTAGTAGTTCAGTGGTAGTGCTACCAATTGCCCTCTCAAATGTTGTCCAGATTTGCCATTGGACCATTTGATAAGAAGAAGCCATTGCAACAATTTGTTGAGATACTTGAGAACCCCAAGTCTGGAGGGGGGAGTAAACTATGGAAGTGCAACATATGTGCACTTGACTTGGCATGGCAACATCACCAAGACCAATGCACACTTGTTGCACCTTACAGAAGGGGGGTTGGTCTTTGTAAGGCCCTTTCACTAGAGCAAGAGCAGATGGTGAGAATTTTCAATGGAAATACCACGGACAATGTTCCAAAAGTTCGTGGTACTAGTAGTGCGGCTAACACTCCTTTGAGCTCTCATAGGATTGGCAAGAATACTTTGGCTAGTTCTAGTTTTGGAATGACAAAGTGGAAAGCAAAGGGAAGAGAAAGGCCGTGGGGCAGCCCCCAATCCAATTGTAGACATGTTTGATTCAAAGGCAAGGGAAGAGGCAGATGATGCTATCGGAAATTTTTTTCTATGTTGTTGGGATCCCATTTCATGCCGCTCGCTCTCCTTATTACAAGGAGGCTATGGCTAAGGTAGCAAAAAGCAGTACAAGTTATGTGCCTCCTGGAGACACCAAACTGAGGACAACAATCTTGGATAGAAACTATTCCAAGGTTAATCTGTTGATGGAGGAGATGAAGGTCACATGGGTGTCACATGGATGCAACATTATCATGGATGGGTGGACGGATATTAGACACCGTCCTCTCATCAATATCATTGTCTCTTGCAAAGATGGACCGTACTTCTTGAGAGCAATTGATTGTTTTGGGAAGCGGAAAGATGTTGAGTTCCAATTTCAGATTTTGAAGGATGTCATTGAGGAGGTTGGACCTTCAAATGTTGTACAGGTCATCACGATGCAACTTATGTGTGTAGAGCAGTACAAAGCAAGCTAGTGGAGCGTGCCTACAATCATATTTATTGGACCCCGTGTTGTGTGCATGCCATGAACAATGCACTAAAAGACATAGGGAAGATTCAATGGGTCAACCAGATAGTGAATGAGGCCAGGGACGTGCAGAAGTTCATATGCAATCACCACACATCATTGGCACTCTTTCAAAATTTCAAAGAAGGAATTTTGAAACCAATTGACACCCGCTTTGCATCCTATTTTATTTTGTTGGAGAGGATGTTTGAGTTGCAGGAGCCCCTGCAAATTATGATTATGACACAAGATTGGACTAGGTGGCGTGAGTCCAAGACAAAGCAAGGGAAAAGAGTGAAGGAAGTGGTGTTGAGGGAAACATTTTGGGTTGATATGAAATACATCATATCAATTATAACTCCAGTTTTTAGCATCATCAAATATGGGGATTCTAACAACCCCAATCTTGGTGAGATCTATGAGTGCATTGACAACATGCTTGGGCAAATGAAGGCAACTATTTGGGTGAGGGACCCCACTTTGAGTTCTACAATGAACATATTCAGCCCATCATTCAACATAGATGGGAGAAGTTGAACACCCCACTTCATATGGTTGCATATGCATTGAATCCCAAATGGTATGTGGAGAGGCCAAGTAGAGTTATCCCTTTGGATGATGATGAGGTGAAGAAGGGCCTTATGAAGGCCTTTAAAAAATGTATAGTCCACAAGAGGCTTCACAAATCAGGTTGGAGTGGCTCAACTTCACTGAACTTGATGGGTACAAAACTTTGTAATTCAAAGAAAGGCGACACAGGTAACATTGGGCACATGAGAAGCCCTTTGAGAGTTGGTGGCGTCTGTATGGGCTTCCAGGATTGCTGCGAACACTTGCAATTCGCCTCCTTTCCCAAGTTTCTAACTCCTCTACCTCTAAGAGGAATTGGTCTACATATGGTTGGATCCACTATATTAAGAGGAATAGGCTTACCTCTATAAGAGGAGAAGCTTGTAGTCCTGTACATCCCAAATATCTCTTGCATCTTATGGATCGCAAGACAACTCAATACAAGGAGACCCAACATTACGGTGGGATGTAGATCCCGAGGAGCCGAGGCAAGTAGAAGAGGACAATACTATGCAATGGGGATTGATTGGGCTTTCCTTTGAGGACAAGGATGATAGTTCCAACGAGGAGTTCATGGATGTTGCTTCAGATGTTGATTTTGATTTTTAGGTTGATACTTGTCCTCTTCTTTTTGTAATATTGACAATAGACAATTGTTGGTGTATTTGAATATGAGATTAATGATATGAATATCAACTATTGTCACTTGATCAATCAGAATGGTTTTATAATTTATTTCAGCTTATTTAATTTTAAGTCTCAAATTCAAATGGTTTTACTTTTATTAAATTATGTATAACTATATGTATTTGATATTTAGGAATGTGTATCATATTATCATGAAAAAGTTAAGCATTCACTATATGACATATGTTACTAACTTACTATGTATTTCAATTTACTTTCTAAGTTTAACTAAGTCTAACTAATAATTTAAAATTTAAATGTATTTGATATTTATGATTTCAAGTTTCAACTTATTTAAATCTCAAATGGTTTTATTTCAGCTTATTTATATAGTTTAGTCACTATATTTTTATATTTTAAATATTTATATTTTTTAATCAACCGCCCCTCGTCCCCCGTCCCCCCAAAATTTAGAATTTTTTTGCCATCCTAGAAACCATGTCTTGCTGTCCCGGAGTCTTAGGTAACTTTGATTAAAATTCTAATTTAAGTGTTTTTTTTTCCAATTAAAATATAAAAATACTTTTGGGCCACTTAAATTAATTTATTTCTCTCTTTAATTTCCCCTTAGCCTACGGAAAATAATAAGAATAGGCTTCGGGTATCCAAAGTTAATTAATTCTGAAAAGGGGACATTATAGAGAGGGGTTGGAAGTTATAACGACTACTTTGGGGTTTATTGTTCATTCATCTTGGAAATTTATCAACTACTTTTTTCTGCAAGTAGCTTTGTTTCAGCATCAGCAATAGAGGATGAAATCACCATTTGCATACAATTTGAGGACGGAATTTCTCACATGACCTTGGCAATTCCATTTAGGGGTTGTAGTGGTCATTCAAGGTTCGTAAGGTTTATCCAAAGTGCAGCTAGGGCACACTTTTCAGGCTTGATTCTACATCCAAAACAATAAGTACAGCTAGGGCTTCAGTATCTGGGGCAGATTTCAGTCAAATCAGTTTGCATGCTCTTCTCTTCCATCTATCTTTCCATTTAGATTATCTATTGTAAAAAAATAATTGTATCCAGACACTCTAGTATTTCTTTTATTGTAGCTGATTGAAATAAATAAATAAAAGTCTGTTTTGGCACCTTGAGGCTTGCTGTTTTTTTAATAAAAAAATCAGATTGTCACTGCTGTCATAGAGGCAATTTTTATACTGATGTCCTAGGGTTTTGATAGAAATATCCAGATTTATCTAAAGTATTTTTAGGGATATTGCATAGATAAAGACCCTTTTTGGCACACTTCTTAACATGCCTAAGGCATGGATGCGATGTTAATCACCTTCTCTATGAAAGGAGAAGTGCTCACCGTCTGTCTGTCTCCCGCATGTTGATTTCAGGAGTAACAAGATGTGATGCAACAAATGACGTGTCGTCAAACATTGTCATGATCTTTTTTCTCGATGATTCTAGTAGTTTGATATTTCCATAGTTACCTAAGTCTCGGGGACATGGGGACGGGGCAACTTCTTGGAATCGGAAAAAAATGATCCCATTTTGGTGACGATGGGGATGGATGCGACTTTTAAAAATAATACATAAAAGTAATATTTCAATATTTTAACTTTTATAAAACCGACATTCTGGATTTAAACTCCAATTTAATGTATTTTAGGTACTTTCAAAATTATAATTTGATGTTCTTGGTAAAAATAACATCTTTTCTAAAAGGAAAAACATCAGAAAACTTATGAAAGATTTAAAAAAAAGATGGATGCGTCCCCTCAATTCCCTTCTCCTGAAAGGTTCGCTAGTTGACGTTCCCAGATGTCACCAAAATCTAGGGAATGCAACGTGTCCATTGCGTAATCTTTTTACACCTAGGATATTTCCAAGTTCTCATAGTAAGACACCTTATTGGCACTCATGAATACTGGCCACAACATTGCCCACCGAAGGGTTTTACAATAGATAAATCTTACACTTCTTAAAGCGCCTAATGGATGCATGTCACTCACCTTCTCCATGAAAGGAGGAGAAGTGCTTGTTGATGGTCTCCTGGATGTCAGATTCAGGAGCGATGAGACGGGATGTGACAAATAAGGTGCCAAACATTGTTGTGATCTTCTTACAGACGATTCTAGTAGTTTGATATTTCCAAGTTCTCATAGTAAGACACCTTATTGGCATAACTAACTTATTGTTGAACATTGACCTATTGAACAATTAAAAAGTACTCATGTTTTTCTGGATCCACTCATTGCACTTTGGCACCATTTCAATAAAATTATTTGACTCATTTGTGCATGGTAAAATGCATTTATTGTTGAGGTGGTTGATTTTATTTTCTCTTGTTATTGTCAAAGTGAATCTGGCAGATTCAATAGGCATTTTTACAAGACGCTTTTGCTAATGTGTAGTTTCTTGTGATTGTCATTGCTTGCTATTGTATCTCAGAGCTTGCAATGAAAAGATTGAATTTGTTTGCACTTTACTTCAGCTGCTTTTAAATCTTCTATATTTAGATAGTCCATTTAGATTTTATTCTGCAGATTTATATTGATTTTCTGTAGTTCCAGAAAACAACAACTGTTTGTTGGATTGATTTGGCTAGTTTATACTTGATTTTGCAGGTTTTCCAGGGACCAGGTTGAGCAACTTGATACAATTAAGCAATGGTCTAGGGCACTTGATGGATCAGATTATTTACCTGGCATGGTAACTTGTCAGACTCTAAGCTGCTATTTTAGGAATGCATTTGAAAGATTGTTTGGATGCTATGTTGGTTATTCTATTATTTGGCCTTTTATCAGTAAGACTGTTTGGATCTTAAAAGAAACACTTTGTTAAATGAATAAGTTTCAGGTGGGTCTTCACAACATCAAGCAAACTGATTTTGAATGTCTTTCAGGTGGGTCTCAACAACATCAAGGAAACTGATTTTGTCAATGTAACCATTCAATCACTAATGCGGGTCACTCCTCTAAGAAACTTTTTTCTTATTCCAGAAAATTATCAGAACTGCAAGTCTCCTCTTGTTCATCGATTTGGAGAATTGACGAGAAAATATGGCATGCTCGAAATTTCAAGGGACAGGTATTTGGATTGGATTATTCAATTAAAATATCAAATAACCAAGCATGTAAAGATGAGATAACTGTTTTTCTGTTTGCAGGTGAGTCCCCATGAATTTCTACAAGCAGTTATGGTAGCCAGTAAGAAGCGATTTCGCATAGGAGTGCAGTCAGATCCTGTGGAGTTCATATCTTGGCTTTTAAATACTCTTCACTCAGACCTTGGAGGATCAAAGAAATTTAATAGCAGCATCATCTACAAGTGCTTTCAGGTTTTCAATTTAATTAACCACAGGCCTTTAAAGAAGGGATTTCATTGTATGTAGTACAATTATTAATTCATTACCTCTTGTTCATTTGAATGATGTGTTTATTTGAGCAGGGTGAGCTAGAGGTAGTGAAAGAGATTCAATATAAGAAAGGAAAGGAGAAGAAAGAAGACGGAGCAACAGCAAAAGGTCACTGGTGTTGAGGATAAAACAGGTCCTGAAAATGCGGTCAGAGAAGTCTGTAGGATGCCTTTTCTTATGCTTGGACTTGATCTACCTCCTCCTCCTCTTTTTAAAGATGCAATGGAAAAGAATATTATTCCCCAGGTATTACTTAGGTTATTGAACATTCATTGCTCGGTTGGACCTTTTTAGTTTGGTAGACTGCTTTTCAATATTAAAGATTATTGTAATTTTTCACATTCCTTCAATATGATACATTTGAACTCAGCAAATGGGCCTGCTTCCTATTTGTTGGATACTGTTCTTCACTTTAAGATCACATATTATCTTTTAGCATTTCATATCAACTCCAGTTTTTTTACTCATATACGAGCTCAAGCCTTTGGAAGTCTATTTAGAGATGGAAAGATCCTTGTAAACCATGGGACTGTTTTATAGAGTCTCAAATGGCATAATATGCATAGTACTTCCTAACTATCAATACATCAAGAGACAAACATGAGAATCACCTTAAGGTATTGTCCAAGAAAACACCCAAATGTTTATTCCATAAAAGATGAATTCCTCAAGGAGTGCCTTACCATGGCCACATCATTTACACTAAAGAAATATAGAAAATTGAAACAATATGTTAGTGGTCCGAATCTAAAATTCTCTATGTTGTTCCACATTTCTTGGTATGAGCAAAGTATTTACAGATGCTTTTCAAAAAATGCCTTAAAAACAACAGTACCAATGGATAGGCCACTCACAAATGGATCTACCTCTTTTTACCCAAAATTAAATAAGATGTGTTTACTTGCTTAATGTAGATTGAATTTGAAACTAATGCACTCAAATTTTGTTTATAAATGCTCCAACATCCAGATCAGCCTGTGAAACATCAGAAAATTTATGTCAACTCATCCTCTTGTGTTTTACTGCATTGTAACATGTACTTTAATTGAATATCGTTTCTTTATAACATTTATATATGTACTGTCAGATTTGAATGTTGGAGTATTTATATACAAAAGCTGATTGTGCATTAGTTTCAGGTTTCAATCCAAATTAAGTAGGTAAACACATCTTATTTAATTTTGGGTGAAATAATTTGGTGAACCTGCTTACTGATCTACACAACCTTCCCTAGCCTCTAAGGTTTCAGATTTCTTTTCTAGGGTTTGATTTACAAATTTCAACTCTGATCTTTAAAGCTTAAATCTGAGCTTTCAATCTTGCCCTAGGTTTCATCCTTGTATGCCTATTCTATGGTTTGCATACCTCTTCCTTCTTTCTAGAGTTACAATGGGCTTTCTATCGAAAATCCTTGGCTCCATTACGGTTTTCTTTTGTCACATGGCTCGTACATTACATTCTTTCATCTCTTTGTATGAGGCATGGACCAATGGCATTTTCATCTTTGACCACAATAATTTACCCCCTAAAGCTAGTAGGGACGTATATCAACCATTGTTTACTATATGCATTCTAAATTTTTTAATCAAGAGGGTTTTAATTGATGTTGGTTCCACGATAAATATATGTCCTCACCCTTTTGTGTAATGAATGGGCATCCTCTTGAGCTATGTTCAACGACCAACCATTATTGCTAGGAGCTTTGACAATGCTCCTCGATGTACACTGGGCACAATTATGTTAGATATCTTCTTTGGACCTATAGCCATGCCTTATACATTTCAGATTTTGGATTCCCTTTACAGTACAATATTTTGTTGGGAAGACCATGGATCCACGATATGACAATTGTACCCTCTACTTTGCATTGATTTGATAAATTTATCCATGTGGGACATGAGTACTCTATCCTAATTGATGATGAGCTGCCTTATAAGTATTGTCCATTTTGATGTCGAATCTTCATGGACACTCATGATATAGGTACCTTATTGTTGAAATCTATCATGACCATCAAGAAAAGGTTAGTCAAGACAATATCACCAACGCTCATGACTCTCATGTATTTGACAAAGTTGATGAGCATGACTTTTCAGAATTTTTTAATGGTAATTTGGATCAAATTGACTCATTATATATATAGCTAGAGATGAAGTCAAGAAGGCATCTACATCTACTCTACCTACATCTAATGTGGAAATTCCTACATCTATTGTATTTGCATCTACCCTTGGTATGGAGGCACATGTAGTTAGTCAATTTTCACCCAAAAATAAATAAGATGGATTGAAACTCGAAACTAATACACAATCAAATTTTGTATATAAATGCTCCAACATTCAGATCTGAAAGTACATGTAGATGTTATAAAGAAACACTATTCAATTAGAGAATTGCTAAAATACAGTAAAACACAAGAGAATGAGTTGACTTAGTTTTAATGATGTTTTGTAGGTTGATTTGGATCTGGAGTTAGGTCAAATGTGTAATGCCAGGGCTGAGTATACTTTGTTTCTGATTTGGAGTCTTGAAACCCTTGCGGATACTAGTGCTAAGTGCTTCTGTCTTACTTGGCACTAGTGTTTGGCATTGCTTTGCCCTTCTATTTTAATCTGGGTTGTTTTGTAACTGTCTTTAGTGGTTTCTTGTACCTTTGCTCCTTCTAGAATGTTTGCGCATGCACTTGTAATGATCAAAACCTTAATCTCCTGCACTAGCACTTCAAGTACACGATTAGATAATAAAAAAAGGGTTTTGTGTGTGATGGAGTTGGACTGCCCTTGGTGGCTAACCCCTTGTTGAATTTGACCAAGTGCTGCATTACGTTGCTCAAATGAGGTGTTCAAACTCCATGTAGTTCACCTAGTGCTCATGTAAGTGTGAATGCAAATCTAGAGTGCCTCCCCCTATGTTTGCCCTTGTGCCTCAACATGAATAGCGGGCTAACTAGGTATACTTCAGATGTACCTTTCGTGAGTGCTGAATATAGAGTGCCAAAGTAGAGTGCTTGTAGATAGATAATCGCTAGAGAAAAGACCCCTTGAAGTGCCCTTTTGATAAGTAGATACTTGACAATGCTTGATTTGACTTTGATATGCTGTTGACTTGTTTGGTCTCCAAACCTGGTTTGGAGTGCTTCAGACTTGAATATAGATTGTTCCTAATGTATGCTCTTCATTTAAGGAAGTTTAGGGCAGCTTTGCTTGAGATTTGATAGATATTGCTAGATTAGCTTTTGAGAAAGATAAATAAGTGTTAGGCCTGCTAGGTGAGTAAATGATTGCGCTTTATTTGCTTTTACATGACTCTACATGGTATAATTTCACGTTAAGGACAACTAGGAACTGGAAATAAGATAAACATAAGAAAATTTGACCGTTGGAGTGCTCTAGGTAAACCGCTAGGTGCTTTTGTCCATACTGGATGCTAGTATCCAAGAGGACAAAATGCTGAAATGAAGATCTGAATAAGTCTGACAGAGGATATAGGATGTGCATGATAACTAATTCAGTCCTATAGGTGTCTGAGCAGCTGAGTGAGAGAATAATAAGTATTTGCAAGCTGTAGGATGAGTAAGATAACGTGTTTAAGCTTTGTTTGTGCGCGCAAGTCATGACTAAGAGTTACAAGCTAAATCAATAGTGTCTAATATCTGATTATCAAATTTAGGTGTCTACTCTACCTTCAAATATGATCATTGCTAGAAAACTTGCCCAATACTCATGAAAATTTAAGAAAAATGAGTATTTTTGAGTTCACTTGTGGATGAGTTAGAGGCAATTTTTGACAGTACTTACCGAGAGTACTCACAAACATTCTGCGAGTCCATGCATAATGCTCATGAAACACAAAATATGCGGGACAAAGGAAAAACAGGGTTATGACGATAAAATTGAGTAGAGTTTTGAAGGTGGAAAGGAAGCTATTGATTAAGTTTGTTCTTGGCTGAGCAAGATTTCCTTGAATTGAGTTCAGCTTCCTATTGGCATAGATTTAATGCATTTTTATTGGGATTTAAATTTTGGCTAAACAAGGAAGATTGTAGACTTTTCAAGGAAATTGCAGCAATATAAAAGGTGTTAAAATCAGAGGTATGACCTATAAGAGTTATGCCTAAAATTCCAACTATATCTAGACATCCAATTTTTCAGACAAATCATCCTTGAAGAAAATTTTACGTGAGAATCAGGTTACTTTATTCCTTCAAAATGGATTAACCCCATAAAGCGAAGCAATAAGATGTGACCATAAATCAGTGAGTGAGAGACAAAGGATTAAAAATTAACCTTTATTGTTTATACATGTGAAGCTACCTGACTTCAGATGGTTATAGCGCACGATGGCCTCCTATTATACATAAAGTTAGGTCATGATGATTCTATCATACCAAGGTAGTCCCAACTAAACATGGATCTCATGATACCAGATGTTTGTAACCAATTGGGTCTGATAAAAATAATCCCAAGGAGCACCATAGACTGGTGTCTCAAGGATCTAAATCAACTCTAATCACAAGCATCCCAAGGTACATCCACAAGTACAACCAATGACCCAAGATGTCCTAAAGGGAGGTTTTGATCAGTCAAATCAACTCCTTAGTCGTGAAACTAGTATTAGAGCAATTAGTAGCGACACACTGAGGCAATGTCAGCATCTGTTCAACCATAACCGCCCAACAACCTCTGCCGAAGACGGCAACCGGTGGTTGTGTCTTGGAATCCTTTTCTTCACTAACATGTGTCGAGTCATCGATAGCAGGCTCAAGTATACACTAACATTTTGGAGGTATTAGAGTTCAAACTGGGTTTTTTTATAAAATGTGCAAATGTGTAGATCATGATGAGACTCTTTCTAGGAAATACTTATAACAAAAATTTCAAGTTCTAGAGTGAAGCTCACAACCTTCTAGAGGTGGGAAAAAGTCTTGCCCAAACAACCCTTTTTGCAAAACATACAATAATGATGTCCGTGGTTCCAAATTGAAGTAAGTGGTCTAGGAAGGATTTTTCCCTTGTAAATTCAACCTAGAGGAAAACTGTCTGCAGAGAGGCACTTTTGTTAGAAGATTAGCTTCAACTATGAAGGCATCTTTGGCCTTGGGTCAAATAAGAGTTCCTAGGCCTATAGTTGAGTCGGTGCTTTTGCAACTTAACACGTATGAATAGTATCCATGAATAGAATTTCATAACTTTTAAAACTTTGTTTGAGCATTTGTGGATGTAATCTTGGAACCCAGGATTCTCCTCAAAGCTTTTAGATCTTCAAATGGTAAACTTAATTTTTACTTTTTAGTTATTGAATTTTATTTTAATATAATAAAATTTTTTAAATTACTTTATAATACGTGAGGAAATTATTTTTTAATGTGAATAATATATTATAATAAAATTATTTATTTTATTTTATCAATACCATTTGCTTTACTTACATTGTTTTTAAAGTATGAATAATAAAATCAAAATTAAATGAAGTTTATTTATTTTTAGTTTATATATATTTGCAAAATCTCAACTTTAATAATTTATTATATATTAAAAAATAAATGTTTATATATATGTTTTTATGTTCTACATAAAGATGAAAACACTATAAATAGCCAATGCTATAATCTTCATCAAGGGAATATCCTTTGTTTAGTAAAATGATGAATCCCGCTTAGTAGAATTAATAAATTTATGAATGTCTAACTTGTCGGTTTCAATATGGGGATCATGTACGTTAGTACGGTGATTTTGTGTTTTTGCCAGATTTGGTATGGCTGGGTATGACTACAAAAATTATAAAAAAATATTAATATAAAAAATCTAGCCAAAGAAGCAAAATTAACCCCACAATATGCAAATCTATTAACAAAAGTGATTCCCCTGACAAACCTATACAAATCTATAAGAAATCTGAAGTACATTGAAACCTATGCAATTCTATAAGAAACGTGAAGCTTCTTTAAGTACACTGATGAGTGGCAAAAGTAGAAAACTATTAACAAGGGCACACAAGCTACAAAAAATGATAAAGTTTCCTATCAAACCACAATGTGGTGATGGCGGGAGTACTGAAAATATTGAAAACGATCATTGTGAAGAAAGATTTTCCACAATAACTAATGTCTAATGAGCACATAACCACTAGCCAAAATGCTTTCCTTAATCTACAAATGTGATAAAACTGCAAAAAGTGAAACTATCTTTAAAAATCTTCCACAAATATTTGTTTTCCTCTATGCGACAATATCATTTGTATACACCTAATTTTTCACTTTTACCAACTTCGGCTCTTCGCAAACACTATTGGTGCATTGGCTTCCTTGGAGTGGTGTCATCAGGGACATTGCCGAGAGTGGGGAGTAACCAAAATGGCTACGTGCAAACCTTCATTTGTTGCATTGGGCTGGTTAACAGTGGTACTTATGAGATGGCCTTGATGTGTAGTCTAATTATATCACATTTCACATGTTTTCATACCCATATAGTTGTCTTTTATAGCCTCCCTACGATATCACCTTATCATCTTACAGTCACCTCCATACCTTCTTTCAACACACATACCTTCGTCATGACACTTTCAGCAATTCTGATTCTCCCTCCATTAGTCAAGATTTCTTTTCTAAACCCCCTGATTTTGCATTGCCCATAGCTGATGGTATTGACCATGGTCGATATTGTTTGGCTTCTACTTTTTAATAGCCGTTGGCATCAACAACGGTTAATATCGTCGGCTAGCGAAGATGCAATGCCCCATCATGATTGCTATATATACTCAACATTTGAGCACTCATTCCACATTATCACCATCAGTCATTCGGTCCACTGGTGATCGCCAATCTGCCCTTAAAGCCTTAGAGGTCTTGAAGTTGTTTTTACTTGTCTTTCTTGGAGTTTACACTTGGAGCATTGGCTAGTTAGGATTCACAAGCATAGGAGCTGCACCTACTATGGTTTGCCTAACCTTTAGAGTCTTCAACAAGAGGTGTTCCTAGGTCTTTTCTAATTCATTTGTGATCCCCCACATCAATTCCTCGTAAGGTGCTGCTAACCCTAAGGGGAAGTTAATTTGTCTATGGTGTTTGCAATTATAATAGACCTCTTTTTGGATTTTTGTTTGATGTGGTCATGCACATGTTAGAATAGACCAACATACTCTTCATGTATTGCATTATTTGTCTATCGACCCTTGCCTTATAAACTACCCTTTGGGCTTTATAACCTTTTACAACCTAGGTAGCTAGTATGACAATATTTTGGGGGCCTAGGTATGGCAATATGAGTGCAACCGTATAATATATAATATTTAAAAATATAGCCAAATAAGCAAAATATCAGCCTTGCATATAGAGTAAATAAATTTTAAATAAGTGAAATAGCCACAAAACATATTGATAATTCAATGCATTTTGTCATGATATTCATTGATCGAACTTAGAACAAGTACATTGTTCAAATGTTACAATGTATACACAAAAATCAAGATAAATCAACATACTAATAGTCTAATTATAATCATAATCAAATGGCTCTCCTCCAATGTCTTCAACAAGAGCATCATCACCATCATGTGGTTCATTAGAACCACAAGCATCAAGAGTAGAACCACAAGCATCAACAGTGCCGCTCCCGCTAGCTCCACCATGTAGGTCATGCAAAGTATGCTCTAGGTCCGGGTCTAGCAATGAAAGTTGGCCAATGGAAGCATCCAAGTCTGGAGTCTCTGGGTCTATGTCCAACACTTTGTTGGCCTCGCTTTGTACTCATCCTTCTTCGTGATAGAGAGGCGCATGTTAGAATGCACAAAGACTAAATCCTTTGCCTTTTTACACCAAATTGTTGCGGTTAATCGAGTAGATAAAGGAGTACGTACTTTAATTCCTCTTAGCTGAAGAAGAACTTCCAACCAATTGAGGCCAGCCACAAAGTCATTGCAAAATTTTAATTTTAATTTTATAAAAGTAAAAAATTAAAGAAAGAGTTAAGAAATTAAAAAAACAAAATCTTTTTGTGATAAAACTTTATTATTAAAGTGGCATGAGGTAGTGTATGCTTGCCCTTGAGCACCTAAACAACTGAAACTTCACCACCACGAATAAGCATTTGCCTTGTATTTGTCACGAAGACTTTCGCTAATGGAGTGATCCTCGGCTGAATTTTTAAAACCCACCCAAATGCGGAATCGCCTCCGGTTCGATCGGTTTAATAGTTTTTTTCATGAACCGGATCGGTTGACCGGTTTGAGGCCAAACCGCCGGTTTGAAATATTAACCGACAACGGTTTGGCCTCAAAACAACCTCAAACCGTCCGATTTCAACTCAAACCAAGCCGGTTTGACCTCTATGTATAAATGCAACAATTTTAATAAAAAAACATTTTTTTAATACATTTTCTATTTTTTATTTGTTCTAAAGCCTAATTTTGCTATAAACACCTTTCTTACATATATATAAGAGCAAACTTTGCATATTTTGTGTGTAATTGTTGGAATCGTGGTTTTTAACCTTTCAAATATATTGTTAGGATTATAACCAGTTGTATAGATAAACAAGCATGTAATGAATAAAGCAGAAAATGTAAAACAGAAAAAAATGCAATAAAATAAAGACACAAATTTAACATGGTTCACCCAAAATGGGCTACATCCACCAGAAACATCCAAACCTTATTATTCAGTCCTGCAAAACTCTCTCTCATAAGACCGCCACTATTACTATGAGCCTCATACATAACGACCCTTTAAAGATATTAGGGTTTTTATCATTTTGGGGAAACATAGAAAACCACCTGTTAGATCTGTGACCTGATAATGAACGGTCCAGATCTCACAATGCATAACGAATATGTACCCCCTCGCAACCCCGCCGCCATCGGGCCTCTCCACAAGCAACATATATTGTTTTCATTAAAAATATAAAATTTATGTATTTTTAAGTAAACTCGGTTCATAAAGTGTGAACTGGCCGATTCCGTATGCGTGACCCTCGCTCGTACCACCACGAGTCCGGTTCCGATTTTTGTTAAACATTGATCCTGGAGCATATGAAATTCATGAATTCAGCTCTAACCAAGTCTTCTACTGCTGGATCCGTGAAGGGTCTAGCAAATGTTGCCTTATACCCTTCACTAACATCAAGATCCTCATATGGTGGGACCCCTTTGGGAAGAAAAGGATCTCTACGCCGTAGTATTTTGGAGTCAAGGCAAAAACAAGAAGATGCAATGGGGTGGTCATTTTGTTCCACCTTTCAATGAGATGCGACTTCACTTCCTTGAAGAAAGTTTCTGTAGGATCTTGCTCTTTGGCATTTATGATGCTTTTAATTGACTCAATTATTGCTTGATTCCATCATAAATCTCACTCATACATAAACGATCCATATCAAAAATCTCTCAACATACTCACGACGGACTTGGTAAAAACTAAGTATTCCACACGTTCTCACCATGCATCATCAAGGATCAACAATTTCACATTTTTGGCCGTCTCTCTATTTGCTTGCCTCCATACACCCCAAAGGTTGTTGATAATCATGCCACTCAATGCCACTCACACCCTCACAAGTCGTCTCAAGATGCAGCGTGTGCTAGGCAAATCAAGTCTCAACAACCTAATAAGAAATTAAAACAAATAAAATTAAGACAAGTAAAACATTCAAAAATCAAAATTCTACAAATTACAAACTTATCAAATAATTTAATAAATTTATTAAAATAAAATTTAAAAATTATAAAAAATAAAAAAGAATGTTACCTTTAGTAGTTACAACGTCGAGAATCTTTGGAAGATGGCTTGGGACATGTGGTGGTTAACGAACATTTGGATCTCACTTCCTCGTAGACTTGTTTGATCCAAACAATTTTTGTGCCCAATTTTTGTAACATTAAGTTGAGGGAATGAATGGTGCAAGGTGTCCAAAATATGTGCCCATACCTTGCCTCAACCAACAACCCCGCAACTCTACAATATTTTGTATTGTCCGCTACAACTTGGACAACGTTTTGAGGCCCCACCGCCTCAGTAGACTCTATGAGGATGTTGGCAATTAATTGGGCATTGTTCACCTACCCTCACAATCAATAGCCCTCAGAAACATTGCCCCTTTAGGGCACACTGCAACCACATTGATCAATGGTTTATTTTCCCGCTCTCCCATCCATAAAAAGTGATGGACACCCTTGTTTCGATCCATTGATTCTTGATGGGCAATGCATACCTTTTCAATTTGTTTTCTTTCTTTTGACAATAAGGTGGTGCATACCTTTTCATACCCTAGGATAGTCTACCCTTTAGGGGCTTCATTAATACATCTCACCATATCTCGCTAGTATGGTGATCTAACAACATTAAAAGAGACAACACATGCGTAAAGAAAACACCCAATACCTTGGTCGGCTATGTCCCCGTATTCATTCTGGAATGCCCTTTCTAACGGACCTGCATCTTTTGTTCTTTTGTGAGAAAGAGGTAAATGCTCGCCCCAGTCACTGCTACAAAGGTAGATTATGTAGACACCTAAAACATGCTTACACTTAGCATTTCATCCAATTATACCAATTGACGATACTTCGTTAATCAACCCTTCTTCGCTCCATTTTCAGATGCCCATTCACGACACCTTAGTCGTATTCCTCTTATAATCAGCTTATTTGGCTAATATCTCTCTTATTAGCTAAACATTCCTCTTTTCACCATTCAGAACCTCCCTAGTTCTCTCTAGACCACTTCTATTGGCTTCGTAGGCTATCTATCAATCACAATTGATTAACCAGACCCCTCCCAACTCTCAATGAGTCTCTAATCACTTGCTAATCAAGTTTAACTAGCCTAAACCCTAGTTAACTAGCCTAAACCAAGCTTAACTAAGCCTAAAACATGTTTATCCTAATCTAATCTAAAAGTGCTTTTTGAGCTTTAGTCCCACATGCACCCAAATTCCAAATTCTTCCAAACCAAAAACTATAAATACAAGGCTAAGCCTACCCATTCAAACTTACAACTTTACATAACACAAAACCAAAACAAGCCTAAGAAAGCTTGGATCTCATTTGTATTAGCTTCAAGCTAATTAGACATTTGATCTAAAGCTTTCCTTCCTCCATTGTTGAGCTAACACCTCCATTTGCATCCTTAAACCAAGTTTTGAGTAATATGGAGAGAACCATTGGCCTTGAAGCCATTAATGGTGAGACTCCATTCTTGAAAGCTTGAGTTTCATATCAAACATCACACCTTTGATTGCTAAGTTGATCTTTTTAGGTTCAATTTCTTAAATTAAGTAATCTAAAGAGTAGAGAGTAGTATACATGTTAGTTTTTGATGTTTTTGTCAAAGTTATAATGCTTGCATGTTAGTTTCCCTTGTTTAGCTCTTATCTTATGGTGCATGGTTGAGTTAGTTAAGCTTTGAGGTTCTTTAACCTCATTCCATAGCTTTTCAACTTTCCATTGCATACATTTGGCACGCCTGGTGGGACATGAAGTCCATCCTCCATTAATGGAGTCTTTTCAAGCTATTTATTTTCAGTTTCTAACCACTTTCATGTTTTCTAGGATAAATAGCTTGTTATTTACATGATTTCATTTTTTAAGTAGGCTAAATCATCCTTGTTCATGCACATTTTGTGGGTATAGGCTAGAAATAGGTTTCCTTGACTAACAACTAACCTGTTTGACTGTTGAAATTTTTTATTTCCATGATTTTTGCAGGTTTTTCAGGGGGTACGTGTAGGTGTCTTAAAGGGGCACGTCTTCGTCGAACATGGCGCGTCTTTGTCGAAACAGCGCGTACGTGTCTTTCTTGCGTGCAAAAACACCTACGCGCACGCGTAGGTGTCATTATGGGCGCGTGCACTTGAAATAGGTACGTACACGCCTTTTCTGTGCAAAAACACCAGGCGCACGTGTACTTGTTGAAATAGGTGTGTATCCGTCATTTTGGGCGCGTGTTCTGTCATTGTCACATATTTTTTTACTTTGGGGTGTGTCTTCGCCGAATCCAGGCGTGTCTCCGTTGAAACAGCGCGCACTGTTAGTATTGGGCGCATATGCGTTGAACTATATTCACCACCAATCTTCCGAGGCCATAACTTTTGCTCCCGAGCTCGAAACGACTCTGTTTTTGTTGTGTTGGAAAGGTATTGAAGTGAACTACACAATGAAATCATAAAATTAGGATTTTGAGTTATAGAAAATTTATGGTTTACATTATTAGGTAACTAGTCATTTTCTAATGTATCTTAAAGTCTAAAAAATTGTTTTCTTGGCCATTCTAACACTTTGAAAGGTTTTTGTGACACTAATAGTGGTTTACAGGTTTCTTTTCCATCATATTTTTCATACTAACTTAGTTGAAATGTTTCATCTTTATTTATGAAGGTTTTGAAACGTGTATGCTCTTCCCTCGCGCCTTTCTAGGTGATCTTGGGAATCAGAAACGTTTCATTACTTTCTTAATACTTGCAAAACGATTTAATTAGATTTCAAAGTTGGTTAAAAGGAACTTCTTTTCACATTTTACTTAGGTATTTTCCATTTCTTGCAAATTTGAGTGAGATACCTTGTTGCGTATGCTCTTTCCTTACGTCTTAAGACGATATGAGAAATCAAAAACATCTTATCTCCTTTATATAATGTTTTGGAAAATTACTAATCTTGGTATGTAGGACCAAAATTGCATGTCAAAGAAAGGAGGAGCTAAGACAAAACAAGAACCCACTAACACGTGTTTTCATACAGGTTGCCAAATGGTGTGCTACTTAAAACCACATTTAAGTTAAAAAGATAAAAAACACACCATTCCACATCACACTGTATTGCAGGTTTCGGAAAAGGGTATGTCCCTATCCGCTCAACTGGAACATAACCCTTTGGCATAACGCCTTAAGCTACAACAATGGGGGTGGTTCCAGGAACCCTAAAGTAATCCACCATTGAGTAACCTCGTGGATGAAACAGGAAGCGCTTCGCTTACCCACTTGACTAGTTTTACACTGTGAGTTAGAGTCACAAGTTGTCCAGTATGCACCCCAGTGTGATGGTACAAATGAACGCACTAGTTGCTCATTGTATCAGAAGGGGGTAAAGTAAAGCCGAGATACTCCCAAATCAGTCATTGTGACTCTTTGGGTAAATCGAGCTCGCTCCTAGAACAACTTGTGACACCTAGTTGAGAGATCTTATTAAGGAAGCCATTCCATCAAGGAGCCCACTTTACTAGTCCATTATCACGTCTTGGCCATCACGAAGTGATAACTTGTTTGGATTCAAAACCTTGTTTTTCGAACACGGTAACGAATCCATTTAAGTTAGATCTAAGTGTATCTCATCATGAAATTACAACGTGTTACTTATCTTGGTTTCTTTCTCGCCTTCGGACGAGGTGAAACTCTACCCAAGTGGCGCTTAGTTTATTTTCATATTTTGATCTACACCTTTGCATTCTTGTTTCCCATTTGGGACAAGAGAAGGCATCTTTTAGGAGTGTTGTCATAGATAGTGTTCACCACTTTTTGTCCATTTACGCTCATCCATGTTTGCGGCTGAGTTGTTAAACATCTAAAGTGCATGGATGCATCCTCATATCTTTGATGGCCACTTGATCTTGATTTCAAGATCATCATCATAGTTAGGATTGATTCATCATTTTATCTCCCTTTGACGTGTTACCTTGTTCGCATTGTCTCAACACAATTAAGATACTTATGTTGTGTTTTTTGTAAACGTGATCTAAGTATCATTGTGGTGTTACACTGCACACATTTTAACACATCCTTAGTATACTTTGACTTAGTTTGACTTCAAACATTGTCCAAAAAATTTTGAAGAGTGTCACTTACTTTGTTTGTCGTTTCGATACCACTTTGGCACTAATATCTCACTTCTTCGTGAAGCTTGATTAACGTGTCCAATTGGTGTGGTTACATGGCTTACATTTGTAATCCTCTCCCTTTGACATTTAGGCCTTGTTGGTTGCTAAACTCGTTGTGGTATCCTTTGATTGGGAGTCACCTCTACCCTTTGTTAATATTTACGCCTTGTTCATTTTGAGCTTGACGTAAATATTAACATTGTGTTGATCATCTTTGCATCAAACTATCATTTTACACACGCATTTTTAGGGAGTATTTCCTTGTTGATTGGATTTGTGTTTCACACTTACATGATTGTTCCTTGTGATTATTCATCTGAAAAATTGTTTTCTAGGACAATCATTTTTTATCTCATCGAGATTGCATCATCACGATGTCTATTTTCCTTAGACCTTCTTTGGAAAATCATGCACGCATCTCCATACTTACGAAATGTCTAGTTGGTTTCATTATGCTTCCTCGAATCGACATGTCACTTCCTTCCCTTTGAAGGAGTTCCATCACACTATCTAGGTCTAGACATTTGTGCTTAAACGACGCCAACAATGACTGACTATCGCATGGTTTCTCACACTTACAAAAATACGGAACCTAGGTTTAGGAATTCAAATCAAAATATTCCCATTACAACTAAACCTCGTTTGGTTCTTCGCGATAGAGAGCCCAATTGGGTACCCTGTTCCCCACCTTCAGCTCATAGTCGGTGGTATGGTTTGGATGCTTCTGATCCAAATTATTATTCGGGTTCCCCCACTCTTCTTCTGATTTAGATCCAAACTACCATTCGGATTCCCACTCTTCTTTTGAAGATTCGGATCCCAACTATTGTTCGGATACCCCTAGATCAAATCTCGAATCACGGTCCTCCCTTCCTTCAGTAGGACCTTTATTCCAAATCACCTCAATGATGTCTTCCTCCTTTGAAGACTTGTGTGACTCCAAGTTTCGTTGATCGAACATCTAATTCGGTTCTTGAGTCACGGTCCTCCCTTTCTTCGTAGGACCTCCTTCATCAGTCATCTCGATGACCTCTTCCTCCGTCGAAGAGTTCCATGACTCGGATTCCCTCTAGTCAATCATCTAATTCAACTCCTATGTTGCATAACTTAACGGATGGCTATGTGATCCTATTTTCTCTCCTACATTGCATCGTCTTCTAGAAAAGCAATCTAGGTCCAGATCCAAATCGTCCATTCATGAGACGCCTACCACCAATCCTACTTCCTCTCTTGAGTCATCTTCTTCATCAATCAATCTTCCCGCTTATCGGACTTGTTTCTTCTATTCAACCTTCTATGGCCAAAGAAAAACAACCTCTACTAATTGATTTCTCTTAGAATGAAGAAACAATTAGAGTACATGAAGATATCCCTCTAGAGGATTGCAAACAAGGATTCTTTCTAGAACTCGATACGCTCACGTATTGGGAAAAGAAGTTGATTCCTTTTATCAAAACATAGGGAAGATCCTAAGGTCATGGAACTTGATTCTTCTTCTGGCATTCCATCTTCACCTTCCTCTGAGCATGATGAGATGTTAGGGTCTAGCATTGAGCCATGGCCTATCTTCTCATTACCAAATCATTCATTATCTATCATCATTCCTCAATCAAAATCTCACCTTGGGTCACCACTGAGTATCCCATCATCTTCTTCTATCCTGAGCCACCCTCGGGTAGTCCTCCATTTTCTACTTGTGGGTCACCTCTTGGTAGCCCATTACCTTCTATTCTTGGGCCACGTCCTAGTAGCCCTTCATCCTCTTCTATCTATGGGACACCTCCTGGTAGTCCCTCCTCATCTATACTTGGGCCACACCCTAAGACCCTTCGTCATCATCTTCTATTCTTGGGCCATGTCCTCGTAGCCCAATTTCTTCCATCTTAGGGCCATATTCTAGCAGCCCTTTGTCATCTTCTATTAGTGGCTCACCACCTCCAGTAGCTCATCCTCTTCAATTCTTGGACCGTATCCTTTTCATCCATCACATCTTTCTTCTATCAATGGTTGTGGCAAGCCCACCATCATGGTCATTTCTCACATCAATAGTCTAAATGTCCACGTTCGCTTTTTTCTCCTTCTCGATCAAACAAGTCACGCGTTAGCTTATAAGAAACCCAAACAATTTCTTAATCAAGCTCAAGTCAAAACTTCCAAGAGCTCAAAACCCCCCAACAACTCGAACAATCTCAAAATTGTAAATCAAGCGCGATTCAAGAACGCACATCAACATAACCATCAAGTATGGCGCAAAGTGCATAAACCTATGGATAGGGAACTCAAGCTCCCGCATACGAAATCCATGTTTCAAGATAAATCACAGTCATTTGTTGAGTATGAGCTCACCACGATCATCGAGATCGGGAAAATATTACGCTTGATAAACAAACACGCCTAATCTCCCTTATCAAGGAAGTCGCAAACATCGTTGTTGGATCTTACCATGCAGAGTGACTTTGTTAGTCCCAACTTTCTAAAACTATCAAAAATCTAAAAATAAAAAAAAAATGCAAAAATACAAAAACATTGAGAAAACACCAACAAAATCAAAGGTATAAAGATCAAACATTGCAATTAGGTATTGCGTACACATGGATGTTTCTTTCTTCCCTTTCTTATCATTCCTCTGCAAGGAATCTTCCATTTTCATCCCTTCGGTGATATTTTGGTTATCCTATTCACACGTATTTTGCGACATTTATCTCTATGGTATCTGTTTGACCTTGGTCTTTCATCACCTTGGTAAATTAAAGAACGACTGACCTCTTAGAGATCCAATCACATCAACATCTAATAAACTTGTTGTGAAGAACTTTTGGACATATTTGTTGACACTAGCCAATGTCATCATCACAATCACTTCCATTTCCTTCCATCAAGCCATCAGTGGTTCTTAACCCCTTGTCAAACAAGAGAGCTGAAATAAGTTTTCAAAAAGAAAAAGAAACAAAATCAATCAATCAAAAGCTAAAAGCTACAAAAAAGTAAATTGATATATTACTCTCTCTTGGGGTATTTCCAATAATCTCTATCGGGGCTATGAATACACTGATTGGGTAGAGAGAATGTTGTGATTAGAATCAAATGTATCATCTCTCGTCGGGGCTATGGATGCCTTTGGTTGGTAGCGGAGCAATGTACATGTACGGCTATCCTTTCACCATCCATTCACAAAATCGCCTTTCAAAATAAATCATTCCTACACATTGGCTAGGGTGTCTTCACTTGTTGTCTATTAAATCTTCCCTTCAAGAGGTAATAAATTCCACGTGCACACATTGGATATCTATGAGTAAAGCAGGATTAGTATGTTACCAAGTGTCTTTTTTGGACCTTGTTCAGACTCTTACTTTAGTCCTTATCTCGTCTCACGATTTGTGCCTTTGGCTAATCACTTCTTCATCGTGAGGCTTCTAAGCTACATTCATATCATTCACATTGTTCTTCTACTTCATTTAGAACATCCATGTGTATAAGATTACTTTTTTTGCCATGTTTTCGGACACCTTTGTCCCCTTTCACAAAAACAATATTCTCCTTCCTTTCTATCATGTGCTTTTAGGCCAACTTATGTTGGGGGCATCCTTGCTCCTTCCCAACACTTCATTGGTTTACGTTCACAATCATGTTGAATTTATGCATATTGGCCTTGGGTTCCGCTTCTACTACTCGTGAAGAGTTTGCCTTTGAATACTCCCACCTAATCGCTGGGGCATTTTTACATCTTCACCTTTCTCATACGCACGTGGCCTTATGCCCTTGTACTTCCCTTTTATCGTTGGGGAATCCACGTTCCCTCGTCTTCTTGTACATAGCTTTAGAAAACTTTCAAAATCACAAAAACATTCAAATATGGTGGAAAAATCACAAAAACATTCAAATATGTTAGCAAAATCAATCAAAAACATTCAAATATGTTAGAAAAATAAAAACATTCAAATATGTTTTAGAAAAATTATAAACAATATAAATCATCTTACAAAATGTCGCTCTTTGGTTCTCACCTATTCATGTGCGCGACTTGCGGATCATCTTGATCTACCTCCATCAACAAAAGCTAAGTTGCTTACTTATGTCTGTACTCTGGGCACAACGAGTTGCCTGGTATTGTTTCGTAGTGCACATTGTTTTTTCATTGGACCCAAGTGTCCTCCGTTATTCCCCTTGCATGTATCCTTGCTTGGGGCACCGTCATTAACCCTTGTCGTTAATTTGCATAGGTTGGAATTGAAGCTTGATAACAAAAACATCACATTATGTTTCTTTAGTTAGTTAGGTCTCGGCTTGTTATTCTCGTATTGCATTGCATTTTGTATGTTGCATGGAGTTGGTGTTTTTAGCAATGGACATTTGTTCATATATGGCTTTTCATGTCATACTACACTTTTGTTCATTCCTTTTTTAATATGGACCGATGATGAAGATCACTAGCAATATGATGAAAAATAAAGTTGTTTAAAAGGCACTAGATGGATGTTAGCTCAATCCCCCTTCCTCATACTCCTTTTCTTCTATATCCCCTTTCTTCTTCTCTTCACACTATTCTTTCTTTTGTTCTCTTTCTGTCATCTTTTCGATTGTCGATCGAGTTCTTCTATCACCCCATCGACAATCGAGGGGGCATCCTCCATTCTACTCATTTTTTCTTCTATCCCTTCAAAATTTTCTACTTGTTTATGCTTGTCTACTTTCTTTGAAGTGACGTTGCTTACGCCACCCCAAAGAGGGGCAAATGTAGACACCTAAAACATGCTTACACTTAGCATTTCATCCAATTCAACCAATTGACGACACTTTGTTAATCAACCCTTCTTCGCTCCATTCTCGGATGCCCATTCACGACACCTTCTCGGTCGTATTCCTCCTATAATCAGCTTATTTGGCTAATATCTCTCTTATTAGCTAAACATTCCTCTTTCGACCATTCAGAACCTCCCTAGTTCTCTCTAGACCACTTCTAGTGGCTTCGTAGGCTATGTATCAATCACAATTGATTAACCAGACCCCTCCCAACTCTCAATGAGTCTCTAATCACTTGCTAATCAAGTTTAACTAGCATAAACCTTAGTTAACTAGCCTAAACCAAGTTTAACTAAGCCTAAAACATGTTTATCCTAATCTAATCTAAAAGTGTTTTTGAGCTTTAGTCCCACATGCACCCAAATTCTAAATTCTTCCAAACCAAAAACTATAAATACAAGGCTAGGCCTACCCATTCAAACTTACAACTTTACATAACATAAAACCAAAAAAGCCTAAGAAAGCTTGGATCTCATTTGTATTAGCTTGAAGCTAATTAAACATTTGATCTAAAGTTTTCCTTCCTCCATTGTTGAGCTAACACCTCCATTTGCATCCTTAAACCAAGTTTTGAGTAATATGGAGAGAACCATTGGCCTTGAAGCCATTAATGGTGAGACTCCATTTTGAAAGCTCGAGTTTCATATCAAACATCACACCTTTGATTGCTAAGTTGATCTTTTTAGGTTCAATTTTTAAATTAAGTAATCTAAAGAGTAGAGAGTAGTATACATGTTAGTTTTTGATGTTTTTGTCAAAGTTATAATGCTTGCATGTTAGTTTCCCTTGTTTAGCTCTTATCTCATGGTGTATGGTTGAGTCAGTTAAGCTTTGAGGTTCTTTAACCTCATTCCATAGCTTTTCAACTTTTCCGTTACATACTGATTAAAACGGGTGATTTGGGGCCATATCATCAATAGATGGAGAAACAGGTGGTTTGCTACTCGATCTTCCTTTTTTGCCATATGATGTTTGGATTTTAGGGTAGTTGCTACATCCGCATCCTTTTGCTCTTTGATGTATGCAAGGGTCTTTGCATGTGGCAACCGCTTTCCATCCAACCCTTCACATGGTTTGATTCCGTGGCCAAGAATCCCACACAAATGAGCTTTCACTTGACTATAGGAGCTCTTAAATTGTATTTTACATTTTGAGAAAATCCAAACAATGCCCCCTGCAATCGGTAGTTGTTCTATCTGTGTGACATCACTCCAAAGGGGGAAGTATGGATCGAATTTGAAGGGGATACCTTTAATTCCTTGGTCCATAAAACTAGAACTTGCAGCCATTTTAACTACATAATGCATTAAAAGAAAACAATTAAGTGTTGAGAGAATGTTTAAAATCAAAAGTTGAAAGTTAAAGCTTAAAACAATATTATAATAACAAAAAAATTGAAACAATTACAAAATAGTAAATACAAACTAAAAAACTTCAAAAATCCACAAAATACTTACCTCAAAAATCACTAAACACCTTTGTTGCAAGCTTCTTGAACTCCTTGGCACTTTTACAAGCTCCTTGAACTACTTGGCACTTGTTGCAAGCTCCTTGAACTATATGGCACTTGTAATCAGCCCTAAGCAATTGAAAATTAGAGAAAATATGAAGGTGAGAGTCTAAATGTGCAATGAGAGGCAAGTATGCAAATGTGTTTGTTGAAATAGAGTTTGGGAGTATGTTTTAGGGTTTAGAAGACCTTTTAATGTTAAAAGTTTGGTTTTTACTTTTATTGCCCATTTTTTTGTTGTTGGAAAAACCGCCACTTTTATGTGGGTACGTTGCATGGGTATGCCAGGGGTAAGTTTGAAAGATTGACAATACTTGGGTACTCCTAGGATGTACCCGGTATTGTCGGATGTACCCGCAGTCTTGACAGACAAACCACAGGCATACCCTCGACTTACCATACTAGTTACGTACTAGGTGCAATATGTACTTGTACCTAGGGCCTATACTGGCATACTCAATAATGTAGCTATTATATGAAATTTACCCCAAGGTGATTTCAATAACTTGCACAATTTCTTTAGACTCGGATAGATAGAAATGGTGAAAACAAGAAATCTGGATTTTGGGGGCACGCCTTTGATTTTCTATAACTCCCCTTTTCAAGGAAAATCTAGGAGTTAGAGAAAATTTTGCTAAAAATTTGAAAAAACTGAAAAGGGACCTATTTTAATGTATTGCGGGTCTAGGGGCTGCGGATGGAACAACTACGGATTGAACTAGGGTTCCTCGTCCTTGACTTGGGTTTGAAATGCTAAGGAAACAATGATTTGCGGGTAAATCGGGTCCCGCCCAAGCGGTCCAAGTTCCATCGGGCCACAAGTTCCCTGAAAAGCCGATTTACCTGATTTGCAAAGGAATGGAAGCGGATCCAATGTATTGTAGAAAAGGCAAAAGTTCGCGGCCCAGGCGGTCTAGGTTCCATCGGGCCACATGTTAACCGAAAAGTCGATTTACGATTTGCGAAAGGAATGGAAGCAGATCCAATGTATTATGGAAAAGGCGGAAGTTCGCGGCCCAAAGGGCGGTCAAAGTTCTATCGGGCCACAAGTTACTCGAAAAGCCGATTTACCCGATTTACAAAGGAATGGAAGTGGATCCAATGTATTGCGGAAAAGGCGGAAGTTCGCGGCTCGGGTGGTCCAAGTACTGTGGGGACATGAGTTCCTCGGAGGCGAAATTGCCGCACATCCAGGAGAGCAAAGTGCATCGCGGATAAAGTGGAGTTTGGGGGCCCAAACGACCCTTGTACCCTAGTGCCATGAGTTCCCGAAAGCCCGCAATACCCGCAATGCAAAGGGAAAGTGGTTTAATGTGGATTATGGGAGCCCGCGTGGAACACCCCGACCTTGAACTTCAAAAGACATAACTTTTGACCCGGAGCTCTGATTTTGACAAAATTGGACTTTTCGGAAAGCTCTTGACATCCTCTATGCCACAATAAACTGAATTTCTTATTTTTAGTAAGGGTAGGTGGGTGAAAATAAAAGAAACATCTCTAGCTCCAAAAATTTAAATGTTCAGTCCCGTAAAATGCAAGAAATCCTTGGCAAACTCAAAATAGCTGCTCACACTCAGAGGGTCATAACTTGAGCAATTTTCAACGGATTTTCGCAAAATTGGTCTCGTTGGAATCGTGGTTTCAAGCCCGACGCACAACAATCAAGAAATGCAGAAATTGATGAAGTTTTTATGGTGATTTTTAAGGAAAACGAGCCCAGTTCTGTTTGGTTGTTGAAAAGTGGTTGGAGAAGCATTTAATGAGCATGGGCAATCATTCTTCACTACTACAAGTTATGGGGAACCTTGAGATTGCTTTTGCAGGTCCAAAACCACCAACCACACTCATTTATCATGACTTGCAATTGATGGGAAAGGGAATTTCGGGAATTGCATCCCCTCTCTCTCCTCTCAAAATTCTATAAATTGATGTGTTGGGTTCATTCTAGAGGAGGATAGTTTGAGTAGAAAAACTCTGTCATTTTGGTTTTGTGAAGCCAATGTGTTGTAGGCCTTTGTAGTGGACTCCTTGCATGGTGATCCAGGCCTTTCCTTTGTAATAGTTTGGATTGTGCATATTAATGAAGCAATAGATTCAAGTTTGTGGATGTATCTTCCCTTGCTTTGAGTTTGTTGCATTCTCCTTGCCTCTCTAATGTTATTGTAGATGTTTGTGTCTACTCTATACTCTTGTAGGGACCTATTATTATTGTATGCATGGAAATGTGTTGTGAATGTTGTTATTAGACTGTGGAGAATTGTCATCACCCTCTCTGATCTGCATTTTGCTTCCATTTTCACACATTGGAGATTGTTCTCATTCCCTTCTTTTGGTGCATCACCTCTGTAGTGTAGTTTTCCTTCATTTGCATGTTATTTCTCTCCCTAGTCCCTTGGAAATTGTAGGATAGAGATAGTTAGTAGCTTCATCTCAGTAGAGTTAGTTTGCACTAGGATTAGGAAGAAGAACCAACTTTCTCTGGAGGTCTATCTCAAGTAGCAAGTCCCACAACTTGGAGATAGTACCATGTTACCCAAGTCACACCGTGAGCTCAAGCACACACACTTGTGCAAATCGGAGGGTGTTGTGATTCGGTGATAACAGAATAGCTTACAACATAAGTTTACAATCTTAACATAAGAATCCATTTCTGGTTACAACGTGATGATAACCTTATTATCATCAACTTATTATGGGGAGCTAGTTAGATGCTACCACCGTATCCTAGATCTAGGTTTTGGAACCCTACATTTCTTATAGAATGTAGACTATTGCTTTCCTAGTTCCACATCTTTTGCATTTTACAACCTGAAGGTGCACATCTTTAGCAATGCCCCCTCTCATTAGGCTAGTCTATATTATCCATTATTGAGAGACACAATAATTTATTAGGCCATTCTTTATTTGCATACACAATCTATTTACATGTTTTGACTATATGTTGTACTAAGCATCTGACTGCAGATGTTTTTGGCTTGTGAGTAAGCCCTGGGTTTGGCCTGGCTACACTTGGTTTCTCCTTTAACGAATTCGTGCATACTCAGAAATGCTTGGGTGTACCCTAGTCGAACTAAACCGTTGCTGGGACCTGGTATGTTGCCATACCAGGACTGGTTCCCTACGACTGCATTTAATTTGAAGTTATGCGTGCCTAGAGGTATAAAGAAGACAAGTACTGATGATTATTTGAGTTTATGGGATGGGAGTACTGGAGAATGCAGGGACAAGAAAATTACATAAAAACATATTTTATGACTTTCCAATTGTATAATCAAATTGTTTAAGCATTTTGAAGAGCTGAAATTCAAATAATGTCTATGGCACTGAACATTGATAAATTAAGATTCAATGTTGACAATTGAAATTAAAAATTGAGTGAAACACTGGATTACAAATATGAATAGTAAATATGAATACCTGATTGCTATTATTGATGATTGTGAAAATAAATGTTGGAAAGCACCCCCCGCCTGTCCCCCTCTCCCCGCCCTTTTCTTAAATTTTAGAACTATGTTTTTTTACTTTCCTTTTAAGAAACTGTTCATGTGGTATGTCCCTACAGATTGGGGATGTCTCTTGATGTTTCTTGGACATCAAGATTTTCTCAAATGCCCCTCTAAAACTGGAAATGTTCTTGTAACATCAATTTTTTTTCGAAACATCCCTAGAACGTAAGAAAAAATTCAGAAAAAAGGACTGCAGTGTCCTTGAAACATCTGGGATGGTCCCAAAAGGGTAAGAAACATGGCTTCCCAGAAAAGTTAGGGATGGCCCCAAAGGGAAGGGGATGCATCCCCGTGGAACACTGACACAAACCTATTACTATTAGTATTTTCATAATTTTCTCAATATGAAAATAATGAAAAAGGTTACTTCTAAAATACATCACACACTAACATGCTTAAGACAAATGAAAAATACAGTGAGTCTAATAAAATCTTCTTGATCTCTACAGGGTTAGCATATAAATGGTGTCTTTAAGTATTGATATTTTATTGCTAAAAATAAACCTAAGAAAGTAATCAAAGTTCAAACAGAAAGGACGGAGATGTCATAAACTGTTTCATTCTTTTGGAAATTATTGAATAATTCTAATATTTTGGGATTGGCAAATGATTAAATTTATATTACTACAAAGTTGAAAAGTATAAAAAGCAGGTTGAGGTTCTGTTGAAGTCCCATAAAAATAGATGGACTATCCAAATACCATGTAGGATTATGAGAATGATTTATTTCTAAGTCACCGCATTCAAATTTGTGTTTGAATTCGTGGAGTATAAAATTCGTTGCTAAAAAATAGAGATAAAATTAGTGATTAAATTCGGCTAATGGAAATACGCAAAGTTTCACATTTCATATAAATAAACATGTCAAAACAACTTTCCAACAACCAGCTGTCATAAATTGATTGAAAAACATTTTGAACAACAATATTGGAAATACTTTGAAAAAGTGATAGGTCAGATTCTTGAATTTTTCTATCGGCTTAAGGCTCATCAACTTGTTACATCAAAAAGCTCTAAATCATCAAGAGTGCTTGGCTCAATGTCATCATCACTAGTTTCAACAATATCATTACCAACATCATTAGTGCCATCCTCAAGCTCATCAGAGACAAAATAAGAATCATCTTCATTAGAAGAGTCTTCTAGAAAATGTTGAAGCTTCTTCTTCTTTGAAGCACATGCATTTTTCATCACTTCCTCATGGTCTGCAACGCAAATTATTACGCACATAAAAACAACATCCCTCAAATTTCGTGATAACAACCTATTCCTTTTCTTCGATTGAAGATGGTTAAAGCTTCTCCAATTCCTCTCACAAGCTGATGCACTCACTCCTTGACTCAAGACTCGAACTGCAAAATGTTGTAGTTTAGGAGTATCTAACCTATAGAATCGCCACCATTCATCTCTATCCATGTCCTCTCTGTCATCTATAGCTGATTGGGTTCTAAATAACCCATTTCCTCACGTATATGCTTTGAGTCGCTCTCTTGTTTTCTTTGCAATATCTCTATCAAGGACCAGCTTTTCAAATGTTTGCATAAACACCACTCATGACTTCACGATTGTTTTATCTTTCTATATGAAACAATGTTGGCTCCAATCAACATGTTGCTTTGCATGCAAATGGGTATGAATTATCCTCCATCTTCCATCACAAATATCCCGTATTTCATTGTATTCCACTTCCACATTATCAAATCCTTTTGGATGGCTTCTTTACTACGGTCCATACACTCATAAACCATGCTAATACAAGGGATGTCAACATTGACCATACGAAGCGTGTAGACTAAGGGAGGACACATTTTTAGAACCTTTACAACATTTTTCCAAAGGTAGAGCTTAGAATGATTTGCTCCACATGCTTACCTTTAGAACCTTTTGCAAACACAAATTCCTCCCACTCTTTCTACAAATCACCGATAGGAGAGCTCTTTTCTCTTGAAACAATTCTTTTCAAAGTGATATAGAAAGAGACAAATCTTGTGTCACATGGCTTCAACAACTCCTTGGTTGCATGCTTTTTGTATATACTCAATGTGAGGCGATGATTTTTTATGAAATTGGCAATTACTCTTTCCATGTGCATTACCTCATGTACCCAAGGTAATTTGGTTAAGTCATGTAGTAGTAAATCAATGTAGTGCACACCACAAGGGCTCCAATAAATATGTGGGTACTTTTCTTCTACCAAGTTTCTAACCCCACACAATTACTATTACTATCGATAACAACTTGGACCACATTTTGTACACCAACTTTGAGAACGACTTCATCTAGAATGTTGAAGGTATACTCATAAGTTTTTGTATGTTCCATGGTATCAATCACCTTCAAGAATACAACACCTTTGGGGCAAGAGACCAACAAATTGATTAATGGCCTTTGGCTTATATAGGACCAACCATCACTCGGATGGTGTAACTTGTTGTAGAGACACAAAATCACGCACTTGGGTATATTTCTAGGTCCTAAAAGCATGCTAGCGTTTACGTGATTCCTAAGCAAAAACTAGTGATTGACAACTATCTTTGGCCTCTTTTCTTTGTCTCTTGTTTTCTCTTTGGTCTTACACACCCTACAACCTAGTCGAAACTTAATTCATTTATCTTTTATGGCTTCTGACACTAGCGCCTAGCCGGAGTGAAGCGTCCAGGTGCTCCTATCCCTCCTGGGCGCCCTTGACCCTTTCTTAACTCTACTTGCTCTTTTTAATCTTTTGGGCATCTTTTTCACTTATGGGTCGACCTTCCAGTTGTCAATTACAAAATTCAAACAAGGGAATCATATAAATACGTAGTTATGCTTTCAAAATTAGGGACCAAACACTAAGCATTACTACTATCACCTAAGCTTGCATTCAAAAGGCACAAAGAGCACTCCAAAGGGATCTAACTAGCATCCATTTAAGGGACAAGGGCTGCATACTTTGCATACACAACATAGGAAGGGGAAGTTTATTATATTCCATCCACACATTTGCATCATTGAGCAAATCTAGCACGTTATTTAGTGCAACTTGCACAAGGGCATCCTAGGCATCACTTCTACACACACACATGAACTACATGGAGTCTAAGATGTAGTGCAACGCTCGGTCGTAAGTTCACTCTTCGGGTGATCGCCAGGGTCAGCCCGGCTCTCCATTTTGCATTTTCCTTTTTAGGTTTCATGTAGTTTATGGGTATGTGCAGGTGAACTTCTTTCTTGCAGTTACATCAGCTAGGAAGCATGGATATGCCCAAGACGCCCTCGTATCCCTTTTGATACGTATCGGATACGATATAGATACATAGATCTGGATACGATACGGATACGTCCTCGATACATCGGATACATCACGATATATGTACGGATGTAACTTTGACCTATCCCGCACGTATCCTGTAGTAAATGTCTTTTTAAAGTTTTATTTCATTTTTAAGTAAATACATATCCTGCAGTAAATATGAAATGTAAAATCTTAAGTATATTGTATGTTTTGAAAATTTGAACATGGATCCTAGTATATTTTTCAAATTTCAAGTTTTGTTCGTATTCATGTTGACATGATATTCGTATATCATATGTATGGCAGCCACATGATCAATAAAAATGCAAAGTCTTAAGTAACTGTATATTGAATGTTTTGAACATTGATTCAAGTTTTGTATTACTATTTCAGTTTTTTATGGACTAAAAAATGAGTAAAATGAGTAGATGTACATAAAAAATTATATATATATATATATATATATATATATTTTTTTTTTTTTTAATATATATGTATGGACGTATCCAAGACGTATCGTATCCAAGGGTTTTTTAAAATTGACGTATCCGCGTATCGTATCCGTATCCAAACCGATACTCGTATCCGTATCCTGACAACGTAGTACATCAGCGATCAAGGAGCGAATATCAAGTGACATGCATGTACTAACAACAAAGCCCTTTTGACGTAAAAAGAAATCAGATCTTGACCATTTGCGTGGCCAACGCCCAAATCCAATCGCCGATGCCTGGCACCCTTGACTCTTGTGGGCGCCCCTATCTTGCCGTCTTTGTGTTCTAGAATTTCTAGGGAGCATTTATGACGTTGTTTACTAGCTTTGTTTCACAATTTCTTACGCCCGAGATCACTTCTAAATTGCACGGATATTAGCTAAGTCTTCTTATCTTGTTCTCTTGCTTAGGGTTTCATATTCTACATGCTAGTTTGCTTGCATCTTATTGTACATTAGCACTTGTATATCATTTATTACAATAGTTACTCTGTGATAGGATTTAATTCAATTTCTATTAAATCATTTGGTGAATTAAATCCTATTGTAGAGTAACTAGTGTAATAAATGATATTAAGTGCTAATGTACAATAATATGGAAACAAACTAGCATGTAGAATATGAAACCCTAAGCAAGAGAAGAAGATAAGAAGACTTAGCTGATATCCGCGCAATCTGAAGTGATCCGGGAAGGAGAAATAGTGAAACAGATCTATAAATATCGTTGTATGTATGGCAGCCACATGATCAATAAAAATGCAAAGTCTTAAGTAATTGTATATTGAATGTTTTGGACATTGATTCAAGTTTTGTATTACTATTTCAGTTTTTTATGGACTAAAAAATGAGTAAAATGAGTAGATGTACATAAAAATTATATATATATATATATATATTTTTTAATATATATGTACGGACGTATCCAAGACGTATCGTATCCAAGGGTTTTTTAAAATTGACGTATCCGCGTATCGTATCGTATCCAAACGGATACTCGTATCCGTATCCTCGACAACGTAGTACATCAGCGATCAAGGAGCGAATATCAAGTGACATGCATGTACTAACAACAAAGCCCTTTTGACGTAAAAGAAATCAGATCTTGACCATTTGCGTGGCCAACACCCAAATCAATCGCGCGAAAGTGCTGAGCACCCTTGACTTCTTGTGGGCGCCCCTATCTTGCACCTTGTCTTTTGTGTTCTAGAATTTCTAGGAGCATTTATGACGTTGTTTACGGTTTGTTTCACAATTTCTTACGCCCAGATCACTTCTAAATTGCACGGATATTAGCTAAGTCTTCTTATCTTGTTCTCTTGCTTAGGGTTTCATATTCTACATGCTAGTTTGCTTGCATCTTATTGTACATTAGCACTTGTATATCATTTATTACAAGATTAGTTACTTTCTGCATAGGATTTAATTCAATTTCTATTAAATCATTTGGTGAATTAAATCCTATCAGAGAGTAACTAGTGTAATAAATGATATTAAGTGCTAATGTACAATAATATGGAAACAAACTAGCATGTAGAATATGAAACCCTAAGCAAGAGAAGAAGATAAGAAGACTTAGCCGATATCCGCGTAACTGGAAGTGATCTCGGGAAGGAGAAATAGTGAAACAAACTATAAATATCGTTGTACATGCTCCTAGAAATTCTCGGAATGTAGAGACAATGGAGGATAGGGGCACCCTTGCACAAGCGAAGGCGCCTGGCGGTGGCCACCCAATTGGTTTATGATTTGGTTTCTTCTGTATCGGTGCAAGGGCTTTGCTGTTAGTTCTTGTTTGTCGCTGATATTCACTCCTTGATCACTAATGTAACCAACAAGAAAGAAGTTCACTTGCACATACCCACAAACCACATCAAACCTAAAAAGGAAAATGCAGAATGGGGAATCGGACTGACCCCGACGGTCACCCAAGGAGTGAACTTATGACCGAGTGTTGTACTACATCTCAGACTCCATGTAGTTCTTGTGTGTGTGTGTAGAAATGATGCCCTAGGATGCCCTTGTGCAAGTTGTACTAGATAACATGTTAGATCCGAATCAATGATGCAAATATGTGGATGAAATAGAAAAAACTTCCCCTTCCTATATTGTGTATGTATCCTTTGTCCCTTGAATGGATGCTAGATAGATGCCTTTGGAATGCTCTTTGTGCCTTTTGAATGCAAGCTTAGGTAGTAGTAGTAATGCTTAGTGCTTGGTCCCCGATTTTGAAAGTATAACTATGTATTTATATGATCCTTTATTTGAATTTTGTAATTGACAACTGGAAGGCCGATCCATAAGTGAAAAAGATGCCCAAAAGATAAAATCGACCCAAAAAGAGCGAGTAAAGGTAAGAAAGGGTCGAGATGCCTGGGGGACAATAACGCCCACGCTACTGTCTGGCTAGGCGCTAGTAGTGTCTGAAGCCATAAAAGATAAATGAGTTTAGTTCTGGACTGGTGTAGCGTGTGTAATACCAAAGTGAAAACAAGAGACAAAAAAAAGAGGCCAAAGATAGTTGTTAATCACTAGTGTTTTTGCTTAGGAATCATGGAAATGCTAACATGCTTTCAGGACCTAGAAATGTACCCAAGTGCATGATTTTGTATCTACACTGTACCCTCCAAGAGTCTTTAATGTTTGCCAATTTTTAGTGACTTTGTCTTTTGATCTCCTCAAAAGTGTTGTCTCCAAAGTTTTTGAGCCTAGTGTCGTAACCTTTTCTAAATGAAATTGATTGTTGAACAACATTTATAAAATGAGGACTCCTACAAGCATTAAATGGAATGACAGATTCATAAAATAAATCAGCCCATGCATCATCAACCTATTGTTTTTGTATAGGTTTCCAGAACTTTTTTAGTGTCACTATTCCACTCTCTTTTTGTGGCATTACTGAGTTTGCAGACATGTTAGAGGACGACACTTTGTGTGGGATATCTTGGACCTACAAACTTCATCTTGGACTTGCTTCTTTTGTGCCCTTTGCTGATTTAGTACTAATGAATTCTTGTAGTCTCTCTAATGCTTCTTTTATTACATGAGTAATATTCGGACATGCTTCAACACCACCTCCTTGACCACCTGATATGCCAAGAACGTGGTCCATTACCCTTGTTAGTGTCCCTGTAAAGTGGTGTTGGCATAACGTGCATGTGACGCTATTGGTTTGTCCTTCACAATTCACATATTTCCATCTTGTTGCGCTTGATTTTGGAGGTGCCATAGTAATGTACTGATGTCCCTACATTTTTGATGAATCAAAATAAAATAAATTATAATTTAAAACAATAAAGTTAAATTATTTAATATTAAAATACAAACAATATTGCTTTGATATTAAAGTAGAAACGAACATTATGTAAATAAAGTTAAAAATGAATGTTATCTTGATATTAAGATAAAAAAGTTACATCGTAACTAATTTTAAAAATAAAATAATAAAATGAAAATTTTAAATGATGATATTGATACTAAATTATTATCTTAAATTTAAAAATAATAAAAATAAAACTAAAATAAATTAAATTATTATAGACGTTAAAAATAAGGTAATAAAGTAAATATTTAGAATTATGACATTGATAATAAATTATTAATTTACTATCATAAAACTAAACTAAATTAAATTATTATAGACGTTAAAAACTAAAGTAATAAACTAAATATTTAGAATTATGATATTGATGATAAATTATTAATTTACTATCATAAATTAAACAAATAAATAAATTGAAAAATAAAACTAAACGAAATTATTATCCTAAATTAAAAAATTAAAACTAAAAACTAAATTAAATTATTGTCGTGGTGTTATATATTTATAAATGATTTAAAAACCTAAATATTTACGATAAAACATAAAATGAAACTAAAACTTAAAATACGCATTATAAATTATTAATTTATCATCATATGTTTAAAAATAAAAATAAAATAAAACTAAATTATTCTATAAATTTATAAATGGTTTTTTCAAGAAGTAATATTTATATTTTAGAGCAAATTAATATAAATCTATGAATGGTTAATTTCTTATCCTATTTTTAAAAAAAGAACAAAATCAAATTAGTCTATAAATTTATAAATGATTTTTTAATAAAATAATTAATTACGTCTTAGAGTAGACGATCGAGTCTATATATATATATTAAAAAAATAAAAATAAAAAGAAACTATGATTTTTATAACTAATCATTTACGAATTACTAATAAATGATTATCAACTTAAAATTTAAAACTAAAGATGTGTTTTATTAACCTAAAAATTAAACTATATATTTTTAAAATAGTGTTAACATAATGTTTTATTTAACCTAAGAAATGCGACCATACCTAGGTCATCCGTTGTTAAAAGACAAAATCACTTTGAAAAATTGACAAATATTAAAGACTCGTGGAGGGCAACGGGTTAAACCATCGTGAGTGATGGTTGGTCCGATATGAGCCAAAGGCCATTAATCAATGTGTTGGTTTCTTGCCCCAAAGTTGTATTCTTTAAGGTGATTGACACTATGGAACATACAAAAACTTTTGAGTATATCTTCAACATTCTGGATGAAACCATCCTCAAAGTTGGTGTACAAAATGTGGTCCAAGTTGTTACCGATAGTCTAGCAATTTTGCAGGGGTTGGAAAATTGGTAGAAAAAAAGTACCCACATATATATTGGAGTCCTTGTGGTGTGCACTATATTGATTTACTACTCCATGACTTACCCACATTTCCTTGGGTACATGAGGCAGTGCATAGGGGAAGAGCAATTGCCAATTTCATAAAAAATCATCACCTCACATTGAGTATATACAAAAACATGCAACCAAAGATTTTTGAAGCCGTGGGACACAAAATTTGCCTCTTTCTATAGCACTTCGAAAATAATTGTTGAGAAGAAAAGAACTCTCCTATTTGTGGTTTGTAGCAAAGAGTGGGAGTAATTTGTGCTTGCAAAAGGTTCTAAAGGTAAACATGTGGAGGAAATCATTCTAAGCTCCACCTTTTGGGAAAATTTTGTAAAGGTTTTAAAAATGCGTGCACCCATAGTCCGCATGCTTTGTATGGTTGATGTCAACATCCTTTTTATTGGCATGGTTTATGAGGGTATGGACTGTTGTAAAGCCATCCAAAAAGGCTTTCAATAATGTGGAAGCGGAATACAATGAAATATGAAATATTTTGATAGAAGATGGATGATGATGCTTACCCGTTTGCATGCAACATGTTATTTGCAGCCAACATTATTTCATATAGAAAGAGAAAATGATCGTGAAGTCAAGAGTGGTGTTTATATAGCGATTGAAAAACTAGTTCTGATAGAGATATTTCAAAGAAATCAAGAGAGCAACTCAAGGCATATAGGTGAGGAGATGGGCTATTTGGAACCCAATCAACAATATGTGACATAAAGGACATGGATGGAGATGAATTGTGGCGATTCTATGGAGTAGATACTCCTGAACTACAACATTTTGTAGTTTGAGTCTTGAGTCAAGGAGTGAGTGCATCAACTTGTGAGAGGAATTGAAGAAGCTTTAACCATGTTTAATCAAAGAAAAGGAATAGGTTGTTATCACGAAAGTTGGGGATCTTGTTTTTATGTGCGTAATAATTTGCGATAGACCATGAAGAAAGTGACAAAAGATGCAAGTGCTTTGAAGAAGAAGAAACTTCAACATTTTCTAGAAGACTCTTCGATGAAGATGATTCTTATTTTGTCTCGATGAGCTTGAGGATGACACTAATGATGTTGGTAATGATATTGTTGATGCTAGTGATGATGAGCTTGAGCCAAATGCTCTTGATGATTTAGAGTTTTTGATGTAACAAGTTGATGATCCTTATTAAGGCCATAAAAAAATTCAAGAATTTGACCTATCAATTTTTCAAAGTATTTCCAATATTGTTGTTCAAAATGTTTTTCAATCGATTTATGAAAGGTGGTTGTGGAAAGCTGTTTTGACATGTTTATTTATATGAAATGTGAAACTATAAGTGTATTTCCATGAGCCAATTTAATCATGAATTTTATCTCTATTTTTTCGCAACGAATTTCATATGATTTTATACTCCATGAATTCTAGCACGAATTTGAATGCGTTGACTTAGGTTGAATCCCCAAACCAAATCGTGCAAGTACAATTAATCAAGTCAAGGAGGGACACTGAAATGACCAAATGAAGCATGGAGTTGAGGAAGACCAAAACATGTGACCAAGAATAAAAACTACACATTGTCACATGTATGCAAGAAGGCTTGGGCCAGAAGCACCATCGACATTATTGTTTACCACCACGGAATTGCTAATTCAAACCTTGATAATGTCCATCACAGATGGCCAGGGCCAAATGGGTATAATTGGACAATCCTAGGAGGAAGCTAGGTAATCTCTCGTAACATCAATGGTTAAGGAACACCCAGTGGCAGAGAAGAAAATGATACCCCTGCGACTTTGACTAATCATTGTGATTTGCATTAGACTATCCATTTACTTGCGACTTTTGTTTCAAAAGTATCCCTTCTTTTTTGCAGAATTGCAAGCTTCTGAAGAAGATTGCATTCCTTCGGTTATAATTAAGTAGTTATTTCTTTTCTCTACCACATTGTTGGACCTCTGCGAATTCACTGTGAGTTTAACTTAGCTGATCCAAGATATTATCAAGAGACTGTTGGAATTCTTCAATTGAAACTTCAAGTGTTTAGGCTTCCAAGCAATCTCATAATGTGATAACCTTAAGTTGTTATTCACTCCCTTCCACCAAGCCTGAATAGATCCCAAAGTTGTGGATGCATGAACCAAATATTCTCAAATCTGAAAGGTGTATTTGGCATCATAGCTGGAAAGATATCCTATTGAATTGGTTGATAGTCTGAAACGATGATACCATTAACACTTACAAAGAGCTTCCAAAAGCTTCAAACCAAGAGTAAGTTACTAAGTAATGGTCCAATTTTCAGCTATGTATTGCAGCTGCAGCCCTTTGTGCCTATTGCACCATGTATATTGTGATCTGCCCTTGAAAGAACTATTGAAAATTCCTCTACACCATGGTAAGTAGACTCTGATCTTAAAGAACCATCAACTAGATTTCTCAAAGCTGAAACCCAATCAAAACATCTGAACTTTAAATGCTAGAATTTACAGTCACATACAATAGAGAAACATCAACTAAAAATACTCAGATCTGCTCGAAATCACATCACTGTTCTATTAATCAGAAAAACAAAAAATACGATGCTTTGGAACACAGTATAGAGAAAACACTCACATTGAATGAATAAACACCCACCCTAGGCCTTCTTTTATAGTTGAAGAAGAGGCCCAAAATTAGTCTGGATCCTAAAATTAGATCCATCCCAAAATTAAATCAACCCTTGACCTAATTTTATCTTAGGGATTTGTGCCCTTAAATGGACAAAGTCAAGTCAAAACAAACTTTAGATACAGAAACAAAAAACTATAAAAAAATAAAAAACTGCTAATTTTGGACAACCAATAATAGGGTTGATTGCCAATAGGCCTGTCGAGAATAGTACAACCAAGATTAGGACTACGGTTCCCTAGAGAAAACACTCACACTGAATGGATAAAACTCCTACCCTAGGCCTTGTTTTATAGCTGAAGAAGAGACCTAAAAATACCTTAGATTCTAAAAATGGATCCATTCCAAAAATAAAATCAACCTAATTATCCCAGGGATCTGTGCCTCTAATAAACAAAGTCAAACTTTACAAAATCAAACTGCTAAATAAAGAACCCGCTTTTCTAAAACTGGAAAACAAACTACAAAAATGTAACTATTAAATCTGGACAGCCAAGAATAGGACTGCCAAGACTAGGATTACTATTCTCTATGACTGTATGCTTTGCTGAAGTGTGCCTTGGTTCCAGATGTGCACCTTGTTGGAGGATACATTCTGAAGTACCATAATTTAACACTCCCTCTTATTGAGGAATGCATTCTCCATCAATCCTATTCTCTCTCGGAACATCTCAAACTTCCCCTTAGCTAGAGGCTTTGTTAGAATGTCTGCAACCTGCTGATCTATTAGAAGCTGGTCTAGAGCAACTACCCCCTTTTTAATTTGTCTTTGAGAAAGTGATGTCTGATGTTAATATGCTTGAATCGGTCATCAAATATTGATTCTTAAAGAGTTTGATACAACTGTAATTATCACAAGAAATCACTGTAGTCTCCGTTTTCTCATGTTAACTCTGTAGTTAAGTTGCTAAGCCAGATGGCTTCATAACTAGGAGTGCTGGCTGCCATGTACTCTACCTCTTCTAAATTCAATGCCACTGAATTTTTTTTCTTGCCTAACTAGGATATGAATCCTGAACAGAAATTGTAGTAACATCCTGAAGCACTCTTCATGTCACCTGCATCTCTTGCCTAGTCAGAATCAATGAATCCATGTAGCATCAACTCATCATCCCTTGCATATCTCAAACCAAAATATATTGGTCCCTTCAAGTATCATACCACATGCAGTGCAACAACCCAATGAATCTCCCTCGGCTCAACCATGAACTGGCTCAAAGTGTTTTTTGCAAAAAAACATATATCTGAACTGGTATTACCTAGATATTGAAGGACCCAATCAACTACCTGCACAACGAAGAATATACCAAATTTGTATTCAAGTCAACATGTAACTTCAGATTCGGTATCTTAGGAGTGGCTATGGGTTTGCAATCCATCGTTTGGAACCTCTTCAGAATATCAATTGTGTATTGTCCTTGCCCTAGGAAAACCTCACATATCCTCTGCTATACCTCTAGATGCAAGAAATAATGCATCAATCCAATGTCCTTCATGTCAAATTCTCAAATTCTCTGGCCAACTCTTCCTTGCACTTTGCAATGAGCTTCTTTGAACCCCTTGTAAGTATCAAGTCATCTACGTACAAGACCAAAACTAGAAAATCAGATCCAACAAATAAATATTGGGATATGCAGCTGTTTCAATGAATCCCAAACCTAATAAGTACTCTTAAATCTTGAAAAACCAAGCATGGGGTGCCATAAAGAGCTTTTTTTAACCTGCACACATGGGTCTCTTGCCCATGCATGCCAAATCCCCTTGGTTGATTAATGCACTATTCTTCCTAAATTAGGGCATTCAAAAAACTTGTTTCAAAATCCATTTGATGCAATGTTCTACCAACCATGTAATGTCCCCATTTTTGAAGACCCTTAGCCTATCTTTCCCCGTGGGCTTTGGGATGTTGCAAGGAAAAATTTTATTAAATAATTAAATATTATTGCCTGAAGCAATAATTATTTAATTATTTAATTGTGAAGATTATTTAATTTAATTCCCAAAATATAAAAATTAAATGGGGAATTAATTAAATAAATATTTAAGTGGTTTTTATTGATAAAATCACCCTTTGAAAAGGGGACGCCACACCTAGGGGAAATAAATTGCTTTTATTTAATAATTTCCCTCTCCTAGGGATTTCAAATTTTGTGCCTCCTTGCTTATAAAAGGAGTGTTGGGATCATTGTTAGACTCATGTTGATTTGATCATTTATGTCTCTCCATGCTTGGAGAAATGGGATGTATGCCCTAGATTTTCATTGTGCTCTCTCTCATTCGATTTGGAATTGAAGTGGATCTGATTTTGAAGACTTTGTCATTGAAGATTTGAAGACTTGATATTTATTTTTGCCATTTTGGAAAGTGGCGACTTTGCTGGAAATTTCTGTTGCATTTCTGGAAAATTCTGTTGGTTGGAATTTGATGAATTTATGTTCATTGGAAAGCTCTTTGTCCAAGCTTTCCAACAAGGGTAATTTCGTGTCAAAATTCCAAGTATTGCTCAAGATATGAATTTATGAAGATTTCTGTTATTTACCTAATTTCCCAAAATTAGGGCAGCGACTTGTTTTGGAGTTTCAGGTGACTTTTTAGCATGGCATTCGTGGATGCAAAATTCTAAAATTGATCTCATAATTTTCCTTATAATTTATGCTTCGTTTTGAGCTATGGTTCATAATTTTCGGATAAGTATTTTGCAAGTTATGAGGGTTTGATGCTGCAGCTGTATTTCGGGATTTAAAAATCAGGTTTTCCGTATTTTCGTGGTTTTCTTGTATGGAAATTTGCTCCTAATTAATATCTATCATTTCCCTTTCGTTTCATGCAATTCGGAGTTGTAAATCAAAAGTTATGGAATTTTGAATATTTCAGCCTAGGGTTTTGACGAACTTACTAAAAATAGTAAGTTCCAGATTTCAGTGCTTTTGTTGAGGGTTTATGGTTGAAATGTAAGATTCAGATTTTTATTTTCAGATTTGGCTAATTTTCTTGCGAGTGCACATCCCTCTCCAAAAAGGGGACATCACAAACCAAAAATAGTTGTGAAAGACATAATGGCCCTAAAAAGTATACCTGACAAATGGAGCAAAGATTTCCTTATAGTCAACTCCCTCTCTTTGAGGGAATCCTCTAGCCACCGAGCCTTGCACTTTTCTATGTTGTCATCAATTGCATGATTCACCTTGTACATCCACTTAGAATTCACCATTGATTTTCCTGCCAGCCTCAACAATATCCCCCACACATTAGTCTTCATAATGGAGCTGTACATCACCATTGCATCCTGTTGTATCTATTGACGTGCTGCCTATTCATAGTTGGAAGGCTTTGCATCAATGATGGAAGGAATTAGTGCAACACAACTGGGAAACTTCTTAGGAGGATGACTTACTCGAAAAGAAGCCTTTGGAGCACCAACTTTCTCCTCTACTTCATGTAATGTCTGTTGAAACCATTTAGGATTCTCGGTGGAAAGAGGTAAAGTTATTGTTGTTCTTGTGTAGGAACTTGCTTGATATAAACTTGTACTTCCTGAAACTTTTTCTTCTTCTCAACATTTAGGGCAGCAAGTGTTGTCACCGCAACTGCTGCTATAAACTCTTGGGATCCGGAAGATTTATGCATCCTCATCCACCTTCACATCTTGACTCACTCCTATTTTCCTTTGAGATGGAACATAGATTTTGTAAGCCTTAGAGTCCTCATTTTAGCCAATTAGAATACCCTTCAAACTAGAGTGTTCAAGCTTCGTCCTCTTCTCCTCTCTTGTACTTCCTGAAACTTTTGGATCAACATTTATGGCAGCAAGTGTTGTCACCACAACTGCTGCTGTAAGATCTTGGGGTATCTGGAAGATTTATGCATCCTCATCCACCTTCACATCCCAAAGTCACTCCCATTTTCCTTTGAGATGGAACATAGATTTTGTAGCCTTAGAGTCCTCATTTTATCTAATTAGAATACCCTTGTGACTAGAGGGTTCAAGCTTCGTCCTCTTCTCCTCTGAAACATGAATGAAATCTAGACTCCCAAATACTCTGAAGTGAGAAACATCTAGATTCTCCACTGTAAAAGCTTCCTTTGGAGTCTTGTCCTTTTCGAACATGCTGGTCCATGAGGACACATGTTTAGTATGTAGACTTTAGCACTAGAAGCTTCTGCCCAAAGAAACATATGCAGATCTAAGTCATGAACCATAGATTTAATAGTATCTACTATGGGCATGTTCTTTCTCTCCATAACCCATCATAATGTGGGTTGTACATGTATTGTAAACTCACCTTGACCCTTGCTTTTTGCAAAAGGAATCAAATTCATTGTGGGCATACTTCCCTCCATTGTCTTAATTTAATACCTAACGATCTTCCTGCCTGTTTGATTCTCAATAAGGGCTTTGAAGTCGTTAATCCTCATTAAGACCTCATCCTCGATCTTCTTAAAATTTATCTAGGTATTTTTGGAAGAATATCAATGAAAGTAACATAGTACAACTTAATTGTCAACGAGACTGATAACATAAGTCCACAAACATTTGAATGAATTAGATCTAGAATCCCCCATGATCCTGTGCCCACCACTAGGAAAAGAGGCCCTGGCATGCTTGCCGAGTGCACATCCCTCTCTTCTCCACCTTGAAGTTAGGGAATGTAATCATGTCCTTAAGAAGGGGTTTGTTTCTACACTTCATAGTTCAAAAGTCGATGCCCAAACATTTTGTGCTAAAGCTTGCACAAATTGTCACTGCTAGTTAATAAAGCTCTTTGCTTCATCTAATAATGCCAAAAACTTGTAAAGGTTACCCTCTGATAATCTCATTTGGCCAAGACTCGACCAAGCTTTAGTGTTATGTTTTTGGATGATTACTTGCTGATCATCAAACTCTTTGTACCTACACTTCAAATCTGTTGGACAAGAAACTGAAAGGATATTCTTAGTCATTCCAAGACTGACCATACAGTACCTCATGCAGCTTCAAAACTTCTACCGGCATGCAAAACGAGATAGATATTATCCTTGTCATTGAGTACTTGACATCGTCGCCAAGATCCACCTACATACTGGTATGCTATTCCTGTAATTTGAAGAAGGCTGCTGTGTTTGAAGTTGTATGTCTCAAGGATCCATTGTCAACATACTCCCAACACTTGAGACTGTGTTGGTGGAAAGGCATGACACTGTGGCAAAGGTTGTATCAATTCTGGTAGTCAACTCGTCTACTCCTGAAGTTTCCACACTTCTTGCAAACTGTTTTTGCTGCTGCTATTGTTGCTGCCTGCCCTTTTGTTTCTTCTTCTCTGGACATTGAGAAGCACAGTGGCCATGCTTATTGCATTTGAAACACTTGATATGGCTCAGATCCTTCTTCTGGTCATTAGAAGAGTGGAAACATGGCAACGATTGTGTCAAGCTTGGTAGTCAACTTGTCTACTCTTGAAGCTTCAATATTCTTGTAAATTGTATTTGATGCTGCTTGCCCTTTTACCTTTTTTATCTTTTGCATGTCAGGGACTTCTTTGGACAAATGGAGAATCACTTGCAATGGCCATAGGAGATATATGCATTGTATTGAATTGAAGCCCTTGATATGACTCGGATCCTTCAAGTGATTAGAAAACCTGGAGTTTTCTTTCTTCTTCTGACCATTCTCGAATACTTTCTTTCCTTACTTCCTTACCTTTCCGATGAGGTTTGGTTTGGAATATCATCCTTAAAACTGTTTGAGACTTGTTGTAGACTCGTCCCTTCTCCAATGAAAGCATCCCACAATTTCTCAAAGTCGGGTTACTTCTTCTGACTATAGATAACTTGAACAAAGTTGTACCATGGTGGATTGAAGCCATTCAAAGCAATCTTGACTAGCTCATTATGTTTGACTTCATCACCAATTCACTACCAAGGTATGGAAGGCTAAGGGAGGATGGATTTCTACTCTATTTCACTATTCAAAGCATCGAAACACTAATTTGGTGAGATGGCATTGCCCAACTTCTCACTGCCGGTGTCGATGATATGATACTCGAGCCACCAGTAGTCCGTTTGACGTTGGGAGAAGGCAAAATGAATCAGAAACATTCACTAGCTTACTCAAGGATTGGAGCATGAACAATTTGCTCATTGTGTTGTGAAGGATCCAACAGAGGGGGATAGATGAGCAAATAGATGAGGAGTTGGTTCTCACACTGTATTTGTCTTGCTCATGTGGGTAGTGTTGAGTTTGTTCCTTAAAAGCATCATCCTGAATATATTCAAACTTTGGTGCAAGGTTCCCAAAGCAATGTACATCTCCTTGGCAGTCTTCTTGGTTGCTATATGAGATATCAGATGGTCCATGGAATCCAATGGGATTCACTTTGCCTTCATCATTTCCTTCCTGTTGTACTTTTCCAGATCTTTGTGATCTGTGGGAGTGTAACCTTCTTCTCCACAAGGTACCATAATTTTGTTTCTTCTAGGATATTTTGCAATCTTAACTTCCATGACACATTTATATAGGATCCCTCCAACTAGCGACTCTCTCTCATATATTAGGAGTTGCCATTGCTGCAATGTTTGAACAAACTTCAATCTATGATCATTAGATCAACTAGGGGTTCGCACCCCGCAATCCTTCACTGGTCCACGTGCTGATAACTAATGTGATTCTGCTTCGATCACTAAAGCTTGGACACAACGCCCACTAAAATCCTCGACAACTCTCTACTCCAAACAACTAGCCTCTAATAACATGGAATCTGGAAGATTTCAGAAATTATGCTTTGATATCATGTTGAAAATTCTCTCTACATATGCTAAGTAGACTTGATCTTAAAGAACCCTTAACTTGATAGCTCAAAGCTGAAAGCCAATTAAAACTGCCAAACTTTAAATGCTAGAATCTACAATCACATACAATAGAGAAACATTGACCGATAAATACTCAGATTTGCTCCAAATCACACCACTGTTTTATTAATCAGAAAATAGAAGCTACAATGCTTTGGAACACACTCGAAAAAAGATGCATCGATGAAAAATTGAATGTATAGAAGACCTACCTAAGCTTTTTTATAGCTGAAGAGGAGACCCTAAAAATAGATTGGATCTAAAAGTTGGATCCATCTCAAAATTAAATCAACCCTTTGTAATGTCCCTTTTCAGAATTAATTAATTCTGAATACCTGAAGCCTATTTTTATTATTTTCCATAGGCTAAGGGGAAATTAAAAGAGGAAAATAAATTAATTTAAGTGTTCCAAGGATATTTTTATATTTTAATTGGAAAAAGGACACTTAAATTATATTTTAATCCAAAAAGCATTAATAGAATAAAATAATAATAGAAGGTTGACTTCTATTATTGGGCGCCAGAGTTAGAATTAATAAATAAATAAATAAAGGGGGTGCCAAAGTTAGAGAAGGCTGCATGAGTACCAAAGTCCTAATTTTAGGATGGGAGGTGGATAAAGTGTTTTTAAATTTGTTTAATCCTATTTTTAGGATGGGCCACCAACATGGGGGAGGAATTATATTATTTTTAATTGTCTTTGGAGCATGCATGTATTTCTAGAAGGGGGTGCCCACTTTAGAGAGGGATTGAAAGTTATAAAAGCAGATTTGGGGTTTGTTATTGACACATCTTGGAAATTCATCAATTATTTTCTGTCTGCAAGTAGCTTCCATTTTTCTTCTGTAATAGAGGACGAAAACCCTCCTTTACACACAGATTTGAGGACGGAATCCCTCACTTCTCAGCTGGGCAATTCCATTTTAGGGGTTGCAGTGACAATTCAGGGTGCAAGTGTTCCGCCAGTTCAACTCCAAACAATTGTATTAAGACACTGGTATTTTTATTGTAGCTGGTTCGTATTCAATAAATAAAAGACTGATTTTTACGCATTATGGTTCGCTGTTTTTATTAAAAAAATCAGATTATCGCTGCTGTTATAAAAGTTAGATTTTTAATACTGCTGCCCTAGGGTTTAACAAAATATCCAGATCTGTATTTAAAATTGAATGTATAAAAGACCTACCCTAGCTGAAGAGGAGACCCTAAAAATAGATTGGATCTAAAAACTGGATCCATCTCAAAATTAAATCAACTCTTGACCTAATTTTATCCCAGTGATCTGTGCCCTTAAACAGACCGAGTCAAACTTTATAACAACAAACTACTAAATAAAGAATTGCTTTTCTAAAACTGGAAAACAGACTACAAAAAAGAAACTGCTATTTGGAACACCAAGAATAGGACTCCTATTCTCTATATGACTGTATGCTCTGCTGAAGTGCGCCCAGTTCCATGTGTGCTCAACTGGTATCCCTCAACATCAATAAAAGAATTGTCCTATAAAATTATTAAGCTTGTTTTCCTCTAGAGTTTAGTTCCCATTCTCCAAAGAAATCAAATGGCACTAAAATCCCCACCAAAGATAACCCTTTCCTTAGAGGTTGAGCTATGCTATTGAGCGATAAGAACCCTTGAAACTAACCTCAATGGAAAAGATTTAGGAATGCATATGACTGTTAGGTACAAAATAAGGCAAAAGTCATAATTAAAAGAAGACTCAAATGCTCCCTTGAAAGAATGTTTAAGAGAAAACTTGGAAGGATTCCACAAAAATGCCATATTACCTGATTTATTAGCAGGAAAAGTGGGGTAACATATCTGCTGTGGCTTTGAAAGCTGAGAATGATGAATTGTTCCAAGATATAATCTTCATAGCTATTGATGTGAATGATAATTGTCAAGGACCTGCTGCAAAGATTATTTGGTGCCCGATTCTTCAAAAGGTTTGCAAAGCAGCTGAAATCTGCTTGCATCAGTAAATCATGCAAGAGAAACTGTCTTGGGGATTCATCTTCTTATTCTATTTGAGTTGTGAGGTTCAGGTTCAGGCGGCAATTGATTAGGAACCCTTCATGAGAGTTTTTATGTAGGTTTAGGATGCTGCTCTTTCCAACTGCACCCAATGGTCAACAATAGAATTGTGTCACTAAAATTCTGTTGAAACTCAACATGCTCCTCTTCTATAGAATGATATCCAGATACGAGAAGAGGCACATGTTGGGGAGAAGGCAAAGAAGACTGAATACGTTCAGCCACTTGACTGCTTGAAAGAGGAGCTTGTCGTGGACCCAAATGGGTAAAATGGTTGTAGGTCAGTTCAGAAGTACCACACAGAACAGCCTTATCTTTCCTATAACCAGCTTTAACATGCTGTTGCTTGGTGGTGGCAGGAGTCATGGAAAGCTGAGGAGGAGGGACTGGAAGAACAGCTGGAGATTTATTTAGATGCAAATCAGGACATGCTTGAATCAAATGACCATATTGTTGATAGTGTTCACATTCAACAGTATATTATCTTAGTCATTTGGCTGCTCACTAACGGTACCAGCCATCATGGGCTGAATCCTATGTTGAAGAGATTTTCAATTTCAATATTAATACATAATACACATAGTTAAAGATGGATTGTTTTAAGTTCAATGTCAGGTCCAAGGCTGTAGAGAACTAGCCAGTTGCATTTTCATTTCTCCTCAGATATTTCTCCAAAATTCTCGTGGAATGGATTATAATGGAACTCATACTGGAAAGGAAGATCCTCTACGGAACCAAAAGCAGGAAAGGAAGATCCTCAACTGGAGGACCCAATGCTTCATGAATAGGCCTGCACAATTCACAAACCATTGAACTCCTTGGAAGTAAGCCTTTTATATGCTTTGGAAGAAACACTACAGTAAATAGAATTTTGGCATTATAGTGACCTCAACTTGTGCAGAAAGTTGAGTTATAGGCAATCCCCACCTTGAAGGTAAAGAATCATAAATTAGCACATCAAAGTCCTTTCCCTAAACCATGGAACTCCTCAGAAGAGAACACTACAGTAAAAATAGAATCTTGCCATTATAGTGACCTCAATATGTGCAGAAAGTTGAGTTATAGGCAATCCCCACCTTGAAGGTAAAGAATCATAAATTAGCACATCAAAGTCCTTTCCCTAAATCATGGAACTCCTTGGAAGTAAGCCTTTTATATGCTTCTGAAGAGAACACTACAGTAAAAATAGCCTCTTGGCATTATAGTGACCTCAACTTGTGCAGAAAGTTAAAAAAGTTATAGGCAATCCCCACCTTGAAGGTAAAGACTCATAAATTAGCACATCAAAGCCCTTTCCCTAAACCTTTAGAGCAAAGTCACCTGGATTGGCGAAGTCAGATAGTAAGGTATGGCACATGCTTGGAAAATACTTGACAAACTGTTGGGAGAAGCTTGGCATGTAAAACAATTGAGCTATTCGACATTTTATGTAAAAATCATGTTTCTTATTCTATGACAAATTCACTCAATAGAAATCAATATAAACATAAAAGTTTGACATGTATCGAATATTAGGACATTTGTCCAATTAAATTTTGTCCGAAGAAAATTCATATAATTTGGACTCGATAACAACTTGACAAGTTGAGTATCTCGGGCCTTGAAAAATAAACTGACAATAACTTGGCAAAGTCTTGATTTTTCTAGTTTTCAAGGAGACTAGATTAATCAGGCTGCTTCTGAAGTGTATTGAGACTATGCTTTAGAGTGAGTATTTCACCCATTCAAGTGGTATTCCTGTTTTAGGAACTGTATTAAATTGCCAATAGCAACTATTAGATTTGTAGAGAAATTTTGGGCTACACTGAGTATGAGTTGATGTTGAAACTGCAAAAGCTCCTCTTAAGGGCTGAAAAGAGTCAGCTGAAACATCCTAGTGGTAGTAAGGAGCACTATTGGAAGATCCGGCACCCTAACAGAGCAGAGAAATCTAGAAGACCAAGAAAACAATATTTACTGAACAAGAAGAATGGCAGGAAAAGTTTGGCATGCCCATGGAATACGATTTCTAATGGTATGAAACCATTGCTGTTGTCATCTACTAATTATAATCATATTTTTATATATACATAGAAGAGTATACTTCCACTGCAGTGGAAGGCAGGATCACTCTTACGTGTGGCTAATGTCTGGTTTGTAATATTATTAAGAAGCACCAACTACAATGAGTAGATTCATCTCAAGCAAAGGAGAAGACATTTCAGCAGTTAAAAGTATCATACGATATGTTGTCCACAAGAGAGGAATGCAACTAGAAAGCACACATAGCATGTTGACAGTTGAATGAGAAATACAGGCAATCTAGAACTTATGCAAGTATTTAACATAAAGAGCAACATGGGTAATGCTGATTTGGTAGTAAAGTATGGTAGAAGATTTATATCGTTCTGTTAAGATGGCCACACATGCCGGCAATTTCTATTTCCTCCAAATCCCAAATGTCCTCAATTAATTTCCGACTGAATTGAACAGATGTAACAATCTGGGGCTTTATTATGATTCAGAAATAATGAAACAATCTTCCAATCATTTACATTACAAGTAAAACATGCTGGATACACAAAAGTTTGATTCATATCCATTATCCTTCACTACAAGTTTGATACTGATAATTTTTGTGAACCATGCAAGGGTTTGAGATGCAAAAAATCTCAATCAAATGTTTCTATCCTATTCTTTTACTTGCAATTTGAGCGTATTCCTTGCCATTTGTCATATCACAGGTAGACTATTAATAAACTTGTCTAGATTCTACTTGCTTATGCAAAACATTTGGTAGGAATCCAAGCTTCTCTAAGTCATCTGATTATATTGAAAATACATTTGGTTCTGCCCTTTCAAGCCTTTCATTGGATTTTTAAGGTACTCTATAATCTCGGTTATGTCTAAGGTTTCATATTGTGGAAAAAATATAGTTTAAATTTTATGATCATTTAAAAAATGTACTGCATGTATTTTACCCTTGGACAGTTTGTCTGGATTTAGTATTCCTCATTCCATTGCATAGCTACAACTATTTTGTGATGGGTCTTTGCTATGTGTCAGGTTCCCCTTTTTAACATACTAAAGAAGTTTGATGGTGAATCTGTTACTGAAGTAGTCCGTCCCCAAATTGCCAGGATGAGATATCGGGTCACCAGGCTGCCACAATATTTGATCTTACATATGCGTCGGTTTACAAAGAACAATTTTTTTGTGGAAAAGAATCCTACTCTTGGTGAATATCTTGAAGCTCAATATATACATAATTTCCTGTTCAAGATAACACAAATTTTTATGACAACCATGCATTTGTTTGTGCCAGTGAACTTTCCTGTCAAGAATCTGGAATTGAAGGATTATATTCCTTTGCCTGTGCCAAAAGGAACTGAAAAATTACGGTCCAAGTATGATCTCATTGCAAATACAGTTCATGATGGGAAGCCTGGTGAAGGTTCTTATAGGGTGTTTGTACAGAGAAAGTCAGAGGAAGGTTGGTAAGTACCCTGTCAACTTATCCTGTTTCAAATTGTTGTTTTTATTTGGTAGGTAAACAATGGAGGCACAACCTGCTGCTAGGTTTTAACCTCTCTCTATGCTGTAAAGCCCCAATTACACCACTACCAAATTAATGTCTGCACACGCATAATTCCATAAGCATTGATTTACTGGATGCCAATATTTTTTCTGTTTTTCTACAGGTATGAAATGCAGGATCTTCATGTTGCTGAAACTCTACCTCAGATGGTTGCACTCTCTGAGAGACATACATGCAAATTTACGAGCAACAACAATGAGGACTGTATAAAGTTCTTAATAGAGCTTGCACATTCATGTAAGATGAGTGCAATCTTTGTGAGAATTTATTAAACATAATATAATTCCTGGTTGATTCTCCTGTTCTTTCAGCTGGATCCCTGGTTTGTTCTTCATGTATCCTTGATATAATTTTCTCAACTGATTCATTCAACCACATTCTTACATTTTTTGAACATTTGTATACAAACAAATATCGTATAATTTCACACGATATTCTAATCTCACATGGCATGATGCAAGCTCTATTATAATTTTAAACAAATATCGTATAATTGAGCTCATGCATTCATGTTTTGGTGAATTCCTTGCATCAACTGTAAGATCAACGCAATTTTTGTGAGAATTTATCTAATATAATTCGTGGTTGATTCTCCTGTACTTTCAGCTGGAAATGCTTCTTCTTGTATCCTTGCTATAATTTTCCTAACTGAATCAATCAATCACATCCTTAAATTTGTTTTTTGAACATTTGTATACAAATATCTTATAATTTCACATGATAGCCAAATATATTTTAGTAGTGGTTAAATCATGAAGTCTTATTTTTAGCGTTAAAAAATATGCAAGGAGATTGAGTTTATTTTTACATATTTGAAAAGCAATCAGAATTTCAAGTCAAAAATATGAATACAAATATCTACCTATAAAGAAGTGGAAGGATTGTTGTGAAAGAGCTTAGTATATCTTGTATTTATTTTTCGAAGGATAAAAACTTTAATAGTTTTGCTAATTTGAACTCTAGCACATATTTTCAGGATGGATGAGGGGAACTGAGCATGGATGGGGGAACTGAGCATGGACGAGTTTCTTGCACAAACTTTATATCATGGGATGTAAGAGGTCTCTCAAATTCCTCACAAAAATTTTCTGTGCACTCTGCACGTCAGTGTATTGGAAATTTAGATTTTGTTTATTTGTAGAAGTTAAGATTACATGTTTCTTGCTTTAAGCTTCTGTGAAATGCGTTGCATCAGACTTCACTCATTATCATACCTTTAACAGTGATACATGTGTTGTTGGTATTTCAATATTTTAATTGTTGCCTTGGGAGAAGATCCATCCCATCGAGCTCTTTGGGTCATCCTGAGCATTAATGGGTCCTCTTTTGGTATATTGTTAATGTCTATGCTTCTAATGATAGCCCAAAAAGAATGACATTATGGAGGTGGTTCGTTGACAACTTGCCTCTTGCTTTGTGACTTGTGTGCAATGACTTTAATATGATTGAGCATCTTGAGGACAAAGAAGGCACTCTTCTCATATGATGTGTCAATTAACACAAAGTGTGGTTTTATTTCAAAAACCACCAGGGATTGTCATATCCTTTTTATCGGTCACGTGCATTTATTTCCTAGCCTAAGTTCACTTGGTTTAATTTTCGGGATGGAGCTAATGGGGTTCACAAAACGCTTTATCGTGTTATGCTTTCCAAACAACATACATTCACTCCCCATACTTTTGGTGGGTTGTTGGTCATTGTCCATCAATATGGTGCTTTCCAATCATAACTCGACCACTTTCCAACACACATGAAGAGGTGCTTAATTTAAAGTTCCATACAATCAGTTCCACTTCAACACTTAGCTTTCATTGCACAAAGGGTCTCTCTAGCTTTGATGTAGAAGCATCTAGGTTCACTTGCAATCTTGCATCACCCCAAAACATTTAGAGTTGGCAAATAAAGGGTTTCACAATGTTCCACCACTCTAGAGCATGCCACGTTGAACTTGATGCCTTGTCTATTTCTTATGGAAGTTGTTGATGCCTATCCAAGCCACAAAGGCTTTACTCTATCGTGTAGGCCCCTACTCATTCACACAATTCTTCCCAAATTGTGCAAAGCTATGCTTAGCCATCCAATGCTATTTGTGCCCCATGCTATTAATGTCATGCAAACCATGCAAACATGTCACAAAACACTATTGTTCCTATGTGTGTATGCCGTGAAGCTTTGCACACGTTCCTGACCTTGATCGATGCCACAAAGTCTTGCACTCATGCGGGACCACTATCATATGATGTCATGATTAGATCTCACGTCTAACAAAATCCTCTAACATTGATATAGTAGAGGAAGGCATATGAGGTCGCGATCCTTTTCCATTTGCCAAGATCAAACCAAACAACCCGGAAAGCTTGATCTGATAGAGGAGATTTCATGGGAAGCTACTAAAACTGGTTAAGAAGATCAATGATGATTTGAGGCATTTGAAAGAATTTTGCAAGGTATCTTTACTTGCAAATGCATCTTTGTTCTCCCTTGATACAAAAAAATTCTTTAAATAGAAGGGAACTTTGAGCATGTAAAACGTCTATCCATCCATTGAGTCAAGTGTGATCAAACATCTATTGATAATTTGTTGAGTTGAGTAAATTTTTGCAAAAGCTTTGTAGAGTTGTAAGCTTAGGATGGGTCATAGGATTGAATTTCTTAGAGTTCTTGTAGTGTCTTGTCAAAGTTTGCCATTGGAGTGTAATGCCATTGTGCTTAGGTTTGTAACCTTTTCCTCATATTAATAAAATCAGATTCTTTTTAAGAGTTGTGCTTGGGATCTTGTCTTAGTGAGATCTAACTCGAAAAATGTTGCACACTCTAAGACATCCTTCATTGGGACCCCTAATCGCGACTTTATCAATCTATTATCGAGCTTGAATTTTTATGTTATGCTGAAAAGATTGGTATCGACATCAATGTATCATCTAGGATTTTAAGTCTTGTTGTAGAATATGGTGCGTTGAGGGTGATATTATCAGTCTAGTGAATGATATTTGGAGTTGATACTTTCCATACTAGTAGATTGGTAGGAAGTAGTTGCAGACATCTTCCAACATTTGAGTTGTTTGATAGAAGGTGTAGATCAAAGAGTTTTGTTGAGAAGATCACGAGGAAATAGTGAAGGCACATAAAATGGTTGTGAGGGCAAATAGAGGCCAAGACTTACGAACTTGGCTGAGATGATGAGAGGAGTACAAACTCGTTTGGAGGCTATGGAAACAACACAACAAAGAGTAACGTTGGATGATGATATGATCAATGATGAGCATGTGGAAAGAGCACATGAGTGGTAGGATGTTGAAGTAGAGCATGTTGACGAGCAAGACAATAGATTCTTGTGTGTGATCATGAGGATTGATAAGTTGATAAAGTTTTGAGTTATTTTGGAAGCTTAGATTTAGAAAAAAATCATCGACTAGATCACATAAATGTAGTAATTTGAGTACACAAATGTGTAGAAGATCCCAAGAAGGTGAGATTTCCCTATTTCAAGTTCAAAGGTCATGCATTTTTGTGGTGGGAACATGCATAGGCCAAGAGAGTGTGTAGAGGCAAAGACAAGATCGAGAAGGATAAATTGGTGACAACGTCGAAGGCTATGTTCTTGCATGTGGATTATGAATCTCATTTATTTAGATAGTTGCAAAATCTGCGTTAGAAGGAACTAAGTGTAAAAAAGTACGCAAAGGAGTTTCACTATTAGAGCGGGTCATGTGGAGGAGGATGTAGAAAAGACTTCAATGTATGTTAATGGATTGAATGTTTCTATTCAAGATAAATTTAGTATGATTATATTAATATCGTGGATAAAGTATATCAATTTGCATTGAAAGTAGAGTTGTCCCATAGACAACAAAACAATATGTAAGGACAAATGAAATGCTCTTGCAAAATTGAAAATTTGTGCAGTCATGCATATAATCATTAGCGCAAAAGTGAAGTAGGGCCATCACATGAGCATAATCATGCGCAATGAGGTAGAGGATCTTCTTTAAGAGGAAGTGTATGATTTTATAGGATCAATTAAACAATGTGCAATTTAACGAATTGGACAATGGTGTAAATTGAATTACAATTTTATACAAATGCAATAAATTGAACTATTAAACAAGAAATTATACAATAAATACCAATGAAGACAAAACACAAGATGTAACACGAGGAAAATTATAAAGGTAAAATACCCCATGAAATTGTTGTAGTCACTTATTTTCACACGAGCTAGGTGCATATATTCAATTAATGGCACTTCATTCAACAAAGCTAAACACTCACCCTAAGCACACACAACTACCATGTCCCTCCTTTGTTATGTCAACCATAATGAAAGCATGCATGATTACCACAATTACATTCACCATATCCAAGTATACGAGAACATTATGATATTCAACAACGCATATATTAAGGAAACAAAGATCACACTCAATAAACCATAATGAAGATCATTTGCAAAAACAAGTTACCATGTTCATACACATCCATGATCATGATCTAACTACAATTATCCATAGTGTGCATACCTTTATCCAACGGCTAATAATAGACCTTCGAAATTAGCCCGCTTTAATCCCAATTATAGCTCGCCATGCACATACTTAATCCGTATGTCTATTCTCCAAAAATATCTCTTCCTTGGCCACCAAGTCTCCTTGCTTTTCTCTAGTTCTAAATGATTGCTTGAATGACACTCTAGCTCCATACTTCTATTTTTAGACCGTAATCACAAAAAGGCTAAGTCCTCAAAAGTGATTGTCGTCAGGGCGTGAAACTTTGCATGTCGTTCCCATCTTGCATCTACGCGCCTATTTAGATCATCAACGCCTCCTCTTGCGTGCCTTAGTTCTTCGCACATGAAAATATATTTGGCCAATTTATCCGTCCAACAATTGCACTATCCAATTATATTAATAAGAGAGAACTTACAACCATTTGCTTGGCCATTACAAACCAAGAACTCAATAGATCCTCCTCCTCACGCATTATAGTTTTCACTTCATGTGATGATAGTAATTCTAGTTCAATGGTTTCAATGTGTATATTCAACTAATGAGAAAATCATCTTATAAAGGTAAGAAATTAGTTATAACCGTGAAAGGTTGTACAAATCATTTTTCAAGTAATTATATTTTTATATAAAGTAAATTTATAATTTAAGTTTATAAAACTATATTTATCATAAACTTTAATGTGGAGATGGGTTTGTGATGAATGGGCCACAATGTGTCCCCACAAACATTACATGATCCAACACTCTCCTTTAATGTTTAGTAGTGATACATGCCAAATTACCTTTTATATAAAAATATTTATTATCCTTAAACCATGTAGGATGATCTTAGGCTAACATGTTAACAAGATTATCTAAATATAACATCTCTAAGTTCCTCCTCTATAAATGTATACATAAAGCTTTATATGAGCTTCTGGAGCCTTTTATAAAACAATGAATCTCCATACCAAAATGTTTCTTTGGGTTCTCTGTCAAAGAAACTTCATATAGGGTGATGTTTATTCAAAATCACATACGATGATCTTTTACAATGTTTTTAACAATATAATCACATAAGGGGATCTTTTACAATGTTTTATACAATATAAAAATATAGAGAAGAAAAATAAAAAACCCCCTTAGGAGGTGGCATTGTCATGCACACTTCCCCTCAATGTTAGCTCTAAAAGGCCGACCATTGCTTTGAATTTGTAAAATTTGGTTGGATGCAATTCATTATTGGATGTCTCCAATATTCTTAAGATGGGCACCCCACTAATGTCATATGATAGACATACATTGATATTGCTCTCTCTCTCTCTCTCTCTCTCTCTCTCACACACACACACACACACACACACACACACACACACACACACAGTGTGGTCGCATATCCATTTGATATCTTGTATCATTTTTACACTTCTCAAAATAATGTATATAATTTTTTGAGTTTCTTTGATGTTGAATTGAATTTACGGATAGAGCTATACAAATTTGATTATTACACTGAAATGTTGTACTTTCATTGACACCCATATGAAGTTCTTTTAGTTTTCACATCTCCTATAACACTTCTATACTCAACTTCTGTAGATGAGATAGAAATTGTAGGTTGTTTTTACATTTGCTCTAATTAATAGCTCACGCGCCAAAACTAAAAAGATATCTAGAAGTAGATTTTCTATCTTGTTATATTTATATTCTTTTTACTAATTTTTAATGATCCATATATGGATCATACATAAATCTCGAAGCAACAATCTACAATATAAGAAAGATTTGACCTAATAATAGTTAGATAATAGTAAACTTGCCAATAAGTTTCTATTATAACGAGGATTTGATTTTTACAACATGATTTTAGATCTAGTGTAATTTTAACTTCTATAGCACAAGAAATATCTAACCTAGTAATAGTTATATAATATTAAACTTGCCAACAAGTTGCCTCTATAATGAAGGATTTGTGTCTTAACAAGATGGTTTAGGATCCAATGTATTTCTGAATTTTGTAGGGATGAAAATTAAATTATAATCAATCATATTGAATTTTGATGAGAGAATCATGTGCATATCTTCCTAGAGATACCACAATTGAGTTAGGATCCTAGACTATGGCTATGTTGAGAAGCAAACCTAACACACTTAAACAACATGATTCAATTTAGATTTGAATTTGTGAATCAATGAATTCGAACTTGAGTGAAAAGAAAGTTATCATCATACAATACTATTAGAATGATATGATTATTTTTACTTTTACAAACAAATTATTTCTTCTTCATTGTTATCATTAATTCTTTTGTTATTTAATCATTTCTTATTTAATAATTTTACGTGGCCAAATTTGCCACATTTATTACAGTTCCCGTTGAATTTGACCTTATGATTTTTATTAAAGTTCTTACTACCACTGTTGTTGTAGCTAGAAGAGGGTTTAAAGTTTGATTTGGATAATGATTTAAAATTATGAAATCTTTGATTTTTGAAACAAAGTTTTCTAATTTGAAAGAGAAGACCCGAGTGACATTCTCTTTTGAGTGAAAGTTAGTCATGACATGTTCTTCTTGGATAAAAAGAACATATATGGTATCAAAATCGAGAATATTAGTCTCATTTTGATATTTAGAGTTTAGAATAGAAATGAGATTCCTAATATTTTCATGTATATTCATTTGAATTATAAAGTAAAGCAATTAATCGAAATTAGATTGCAATTGCAACATCCAACCATAGATTTTATGTATTTTATTTTAGCCTAAGAAATTTACAATATTTTCATTTCCATTTACAGGGGAGTGGTCACCGGTTCTAGGATGAGTTTGATGATTTTAGAAAGTCTAGTTCCTTCATGCATGGATTCTAATTGTTACCATGTGTCATTTGAGGATTCCGGATTTTGTATATAAAGCGAGAATTTGTCTTTAATGCTTCTCGGGATGATAGACATAACCTCTTGAGATACTTGTTAGAAAACATTTGGGTTTTCGAGAGGTTGCTTGCCTACCCAATGGAGCTCTTTCAATTTTATTTACGATACCCCATAGCTTTCTCGCCATTAATTCATCTTTCACCTAATTTTCCAAATGTTATAGTTTGACCCATTTGACATATGAGTTTTGGTCATGTTAAAATTGTTTGAAGAAATTTTAAAATTTTTAAAAAAATCAGAAAATTAAGAGCAATTTTCAAGGTCTTTTAAGGACTAAAAATAGTTTTAGAGCCTGAAATATTTTTTTGTAACAATTTTTTAAAAAAACTAAAAATTAAATTAAAAAATGATTTTTAAGATTTGAAGTAATTTTTGGGACTCAATTTTTTTGAGAGGTCTCAAATTTATTTTTCTTTTGAAAATTAAAACAATTTTTAAGATTAAAATAATATTTTAGGGCCTATAAATAATTTTTCAAAAACTAAAATATTTATACGAGACCATGTTTTTAGTTAGGATCTTAATATTTTTCCAGAATAAAACAAATTTTTTAGGGCCTATGTATAATTTTTATGTAAAAATGTTACGAGTCTCATAAATTTTATCTCGATATTTTATTTCTCATTTTTTCATATATATACTTAAATGTTAAAAACAATTAAGATAAAAATGTTAGGAGTTTTGATTGCCGAATCTTTTAAATCCTTCTAGCGCCACTCCCTACACCTTCTTCACTAAATTTTTCTTTGAGAGTTACTCAATCTAATCTATTTAAAGGGTGTTGCTCAAAAGAAAAATGAAAATAAAGATAAGCTAGAGAGAAAAGAAACTAGTGTAAAACTTGCGTTTACGAAATTGATAGCTATTGAAATGCGATTACATGTTTTCCTTTGTTTACTAGGAACAAATAATCTAGTTTATACTCAAATTTATATGTTACTGATGCAAATATTCAAAGGAGATTAAAATAGACAAGTTGTAACTTGGACATATCAACATACATCTATTTGATCAACCCAATTTACAGTCTATCATGGTGATTTCATTTAAACTAGTAGTAGCACAATTTAAAGATCACAAGGAAATCATAAATATAATTTAGATACATAATTCTACGCATAAAAATTCACAACAAAAATGGATATGAGAAAAAAAAACTTCAACTCGCATGGGTTAATTTTAGAACCGGCTTGCATTCATTCATCAAAATTTCACCTCTTTTTTTTCAAATGGGAGAATACATATTTATACAAAGAAAAAGAGGCTCATTACACTCTCTTGTTCAAGTAATGTTTTAAGACATCTGGATTTATACAAAAATCCTACCTGATTCTTGTTAGGATGATTACATTGAGAAAAGGGCCGGCGTGCCACTTAAAGTACATAATATTCCTAAGAACTAATCATGCTTTTATTTCACCATGGGCCCCTCTTGGTCGATCAATTGGTGCGGGTCCCTTCCAGTTGATCCAAGCCTAACTGTAAACATTATAGTCATCATCGATCTTTTGGATATCAATTATAGGCTTCCTAAAGTGTTTAGGAGCATTGCTTAACAAAGTTCTCTGAGAAGCCATAATTTTCCTAGTAATTTCCTTTAGGGTTTCTATTTTTGAATATTTTCTCGAAGTTTGGGACAAATTTTCAATGAATTTAGCTTCTTCTATTTCATTAGTCTCTGCAATATTTTTGTGAAAATGTGTCATGAATTGATTGAGCAACTTTGTAAACTCTCCCATGGCTATTATTTCTTGATCTTCCTTGAAGACCCCCATGATAGTGGCTTCTGAAAAGATTTGACTTCCCCTTGAGATAACATCATCAAGCTATGGGGAAGTCTACTCATCTGTTCTTCCCATTCCTTTAAGGACCCCTTGGTATAATTGGCATATGTTTGACATATGCCAATATCCTCAATTGTGACTATAGCAAGATTCTTACAAATTCCTTCCTCCATGGCTTGGGCCATGATTCTCAACATCTTTTGCATAACATTCATCATGTTAAAGACCACATTGGTTTTCTTGGAGAAGGCTGTCCTTTTTTTTATTTGTGTTAATGCTCTCTTTGACCACATCATATAGACTAAACAAGGCTTCTTCCATATCAGAGGCAATGTTTTATGGGATTGTGGCCTTGCCTTGTGTTTCAAGCGCTTTATTTCTTGCTTGCATTCCTTGTACCATTTCCACTGCCACTTGTGTTGAGGCTTTGATGAAGGAAATTGGGTCTTCTTGATATTGTGCCACCTAAGAACCTTTGGTTTTTATTTTCTTAGTGAGGGAGAAGAGATCCTCATATATTTCATACCATCCAATGATGACTGTTGGGTGGACATTCTCTTCTTTGTCACTCTTTTAAAGGTTTCTTTCCTTGGATTGAACTCTATATCAATCATAGGTTACTCTTGGGTAGCCCAATCTGGTTGTTCCCTATGAGCGATCATAGCCTATTAAACCCAGTCTTATTGAGGCTCTGGTGGAGGGATATTTGCGGTGGCTTCAAGATCTTATTCCATTTGAGCTTGTTGTACCTCTTTGGCGTTTGAGCTGCAATATTTTTGATGATATATTCTTGGATGGCTTCATCATTTGAAGATGATAATTCATATGACAATAAGGAAGGGCTTTGACTAGCCATGGAACAACCTCCTGGATTTCTAGGATATTTTCTATTTTTATTGGTCCCGGAAGGGATCGGCGAACTAGGCCCTTGAGGTTGATTAGGTGGCTCCATGTAGCGGTGCTCTTCTCCTTGTGAATTCCCTCCTAATTGTTCCTCTTGGGGAGGAATTGCTCATGTGGTTTTCATGTTTTTGGATGAGGTTGTCATCTGTTTGAGTGATCCATACCCATTCATTGACATCAACCTCGTGGGCATATGCAAAATTAATCTACCCCTTGAGTGATTCCAAATGTTTTGCTACTCTTTTCCTTGAATCATATTTTCTTGGGGATGCTGGGGTAAATTGAAAGAGTTGTGGTGGGAAGCTATAGCTCTAAGGTCTGGCCATCTTTTAGATTCCCTACATCCCACTTGTAATGGCCAATGGATGGTGAGTTCTAAGTTTATTTTCTTTACACTTCTTTGCTGATGCCATTGTAGATTTGATAGGCAACGTCTTGGTTATCCAATAGATCGGGTACATTATAAGGTAGTTGTAATGGCGGTGTTAAAAATCCTTCAATCATTATATTATCATATACCTAGGATAGAAGAAAATAGCTCCCATTTACTTGATAGATTTGAGCATGTTTGTAGAGACCCCATGCATTGGTGCTTCATACATTACCTTATATACTGAAGGATAGAAGGAGGTACTTCAATATGAGCTTTGAACATATGAGCATACAAGTATCAATATACCTCATTTACTTCCATAGGGCACGAAGGTAGCCAAGGGACACAAAATTTAGGACATTTTAGGACCCCATAGATAACATCTAGCAGGTAAAAGAGGCAATGAAAAATGGTTTCTTGTAGTCGACAAAAGAGGCCTTTTGAGACACCAAATTAGATACAATTACACGCCCTAATGAGGAGCCCACTCTCATTGATATGTGGCATATACAACGATATAAGGAGTTTTCCATTTTTAGAGGCCTGATTAATATTTAAAGGCAGATTAATTTAAAATCCCCTCTAAACAATTTAGAGCTTCAATAAATCCAGATTAGAGGAAAAGCCTAATAGGGTATTTTAAAAAAATTGTAATTTTTTTCAAAAGCATAATATTGTTAAAACCTCAAGAGGCCCAAACTGCCCTTTATTTACAAATTTTGGCATGATTTTATGGGAAACATAATGTTTTTCCATTGTAATGCAAAAAGAGGTCATACTGACCTAACATTTGAAAAAAATTGCAAATTTTTCAATTTTTCCAAAGTCGATAAGGGAACCTATTTTTTTCCGTGAGATGGAAAATTTGTAATATTGGTCATTAGTGCCAATTTTTTGTGATTTTTTAAATCAAAAGAAAACACAAAAACATCGTGAAACAATTGAAGAAGAGCCCAAAATCAATAAAATTACATGAGGGTGCCTTTGGATGTAGGCGATGTTTTTTTTTGGGGCATTCTCTGCTTGATTGCGAGATGGTAAAACGTAAAAAATGTGAATGCTAATTGGTGGGTAAATTCCTCCTAAACATCATGTATTCGAGTCTAATGATATCACGACTCGGATATTGAGGAGGAAGAAGCTGGTCAAATCGGTCCCAAAACCCTTGGGGGTATCTTTTGATTTGAGGGGGAAGTGTTAAAATTTTATATTCTTCTCTTATTTTCAAGTTTTGAAATGGCCACATATACGAAACCTAATGTTTTTCTTCCCGATTCATAACTACTTCAAACAGATAATTATGTTATATGGAAGATGAAAATTCATGCACAATTAGAAATTGAAGATATTTTGTCAATCATAACTGGTACACTCACATGATCTAAAAATGATGTTGCACAACAACGCACATTTGATTAGAAAAATTAAAAAGCAAAGTTAATCATTTTGTTTGGTGTGTCAAATGAGGTTCAACCCCATATTCGAGAGGCCAAAACAACAAAAGAAGCTTGGGATAAACTGAAAATTGTGTATGAGTCAAAAATAGAAACACACTACTTCATCTCCAAAGTCAGCTATTGAATCTAAAAATGCAACCAACTGAAAAAATTGAAACTTTTCTAAGACATTTTACTAATTTATGTGCATCATTTTAGGATTTGGAATAAGAAGTAAGTAACGAATCACTTGTGCTAATTATTTTTAGAGCTTTGCCTCCTTCATATAGGATTTTTGTGACCACATTAAATATAACTAGTCAAACACAACTTTTGAACAACTAGTGAATATGCTACAACAAGAATCTTTTCACACAAGTACAAAAATTTAAAAGCATGCAATTGCTTCTAATCGAAAAGGAAAAAATAGACCAAGTCTCCTAAACAAAATTCAAAGCAAGGTAAGACTCAATAAGGCCAAAAGGCCCAACAAAAATTTCCTATTTGTGGTCGAAAAGGACACGAGTTAAAGGATTTTTGGTATAACATGTTCCAAAAAGGATTGTCTAGTGGCAAGAAAAATGAAAACCAACAATCTAAACAAGGCCAACAACAAAATAAGGGAAAGTGGAAGAAGAAACCATTTCAACAAGGAAATTTTGTTGAGTAGGAAGATAAATATGATGATGATGAATTCTTGTATAGTGCATAATCAAAAGAAGAGTCAAAATATTCAAGTGCAATCTGGTATGTCGATTTGGGTGTAACCCACCACATGATATGCCATAAAGATTAGTTCTTCACATTGAGTGAAACACCCATGAAAAATCATATTTCTTTGGGTGATGATACATCTTACAGTGCTTAGGGGATCGGTTCAATTTCACCACCACTTGGAAAACACACTTATAAAATTATAGATGTTTTATATGCCCCTGGTTTAACAAAAATATGTTATCCATAAGTCAATTATTAGACCAAAATCTTAAAATTGATTTTGATTGTAAAGACGGTAAAAATGTGCATGATAAGAGATAAGTCCTGAAACTCAAAAATTGTTGTAAAAGCTTCATATGTTGGTAGAATGTTTTATTTGGATTTTTTCAACGAAATGATCAAGCCCTTGTGGCGAGGACATAACCTCATCACAACTATGGTACATATGACTTGGCCATGTTAGTTTTGTCTATCTTGACACACTATGTCGATATGACATGGTGAGGGGTATGCCACCTCTTAAAAATGGTATAGATAAATGTCAACATTTTTGGCGGGAAAAACATCGAGCACCTTAAAAGAGTACATTTCGGGATATAGGGAAAATGGATCTAGTTCATAGGGACCAATGAGACATAGTCATTCTAGGTTTCAATACTTCATGCTATTTGTTAACGCTTTTTCAAGAAAAATGTGGATATATTGTCTTTGCACCAAAGACCAGAGCCTTTGAAACTTCCAAAGAGTTCAAATCCCTTTTTGAAACCCGAGTTTGGTCAACATATAAAGAAATTCTTCTCGGAATGAGGGGAGAATACACTACCAATGAGTTCACACTTTTTGGAAATACATTTTTCATCAAATGGAACCTCCTCATACGCATCAACATAAAGATGTTGTTGAAAGGAAAAATAAGACTATCATGAAAATGGTGCAATGTATGATTGATGATGTGGGTTTAGTAATAAAAAAATTGGGTAGAAGCACTAAAATTGTAGTTTATCTACTAATTTTTTTCCCAATATAGATCTTGTTGAGGTAACACCATATGAAGCATGGGCGGTGAAATCCATCGATTGTACACCTTAGAGTATTTGGATGTAGAGATATTACAAAAATTCTTAAGAAACAAAGAACTAAACTTGATATGAAATCAGAAAATACATCTTCTTAAGATATAATGATGAGGCACTTGGTTATAGACTAGTAGATCCAAAAAATAGAAGGGTCTACACTAGTAGGGATTTTGATTTCTTTGACAAGAAAGAAGCAAATGCTCATTATAGACACTCAACTAATGATCCTATCAAACCTCTTGTGAAAATAAAATATTGTAATCAATCTAAAGAGGACAATGATGATGGAGAAAATGGTGAATAACCACCTCCCATAGGAACCACTCAATGTGTAATGCCTGTTCTCCAACGACCATGTCGCTAAGCATTTAACGTTGTGGTGCTCATGTTGATCTCTCGTTGGCTTCGCCCTTGTCACAGAAAATGACTGGAATTCTCCCACTCCGTCTTGTCTTCTCGCGTCGTGTCGATGTTTACTGTGGGTGTCCCCGCCTCATCCATTTCGTTTTCCTCCTATTAAAGGAAAACTGTGCGCTCGATTTATCGAGCTCGCAAGTTGGCTCTTGTTAGTACGATTAATAAGTATTAATAAGTGGTAATAATAATAATAATAATAATAATAATATTTTTATTTATCGATCGACGTTATCCTCGCTTTCTGATCGTCGATTTGTCACCAACCTTGTTAATTTTTGATAAGCGATTTTATTGTTTTAGTTTGGTCGCCTCACGGATCGAGCCTCGATTCGCGCAAGGGAAGCTGGTTCTTGGGTGGTGTCATCGTCAAGGACGTAATGTCTTGTTTAAGGTTCAAGTTTTTATCCTTGGCTGTCTAGGCGCCCTGGTATGCTTTGTAAATGTTTGGGTAAATGCCTTCAACCGCTTTCTCTTCTTTTCCCCTTGTGATAAAATTGGTCCATGTATGCCAAGTTAGATAATTATCAAGTTAGTGGTGAATTTGACCACCAACCTGCCACTGCTCCCGCCATAACCCAGCTCCCCTCCTTGCTCTTCGCTTCACTTTTCGGTTCTCAGAGATACCGTGTACAACATGTTTATAAAATGGATGTCTTTTAAAAGGGATATTGTGGATCCATTATTTATTCCTTGTTTCTATCGCGTTAAGTGCCATTAGAGATGTTAATACCGAATTAGGAGAGGGCTTCTTTCATTCTGACCTAAAACTATACATGGTTATTTACGCTTAAGGCGTTATATAATACTATTCGTATGCTTTTATTTATTTCAGATCAGATCTAACTACCGGATGTCTTGAAGCAAAGTGATTACATAAAATAATGCAGAGAAATGAGGATGAAGCTTTATTCTGCTCGACATTTAAACTAATTAAATATGGTTTAGGTTCGTGGAATCTTAAAAGGCATGCTCGTATGGGAAGGAATATTGGATCTGTGTATCACATAGATCTCTCTCCAAAACAGACGTTTTTTGGTAAACCGTGTTGTTTATTATTGTCCAACCTGGCGTATGATTTGGAAGGATTTCACTTTAGTTTTGAAAATGGCCGCATGAGGAAGTAACTGCCTGCCATTTCTGCGCCTTCCTGGAGGGGAAAAACGTGTTGGACCTTCCCTGGGATCTGGGGAAGCGTGAGTGAAATCTTATTGGGTTTTTACCTGTGTTTTGTCTTCATGAGCTGTATTATGGCTTGCTAGCCACGCCTTTTTTGGGGATCTGCATGCTCAGTGGTTTTGGGGGTCGCGCGCCCAGGGGAAGCTCACATTTGTGAGTTTATTGCAAGTTTCCTTTGTTGTGTGGTTGTTTACTGGTGCGCAGATCCTGGGCGCGTCTTTTTTTGTCTTCCCTGGCCGCAATGAAGCCTCCTCATGCCTTATGCTGGTGCGCAGATCCTGGACGCCTTCCTTTTTCCTGCCCAGCCGCGTGGGTGAGCGTGGAAGGAGTTTTCTTTGTGTGGACTGTGGTTGTGCGTGGGATCTTCCAAGCAGTGCGCTTTGTGCAGGTTAGAAACCCCCTCCATTGCTGCTGCTCCTGACCTGTTCCAGCGTGGAGGAGAGTGGAGGATGGGCGTTTTGAAAATGGAGAAAAAGGGCGTGGGGCAGGTCACCTGTTGGAAACTCGTGGCTCTTCCTGGGGTTTATCTACACTGCAACTTCTTTTGCCTATGCGACTCCAACGCCTTATCTCATCGCCCTAGGTTTACACGACTGAAACCCTTCTGCTCGCTCAAGGAAACACGGACACTGAAACAAACCGTGCACAAAGTTAGCAGCGTCCATCCAAGGTTTGAGACTGCGAAACCCCCTTCTTGTGTGGACACTTGTAGCAACGATGGAGACCCCAGTCCAGCAGGTGGAGGAGATTACCATGCCGAGGAAGCTTCAAGTAACGGTGCAGTCGTTGAAGTTGAAGTTGAAATGGATGGCGAAGTCGAAGGGCACGTTGGGATTGGCGGAGACGCGGCATTGAAGGGCACCCTGTTGAAGCTGGAGAAAACAGGCAAGATAACTCTACACTTTTCTACTGTTGCTATATTTATTTTATCGTGAAACCGAACCACCTTTTTCCTTGTATAAATTTGTCAATTGGACGTCTTACTAGGAGACCTCTCCTTTCTGCTTGTTCTATTTCTTGTTTTCACCTTTATCGCTATCAGTGTGTTAGTGAGAAACACGTATGTACCGTCGTCTCTGGGTGTTATGTTTTCTTGCTTGATTGTTCGACCTTCATCCTTTCGTTTACGTATATCTTCTTCTCTACGATTGAGTTTTATATTATTATGTTGTTACCTTCGATAATCTTCTTGACATCAGAAAGACAGGTTGTAGAATTGGAGTGATCACCGCTTGGGCTATCCGGGTTGGGTCGTCGGTATTAAAACTTTTAAAATGAAAGGTTTGCATGCAATTACGCATCAAATCTCGCGTGCTTAGACTCCCATATTATCTTTCAACTTGTTCCTAGGCATTTAAGGCCATCCTCGAAGTACCTTAACCACCCCTATCCACTTGAACCATAATTAGCTTTTCGGATCTGCTAAGCTCGAGGTTTCTATCGTGTGAATCCAGTACCTCGTTCACACTAGGATAGTTATGGTCTAATCCCTCTCTCAGAATTATTGTTAATGGCGTTTCTTTCTATTTTTCCTAACTTGCATTCTTTCTCTTTTATAATTTTAATGCTATTAATTAATATTGGTCGTTTTCCATGCACGTAATTTACCTTAATATTTTGTGATGGAAAATTGCCTTAAACGTTATTAATCTTCGGGAAAATTCATCGTGCATTTGATAGTCTTATGGATTCATAGTGGAAGGTTTTGTTTTATTAATGTCACTTAGATATTTATGTTTGTGTCTATGTGTGACGTTTGACTGTGTTACCAAGGGTTGCTTTAAAAATATTATTGTTTTGGGAAATAGGAAAATTATCTTAAATTAACCGAACTTTAAAATTGATGTGGAGGTTTGTAAATCTTTAGGGTTATAAAATTTGTTGAAGACATTTTCGTATACGCTTGTTTGACGGAACCCCTTCTTCTCTCGCGTGTTTTGCTACTAGCCCACAAGGCATTGGCCTTCTTGAATGATTGGGAAATCTCTTGGAGTTAGTGGCCAAACTAGTTTACTGTGCCCTTGCTTCGAAACTTATGTTGTGTGGATACTCTATGTGATTTCAGGTTTGAAACTCATTTATACATGGCTTTTTGTGTTAATTCTTGAAAACCGTGGTTTCCCTTTTCTTGGGTCGATCAACTCTTGTTCTTCTAGAAATATAATATTATAGCCTATGCATTTGGTACCTTTGATAAAATTCTAGATGGTTGGTACTATATATCAAATCGCAATCTTGTGATTGTTATTTAATTATTTACTTGATGGGAATCATGTTTTGTTAGATTGGTTATTTCTCCTTATAGGGCCAAGGGCCATTCTTTTTCGATTGTTATACTTTCGTTGTTTTTACTCCTAACTGAAGTATATAGTCTTTTTCCTTGATTGGCATGGTGGAAACTTACTATAACTTGAAGTGTTGATAGTATTTAGAGGTTTGACCCAGATTCTTGCAATAAAGTGCTTCCTTTCATGGTATTGATAGATAACAGTTATGGTGGTTTTGGTGTAGCCTTATCTTGCTCAGTTCTCGCGAACTGACTCTTGTAGAAAATTTGTTGCAGATGGATTTTGCGAGTAGATGAGGGATAGACTAGTAGATTTTTTGTCATCAACCTCAGTTGAGAGGTTCTTTTGCTCGAAACCTTCTTACGTTGTTCAACTATTGATAACGTCCAGTGGAAAGTTTAGAAGAGGATCAATGTCTTAGTATAATGTATTGTGGACTTTGTCATCTGAACTTTGGAAACCTTGTATTGTTTGACTATCATTGAAATTATAAGAAAATTTGGTTACTGTTGTTGAGTGACTTTGTTGGATTATCGGTATTTTAAGTGTGGATGTAACCTTGTTTTGTTCTGGTGAATGAGTGTTATTAAACTTTACCCTTGAAAATAAATGTTGAGTAAATCTTGCTATGACTTAGTAATAATGCGACATAAGTAAAATAACGTGGGTTGTTTAATACTTATAAAAGTTGAACTAAAAGTTATATTCAAATAAATTAACGTAGAGGTTACCAGCTTGAGAGCAAGGAATTCTTTAAGTAAGCAAAGGCGAGACTATCATTGCAAGTAAAATTATATAACATGATAACCCTAGCTCCTCTAGTGAACATTATTCCTTTTATGGTGAAATTTGTAAAATGACCCTAAGGTGAAATGAACTGTTAGTTGTTAGAAGATGATAAGATTTAATAAGCCAGAGAAAACAAATTGGAGATCTCACAATCTTTCTCACCGCCATTTGGAAAGTAAATTGTTCTCTTTGGTAATACTCATTTAGCGAAGCCTAAGTAAAATCGTTGATAATTCTGGTTAAGAGCTCTAGCTTCAATTAAATACTGGCAATAACTAATGAGGTCCTAAAGATGTTTTCATCTCGACCTTCTCCCTCTAACCTTTTTCCAAGGCACCTTGTATTTCTTCTCTTAAGTGTGTTGAACTTAAAACCATGTTGTCTTGTGGGCAAGAACGAGTCTTAGTAGCGTTAGTGGTGAACAGATGGCCTTGTGGAATTTAAATACTCCTTTTTCTTGATAAACGAATTAAGCAAATAAAGGCCATAATAGAGAAGAATTAGAACAAATTTCTCTTCAAAGTAAAAGTAAGAACTTAGCATTGTAAGAAGCATTGTACAAATCATATCTAGAGTCTTAGCAAACTGAAGTTAAGGATCGAAAGAGGTTACATAAAAATAAATAACCATCAATAATTTCCTCATTGTGGCTTGCCCTATCTGTAGGTGTGTTATGTGGTGGTTTCTTATGTTGTTTTGTCAAATAGAAAAGTGAACCATCCTTGGTGGGTGTGAACATTTCCGTGCTACCTTTGTGGTCATCCTTGTATTGAGTTATCCACGGAGTTAGTTGTGACCTCGGTGGTGGCATGTCGTGTCGTGTTTGTGTCAAAAAAATTATCCTGTATTTTACTGTGTTGTTTGTGTGTGAAATTTTTGGGTCGTTACACAATGTATGCCTAAGTGGTATACAAGTATGATATGAGATGCAAAATTGGGTGGTGCCCCAATGTATCTCTATCTTAGAATGAGGACTCACAATATGGATTAAAAGGAGGTCATTTGGCCGTAATGGGTATAGTTGTTGAATCTATTGAATCGTCCATAGTTTGAAAAACCTACGATCTAAACCTTGGAAAGATGTTATGGATGCAAAATATATGCCACTTATGAAGAATAACACATGACAACTTACAAATCTTCCACCAAGGAAAAATATAATTGGATGCGACGGATCTTCAAAATTAAGTACAAAGAAGACAACATAATTGATAAACTCAATAGGATGATGATAGCTAAGGGACATACTCATAAAGAAGGCATTGACTATGAAGAGACTTTTTCTCCCATAGCTACGAATAAAACTTGTAGGATAATTTTTTCTCTAGATCCACAATTTGTTTGGAAAATCCACCAAAGGGATGTGAAACGTGCCTTTCTTAATGGGGAATTTTAGGAATAAGTTTACAAGATTCAAACAAAAGAGTTTGGTCATACCGGGTAAAGAGGAAAAGGTATATAAATTCATGAAATCACTTTGTATGGTCTCAACCAGGCTCCCAGGCATGGTACATCAAAATTTATGAGAATCTCATACATAATGGATTCAACATGATTATATTCGATCCTAATATCTATCTCAAATAAAAGGAGGAGATAGTGATCATTGTAGTAAATGTCGATGATCTAGTCATCACTAGAGGTTTAGTAAGGATGATTGAGTCAATAAAAAAAAGATCTAACCCGACCAATCTTGGGCTTCTACATTATTGTATTGGACTTGAATTTGGTAAAGATAGCATCATATTTGAAATAAGCCAAGACGAAGCTTGAGAATTTTTGTATGATGGATGTGATGAAATTGCCACACTTATAGAAACAAAACTTTAGTTTTCTTGAAAAAATCTATCACCGCATGTAAATATAACTCTCCATCGATAGTTGATTGGGAGTCTCATTTACTTGACCTATACTAGGTTGGATATTAGATATGGATTCAACTATCTTTCTCAATTCATGCAAGAACCCAAGGGTGGTCACCGGAAAGCGAGAAAAGTGGATACTTGAGGTACAACAGAGGAAATATGGATTATGGCCTAGAAGAAAAGAAGAATGATAACTTCTTCTTGACAGGATATTCAAATTCAGTTCATGCAGTGAACACAAATGACAAGAAATCCACTTCAGGGTTTGTATTATTTTTGGGATATGGACCGATATCATGGGAGAGTAAGTAGTAGACTTATCTTTCAAGATCCTCCACAAAATCATAATATCGTGCAACAAGTGGAGCTATCTGTGAAGCAATATGGATCCATCGTATCTTTGAAGGATTGGGAATACCACAAAAACATTTATCCTACATGTTGATAATGAAGGAGCAATGAAACTTGTATAATATTTTTTTATGAGTGCACCTAACATAGAGATGAAAGTACATTTCATTTGTGAATATATGTAGAATAACAACATCTAGCTCTAAGCTTGATGCCCGATAGATTTGCATGTGTAAATGTCTTCTCAAAGTCACTTGAGATAAATTTGAGGGCTTCGAGAGAATTCTCTCATGTTAACTTGATATCGTGTTGAATTAAGGGGGTAATTTTAGGATATACCTAGGATTAATTCACTATGTAGTTGAGTTATATAATAAAATTAATTGTAATTTTTAATTACTTTTTGTAGAACTTTTATTCTTAGAGTTAGTTGTTTATCCCTAGATTAGTGGGGTATTTTCTTGTTGGAAGCACAATGGACCGAGGGGGTGAATCGGTTATAAATTTTTTAAACCATTTATCATTCATCATTCATTATCATTTATACAACCATTCAATCAACCATGAACCATATGTGTGTTTACTTAAGCATAAAAACAACCATACACAAGAGCAAGAACAAGAGATTACACAAGAACACCAAATATAAGTGGGAAACCCTCAAGGGGTTGAAAAACCACTGAAAAAAGCATTATATTGTCATGCTTCAAATTTAGTGAGGCACCAACCCCACAAGGAGCACCAACCCCTAGTTTAGTAGACCACCAACCCTACAAGGAGCAACAACCCCTAATTTAGTGAAGCACCCACTCCACAAGAAGGCTAAAACCCTTAAAGATGAATAAGCACCAACTCATCCACACGAAGATGATGACCTCTCGAATTTTTTTTCTACCACAATTGATGTAGATTTCTAATTCAGCTCATACACACACCTTGAAACCCACATTCACTCAACTCGCTCTATCTTCTTTTTCTTGGACTTGTCTTAGCTCTAAACATTTAAAAAATTATCTTAAAAATTTTCAACTTGTAACACATCTCATCATCTCTCAAAACATGCCATCATATCTACAATAATCTCTCTCTCGGATCACACTTTTCCCCCATGCACAACTAGTTCACAAATGAACTCAAAATATCACTTTTATACAATTCTCTTATTCCAAACACAAGAGAGGTTAGTCCTTCATGAATAATTCAACCAATACAGCTTAAAAACATCCCAATACATTCATCACAATGTTCACATATGATCCATATAGGTCAGCCATGCCAAAAAAACCACCGAACTTCCATAAAACAAGTTCAAAACCCCATCACTTGGATGAGCTAAAACAAAAAACCAAAAAACCATGCTTGGTCAAGCTCCAAAATCCATCACACATATTTAATATAACATATATCCATCATCCATGGCTTTACATTTTCTTGAACCAATCAAATAATCCATAACTTAACTCAAAAGGCTCGTAACCTTCACCAAACAAGCGTATCAAACAACCGGTCTTCACCTTTGGGCCTCAAGACCACCTAAGATCAACTAAAATATGTCATGTAACCACTCAATGGAATCCTCAGGACATGTAGATAAATTCCATGCTTTTTTATAACTCATGAAACATCCATGTGTTAAAACCACAAAAATCTTTCCTTTTCACCAAATCATGCTACCTAGAAACTTGTTTCACCATCCTTAGTGCTAATTACAAGACCTCTAAAGGCTTTCAATAGTAACCAAATTAATACCTATTCACTATCCAACTGATATCAAACATAAAATAATCCATTGTATGCCTCAACTAACTCAATCTTCTAACCCAAACAGCAAACTGTCTTGAAAACCAACAAACTTTATTCTTCACAAACTAACTGAAATACACATCAAATAAAATCACCAAAATACAATCCATATACCAATGAAAATCCATTTGAATAATCTTTCCATAACATATTAGAACTCCTTCCAACTCCAAGTGGAAGGCCTTCAACCAAGTCAATTTATGCAAACTACTCCTTAAGCCTTCTAGGACTCAAGAACTCCACCACAAGCTTAAATTGTTCCATCACCTCAAAACTCACTTCCAAACTTAGAAAAATAATGGAAAAACCTTATAAATGATTTATCATCATTAATAAACCTTCACGAGGCATGATCAAATTAGAAACATCACCTTACCTTATGAAGCTACTTGACACCCTATTAGATCAAGCATCATCCATATTTGAACTGTCATCACCAATCCGGCACTATGATAATTCTTCATCGGGAACTCTTCGTCTATGATTATTTACTAATGCACACCTTTAGTTTGGTGGATGTAATATGGAAACAAAACAACATAACACAAGAATACCACCATGACTATGATAAGACGAGAATGATGACAAATCAAAATATCAAAATAAATTATAATATTAACATGAAATCATTAATCTCACCCATGAGGTACTTCAAGTGTTATTGACTTCACTTGCCTTTCACCAAGACTATGGGAGAAACTTTATAATTACACCTCTTAATGGCTTCTTCAACACACCTTTAAACTGATGGCTTCCTTCACACACTTCCTACAATATTTCTCACTACTTCTTTCTATGCTAAATGAGGGGGGTGGCCTCTCTATTTATAGAACTTCCAGGCTTATCCATCTTATCTCTAAGATAGGATAAGAAATCCACTCTGACGAATCATATTCCATACCTTAACTCTTATCTGTACATGTAAGCTTATCTTTAAGATAAGATAAACCTTATCATTTTACATGGGTTCCACATTTTAGACTTTTTACAAATAAAATACACAAAATATTTATGACCTCACTCCTTGTCTTTATTACCAATATAATATTTCTAATTCCTAATCATGTAGACCCTACTTCTCTAATTACCCAAACTTTGACATTTTAACATTACCGGACCACTTACGACAAATATTTACTTTTTACAACATTCCTATTGTACTTTGGATTATACTGTACTCCACATTATTGGCGGCACCATATTGATGGCGCCGTTATCTTCTATCAGACGCTACTACTAATTATACTTAACAACATCCTATTCCTAATACATACATTAATGAAATAGAAATTACGGAGGAAAATTTTAGTGTCGACATCTTCCCCCTTCCTAGCTTCTACTCCGTCCTCGAGTAGACTATTCTGGTGCTTGGAAAATCTTCAACTTGTCGTGGTTGACCCATTTCGTAATGGGAGTGCCATCCAATTCCTCCAGTCGGTACGTACCATTTTCATGCACAACTGCTATTTTGTAGGGCCCCATCCATTTTGGAAGAAATTTTCTCTGTCTTCTTTTTTTGTATCTGGAATCATATACTAGAACCAAGTCATTCACATGAAATGGAGACCACCGGATCTTTTGATCAAAGTATTCCTTCTGCTTCATTTTCTTCTTATGGCTTATATCCTTTGCTTATTTCTCTCATTTCCTCCAAAGAATGAAGATGTACCAACCTTTCTTTTCTTGAATCACTTTCATCCATCCTTTCATTTTTCATAACTCTCACGGTGGGAATATCAAACTCAATAGGAAGAACTGGATCAATGCCATAGGCCAACTGAAATGGGGAGTATCCTGTTGCTTGACTTTGATGTTGCCCTATATGCCCACAATGCTACATGAATCCTTTTATCCCATTTATGTACCTGCAAGGCTGCATCTTTTGCTAGAATTTGACACAACACAAAATTTGTTCGTTCCACCTGTCCATTTGTGCTTAGCTTGTATGTTGTTGCCTTCCTGTGCTTAATAGAAAACTTATTGACTAGGGCTTCTACCACCTCATTAATGAAGTGGCTTCCTTGATCTGTTACTGATTTCTAATGGGCAACCAAATCGGCGCGACAATGCGTTTATACATGAACCTTGCCACTTCATCCATGGAAGCTGTTTTTTGATGGCCTAGCTTCAACCCACTTGGTTAAATAATCTATGCAACAACAATATACTTATTTTGGCGTGATGTAGTTAGAAGTGGACCTACAATGTCTATTCCCCACTTTTCAAAGGGACCAGGGGAAGAATAGGACATAATGGAGTGATGAAGTCTTACGATTACCATGTGTTTGACAAATATCACATGTCTTACAATAATTATAACAATCTTTAAAAAGAGTGGGCGGTGATAACTGCGTCCAAGATCCTTCTTGCTGTAAGTTGTCAGAGAAGTGCCCTCCACATATACCATTGTGGAATTCTTCTATGCTCCTTCCCTTGATCACGTCCAATCGCCCTCTCAGATCTTGTCCATCGTGTCCTATTCGAAATAATACTCCATGCGAAATAGAATATGGACGACCGACTTGAGTAATCTTTCTCTTAGTCTTTGCATTGCCACCATCAGGAAACTTGAATTCATTCGGATAATTCCAAATATCTATGTATTCACTAGGGATTGTGTCGAGGATAACAATCTTTGCATCGAAGAAATCATCATCATCACAAGATGATCCTAAACCATCATAGGCTCGAGAGAGTGCATCTGCACCGACATGCTTATTTCTGGCCTATCTATAATATCAAATTCAAACTCTTGTAGCAAAAAATTATCCATCTTGCTATCATCCCGATGGGTTAGGCTTATTTACAATATATTTTAGAGCACGATGATCTCATTCTGACTAGAAATTTTTTCCCTAAAGCAAGTAATTTTTAAACTTCTTTACAAAGAAAATGATAGCGAGCCTCCTTTTTTAGTTACAGTATAATTTACCTCAAGACTTTGCTCATTTGTCTGCTCTCCCAAAGTAAATTGGATGTTCATTCCCATTTTTATCATTTTGGCTCAAAGTACTTCCTAGTCTTTGCATCCGAGGCATCGGTGTACACAATGAATGGCTTGCTCCAATCTGGATTCTTCAAAACAGGTGAAGACACCAGGGGCTTCCTTGATTGTCCAAAAGCTTCATGCGCCTTATTTCCTAGTTCATAAGTAACATCCTTCTTCAAGAATCGGGTTAGTGGGTCATGGCAATCTTTGAGAAATTCTTGATGAACCTTCTATAGTAACCCACATGGCCTAAAAATGATCTCAACTTACTTCTATTAAGAGGAAATGGTAAATCTTTGATTTTGAAACTTTATCGGGATCGCACCAATACCATCTCTGGATACAACATGCCCTAAAAAAATGCCTTTAGAACATCCAAAGACACACTTTGTAGGGTTTAGTGAGGCTTGTGCTTCATCTAACCTTTGAAATGTTGTCTCTATTTGGTGCGGTGGTCCAACTTGCTCCCATAGATGTAAAAATCATCCGTAAATACTCGATGAAGGTCCCAATGTAGGGTTCGAACACCCTATTCATCAAACGCTTTGGAATGTTCTTTGGAGCATTACACAACCCAAAAGGCATAACTCTATAAGCAAACGTTCCCAAGGAGTGGTGAACGTGGTCTTCACTGATCTTTCTCTGCTATACGAACTTGGTTGTAGCCAGCCATATCCATCAAAGAAAACTATAGCACTCTGGCCGCCTACTTTGTCCAAGATCGATCTGAAAATGGAAGAGGGTAATGATCCTTCTTTATTGCCTTATTGAGCTTCCTATAATCAACACAAATGCGTAGCTTCCCATTCTTTTTTATTGAGATCATAATGGGAGAAACCCATTCAATTCTCCACAAAGAAATATGAATCCTGCGCATCAAGAACTTATCTATTTCTTCTTTTACGCGCTCTTGAAAAATTAGGATTCATTCTATATGGCATTTGCTTTATGGGCTTAGCACCATCTACCAAATTAATACAATGTTCTACCCAACTTACTTGACTTGACGGATTCCTTGTAATCAAAAGTGAATAGGTGTATGTACCTTCGAAAGAGTGGAGGTAGGATTCCTTCTCACTCTCCATCACAAAGATCACCAATCTTTATTTGTTGGAGACGATCATCAACTTCTTCTTCGAGATAATTTTATGGGGTCATGAGTTGGTGTGACTGGAAGGATATCCATGACTAAAACATCCACCTCGCTTTCTTCATCTTCGGTGTCCACTTCATTGGTACTAGAGTAATCGAGAGGATGTCCAATCATCGGTTTCATAACTTGAATTCACAAAGGTTACGCCTTATGATGTCGAGGATCACATTTATCTTCACCCTCTCTCTACCATGTCCAAGTGTCATGAAACCTTCATTCCAGTAGTTTCTTGCATGAACTCTCCTTAGCCATAGTCTTCCCAGCGAAGAAAGATTGGGTACGCAATGACAGTACCATTTTCATCACCTCGAAAGTCTACCACACATACCACACCCATAACAGATATTGCCACATTTGAAACTACACCTTCTGGTTTAGTTTTTCCTTTATTTAATGACCTTAACATAAGTGTTGAAGGGCGATCAATTTTTAAACCCAACATATTCATTACAGACTCGGTCATTACATTAACTACAGCACCTCCATCAACTAAGACATCATGAATTGAAATACCATTACATAATACCTCAACTTGTGGAGCATAGGGATCTGCCTCTGCCTCCAAAATAGGGACCTCAACCTCCTTTCTTCGTCGAGCATTGAGTCCACTTCGTAGCTCCCGCCTCTTCTCCGAAGACATAGCCAAGAGTTGACCATATGTAATATTTGCAGGCCTTTTGGACAGATCTTCCAAGATGGAGTATGGTCCTTGCCCTTGTGAAATCAAAAATCCTGCACATCCAACTTTCTTCTCTTATGTTTCTTACTAGTTTCTCCTTTCATCTTCTTAGGATCATTTCCATCTTGATTATCTTTTTCTTTCTTTCTTTTTGTTACAAACACATCTATTTCATTATTTCTGCTCTTATCTACTACATCAAAAGAATTCACAGGTGCTTTTCCTTTATCATTATCTCCTTTACCAGATGTAGAAGCTCTATCTGGACAATTATACTTATAATGACCCTTTTTATAACAACCATAACAAACAACTTTAGAAATATTTCTTTTTGGACCTCTATCTCCTCCCTGAGAACTAAATTCCTTTCCTTGAAGAAGATTAATAATTAACTGACCCATCTTTTTGAGCAGATCTTCATACTCAGTAGATGTACTAGGAGAAATATTTGTGCTCACCGGGAGTGGTTGTGGATTCTGGACCAAAGGTGCTGGTGTAGGCTCTACTTTAGCAACAATTTCTTTGGGCTCCTCTTCTATGCTTTCTTCTTGCCTTCTTTAAATCTCCTTTGCTTGTTGAATGGTAGTCTGGCGGTCATACTTCACTCGTTGTCGATCTCGGCTTCATCCCAAGAATGAAGTGCTTACAGAGGAGATTATCCACGCCATTCATCAACCCATCCACTAGTCCTTCCTTCCGGATCTGGGCATCGAGCTTCCTCCTTAGCTCTAGAACACGAGCATGATAATCCCTTATCTTCTCCTTCTCTCCTTGGGATAGCTTTGTGATCTCGATCATGAGATCTGCATATTTCTGTTGTTCACCAAATTCTTCAAGAAAACTTTCAGTTAATAAATCCCATGAATTTTTCACATTATCACCTAGTGTTTCAAACCACCTAAGTGTTGAACCATCCAAAAAGGTAGGAAAAAATTCAGTCCATTGTTCCCTTCTTATAAGGCCATTACAAATACAAGATCGCTTAAAATCTTGAATGAAAGAAGAAGCATCTTCATTAGATTGAGCTGAAGCTGAAAAAACAGAATCTTTCCCATTTTCAAAAGTAACCACCGTGAAATACCAACTCACAAGTACAATCAACAAGACTTATGTGTACAAATAATTGGAATCACTATACTAGAAAGTGACTTTACACCTTTCTATAGTAAAATAGAAATGACCACGGTAAACTATGGTAAAACTTGACTTACTGCGGTAAAAACTGACTTTACTGTGTGGTAAACACTATTCATGGTAAAAAGTGAAGTTACCGGTAAATACTATTCACGGTAAAAAGTGACTTTACTGTGCTGTAAATACTATTCCAAAAAATGACTTTACCATGGTAACTATTATTCATGGCAAAAATGACTTTACCATGGTAACTACTATGCACAAGAAAAAAACAAGGTTACCCTCCAATTGCTTTTTGACTAAGTGGGAATATCTCTCCGTAAAATCCACTAACGAGGAATGGTCCCTTAAAGAACGGAACCAAAATGTCATCACCAATCCGACACTATGATAATTCTTCACCGGAACTCCTCGTCTTTATGATTATTTACTAATGCACAAACCTTTAGTTTGGTGGATGTAATCTGAAACAAAACAACAACATAACACAATAATACCATCGAATATAATAAGACGAATGATGATAAATCAAATATCAAAATAAATTTTAATATTAACATGAAATCATGTATAATCTCACCCATGAGGTACTTCAAGTGTTATTGACTTCACTTGCCTTTCACCAAGACTATGGGAGAAACTTTACAATTACACCTCTTAATGGCTTCTTCAACACACCTTTAAACCGATGGCTTCCTTCGCACACTTCCTACAATATTTCTCACTACTTCCTTCTATGCTAAATGAGGGGGGTGGCCTCTCTATTTATAAAACTTCCAGGCTTATCCATCTTATCTCTAAGATAGGATAATAAATCCACTCTGACGAATCATATTCCATACCTTAACTCTTATCTATACATGTAAGCTTATCTCATTAAGATAAGATAAACCTTATCATTTTACATGGGTTCCACATTTTTAGACTTTTACAAATAAAATACACAAAATATTTATGACCTCACTCCTTGTCTTTATTACCAATATAATATTTCTAATTCCTAATCATGTAGACCCTACTTCTCTAATTACCCAAACTTTGACATTTTAACATTACTGGGACCACTTACGACAAATATTTACTTGTTTACAACATTCCTATTGTACTTTGACTATTACCATACTCCACATTATTGGCGGCACGCATCGACGCACCGTTATCTTCTATCGACGCTACTACTAATTATACTTAACATCCTATTCCTAATACATACATTAATGAAATAGAAATTACGGAGGAAAATTTTAGTGTCGACGAACCTCAAAGAACACGTCATAACTTCTTCCTACCATGTAAAAACAAAAAAATGATATATTGTTAGAAATATCTCTCGAACCAGATCACAAAAATTAAATGGAGTCCTCATTTAGCTCATGCAACTCTAATTTTACTACAGATCGCTCCAAACCGCCCCAAAACTAGTCTTTATAAATATGGAAAAGTTTTCAATTTAGAAGCACCACCATGATATGAAACCATAATGTACATATAGAAAAACTCAAGGGATAAAAACAATGTCAATTTATTCTTCAAATCCTTTGAAAAATCTTACCTTAAACTAAACTTCTTCATAAATAAGCCATTTCAGGTGGGGCCCACATATAGTCACATGTTCTAATACAACTTTCTCGAAATCTAGAAGAGTCCTCTACAAAATACAATCATCACTTTGGAAAAATCAATCAAGACAGGCTCAAGATATACCATACTTTTCAAGTCGCTCTTAGCTAGGGTTTCAAAGGAACTTACCTTCTTAACAGTTGTTCATAAAAACGTGATGATAAAACCACCTCATTATTTTTGTGAAACCTTCATAGCTGACCTAAGAAGCTAATCGAAGGATTTCAGGTCCTCATGCAAAGCATGCAATTCACAACGAGCATCAGAAGGTCCACATTTTCCTTCAAAACACACTGTAACTTACCCGGTTTCACCAAAATCGATGTATCTTGCGATTCCTTCTTCAAAATTACCTAAAAATTTTCATGAAGCATCATGATAACATCCTATAACTGACCATACTCACCATATATCTCAAATGCATTCGAAAATCTCTATTCAATCTCATTTACCCATGCTTAACTCGCTCACCTCTCATTCCCAAACACCTCATACATGGATCATACCTTTGAGTTCGACCTAAATCTCACCATACATGCCCTATATACCATCACCATGTTATTACCATACACAAATAAGCCCGAAAAGCTCAAAATCACACACCTCTATCTCATTCTCGCATGCACCAGTCTAGGAATAGGTTTGGAATGACTTGACTCAACACATACAACCCATGAAATGACCTTGCATGACATCTTATAGACTCATTAACACCCATCACACATCATACCAACCATGTTTGATCTTATGAAAACATTCAACCCACTAAAGAGAGCTCATACCATGACTTAGCTCACTAGACCATGTACTAAGACCTCATAGAACATCACCAAACTTGACACTAAATGAAACCTCATGGAGAATCACATGACCTCATGAAATCCTTTTCCATGAATGGACTTGACATCAATGATAACACAAACACACAATGGCCAACAATCTCCCCCTTTGTCATTGATGACAACCATCTTCAGAAACATTGATGGAAACCAATAAGACCAACACCTACTAGACCTCATTTCCATGTTTTTGATGCTTCTCTCCCCTTTGACATCTATGAAAAAGGATAAAATGACAATACTACATGGAAAAATACAACACAAAATGACAACAATGCAAAAAGTAACTCACTTGCTCAAATAGCTCCCCTTGGGACTGAAATCTCTCTTCCTTGTCTTCTACCACATCAAATTTGATTCATGAACATGATATGAGCCTTAACAAAGCTCCCCCTTGAATGATACTCCTTATTTTGGCCTCCATTCTTGTCATAAATCTCATTTTATGTCTAAATCATGCTTAAGAGCACAAAAATTTGCCTTCAATGTTGTCAAAACACCATTTAGGACCACTTTCCCTAAACCATATCTTCGAGCATCTTGGTAAAACTTCTCAAAGAGATAAAATAAACCCAAACATGCAAACCAATCTCCAAATGCTCCCCTTGGGTTTGAGGCAACTTGCTCTAGTAGAAATTACAAGATTTAGGCCACATACCTTGCAAATGAGTCATGAGGATGACTTAATCACTTTACCATTGCCCCGAATCGTATTTCAGTGTTCTCAACCTTAGAAGCATGCAAACTCATTCCTCTTGAATGAATGAATGTACCACATGCCATCATACTCGCAAACAATCTTCATTTTGTTATACAATATATGCAAACCACCTTATATGCCGATTCAAGGCATAACCATGTTCATACTACCTTGATGATACATCACAAGGTCAGTAGATGACACATATAGAGCATGAATCTACTACAATATATTGTAAACATTTTTTATTTAAATACACTCTTTTCTTGATTATAGTGACTTTCTTTCTTGATGCACCACAAAACTTGACTCCACCATACCTTGTAGGTGATTTTCATTTCAAAACCCTTTCCTTTGGTGAAACAACATATACTTAGAACCTTCAAGGACACAACTTATCCTATTACAAGTTTGAACACGCTTCGCCTTTCATGATTATAATAGACCTCATAGCCCACTTTCTCAATATTTTCATTCACGATCTAAGGCAAACATAGGCTCCTCATATCTTGAAGACCTTTAATATACCTTTGTTACCATCTTCATGATATTGTGACTCTTGCAAAGATTTAATTAACTGTCTCCTTCAAATTGTCTTGAAGAGTCTTAAGCTTACAAAACAAATATTTTACCAAATTTGGTTCACTATGACAATGATATTGACATTCTAGGGACACCTTAGCTTGCAACATCTAGACCTAAACAATTTTAGATGAATGACCACTGATTCTTGATAGATATAGAGGCAATGCAATACTTTTATCAACCTTTTAGACCAATCATAGAAAGTTTTTACACATTTATAACCTTTGTTGAGACCTACAAATCCAAAGTGACAACTTTGAACTATTGAATGATCAAAACTCCACTTTTAAATGCAAGCTTTAACATACGAGCTTTTCATAGTTTTATAGCCATCTTGATTGTCTTAACTTTTACTTGAAATATCATGAAAAACCCCAAATGTTCACACACAGCTTCTATATTCATGCATATCAAAGAAAGACACACCTTTCTATGGATTCACTTAAACCCACCAAGGAAGACCACTCCTTCAATATTAGAGCATCATCATCATACACTTGGTGATCCTTTTATTAGTGCACAACAATTACCTATACCCTCCCTTAGATTGAAATAATTAAGATAAACTCTTGAGAGACCCCCGTAGTATCTTGTAGAATCTTCACACTTGTAGCTTACCTTTTACAATGCATTCAAATGACTACACAACCCCGAGAAAAAAATAACTCTTGCTTTGTAGTACACAAACTTCATGATTTTCACTTGAGCTTACATAAACCTCGACCACCTTTTACTTAACTAAAGACTCCATGACACACATAATTACAAACTTCTTGAGATTACATAGGTCGCAATATGTACTTTGTAGAACTCCTTAAAAGAACACATGTCAAGCAACAATATCTTTGATACTCAAACTTAGCATGATAGGGCTTACTACACACCACAACACAAATTACTTTGACATTTCAGGCTTCATACTAGCTATTTTAAGCTTACACAGATTGGGAACGCTTTTAAGCAACTCTTATAGCATGCAATTTAGACTTGTCACATTGTATCAAAAGTTGTTATGGTATTTTCATTGAACATAACATGGATGCTTGACTTATGATGTCACTCTTAAGCACTATGTGATCTTGAAAGCTTAAATATAATAGTCATCTTCTTATACTTGTCTCAAATTGACTTCCTCTACTTGTAGCTTACCTTAGATTTCACGTTGATCATCCTTGTCACATCTTCTTGTGGGATTATTGTACTAATAAGATCAATTACAATCCTCTTAGGTCCTTATGATAGTGAGGTCACAGAGTAGGGTTTCCAAGATATAAACCCTATATGGATTTTTACTTGATGGTCAACACACAAAATTTTCATCGATTGTACAATCACATTTAAAAACACCATCATCCATTTACAAGTCTTCTTCTTCATCATCTAACTCCCCCGGGAGTATACATCACATTTTCGTGATTTTCATAATGGTTATCATGGCCTCTTTGAATGAAGATACCGATTGCAAAGCTAACTTCTCTCCTTCTTAAGACCTTTAATAACCCGTAGCTGATCACTTTCCCTCACTTATGTCACAATACTCCAATCATGTACATTATTCAAGCTTCTAATCATGACGCCACCGTATACCGAGAAACACTATCTTACCCTTCTACAATACCCTCTTGATTGTGTTAACTTGTTCTCGACATCCTCCAAGGCAACACATGCTTCACTATAGCAACTTACTATGGATACCAACATCTTGAAAAACTTTGACATTAGAGGATAGACCAAGACCCTTTACTCAGACTAATACATAGAGATATCAAACCCTATAATGACACAACTTAGATTATCTTGATACTTTTGATGACTGATGAGACAACAAGCAATCTTGTAAGACAATAAAAACTTCTTAATATTTCAAACATATCGCGACCAAAAACTATCAAAGAACTATACCACCAATGCCAAGACACAGGAAGAACATTTTCTTACAACTTATGATGAATTTTATACTCTCAATAGACCTATTTTACATTCAAACCAAAAGGACTTGTGAAAGACTTACTAGAAAATTAGTAAGAAACTTGACGGACTTATGTAAGCTTCATACTTTTATGATCAAGACAACGAAACACACTCCTAAAAGGACCTTACACATGCATAAATTTACAAACTCGATGCCTATCAAAGGACTGACTTAAACCCATGGTAGATCAATTCACATACCTTATCACCCTTGAAGTGTCCCACACACCTAGATTCTTCAACTTCTCATGCATTGAAGCATTGAGTTACATGTGATCTTCTCCAACTAAAAAAACATGCTTTCTTGACCTGAATTGGGATTGTTGACCTTTTTTTACCTTGATAGAACTAGAATCATCCTTGATAAACTTCACACTTTGCATAATGGACTGAGAATCAGTTCTCTTGACCTTATTTTCTTGATCAATCATCTTCTTATCCTTAGGATCTGATATAACATATTTGGATTCATTCACAGGATTGATTTTCTTCCTGAATACTCTTCTATTTGGAGTTTGAACCCTATTGATACCCTTTGAAGATTCACCTTGATAAAAAGAACTAGAAATATGTCCCTATTTGTGACATTTGAAACACACAATCTCATTATTCTTCCTTCTTGACTCAACACACTTAAGTTCCAACCACAATCCTTAGCTCTATGGCCATACTCACAACATGAATGACATTCACCTTTGAAGAACCCTACACCATTCTTAGGAGACCTCCTTTTACAATCTCTAGCTCTATGACCAAAATCATGACAAACATAACAATAACCATTAAATGAAGAACCATACCTTATATCACTAGGTTGTCTAACTGAGTTAGACCTTCTCAAGTCATCCTTTTTGGTCACTTTCTCATCTGATTGAATACTTGGTCTAACTACACCATCGTTCTTCACATGTTGTCCTTTAAACCATATACCTATTTTTTCACTAGCCATTATTTAGTTCTCCAAGATCCCCTCAAGAGTTTCATAACTCTTCTCTAGCTTCACATAAATCTTTAGCCTATTGAATCATCTTATAAATCATATTCTAAAGATTTCAATCTCTCTTCATACCTGGAACAAATGTCTTCTTTCTCCTTTAGGGATTTAGACATACTTTCAACTTGTGACTCCAAACCCTTAATGGATTGACCATGCTCTATATCCATATCCTTGATATGATATTGTAAACCGTGAATCATTGACGGAAAAATTCATTCCTCCTCTTTAATGCAACTTCAACATCTGAAGACATTCTCATTGTTTGTGCTTCTAGGATCTCCTTTAAGTGATTATACTTGCTTCTCAAGGACCGAATTCGATACCAATGGTTGGAAGCAAAATGGACATGGGGGGGGTGGATGAGTCGTACAAAAATTTAATCCATTTACCATTGATAATTAATTACGATTTATACAACCATTCAATCAATCATGAACCATATGTGTGTTTACTTAAGCATAGAAAACAACCATACACAAGAGAAAGAACAAGAGATTACACAAGAACACCAAATATATGTGGGAAACCCTCAAGGGGAAGAAAAACCTTTGAAAAAAACATTATATTTACATGCTTCAAATTTAGTTAGGCACCAACCCCACAAGTAGCACTAACCCCAAGAGGAGCACTAACCCCTAGTTTAGTAGAGCACCAACCCTACAAGGAGCACCAACCCCTAATTTAGTGAAGCACCCACTCCACAAGGAGGCCATAACCCCCTAAAATGACTAAGCACCAACGCAGCCACCTAAATATTATTATCTATGAAATTTGTTTATGCCACAATTGATCGAGATCTCTAATTCAACTCATACACACACCTTCAAACCCTCATTCACTCAACTCGCTTTATCTTATTCTTCATGGACTTGTCTCAGCTCTAAATATTTGAACACATGATCTTAATCAGTCTTCAACCTATAACACATCTCATCGATCTCAAAAAATTCCCTCATACTTGCAATTCTCTCTCTTGGGTCACACTTTTCTCTCATGCACTACTAGTTCACAAATGAACTCAAAACATCTCTTTTATATGCTTCTCTTATTCTAAACACAAGAGAGTTCAGTACTTGATAAATAATTAGACCAATAAAAATTAAAAACACGCCAATAAATTTATTACAATGTTTGCATTTGACCCATATACGTTGGTCATGCGAAAAACCGCTAAACTTGCACAAAACAAGCTCAAAACCCCATCACTTGGATGAGCTAAAACCAAAAACCACAAAACCATTCTTGGTAAAGCTCCCGAATTCACCACTTATGTGTAATATGATATATAACTATCATCCATGGTTGTACATTTGTTTGAACCAATCAAATAATTCATAACTTAACTCAAAAGGCTCATAACCTTTACCAAACAACTGTATCAAACAACCAATATTCACCTTTGGGCCTCAAGACCACCTAATATCAACTCAAATATGGCATGTAACAATTCAATGGAATCATTGGAACATGTATATACTTTACATGTATGCTATACCTCATGAAACATCCATGTGTTAAAACCAAATCAACTTTCCTCTTCACCAAATCATGCGATCCAGAAAGATGTTTCACAAATGCAACTGGTCCGCATCCTTGCTACAACTTCCAAGACCTCAAAATGCATTCAATAGGAACCGAATTAATCCCTTTCACTATAAAAATGATATAAAACATCAACACATCTATTTCATGCCTTAACTAACACAATCATCCAAAGATGAGCAAACCTATCCTGAAAATCAACAAACCTTCTTCTTCACAAACTAACCTAAAATACACATCAAATCAAATCACCAAGATACAAGAAGAATACCTCTGTAAATCCCTCTAAATTATATTTCTAGAACATATTATAACTCCTTACAACTCTAAGTGAAAGGCCTTCAACCAAGCCAATCTCTACAAACTGCTTCCTTAAGCCTTTTAGGACTCAAGAACTGACCATGACCTCAACTTGCTCCATCACCTCAAAAATCACTTCCAAACTTAGCCAAATCATGTAACACCCTTAGACATGATTTATAATCACTCATAAACCTTCACCAATAATGAAAAACTAATAAACATCACCTTAGCTTATGAAGCTACTTAGTACCCTAATAGATCAAACATCCTACAAATTTAACCATCAAATAACATGTTATACATTCTTCACACCATGTAAAAAATATAAGTTTAATATACCATTGGAAATATCTCTGAACCAAGATCATAACAAAACTTGAATGGAGTCATAAATCCTCCTGTAGCTCATGCAATTTCAATTTTACTATAGACTGCTCCAAACTGCCCCAAAAATAATCTTCATAAATAGGGAACACTTTTCTATTTAGAAGCATCACCATGATCTGAAACCATAATTGACATCTAGGAAAAATCAAGGGCTAAAAAAATGTCAATTTATTCTTCAACTCCTTTGGAAAATATTACCTTAAACTAAACTTCTTCAAAAACAAGCCATTTCAGGTGGGGCCCACATACATAATACATGCTCTAATATACCTTTCTGAAATCTGGAAGATTCCTCTAAAACATTCAATCATCAGTTTTGAAAAATCAATCAAGAAAGGATCAATATACCTCTTCTTCTCCAAGTCGCTCTTAAATTTAGGGTTTCAAAGCAACTTACCTTCTTAACGATCGTTCATAAAAACGTGACAATAAAAGCACCTCATTATTTTTTTGAAATCTTCATAACTTACCTAAGAATCTATTACAAAGATATTATTTCCCCATGTAAAGCATGCAATTCACAACGAGCATTAGAAAGTCCAAATTTACCTTTAAAATACACTATAACTTACTCGGTTTCACCAAAACTAATGTATCTTGCAATTCCTTCTTTAGAATGAACCGAAACTTGTCATGAAGCATCATTAAAACATCCTATAACTGAACATACTCACCATATAGCTCAAATGAATATGAAACTCCTTGTCCACTCTCATTTACCCATGCTTACCTACATGTTTCTCATTGTTTACTTCCCAAAGACCTCATACATGCATCATACCTCTGAGTTCTGATCTGAAACTCACCATACATGCCCTATATACCATCAACAAGATTCTATCATCCAAAAATACTAATTAGCTCCAAATCACACACCTCTATCTCATTTTGCATGCACTAGGGCTAGGAATAGGCTTGGAATGACTTGAATCAACACATACAACCCATGAACTCGACCTTGTTGACATCTTATAGACTCATTGACACCCATGAAACATCATACCAACCATGTTTGACCTCATTAAAACATTCAACCCTCTCAAGATAGCTCATACCATGACTTAACTCACTAGACCATGCACTAGGACCTCATAGAACATCACCAAACTTGACACTACCAATCAATCTTTATTCTTGACACTAAATGACACCTCATGGAGACTCACATGACCTCATGAAACCCTTTTACATCAATAGAATTGACATCAATGAAAACACAAATACACAATGGCAACCATTTCTATCATTAGGAGTAGTTAGGGAAATATGCTATTTTTGCATATTTACCAACTCTAGGATATTTGATCCACTTCCGATGGAATGGATAGATTTTTTCAAATCCTATAAAATTTTCAGCTCTCTCCTTTGATTGTAATTATTTATTTTTATTAATAAAATTGATTAAGCTCCACCCTATTTTTGTAATTAATGTTGCATGGATAGGAATACATGGAAGAGTATTTTGAAGGTAACAAAAAAGTTAGTCTCGCTTTGTAAACAAAGTTTGAGGAAATAGAGAATGAGGTATTCTTGAGGAAAATAGAGGACATGGTGTTATTTGAATTGTTTCTTGTAAAGTAATCATGAGATGAATGGCTTAAAGATGTCTAAGATTGAATAAAGATGAGAATAATTTTTTTGACATGGTAATTGTTCCTTATTTTCAATCGTCATGTCCTAAATGGCTATAACTTTGTCCTTTTTCATCCGAGTACAATACTTGCAATGTATGTCCTCAATTTCTTAGCATATATAGTTTTTATGAGCCTATATAATCTCGAGGAATGTGTAGAAGTATATGGGTTTAGTAGATCCATTACATATGCTTATGGAATTCTTACCCGTTCTTATCTCTTATCATCTGTGTGTGATGTGTGTGTGTGTGTGTGTGTGTGTGTGTGTGTGTGTGTGTGTGTGTGTGTGTGTGTGTGTGTGTGTGTGTGTGTGTGTGTGTGTGTGTGTGTGTATATATATATATATATATTCTTGATCTATGAGGATGAGAATGGCCAAATTGAGACTCCAAAAGTAAGGAGAGGCCTATAAACAGTGTGGAAATTTTGTATAAACCATTGTTAGCATTAGAAGAAGCATCAAACCCATTCCACTATCCAAATATAAACCACATTAATATTGATAAACTATGTGGTTTTCCTTATATTTTCATGTTGCATAGACTCCGAGCATGACAAAGGAGATTGATCAACATATATTAACATTATGGAGTGTGTATGAAGATATAATCCACCAAAATCCTATTTTTACCATGTTTCTCATTCAAACTGTTGATTAGAATTGTACCAACTGTCAAGTAAAAACCAAAAGAAGAGTCACATAAGTATGGGAGGATGTTTTTAGTATTAAAGGTTATTTAAAGATTTTTCTTGTCCATTGTCATAACAATTATAGTTTGGAATATAAATCATGTCCTAATAACTGAAAGACCTTAGCCCTTGTTTTAGGTAGAACCTTGTTTGGGATTATAATGCAAGTTCAAACCATAGTGAAGTAGAAACCTTAGGACTTAACCATATCATATTAAAGAAACCATAAGAACCTAAAGGGATAATATACTAGAAATTTAGGAGTATTTTAATAGTATAAGAGTCTTGAAAATTTTGATCCTATTTCTCTATCACAAGAAAAGTTGATAGGAATATTATCTTGAGTCCAAAATTTCCAAGAAGAAATCATTGAAATATGATTGTGGTAAGCTTATTCTCCATCAAATAGAAAATGGGAAAAGGAGATAGAGCTACTTGGTTTATTACATGATTAAACAAAACTAAATGCTTAAAACACCATTTTACAGTCCTTTGTTAGTGACGGTCATAATCTAAATACATTCACTTGTTCTAGTACAATGAAAGAACATTGATAAAGGTATACAAATATACAATAGAGCCTATTGATATATTTTAGGAAAATAAAAGCCTTGAAATCCAATATTCAGATCTTAAAAGATTAGTTGAACCACTAACACCCTATCAATATGTCCTTGACAATTCTAAAATTCTGTTTAGCACTCATTTTCTTTTTGTGAGTAGTGAAATTTAATTGAAACATAATAAGGTTACATTAGATTGGTATCGAGCGAGTAATCTCCTTGAGGAAAAATATTTCAGTTTTCTGTTGAGAAGGTGAGTAAGGTGTGAAGACTCCAGTGAGAGTTAAGAAGAAAACAAAATGGCCCAAAGAGTTAGGGAAATAAGAGGTCCATGAAAGCAACCTAGGGAAGATAAGATGATGGAATTCATGAGAAATGTCCAAGAATGTTCGTAAGTGTGTACAATGAAAAATTTGTTAAAGCTATGAGCATAGGGTAATAATCTCTAAAGAAACCCGAAAAGCTTTCAACAAACTAGTCAATGGACCATCAAATAAGAAATAAACAAGGATTCATCACTTTGCATGCACTAAAATTGAAAGAAACAAGCAACCTAACATATTTAGTAATCCTCTATTCTTGAAAGCTTTAACAAATGAACCTAGTAAGGATTCTAAGCAATCAGTTTGTGATTATGAGAATGGGAGCTCACCATTAATGGCTTCAAGGCCAATGGTTCTTCCCATTTACTCAATGCTTGGTGTGTAGTGCAATGACAAAATCAATAGCTCAATAAAAGAAATGAAATAAGCTCTAAACCCTAAGCAAAATGCTATAGTTTATGTTAGGAAGGAGGAGAGTTCTTAGAAATGGTCTAGGGGTAGTGGGTTATTTATAGTTTTCCAATTTAAAAAATGGGAGACTTTTGGTGCATGTGGGACTAAAAAGGAGTCAAAAAGTTGATTAGTGAGTCAAAGTAATATTTGACTAGGCTTAGAAGAGGTTAATCATGGTTTAGGACTAGTTAAACTAGGTTAGGCTAGTTAATCATGTTTAGAGAGGAATTAGGGGTTTAAGAGAGTTGTGAGAGGCTTAATTAATCCAATGAAATGGATTGATAGACTTGGAAGTTATTAAAAGTGGTATAGAAGAGGACGAGAAGAGGGTTTAGCCAATAAGGGACTATAGTTGGTTTATAGGAGAAATACGACCAAAAGAATGTTGTAAACGATGAGTTAGAGGAGCCTAATTAACGAGGTGTCATCAATTTGTAAGGAGGGGGATAATTATCACAATATTAGGAATAATAGTGCTTTGATCAAACTACAGGTGTCTACATTTTCCCCTCTTTGGGGTGACGTAAGCTACGTCACTTCAAAAAAAGTAGACAAACATAAGCAAATGAAATGTTTTGAAGGGGTAGAGGAAAAATTAGTTAGCTAAAGGGATGCCCCCTCGAGTTTCGATGGGATGATGGAAGAACTCGATCGATGATCAAAAAGAGAATAGAAGAAAGAAAAGTGCGAAGAGAAGATGAGAAAACAACAAGAAAATGTGTACAATGAAAAATATTTTAAAGCTATGAGCATGGGGTAAGAATCTCTAAAGAAACCCCAAAAGCTTTTAACAAACTAGTCAATGGACCATCAAATAAGAAATAAACAAGGATTCATCACTTTGCATGCATTAAACTTGAAAGAAACAAGCAACCTAACATATTTAGTAATCCTCTATTCTTGAAAGCTTTAACAAATGAACCTAGTAAGGATTCTAAGCAATCAGTTTGTGATTATGAGAATGGGAGCTCACCATTAATGGCTTCAAGGCCAATGGTTCTTCCCATTTACTCAATGCTTGGTGTGTAGTGCAATGGCAAAATCAATAGCTCAATAAAAGAAATGAAATAAGCTCTAAACCCTAAGCAAAATGCTATAGTTTATGTTAGGAAGAAGGAGAGTTCTTAGAAATGGTCTAGGGGTAGTGGGTTATTTATAGTTTTCCAATTTCAGAAATGGGAGACTTTTGGTGCATGTGGGACTAAAAAGGAGTCAAAAAGTTAATTAGTGAGTCAAAGTAAGATTTGACTAGGCTTAGAAGAGGTTAATCATGGTTTAGGACTAGTTAAACTAGGTTAGGCTAGTTAATCTGTTTAGAGAGGAATTAGGGGTTTGAGAGAGTTGTGAGAGGCTTAATCAATCCAATGAAATGGATTGATAGACTAGGAAGTTATTAAAAGTGGTATAGAAGAGGATGAGAAGAGGGTTTAGCCAATAAGGGACTATATTAACCCCATTAGTTGGTTTATAGGAGAAATACAACCAAAAGAATGTCGTAAACGATGAGTTAGAGGAGCCTAATTAACGAGGTGTCGTCAATTTGCAAGGAGGGGATAGATAGCACAATATTAGGAATAATAGTGCTTTGATCAAACTATAGGTGTCTACATTTGCCCCTCTTTGGGGTGATGTAAGCTACGTCACTTCAAAGAAAGTAGACAAACATAAGCAAATGAAATATTTTGAAGGGGTAGAAGAAAAATTAGTTAGCTAAAGGGATGCCCCCTCGAGTGTCGATGGGGTGATGGAAGAACTCGATCGACGATCGAAAAGAGAACAAAAGAAATAAAAGTGTGAAGAGAAGATGAGAAAACAACAAGAAAAAGGGATATTGAGCTATCCACAAACTAGTGCAAACAATGTTTAATCATCATTTTTCTTAGCATCCTCATCATCGGTCCTTATTAAAATGTAAGCATACGACGGAAGCGTAAAATGACATGAAAAGACAAGATACAAACAAATGTCCTTGCTAAAAAACAACTCCATGCAACATACAAACATGTAATGCAATACAAGAAGTAAACAAACTCATTTAACAGAAAATAAGTACAATCACACACACTCAAACCAACAACGTTCAAGACGGTTGCACAAATATTTTGTTATCGAGTTGAAATCCCAAATGCTCTAGTAAACAACAAGGGTTGAAAATGATGCCCCAAGCAATTGGTATATGCAAGGGAAATGATGGAGGACACTTGGGTCCAATGGAAAAGTAATGTGCACGACAAAAACAATATCAAGCAACTAATAGTGCCCCAGAGTATAGACGAAGTAAGCAATGTAGCTTTTGTAAATGATTGTAGAGTTGGGTGATCTCATGTAGTCGTTGTTTCAAAACATGTGAAAACGTCAACAAGATACAAGATGAGTGCCATGCGAGAGACACAGATTTCAGTTGAAAATGAGATTTTTACCAATTTTAGTCCATTTTTCAAAGTTTTATGATGTTTTTGGCTTTTGAATGGTTTTTATAATTTTTAAATTTTTGATCGATCAGAAGAATTTAGGAAATGGAAGATCACCTAAAAGCACACAAAAATGCCCCAAGGCAAAGAGAACGGGCATCAGGTGGCAATAAAATGCCCCGACGAGAAGACAAATGGGTTAATAATTATTATTTAAAAATAATCATGGCACTAGATAAAAATAAAAGACAAGAAGCACCTGGAAATATTTTAAAATGCCCTAGGGTGAAGAGATAAGCGTTAGGTGACAAATAGTGCCTCGAGGATGGTTTAGATGATATCATATGTTTTGTACATGAGATATTTTGGTAGATGCTATCATTTGGGATGATATTAGATGATATTGGTGTAGGGGGATAGATTTGTGATCATGCGCAACCCCTCTTGCCCCCATTGATGATACGATATGTGATGATTAACTTAGTATACATGCATGATGTAAAACTTAGCATTTTTGTATATATGATGTAGTAGATGATGTTATATGTGATGAATGATAGATGATAGATGTGATAACAAACAAATGTGCAAAGAAAACAAACACACAAGAAAAAGTTAACAAAACTAAACAAATATACAACCAAAACTATACAAACGACAACTAAAAACAATGTAATCATTACCTTGCTTTTGTGGGACAACATCTATATATTTTCTAATGTTTTTGGGTTTTTGCATCTCTTTTTCTAAATGTTTTTATATTTTCTATGGTCATGTTCCAAAAGATTTGTATAAGGAAAAAGAAGCGTGGATGCCCCCAACGTGATGTGGGAATATACAAAGGACAAAATGCTACGTGCATATGTACAAGAAAGTGGAATGTGAAGGTGCCCCCAACGTTAGATGGAAATATACAAAGGCACATCCTTCACACAGATATAAGAGCAAATAAGCTAAATGATGGCTAGGCGAAGATAGATTTGGTTGGGTTCCTAGACCTAGCAAAGGAAGTTATTCCTAGAAAACGATGAGGGTTACCCGTCCTAATACAAGAGTAACTTGTGATCGATGAATCTTCCTTAAGCGTTGGAAACCGGTTTTCACCCAAAGACCTGCCCACTGTGCCACAATTGCGTGGTTTTCACATGCGGACGACCTATTTTTTTTTTTACTATTTTCTCAAATTTTTCATGTTTTGCTTGTTTTTTCTTTGTTTTTATAATTTTTAGTTCTTATCTGATATTCACACCATACTTAAGCATAAAAGTGCTTGAGATGCATGGCGTTCATAGGTTCCGAAGTTCTTCACCATCTGAATATGCTAGTTTATAAGCTCCTAACCCATATTTAACAAACACCACATAAGGCCCTATCCAATTGGCCTCAAAATTAACTTTCTTTTCTTTGTATTTGATGGTGTTCTTATGATTTTCTTTCAGCACTAGATCACCTACATCAAATTCACGATGAATGATCCGTTTGTTATATCCTCTTGATACTTTGTTCTAGTAAACCTTGAGGTGATTAAGCGCTCTTATACGCTTTTCATCCAACAACTCTAGCTCTACTAGCCGAACTACTCTATAGTCTTCGTCTTTATCAAGATAATCCCAGAGAGATATTCTCAGGGAGGGAAGATCCACTTCCAAGGGTATGATGGCTTCAGTGCCATAAACTAGGGAATATGGGGTTACACCAATAGGAGAGCAGATGGAGGTTTGATAGGCCCATAAGGCGGGATGTATCTGTAAGTGCCAATTATGGTCAATCTTACTTACCATTTTCTCCATGATTCGTATAAGGGTTTTATTGGTAGCTTGAACTGTCCATTACCTTGGGGGTAATAGGGGGTAGACCACTTGAGTTGAATATGGAAACGTTGACACAATGTCTTAACCGTTTTGTTCTTGAAGGATTTACCATTATCAGTGATAATGGAGGAAGGGATACCATAATGATAGATGAGATGGTTCATGATGAATTTGGGAATTTGCGCCGCAGTGACATAAGTAAGAGGTACATCCTCTACCCATTTAGTAAAATAATCGGTGGCAGTGATAATGTGGGTGTGGCCATCTAAAGAAGAAGGATGGAGCTTCCTTATGAGATCCAGAACCCATTTAGAAAATGGCTAAGGTGTTGTGATAGGCTGCAAATCACGTGCTAGTGCATGTATCAAGTTTCCATACTTTTGGCATAGCTCACATTTCTTGATGAAATTACAACAATCTGCTTCCATGGTGGGCCAATAATAACCTACCCTTAAGAGCTTCTTAGCCAAGACCATGTCATTGGCATGCATTCCACAAATACTACCGTGCACCTCCTTAATAGCGTGGACTCGAGTCAAGAACATCCAAACAATGAAGCGATTCTGTAGTAGCCACGACGATAAAGGATGCCTCTTTAGGAGGGTATAACGGGCTATGTGGAAAATAAGGGCTTTCTTTTTAGAATAGGTAATGTTTGGGGAAAATGTGCCATAGTGTAGGTATCTAAATATAGGGTCATACCAAGGGGAGGATGGACCAACAATTTCACATGCTAAATAAGATTTCGGCATATCATATGCGGGTATTTGTAAATACTCTAGAAAGAAAGGCATTTTGCATTCTTGAGGTGGAATGCACAATAGAGACCCAATTGTAGCCATAGCATCTATTGATCTATTGTGGGACCTTGGTTTTTGCTCAAAGATAATATGTGTAAAATATTCTTTCAAGGTTTCAACCAATTTCTTATATGGAATAAGTTTTTCATCTTTGAATTTATACTCATCATTAACTTGTTTAATGATAAGTTGAGAGTCCCCAATGATGCGTAGCTGTCTGATATTCCAAGCAATAGCCAACTTGAGGCCAGCGATGAGTGCCTCATACTCTACAATGTTATTAGTGCAAGGGAATCCCAAACGGAATGCTCTTGGAATAACCTCACCTGTGGGAGTGATGAGCACTACCCCTGCCCCGATCCGTGGAAGGTGAATGATCAATCAAAATGGACTTGTCATTCTACAGACTCTTCAACATACATCATGGGTGCATCTGCAGTGTCTAGACACAAAGGTTCCATTCCTGGTAGAGGAGCTTCTACCAACTGATATACAAATACTTGTCCTTTCAAGGACTTATGGTTTATAAACTCAATGTCAAATTCACTTAGGAGAATGATCCAATTAGCCATTTGTCCCGTAAGGGCGGGTTTGGATAGAAGGTATTTGAGAGGATCAACTTTGGATATTAGCCTGGTTTTGTTGTTAAAGAGATAATAGAAAAGTTTCTGAAAGGTGAAGACGACTACTAAGCAGCCCCTTTCAATCTGCGGGTAATTTAGTTCGTAGGCAATCAAGGTGCGACTAAGATAATAAACTGCCCTTTCCCTATGGTCTAGGTCATATTGGGCAAGCAGTGCACCAATAACAACTAGGTAGCTGAAATGTATAACAGGCGAGGTTAGCTTGGGGTAGGCGGCATGAGTATAGGTGGGTTGATAAGGTCTTGTTTAACTAGCATAAATGTCTTTTGACAGCTAGTCCCAGATTGATTACAACATCCTTTTTGAGGAGATGTGTAAATGGGTGGAACTTATCCGCAAGTTGTGAAATAAAATGACAGATTTCTTGAATCTTCCCTTGTAAACTTCTCAGTTGTTTGAGAGTTGTAGGTGGAGGCATTTCTATAATAGTTGTAACCTTGGCAAGATCTACCTCTATTCCTCTCTGTGAAACAATGAAACCTAGGAGCTTCCTTGACAAAAACCAAAGACACACTTCTTAGGATTCAAACATACTTTGTAATCCCTGGAGACATTGAAAAATACGTCTCAACACTTTAGGGTGCTCTCCTCTGCTTTTGGACTTTGCTAAAATATCATCAACGTAATCCTCCATGATGTCATTCATCATGTCATGGAAGATGATTGTCATTGCACGCTGATAGGTGGCCCCAACATTCTTGAGTCTGAAAGGCATGACCTTGTAACAAAATTTTCCCCAAGGGGTGATGAAAGTTGTCTTATGCTGATCCTCCTCTACAATCCTGATTTGGTTATAACCTGAAAAACCATCCATTAAGGACAACATTTCATAACCGGTGGTGGAATCAATGATCATGTCAATATTAGGAAAGGGGAAGTCATCTTTGGGACATGCCTTATTGATGTCGCGGAACTTGGTGCAGATCCTTACATACCTGCAAGTAAATGAAGACGCAAAGGAATGCAATAAAATAGCAGCCAAGGCAGGATAGAGTCATAAAACAAGTAATTTTATTGCTTCAATATGATACACATATCATTACAATGGAGGAAGAAGGTGTGAACTCATTATAGGATTACAATCCAAGGCATGCAACTCAAGAACACTTGTGCAACTCTTACAATTATGTCATTGTATTCCCAAAGTATCCAACATTACAAATGAGTCACTTCTTACAATATATAGAATAAAATGAGAGAAGAAGTGGAGGGAAACCCAAAATTCTGTCTTCACCCACCAACAAAATGCATTAATTGACTAGAAAACAATATGGGCAACCTTACAAATCCATCGGCCCATGTCCTTTGCCTTGTGGAAGAAGAAATGGGCATCATACTTCCTTAATCTGGTTGTTCAACTGCATGGAACTATGCATTTTAAATGTTGAGAGCTTTTTAAAAAGTACAATTTTGTGAAAATTAGAGTTTTGGGTCAAACGTTAAGGCCATTTGAAGATCGGAATCTCGGTATGGTCATCCGAGTTCCCCGCACAACTCCACAAATCCACATTAATATGCTTTTCCTTTACGCAATGTGGGTATTTCGGGTTCAAGGGTCACAGAGGGAAGTTGGGAACCATGGCCATTTGTTCCTATAGGGGCCACAATAACCGAATGTACTTAATTTTGTGTGTTTTGTGGGTCACTTACCTTTGCAAGCAACAATGTTTCGCAAGGAACATGTTCCATGCGACCCCATGCTCTCCATAAGCCAAAGATCTACATTTTTAATCTCCCCGACACCCGCTCCTTGTGTTGCAACTTATTCGCTTATGCGCAGAGAACTCACGCCCCGTGGAACCTGTTCCTTCTGGTCTTAGTTCTCTACGGCCCTCTTCAATCCTCAACACACTTGGCCCCGCACAAAACTAACCTCGCTCCATCCTTTTCTTTGTGGCGGAAATCCTTTGTAGGGAACATTGAGTTCCAAAGAATTGGTTCCGCTCCACATCTTTCCATCCGACGTGCCTTTGCCCGCATCTCACCGCGAATCACACAACACTTTGAACCTTCATATTTTGGGCAAATCAGTAATTTGGGAACTTGAGCGCCACAAAACTTGTACCTCGTGTTCCTCTCATACCCATAAAACTTGAAAAACACTAGAAATGACTCATTTTCTCCATTTTAAAAAATTTTCCTAAGTCTTTTGGTCAAGTAGAGAGTTGAGGGTTTAGGAAAGGAATGATAGGGTGCTGCAAAAAGCAATTTTCTCCAATTTTTCATTTATTTGTTTATTTCGACTAAGTATGGATCGTTAGAGAGAAAGAGAATACGCACCAAAATAATTCTAAGTACCCCTAAAGCAACTACAAGTGCCCGAATATGGAAATTACCTGATTTTTCAGATGCTCCATTGAAGCTCCATGAAAACCACCCAAGTCCAAATTTTCTAGGATAGCCAATTTTGTGGAAGACCAATCATCTGGATTTTACCTCCCAACTGTTGGTAGAAACTTCTACTCAACAACATTCCAAATGAAGCCAGAATGTCTGCTACCAAAATCATCACTGAAATCTTCTTGTCTGGAAATTTGGCGAGAGCCACCTATGCATCTTTGACCTTCCCTAAAAGTGGGACCTCTTTTGACTCCATGGAGTAACAAGAGCCACCGGCCGAGTCATGGTGAGTTTGAGAGCCTTGGTGACCTTTACAAGCATTACATTGTTAGAGGCACCTGAATCTATTATGCAATTATCCACTATGTATTCCCCAATGAGAAGGGAGACGTAGAAAAGGTCAACCTTATCAGTCTTTGATGCACTCAAAACAAACATGTTTTGTGAAGGAGGTTTTGTGATGCAATTAATAAAGTATATTCTCACGTTATTGTCAGATAGTGAATTATCTTCTCGTATTCTCTTGAGTAACCTATTGAAACAGGCCACAAAGTCTCTTATAGTCTCCTTTGCCTCTTTCTTCATTTGTACCAATAGAACGATGAGGTCTTGGAAATCTTTAGCAAATTTGAAACTTTCTCGAATTGGGATTTGACGTCATTCCAACTAGTGATGGATCAAGATAGTAAGAGGTAGAACCATTCTATTGTTTTTTCTTGTAGGGACTCCACAAACAATATTATAACAACATCTTCATGTTCAACACCAAGGATTCTACATGCCATGATGAAGGTCGATATGTGCTCTTTAGGGAGTTGCGTGCCATCACCTTTGAACTTTGGAAAGTTCTTGCGGGAATCTATTAGTAGATTGTGAAGAGGAGGCGTGAGAGTGAGTGGACTAGTATTCCTTCCATGTGGAACAATGGGTTGAGGTCTTTCTGCTTCTTCCGCCATTGTTGTTTCTGTTTCCGCTTTGGCTCTTGCTTTTACAAATTCTTCTTCAAGTTCTTCTTCGAGTATTTCTTCTTCCTCACCAGGGAATTCAATGTTCAACGGAGGTTCGACAATGGGAGAATTTGAGGGGTATCAACAAGTGTTTGAATGGGATTACCAGGTGAACTGCTTGAAAACATGGATGGGGGTGAGGCTTGAGAGAATAAGTATCGATTCTCTCTAATTTATTCTTGTTGGTTTTGTAAAGCCTCAAAATTGGGGTCAACAACTCCTCTTGATCTATTCGACTCAGGTGTATTTCCTTTGACCCACTTTTGGAAACTCTTGCGGTGGGAATACGAAGAGAAACTATGGAATATGAAAGGTCACATGTAGGAATCAAGAGTGTGTCTTTTGGAAATGGACTTCTTACAATTCCTTTTTTGTTTTTAATTTTTTTTTAAATTTTTGAAATATTTTACTTTTTTAGATTTTGAATCTTATAATCATATTTTTAGTGAAGATTGTTACCAAGTCTACCCCACGATGGGCGCCAAAAATTGTTGGCGAGAAAATTTGTCGCATGGACAAATTGATGGTTATCTAGCCAACACTCTGGGACTTTAGGTCCCTCTGCTTGGGTGGTGTAACTCCACTTTATTGTGAATGAATAAAAATAAAAATTCATTGTTGGCCAAGAGGTCGGGATCCAACAAGGTACACTCCAATGTACCCACAGAAAATGCTTACAACGAAAGTGTAAGGGAGGAATTTGCTGAAAAATGGGGGAAGGGGAGTGAGAAATTAGACAAGGGGAATTAACTCTGCGAGTAGAAAATCATATTCTCACCAAAGCTAATTAGAAAGTTCACATCCACAATTTATAAGAAATAAACAAGTTCAGAGTGTTAACAATCAGAGGAAACCATGCACACAAAGTTACACACATTCATGAATCATGAAAAGAAACAATCCCTTTCTTTATTGACATTCTTCATCAAGTTGTACAATGTTGGAAATAGAGGAAAAATGGTGAAGGAAAGTGGAAGAATTGCTATCTCTCTTGCTTAGCTCAAAAATATCTCTCTTGAGTGTACAAAATTGAAAACCCTTAGGAATGAGGGTGTCATTACATTATATAGAGAAATAATGGCTCTTCATCTACCCCCCATGGTGCCCTTTCACTTGCCTTTTCCTAATGTGACTCTTGGTATTTCTAGGAAATAACATTAAGCCCCCTTTTATAAAACAAGGGTGACTTATTACCTTTTGAATTATAGTCACATTAATGAATAAGACAAAATAGGAATAAGACGAAAGAAAAAGTGCACACCCTTAATGAAAAATTAGAAGGTGGGAGAAAAAAAAGGCAGGGGGTGAAGAGAAGAAGATGAAGAAGAAAGAAGAGAGAGAGGACTATGCTCTATAGAATGAAGATACCTCCATCATTGATGAAGATCTACCCTGAAGAAGTTGAAGATGACAATCTTGGCTTCCGATGACCACTTTGACATTATTACAACGATGTAAAACTCCAATGAATATCACTTTGAACAATTTCCCTTGCCAATGATAATCAAAAGCTAACTCCTTTAGCATGATGCAAAAACACCATGGATTACGAAAAGAGTGTTTGGAAACATTGTTTCAAGACCTCCCAATGCAAGCTTAGGACGAACACAAGAAATGCTCCCGATGATTCTCCTTGATATTTGATTGAAGAAACTCCTTCACTCATTGAGCTCACCTTCTTGACATACTTTGATTGACCCAACTCTCTTAGAGATGGTGATGGATCCATTTGTTGTGCCTTGCGTTGTTCTCGCTCTACTCTTGAACACGATTAAACTCAAGATGATGCTTACAGGACTTTTGTGAAATTCTCATTCCTCTATTTGAGTTGCGAAATCATCTCATTATCCCTTGGAGAGTCCAAAAATTGGAAAGATGAGTGAAAACAAAGCCATCTGCAACTTTCTACACTTGGGACTAAAACTTTCTATTTTTAGAATGTGAGACCATGACCTGCCATTTTGGGACATATCACATGTTTTGCTCCCATTTCACCCTCTAAATCTTCTGACACACTCCATACTCTTTTATTGCTGATGCATTGCTATTTTATCACATTTCTATTTTTAGCAAGTTGTTTTTATGGACTCTTTATTTTAGGAAAGTTGTCATTTTTGCCTTACATTCCATTTTGCGTATTTTGTGATTGGTGGAGTGATCAAACTTGCAACTCGAGGGACTTACTATAGTTAGCATGTGAGGAAGCATAAAATATGATATTTTTGGTAAGTGGAAAAAACAACCTCGGTTTGCGACGAGAGCAACATTTTTGATGTCTTTTTGTAACGATCTTGTGCTCCAATTTTCACTGTGATTTGCTCACTTTGGAAAGCTCAAAAATAAAAAATGAAATTTTTGCCTAGTGAGAGCTTTGGGCATAGAGCTTCCATGGCAGCCATTAATGGAGTCACATAAATTTTTGACAGGTCCTAATTTCTCCTCCGATTGCAATGAAATCAACTCCATCGGGATAGGTTTTTCGTTTGGAGTTTGTGTTCACGATTTCAACTTCATATGACAAATGTTGATGGGAAATCTGATGAATGGGAGCTAGGGAACAAAATGAAGTTTTTGTTTCATTAAAAAATCCAAGTCATCATTTGGAATTTCATTAATTTTTTCTTGATGGCCTTTGAAAATTAGGAAGTGTGTAAAAAGTTTCATCTCAATCCGTGCTCTGGATTGTGAGATACGAGTGTTTCTTCGAGTTGCAGATACAAGGGTTTCCAAAAACACATAGCATGGTTTTGGCTTGAAAATATTCTCTTTTAGTTTTGTATCAGCGAGGAAGAATGGAAAATGGATGATGGAGGTGCTATGAAAGATGTGGCAGAAACAACAATGGAGGAGAGGAAGAATTGCCGACAGTGGAAGCTTTCCTGTGCGTGTGTGAAGGAAGAAGGAGAAGCAACTAGAATCATCACATAAAATAAAAAATTTGTAAAATTTATGAAATGGGAAGAAGAACACTTTATTTTACCAACAATCCCAAAGGTTTGGGATAGTTGGTGTAAAAAAATGTGCCCCCTTCCTCTTGGGTCAAGTGTCACGATGTGATTGGATAGAGTCGGGGGTTGGGAGCCGGAGCATGAGGGCTTAGATTGTAAAAAGGGGGCTAGAGGAGGTCACATTTGGATTAAATGGGAAGGGGGAAAATTTTATTGCATCATCCGTCCCAAATCCTTGGGACGATTGGTGCACAAAAGTGCGCCACTCTCCCATTGGTTTGTTTTTTCACCCAAAAATGACTAACTCCTTTACCTTGTGGAGCAACTTGTTGAGGCCATATCTTGAGTTCCCAGAGGAGTTTTTGATGCTTTCTTATATGAATTTGAATGAAATTTTACTTGTGAACACAAGAGAAGGGGTATCATCCCTTTATTCTTCCTTAAACCTCCTGAAAAATAGGTTTTCCTCTGGGATTGAAGGTTGTGCATGATTAAAACTAGTTGTGGAAAAAAGCACCCGAGTGTTGTGAAAAAAGTGAGACCACCATCCTCCAGGGATTTGAATAATATTTCCGAAGATAGCTTGTTTGGATCCTAACTCTTTCTGAGCTCCGGAATTGCTTCCTGAAGCTTAAGAGTTGTTTTTGTATTATTTACTATTTTGCCCTCCAAGACCTGGTTTTGCTAAAATTGCTTCAAAATTGTGAAACCTCCCAAAATAATCCAAAATTGATTAGACAACGTTATTATCTCTCTGATACACCTCCATGATGATTCTAGGCCCTTCGTTCAATTCTTGGGGTGTGTGCAAGCCTCATAAAATCTCAAAATTGACCTTTCCCAAGCTTGCCAAAAAGTTTGTCTTGATGGATCTTGCTTTGAAGGTACTAAAATTAACTGGATATCACTAAATAACCTATGGGCATACTACACGACATATTGGAATGATTTAGAGAGATGGGATAGGAATGATTTGGGGATTAAGTTGATATGAAGGAGGACTCAGAATGACCTTTGAGTAAAACATTTCGGGTAGGGTATGGTTGTCATACTTTTAAGTGTGGATTTTGACCTTGCAAAATATCATGTCAATAGTATTGAAAGCACTTAGAGAAATTGAAAACTAAAATAATATGTACAAGATGTGAAATAACCTAATGAGAATGCTTGAGGTAAATCCCATTAACTGGGATTTGTAATGCATCGCCATCAAGGTCTGATAACTCAAAAGAGTTATCTTCTTTGTAAAGTAATGATATATGGATCACTCTATATTGCATCAAACTTGGAGTGTCTCCCCTGGTTTAGCTTTATATGTATCCCATTTTAAGACTAGATCTCCAACCTTAAATGTATGATCTCTAGCCTTCTGTCAAACCATTGTTTGGTTGATTTTTGATGGTGTTCTATCTCGATCATGACAACATTCCTTAAATATTCAAGCTCAACCAGTTCTTCCATTATGATATCTCTTTGATCTACACCTTCAAATTCCAATTATTGAGCCAACTAAAGCAAAGGCAACTCGAGTGATAATGGAATCCTGACTTCTTTTCCATAGACAAGTTTGTAAGGGGAAGTGTCAATTGCCTTCCTCATTGTGATCTTGTCTCGCCCAAAGAACATTTCTCACCTTTTGTATGCCATTGCCTCGATTGATTTCCATTGTTCTCTTCATGATCCTAATCAGGTTCTTATTAGTAGACTCATCAATCCATTACCTTGGGGGTAGTAATTGGAAGAAGTATTAAGATAAAACCCAAGTCCAAGAGCCCAATTAGAAATCTTAGATCCTAGGAAATATTTTGCATTATCATAGATGATAGTTTGGGAACACCAAACCTTGTGACAATATCCTTGAGGAATTCAAGGATGACCGATTCATAACTTCCTTCAATGACATAGCTTCCGTCCACGTAAAGTACTTTGTTGCTATTAAAACCCATTTGTGACCAATACTTGATGGAAGATTAATCATGCCAATAAAAGCAAGACCCCATTGGGAAAATGGATGATCCACTTGAACTGGATGAAGTGGGAGGGCAACCAACCTCTTTTTACCAAAGGTGAAAAGGCACATTCTCTACATTTTCAACCCATTTGTGAGCATTAACAAACAATGCGGACTAAAAGTAACATGCCTTTATAATTTTCATTGTTGTGGCCTTGGTGATAAATTTCCACCGAGAAACCATTGTGGAACTCGGTCCAAAACCTTACCACAATTCTCACCCTCAATGCACCCGAATAAAGCTACATCAATATTTCTTTTAAACAAAATGGCGTCAATCGATGCATAGGGAATTGATTGCAGCCTTAGATGTCTTCTTTTTGTTTTTAGGCCAAGAGGGTATGCACCAATAGAAAAGAATCTAGTCATATAGTCGATCCGGATGTGATCATTGATTGCATCCCCTTCATCCCACGAAATTCAACGTTATGTGGAAGTTCTTCATTCGTAAAGGAGGTCTCTTGGTGATCTTGAACATCCAAAGCCAACTACTCACAAAGTGAATTACCTCTTACCAGCTTTATGGCCTTGATAGTCACATCATATTCCATTATTTTAGTCACCCATCCAGCTCTTTTCTCACTGATTTTTGCTCCCATGATAAAGTCTCTCACATTGGAATGTGAGACTAAAACTCTGATATGATTAGAAGCAATCATACTCTTGAACTTCTTAAGAGCTATCATGATGGAAAACACCTGCTTTCAAGGGGATTGTATTTTAACTCGTAATCCTTCGGTGTTTGACTCAAGAAGGCCACCGCTACTCCAATCCTTGCTCATTTTACTAAGTCAAAACAGAGAAATACTAGATTCAGCTCCATATGCATACAAAATGAAATCCTTAACATAGTTAGGATTGACAAGTGTAGGAGCTTGAGAAATTTCTTGTTTGATCTTGGCAAAAATATCCTTTCCTTCGGCTCTCCATTTGAAACAGAGTCCTTGAGCATAAGGGTAATAGGCTGACCAAACCTATGAAGTTAGGAATGAATCTCTTGACAAAATAGATCTTCTGGTAAGGAGAGAGATAAGATGGCTAAGATTCTTTCGGATCAATGGAAATGCCCTCCTTAGAAACAACATGCCCTAAGAGCTTCCCCCTCAGATCGCAGTTGCATTTCTCGATTAAGAGAAACCCCATATTCCCTACATCTCTCAACTACCTTCTCAAGATGATTGATATGATCTTCACTATAATTTGAGAAAATGGTGATGTCATCAAGATAAACAAATATGAATTCATTGATATAACCTTTAAAAGAAATGTGCATTGCTCTTTTGAATGTGGCACCGACATTTGATAAAGCAAAGGACATCTTAGGATAAACATATGTTCCCCATTTGGTTTTAAATGCGATCTTGTACCGATCTTCCTCCTTAACCTTGATTTGATTAAAATCTAATTAGCCATCAGACATAGAAAACCTCTTAACTCCTACTACCATTTGTAAAAGTAGCTCCATAAAAGGTAAAGGATAATGATCCTTTAGGGAGGCTCTGTTCAAATATCTGAAATCAACGCAAAGTATGATTTCTCCATTCTTCTTCCTCACCGGAACAAGATTTTCCATCCAAGTAGATTATTTGATAGAAACTATTATTTGTGCCTCGATGAGTTTGGATAACATCTTCCTCGTGTGGGGCTCTATCTTAGGATTTATCGGCCTTTTCTTTTGGCCTAATTGGCTTCACATCGGGATCAAGTTCAATAGAGTGTTAGAAAATGTCGAATTAAAGCCCTTTAGATCTTCATAGTCCCATGAAAACACATCATTGAACCTTTGGCACAAAGAAATAAAATCTTGTTTCTCATTTTCATCACATACCTTTCCAAGAAGAAGTTCCTTGCCTTGTGCAATAGTGGCTAGTTAACATTCTTCTTGCTTTGTTGTTATATTCTTTTCCTTTCCTCTAAACTCATCATCATGATTGAAAATATGCTCCAAAGTGATCAATCCTTTTGGCAATTTGTTTGTGTTTAGATGAATAATTTGGTCATTGTAGATGTCATGCAAATCAGATTGCATTATTGAGGAAAATTCAGCTTCATTCGGGATAAATTACACAATTTGCTTGTCATTGTCAAAAACTTGCCAACTGGTCTCATTATCTGGAATGGAAGGCCTAACCACCATCTTAATGATTTCCTTTAATAAGATCTTCATCAGGTGAGAATTAAGAAGAGTTGTCATCTGGTCTGCTTCATTTTTTAGCTTCCTTGGCACCACTTGCAGGTTGAGATCATCAAATCCCTCCAAGAGGTCCCAAAGTCTGTGCTTATAAGCTTTCAACAACTTATTCTTTGTGGTACACTTCCCTCTCACCTGATGAATTACCAATTTTATGTCCCCAAAAATTTTCAATACCTTTATCTTCCTTTTTTCAACAATCAATAGGTCATGCATCAATGTTTCATATTTTGTTATGTTGGAGCATGTAAATTGCATTCTATGGGAAAAGAAGAATTTTTCATCAATTGGATATATTAGCACAACACCTACCCCAACTTCATTTCTACTTCTAGAGCCATCAAAGAACATTTTCCATAGTCTTGAAGCATAATCGTTTTCTTGTTTCCTTTATTGCAAGTAAAGCAAATCCTTCTTCGAGAATGCGTAAGTACCAAGACTGTTTGAAAAGGATTCAAGAGCTTTAGCATAAGGATCAAATTTATAGCACCTCTCAACCCATTCATCTAGCAATAGATCAAGTATGGTAGGAGGAATAAGTTTGCTCTTCCGAAACTAGATCTTGTTCCTTGCTTTCTTGGATTAAACAATTGGTTGGGAAAGGGGTGGGGTCATATGACTCAATATGATAAGAAAATATGGGTTCAACTTGTATGGTAAATCTAGTACCATACCTAGTTCTCAAAAGCATATGGGTCCAATCTGAAGACAAATAGCCACCTACCTTGGTAGTAAAATCTCTTGACAAACAAATAGCAAACATAGGAGGCAAGTCAATTACTAATATGTCATGGGTTATAGTAAGACTTGGGCAAGCATGAAGGGTTAACTCAAGATATTTAATTACTCCTAGGACACCAACGATTGACCCATCAAGTTGCATAAAACTCCCTTAGAAATAGGATTGTATTTGAGACCCAAGACATCAACAATTTTCTTGGGCATTACAGAGGTGTTAGCCCCTAAATCAATCATACAATTATGCACCAAGTGTTTTCCCACAATTAATGACATATAAAATGGTGGGGTCTTAACAATTTTTCTTACTGCTCCGCCTTTACTTGACATATGTTAACAAAAGCACGAGTTTTCTCCACCACTGGATCAGCTAAGGGAAGTTGCTTGAGAGCTTCACATAGGAGGTCCCGTTGTGATGGAATAGCCAAAGCATCCCACATTGTCACATTAACATTGGTCTTCTTCATTTTCTCAACAATATTGAAAGGAAGGCCCATGGATTTCTGCATTTGTGGCACACTATTCTCCTTTTTCTATTGTTGCAATGTTGGGATAGGTAGCTTTGGTTGAGGAGCAACCTCCTTGTCTGAAACAAGTTTGCTAGGAAACTCAGGCAATTTGTTCTTATTTACTCCAACTTCCTTCTCCTTGTTGACAACATTGCCTTGACCAAAAGAAGATGAAGGTTATGACTCCAACATCCTTTTCTTAGACCTTGTATTATCAAACATTAACTTGAGGTCTGCTAGAACTTCCCACCACTTGATTTCTTGCGCATAGAATTCATCAGCTCCAAAGAACATGAGATTGATGTCAGGATTGACCTCTTGGACTCCTTCCACATTAGGATTGGGTGCTTCTAGAAGTGGCTCTTGTTGATTGGAAGAAGTTTGAACCATGAAGGCTTGAACATGCAATGCCCTTTCACAAATAAGTTGATTATGTGGCTGATTGCATGGGAAACACCATTCTATTTCTTGAATCACATTATTTTGTATTGGAACCAATGTTTTGCTTGAACCGGGAGCAGAAGCGTACGGAGAGGAACAATTGTTATTGTTGGGTAGGCTGAATTGCCTAAGTATTGAGAGGGAACATGGAACAATCATGTGTGCATAGGCTCGCATGGGTGTCGGTTGAAATAGGGCACGCCTAGGAAGGGAACAATCAAGACTTAGCTGATTTTGCATGGCACGGGCTAAAAATAGGAAAAAGTGTGGCCCAAGTAAAGATAAAAGCAAGAAGACTTCACGGCTAAGCAAGAGTTATTTTGGGACTTAAGTGGAGATCAAAGGTCATGCATGGATCGATCTAATAATAGGATTAAAAGTAGAGTTTATTTATAGATTAATCTATTATTATGATCGATAGAAAAACATGCACTACTTTATTGATGTACACATGGCTATTTTAAGCATGCAATCTATTTTGAGATGCATGGGTGGTGAAGGGAAAGTCCCCACCCCTATAAATATGTATTGTTCTCCATTGTTTTGGACACTACGTATTTAACACGGTTGGTATGATAGGGTTATGTTGCTTTGGTATACTGGCGTGCATAACTCTCTAGAGACTATTATTATGTATTCAGCTTTCCTGTAATCTTTATATTGTGAATGGATCATTGTGGGCATGATTTTGGTAATTGATGCAATGAATATGGCATTCACATGGTGCAATTGATCTTGATATTAATTTGATTTGTTATGTGTCCTTACTATGTGTGTTTCCAATTGAATGTGTGCAAAGAGTCATCATGGGTGATTGTGGATTTGTCTAGTTATCTTTCCGGTTAAACATGTTAACATATTGTCAAGCCAATACAAAGAAGGGACCCGAGCTTTGTGTGCTTCAAGTGAACGTTCGAAACTATTTGAATGAAGTCTCGGCGTGCCTAGGCAATTGAGGGGAAATAAGTGACTACATTTTGGTTCATTGTTGTGGACCTCTTTTCAAACTATTTGTTAGGATGTTACATGTAGATGGCATACCGATTGTCGGGATGTTTAGGAAAGATATGTTAGAGCATGTGATAGTTTGTGGACACCACTCAAACAGGCTTGTTTGAAGATGTTCGAGTTTGTGACAAAACCATCCAAAGAAGGTATGGAATAAATTGACATTTTGTTTAGCTTTGGGAGTTGTATTTATGTTTCTTAACAAGACACTTGCATATTTGAAAAGAACAAGATGTAAAGCTATAGGGTGAAGAACCATTGAGGCAAGAGGATCGTGTATCAACATTGAATCAAGTATGGAAGGTGTCTTGGAAGCTTGTAATAGTAGAATGAATGTTGATTGCGGTATAATGGCTTGTGGAGCAAGTCTTATGACCAAGAAGAAAGAAATAGCATGCAAATAAGGTAAAGAAGACTGAAACGTTGATTCGGGATAGAGGCAATGTGGTTGAGTCATCTCCATGGCAAATAAGCGGGAATGTGAGCTAGCTTTTGCATCGAAAGTAAGAAGAGGGTGGTATAAACCTAAGGGGAGCTATAACGAGTATATTCATGTTGTGTCTAAGCTTTCATGGATGTCTAAAATTGGTCCAAATTGCAATCAAGACTTGGTTTAGGAATCTCAACCATTATAATGGTTATCAACTAGTCATGGCAGAGATAGAAAATTTGGTGATGTTCTTAGCTAAAAGAATGATTTGGTTAGGTGCGAGAAATTATAAGTCATGCTCGGTATGCTTATTGGTATGTGTGGATGAGTTGTGTACATTTTTTCAATCACTACAACAATGGTTTCGGGTTGCGCAAAGAAGACAAAACAAAGTATAAAGAAGAAATAACGAGTTTGTGTGCTAGATTGATGACTTTGGTTGATGTTTCCAACCAAAAGGTGATCTTAAGAAGTCAAGGAAGATGAAGACCATGAGCTACGGGTATGCTTTTTCATTAATGTAAAAAGGGAGAAGAACTAGGTAGTTTTCCATCAATGACAAAGGAGGAGATTGTTGGCATGAGTGAGTTAGTGTTGTCATTGATGTAAAAGGTGAATGCACATTAATGAAAAAGGAGTATGAGTGTTTCTAAGATGTAATACTGAGAATGCTTCGGAGTTTGCTTGAATGCTTGAAGTTTACTTGAATTGTTCGAGTTTGCTTGAATGCTTTGGAGTTTTTTCAAGTATGTTCTACATGCTTCGGAGACTAGATGGAAAGCTTCAAAGTTTGTCTGAAGTTTGTTACGATGATATTGTATGAAGGTCCTATTGTCCGGAATATGTAGAGTGAGGTGGAAGAGTGCAGGTACATGTTTGAGCATGGTTTGTAGGTGATCGTCTAAACCTAGTCTAGGCGCTTGAAGGCCAAATAGATCATGAGAGTGATGTGAAGAGGTATATGAGCTCATGGAAGCATGCAAAGGAGTGAGACATGTTGTCTCAAGTGTGTTAGGTCCTTTTGGAGAGCTTGGAAGCCGAGGTATGGTGGTTTCTTGAATGTCTAGGTCTAAACTAGACCTAAGGGTAAGTGTTTGGTGATCTATTGGTGCATGATAATCATTTGCAGAAGTGTGTGAGATCTTGTAGGCACTCAAAAGGTATTTCATACTATTCAACATGTAAAGATAGTTTGTAGTAGTTTTATGCATGGTTGTGTCGGTTTCGTTGGTTGTGACCTAAACTAGGCAACACCATAAAGCTTACTCATGAAAATAAGATGGGTTGTGAAGATGCAAACCTATTTGAGATAACCTGATGATTGGAGATGATGCACAAGGTTTTCCTAGAGGTGTGAGAAAAATTACAAGTCACCATGAACAAGACTTTGCAAATTCTATTGTTTTTGGTGAAACAGTAGTGCTTGAGAATGCAACTCCAACTCAAATTGTGAACTTTTGATACTCGTTGTGAAGTGTGTGCTTTGCATGGGACCCAAAGGTTTTGGGAATATTTTGCATTGAGATAAGAGCATTTCACAAAAAGAATGAATTGGTTTCATCGTCAGGTGTTTATGAACGGATGTTAAAAAGGTAAACTTTTTATGAGTTTAAAACCCTAGGTTAAGAGCAATAGGAGAGATCTTCTTGGTAAGTACCTGAATGGATTGTTCTTACTAGTATGATGATTAGAGGTTATAGAGGAGTCATCCACCTTTCCGAGAAAGGTATGGTAGAGCATGTGACAATTTGTGGACCCCACTAAAAAGACTTGTTTACGAGATGTTAAGTTTTTGACAAAGTTGTCCAAATAACGTAAGGAATAAATCAACATTTTGTTTAGTCTAAGAGTTGTACTAGATGTCCATGAATGTTTCAAATCATAGTTGAAGTCTTAGAAGGCAAAGTGCGCCTATTTATGAAGACTAGTTTTTGGGCTTATAAATTACAGCTTTGAATAGTTTCAAAGATTGACCTGTTTGAAGGCCTTCCACTTAGAGTTGGAAGGAAATGTAAGATGTTCTAGAAAGTAGATTCAGAGGGATTTCCAATTATGTATGTTTTATTTCTTGATGAAGTGATTTGATAGGTCAACCAACTCAATTTGTGAAGAATAAGGTTGTTTGTTTTTAGGACATAATTGTTTTGGTTAGAAGATGAAGGTAGAAGACTTGTGTTTTTGGATTATTTGATGTTTGTTATCAATTGGAGAGTAAATAGGGATGAATTTTTTCCCTAGTGAAAACATTAAGAGGTCTTGAAAGTGACAACAAGGGTGCAAACTAGTTGAGTTTCCAAAACTGTTTTTGAGCAGTTCAATTTGGTGAAGAGTAAAGTGTGGTTTGCATTAATAGATGTTTCATGAGTTCTAACAAGCATGGATGTGATCAATATGTCAGTGGCTTTCCAATGACTAGTTACGTGGCATAGTTGAGATGCTATGGTGTGATCTTGAGGTCCATAGGTGAAGACTGGTTCTTGGAAACAACTATTTTGTGAAGGAAATGATCCTTGATAGAGTTATGAAAATTTTGATTGATGCAAGTTAATGTGTGATCGTGGATGATGTTGTTATGTCATATTTGACATGTGTGAGGCCTTTGAAGGCTTGACAAAGTATGGTGATGATTTTGGAGGTCTTTGGTGAACCAGGTGATGGGGTTTTGAGTCATTTTTGGCTTGTTTAGATGTCTTGGAGCATGATTGACCTACATGGGTCCATCTTAAGTGTTGTTATGAATGTATTGCAATATTTTTATGTTGTATTGGTTGAGATCATTGCATAGGACCGACTTGTGTTATGTTTTTGAGTTGAGAAGGGTATAAAGTAAGAGTTTTGGTTCAAATTTGAACTAGTGAATTAAGAAGGAAAAGTTTGACATGCTTGAAAGAGTGTGAGTGGTGCAAGGCCTTAAAATTAGAGTTAAGAAAGTGTGCAAACTTCTAAGGAGAGTTAGAAAGCATGTGTGCAAATGTTTGAAGCAAAATCAAGTCATGAAAGTGTGAGATAGAGCGACTTAGGAGAAAGAGGGTTTTAAGAGGTTTTGAAGATGTATGAGCTGAAATTGCAATCCCCATCGGTTGTGGCAGCAGCGATACATCAGATATCTTCATCTAAAGGTGCTTGAGTGGGTGCTTGATCATCTTAAGTGGGTTGTAGCCTCCTTGTAGAGTTGGTACTTCACTAAACTAGGGTTATTGCTCCTTATAGGATTGGTGCTTTACTAAACTAGGGGTTGATGCTCCTTGTGAAGTTGGTGCTTCACTAAATACTTTTGATTTGAATAATATAATCAAAAGTTCAGTGGGTTTTCTTCCCCTTGAGGGTTACCCGCATATATTGTGTTCTTGTGTACTCTTTCATGATTATGCTCATTTGAATGAATGTTAAGCACACATTAATGTATGAATGTATGGTTTATGGTTTAAGCAAGTAAATCTAAATTGGTTAAAGTTTTTGAAGAATTGATTCACCTCTCCCAAATTCCCGCTTAGTCCATTGTGCTTCCAACGGTTGAAACAACTCATTGAGATAAAGTCAAGAGAGTGTGTTTAAAGATTGAGAAAGATTATAGGAGTTTTAATAATGGTTATCCTCTTGCTTGTAGGAGATCAATGAAACCTATAAATGTAATACTCTTGTATGAATAATATAAATAATTGTGACCGACCAAAAATCTATTGAGAGAAATCTTGTTCAATATCTATCAAAAACTTGGATGTGGTTGGAATTTTGTTTCCCTCTTTAAACTTTGTTTTCTCATGTTGTATATGGTTTGTGTCAAAAGAGGCTCTAAAATTGTTTTTAGGGAGAGATAATGTAGATAGTGATATTAGTATTGTCATGGGATTTCAACGTCGATTAAAGTTCATAATTTAATAGTCAATGTTATGTGATTAGAGATGGTATTGTCAACTTTCGCTAGTATTGGAATGACTCGTTACTATATTCAGTTGTAGATGGTTGTGTTTAACCAACAAGTGTTGGGTCTTCTTGTCGTGTAAAGAGAATAATGTACATCCACGAATGAGCGTTGAGTACCTCTTACTCCATGTAGTGAACAACTTGTATTGAGCACTACGATGAATTAAACATTGACAACTATCATATTCTTCTATGGTATAATGTTGTGTGGATCTGCTATTTTATGATTGATATTCAATTTCTCTCGAGTATATTGATGACTTAATTTTAACTAATAAGTGACACTTGATACATGTTATTTTCTCTTGAAACTTTAAGACAAAAATGATTGCACTTAACTAAAGTTCTTTCGCTATTAGTTTCGTCATAATGTGTTGTGGGTTTTCTCTTCCCTATGGTTGTTATCTCATGATGTTTTGCAAGTCTTCAATTACTTTTGTTTACAAAGAATGTGCCACATTACACGTGACTTTAGGATTTCGTTCCACTACAATATTGTTTATCCGAACTTTTGTGTTAATAATAATCCCACATGTATTAACAAGCGTGAGCAAGAGATGGTTTATAACGCATTGTTGGTATCAAAAGCTATTGTCAATTGGGCAAAGAGGCTACAGGGTGAAAAGCACGACGCAATGGGTTGTACTCAATGTGACCATCACTCCCCCGTCTTCCCCCTACCCTCCCACAAACATCTCCATGAATTTAGTGGTCATTCCTTATGAACCTTCTTTTCCCTATGGTTGTTATCTTGTGATGCTTTGCGAGTCTTTCATTACTGCTGTTTACAAACAAAGAGGAATATCCAGCATAAGCTGAGTATTTTATTCCACTATAATGCTCCCTACCTATCCATCTTCAAAACATTCTTCTATAACAACAAGTGGTGGCATATCCAGCATAAGCTGAGGATTTCATAGCACTATATTGCTCTCTACCTATATATCTATCTTCAAAACATTCTTCTATATCAAGAAGTGATTATATCTTATCAACAAATATATTTGTGACAATCTATAGTTTTTGTATAATTTACTTGAGAAAAAGAAAATCAATTACACATGTAAATTATTGACAGTAAATGAGATTACAAGAGAGACACTATTTGATTTTAGATTGAAACAATCACGTGAATGTAAAGTCCTCGTCTTAAAGAAGCAAGGATGATAAAAATATATGTATGGAACTGTGTGGCATTCTTTTGCATAGTCAAAAATAAAGGCCTTTGTGTGGATGATGCTATCAAACAGACTGTTTATTGCAGACGATCTGGTACTACAAGGTTAATATGGACCAAAGTGTGCTTCAAAGATTTGAGGTAGATTGGACTTCATATAAATTAATGTAGGTTTGGCCTTCCAGTATCACTGTTTTTGGACATCTTAATAATAAAAATAAGCTCATGTTGTCTCTGAAGGAGAAGGTAACATATAGGCTTCAGAATTTTAGTTGTATGCTGGATGTTTATAAGGATATTTAAAACTGAGAAGAAAAAACCAAAAAGTCTAACGGTCCTTTATTTCCTCACTAATTCCTCTTCAACAACACCCTATGAAGTGAGCATAATAGCTCCTAAATAGTTGGCCTGTAAACCACATACAAATGTTATCAAGATCTTTCAAAAAAATTAAATTGGTGGCTTTTGGATGGAGGCCAAAACATTCATATAAGAAATTCGAACAAGTAGCATTATGCCAAAAATACATTATATGATAAGAAATTCTTCTTGTTATCTGAAATCAACATCGGATGGCAGAACCATGCCAGCATTGAGAATGAATACCTTATAGCACAGGTCAGTATATTCAAACATTGATGACAACCTCTGTGCAAACATGTAGGGACGCGAAAATCAACATTAAAATATTCTTGCAATTTCCAGTAAGTATTTCTCTGAGGACCTGAACGCAAGTTGAACATCAAAATAAACACCACTAAGCTGCCCCTCCAGAAAAATGAACTTTTATTGAAGTCATAAAAGAATAAGGGTTTGTTGATGTGCATCTGCTTTAGATTACTTAACATTATCCGCTACAAGGGGTTACCCCTCTGTTCCTTACTAATTTGTCTTCAATTTGTGCTACTACTCTGATGTGTTGATGCGAAACACCCCTATCTTAAAGATGTCAAAATTCTTCCTCAACAGGTGTCAGGTCTATTTTAAAATTTTGCTTTCCCTTGGTTACTTTCTGCCAGAATCAGAAATTCAATGTTAGCAATATCACTTCAGTTATAAACGCATGCATTAATGCATATTCATACTTAATAGTTGGAAATTCAAGTCAAGTTTTGGTTGTAATTTTTCTGGTCACACTTACATTAGTCATCTATCTATGAAAGCAAAACAAGTTCCTGTTAAATTTTCTACTAATTCCAAATGAGAATGTAGCTCCTTTTGTACATAATTGATAGCATCACATTTAAGACAACTCTTTTGCATCTCCTCAGTTATACCTCCATTGATTATCTTTTATAACCAAGAATCTGAAACTTACTGCAATTGTGATGAGTTCCTGTAGTAGCTCCTCCAAATTCCTAAGGGGCTGCACAAATGAAATGCATAGAATTTAGTATAAACACAAATTGTTGATGACAAAAGTTGTTCAGTGTAAAGTTTAAGCAGCAAAGGCAAAAGCAAGTGATACTTTTAGTTTCCATTTAAATACCTCTAACATGCCACATAGAAGAAAACTATTCACTTTTTTCTCCCATAAAATGCATGTCATTTCATACAACTATGGAAATGAACCCATGCCTTGGGTTTTTGCCCAAAAAGAACAGTGCTGGCAATCAACACATGTGAATGTTATATGAATGACAAGGGATGCACATTATACTTACCCATTGTGTTGGGCCATCAACGGGAGCTTTTAGTGGATTATCATGTACCTGACAGGAAAATTGCACTTATTAATATCTAATCACAACACAGAAAAATAGAAAAAGTTTTCCATTCTTATTCCGTAAAGAGAATGAACTGACAAATAAGTTTTTGTTTTGCTTTCGATTGTGCAGGAAGTCAAGGACCAAATCTCAGGTCATCTCTCTTGGTTCTCTCAACAACGTAAATCAATAGTTATGACCATATAGAATGGCACAAGATGGAGGAATGAATTTATTAAACAATAAAAAAAAGGGTAACCTGAAAGAAACTATAGCAATAAAATTTCTATTTGCATTGCATGACTCAATATCAAAAGAATTACAATAATTCCATATATAAGATAATAAATTTTATACTATGTTGCAAATTATAAAGAATATGAACAGAATGATGCAAAAGGAACTTTTGTTTGAAATAATATGTAAAGTACATTCTGCTACAGTTTCTGCATCTCCTTTGCTCTTCTCATATCCTTTTTAGAAGAATGTTCAATGAACTGGAAAACATTTTTTCACTACAGATATAAAGACCAAATATAGATAGACAGGATTTCATTCAATGAGTCCGAATTTAACTTCAAGCCCATATAATAAGGTTGCTACCAGACAAAACCTAATGCTATGAATATCGGACAAAAATGGTATTCCAAACCATCTTTCTTATCCCTGCATAAGCACAGCAAAAACCAAAAGATTCTACCCATATGATTAGTGTGCAATATTGAAATATAAACCATTAAGCTGCCCATATAGTTAGCATGCAATGCAATCCTACTCAGCACTGAGAGTGTAAAGTTACATAAGCAACCCTATTAAACATGTAGCACGAGGACTGGAAAATAGCCATTGTCAAACCTATCATTTAGTAGATAATTGTGCATGAGCCTTAGTGTATGAGTAATGGCTTCTTGTTGTCTAACCAAATAGTGAGTTGTCCCAATCATATCATATAAATGCTTGGGATGTCTGGAATACTGGATGCTATTTGCATGGGTCACTAAAGAAGCTGTGACTGATATTTTATTGGACGGGATGGATCATGGTTATAGAAAGGTTGGTTGGACCCATGAATTACCAAGTCTAATTCAAAACTGGAATCTGGAGATGCATGCTAAATGCTGCATATCCTCAACTCATAATAGATAAATCCACTGCAACAAAAATCTAGAACAAAAAATCCATTTCACTTAAATATTACAAACTAGATATATAAGATAACGTGACTCATACGATATTAGAATGTTGTCATATTATAACAAGAACTAGAAATCCTTCGGGCAACTCTGTAGAAGAACTTCAAAAGCTTCAAGGTTAACTATTATTTCCAGTTCCATATATCAAGTTTTATACCTGTAGGGAAGGCTTCTGATTGTTATAAAATCCTACTTGGAAGATAAATGACCACCGTAAGAGACAAATTAACTAGAAAGCATAAATTCAAAATAACTCATAATACAGGAAAGAATGCTGATCCATCTTGGCTTCAAATTACAATTTTGAGCTAAAACATAAGGTGTACAAACACTAATTCAAGTTACATACCTCCATGAAAATGCCATCAACTCCAACTGCCACACATGTCCTAGCAATGCAAGGTATTAGTTCCCGCAGGCCTCCACTTGCAACCCCACCTCCTTCAAGCTGGAGATGAAGAAAAAGTGAAATGAGTTCTCTAAGAAACAAGGAAATGGACTCATTCAACACATTAGTATGAATGTTTAGTGTGCATTGTGACACAAGTAGTCAGCTACCTACAGAGTTCAGCTATTCTTATGATAGATACTCAGATATAACTTGAGAGGGATATCAAAACATAAATTCCAATAATAAATTCAGATCATCAATTGTAAAGATGTGCTACATAATAGATCATTGTTGAGCTGTTAAATGAAGATGAGAACCAATCCAATTATGCAAAGCTTGATTTTTCACTTCTTATAGTAAGATAATGTAGATGTAGAGTTCATCCATGTTGCTGAGAACAAAGTCAAAGAGAGCAAGGATTCTATTTTAGCTTTGTCTTTTCCTTGGAATAGAAGGCCTTCCATTGAGGAATGAGAGTGGAGTTTGATATGGCCCTTAGCCTATAGCATATATTGAGATATGTGTGGCTCGACCTATGGCACACTTAAAATTTATATTTACACTCATTATTTAGTCATTACTTTAGGCCCACCTAATTAGAATGAAGGGGTGTGACCCTACATAATCATACCTATATATATGGATGTGTAAATCTCTCCCATGGTGACATATTGTGAATTATTATCTTATTATGAGATTGTGAAGGTTGCCCCCTCGAAGTGGCTTAATTTATATTGAAGTAATTCCTTTACAAGTGGTATCAGATCTTTGATTTGGGCAGCACTGTGGGTAAAATACTAGTTTTTGAAGAATCACCTATAACTTAAACCAAAGAGTGAATTATTCTGCAATTTTTACAGAAGTTTTGAAATTATATCAGAAAGTTACCATCCAAATTTCAGCTCTTTCTGATCTGTTTTATGAGAGTTATTGTCATTTTATTGTTGATAAATTTGTTCAACAGGCCACAAATTTCAGAATTTTTGAATTTATTTACATTTTCAGAAAGCTCTAAAAAATTAGCAAGGGTTAGTACTGTTGTTTTATCTGTGTGACCGACATTACCCCAAACCTTTCAAGTGAAAGTTTGGCCAAAGGTGAAAATCTTATCATTCACAATCAAGTTGTTGCAGGGCTAAAGGCAGGGGCAAAGGACCTGTCACCCCAAGACAAACTCCTCACAAAGAGGATATAGATTCAGACATAGGACTCGTGGAATCTATGGCCCTAGGGTTTTCTTCAACAGATCATCGAGTCAATCAGCTTCAGTACGATTTGAGAAACATACGATTAGAAATGGTGATAAAAGACGCTCTAGAGGCAATCAGTGTCGAACTCGGCGATAGCTTGAACACAATGAAAACAGAACTCATGGCAGCCTTGGCTAGTCTGCAACCACAGCCACATTTCAACAATTTTCAGCCTAGTCAAGCAGGGTCTCCAAGAAACCCTAATTTAAATCTAGCGCATGCTAAACACTTGCCTTGCTTCAATATGGGAAGGAGGGAGGTCAAAACATCCTACCCAAAGTGGAGATGCGCAATTTTGATGGGAAGCACCCTATCACATGGATCACTCAAATGGAGAATTTCCTTGATTTACATCAAACCCCTCATGTACAAAAGGTGGTGATGGCATCTTTGTGTTTAGAACCAGAGCAGTGCAATTGGTATAGAGGGTTCTGTAATACATCATCACATATAGTAAGCTCTCATCCAATACAAATGATTCTAACAAAGGGATTAGCGGGTCTGTATCACTAGTATTATCATAGGATGAAAAATGGTCAAATGCACAAATACCACCAGATCTTCAAGAAACGGTGGAAAAGTATTTAGTTGAGAATATGCCAATAGAACAAAAACCTAAATGAGACGTCTTCTAAAATGTCTCCATTTACAGCCCTTGATGATTATCAGTATCTATCTATTACCTCTTCCCGAAGGTACAAACAAAACTTCAAGAAGTAAAGAAAAACATTCAACATCAACAACATTGGATTCCATCAACCAAATACACCCAGTATTTCAAGTGTCTGATTTTAGCCAGAGCATTTTTGTCTAGGCAGAGGCACTAGAAGGAAGAATCCTTGTGGTACCAAAGTGACATAACTGGAATCATCTCAGGAGGATACAAATGAAGGTGATCACCAAGGATCTTATCCAAGGGGAGAACTTGTTGCTTAAGAATTGACATGGAAGGATGTAGCATTCATACATAAGAATAAAAAATGCTCAACATTGAGGATAACACTTGTTTGCAAAGCGGGGGTATGCTATGACCCTTAGCCTATAACATATATTGAGATATGTGTGGGCCAACCTATGGCACAATTAACATTTATATTTACATTCATTAGTTAGTCATTTAGGTTGACCTAATTAGGATGAAGGGGTGTGACCCTACGTAATCATACCTATATATATATGGATGAGTAAATCCCTCCCATGGTTTCATATTGTGAAGTATTGTCTGATTGTGGAGATTGCACCTCAAAGTGGCTTATTTATATATTTAATATTATTATTGCACCCTCAAAGTGGCTTAAGAATGTGACATGGAAGGATGTAGCATTCATACATAAGAATAAAAATGCTCAACATTGAGGATAACACTTGTTAGCGGGGGTATGCTATGACCCTTAGCCTATAACATATATTGAGATATGTGTGGGCCAACCTATGGCACACTTAACATTTATATTTACATTCATTAGTTAGTCATTACTTTAGGTTGACCTAATTAGGATGAAGGGGTGTGACCCTACGTAATCATACCTATATATATGGATGAGTAAATCTCTCCCATGGTTTCATATTGTGAATTATTGTCTTATTGTGGAGATTGCACCCTCAAAGTGGCTTATTTATATATTTAATATTATTATATTATTATATTTATATTGATGTAATTCCATTCTGTAGTATAGAGGGTTGTGTAATACACCATCACATATGATAGAGCTATGCTACATAATATGTAATGTCCCCAATGGAGGATTTTCAAACCGAAAGGGAACACCTGTAAAATCTGATTTATGATAGCCAACTGGTTGAATAAAATAAAAATATTTTATGCAGATCTGAATTTTCCTAAAAATGGCAACTTGATCTAGAGATGAACAACCTTCAAATCTTATCTAAATTTAACCAAATCTTGGCCAAAATAATCAGAATTAATTATGCATGTATGAATACCAAAATATATAATTTTTGACCCAAAATAAGTGCTGGAAATTTATTAAAAATTTGTAGAAGTACAACTTACAAAAATGGTCGGAAGGAAGTGATCCCAAGCCCAAATCCATTGAAACAAAGCTGAATATGGCCTCCAAAATTATGAAAAAGATGTTGGTGATGAGATCCGGGCAATCCATGCCCTAGAATGTGTCAAACTCCACCCACAAGGGTGTAGATAACCCTAGATTTGGCTGAATCTGAAGGTAGAAATCTACCCCAACACTTGTGTCTTCAAACCCTAGCTAGAAATGCCTCAAATCTGCAATATTGGGTCTTCAATCACTGCTGAAATTCTGAAATACTCCTTGAAGCTCAATAGAAACCCTTGAATAGAGCTTCCTCACACAAAGGATGAAGAGTTTTCGTTCTTCAACCTTGGCAATAGAGGGTTTTTGTCCTCTAATGCAACACATCAAAGGGTTTTCGTCCTTTGAGGTAAAAATGGAAAGCAAATAGCTCAACCAAATTTCAGATATGAAAATATATAAAAGTGATGCCTTCTCCAAGTGTGGCGACTTCCTTTTATAATTTCTCTTGGCATCTTTTCCCACACAAAGGCCCAATCAACTCCCTTCACTTTATTTAATATTTTCCCCTTGCTTTATTTAATATTTTTATCCCCTCCCTATATGGGTCACATTTTCTCACTAAGGGGAAATAAAAATAAAGTGACTTTTTCTTTTATTATTTTATCACTAATAAATTATTAAAGTGCTTATAATAAAATTATTATGCACTTTTAATTAACTTATTAGGATTAGTTTCCTTTTTTTTCCATTTCCTTGCCATCAAGAAACCAAGAATAGGCTAAGGGTCTTTGAGTTGTTATGTTCGAGAAGGGGATATTACAATCCTCCCTTCCCCAAATTGCTTGCCCTCAAGCAATTGCAACTCATATGCCCAAGTGCCATCTCCAAAAGGTAAAACATGTTGTAGTGCTCCAAGAGTCTAGATCTTGTGCCTGTCAAATGAGAGAGTTCTTGCCAACATATGTAGTTCTCATGATGCTCATAATCATGAATTTGGATCAAGGGGTCCACATGCTCCATATTGCAAACTTTATCCTTTATTTTATCATGCTTCTCATGAGGAAAACAAATCTGAAATGGTTTAATATGCAGCAATAAATATGACATGTTACCATTCCTTTCATACCTTGGAGTGTCATCAAGATCTTCATTCCCTTTTGCCTTCATGATATCTTGGCTTTGCTGTACCAAATCCTTAGCATTCTTGTCCAAAATAGGCTGAATATCATCATGATAGAACTGTTGTAATAAAAAAGAGGATGTATCTCTTACCACACAATCTGCAGCCCATGCAATTTTCCCTCTTTTGAAAGATCTTTCCATACTCTTGGCTGTCACAACTTGAGGAGTACCATTTCTCATACCTTATAGAACAACTTCCTTGTCTTGCATCTTGAATTTCAACTCCATACCTTGTTCATATATGTTTTGAATGTCTTCATGGCTCTTACCAAAGTCTAATCCATCATCAAACAATAAAAGAGTGTTACCTTGGGTTGCATGCTCCTTAATTTCCTTCTCATTCCTTGGCACGTGCCCCATGATTTCTCCAAACCCTTGTGTCTTTATGGTGTTGTTTGGAAAATTAGTCAAGGGATCTACTTTGGCAATGGTGATGGGGGCTTCTACAACTCCCGTGAGTTTCTCCTGTTGAGATCTTCTATTCTTTCTGGTGCCCTTACTATTCTTCAACTCGCAAAAATCTCTGAAGGACAACATATCCCTCACCTTGAAATTGAGGGTTGCATATTCTTCACCCCATGCCTCTATGTCCTCCATATCACTTGGTGGATCTAACTCAACTGGTTGTGCCTCTTTTGAAGGAATTTGGCCCTAAATATTGGAGGAGGTTTAATGGAGGTCCTTGCTTGACCGGATGAGCTTCCTTCACCATTATTTGTTGCTCCTTGGTTCATTGATTTGTTGATATTGTGTCCATGTAGAGCCTTAGCCAAGTCCATAATAGATCTTGTCAATGCATCACGCATCTCCCTGTGAGATTCCCTCAAGACTGTTGCAACTCCCTTTGGCTCCTTGTAATTAATTCTTGCATAAAACTCATCTTATCTGTAGGAGGAACTCTCTGATCTAGATCATCCATGGTTCCTTTCCTTGGAGTCTGATTTCTTCTTTGATAAACCTGAGTTGAATTTTCCTTGTGCATCAAGATCTGATTTTTTTAAATATATTTCTCTCACAGGCTGGCAAGGATCACCACACTGATACCACTGTAATGTCCCCAATGGAGGATTCTCAAACCCGAAAGGGAACATCTCAGAAAGTTTGATTTATAACAGCCAATTGGTTGAATAAAATAAAAATATTTTATGCAGATCTGAATTTTCCCTAAAAATGGCGACTTGATCTAGAGATGAACAACCTTCAAATCTGATCTAAACTTAACCAAATCTTGGCCAAAATAATCAGAATTAATTATGCATGTATGAATACCAAAATATATAATTTTTCGACCCAAAATAAGTGCTAGAATTTTATTAAAAATCTGCAGAAGTACAACTTACAAAAATGATCGTAAGGAAGTGATCCCAAGCCTAAATCCATTGAAACAAAGCTGAATATGGCCTCCAAAATTATGACAAAGATGTTGGTGATGAGATCCGGGACAGCCGTGCCCTAGAATGTGTCAAAATCCACCCACAAGGGTGTAGATAACCCTAGATATGGCTGAATCTGAAGGTAGAAATCTGCCCCAACACTTGTGTCTTCAAACCCTAGTTAGAAACAATATAAATTTGCAACTTTTCCCTTTGGCTATCGTTGCTTGATGTGGATAGGTAAATGAGGCGACACTCATCTTTGCACAACACTACTCCTAAGGTGCCCCAACACATTAGCTCTTGCGATGGAGATCCACCCCTGCCCAAAGATCGTGAATTTGCTACTTGGCATCTTTGATCTGCTCCTCAATGTCGTGGATCTCCTCCTTCGTGACGGCTTCCTAGGCCGCAAGGACAAGCACACATTATGAGTTTTTTCATTCCCGCGGGAGTTTCTTCAACCTTGGATGTTAGGAGGGATTCTAGGGAAAGTGTTTTGCTTCTATTGTGATCACCCAACATGGCCCCTTTGGCCCTAAAAACTCCCCAATGAGTATTATTAGATCTTACATTGGCCCTTTCAAAGTGATAGATGATAAGTCACAAAACAATAGTTTTGATACCACTTGTTACATAGCTAGAAGGTACATATGGTAAATAGACAACATTTGTGTATTGAAATATAGAATAGAATATATATTTTGAGGGTCATGTTCAATAGGATGTCTTGCCAAGATGATAAGTCATATCTCCGGATAGCGCTCATTGATAACTTATCGAGATTAAGTGGGTTAATAACAACTACTATTTAAATTGCGGCACAACATAGCGAGTGTATTGTCATGAAAATTGAAAGAGAATTCAATTCTTCAAGTTTTGGTTTCAAAAGGGATCATGAAGGTATTAAAATACCCAAGAAACTTGAAACACGACATAGACTTGTCAAAAAGAAAAAATTGAGGAGAAATTATCAGATTACGATTGAGAAGAGCACATGGTTTGCAATAGAGAATCTATTGAGGATATGTCAAGTTTCAAGAAAGTTATCATTAAGGGAGTGTTAAAGATAATGATGGTATTCCCTCGGACCTAAAAAAATAATTGTGACCACTAGTTACATATTTAAGCATATTGTGCATTCAAGTTTCTTGTGTGAGATGGCCTTATGAGCCATATGTGACTGAAATAAAGTTGCTTGTAATGGTCCTCTACATACAACTATAACACAACTACATCTCAATGCAATATAATAAGTGAGTCAATCGTTTGTTATTTAAATAAAAAAATGCATATTTTGTGTCTCTGTTTGTATAATGCATATGCTCTGAGTTTAACATGCCCACAAGGTGCAGCCTCATTGAGGGAGACAAGGTGATTGTAAAATGGAAAAGTGCAAGGATTCAGGAAGCATGCTATTACTCCCTTCTTAGTACCATTAGCTTTTATAGACTACAAAAAGGTAAGAAAAAGTAGGTCATTGTGAACCTTTCTACCGGCTGGTTGTTGCAATGCATGTGTGACATCTGCTACCTGCATCAGCAATATCTCATGATTTAGATAGAATTTGACCATTAATATTTTCATAACAATCAATGAGAAATTCAAAAAGAGTAACACAATCTACTTTGTTCACAAAAATCTCAATATACTAAGATCAGCACGTCCGACTGCATTCTCAAAAATATCAAACATAAAATGTAGTAAAATGATATCACTTACAAGTTATCTAAGACAAGTGAATTAGCATCCATGAGGGAAAACCATTAAAAGCTAGTTATCAATTGTATGTTCATCTGATGATATTTCTTTCTACAACTCAAGGAAATAAGATAGTTCACAGATGCAACAAAGCATCAATTTAAAAGTACAATTAGCAATGAGCTCTTGTCAAATGGAAAGATCAAATGGGAAAAAAATGAGAGAAAGCTGAGACCTATAAAACTACCCTCAGAAGATGGCATGTTATAAACAGGTAGTTATAAAAACTTAAAATAATAAGAGGTGTGATTGTTGTACAAAGAGTGCTAACTCAGTTTGCAAGCTTCAACTGCTCAACCCATGTCTCTAGTGCATCATCTTCATCTAAAATTTCATGTTGCATGGCTTATGGAGTCCCTATTCAGATCTCTTAGATAAATACTTGAGCTCAGAAAAGGTTTCAACAAAAGGAAAATCGTGAAGCAAAGCTTTATTTATAAGCAGAAAATGCATATGTAAGGGTCTTTTGAAGAATAAAATGACATGATTTTCAACATTGAAGATTTCTGATGTGATATTTGTCAAGAAGCATCCCCTTCAACTGCTCCTCCTGCCCATTTTCCTGCCTGGACTACTCCTTAAGTTCTAATGTTAGATATTTCTAAGCCCCTTAGATCCCATGGAAGAGAAGAAAACCACAAGCCACTAGAGGTATTCCTTTCACACCTCCTTGCTTGCCCAAATAAAGCTTATAAGTACCTTTTCTAGCCTTTTATAAGTTGATTTAGAGGGGGAAAATGAAAGAGTAGCTATGATTTATTTATATCCTGGAACTACATTGTATCTAGTCATTATCATAATGTCAAAATCTAATTGGATATTATATTTTTGGACATGGGTTTTGGTGTTGGTCGCATGGGCATCCAACTTTTGAATTGTGGTTGAATAAAATAATTCCACTTTTGTAGAATATTAGCTATCTGGAAGAATTATTTCGGATAAAGTTGTGTGTGCATATTAGATGTACGACTAGTCTAGCTGTATTTGTTATCAATTTTCACACCAGTTAAGAAGAGTTGCATTGAGAGGATTCCTTTGATGGTTTTGTAATAGCCTTCTAATGGATTATTGTCTAATATTTTTCATCTTTGCAAACTATGAGTGTCATTTTGGTATTAATGTTTTGCCATTAAATTACATTTACTAATTGTTTGTTCTTCCTCAACCAATTTGTTGGCAATAGCCAACAAAAAAATTAACCATGCATTTGAACAAACACTCAACTACAAAAATCCACTATGAATAGAAACACCACAAAATTGAGTAAGTTGCATGTTATTGATCTCCAAAACAAAACATTGAGAACCTGAAGGTGCAAGGAGCACTATCCAAATCAAAGGAATAGGACCCAATCAAAACTCTCAATTAGATTAGGTATTGTACAAAGTGCGTTCTAGAAGAAGAAATTGAGTGTAGTGAATGTTCACAATGCTGATGCAAGTCATATTAGCCATGAGTGTCTCTCTCTCCCCCTATCTCCCTCACTCGCTCCCTCTCTCCATGTCTCTCCCTCTCTCTAGTAGGATGGTGTTTAAGACTTTGGTAGCATTGCCCTCCTATGGTGAACTTGGAGAAAACATTCTTATCACCTCCATATGTATAGTTCAAACTCGCATATAAAAGTTTATTACTCATAAGAATGTTGTCCCATAGTTAAGTTGTCCATCCATTTAATCTCTCATGTACATGGCAAAGAAAGGCTTGGTAAATTCTTTGACGTGAATACTCCTACCATGATACCATATTAGGTGGAAATTTTTGGTTGGATTCACAAATTTGTGAGCCAAATTTCCAACAAGATGTCATCAATGAGCATTAAATGACATACATCAAGAATCCCTGTCATAGGTTTGGTAATAGCTATACTTAAGTCCTTTCCTGGGAATTTAGTAGGATAGTTTTTCTACTTTTACCCTCTTGGTGCTTGAGTAGGATTGCATTGCACTCTAGCCATAGGGATAAATGTCTTTGGTTTTAACGTGTATAAGAGGGTATAGAGAAAGCACTCAGTTAAAAAAATTCTAGAAGACAAAAACTAAGTGTTTCAAATTTATGTAGAGAATATGTATTTTAAACGTCATTGACAAGCAAGGTTAGAAAATAACCTAGATAAAAAATAATAATGCATATATTTTGTTTATTTGAAGTATTGTTGCTCGAGAAATAGAGATCTCGACTCTATAAGTTATATACCCATCCACGCATAAGAACTGTAATTTATATACATGGTAAAACTATGTAAGAATAAAAACATTGCATTAACGCTGGCAATGACCAATTGGCTTGTAACACACCTCCAAAAAAATGTGCCAGCAAACAAGTATAGATAAACCCAGTTGATATTTAATTTATTTCAACCACTAATAAAATTTACAAACAATGATGTTGCCAAATATAGATGTTCATATGCCCCAAATTGATCAATGGAAAATTATTGAGATAAGAAGAAAATTAAAAAAATGCTGCCTAGAAGATGGTACTGAACAAGGGAAGGATTATACTCACAACTGGACAATTTGCTTCCCGTAACCACTCCAAATTGCGAGGGTCGACAATTAAGTCATCTGCATTTGAAATTTCCAAAAGATGTTGTACAAGCTCAGAAGATGTAAGTATTTCAAGTGAAAATTTCATTTGAGTGCTTGGAATGCAAAAGGCATGAAGATTATGATAACGAACATAAAAGTTAGAACTCATAAACCTACAAAATTTAGGAAAACCATACTCATAAGCCGTAAAAATGTAAGAAAACCATAAGCACAAAGAAATGAATTTTTTAAATGGAATATATTAATGTGTAAGCACTATTAATGAATAAAATTCTAAATAAGTCCTCTCATATGTTACAAAATCTATAATCCAATTATGTCAAATTCAAGGTGTCAAAACTTCTCTCTCCAGCAAAACAGTTTGTAATTACAAATTTGATAACTATACCCATACACATTATTAGAATTGACATTATTTTGAAGACAACATCATTTGAGTTGAGATCCCAAAAAAATTGGTTAAAACTCTGTCAATTCTTGACAAGAACATTCAATGCAGTTTACATACCAAAGAATATCTCTTAGCTTTTCCATCAAAACATTAAAGTGCTCCCCTCACTAAGGGGTAAGATATAGGGAAGACAAGAAGAACAAGAATAAAAATGGAGTGAATTGACCCCACCAACTTACGCAGTTACAATAAATTTCAAAGGAGCTGCTCGAGGCAACTCAGGCAATGCAGGGGCAGGAGCTCTAAGAGACTGCCATGGACAGTTAAAATCAGCATACCCTTTGCGGATGCCTAGAACAACAAATAATGAAGTTGAGTTATGGGCATCGGTGATAGGCCTGAAAATTGCCTTGAAAAACGGTTACTCTGATGTCCAGGCAGAGGGGGCACACAAATAATAATTCAAGCTGCCATCAATCATCACACGGAAAATTGGAGATTAAATGCTATCCTCCAAGAAGCTTATAATCTGAATAATCACTTCAAATATATTTCATTTCACCATACAAATAGAGAGGCCAACAAGGTGGTGAACCTCCTTGCCAATCAAGGGCTGATGATGCATACACTTGGCAAGACCTGATCTAATCGCATGATTTCAAATTTTCAACGGTTGGACTACCCTTACATTGACTTTGGATGGTGAAGCCATCAGAAACTAAACAAAGACCCATTCACTTTAAAATGATATCCTGATGACACACATCTCCCACTAGCAAACCCACTTTATAATGAGTTCCAAGAGGAAGGACTTTAATAAGAAGCCAAGTAGATCCTTTTAGGAAGCTGTTCCCTACAGCTTGGCCACAAAGGAAATAACGCAATCTACCACTTCTTGGATGGAGTTGTTGCAGCAGAAATGGCATGACTCCAACATCATGTAACCAGGTCCGTTGCAATGGATCAAGTACTACTGAATAATGCCTTATGTGTTGCATCCACACACTTTGGCGGCAATCTAGGCCTCCTGACATCAGCACGTCTTTGTAACGAATATTTTCCAATACAAGGGATACATAGTGTTGTGTAGGGGTTCCACAACAAAGGAAAAGAGAAACTGACTTCAGAAGAGTAGAGGGAGTCTTGGCTGGACGATTTTTTCCAATAGTGTTGTGAAATCCGGTAGAGTAACTTGTATGTTGTATATAGAAGGAAGGGTACGGTGTGCATAGAGAACAAGGCCGAGCCAGCCAAGTGTGTAGATTATCTATAGGTGAGTTTTACAGAGCTAAGAGCGTAAGCAAATAACAGTAATGTCTCCATATTTCCATGAAGGAATAAGTCGCTGTTTTGTGCCAACCTGGAGTCACAATAGTGCATTGTGTATTTTGATACGGTTGTGAGTTGCACATCATTCATTTGACTGACAATCATTTGGTATCAGAGCAGGGTATATCCTTCCTAGTTGAGAACAAGTTAAGAAAAGTCCTGCATAATTGAGTGGGGTAAGGCCCAAGTTGAGTCTATTGCAGGTTGAAATCTTGTATTAGGAGTGTTGAAATTTTAAATGGCACAAAAAGAAATGCCTTTTGGAAGACGAGGACGAGCACCAAGATGCAGATCTGGTAGAAATGTTGAGAGGGCTACAGGCCAGATTAGATGCTATGGAGATTATGCAATGAAGAGGAGTTGTTATTGACATTGGGGAAAATGACAGAGAAGCCTCGAAAGTTCATTAAGAAGAGTTGAACAATGAACTGAATGATAGAATATTTTAAGTTATTGCCAAGATGGATGGCAAGCCAAAGTTGGACACCCCTAGCTACTCAAGAACATTGAATCCTAAAGAGTTTATATATTGGATCGACGAGTTGGAAAAGTATTTTGATTGTGACAAATTGAGGACCCCAAGAGAGTGAAGTTTGCTTGCACAAAGTTGAAAGGACATGCATCCTTATGATGGGATCACGTGCAGCTAGAAAGAGTCAGAAGAGGTAAAGATAAGATTAAGACTTGGGATAGAATGATTGCTAAAGATTAAAGGTGAGATTTTGCCATCTGATTATCAGCTAAGTTCGTTCAAGAGGCTGCAAAATTTGAAGCAGAACACGTGTAAAGGATTATACCGAGGAGTTCTACAAGCTGACCATCCAAGCAAGTCATGTAGAAGATGATGAGGAACAAATCTCAAGGTATAATAAGGGTCTTCCTCTTTCCATACAAGACAAGTTTTGAATGATAAAGTTGTGTTCTATAGAAGAAGATATCCAGAAAACAACAAGGAAAAGATGGAGGATGTGGAAGAAAAACCTATCGAAGAGGGCAGACCTATACAGAGGGAGGAGGATGAAGCTAGTTCTTCATAGCTGGACCAAATAGCTGGTTACGATTCCTAAAAGCTAGATTGTCTCGGTACAGATACAGATACGGTTTTGGTATTCTGAAACGGAAAATTTTAAAAAATCTCAGGTACGGTACGCTTTTGGGTACGTTTTATACTATGTTGCCAGGATACGGATACGAGTATCGGTTTGGATACGGATACGATATGCAGATACGTCAATTTTAAAAAACCCTTGGATACGATACGTCTTGGATACGTCCATACATATATATTAAAAAATTAAAATATATATATATATATATTTAAAAATTTATGTACATCTGCTCATTTTACTCATTTTTTAGTCCATAAAAAACTGAAATAGTAATACAAAACTTGAATCAATGTTCAAAACATTCAATATACTTAAGACTTTGCATTTTTATTGATCATGTGGCTGCCATACATATGATATACGAATATCATGTCAACATGAATACGAACAAAACTTGAAATTTGAAAAATATACTAGGATCCATGTTCAAATTTTCAAAACATACAATATACTTAAGATTTTACATTTCATTGTTCATGTGGCTGCCATACATATGATATAGGAGAGGGTGTATTATTTTATTCATTTAGTGTTTAGGGTTCGGTTTTAGGGAGTAGAAAAGTCAAAAATTAAAAAAATGAAATAAAACTTAAAAAAGACGTATTTACTGCAGGATACGTGCACGATACGCATGACAAATCGCCACGGATACGTCATGCATGCGTATCCGTGACGTATCCCCGACATATCCCGTGCATTATCCGTGATGTATCCGTATCGTATCCGTTTCCGATACGTATCAAAGGGGATTCGAGGGGGTCTTGGGCGTATCCATGCAACGTAGGTTATATATATAATATATAAATATTATAAATTTAAAGAAGCATTTGCATACTTATTGAAATTTAATTCTTAGTTAAATAGCTAAATTAGTTATTAATAGGTAAAATTAAAAATAAATAATAACATACATAAATTTATTTAATTATTAATATTATAAAAATAACATTTTAAATAAAAGAACATTATTAACATGTTAATTTTTTACCTAAGATTTTAGTTAATAACTTAATAACTAAATTAATTATTAATAGTTGTATAAATAAACTCTATAATTAATAATAAATATAAACTAAAAACTAATTAAAATTTAAATCTTAACCTAAATCTCATATAAACTATATAATATTTAAATCTTAACCTAAACGATTATAAACTATAAACTATAAAATATAACCTAAAAAATATAAATTATAAAATATAAACTATTAAATATAACCTAAACTATAGACTTACCCGATCGAGCAACCAATTGTGAGCTTTGCCAACCACCTATGTTGACCAAATATGAGCTACTTCAACCTGGGAGCTTCGTAGACCAATGCCAAATGCCAGCGCTGCCGCCAACCAGTGCCAAGTGCGGAGCTTGAGCTTCAACCAGCGCCACCGCCGTCAACCAGTGCATATTTTTTAATTTTTAATGACTTGCTTTTTAAAAAGATGTGCTCCTGTTGTGGAGTACGGTCTGGGTACGTACCCACAGTGGTAGTGTACGTTACGGTACAACAAAACTGTACTGATAGCATACCCACAGCGTACCAGGACCCATACCAATACCTGGTACGTTTCCAAGCTGGTACGAAGGGCCACAGGTCGTTTCTGTGCAGTCTAGCTAAAAAGGAAGAGGATATGGAAATACAGGACAAGGTAGAGGATTTAATGGCACGTGTTTCAAATATGGCCAGCATGGGTATAGGGCATATGAGTGCCCTAAATCAAATAGAGAAAATAGATGTGAGAGGAGAATGCTTGTAGCACTAGTAGAGGAGGTAGAAAAAGAAGAAATTGCTCTTGAAAAATCCAAGCATGTAAAGAATCTAATTCTACATAGAGGCTTCCTAAAGCCAAACGAGCTAGAGAATGAGCCCTGGCAGAGGAGAACCGTTTTAAGAACGAAAGGCAATGTCGGAAGTAAAAGTTTCAAATTGATCATAGATAGTGGCAGCGCTGATAATTTAGCAATAAGACAATGCATGTGAAATAGACATTCCATAAGGGTTGGATATTTCACCAATTTCAAATGTTGTAAACTTGTATCAATATCATGGGATTAACAGTGTTGAAGAAGAGGAAGGAAAACTTGTAGATTGGAAAACTTAGATTCCTGAGAAGAAGTTGAACAAATTTTGAAAGAAAGAGTTAAGGAGAAGGCAAGGCATTGAGTGTATAAGAAGTACTTAGTTCAATGGCAGAATGAAGGAACTAAATAGAATTCATGGGTTTCATCAGAGGAACTTGGCCACGTGGGATGGCCCAAACCAACAGTTGCAGCACCCAAATTGTGAGGACCATCCTCACAATCAAAATATCAAGGAGTCTAATGCAAGAGCATCCCTGGATCTGGATGTTATCATGTATGGAGTAGTGGAAGAGTTCTGTGTTGGTATCTGTAGTTTGTTTCAAAGGGCTGTAATACTCCAAAACCACATACAGAGGTTCCCAGTACTTTAAGCCTTAAGGATCATCGATTCAGCATTACTTGAAGCCACACAACCTTCGTAGGTGGCGCAACACTACCTAGGCAATTACAGCTTGGCAACACAATTGGCTTCGTCAGTTTCCCAACCACTTACAAGCCATGCTGTGAAGGTTAAAGCTTTCTTCACGGTACCATCAAATATTGACAACTCCCCTACAGCCATTCCAAGGGGAAGGAGTTCAACAACAAGCCAAGTGTCTCCACCAAGGAGATCCTTTCAAGAAGCTGCTCCTACATCCTGGGCACAAAAACAAGTAATGCCATCTACTGCTTCTTGGATGTGATCCTTACAAGAAATGATGGTATACAGCTTATCAGAACCAGATCTGTTGTCATAAAGCATGTCAGAATAGTCAGAAATGGGAGGACTTTGATGCCATGCAACCAAATTCAACATAGTGGAACGATTACTTCTGAACTAATACCTTAATCTGTGCATACACGCATTCTAGTGCCAATCTAGACCTCCTAGCATCAACACGTCTTTAAAAGGCATCTTTGCCAATATAGGGGATATGTAGCATTGTGTATGGGGTTCTGCAACAGAGGAAAAGAGGCGCTGCCTTCAGTAGCGAAAGGGGATCTTGGCTAGAAGAGTCTACTTGCAGTGTTGTGAGTTCCAGTAGAGTAGAGTACATAGTTGAGAAGTTGTAGCTCATAGTTAGAAGGGGTGTAATGTGCATAGGAGTGCCTAGAAAACAAGGACGAGCTGGCAAACTATGTAGAAAGTCTGCCTGTAAGCTGCACAGAGCTGAAAGTGTAAGTGAATGAAGTTAATGTCTCCATATTTCCAAAAATGAATGAAGAAGTTGTTGTGTGCCAACCATGTGTCGCCATTGTGAGCTGCATACTTTGATACAGTTGTGAGTTGCACATCATTCATTCAACCCACAATCCATCTAGCCATCACATGATCACAACATAATGTTGGATCATCCAATTCTTTCATTTACATCAGTATTCAAAAGCTAATTTTAAACCCCAGACAAACTTCAGGATGCAAGCTTGGGTTGCTTTAGTAAACCTTATATTCTTTCCCCAAAAATCACTTGGAATTCTAGCATTAATGAATACTACATAATTTCCAGATTTTTAAGTTTTGATGTTATGAATCCTGAATCCTTGTTCACAGAAATATTTTAGCCACAGAAATGAATAAAGATTTGCACATAACTAATAAATAAGGGCTTGAAAGCCAATTGCTTAAAAAAGCTCAAATAAATTTTTAAGAGAGACAATTAAAATGTAATAGCTAAACCATATGGACCCATTGTGTCTCAAATATTATAAAGGAATCCCTTTTCTTGACCTCACCCGGTTGCACATGATGCTTAAGTCTATGAAGGAGCTTTTGAACTTAACAAGGAGTCAATAAGTACAAGCCCATGATACAGCAGCCAAGCCAAAACCCCCAGATATATAGCAAGATTCAAGATAGAGAAACCAAGAATAAATATATGTTTTGCTCTAAAAGGAATTGTATTAATTTGTGGCTACTACAAAATGCAGGCATAGTCTATCTTCATAAAATCTTAAGACCATATGACTTTGAAAACGGCCATGCCTAAACTATGAGTGTCCTTAATATATCATAATTCTAAAAGAATATAAGACAGCAGATATTAGAGGCCATTTTTTAGGGGACGGCAAAGGGACAGCTATTAAAAACTAAGGGAAAATTTAAAAATATAGAAAGTTTCAAATATTCATATGATAACATTGATAAGACATTCATCATATACATTATATAACTTTAAGACATATCATTAGAGTTGAATTGAGATGGAATGGACAGGCATTAAAGCCCAGTACCGGGTCAGAAACGTATCTGGTCTGAAAAGTACCTGGTCTGACCCAGTACCGGACCTGGTACGGTCTGGTACCAAGTCAGAAACGTACATGGTTTCCGTACAAGCTACATTTCAGACCTTAAAATATTTCATGAATTGCACAGATTTGGGAAGTGGATGGAATGGACCTCTCGATTCAAAAATCGCGATTTATCGGCGATAAATCGTGTTCCTTCATCAAAACGATTAAACTTCTGAAAAATCGCAATTTTTGTAATCCGATAAATCGCCGATTAATCGCGATAAAATACCTTGCAAAATCGTGGCTAAAATCGGCAAAAATCGTGGGGAAAAACGCGGCCTAGGGTTTAACACGAAAATAGACCAAATCGATTTGTTTTTTATCTTGTTTTCTCTTTCCACGAACTCGTTTTTTATGCTGCGACTTGCATTTACTCAATCCGTGTTCATTCGACGTCTATAGGAGGGCATTCGACGTGGGAGGGCACGCAAATACAGTTCGCGGCAGGTTTGTGGCAGGTTTGTGGCCATTTCGTGCCCATTTTCCAACAGTTCGTGGCGATTCCGTGCCCATTTCGTGCTCATTTCCAGCAGTTTGTGGCATCGTGCCCTAGCAGGTATTAATCTTAAATACTAAATACAGTAATAGTAATACTAAAAATACAGTAATATTAAATTATTACAGTAAAAATAAAAATATTGTATATTAAGTATTAATATTAATACTGTATATTAATATTAATACTGTATAATAGTATATTAATACTTTGTATATTAATGTATATTAATATTAATACTGTATAATATATATTATAAATAGTAAATATTGTAAGTGTAAATACTGTAAGTGTATATTGTACAGTGTATACTATGTATAGTGTATATTGTATATTAATATTAATAAATACTATAAGTATTAATATTAATATTATGTATTATACTATTAACTATCAAGTATAAATACTGTATATTCTGTATATTAAATTATTAATAATAGTATATTCAAGAATCAATATTGTATAACGATTTTAAAAATATTATCTATGAAATTATCATGATTCATAATTTACTAACGTCTTCATTTTCAATATAGTTTTTTCGTAATTTTTTCTTCATGCAATAGCAATTTTATTCTTAATTTCGTCACGGTCATACAATTTAATTTCTCTAAGGCTTGTAAATCTAAGACAATTGTTTTTTGTTTTGTTTTGTAGAATGGCATCGGGATCCGGTTCCGGTTCAGCTGCTCGTAGTAAGCCTAAATCAAATGACCCCTCTTGGAAGCATTGTGAACCAACAGAGGGCACTTGTGTTATATGCAATTATTGTGGCATGAAGATGAGTGGAGGTGTTTATCGCCTTAAGTTCCACATTGCACGGATACCAGGGAATGAAGTGACAGTGTGCAATCAAGCACCGCCTGAGGCTCAACGAGAGTTGTCTGCTTACCTTGCAACTTATGCAGAGAAAAAAGAAGAAAAGAAGAGGAAAGTTGATGCACTTGCAGCCCTAGCAAATAGAAGGGAAGCGAGGGAAGGTTTTGACATTGAGGCATCTTCTAATGCCGCAACTCCACGAGGTCAAACACTGGGACGGGGTTCATCCACTAATAGTAGTTCAGCGATGTTTTTTGTTCCTCGAAGTACTCCTTCACAACCATGGAATAAAGAAATGCACAATGAAGCAAGAATAGTTGCGGCAAACTTTTGATACTACAACAACATTCCTTTCAATGGAAAAAAGTCCATATTGGGAGAATTTGGTCACTGCATTGATTGTTGTTAGGAAGGGGTTCAAGGCTCCTACTCCCCATGATTTGAGTGGCCCATTGTTGGAGGATTCCGTCGCACATACCAAAACTCTTGTAGAAGAGCAAAAAAATGTGTGGATAAAAAAGGATGCACCATTTTGTCTGATGGGTGGACAGATGGGAAAAACCGCACATTGATTAACTTCCTAGTGGCATCAAGTGGGCAGTTGGTCTTCCTGAAATCAATTGATGCCTCCCACCAAGTGAAAACTGCAATCACTTTGTGTGATATGTTAGATGAGGTGGTGAAAGAGGTGGGTGTGGAGAATGTTGTCCAAGTTGTGACTAACAATGCGGCGGCATATGTAGCAATAGGGAGACTTCTTGAGGAGAGGCACCCTACACTTTTTTGGACCCCTTGTGCAGCCCATTGTTTGGATCTCTTATTGGAGGACATAGGAAAACTCTCATGGGTGAAAAATGTGGTTGAGGACGCAAGAAATATTACAAAATTCATCTACAATCACACTTGGGTGCTAAACTTGATGAGAGAGCACACCAATGGAAAGGAGCTTGTGCGATCAGGGGTCACACGATTTGCCACAAACTTCATTACATTGCAGAGCATTGCAACCTCATTAACATCCCTTAAGCAGATGTTTGTGAGCACGCGATGGTTGGAGTCTCCCTATACATTGCAGAGCATTGCAACCTCATTAACATCCCTTAAGCAGATGTTTGTGAGCACGCGATGGTTGGAGTCTCCCTATGCTAAGAAGACCAAAGGGGAAAGGGTCGTGAAGACCGTTTTTGATGATATGTTTGCAAAGCAAATGGAAGAAATCATGAAGGTAATCTAAACTTGAATATTTGTTTATTTATCATTTGTTATATAATTTTTTATTAATTTTGATTTTAAATATATATGTTATTTTGTTTTAGGTGTCAGAGCCTTTGGTTCGAGTTCTACGGATGGTGGATGGGGAGAAAAACCCAATAGGTTATTTGTAGATGAGGCTATGGATGTGGCCAGGAGGCCATAAATAAAGATTATGGGCACAATCAATGAAAATATGAACCCATTTGGCGCATAATTGATCGGAGATGGAACAAGACACTTCATCGACATATACATGCAACGGCATACTACCTAAACCCGAAGTTTTTCTATTCCCCATCATTTAAGGTGATGAGGAGGTTATGGATGGCCTTAATACATGCATAGAGAGGATGGTATCTGACAAAGATATTAGAGATGCAATTGTTGATGAGCTGCAGATTTACAAGACTGCAGAGGGGAGGCTCTTTTCTTCGGCTCTATGTGTGAAAAGAAGAAACACTTCTCACCAGTAAAAACAAATTGAGTCATTTGTATTTAGTCTCATTACATGTAGAACTAGAAACTATAAGTCTAGAATTCTTTTATTTATTCAAGCTTAGTTAACTTACAAAATTATAAATGTTTTATTTACAGATTTGTGGTGGGAAGATTATGGTGCAAAAGCACCAAATCTTCAAAAGCTAACCATCCACATTTTGTGTCGACCATGCAAAGGCTTCCGGATGTGAACGTAATGGTGGAGCATGTTTGAAGTTGTTCACCCAAATAAGCGCAACAGTTGACAACACAACGCCTCAATGACCTTGTCTCGAGCGACACAATCTTCGTCTTCATGTGAGACAAGTGGAGGGGGCACGAGTTATGATGCAATCGACTTGGCGACATTGATCCATATGATGACCGGATAAGGTGCTTGAGCTTGATGATGCGGAGCCTATGTTTACTACAGAGGAGATAAAGCAACTTTGGAGAGGGAGACTGAAGAAGCAATACCATCAGGGACATTAGAAGTTGGTGATGATCCAGATGATATGTTTGCAGATGACAATGTTGGTGTTGCAAAGGAGGAATATTTACCTTCCACTTCCACGAGGCACCGCCAAAGTGCAACAACTTATTTTAGGCGTGCATAATGAAATAGAATATTATTGATATTTGATAGTGATACTTCAAAAGTCACATGTGACATGACTCTATGAGCATTTTTGTTTGCAAACTTTGTACTCTCTTTTTTGGTCAAAACTTAATTGAAAATATGCATATGGGCCTATGGCATTCTATAGAGTCACTTCTCGCATCATTTAACATTGTTTTTACATTTAATTTAAGTATATTTTATGAATTTAAATGTTTTTAAAAGTAGCGATAAAGTTGCCGATTCCCGATTTTCGATTCAAAATTTGGCCTGCCGATTAATCCCAATTTACGATTTTTTGAACTATGGAATGGACAGACCTTAAAGCTTTATATAAGCTTCCTCAATCTCAGTTCAGAATGTATACAATGCTCAAAATGCTTTCACAGCCCCCTCTACTGGACTAATTATGGAGGATGAGAATTGACTTTTGGGATACTTGTGAGGTGGCTCAAAGGGCCCCCTCTCCAAGATGCTACCTCCAAACAACTCTATGAAAAGATTGCCTTCTCCCCAAACCTTTCCATGGGCCTTAACAATAAGTGGAATGTTTGTGAGCCCATTAGTAGATGGACTCATAGATTTAATGTTTTGTGGTCTTCTTGTATTCATCACGTAAATCTTGCTTTAGATGGCTTCTAATTCATAATAAGCTTGGTTGGCTTCTAATATTTTATAGGTTGCTGAGACTATAAACTTGTTGTTTTCTTTAAATTTTTATATATATTTATATTTTTTTACTTTTTAAAAATATATTATGCGAATGTACAAACTAACGCACTGCACTGCACTGAGATTTTTAAAATTTACCGTTTCAAGCATACAGTACCATACCCAAGTGCCCTGTCTTGAAAAAGTCTAGTCTAGAACAATTAGATATATTCTTTAGTGTGTGCTTCTCTTGTTAATGAATCTCAATGTGTAATGTCCCCAATTAGCAGCGGTTGGCCTAACGGCCCTATTTTGGTCTTAGCCCTAGTCATTCCCAAGGACTAACGACTTTGAGGTTATCGGGGATGGTTGTTCGATTTCCTACTATGTTTTTGTTATATTTTGGGCGCTGAGAGGGTCTAATGGGCCCTTTGTGTTCTATTTTGTCGTTGGGATCACTTAAGTGGACACTTTTGGCATTTAATGTTATGTTTCTTCGTCACCACTTAAAGTACCTTTTGGCGACTTGAGGGGATATGTATTGCATTAAATGTTATATTTCTTCATTGGGATCACTTTTTGGGCCAAGGCGCCTAGGAAGGGAAAAAGCAACTTTAAGTTATTTTTAATTGGGCCCTCTTTATGAGAAAGTGCGCCTTGGGGGTTTTAGGGTTTCTTTGACATGGAAAAGGTTATAAAAGGAGAAGAGGGGTGAAAGGATATTCATTCATGCATACACTTATATTTCTTTTCTATGTGCAACTGCTGTTTGCAACTTTTAGCTTGTGGAGTAAGATCCCACGGGAACCCTAGCTTCGGTGGTGAGAGATCCATCCCTAGCTAGCAGGGCATTCTTCGGTAGTGAGAGATCTACCCTAGCTTGTCATTTGGAGCTGATTTCAGGGCTGTTTTACAGAGGCATTTTCAGGATTTTCAGAATTAGGGTTTGAGGGTTTTTGTGAGTTTTGGTGGAGATTTTCAGCTGGTTTTCGGATCAGACCTACGGCAGCCATAGAGGAAGGGTTTGGCATCATCTACAGAGGGTTTCACAAGGGTTTTGGCCATCTACCAAAGGGGGCGACTTGTTTGGGAGATTGCAGCCCTAATTTCTAGGGTTTCCAGCTGGCCGTTTTCAGATCTGAAGGTTGGAAAGTCATCTTCCATATTTATATATGTTATTTCCCAAGTTTCATCATTTTTGCACTTGTATTCGGAAAGATATTAATTTTAGAAGTTTCCCAACTATTTTAGGCACGCTGTAATTTTCTGGCAGCGTTATATTGACTGAAAAATTCCAAAAATATTTCCCTTGTGTTCTTTATATTATTATCTAGTTCTCTTTAAATTTTCAAGTGTTTTGAACGGATATTTTGAGAGTTATTCATATTTTACTGTTCGCTGCCCTAGCTGTAATTTTCTGCATAAAAATCAGATTTAGTATTTGCTGCAAATTTCTGTATTTTGTCAATTTTGTTGTAAGATCCCAACAAGGGATATTTCAGTGGTATCAGAGCGGTTGTTCCTCCAGACTGTTAGGGTTGAAAGATGGGAGACAGAGACAGAGACAATGAAGAGATGGGAGTAGATCTGATGAGACAACTGTTCACCAACATGGTGAAACAACAGGAGACTACCAACCTCTATTTGAGCCAGCTTACTGAGAGGTTAGGCATAGGGTAGGATCGAGACTCATGCGGAGAAAGGAGAAGCCAAAGAATATGGGTCAAAGCATGGTAATAGAGGTGAGAGTGGACATTCGGGACAAGGGTCCCCTCATGCATCTACCAAACCCTCGGGACTCCACGAGCCTTCCTTCTTGAAGGATCCGAAGTTTCGCAGACACGACAGCCGCATATCAGTGGATGAAGAATCTTGTTGGGAGAAGTACCGGACATTGAGTGAGGGTTTCCGGACAACATGCCATTTCGTGAGTATCAGCAAAATGAAGATCGGTAAAGAGCCCAGAAAGATTACCACTGCATGTGTACTCGAGTTTCGTGAGGAGTTAGATTGGGACAAATCTCTATTCCACACTTCGATGGCTCTAAGAAGTGTACCACGCAGTCTTGGATTCAGAAGTTGAAGACTTACTTCGACTTGAATCCCATGCGTGAAAAGGATGCAATTAAGTTTGCTATCCTACACCTCGAGGGAGATGCTCATGACTGGTGGCATCATGGATTGATCACACAGGGGCACATGCATATCACTACTTATGCAGATTTTACACAGAGGTTGATGAGCAGGTTCGACAGGAGGGACCCAGATAGGCACTTCAGGGAGTTGACTCACTTGAGGCAGATAGGTTCTCTAGATCAGTACATTGCAGATTTTCAGAGGTTATCAGTTATGGTATCTGATGTTTCAGAGATGAGGTTGACTTCACTCTTCATGGCAGGGTTGACTGACGCCTTAGCAGGATTTGTGAAGGCATTTGAGCCTTCTTCTTTGCATGAGGCTATTAGGAGATCTCGAGACTTGGAGTTATCCACTCCAAAGTCGAGGGTTCCACCTCGCGTTCAGCAAAGAGAACCTCCATCTGGATCAGACGAACTTCAGCAGAGGGAGCCTCCACCGAGGCAGGAGGTGGCTAAGAAGCCATTCATTTCCCGAGAGGACAGAGATGAGTTGAGGCGAAAGAAACTATGTTTCGATTGCCGCACACCTTGGGTTCCAGGACATGATTGCAGAGGTAGAGGGAAGGCCCAATTCATCGAGGTCTTCAAGGAGAGTGAGGATGACAGAGGTGAGGAGTTGGAGACTCACGAGATGGATGATGGGAATGGAGTTGCGATGGATAGTGCTGATGCGGAGCAGGAGGAGGAGACTTTCCCTCGGGAGATTATAGCCACATTGTCTAGTACTCCGATGTACAAGGCATTTAGGATTAGAGGAGTTATGCAGGGTCAGCGAGTTATGGTACTCATTGATAGTGGGGCTACCCACAACTTTATTGATGCATCATTGGTGGAGAGACAAGGTTTACTGCATTTAAGGACTTTGAGGGCTTCAACATTGTTGTAGCCAATGGGGAGTATATGAGATGCACACGAAGTTCCACAATTGAGCATCACCATGGGTAACTACACAGTTACCGATGATTTCCACATTGTTGGTATGGGAGTGACCCACATAGTGTTGGGAGTGCAGTGGCTTCACTCTCTTGGTGAGTTTCGGACTAACTTCCGCATTTGTGTGGAGCTGAAGTTTAAGTCCGAAGGCAATGGAATGTGATTTTGAGGGGATTATCACAGAGCACCTAGGGTGGTCAGTAAATGAGGGGATGGAGAGGACTTTCCGGCATAATGAGGGGTTTTATTATCATGGATCGATCGATGTGGAGTATGATGGATGTGGGTGTGACCAATAGTGTTGCACATAAGGCGCTAGAGAGAGATCGGGATTACAGTTTTAGATCATCCGAGTTTATCATTATGTCAAGTTGTCCGAGGTTTCGTGAGACGAGATCTCATTTGCTTGTTGAGTACTCCAAGAACCGACACACTTGTGAGATTCTGGATGGTCACATACAGATGACAACTACAGATTGGAGGATGAGATGATCTTCTATCAGGACAGATTGTACCTCGTGTCGGATTCATGGTTGAGGATGGAGATACTGCGACATGTGCATTATTCTTCCATGTCTGGACACTTGAGCTTTGATGAGACCTTCAACTTCATATGGGAAAGGGTCAGATGGCATGGGTTGAGGGAGGATATCCTCAACTTTGTGCAAGGATGTGTAGTTTGTCATGGTGACAAATCAGAGTATGCATGTTCCTTATTTCTAGAGTTGATAGGGGATAACACTCCTATATGTTTTACTGCTTATGAGGATGACGAGCATGTGCTAGCTAGCCAAGGGACGGAGTCGACAGGAGATGTAGTGGGTGATCACATGATGACAGCCATGACAAGCGGCGAAGGATCGGATAGATTGACAGTTTCAATATGGGTACCAGTAGAGAGTCGATGTGGGCATTATTCTACTTCAGGGACAGCATTGTTGTCTACACTGCATGGAGAGCATGATGACTATATGTGGTGTTTTGGTCACTTAGGATCACACCGATCTTTGGTTGACTGCAGGCTGAGATGGAGGCACTTACTTTGTGGTATTCAGTTTCTACAGCACAGGAGGATAATGCTTGGGGTCAAGCATTTTTCGGGAGGGGAGGATTGTAATGTCCCCAATTCCGAGCAGTTGGCCTAACGGCCCTATTTTGGTCTTAGCCCTGGTCATTCCCAAGGGACTAACGACTTTGGAGGTTATTGGGGATGGTTGTCTGGTTTCCTACTAGGGTTTTGTTATATTTTGGGCGTTGGGAGGGTCTAATGGGCCCTTTGTGTTCTATTTTGTCGTTGGGATCACTTAAGTGGACACTTTTGGCATTTAATGTTATGTTTCTTCGTTGGGGCCACTTAAAGTACCTTTTTGGCGACTTGAGGGATATGTATTGCATTTAATGTTATATTTCTTTGTTGGGGTCACTTTTTGGGCCAAGGCGCCTAGAAGGAAAAAGTAACTTTAAGTTATTTTTAATTGGGCCCTCTCTATGAGAAAGTGCGACTTGGGGGTTTTAGGGTTTCCTTGACATGGAAAAGGTTATAAAAGGAGAAGAGGGGTGAAAGGATATTCATGCATGCATACACTTATATTTCTTTTCATGTGCAACTGTTGTTTGCAACTTTTAGCTTGTGGAGTAAGATCCCACGGGAACCCTAGCTTTGGTGGTGAGAGATCCATCCCTAGCTAGCAGGGCATTCTTCGGTAGTGAGAGATCTACCCTAGCTTGTCATTTGGAGCTGATTTCAAGGCTGTTTTATAGAGGCATTTTCAAGATTTTCAGAATTAGGGTTTGAGGGTTTTTGTGAGTTTTGGTGAAGATTTTCAGCTGGTTTTCGGATCAGACCTACGGCAGCCATAGAGGAAGGGTTTGGCATCATCTACAGAGGGTTTCACAAGGGTTTTGGCCATCTACCAAAGGGGGTGACTTGTTTGGGAGATTGCAGCCCTAATTTCTAGGGTTTCTAGTTGGCCGTTTTCAGATCTGAAGGTTGGAAAGTCATCTTCCATATTTATATATGTTATTTCCCAAGTTTCATCATTTTTGCACTTGTATTCGGAAAGATATTAATTTTAGAAGTTTCCCAGCTATTTTAGGCACGCTGTAATTTTCTGGCAGCGTTATATGACTGAAAAACTCCAAAAATATTTCCTTTGTGTTTCTTTATATTATTATCTAGTTCTCTTTAAATTTTCAAGTGTTTTGAACAGATATTTTGAGAGTTATTCACATTTTACTGTTCGCTGCCCTAGCTGTAATTTTCTGCAAAAATCAGATTTAGTATTTGCTGCAAATTTCTGTATTTTGTCAATTTTGTTGTTTCCCAACAAGGGATATTTCAATCTCATGTGCCGCGCTCACAAACCATTACATTTGGGTTGCCTGCTAATCTTACTTTATCAACGGAATTTGCCATGACCTGTATAAGAACAAAGATTAAATATTAATTGATTTTTAAGCATCAAAACTTGAAAATTTAAATTTCTTGAGTATGTGTGCATCAAATTCTGCAGTAGTACATAGTGCTTTTATGTTCATATGGTTGAATATTGCTAATGAATCTTATCCATTCAGCTCAATTTCATCTCATATCTTGGCAATCGTTTTTATTGAATTGAAGTTCAAGCAACTAAAAGGCCTCAGTACTCTTTCTGATTTTTGATGCTTGTACGTATTGAAGAGCTCCTTATTAATATTTGTTTTCACTGCATTCCATCTGCATCTATACCTCTCAGATATGTGTAGCATTGAGCACGTATATTCAGGGATTTCCCTGCCCTTCCCATATCTTTGCCAACCATGATTATAAAATGAAGTAAAATTGTTCAACCCCTTCCCTCCCATTGGGTACTCAATATTTTGGAACAAAGGCTAGAATGTCTGTCACATCCAACTGACGAGAGATTAGACACCAAAGGAGACAAGTAGACAGATCTATCAAGATGATGCTGCTCACTAGAAGACAAAAATCATCTATTGTAAGAAAAACTGAGCTAAGAAGTCGTTCAGGATTTACTGAGACAATAGTGTTAAAATACTCCACAAAACACACATGAGAACAAAGTTGACAAAAGCTAAAGAACAAAAACAATAGTCAGTAAACAGTACTGTGGAATGGAAGGTTGCATTTCAAGGTTGACCTATCATAGGAAAATAGGAAAGGATTGACCTCAAGATTTGTCAACAAATAAGACAGTGATCTGAAGGAGCCATGGGATAGGACTGGTATGTGAAGGACAACACCTGATTGTCCTAAGATCCTGACACAAATACATGATTTTGGCTGTTGCAAGACCTATGATTGTGGGAACAGTCAGACACTCCAAAGCATGGAACAAGTTAGCTCATAATCACCGAGTTCAAGGAACAATCTAATACTTGGCAAAGAAATATCTAAATTAAAAAATAATGTCAGTGAAACAAAACCCCAGCAATAAGTAGATATGGATGGAAATCATAAACAACAGGAAGAAAATATTTTCAGTATCTAGTAGATTTTTCTAGAAGGAACAATATGTTAAAGGCGGAGAGCTTTTTCCAACAAAAGTAGTGGCATTATATAGTTCGAGGACAATAAGGGAAGGTAAATCATAAAATGCGGTCTAAATTGAAGAATTGGTGTCCTACAAGTATCCCTCTATAAAGAGGAAGATAATCTAGTACAGTTGGATAAGAAAATAATGCCTTGGTAAAGACATTCACAAGGCAAGGATATGGATGTCGGACCCTATGGCAGGAAATCTCCCTCTTGTTGGTACAACCCTTTACCGACTGTTGATTAGAAAGACATTTATTTGATTAAATATACCATATTTGAACATATTTTAATCAGTTTTGATTTATATTATCTGATTTATGATGTGATGCTGATTATCTTGATTTAATGTATTTTCATTATCAGATTGATTTAATGTAGGAATTGATTAAGCATTATTTATACCTGTTTAGTAGATTGGTTGAATGCAAATGTTATCGGCATTTACTGTGGGTTTCTAATCTTGATCAATTATCTTTGTTATTGCTGTTTACCATACTTTCTAACTTGTATTAACTACCTTGTGCTTGTCTGGGCTGGATGCCAGACAATTATCCCCTCGCTATGACAAGTCCCAGTCAATGACAGATATGAAACAAGCATTTAATACTATTAAATTAGTTTGTGACTGCAGTTTTTGGCATGATTGTCTTTGTCATGTATTTTCTTCTTGTGCAGGATGCGGTTACCTGTTATGCATATGTTATTGACCTGATTGTTATCAATTGTTTTCTTGACTTTGATCATGGATGTGTAATAGTTCAGCGGTTTTCTTAAAGTCATCCTTCGATTGTCTTTCAACCTGCTTTATGGCAATTTGTGTCTATCGACAAAGTGCTTGTCAGGTTCGTCTTATCTCTGCATTCTTTTATCATAGACATATCTGTTGGATATTCTATTTAGTACTCCATAAGTATAAGCTAAATAATAGTATGTGTGGATTAATATACTTGTGTGAGAGAATAATAAGTGAGTTGTACGTAACAATACTCCTTAGATAGAGATTAGGAGAAATTTTAGGGATTATGAGGTTATTGTTGATCAGTTTTGACTCCATACTTGTAGGAGATCAAATGGCTATTTATATGCTAAGTAGCCGAAACGGCACCCCTAGACCCCCTGGAGCGGGTACGGCACGTTTCGGGAGCGGGAGCGGCTTGGGAGCGGCCAGGCAGGTCCGGATACGGCTGGATACTTCTGCAGCCGTACCCAGCCGTTTCCTGGCCCAAAACTGTATTTTTTATTTTTTTAGTTCTTTTTTAATTCTGGTTTAAATTTAATATATCATTACAGCAGAAATTACAGTTTTCACAGCACCATTATTCTACAGAAGGTATAGTTTAAATTTAATATATCATTACAGCAGAAATTACAGTTTTCACAGCACCATTATTCTACAGAAGGCATATTTTAAATTTAATATATCATTACAGCAGAAATTACAGTTTTCGCAACACCATTATTCTACATAAGGTACCAAGTACAAGCCATCATAAACATGGATAAAAATAGCATGTATGAGATAAATCATAAATGTAATAAACACCTCAACTAGATATGATAGGGACAATTGAAATTATGAATGTATGAGTAGTTTGTTGTGGCTATTTAGCTTGTTTTGTTTTTCATATGCATAACATGTGGTTAATTCTTATTTAGAAGGCTGAAATTTATATATTTTTTAATTTTTATATAGTTTTTGTACTGCCGTATCCTACGCCGTATCCGGGGTCAAAAAAAAATTTGCCGTTTCCGCGTATCGGATACTCCGCTCCCGCTCCCGTATTTTAAACGTTTTGGCAACTTAGTTTGGGGCAGAGCCATTGTAGTTCTTGGTTGCCCCTTTGTATGAGGGATATTATTCTTGTGAAGCGTTATTTTATGTTATATTCAAAGTAAGGTTTTGCTATGATTGCTACTTGATTGCTATTCGGTTTGTTTAGTATCTCCAGTCACCTTGCTCTGGACATTCACAAAGCATAGTTCATTCAGTATTTGTACACCTCTCACATAAAATCCAAGCCTGTTCATTCGCATGCATGGAACTCACATTTACAGATCCTTATTTGCACTTTTAATCTGAATTGTATCAATCTTCTACTCAGCTACGTTTTTCACCAGATTCATATCTATTCGTGATCAACCAGCAACCTGAAATCTTCAATGCTAGCAGGCATCTATCCAGGAATTAAATCCACTGCTATGTGTTCCACTTCCATTGGTCTTGCTTGAAGAAGTCGCCCATGCTCCAATTTTCCCATGTTCTCATGCAAACCTCATTTGGTCAAAGTGCTATTTGAATATCTGTTTTTACATTCAAATTCATACATTGCCGCTGACTTTAAGACTGCACGAATGATATCCTCGCAGCCTGATGTTTGTTCATTCTGGTATTAGCACTTTGGAATAGTGTCCACCACAACACCACCCACACCTGCACAAACCTTGCGTGCATCTAACCGTCTTAAGCCTGCTTCTTCAACGGAATTAAGTATGGAGTATAGAAGTGTGGGGTGGTGTTTAACCTACTGATTGTAATTTTGAAAAGCATGATAATATCTTTTAAAAATGTGGCATACAAAGAAATTTTTATCACTTGATCTGCTAGAAGGTGTTCCTAGACCTAGCTCCGAGTGGAGTGGCCTGGATAAGTTGTGTATCGTGAAACAATAAGAAAACCATCAAGCAAGATCTTGTAGTGAGCCACCTCTATGAAGAGTGGTGTGGCTCATGGTTATACATTCCATGAGTATCAAAATTAGATATTTAGGTCACTTTGTTTTTAGTGATTAAACTCATAGGTTTTGGTTGTGTTTAAACTCATAGGTTTTGGTTGTGTTTAAAAGTATATAGGGTCTGTTTGGTCGTTTAAAAATATTTAGTAAGTAGTTTATAGTCAATAAAGTCTATGGTTTTATCCATTATAGCGTGTTAATTTTTTTGTATGAATTATGTCTTAAAATTTATTTTGTGAGTTTGTAAGGTGTTAGATATCAATGAGATGTGTCGGTACGTCTGTGGTCATAATTGATTTGATCAAAATATAAAATTTGAGAAACATAGTATTGTACTTAGTTACTGTCATCAGTCCAATTAAAGTTGTATGTCGATGTGCAATTCAAGTAGTCAAAGTCAAATATATCTCTCTTGTACAGACACATTATCAGGCAAACCAGTCATCCTTGTGTCAAATGTGTCAACTTTTGAGGGGGTTTTTGTCGTCAAAAACAACATGCAGCTGAGCTTCATGATCCATCTTGTTGAGTGAACAAGATTCCATTGGAGGATGGAGGCAGCATAGGCATGAGGCCAAACAACATCCTTGAGTTTGCTGCTAACTCGGAGGCTGCGCACTGCATTAGCAGCAAACCAATTGCACCAAATTGACTAATGTTGAGGATGGTTTCCAGTGGCAGGGGTGATTGTCTGTGCTATTAATGATATAGTGGGAACTTGCTTGATGTGGATAGGTCAATGAGGCGGCACTCATCTTTGCACAACACTGCTCCTAAGGTGCCCCAGCACATTAGCTCTTGCAACAATCATGTACAATGGCTGCAAAGGAAGATAATGAGGACCCAGTCCTAAATTTTGGTTTTTTTTTCAGTTTACTTTGTGCAGTGTGATATGTATGTAATCCCCTGCTGTGAACGTAAAGTGGAGGAGGTCCATATAACAGGTACCACAGCAGAATGGATTCTTCATCAGAGTTGTAGTGAGGCCATTCCCACTACTTTTGTTGGTTCAGTTGATGTGTTCCCATGGATTGGTTGATGGGTGACATTGTATGGTTGATGTATTCCCGGCAATCAGATGATAAGGTTGATGTCTTCCTATGGATTGGTTAACGGGTCCCAATCTATGGTTGATGCGTTCCCATGTGTGTTAAAAACGTGGTTGTTTCAGTCCTTGAGTGGTGTCTTCTTCCCATATTCATACTAAGGGGGGAAATGTTGGATATTCTATTTAGTACTCCATAGCTACGTTGCCAGGATACGGATACGAGTATCGGTTTGGATACGGATAAGATATGCGGATACATCAATTTTAAAAACCCTTGGATACGATACGTTTTGGATACATCCGTACATATATATTAAAATACACACACACACACACACACACATATATATTAAATTTTTTTATGTACATCTACTCATTTTACTCATTTTTTAGTCCATAAAAAACTGAAATAATAATACAAAACTTGAATCAATGTTCAAAACATTCAATATACTTAAGACTTTGCATTTTTATTGATCATATGGCTGCCATACATATGATATACGAATATCATGTTAACATGAAATGATGAATATACTGCTGGATACGTTAAAAAAAACGAAATAGAACTTTAAAAAAAGTATATACTGCTGGATACGTTCTGATACGTGGGGTACATCAAGATATGTCACGGATATGTCATGCATATCCGTGACATATCTTGATGTACCCCGTGCCACGTATCGAACGTATCCATAATGTATCCGTATCCGATACGTTTCCAAGGGGATTCGGGGGGTTGGCGTATCCATGCAACGTAGCTCCATAGGTATAAACTAAATAATAGTATGTGTGGGTTAATGTATTTGTGTGAGAGAATAATAATTGAGTTGTACATAAGTAACAACTACCTAAGATAGAGACTAGGAGTGATTTTAGGGATTATCAAGATATTGTTGATTAACCTTGACTCCATATTTGTAGGATATCAAATGGCTATTGATCTGTAAACATCTATTTTGAAAAGTATCAATTGAATGAATTATTGTTGAGTAAGCAAAGTCTAACCAATCTCTCACTACCTAGAGGCATTTTGTAAACATTATCTACATGACTTTGGGGAGTTATTATTTTTAGGACTGTTACCATATTTTTCCATGCTAGATCGAACAAAGGTATTTTTGGTGAAATTGGCTATTTTGGCGGAAAAATCTATTTTTAGCGTTTTGCTATTTTTAGCACTCACCAAAAATAAAGTGTTCTAGATGGAAATTGGGTGAATTGGAAAAACACTATTTTAAGCATATGCTAAAAATAGCAAGTGCCCGAATTAGAGTGTTGCATGCACATGAAAATAGCGCCAAGGTTTGCATGAGAAGATGCTAATTTTAACAACGGATAAGTTTGCTTCATCCATGCTAAATTAAGAGATAAAGTTGTTCTATTATTAAATCAATAGAAGCAGCTGAAAATAGAAAATCAGGAGCAGCAGTTAGAAATAAATCTGTGGCCCACAATGAGCATGAGAAATTGCGCCAAAGGCTGAGGGTTTCAAGGTAAATTTAATAAATTTATGGCATGCTGTGTTTATCTAGAAAGGTTGCGCCATTTCCAGCAGTCAAAAGGGGTATTTTTAATTGTTTATCAGGCAGTTGCATGCCTTTCTTCCTAGCAGCAGACCCACAAAAGTCTACGTAGCATGAAAAGGTAAAAGCAGCCTTAGTAAAAGGCAGAAAAAGACAAAAGGGTAAGGCACTAAAAGACAAAAGGAAAAAGCATAAGGGACAAAAGGTAAAAGTAAAGGCAGCAGGTCCTCCCACGTAGCAGTCAAAAGGGGATCTTTACCTATTTTCCATCAGCAGTTGCATGCTAACCAAGACACAACAGGGTCTGATTTAAATCGCAGCAGCTGAAGGAATTCATTTTCATGTTTTTAAAAACATTATACATGCTCTAAAGTGGCGCAGCAGGGGTAAAGAATAATGTATTTTATTATTCTAATGCATTGCATGCTTCCAAAGGGTCAAGGAAGATGAATAAAATAATATATTTATTTTTGCATGCAGCAGAGGTCTGAAACAGAGGGCAGCAGCCTTTAAAGGCTTTATTCTTGTAAAGAAAAATACAGACACACTCTTCCAGTTGTTTTGCTCTAGCAATCCTAGCTTGTACTTGCATCTCTGAATAGAAAAGCTTTATTTTTGCCTTCCCATATCATTGGTTTTCTAAGTATTCATCGTGTTTATTAGGGTATTGTATTGCTTTGTTGTGGAATTTCTTCCCTATACTGTTGTCTCTTACCTAAACCTTTGAATTAATTTTGCAAATTAGCCTAGAGTTGTGCATGTGTGTGGATCTTTATATTTTCTGTATGCAGTAGTACGTGTGTGTGTCAAATCATTGGTGTATCACCTCAATTTACATCTTCCGTATTCCTTCTCCCTTGTCAATTTTCAGTTTTTCAGGTGATTCACAGGGGAACCAGCCCACTCTGGAGGTTCACCTCAGTTATAGGTTCCCACAACCTCGAGGTGTTCCAATTTTGTCAACAAAAGAGAGTCTACTCATCATTCTCTAAGCAGGTGCACTTCGGTGACAACAAGGATTCCTTCTCCCTTTTCCTTGTCAATTTTCAGTTTTTCAAGTGATTCACAGGGGAACCAGCCCACTCTGGAGGTTCACCTCAGTTATAGGTTCCCACAACCTTGAGGTGTTCCAATTTTGTCAACAAAAGAGAGAGTGCTCATCATTCTCTAAGCAGGGTGCACTTACGGGCGACAACAAGGACTCTCTCTCTCACTCTCTCTCTCTCTCTCTCTCTCTCTCTCTCTCTCTCTCTCTCTGACACGCGCGCAGCATTTGTGGCACTTTGAGTTCACTCGTCTTGCTGTAATTTGAGTATTTTAGGCGTTTTCAGCCCTTTTGGCTGCATTCGCAGTTGGCATTTGTTAAGGGACTTGATATGCTTCAGTTATTTTGCTTTTGGGGCATCCAAATCTGATCCAGATTGCTTATTTATAGATTTAGAATATGGGCACTAAGTGAAAGATCTTTGAAAGGTGTTTTAGAAGGGAGATCTTGGGTGCAAAAAGGCGTTGATTGTTTTGACAACAGATATCATTCTTTTAAGGGTCTTTATGAGCAGTTCACATTTGAATCTTCTAGGAGCCATTTTCTCATATGGTCTCAGTTGCAAGCTTGAATTGAGGAAATCAAAGGCCCATTTTTAGTCTCAGGTTGAGTTTGAAAAGGTGTTCACAGTCTCCAATTGTGTTCCAGTCTCGAGGCATAAAAGACAAACTAGGTAGCCAAGATCGTGCCTGCAGGGGCATGGGTACGGTGCAGTATGGTACGTGCCGGTCGTGGTGCAGTGCAGTATGCCTTGGGTATGGCGAGTCGTCCAAGCGGTGCCGAGTACGTCTAGGTACTTCTCGGAAGTACCCGGATGTACCCGGCACTGCTGGATTGACGCACTTCCTGCCATACCCAAGGCGTACCTAGCCATACCCAAGTCGTACCCACCAGTAAAAACAACATTTTTTAATTTTTTTTTGTTTTTTATTTTTAACTTTTTTGTAAAAAAAAAAAAACTATTTTTGGGGTCAATAAAGGTCAATAGATGTGATTACGTAAATGATTCAACTATGGTAAAACTTCACAGAAGTACCTAAAACAATGGCTGAAACTGCAACAGTTGAGATGCGTTTGGGTAATGTAGGATCAAAAACACAGTGGCAGCATCTCCACTAGCAAGTAAGACTAATGCAGGAATAATAAGAGAAACCCCAAAGGAATCTGAACTGCCAGATTTGAAGGGAGCTGGTAATAGCCAGAATTCCAGTCCAGTTATGTGATTTGTTATTATTTATGTTAATAATTGGACATTGTAACATTTGGAGTTTGAACAATGTACTTGTTCGAAGTTCAATCAATGAATATCATGACAAAATGCATTGAATTATTAATACATAATTCGGCTATTTCACTTAATTATTAATTTGTTTACTCTATTCATGTATAAGGCTGAATTTTTGCTTATTTGGCTATATTTTTAATATTTTATATGTATATTGTACTGCCGTACCCAAGTGCTGTACCCGGGCCCCCAAAAAATTTGCCGTACCAGCATACCGGATCCCCGTACCGTACCCGCACCGTACCCCCGTACCAGCTACCTAGAAGACAAAAGAGGATAGAGAAGGAATTTTGAGCTTTAATTCCATGAAACTCCCACCTGTTTGTGGTTGCAATTCTTAAATGCCATAGTTGATGTCCATCTACTCAATCTTTGTGAAGGATCCTTGCAACATGGCCAAGGGGCAATGTGTCTCCCTTCTTCAATCAAGCGTTGGGCTCCAAAACAGGGCTTCATTGAGCCCAGTGTAATCTGTCTTACGCATTAATGAGGAGAATCCAAAAGACAGTTGGGAACCACTGGTGATTTGAATTTGAATTTGTTAGCTGTTTGTAGGCTTTGGTGAGGGGTGTCCCACCACAGTTCTACTATAAATATTGTGTGAGGCCTCTTGTATCATTTGATGAGACTTGATTTTGCAAAGCCAAGCAAGGAGCTTCACTGTATTCACTATGTTCACTTGTGAAACTCTATATTTTCTCTTCTCCTCCATTTTCAGACAACTGTCATATTCTGGTTTTGACTGAAGAGTAAAGCACTGTAAGCTTTTTTTTTTCAATTAATGAATGCAGATTGAGCATACACTAGTTTGTGTAGTTTAAGAAAGCATCTTATCTCAATTCATGCATGATTCATTAGATGTGCATAAGCAATCTATGTAGCTTTGTATGAATTTGATGTTATTGTGTGATCTTGAGCTAAGTTCATTAAATTTAGTGGATTTGGTTGAATTGGACAAACATCATTTCAATCATTCTTTTAGTTTTATAAATTGTAAAGTATGAACTTTTGTTGTTTTCACAATTTAATTTCATGCATGCAAGAATAATATCCACTTTCCCTCAGACTCTTGCCCAAGGTTTGTGAGGATTTGAGTTGTGCTAGGTTCTTTAAGCCTTGGTTTCCCTCAAAATAGGTTGATTGTGTTTGCTCTGAATCATTCCAAGATAGGACAAAAGTCTGATTCTCTTTTTGCCCTACCCTTCCCTCTCTTTTATCTTTTTTTTGATGATGCAAACTCACCTTGTGAATAATTAGTGTGAATACCCATCTTATATAGTCTTCCACCTAGATTAGAACCATTGTAAATATTCAGTTTGTGCCCCAAGTCAGATCAAATAAACCCCAAGGTTAGAAGAGATTCTTGTTGGTTATCCAGTTTGGATGATTAACCCCTCTGCAGGTTATAGAGGCCGCATAGTTCTCCTTGAGTTATATGTCCTGAGTATTTCGTACCTTGAATCCTATTTCCAGTAGAGATTCTAAAACGAGTGAGATTAATTTCTTGTCTCTTGTTGGATCCTGTGTAAGAAACTTGCATCAACATCTACATGGTGTTTCCTGAAGATTTTGGGTACTTGAACGTGATCATTTGAGTTGCAGATTGATTGAGTCTCTATACGGACTTAAGCAAGCTGCACGAGCCTGATATGTTCTCTATGATCAGCATCTCCAAAATTTTGATTCAAAACCATAGAAGTCAGGCTGATGTTATTAATTAATGATGGATCATCATCAATCAATGAATCACTCTACAAAGAATTGGTGGACAGCCATATATCTTATGTCCGCACAACCGAATCTTTGTTTTGTTGTTACCTATCCTTTTCAGTTTCTATCTACATCAAAACTTCTACACTAGACAGCGGCAAAATGTCAGAGGACTGCGGATTTCAGATTAATATCTAAAGAGCAGCCTGTAAATGTAATGACTAAACATTTTGGTCCCACTTTGTAAAATTTCAGGACAAACTTGGAGTAGTCTCTGGTTTAGTCATTAAGAGAGGGTGTTAAAATTAATAACTATTAGCTAGTGTTAACTAATAATTGGTTATAAACTACCTCCAACTGATGTAACCACTTACATCATAATAATTAGGACTGACACACGAATCGCAAAGTGTTTCATGTGCCTTCTAGTTTCTCTTCACCTTTTAACATGTCCCGCTAACATCACAATGAACTTGGAACACTTTGTTGAAATTTGGCGATGCTAACAAAGGTTGTTTGGTGACCTTCTTATTTAACAACTTATAACTCTTATCCATTACAATTGTCCTTTGAATTCCTCCTATCACCTCTCATTGTTTAAGTGATGGGTGCAAGTATCAGTATCACACTAAAGTGTCTAATGAACTTCTAGTAAAGGCTAGCTTATCCATGAAAACTTATAGCTTCAAACATACTTTTGGGTGCTGGCCACTCCAAAATGACTCTAACCTTTTCCAGATCCATCCTAAATTCATCCGAGATCACAAAAGCAAGGGAAACCAACTCAATTTTCATAATCTTGGTTTGGGCCTTGACAAAGATGTATGTCTAGATTAACTTCCAGTCTCTCCAACTTTCACCTACCCAAGCTATTTTGGGGGCCTTGTCACCCCACCCATCCCCCAACATGACTATTTGTATTCATTCCTTAACCATATGGGTTGGAGCTTTACTGATCTAGGTTTACCTTGTTGTGCCTCACCCGTTCATTTTCCGTGCTTCAGTTCCTTTTTTATTTTAATTAGTTTTTATAGTAGAGCCCTTTTACCCTAGCATTCTCTATTGTAATTAGATCTATTCTTGGGTTTCATTGACCTAATTTTGATCATTAGTAAACATAAATATAATTTCTTTCTTTCTTTCTTTCTCCTTCAAATGCATAGAGCTGACAAAAAGAGCCTTTCTTTTGCACCCTTGAAAATCTGCAACTCATCTAGCCTTGTATGTTTAGCGGTATCATCAAACTTCATTGTTTATATGCATGTGTTGAGGTAATTCATAACCTCTTCATCTGCCTTAAAGGATTCCAGAAAGAAATGTCTAGGCTCCAAGTAGTAGACAGCTACATGTATGTGTTAGTGGAGCTTCCTATTCAATTTCCAATTAATTATGCGCAGATCCATATTTTATTTTATTTTTCTTATAATAGTGTTACATGGCCTCCTTGAACTTGTCCATGGCGTCATACAAATAACCCATTGTGATTTTTCAGCCATTAACCAAGCGTAGAACCTTGACCAAAGGTTTCATCAAGTAAAAAAATTAATTTTGAAGATTAAAACTAATAGAAATTTGAACAGCAAATAAAAAGAAAACCAAAGATCTAAAATTTTATAACTTTTATAAACTTACAAAGTAATGGAGTTTATTACTTTGTAAGTTTGTAATTACAAATTACCTTAAGGATCTCGGTTATGCTCTTTGCAAACACATCATCAAAAATCGTCTTTGTGACCCTTTCCCTTCTGCCTTCCTTGAATATGGAGACTCCAACCACCAACTGTTCACAAACATCTTCTTAAGACATGTTAGTGATGACGCACTGTGATCAAGTTTGTGGTGAACCATGTGACTCCCAATCGTGCAAACTCCTACCTTTGGTGTGCTCTCTCATGATGTTAACTACCTAGGGATGATTGTAGCCATATCATACCATTCATTGTTTCTTTAACCACAGTTTCACTTATCCAATTTTTCCAATGTCTTCAAATAGGAGATTGATGCAATGGATGACACAACAGCTCCAACAAATGATACGGTACCTCTCCTCACGAATGATGCAAGGCAAGAGCATCCCCACACCTCCAAGCTACCATGTACTTAAGTTTGAATTAAACATCTTTTAGAGGAGGTAGGCATTGTTAAGAACATATTCACTATTAAAATGAAATAATTTACTAGTTGCAAACCTTAATTTGTGATTTTCTAAACAATTATGGCTCTGTAAACCTTACAGTTCATTTTGGAGTTGTGCAAGCCTACAAATCTTCACAAAACTAGACTTGCTTCGCAATCCCAATTTCCCTTCACAAAGCCTATTTTTCTACCTTCACGAATTTTTAACACCATTTAGGTTGTGATAGTCCAGCAAGCCAAATTCTTTAGTCGTGCAAATTCCATCTACAAGGCATCACGGAGATGCGGAAAGTGATGATTCAACATCAACATAGTCAATACTCATTATCTAAAGGCAAATCTACTAGCCTCGCAGCATTCTAATTCTTTGCACAACAGAAGTGTTATGGAACATGTTCCATTGCACAAGCCGCATCCGTTTCGGATCTCATTGCACAATCCAAATGCGTAGATTGAATCGAGGTAAAGAACAGCGCAATGAAGTTGAGCACTCCAATTCATGGAGGCAATCCTTTGCAAAAGATGTAATCATCGACTTGCCAAAGAAGCATTGCTCCTACAAAATATGTCAAAGGATCTTAGATAGAAATCAAACGCCATGGAACAAGGTTCACAACAGTTGATCGATTATTGTCAAACTATTTTGCTAATGTGTACATAGCCTTCAAGGGCCAATCTGAACTCCTTGACATCAGCAACTTCTTGTACTGCATCTCTACCAATATATGGTGTGCGTAAGAACATGTAGGGAGTTCTACAACAAGGGTTTTGCTAGAAGAGTCTTCTAATAGTGTTTGTGGGTTTCGGTAGTGTTAAAAATGTGGTTTCGGGTGCTAGAATAGTTAGAATAAGAGCATTGTGGCTTGTGGTGGGTAGGGAAAGGGTATAAGTGTGCATAAAAGTGCAATGACAAGAAGGCCAAGCTGGCCAAGTGTGTAGGAAGCCTTCTACGAATTATAGAGAGGAGTGTGAATGTCAATGAATGTAATGGCTCCATCTTGAAGAATGAATGAGTAAAGTGTTGTTTTGAGCTTATTTTGTGTTTGCCATTGTGAGCTACATTTGATCCAACCGTGAGTTGTCATTCGTTTAGTCAACCACAACCCACTTCGCCATCATGTTGCATATGTTGCTACATTGTCAATCAAAACGTGGATGACATTCTACACACCCACTTCCAAGACCACCTCCTCCAACATTTTACACAGGATCTTTGAATTATTCACTTTGCGGGAGAGGCAATAATGGATACCAAGAACACCAATTGGCCAATAGATGCCACTAGAAATTTTATCTCGTGACTTTTGCCATCCACCCATCAAACAAAATATTTCAACCATTTTGCGCCAACTTCTTATCTGATCTTTTACTATTGCCTCTTTATTTTTCACAACTTCCTCCAACAATAGCCCACTCAAATCATGAGGACTAGGTGCCTTGTGCCCATTTCACAACAATGGTCAATGCATTTACCAATGACTCCCAATGTAGGCTTCTCACCACCTAAAATGGCATGTTATTATAATACCAAAAATTGCAACAACCATCCTCGCTTCATGGTGCGTTTCCGGTTCCAAGCAATACCTTCAAGCAAAGGTTGCACACTAATAGTATTGCGATGAACAAAGAAACCCCGAGAATGCAAACGTTTTGAACTCTCTTGAGTTAAGGACCCCGAATCAAATGACCAAAAATATTCTACTAGTTCAATATCTGAATCAAAAGGGAATTCATGATAAATGTAACTACTTCAGTTGTCCTCTTTTTTCTATCCTTTTCTCTTCAAAGCTAGCAAGAAGGGAATTCATTTTTCGAGTGAATTCAAGATCAGCTAGACCGCACAACTTGTCCTATTGGCTAGGGATTCTTGTTAGGTGGTATTTGAAGCAATTTACAGCTCCTCCCGTCTCAAAAGGGCAATAGTTGCATATCTCTCTTCCTTACTCCAAACCCGGGGTGCCATGCTTCCAAGCTCAAGCCTTGGACTTTCTACTTGAGGATGCCATCCTCACAAATCACTGCAAATTTAAAATCCTAGCAAAAATAAACAAATTTTAAATTTCTAGAACTGTAGCAAATCAAGAAAGAAGAGAATGAATAAAAGAAAGTTTTGAAATGCTAGAATCTGAAATGGAATATTAAACTTTAAAAACCTTATAAAAACCAAACAAGCTAAGGACTTGCCTCTCAAATCAAACTCGAACTGTCGAAAAAATCCTTTAAATCTGATGATAATCAATTGAAAGTAGCCTAAAAATGGTAGAATGTCTTTTAGCAATGTTGACATGAGTACGAATGAGACCAAAAAGTAAAAGTAAAAGAAAAATTGTTGTTTTAAGTAGTGGATTAGTTCTACTTGGCAAGTTTCTATGGGGGACTCATGAGTACCCACATGTTTGTCCAAGAATAACATGGTGAGTATTATCCAGAAATCGCATGTCAATTTCTTCGCAAGTAACTCGCCACAAAAAAAATCACACATACTCGCACTTTGTTGACTACTCATCATATTTTTAAACTATGATTTAGGGTTGTCCTTCACTATATCCTCAATGGGAAATAAACCCAACTTCAACCATGAATAAACCCTTAATTAACCCAGGTACTTGAAACATAACTTAAATCATAAGACTAACACTAAGGACTCTAGGACAAAACATCATATATCATAAAGCTAATAATATATTGTTCCTATGATCAAAACATATCCTCCCCCTTAAAGAGCTTTGTCCCAAAGGGACAAAGCTAGTAAAAACTCTATAATTAAGCGTGTTCAACACAGGGTAAAACTAGAATTAGTAGCCTCCTAAAAAGTGGTGGGACAAAAAAATTTGAACTATGCTTTTATGTATAATTGGAATAAATGTTGAGAAGTGAACCCATGACCACTAAATCGCAAAATATAACTCAAACCAACACACCAAACAATACCACTTAACAGAACCCATGAATAAGAATGCAGGATTTTTCAAATACTCAAGCCCCTTAGAAAATATTGGCACGTTTTTCAAAGCTATGAAAAGTGTGGATGCTTTTCCAAACACTTCATTTTCAAACATTGCATCTTCCATGGGTAGACCCATCCACTTGCTTTTAGGATAGCTTTCAGCTCCTAGATTATGCCTTTGGGCTCCAAGTCTCAAGAGCAGATTCCCTCCATGGCTGAAATTTCTGTCTACAAAACTTCATGGGCCCCTACCTTCTTCTACAACATGACACATGGAAAACATTGTGAATCCTCTCTTTGTTCGAGCATCCAGGTTGCATGGGCCGGTTACCCAACTTTGCCGTGAATCCTATAGTATCAACATTGAAGCTTTTACTTTCCCTTCTCCTTGACATCATTTGTTGCTGCCAAACAAACACCATACAAAAATGGATCTAGAAGACCCAATTCTATGTATTCTCTTATTGAAACTTGCAATGCATGTTCCTCAACATGTTCATTCTCTTTGGAAGATGGTTAAGTCAGGTTAACGGTGATTCGGACACCTTCGAATGACAAAAAGACCATTCTTTATGTTTTGTTCTATTGTGTCGTGAGACGATGTGAAGGAAGGAACCACTTTTCGACAAGTGGTTGTGAACCACCGTGCCATCTGTAAGCATCGCGATTGCAAAAGCACCGCCACTATGCGGTCCCAACCCCTGTTGTGGCAGGTTCTGCCCCAACGACATCCAAAACGTGGGAATCCAAATAGTTGCAAATGTTTGGGCTTTCCAAATCAATTTGTTTCACCTCTCCTTTCGTCCTTGGGTAGAGCAACTATAAATACAAGTTCATTTACTCATTCAAGCAAGTGATTTGAGTGAATTCAAGTGTGAGCAAAGGAGAAGTCTGGAATTGTTCTTGTTTTGTTCATAAAGAGTTGAGTTCTTTCTTGAGGATTGTAAGCAAGTAATGCAAGTAGAAGGAGCTTGAATCCTTCTTGAAGGTCATAGTTTGACAAGAAAACTTGTATTATATTGGAGATTTACATAGTGAAGGGAAGCAATTGCTTACCCAGCTGGAGTTTTTCCCACATTGGGTTTCTCCAGGATAAAATTCTTGTCTCCTTGTCTTTCATCTTTCATTTCAGTATTGTGTGAATGATTCTTGCATAATAAACTAGATAATAAGAACTTTAGTTAAATTGTTCATTCATTATCACAAAATAGGATCATTTATTGTTTAAAAGAGGCAGTTTACGGATCAGATTGGTATCAAAGCAGTTAAGATCAAATTGTTTTTGTGTGGTTTAACTTGTGTTGACATTTTCAGTTAGATGCCCCTTACCCGAAAGGGTAAGTGAAAGCGGTGAAGGTATCCTCATTCCTTTTGAAGCAAAGATTTCCACCAAGAAGTGGAAGCAAGGAATCCAAGACATGGCTCAGAGAAGATGCATGTGAGACTAGAAGAAGAACGTTTCTACAAGTTGGAGGCGGATGTGGCAAGTCTGTCCAAAGATGTGGGCAGTATTTCCTTGTCTATGGGAAAGTTGGAGTCCATCATGGGATTGCTCATGGAGAAGCTTGGTGTTCCAAAAGAGGCACTAGGAGACCATAAAGAAGACACTCATGAGTATGAGGAAGAGCAGCCCCATGCCAACCTTACTCCTCCATTCAAAGCAAAGGCAAAGATAGAAATTCAGCCTTATGATGGGGACATGAATGCCGAGAAGCTAGACCATTGGCTAGCTCAACTTGAGGTATATTTCAGTTTGCATCAAATCAATGAGAGTCAACAAATTTCATTTGCAAGGTTAAAATTAACCAATCATGCTTTAACTTGGTTTGAAAGCTATGTTCATTCTTTGGTTGTTAAGAAGCTTCCTCCTATTTCTAAGTGGGATGAATTTAAGAAGCTAATCAAAAGCAATTCTATCCTATTTGTTATGAGGAAGAGAGGTCCATGTATTGGCAATATCTCAAGGATAAAAGCAAGGCCAAAATGTGCAAGAGTACACCAATGAGTTCCGGAAGAAAGCTGTCCAAATGGGCAAAGATGTAGCGGACCAAGACATTTTAATGAAGTACATCGGTGGACTCCATAGCCACTTGAGGAGACCAGTCCTCTTGGCCAAGCCGGTGAATGTAGATGAGGCTTGTTCTCAAGCCCACTATCTAGAGATGGACAAGAAGAAGAGTTCATCTACCTCTCAACATGCTTCAAACAAACAAGGTGACACCAAGAAAAAGGAGAAAGAAAAGGGAAAGGTAAGAAGAATGCTACTTCTATTTCTAAGAAGGATACTAAAGTTCATTGTGGTCCTTGTGATGTTGACACTCATTCCGAGGAAAATGTTGGAAGCTCCACCCGGAATTACATCCCTTCAAGAATAAGAAGAATAAAAAAGAAGGCCATGGCTGCCCTCCAAGGGAGAGGAGATATTTTGCAGCGAAGAGGTGGATGAGACAATGTGTTGTACCTCCATCCGTAGAGAGGTATGTTTGGGTAGTAATAATGTTGTTCAAGAAAATGAACTTACTAAACTTTTTCATATAAAAATCCAAGTGAAGAAAACCAAAGTGGATGCTCTTTTTGATACTTGTTCTCAAGCTAATTTGATAAGGAGTTAGTTGATAAGCTGAAGTTAGAGACTTACAATCATCCGAATCCATATTCATTGGGTTGGGTGAAGAAAGGCATAGACATCAAGGTTACCAAGCAATGCAAAATTATGTTTGGTATTGATAAGAAGTTTATTGATGAAACTACTTTGGATATTGTTCCTCTTGATGTGTGTGGTGTAGTGTTTGGCAGCCCATACTTGTATATCAAGGATGCCATCTTCATGAGAAGAGCCAACCAATACCGCTTGGTGAAGGATGGTAAGAACTACCTCATTTCAGCCTTTACAGGAGACTCAAAGATCTCTTTGGTAAGTGCCTCTGAAGCTAAGAAGCTTATTAATGCTAGTGGGAAATTTGCATTACTTCTTTTGAGGATATACAAGAAGAGGAAGTTTTTGCATCTAAGACCACTTGTAGCATGTTTACTAACAAAGAGAAGAAGCAAATGAAAGAGTTGGTTCAACAATTCAGAGAAGTTTTCCAAGAGCCTACGGGGCTACCTCTAGTCAAGCCAATTGAGCATGAGATACACTTGCTTACCCAATAGTCCGCTTCCAAACTTGGGATTGTATACAGGCAGTCCTTGAAGGATGCCAATGAGATAAACAACAGTTACATTCTGATTTTGATTAAGCAAGGTATAATTTGTCCTAGCACTTCTCCATGTGGTTCTCCTATTGTTTTAGTACCTAAGAAAGATGGTTCATGGAGGATGTGTGTTGATTATAGAGCATTAAATAAAATAACCATCAAAAATAGGTACCCTCTTCCTCGAATTGATGATTTGTTGGATCAATTACAACATGCTAAATATTTTACTAAGCTTGATTTGAAATATGGGTATCACCAAGTTCGGATTAAGGAAGAGGACATCTAGAAAACAACATTCAAGACCAAGAAAGGGTTGTATGAATGGTTGGTATTACTGTTCGGGCTATGCAATGCACCAACTACCTTCATGAGGTTGATGAATGAGGTAATGAGGCCATTTATTGATTCCTTTGTCATTATGTACTTGGATGACATTTTGGTTTTTAGCAGAACTTTTGAGGAGCATATTAACCATTTGCATCAAGTTTTGTAAGTTCTAAAGGAGAACCGACTAGTGTTGAATGAGAAGAAGTGTGATTTTGCTCAATAATCGCTTGTCTTTTTGGGGCATGTGGTTGGAGATGGAGAGTTGAGGATTGATCTTTGGCTAAGATAGAGGCCATTCTAAATTGGCCTACACCGTCTAGTTTGACCAGACTAGGAGTTTTATTGGTGCAATTCAATATTTGAGAAAGTTCATCAAGAACTTCTCTTCCATAACAATGCCACTACATTTTGTGACAACAAAACTAAGGTTTTTTTTTAATTGGTGACAAAAAACAGGATGCTTTTGAGTCATTTAAATACAAGATTAGTCATGCTCCAATTTTGGCATTACCTAACTTGCAGCTTCCTTTCGAAGTAGAAATCGATGCTAGTGACTATGCTTATGGGGGTTGTCCTACTTCAAGGAGGTAGGCGTATGTTATCATTCTAAATTGTTTCATGGAGCCATTTTGAATTATTGTACATATAATTAGGAATTGTATGCTCTTGTGCAAGCGGTCAAGAAATGGAAACATTATCTGATGGGAAAAGAAATTATCATACACACGGATCACCAACCTCTCCAATATTTACGCAAGCTCAAAATAAACTTCAACAAGCTAGACACTATATAAAGGATGGATTTTCTTGCAACATTTCATTTGATTATAAAATATAAGAAAGGTGTGACTAACAAGTTAGATGATATGTTATATAGACCTCCTTTATGGTATTTATCTATGGGCACTTTAACTCTTCTTGAACCTTTTTGTATGTGAAGCATATCGGGAAGGTTATGCATAGGTTCTAGATTTTGGAGAAATCTTTTGGCAAGAATTTAATGTCCCCTTTTTTCGGACATTAATGAATAAAATATTGGAGACTTTAATCCACCCTTCCCATGGATTAAAGGATAAAAATTGGGAAAATGTCATTACTCCTTTTATTTTTAAATTAAATAATTAATTCTCCTCTTATGTTTTTATTTAAAATATTAAAAAGAGGAAATTAATGTTTTAATTGGAGTGTGACTTTCCAGGAAAGAGGACCATTTTAAAAGTAACTCTCTTATATAGAGATTTGAGCCAAAAGAAAATGGGAAACTTGGAGATTTGAAAAGCGAAATCTATATAAGATGGTGGCGACCTACCTAAGGGGACATGTTACATTTTTGATTTTTATAAAATATCTTCATGCTTAAGAGGGATGTATGCCCATGAGATCTCATAACAAAGGTGTTTCTTCAACACTTTACCCTATTTTGGAGAGTGAGCCTTCTACATGCATTAGTGTTGAGTTTTGAATCTATGCATTATTTTTCCATTCTAATTCATTTCCGACTTGGTTTTGAGGATTGGCGCCTTTATTTGGGACTTAAATATGCATATTATTTTAGTTTGTGGTGCTTTTGTTATTCTTTGTTATTCATTATGATGATGCATTATTTTTGCCATAACAACTTGGATTGGAGCTTGTTTTATCATATTTTGATGCCATAAGAGCTAGATCTAAAATTTGTTGTGTGTTAGTGATTATTTTTGAGCAAGGGGCAGTTATTTTGGAGTGTTTGGTGGCTAGAGAAGTGCTGGAAATTATTTATTTAATTTTCTAACCCTAGAACTTGAATTTACATAGATTTACGAATATGTTTTAGTGAAGTTTTAATACTCAAAAATTACAAAAATTTGTTTCATAGTGCATTGGAAAGCCCTAAATTTCTAGTTTATTATGCACTTGATTTCATACAAAAACATTGAGTATTGAATAAGATATTAATTTTTGAAGTTTCCGTTATCATATGTCATTTTTATTTAATATCAAGCAATAAAAAAAATCATGAATTCGGAAAAGATTGGGTTTCCAATTGGTTCTCCCATCTAACCCACCACCTTGGCTAATTCCAACATTTTTGGGTTGTAATTACGTTGACATTGGGTTATTTAAGGTTGAATTAAGAGGATCGCATTTCTTAGTTCGATTGAGGCATTGAGAAGTTATGAGCTACAAATTTCTATGTCCCTAAAGGGAAATATTTAGCAAAACCTCCAGCAATGGCTTTGCACTTAGGGAGAATACTAATTCCAGACGGGCAGCTATACAAGAACGAGAAAATTTGTGTGCAAAGGGGAAAGAGTTCATTGATGAGGAAGTACACACTTCTAAGATGCTTGCTCACTTTGGTGTGACAAAGACTATGGCGCACTTACAGAGGTATGTTTATTGGCCAAACATGCAAGCAAAAGTTGCCAAATTTATCAAGAGTTGTGTTTTATGTAGTACAAGCAAGCCTAGTAATAAAAAGTTGGGTTTATATATGCATTACTAGTTCCTTCCTGGCCATGGGAAAGCATCTCCATGGATTTTGTGGGTGGTTTGCCTACTTCCAAGAAAGGGTATGATTATATTTTTGTGGTAGTGAACCGGTTTAGTAAAATGTGTATTCTCATTCCTTGCAAGAAGACCATTAAAGCCAGTGATGCAATGAGTTTATTTTTTTGCTAATGTGTGGGTTCATTTTGGTTTTCCTAATTCTATTGTGTCAAACAAGGACTCATGATTCATAGGAAAGTTTTGGTCTACTTTGTGGGAGAAGATGGATACTAAGTTGAAAAGGTCTACTACTTTTCATCTACAAATGGATGGGCAAACAAAAGTGGTAAACCGTACCTTGGTTCAACTCTTGAGAGGGTACAACAGGAAACATCCTAGGACTTGGGATGAGAATTTGGTGTATATCCAACATTCTTATAACAAGGCAGTTCATGCTTCTACCAGTAAGAATCCTTTTGAAACATGTTTTGGTTATTTTCCTAAGAGTGCATTTGATGTTGTTTTGAGATTACCATGCAAAGACAACGAAAGTGGATCTGAAGTCCACAAAGCTGAAAGGTTCATTGAGAAAATTCAACAGATACACCTCTAGGTACAAGAGAGGTTGAAAGAGTCACAGGCCAAGTACAAAGCAAGGCATGATCAGCATAGAACTAAGCATTCTTTCCTTGTTGGTGACAAGGTATGGTTGTACTTGAGCAGAGAAAGGCTACAAGGTAAAGCTAAGAAACTCAAACCTCTTTGATATGGCCCATTTGAAATTCTGGAACAAGTGGGTAAGAATGCATTTCACTTGGATTTGCCTCCTTATATGAGAATATATTCAGTTGTGAATGTTGAGAATTTATGTCTCTTTGAGCCCTCCATGTTGGATTAGGAAGAAGAGGGATTGTTGCTACCATCTATTGAGGATCTTGCTCTCCAGCAGTTAGTTGGAATTGGAGGAAGATGTGGTATTGCAGCGGAAAGAGAGGACAACACAATGGGCGAAAATACAAGACAGTGGTTGATTGGGTTGAAAGGTCAATTGCCTACCAAGGCCAAGTGGTATTCCAGAGAAGATGTGGGGAAGAAATTTCCTCACCTCATCAGTCCTTAAAGCTTTTAGGGACTTAAAAGCCTCAAATTTGGAGGTATGATCCAAAAATGGATCTAGAAGTACCCAATTCTATGTATTCTCTTATTGAAACTTGCAATGCATGTTCTCATCAAATTTATTCTCTTTTCTAGGAAAATGGTTAAGTCAAGTTGGTGGTGATCCGGACACCTTTGAATGATAAGAAGACCATTCTTTATGTTTTGTTACTGTGGTGACAATGAGATGGTGACGTAACGGCCCCAACGGTTGTGAAACTACCACTCTTCACAAAGCGGCGGTTGCCCACAACCGCCACTCTGCCTACGATCCTGGCGATTCTACCCCAACAACATCTAAAACGTGGAAACTGAACAGTTGCAAATGTTTGGGCTCCTAGATCGATTCTTTCGTCCTTGCGCAGAGAAACTATAAATACAAGTGCATTTACTCATCCAAGTAAGTGATTTGATTGAATTCAAGTGCGCGCAAAGGGAAGTTCAAATTGTTCTTGTTTTGTTCATAAAGAGTTGAGTTCTTTCTTGTTGACGATTGTAAGCAAGTAATGCCATTAGAAGGAGCTTGAAGGTCATAGTTTGGCAATAAACTTGTATTGTATTGGAGATTTACATAGTGAAGGGAAGCAATTACTTACCTAGCTGGAGTTTTTCCCACATTGGGTTTCTTCAAGATAAAATTTTTGTCTCCTTGTCTTGCATCTTTCATTTTCAGTATTGTGTGAATAATTCTTGCATAATAAACTGGATATACAGAGTTTTAGTTAAATTGTTCATTCATTATCACATAATAGGATTTGTTTATTGTTTAAAAAAGGCAATTTATGGATCATCTTCATTTACAGCTAAAAGAGGACCTCCATTGACTTCTCCTACCACTTCCTCTGGATCCTCATCCAAGCAATCAAGAAATCCTCAAGTGTTGGCATCCCCTTCCTAAGTCACCGCATTCTAATTCGTGTTCGAATTTGCCGAAGATGAAATTCGTAAAAAAATCGTCGCTAAAAAATCAACGATAAAATTTGTGATTAAATTTGACTACAAAAAAATACTTCATGTTTTTAAAAATATTACTAAATACAAATATAATAAAAAGTAAAAATATATATATAAAATAAAAATCAAATATAAATATATAATAAAAATGTAAAAGTATTATATATAAAATATAAATATAATAAAAACGTTAAAATAAAACCTAAACTAAAAAATATATAAACTAAAATTGTAATTTATATATATTAAAAAGCTAAAATAAAACCTAAACTGAAAAATATATAAACTAAAATCGTAACTTACATATATTAAAAAGCTAAAATAAAACATAAAGTTAAATATATTCACCAATCTAATTTTAAAGTTAAAGTTAAAACCTAATATATATTCATGAATCTTCTACTTGTGATGGAATTTTAATTCTTATAAACACGAGCCTTCACGAATCTTCTTTTTTTATTATCGCGAGGGCAGCGCACAATGTCATAACGAGTCTGGAAAGGCCCACGAAAAACACAGGCTCGAAATGGAACCACAGGCTTCAACTGTAAAAAAAAATTCAATGATACGGGAATTTTTTTTGTAGACGGCAAATAAAATCGCGAATTTCAACGAATTTTATGTGACCGCTTAAGATTCGACGAATTCCACATTTTTCCCTTGAAAATCGGTGAATGCGGTGACTTAGACCCCTTCCTCAAACTGAAAAAGTGAACTTCTATAGCTCAATGTCCTTGGCTTTGAACGCCCTTCATTACATCAAAGTCTATCAAATCATCGAGTAACTACTCGATACACAAGAAACAGGTCATTTTCCATCTAATAGATAATTTTTGTGGATCAGCTGTATCTAGAGTGAATATTGCTTCTATTTGAGTCCCTAATCTTTAAAGCCCCATTAATTTGCCTGTACAAATCTTGTTTTGAGTACAATCTCAATCTAGTTCTGAGTGCAATACATATAATCACAAAGCTGTGTCTATCTCGGCCCTTCAAAAAGTAATGTTTACTTTCTTATGTTGTCTTCTCAAAATTTGGCATGTCAATCAACATAGGATATGATACATGCCTAACAAACATGAATTCTTGTAGTTTATGAGTAAATCATGTGCATAAGGAGAAATAGCATGAATGGCCAAAACATATAAATTTAAATAGATCCAAAGAATGGAGTATGAGATTAAATAGCTCACAGATGAAGCACAGAATTGGCCTTTCTTGATATTAACAATTTTTCCTGTCTTTGCCGCAGATACCAGAAGATCTGTCTGTACAACTAACAAAATTGCATTAAAATGAAATAAAAATACGGCTACTTAAGGAGGAATAAGAAACAAAATCATTGTATTCAATGGAAAACATAAGCAATATACACAGCTGAGAATAGAAATATTTGGCGAACCTATTTGACAACAATAATATAATCTTAAGAACAAAATGCTATAACTCAATCATGGTCACAGAAACCAACCTGACGGCATAAGAAAGCTGGTATTTGGATGATATCTGCTACTCTTCCAACAGGCTCGCACTAGAAGCACCAAAAAGGTCAGAACTTTATCAAATAAAAATGCAATCATCATCACTACTCTACCTTCTCTTTACCTTTGATAAATCTAACATTGATTTTGTAAAGTCGCTTAGATGACTTAATCTTCATAAAAAGGTTTTAGTTTCCACAAGTCCAATGTAAAGGTATAACTTAAGTACGACTTCAAATCATGACTACCTGAAAGACTTGGAATGAATAGAAGGCTTTGGTTGATTATTAAAAACTTGGAGGAAATATGCCAGGTGAAGAGCTATCATTTCAATCATTAATTCCTCCACTCTGGTTTCATTGAACAACATAACTGAGATTAGAGGCAGACTTGCAGAGAGCTGTGGAACACCTTGCTTGAGTGATAAGTCTATACGCATAATTCACTAAGTTATAGCCGGTGAATTTGTTAAATAATACATTCAAATTTGGTGACAACTTTTTTAATGCAGCTCATCTTGCAAGACTTTATGGAAGTCACAGTTGCTTTGGGGCGCCTAAATCAACATTTGGATTTGTTATTCATGAAATTTTACTAAATAATGTGCAATGACACTAATACAGTGAACATTTCTTATTGTAATCTGAAAATTCCCATGTTTAAATGAGTCCACATGGTAATTGGGAATAAAAACTGAGTTTGGCTTCAAATTTGTGTTATAATTTCTAGTTTTCTCTCATCTAAAATTGCCCATTTAATTTTCTGAGCAAAATCTACTGCCTTACTTAGTCAATAGTTTAAGACCTTAACATCATTTATATATCAGTTTCCCGAAAACATTTCATCATTAAAGTCTTCTTTGGAAGTTCGTAATTAATTAGTTTGTTTAGTTTAGAATCCTCTCTCTGCTCACTTAGTTTTCCTTTCATTTAGTTTGTTTACTTGGCTTTCCTTTCAATTAGTTTGATTTTAGTTCCTTTCATTGTTTAGCTTATTTTAACTTATCTTTCCAAATGACTGAAAAAAAAAAAAGGCATTCAAGATTCATATTCAATATTGCAATTATCTGATCAATAAACTCATAATTTGTAGTTTATGATCTTGTAAAACCTTTTCTATCTGGAATTCTATCTTCAACCCAATAAATAACTCGGAAACTTTAGTATATTCGTGATCTTGTAGTTTTTGTTACATGTGCCACCTTTACTGGGTAAATATATTTTAAGAATAAATTTCAAGCATTAAGTTGCAAACAGATTTTAAAGAGCCATTCCCATTTGTTCAATTCTGAACATCTTATTACAGTTAAGTTTACTATAATAAAATTAAATATTAGTTAATGTACTTTAGTTATAATATTATATAACATATAACTACCTCACATGAATGTAACTACTGTATGTCTAATAAATGATGGACACACAAGATATCAAAGTGCCGTATGCCTTCCACTCTCCTCATTCACTCACATATTTACTAACATTGGTAACAAAGCCACTATCCAAGGAAGCACTTGGAGAAGGGTACGAACAAAAGCTTGGTGTTCGGGAATCCCTAGTCAGGTACGGATGAAGAAGAAATATTAGTTCAAGGAACCCCTAGTCGAGCCCAAATTGCAAAGAGAGAAAGAGTTCAAGCAAACTGCAGTAGAGGTCATGATTGATTTCCAGGATAGTGAGCAAGACCAAACGCATGTCTATTGTTCTGATGATGGAAAGTCATTGATCTACAGAGATGTTTTATCCAAACGAAGGTGAAATTTTGAGATCGTGACAAGTTGCAGGGAGATTTGACGATCAACTTGAATTTACATATCACGTTGAGGGGACTAGAAAGGGCACTATTTCTAGTTTTCGTAATTGAAAAATCATGAATTAGGCGAAGGAAATAAAGTCATGACAGACTCAAAGAAGAAAAAATGTGAGCAGAGGACACCTGAGGTAAGGCACAATGGAGACAAAAATGCAAATCGTGAAGATCAGAATTGGTTTGAAGATTGTTGATCAGAGGTTCTGGATTAATGATTTTGAAAATATTTTCAGACGTTTTTGTGTTGATACCCATGCAATTACGGCATAGCTAGAGAAGGATACAGTTTATAGTGTAAGACAGAACAAATCCAGACCAGAAATCACAAGTTCTAGTTCTGTAAGGTTTCACGACTTAGCGGGAGTAGTCATAATTTGTTTGCATTGGATTGTAGATTTTCAGACCATAATTTCTGACTTGAACGGAGAGAATCATGAGTGAAATGAGTCAAAAATGTGAGTTTGAAGAACAAACATCACAAGTTTTCAGGAAGAACAACTATGCATAAGTCATGAGGGAGCCAGGGGCAAAAACAATGATTTGAAGACTAGGGCACATGAGAAGATGAAACAAAAATACAGTCCAGACCAAGAGTGCAAATTATTGGTGATTCATAGACAAAAATAATTGCAATTTGCAATAAGAGGTGCTTTCTAGGCTTTGAAAATTTACTATAAAATTCTGATCTCACTATAGCAAACTCAGATTTGATTGTAGCAGACTTTGCATTTATTTTGTGTAAAATAGCCAGTATTCAAACTCTAGTTCTTCCAAAAGTGCAGAAGTTATGTCACATCCCATTTTTGGGTTCCCAATTCGACGTCTGCAAGGCCATCATTAGGCTGTATTAATTAATAAATGTCATTTTAATCTATTCAACACCAATTAATGATTGACACAAGTCTGTGGTGGTTGTTGAATTGATAAGTCGGGAGTCTTAACTCACACTGACATCATTAAATGAAATATTAGAGATTTATAGTGCCCCGTCGTGACATTATGCTTGAGGCATGATATTAGTAATAAGTATAATGATTTAGAATTATTCTGTCTTTGAATATATATATTATTATGCTTGAGGCATGATATTAGTAATAAGTATAATGATTTAGAATTATTCTGTCTTTGAATATATATATTGCCTAGCATTATTATTATTTGATTTGGCAATGCATTGTTGTTTTGACTCAGTGCTTGTTTTACCTTGTTTGTCATGCTTACCTTGATATTATGTGTATTGCATGAATAACAAGGTTACTTACTTTGTTGAAAATTATCACTCGTACTTTTATGGGAGTTGATTATAAAGTTGGATCATACTTAGTTTTTTTACCAGCCTAAAACATTATCAAGAAAACAGTAGATCGACTTCGGGGTCCAATCTCGAAAGAGATATTACCTTGCATCATTAATATTTATGTGGCATTCAGTATTTGTCTTTGACATACAATTAATGTGGACCTTGTCACTAAGTGATTTAAACTACTTTGAATGTATGACATTATTCTTACGAGGTAATGATTTCAAAAGTCAACTTTTCTTTTTATATTTACTGGCAATTGTTGCTATGGTGGGCATTTGGTAAGGAAGGTCATTAAAAAGAAAATATAATGACTCCAGCGTAGAAGGGAGGGGTCCCGGACCCAATTATTATTTTAAAATGAATTAATATGAATTCAATTCCGCATAAAAACATTGAGTTGACTTCTGCTCTAATAATTTTGCGAGATTGTGGAGATGATTAGGAAATTAGAAACCCTAGCTTGGTTGCATGGTGACAGCACTTCAGTCCAGCCACAAAATAATTATTTGGGGTTCTAAAAACCTGATGGTTCGGTCACTTGCATGGCGGCACTGTTAGTTTTGCTGCATGGCTGGCCGTAATGTTTGGAACTTCAGTTCCATTGGGTCCTTGGCAGTTCATGGCACTTGCATAATTACCTCTGCATTTCAAACATGGGGTTCTCCTTCAAGTCAGTGGCCATTAGGATTGACTGCAAGCCCTGAAATATGAGATCTGAAAATTATTTAAGCCATTAATTTTAAAGACCTTGTACAAAGGGATGTCATATGGAGCTTGAGCAGTGAGAGCGTGACTGTTGCAGCAAGCCTTCACCTTCATTTAATTTCAGGCATGGGGTTTCCTTCTCTGATAAAAACATGTAAAAAATATGCAAGTGTTTTCTGAGGCTTCTCAATTCAACTAGAATAGGTCATGCTGAAGCATAGAAGATACACAGGACTAAACCACTATCTTTTAAGTTTTCTTCCTCCATTATTTTCAATAATTCATATTGCCAAACATTAAAGAATTTCTTTGCTTTCAATCACCCAAGCTTTCCCATATTGTCTGAAACCTGCATGATATTATGGGATAAAACCATAGCTGGCATGGAGTTCATTTTTAATAATAAAGTCCACATATAAGTTTGCACTGCATTTTTTAATTGCTGCAGACTGTAAATGCAAAATCAGCGACTATATCTACCATGAAATATGCCAAAAAACACCTTGAATCCATCTGCCACGATTTTATATATATTTTATGAGATAATAAGAGTCAAAATCACAAAGAAATACTGAAGAACTCACTGCTGGAAATTAATTATGAACTGAATATTGCAGCCACAAGAAAATTATAAATCTAGGGCATAGAAACCCCCAAAATTCACCAAACTTCAGATTCCGGCCTTAGAAAATATTACAAATCAGATTATCAAACCAAATTACCCAAATAGTTCACCAATTGCTCAAAACCCTACCCAAGGTAGGTCGCTCCACCCCTAATAAATCAATAACAAGCTGGAAATGACAAGTATCTCTCCAAATCAGCCTCTAATATTGATCCCAAGCCAAGGAGAAGGGTTTTCGTCCTTCCCTTAACCTCTAGAAGGGTTTTCGTCCTTCTAGGCAAGTCGCATAAGGAGGTTTTCATCCCCAAATGCAAGAACAAGCAACTCTAAGCTCACTTTGCTCCAATAAGATAAATTGCGCCAAAGTCTAATAAGCAAATGATGCCTTAGATCTCCTTTTATATCCTTCAATTGGCACCAAAGTACAAAAAGGAAAGGCCGGCTGTATAAGAAAGAAAACACTAAAGAAAATATAAAATATTAGTAAAAAAACATATCATATAGCTGCTCAATGTTCTTCTCCTTCATCTTTGCTTCTTTGCCACGGAGAAGGAATGGCAAGAAGACCAAATATCAACTCCTAAGTGGGAAAAAGGGACATTACAGTGTTGAAGGCTTGATTTGCAAATTTGAGCTAGGGTTTGAAGGGAGAACATTGTTGTTGAGTTCTACCTTTAATTTCCAGCTTTTTCATAGTGGAGCGACCCATATTGTGAGTAGTTTGGAGTGATCTAGAGCTTGTTCTAATCAGATCTGATTTGTTGTTCATTAATCAGATTTTTGGAGATAAGATCAGCTACTTTGCATAATTTTTGGGCCAAGGAAATTGTATTTTCAGAGATGTTTGCGAACTGTGCATCTGCAGATTTTATAATAAAATTTCAGCCTTCTATTTGAATCCAATCTCGTATTTCTCAAGTGTTTTGCAATAATAAAAATTGTTGATTTGTTTAGGAAAGGAATTGAATTGTTTCATTTCATTGTGGATTTTCATTCTAAGAGAAAGTCGCACTTTTCAGTATTGTTTCAGATATGCAATGTATCTTTTGAGTATATCTTCTATACATTGCTATTTTAGTACGGATTTGCAGTTGTTCCGCTTGGGGTTAGAAAATTATACATTTGGGGACATTACAGCGGTAATAACGCAGTTTTTATTTTCCCAGCCTATGAAGGAAAAAAGAAAAAATCAGATCTGAATGCAACCAGAATAACTCCTATAGTCTATCAAAGAAATAATACTCAAAAGAAAGTGACAATGGATGAGCGGGATCAAAGCATTCCTCTTAATGATGAGTTAAGCTACATGCATGAAGTGAGCACAAGGAGTCGAAGAGAATCACGGTTGTCTATGAGAGAATCTCAAAGAGAAAGTCAAAGAGAAATGCAACATGTATTGAGAGAATCTCAAAGGGAAATGTGTGATGCATTGACCGGTTCCATCAGAGATTTGGCTAAGGCTCTACAAGGGCACAACATATCTACAAATCAAGGAGCAACCAACAATGGTGAAGGAAGCTCAACTGGACCAATTAGGACATCCACCAAGCCTCCACATCAAATTTTTAGAGCCAAGTTTCTCCAAAAAGAGGAACTAGCAATTGAGGAAGAAATTCCAAATGATGTTGATGACATAGAGGCATGGGGTGAAGAGTATGCAGCCCTCAGCTTCAGAGTAAGAGAGATGTTATCCTTCAGAGACTACTGCCAAGTGAAGAATAGCAAAGGATCGAAAGGAATCGAAGAATTCAACAAGAGCAACCAAGAAGAGACATACAACAAAGGTTGGGTAAGGTAACTCTTCCTTCTTATGATGGTTCAAATAAGTGTTCTGCTAGAGCTTGGTTACGAAATTAGATACATATCTTTCATTGAATCCAATGTATGAAGAAGAAACCCTCAAATTTGCAACTTTGCATTTGGAGGGAGTTGCACATGAATGGTGGTACCATGGAATGATCACACAAGGGCATGGTTCCATCACCACCATTGAAGAATTCAATCAAGGTTTGATAGAACAGATCCGGAGATGCATTTCAGAGAGTTAGCTCAACTCAAGCAAGAAGGATCTTTGGATAAGTATATTTCAGATTTTCAGAGACTTGCAGTAATGGTACCGATATCAATGAAAGAAGACTTGTGTTGTTGTTTATTGAAGGTCTAGGAGAGCCACTAAAAGGCCTAGTCAAAGCCTTTAGTCCTCCATCTCTACAAGGAGTTGTTAAGAAGTCATTGGATTTGGAAAGTTCAGTCCCTAAAGGCAAAAACTGCAGTTTGGACAGCAGCGAACAACACCTTTGGGGCAGCAAAAGGACTCATTTGAACAGCCAATAACAACTCAACATGATAAGCAAGGGACAACAACTAGTGGGCAGCAAGGTAAGGCAAAAGAATGGACAAAAAACAGCCAAGAAATAGAGGTAAGAAATGAGTTGAGAAGAAAAAATTTATGCTTCAATTGTAGGGACCCATGGACACCCAACCATCATTGCCAAGGTAAAGGATCAATCCACTACATTGAGGTAGTTTCAGATGATGAAGATGATGGAGATAATGTTGATCCAAAGAAAATTGAAGAACAAGCTAAGGAAGATGAAGTGGTTATCACAGGTGCCACACTTGCTACACTATCTATACCACCTAGTTTCTATGCATTCCGAGTTAGAGGAGATCTTCATGGGCAAAAGATCACAGTGTTGATAGATAGTGGAGCTACACATAACTTCATTAACGAAGGCTTGGTCAAAGGGATGGGATTGCAGATGGAAGACTTCCAAGGGTTCAATGTGATAGTGGCGGATGGACATTCAATCTCATGCCAAAAGAAGATTCCACAACTTGAGTTCACCCTACGAGATCATAAGGTATGTGATGATTTTTATGTCATTGGTATTGGTGAAATGGATATAGTACTTGGAGTACAATGGCTGTAATCTTTGGGTGAATTCATCCAAAATTATCAGACTATGGAGTTGAAGTTCAAAGTGCAAGACAAGGAAGTTGTTTTGCAAGGTATGAGGAATGGTACTCCTCAAGTGGTGACAGCCAAGAGCATGGAAGGTTCCTTCAAAAGAGAGCAGATTGCACGAGATGCAAATTATGTGGTAAGCGGTACATCTTCTTTTTTATTGCAGCAGTGTTATCATGATGATATTCAACCCATTTTGGACAAGGATGCTAAGGAATTGGTACAACAAAGTCAAGTTATCATGAAGATAAAGAGTGATGAGGATATTGGTGATACTCCAAGGTATGAAGAGAATAATAATGGGTCATATTTATTGTTGCATAGTAAACCATTTCAAATTTGCTTTTCTCATGATAAGTATGATAATACAAATTGTAATATGGAGCATATGGATCCCTTGTTCTTAATTCATGATTGTGAGCATCATGAGAGCTACATACTTTGGCAAGAGCTCTCTCACTTAACAAAGGATCTCGAATCTTGGAGCACTATAGCATGTTTTGTCTCTTACACATGGCACTTGGGCAGATGAGCTTGTAATTGCTTGAGGGCAAGCAATTTGGGGAAGGGAGGATTGAAATGTCCCTTTCTCTAAAATAACAAGTCGAAGACCCTTAGCCCAATTTTGTTTCCCGACGGCTAAGGGAGGAATAAAAGGAAACTTAGTCATAATGAATTAATCATAAAGTGCATCATAAAATATTATTATAAGCACTTTTATTAATTTATTAATGACAAAGTTAAAAAGAAAAGAAAAGTGACAAAATAAAATTAGAAAAAAGTAAAGTCACTTTATTATATTTCCTAAGGAAAATGCAACCCATGTAGGAAAAGGGAAAAGGCCAAAGAAAAAATTAAATGAGGGAAAACAAATTTGATTGGTGGTCTTGGGTGGCTAAAAGGCCAAGTTATGTTATAAAAGCAAGTCGACTTGCAAGGGAAAACATCTCTTTTTGCATATGATAAATTCATATTTGTGGTGTAAGCTTGTATGCTTTCCATAAAAACTCCAAAGCACAAAAATTCTTTGAAGTTGGCTTTGGAGGACGAAAACCCTCTCTAGCATTGGAAGAAGAAAGAAAACTCTTCTTCTTTTATGTTTTCCAACAGTGTTGAAGGCTTGATTTGCATATTTGAGCTGTGGATTTGAGGGAAGAACATTGTTGTTGAGTTCTACCCATAGTTCAAAAAATCGTAAATCGGGATTAATCGGCAGGCCAAATTTTGAATCGAAAATCGGGAATCGGCAAAAAATCAGCATTAATCGGCAACTTTATCGCTACTTTTAAAAACATTTAAATTCATAAAATATACTTAAATTAAATGTAAAAACAATGTTAAATGATGCGAGAAGTGACTCTATACAATATACAGTATAGTATATACTATTATATTGTATACTAGTATACTATTATAATGTTAAATGATGTTAAATGTTAAATCGTTATACAATATACTATTATAATGATGTTAAGTTGCTTGGTCCAAAAAGGTGCAAAAATGGATTTTATGAAAATAATAAAAATATTGCCATCAATGCGTAGAGCTCGAGAAAATATACACTTTTAGAGAAAACGACACCTGAAACAGAGCCACAGAATGAAAGTTATGGCACATGCAAGTTTTTACTACTACATCTTCCCGGACCCTTTCCAAAAATGGCAATTTTTTTCCATGCTTACGATTTTTTCACCAAAAATCCAAAAAAGGAAAGAAATGCCAAAAAAGGAAAAAAACGATTCCAGCAGGAGAAAACACGCCAAAAAAACGCAAAAAAAAAACGCAGAAGCTAAAAACGATTCGACCACGACGAAATGGAACGATTTTCCACGATTTTTCACACGGTTTTCCACGATTTTTGCAGATTTTACAGCGCCGAAAATCGCGATTAATCGCCATTAAACAAATCGCGATTTATGGAAAGATAAATCGGTTTGCATGGGAAAAACGATTTATCGCGATTATCGCCCGATATATCGCGATTTTTAGAACAGAGGTTCTACCTTTAATTTCCAGATTTTTCATAGTGGAGCGACCCATATTGTGAGTATTTTGGAGTGATCTAGAGCTTGTTCTTCTCAGATCTGATTTGTTGTTCATTAATCAGATTTTTTTAGATAAGATCAGCTACTTTGCATAATTTTTGGGCCAAGGAAATTATATTTTCAGTTGTGTCTGTGAGCTGTGCATCTGCAGATTTTATAATAAAGTTTCAGCCTTCTATTTGGATCCAATCTTGTATTTCTCAAGTGTTTTTGCAATAAGAAAAATTGCTGATTTGTTTGGGAAAAGAATTGAGTTGTTTTACTTCAGATTTTGTGGATTTTCACTCTTAGAGCAAGTCGCACTTTTCAGTAATAATTCAGATCTGCAGTATATCTTCTAGACATTGATGTTTTAGTACGGATTTGCAGATGTTTCGCTTGGAGTTAGAAATTATCCCATTGGGGACATTACAAACTCGGGCATACTACAAACCAACGAGGCAAGCAAGAAAATAGATTTGAATGGAGGATAGGATTCAACTATAAGCGTGATAAATGTAAATGAATCTTTTATCGCAGCCTCTCTAAATTAAGGTAGTATACTTTAATTATGCTTCTTCTATTTGGGAATTATATGAACCAATTTATGAGGGTCAGCAATCTAGGTACAATACTAAAGTATAAGTCATGAACAATACCATCTTACAATGGTTATTCGAACTGTGACCTTCAGCATGCTCCCCATACTAATCAAATATGAAAAGGAAATTGCGGAGAAGGACTTTAGAGATTGTGAAACATAAATTTTGACCAAAGGACAATTGTAGAACCTTTAGTTGGGGAAATTATGTAGGTCTCATTCAATAAATCTGTGAGTAAGCTGCCAAGCAGCAGATTAGAGCTGTGCAGCGAGAGTAGTGGGTCTAACCCACAGGACTGCGCATGAAGTAAAGATTAATTGAGGGAGTGAAGTGTAATGATTTATGAGCAGTTAGAGACTTAGGAAATTCAAACCTGTAACAAAGTAATTAGGTGAAGTAACAGCAAGATTAATTAAGTGCCACTTCTCTTCCAAAGGATGATTATGGGAAAAGATTAAATAACATTAAATAAATAAATAAATTCAGACGTATTTACGGATATCGGAAGAGGGCGCTACAAGTTAATTGGTCGAAACCACAATGTCTGCAGTCACAAAATTTTAACAATGGTCGAATTTCATGCTTTTGATAAAATTATTCTTCACGAAGAATCAAGAACTGCTATGAACTTTTCTAATTATAACAAGTGTCGTAAGGAGGCCTTGCTAAAATTGTCTATATTAGATGATTTAATTCCTAAGCTCTATAATGCCACTATGGCAAATGTGCTTCGGACCAGTCTCTAAAACAACTATCAAACTTTGAAGAAGTCGAGTCTTGCACCTAAAGAATTCATTGTTTTCAACAAAGATGCATGAGGGTGGGTCCCTCTCAGATCATCTTGTACAGATGAAAAATCTTCAAGACCAGCTTGTTGCCATAGACAAAATGGTGGATGATGACGACTTGCTTTTGTTTGTTTTGAATAGTTTACCGCCCTGCTATGAAACATTTGTCGAGACCTTACACTTGATGGTGGAAAGCTAGAACCTAACTTTTGATCAAGTTAGTTACTACTTGCTGCAAAAGGGATGCAAGCAAACCGAGACAAGTGAGTCTACTTCTGGACAAACAAATAGTTCATTTGCTTCTCAATCAAAGGGGAAGTGGAAATGAATTCCTAAAGAATCATCTTCCAGATGTCGGTGAAATGTCACACTTGGTATTTTCCGGATACCAAGTGAAATGTCACTACCGTCATAAGTTTGGTCATGTGAAAAAGGATTGTTAGAAACAACAGTATGATCTTTCTTCCCACAACAAGAAGGTGAGATGTCAGGCAAATGTGGCAATAGTCAAAGAACGGGATTATTACGCAAAGTATGCTCTCACAGTATCATGCTCAAATGACAATGCTAACATTTGTTGGTTCAATGATTATGACACATCTAGACATTTTTTGTGTCAAAAGGGCTTGGTACGTAACATTTACTACAAATAAAATTGTTTAGATTCAGCTATATTAGCTGATGGAAAGTCACTTGCGGTAGGGGAATAGGTGATTTGCACATTGTGTTAAATAATGCTTAGTATGTAATGTTAGGTATGTTCCTAGCATGCATAGAAATCTCATCTATTTGTCAGCTAATAGAAAAATCCAATATTGCTATAAATTTATTTGAGCAGTGTATTGTGTCTGATGTTACACAAGACAAGGTAGTTCCCCTAGTTATTAGGCAAGGTGGCATGTATGGGCATGTTGACCTTGCCACAATCAACTTAAAAGCATGCATGGAGAGATACTCCACCATACGGATATGTGGGAGGATGAAATTCCTCATAGACTTGTTGACCCTACTCCAGTCAACTTACATGCACTACTTGTGGAGGGAATATCCACTATACAAGATGTGCAAAAGGTTGAAATGCCTCATGTGCTTTGGCAGATGAAATTCCCCGATTATACGATGTGTGGGAGGTGCATGGTGAGATGGCAGGAAAAGCCACTCAAAGCATTGTGTAGGGTTACTCCACTATCCAAGCTGCACGAAAGGCGCATGGTGAGAAGGTAGGAAAGGCCACTCATGGTTAGATGGAAGGAATAGCCAGCCACTCAAGGAAAGGCATTGGCTCATAGGACTAGGAACAAGGTTGTTAATCCAAGAGAGCATGTTCACGTTGCTTTCGAATCTAACCATTTTATGATACTTGTACTGCAGCAGTATTTTGAAGCAGAAGGCATACTTTTTGGGAGACTATTGTGCAAGTAGAATATGACCCCTTGTTAGAGAAACATAACTGGGAGACGATGGAATTACCACCACGTGTGTTGGTGTAATTACCCATTAGACAATGGCTAGATATAGTCAAAAGAAAAGCCAATGTTACTTTGGACAAGCACAAGGCATGTTTTATTGTGAAAGGCTTTTCACAACATGAGGGAAAAGACTATGGGGAGTTCTTTCCTCCTACTACAAAGATGGGAAAATCCGCTCATGGTGAGATGGCAAGAATAGCCAGCGGCTTGTAGGACCGGGAACAAGGTTGTTAATCCAATAGAGCATGCTCATGTTGCTCTCGCATCTAACCTTTTCACGATACTTGTATTGCAGTGCTATTTTGAAGTAAAAGGCATAATAAGTGGGAGATTGCCATGCAAGCAGAATATGACACCTTGTTAGAGAAACATATTTGGGAGACAATGAAATTACCACCATGAGTGTTTGTGTAATTACCCATCAGATACAAATGGGTGGATACAGTCAAAAGAAAAGCCAATGTTACTTTGGACAAGCACAAGGCATGTCTTATTGTGAAAGGATTTTCACAAAAGGAGAGAAGAGACTATGGGGAGTTCTTTCCTCCCTATTGCGAAGATGGTCACATTTCGGTTGCTTCTCTCCAAAGATTCAAACGAGGAAGCTTACATGGTGCAGCCTGAAGATTTTCAGGTATCTACTTGTGATCATCTAATTTTGCAGATTATGTCCCTGTACGGACTTAGACAGGCTCCACGAGCCTAATACACAAGCATTAATAGGTATCTCCAAGATTTTGGATTCAAAACTATACAGGTTAGGCTGAAGTTATGAGTCATCACCGGTCGAAGAATTGCCTTGCAGGAATTGGTGGGCAGCCTGATATATTTTTTTCTTGCATGATCAGATCTGTCTTGTTAGCGATATTTCTCAGCTTTTGTCTCAACCAAAGCTTCTTCATTGGACAACAACAAAACAATAGAGAACTGCAGATTTCAAATTCACATTTGAGGATCAGCTTGTTCATTTAATACTAGATCCTTTGGTCCCATGGTGTTTGTAAAATTTCAGGACAAACTTGGAGTAGTTTTCGGATTAGTCGTCAATGTAGGGTATTATGGTTATTATGTTTAATATGTAAACATTAACTAAATAAATATTAGTTAATGAGCTTAAGTTATACAAAGTATAACTATCTCACCTCAATGTAGCCACTTTATGTTTAATAAATGGCAGACACACACACACAAGATGCCATTGAGCCGCATGCCGCATGCCTTCCATTTATTGAATATATTTATATACACGTGTTAGTTGGTAGTTCTCTAACTGATCCTAATTGTTTCAACTACATTGTAACTACTCCCAAGGGCCAACATAATAAAATGACGGACACACATTCATTCAAGTGTGCATTCTAGTTTCTCTTCATTCTTTCTCTGTTCACATCTTCTAAAATTGGTATCAAAGCCATTGGATCTCGAAGGGGTCTGAAATCTGAGAAAGCTCGTGGAAGAAGCACAGATTTCAACGTGACGAAGATTTGCAAGTTTGAGGAAGCCTTGCATTAGGGAACCAACTGAAGTTGAACAGGACATTTAGGGCACGTCAAAAATATGAAAGTCGTGAATACAGTCTGTGTATTCCCATCAGTGCAAGTTCGCCATTGTTGTACGCAAAAATACAGTCCAGTTTCGAGGGTATGCAAGGAGTTAAACACGTCAAAAATGCAATCTTCCATTCGTAAAATTCATGAAATGGTGATATCACCTTAGAACTCATGAATCAAAGCACTTATGCTATTCAAGGGCACAAAAGAAATTTTGAAGTAGAGATACGGTCATAAGGTATCAAGGAAGACATTTGTGAATCTGAACAAAGGAAAACCAGTCGAGAATACTGTAGACACAACTGGAAATACAATCTACAGTTGTAAATTATAAACAAGAATATAGACGTCACGAGAGGGTACCTGAAGGTATCTCAAGATCAGTTTTAGACCAAAACGAAGTCGGTTTAGGGCAAGAGAACAGTCACTCCAAGAGGAGTTGAAAAGACACATTGTTTGTGGGCACGTAAATACAATCAAAAATGTGACGGAAATGCCCAATATGAGGTTATTTACTTCAGCAAAAAATCTGTTCAAAGCAAAAGAACCTTCAAAATCCTTGCCTTACTATCTGTATAAAAATCATAATATAAAACTATTTTTTACTTTTTGTTGCATTTATTTCCATGCCAGAAGTCAGAAAGTCAGATTATAGACTGTTACTTTTATTTTACTGCATTAATTTGCAGGTCAAAAATTAAAATTGGTGTGAAAAATGGCAAACATCCAAAACCTTGTTCTATTGGAGGTGCAGAAACTGACAGGTCAAAACTATAATGTCCAGAGTCATAAGATTCTAACTATTGCAGAATATTGAGACTGTAATAACATAATACTCAGCATGGAAGGAAGGCCAGTTGCAAATTTTACAGATTATGACAAACATCATAAGGAGGCCTTAAAGTTGTTGAAGTTGTCAATATCTGATGATTTTATATTAGAGGTCCGCAACACCATTGTGGCAGGTGATACATAGTCCAATCTAAAAGACTAATAAATGACTTCAGGGAAGAGTCAGGTGTTATAAGTAAAGAATTTGTTGTTTTAAACAAGGATGCAAGAGGGTGGGTTGATGTTCGAACACGTGCTTTGGATGAAAGATCTCTGACACCAGCTCGCCTCCATTAGCAAAAAGGTGGATGATGATTTGGTGGCGTTGGTGCTAAACAGTTTTTCGTCCTCGTTCAAGTCATTTGTGGAAGCCCTCCATTTGATGGCTAAAAGTCAGACTTTGAATTTTGATAAAGTTGGTTCCTATTTGTTACAAAAGGAATAGAGACAAGCTCAGAGACTTGAGTCTAATTCTAGACAAACTGAGATTTTTTTGCCGCTCAATCCAAGGGGAAGTGCAAATGTAAACCTGAAAGATCATCTCCTAAATATCAAGTGAAGTGCTACTACTATCATAAACTTGGCCATATGAAGAAGGATTGTTGAAAGAGAAAATATGCCCTTGCTAATAACAAAAAGTAAAAGGGACAAGCAAATGCGGAAACAATTGAACAAGACTCTAAAGAAGAGTATGCCCTCATGGCATCATGCTTAGATGACAGTCCTACCAAGTGTTGGTTCTTAGATTCTGGAGCATCACGACACTTAATGTGTAAAAGATTAATATGTAGACTTTCATGCAAATTTCAGTTCTGATGATTCAATTTCATTAGGAGATGGAAAATCTCATGTAGTAGAAGAGGTAGGGGATATTGTATCATATTGAATGATAATGCCAAATTCATAGTTAGAAATATTAGATATGTTCCTAACATGAATACGAATCTTTTATCTATAAGTCAACTAATGGAAAACCCCAACATTTTTGTAAACTTCTCTAGCAAGAAATGCATTGTGTTTGATGTAAAACAAAACAAAGTTGTTCCCTAGGTATTGGGCAAGGTGGCTTGTATAGGCTTGTTGACCCTGCCACGGTCAACTTACATGCCTTAGTTGTGGAGGGTAATACCAACATTTTGTGGCATGAGAGATTTGGACATCTCAACCTTCAATATCTCACCAAACTTAGTAGAGCCCACATGGTTCTTGGTTTCCCTAGTATCCAAGAGAAGTAGAATATGTGTTGAGAAATATTATAGTGCTCACATTATTAATGAGATAAATATAATTCATTGTTTGTAATTAGTTGTTAGTATGTTGGATTGTTATACCCGTGAATAATATTCCGGGTTAATTGTTGTAACACCTCCTATTTTATAGGAGGTTGTTTAACCATGTAAATGGCTATATATTAGCCATGTAAAGAGTGTGAGAATATAGAAGAAAATATATTATTCTCTGTGCAATTAATTATCTGGTTTTTCCTGTGCAATCCTCTCCTTGTTCCTATCGGTGGTATCGAGAGGAGGTTGATAATCTATCCAATGGAAAATTGATTATCTTATCAGGGGCAGACTGTGATAATTGCCCCTCCGAATGGTGTTTTGTTTTTGGTGAAAGATTTTGTTTATGAGTTCTTGGTAGCAGATTTAAGAGATTTTTATGTGAAGAATTTGTAAACCTGAGAAGATCTGTGCCCATCTATCAATAATTAAAAGAGCTCGCATCCGTGCATGGTGGATCTACCTCTGAGTTCATGCCCTTCAAGTTTGTCGTTCCTAACATCCTGGATTATAGCTGAGTCACAAGGAATGTGCAGCCATAACATTGGAGCATAGTTATTTGGTGATTGAAAGCACATCTAAAGTAAGGCGCTAATAGAAGAAGCACAAATTCTATTTTTTTTAATAAGTGATTACACAGCCCGAGAAGCATCGGCATGATAATCCAAACCTACACAAGAGAAAAGAAGAATTTTTATATTTTCTGAAGCAGACAGTGGAAGATTTGATCGTCCCAACAAATCCGTGCATCATTCAAAGATCTTGGGTGCTTATAAGAGGTGGCTTGGTGATTATCATCAACAATTTTATTCCCGATAATCTGTTATGCATGGTTTCTCTTGTTTGGAGAAGGAATACAAGTGAAGGATATCATCAAAACACAGCCATCTGCATTCATCCCATCTGCCATTTCTCTCCTTGACACATCGGCCATCATGTGGCGTTCAAAATTCAATTGGCTTCAGTAAGCTGTAATTTAATATGTTTTAAAAGATTCTTTATATGCGAGGTTACTTTCCAGAAGATAACACATACTGGTACAAATACATTCTACTAGTATTTGTGCCAATGATTGCATTTTTTTCTCAAACTACAGTCTATTTAGTATCATGTTTTTGTCATATTTGTGCCAAGTCGGTGAGGACGTCCTCTAGTGAATATTTATTTTAATATTTTGGTCTATTTCATTGTCCTCGTGGTGTGTCAATATTAGTGGGTTGTCTATCATTTATAAACTTGTGTCTTTTAGTTTAGTTTGTGTATCAAAGTATTAAATATAGAAAGCAATTAAATATTACTTTCTGAGTTTAAGTTTTTATTAAGTATCATAACGGTTTTTAATATTCAAAAGCATCATTTTGTTATCATTTTGTATAGGGCCAAAAGAAGTCTTGTAAAATATAGTCGTCCTTTGTCAAAAAGTAGTCAAATATTGTAAAAGAGTCGTTGCGTCAAAAATAAAGTCCTTCAATAAGATATGACTATAGTCAATAGTCATTATTAGTATAAAGTTGTCAAAAGATCCGAGTTGTCTTATGTCTCATAAGTAGTATTCTTGTCTTTTTTGTGTTGTCAAAAGTGTTGTAAAAATATTAAAAAATTTCCTTACGAACGCATTTTCGGTGGAATCCGACGTTCGAGTAAGGTATGTAATTATTGAGCCTCAAAAGCCAAATTCGTTGAGTTAGCAGCATGACATCATAGGACGGAGGCAAACGGAGGTTAGAGGTCAATCAGTGACCTCTCGTCAGTCGCCAACGACTAGGCCACACAGATGATTTGGTGGCATTTTTTTTTTTCAGTTGTGTGTTTGCTTCAATTTGCAGTGTTCATGTTTTCAATAAGTAGAAATTTCACATTGAGGGGGGAACATGATCCAATGTTCCATTTCCATTTTTTCAGCGTGGAATGTGAACAAAGAGATTTTCCTATGTTATTCCCTACGGTGAAATGTGATGAGGATTGATAATAGTACTTGGCACATCATGATGTGATTGTTGGTAAACCATTTGAAAACCTTCATTTGTGGTTTGTGGTTATCCAATTGTAAAACCACCATTCTTGGTTGTTGGTAATCCATTCGTAAAACCATCACTTTGTGGTTTGTGGTGAACCAATTGCAAAACCACCATTCTGGGTTTTTGGTCAACCATTTGCAAAACCATCCTTGAGGTTTGTGATCATCCTATGAAAATCACCAGATCATGAGCAAGTGCAAGTAAAAAGGCAGGTTTTCCCCATGTTCGCACTAAAGGGGGGAATGTTGGGAAATATTATAGTGCTCACATTATTTATGGGGTAAATATAACTCATTGTTTGTAATTAATTTTTAGTATGTTGGATTGTTATACCCGTGAATAATATTTCGAGTTAATTGTTGTAACACCTCCCTATTTTATAGGAGGTTGTTTAGCTATGTAAATGGCTATATATTAGCCATGTATTGAATGTGAGAATATAGAAGAAAATATATTATTCTCTCAGCAATTAATTATCTGGTTTTTCCAAAGGTGCAATCCTGTCCTAGTACCTATCAATGTGTTAAGAATGTTTGGTCAAGCAAAAGAGGAAGTCTTTTCCAACTAAAGGTGTTTGGCGTGCAAACGCGCCCTAGATCTTGTTCATGCGGACTTGTGTGAGTCATTGTGGAAGTCTTACGCAAATATTGGTACACAAGACTTTCTCTTGTTGGTGGATGATTATTTTATAAGGATGTGGGTCTACTTCTTGAAAAAGAAGTCTAACTATTTTGCCTCCTTTGAAAAGTTCAAGGCATTGGCGAGAACCAAGCTAGCATACACATCAAAACATTGAGATCCAATTATGGGGGATTCACTTCCAAGTGGTTCAAGGATTACTGCAGCAAGGAGGGAATTCGTCATCAATTGACAGCCACATATGCCCCACAATTAAATGGGGTAGTTAAGAGACAAAATAGGACCTTTATGAAGATGGTTCGATGCATGATGCACAGGAGGCATGCCTTGAAATCTTTGGGAGAAGAAGTAAACACAACAGCATATATTATAAATCAAAGTCCTTGTAAAGATTTGCAAGAAGTCGCACCTAAAAAAGCTCAAATGCGGAATCAAACATGAGGTATCAACTTTTCATATTTTTGGTTTAGTTGTATATACTTTGGTTCCTGATAGAAAGAGGAGTAAGTTAGACTCTAAAAGTTCAAGATATTTCTTTGCTAGTTATAGTGATTAGTCCAAAGCTTATAGATAATTGATATTTCCACTAATAAGATATTTTGTCAAGACGTTTAAGTGAAAAAAATAATCTCATTTTGCTCTTTCTTCTAATCTTCACAACATACCTGAGCCACAGAGATACTCTAAAGCAAAATGCATACTTGAGTAGGAAATTGCCATGTAAACAAAGTATGTTGCCTTGATGAAAAACAATACCTAGACACTAGTGGAGTTTCCTCTAGGTAAACAACCCATTGGTTGCAAATGGGTATACAAGGTCAAATGCAAAGTTGATTGTACTTTAGATAAGTACAACGATCGTCTTGTTGCGAAAGGATTCTCACAATAGGAGGGAATAGATTGTGAGGAAACTTTTTCTCCTATTGCAAAGATGGTCACTTTTCGGATGCTTCTTTCTATTGCAGCTCAATTTGGATGGAAGGTTTTTCAAATGGATGTAAAGAGCACCTTCCTAAACGGAGATTTGGAAAAGAAGTCTATACACCACAACCTAAAGGTTTTCGGACATGTGGTCATAGACATCCTGTATGCAGCTAATTAAGCCCTTGTCCAGGGCACGTAAACAGGCTCCCCAAGCCTCGTATTTCAAAAGATCAAAATCTACTGAAATTCTAGATTCGGGAGTCTTTCTCGATCTAAATTTGTATGTCAAAAGTGATGATGATGACATTGTGATTTGTATTGTTTATGTTGATGATCTTGCCATCACAAGGAGTGAGGCCACTATTATTCAAAGAGTAAAATCAGATTTATGTTGCATTTGACATAATTGATTTAGGCCTCTTACACTATTGCCTTGGTGTAGAATTTTGGTACATGACCATATGATTTTCACAACCCAAGTCAAGTATACTATGAATCTATTGCAGAAGTTTTAGATGTTTGATTGAAATTCCTCTTCTACACCAATGGAGGTCAATTTAAACTTTGAAGTTATCAAATGATGATGATTCATTACCGGTCGATGAATCACTCTACAAACAACTTGGTGGGAAGCCTAATACATCTTATACCCACATGACCAGGACTTATGTTTTGTTGATAGCTACCTTTCTCAATTTCTTTGCTAAACCGAAGTTCATTCACTAGGCAACAAAGAAACGAGTGGTAAGATCTATCAAAGGTACTCTTGACTTTGGCATTCTATATCGGCGAGTCACCAATTTCAGATTGATCGATTATCTAGACTCGATTGGGACAAATCAATGGATGCTTGAAGCCTACCACCGGTTACACATTTACTTTGTTTCAAGAGTTGTTTCAAAGCGAGTAAGTTTCAGCCCATTGTAGCTCTATCTTCCACTGACGCAGAATACAAAGCAGTTGTCAGTGTCAGTTGTGAAGTAGTTTGGCTACGTTGGATTTTGATTGATCTTCAACTTTCCCACGCTACACCTACTCCACTTTCTATTTTTGTGACAATCAAGGTGTATTGAAGATGGTAAGAAATCCAATATATAATGCCCGTATCAAGCACATTGATTCATCATCACTATATTCGATAGTTGGTTGATTATGGTGATATCTCTCTTCACTTTTGTCCTTCTAAGGAGCAGCCTACAGATCTAATGACTAAACCTCTTGGTCCTATCTTGTTTGTAAAAATTTCAGGACAAACTTGTGGTTGTTTCTAGTCTAGTCATTAAAGGGGGTATCATATATAATTATATACATGTTAGTTGGTAGTTCTCTAACTAATCCTAACTATTCAACTACATTGTAACTACTCCCAACACAGTAAAATGACAGACACACCTTTATTCAAGTGTGCATTCCAATTTCTCTTCATTCTTTCTTTGTTCACATCTTCTAACACCATTCACTTCATTCTGTTTCTCAAATCTGTTAAAACATTCTATTTTAGATTTAATTCAAGCTCAAAGGATATCAAAATATCAGCACTTGTTTCACTTATTGATATTCCAAAGACTTGATTAAATTTCAAGGGTTGTTATTTACATCATAGATTCAAAGACCAGTAAAAATCGCGAGTTGGTGGTTAAAAAATTAAATGCCTGAAAAATCACGAGAAGACATATGCCGAGTGATTGGCAATTTTGTCGAGTAATCTTTGCTCCAATTTCTCTTCATTCTTTCTTTGTTCACATCTTCTAACACCATTCTCTTCATTCTCCCTCTCATATCTACTAACACGTCTTTTATTTTAAATTTGATTTAAGTTCAAAGGATATCCAAATATCAACACTTGATTTACTTATCAATATTCTAAAGACTTGATTAAGTTTTAAGGGGTGCTATTTACTTCATAGATTCAAAAATCAGCAAAAATTGCAAGTGAACAATTAAACACAAGAGAAATCGTGAGAAGATATATGCCAAGTAATTGGCAATTTTTGTTGAGTAATCTTTATGATTACTAAGCAAAAATCACCAATTACTCAGCTCAACTCGCCTAGTATTTATAAAAGTGCATAATGGAAAGAAAAATGCATTTTTATGCTTATATTTGCATTCAGCCTTGTGCTTTTCCTCTACATTTTTTTCCAGAAATATAGTCCACAGTCAGTGGAGAATTGAACACTATTTGTGGCTATTTCTCGACAATTTTCACCAGATTACGAATCTTAAGGTGGTAGGGCTAGCTGGTCCATAAGACTGTTCACAGAAAAGATGCTAAGTTTCATGCCCATCCGCAACAATTTCAATGGATGACTACAATAACTCTAACTTCCATATTGATGGCAATTTTGATGGTATGTTCTCATTCAATTTTAATAGTCTATAGCAAGTTGCATAACACTGTTCTTTTTGAACTACCAAGCATTCTAAGAATGGGAGTATCTAAACTTCTGAAGCACAACTAAAGTTATGTATTACTGGAAAGAAATGATTGTTGGGACTTGAGACATTATAGCCAACCTCATTTGCTTTCTTTGTACTTGAAAAACTCGTCTAGCATGCTCCTAGAATTTATATAATGTTTGGGAAATTTTTGTTTATTTCAGATTTCATGTTGGCTTATGTATTAGTTAAAGTTGAACAATACCAGATGTAAACTTTCATAAATAAAGACAGAGGTGATTACTCATTACAATCTATAGATATATGAATTTGCAGGTCTTTGGAAGATTCTTGATGAGCTTTTAGTCCAACAGTGAACAATCTCTATTTACTAATTCTTGTCTCATAATAGTCAAGTAGAAATTACAAGCTACACAATAATAGGAACAAGGACAGTTTTAAAGACCAGATTTAATACTCAAGGTCTGAGCACTCCTCTAGTTTTCATTGTTACTTCATGGCTGCCTCAAAGAATATAGTCACACAAATATTTCTTTTATTTTTTATTATCTCTCTAGTTTTTGGTATGAATCACGATATCTACTTCTTCCTTTAATTAACAGCTATGATTGGATTCAAAAACATTTTTTATTTTTGCTTGAAATTATTTAAGCTTATTTAAAAATGGCATCACCATTTGGTTCAGTTACTCGTCCTACGCCTAAGTTCAATGATCTCTCATGGAAGCATTGTAAATTGGTGGCAAAGAACAATTGTGTTATATGCAATTGTTGCGAAAAGAAGATGTGTGGAAACATCTATCACCTTAAATACCACATCACCGAACTACCACGAATAATGTGATAGTGTGCACACAAGCACCACTTGAGGCTCAAAGAGAGATTTTTGCTTTGCTTGTTATTTATGTAGAGAAAAAGAGGTAAGCTAATGCACTTGCAACCCTAGTGAAAAGGAGGGCAACAAGGGTTGATTATGACATTGAGGCCTTTTTACTACCACAACTCTAAAGGGTCAAGGTCGGAGACGAGGCTCATCCACCGAAGATTATTCGGCTACTTTTTGTTCCTTGAAGTAGTCCTTGGTCACACCTTCACTTGAAGGTACCAGTTGCAACCAAGAAGTGCACAATGAAGCAAGGATAATTGTATGCTAACTTTTGATACTACTACAACATTCCTTTCAATGTGGCAAAAAGCCCATATTGGGAGAGTATGATCATTGCATTCACCATTGACGGGAAGGGGTTCAAAGCTACACTCATGATTTAAGTGGCCATTTGATAGAGGATTCCATCAAACATGTACTAACTCTTGTGGAAGAGCAAAAAAAAGTATGGCAAAAAAGGGTTGCACCATTTTTTCTAATGGTTGGACGAATGGTAAAAACCGCACATTGATCAATTTTCTAGTGGCTTCAAGTGGACCGCTAATCTTCTTGAAGTCAATTGATGCCTACCACCCAATATAAAGTGTAAATAAGTTATGTGATATTTTGGATGAAGTGATGATGGAAGTGGGTGTACGGAATGTTTGCCAAATTGTGATAGACAACACGGCAACATATGTAGCAACAAGGAGACTTCTTGAGGAGAGGCACTCTACACTTTTTTGGATCCTTTGTTCAATCCGTAGCATTGATCTCCTACTCGAAAACATACGAAAAATCTCATAGGTGAAAAATGTGGTTGAAGAGGCAAGAAATATTACCAAGTTCATCTACAATCACATTGGGTGTTAAACTTGGTAACAGAGCACACCAATGGAAAGGAGCTTGTGTGATCAGGTGTCACGCGATTCACTACAAATTTCATCACATTGCAAAGCATTGTAGCCTCACTAACATCTCTTAAGCAAATGTTTATGAGCACACGATGGTTGGAGTCTTCCTATGATAGGAAGCTCAAAGGAGAAAGGGTCATAACAACCTTTTTTTTATGTGTTTGGGAAGCACACCGAGGAAATCATTAAGATAACCTTAAGTTTTTTAATTTATTATTTGTTTGTTATTTAAAAAATCTATAATTTATGACTCTAAATTTGTGTATTATTTTATTTTAGGTGTCTAAGCCTTTGGTTCAAATTCTATAGTTGGTAGATGGGGATAGAAACCTAATGGGTTATTTGTATGAGGCCGTAGACATGGTCAAAGAGGCCATAGCCAAATATTATGGGAAAAATCAAAGAAAATATGAACCCATTTGGTGCATAATTGATTAAAGATGGGAAAAAACGCTCCACCGGCATATTCATGCAACATGACCTCTACTACTTGAAACCTAAGTTTTTCTAGTCCGAGTCATTTATGGCCTATGAGGAGGTTATGGATGACCTCAATACATGCATAGAAAGAATAAACCTTGATAATGACACTACAAATGCAATTATTGAAGAGTTGCATATTTAAAAGAATGCAACAAGGAGACTCTTTTCTTCAGCTCTATAAGTTAAAAGAAGAAATATCTCTCAACAAGGTTAAAAACAAATTGAGTCATTTGGTTTTAGTATTTTACTTTTTAGTCTCGTTACTCGTAGACAGTACTAAGCTATGAGCTAGACATCTTTCATTTATTCAAGCCTTGTTGACTTACAAAACAATAAATGTCTAATTTTCATGTGTGATGGGAAGATAATGAAACGAAAATACCAAATCTTCAAAGGCTAGCCATTTGTGTAGCACTTTTAGGTGTGAACGTAAATGGAGCATATATGAATCTATTCACACATAGAAGCACAACAAGTTGACAACACAAAGCCTCAATGACCTTGTTTTTGCGATACAATCTTTGTCTTCGTGTGAGACAAGTGGAGGAGGAAGAGAGCTATGATGCAATTGACTTGGATGAGATTAATCCATATGCCGATTGGATAGTTGATGATATGGAGCCCATTCTTACTCGGGGAGGAGATTGTAGATTTGGTGAGGGAGGCAACAAAAGCAATAACAAGAGGGCTTGATGAGGATCTAGATGATGCATTTGCGTATGATATTGTTGCAAAGGAGGAAACTTTACCTTCCAATTCCACGAAAGAGTTGTAACAAACTTATAGTTGTACCGGCACTAGATATTGAATCTAATATGTATATTTGATAAAATCACATGCCTCTATGAGCATTGTAGTTTATATCTTTGTACTTTGTACTCTTTTTGGTTGAAAAGTAATAGAAAACATACTTATGTATTTGTTTCTTGTGTCAATTAACATTCATTTCTCATGTCAATTAACAATGTTTTTCATGCGATTCAAGTTTATTTCATGAATTTATATGCTTTTAAAGTAGCGATAAAGTTGTCGAGAAACTCCCAAGTCCCGAGTAACAAATCAAAATTTGGGCTATCAAGTAATGTCCAAGTATGCATTTTTGAACTATGATTTACATTTTCAACCATAGAAGACTAGTAGCACTTCCTTTAGTCGACACCCGCTTAGAGAAGCTCCCATGAAGCAATCGTAAACCATATCGTATATCATACACAAAGCTTTACTAGGTCCACAAAAGACAATTTTCTTGATCTGTTTTCATAAGGGTTTTTAAGTCTTTAATTATTCATGTTCACTGGACCTTCCCATCATTAAACTAGACAAATTTCAAAAATACTTTTGCATTAGGCTAAAGTGCTTTTGGTTGGTTGGAACATTTTTCCACACCAACAAACTTGACTACTTGGAGAATAGTGCAAGGCCCATATTTGATGAGCTTCATTTGCAATATTGTTTCTTGTGAAACCATTACTTATCCAATCAAACACAAATGGAGATCACCAATTCAGAAGAAAATAGTAATTCAAGGATGGTCATAGAGTGCCTTGAATTTAACTCCGAGTGTTTTAGAGATGTTTTGAATTTCATCATGAAGCTTGGACAGGTTTTGCACATATGAAAATGCTTAATCTTTCTCCTACCAATGTCACATATCTCAATCTGAAAGAGCCATCAAAATATCATGTGTGACTAAGAGCGGAAGCCATAATTGATTTTCTCTTGTGATGAGGCCTTTGCATGATTAACAAATTGGGAAGCATCTATCTCAAGCACAAATGGTAGTTGCAAGTCGAGGAAAGCAAGCACCAAAGTATAGCCAATTGGGAAGCATATGTCTCAAGTGCAAATGGTCATTACAAGTCGAGGAAAGAAAGCATAACGTCGTCAAAATATTTGATTGCTTGTGGTAGCAATTAGCATCATGTTATTATTATTTGCTTTAATTTCTAGAATGATTCCAAGATTCAAAACTAGAAGCAAAATGACTTTTCCGAGCACCGATCTACAACAACGCAAAGGAATAATCATTGTTCAAAAACTTGTACCCAGACATTACTTGGCAGCCCAAAATTTTGACTCACAATCGAGACTCGGAAGATTTTCAAGATTACTCGACAACTTTATCACTACTCAAAAATATTAAAATTCATAAAATAAACTCGAATAACATGTAACACACACTTAAATGACCTAGGAAACCAATCATCTGGTTTTGTAGAATATGATGAGAAAAAAGGCAACAATGATTGTTGTGACTGTTGTGTCAACAACTTTTACCTATAAACTCTAATATTTCATTGACAGGGATATTTGGTTCTTTTCATCCACAAATCTTTCTTATAAGGGTTTATGACAAAATCTAGAGGGATTACTACCAGCTTTTTTCATATCCTTCAAAGCTCAGCTCCATCAAATTCTTAATCAGCTCTAGTTTAAAACTCGTCGTTTTTCAACTAATACGGTTGGATATATTACTTGATATTCTCAAGACCCTAGCTCCAATGGACCAATAAGTGTCATTTTATCACATTCACTGAATGTGAGTCATTGTGTTTGCATTTGTTTTGGAATAAAATCGTTTTTAACTCGGGCATTATATTTCTCTGCCAACCGAGTCAACTTTGAGAAACTCGGCGATTTTTGCTAAGTAATGCAGAAATTACTTAGTGAAACTCGTTGAATGTATTGGTTCGCAAGTTTCCCTACAGTTTCTTGTTATATGTTTGACTTGCAATTTCTCATGAGTACTCAACGAAAAACAAGTTTTAAAGCAAAGGGAATAATAGACGCTAATTTATATCCTTTATTGTAGGTGTGTAGTTGGTAAGTCATATTGATGCAAGAACATCTACAAAATGTAACTTGATCCTACAGGCTTGAGACTAGTTTATGTTCATGCAAACGTGACATTGTAATTAGAGATAGCAACCATATTAGAAATCATCTTAAGCTGACCATCTTGGAGAGCAAGGAGCAAAGCATAATAGGGGGCATCAACAAAGCATTTGATTGTTTGCGGTAGCATTGTGTCATTATTAATTTCCTTAGTTGTTTGAATGATACCAAGATTCAAAAATTAGAAGCAAAATAACTTTTTAAACTGTTGACCTACAAGAAAGCAAAGGAATAATAGAAGTTAATTTATATCCGTTACTGTACTTGTGTAGTCACTAGGTCTTATTGATGTAGGAGTATCTATAGAAAGTAACTTGATCTTGCATTCTTGAGACCAGTATGTGTTCACGCAGACGCAACACCATGATTGGAGAAGTATATTGTAAATTATCTTCTGATGACCATCTTGGAGATCATCTGACACCTTGTTAGAGACCCACAACTTGTAGTCGTCATAAATTTTATCATACATACTCGAAATTGCGTACTGGTTTTTTAATTTTTTTGGAATTGCACGACTTTTCAAGAGCAATGCAAAGGTATCATTATTTTCTTCATGGTATGTGTTCTCTTACCTGGGACACCATGTGGAAGCTGGTTTCGAGATCTCCCACCAACAACATATTGCAAAGACCGTAACCTTCTCATATGGACTCAAAAGTATGTGTCATTTTCTGCAAACTGTATAATTTTTCAAGAGGAACACAATGGTGCAATCAATATACATGTATATGGATCGTGGTCTCTTGGTACTGACAGTGTTTGAGTTGACTTTGAGCTCTCTCACCAATGACACCATGTTGATTGCCCAAATAATAAAAGTTTGACATGTGTCACATGCTGACCCTTGGGCACATGTCAGCGCATCAAATTGGACATGTAGCTCATCTCACCCATCTGCAGCTGTAAATTTTGGGTTTCAGCACAACACTGAAGAGTTTGTAGTGCCTTCCCCATCAATTAGTCTTTCCTTCAGTAACAAACAAAAACCATGAAGATAAATACTTAGTTTGAATAAGAGATCGGCACTTTTGGGATTAGAAATGTTGAAGCTAGCAAAGTGAGGGAAGCACTATAAGGAAGTGAGTGAATCGGCGAGTGCAACTTGCAAGAGAAATTTTACTAAAAGTCCAAGAGTCTAAATAGGTGTAGAGAGTGTTGTAATTTGATTTGTAAATAGTGTAGGAGTGGTGTGTGCTTTTATATTTATGCCAAGTACTTGTATTAGTGTTACGCGGGGACGCGTCCCCCTAGATTTTGGAGACGTCCCGAACATTTTGGGGACTCGGGGACTTGGGAGGACGTCCCTATTTTTTTAAAATCTTTCAAAAAACTTCAGATGTTTACTTTTAAAAAGCTGTTATTTTTACGAAGAACATTAAATTATAATCTTGAAAGTGTACCTAAATAGAGTTTAAATCCCTAAATTTCATATTGAATAAAGTTAAAATATTCAAATAGTAATATTTTATATATTATTTTAATAACCATCCCCTTGCTGTCCTCAAAATTTGGGAATTTTTTCCCATCCCGAAACCCCGCCAATTTTTCCCATCCCGAAACCCCGCCCCTCCGTCTCCCTTTGTCCCCCATCCCGAGACTTAGGTAACTATGACTTGTATTGATTTTTCTCAAAATTAATGAAGAATGGCCTATTTTCCATTTTGATTGTTATCTTTTCACTTCCATATTGTGTTTGTGTACTCTCTGCAGCTGGTTGGTTGATGGTTGCTCATTTGAACATCGACTGTGCCACCATTTCTGATATCAGAGCAGAAAACTGAAGTTACATTACGGAGAAGTGCGAAAAATGGCTCATGGAGAAATATCTCTTGGAAGAGGTAGAGGAGGTCGACCACCTAGAGTTATTGACCTTGCTAAGATAATGAGAGCCATACAAGAAGTGGAGATAGAGCCTGGTCCTTGTAAAAATATTTCCTATGCTTTAGCTAGGATGGAAAGTAAGCCAAATATTGACACCCCTAATTTTTCTAGATGTTTGAATCCTAAATAGATTGGATTACAAAGTTAGAAACATATTTTGATTATGGAGAAATGGATGACCTTAAGAGAGTGAAGTTTGCATGCACCAAGTTGAAAGGTCAAGTGTTTCTATGCTAGGATCAAGTGCAGTAAGAAAGGGATAGAATGGGGAAGAAAAGATAAAGACCTGCAATAGGATAGTTTCAAAACTCATGGTGAATTTTTTATCTCCAATTATCTTAGCAGCAGTCCCTGGAAACCCTTCAGGACCTGCTAAAGTTGTAGCCTACAATTTTTAAACCATTACTCACAAGAAAACATTCTAGAACTAAGAAGACGTTATCCAAAGAAGACATACTTAAAATAGAGTATTTCTGAAAACATATTCTAGAAGATGTTCTCGCAGGAAAACGTATTCAAAATAGAGTATTTCTGAGATATAGCCATAGTTTTCAATTCGCTGCAAATAGAAATCAAACAATTGCAAGAAGAAAGATAAATATCCATTCACTTAAAGAAAATATACAGGAATAGACATGCAAACTATCTTTCATATATTTCAAAGAAAAGTATACGGCTAGGGAAGATCATTAGTCTTCATGCAAACTAAACAATATTTATATATTTTACATGACTCTTCATCTTTTTGTCCTTTCATTTTGGCTTCATTTCCCTTTTTTCCTAGGAAAGAGTTGCATTTTATATATTTGACTTTTTCTTTCCTTCATATAAAATCATTTACAAGGTTACACGTTATCGATAATATATTTTAGATACAAATATTACAAAGTATTCCCTAGGACTTGTTTTAGATGTCCCACTAACACTTTCACGGACTTAATACATTGGTCTTGTCCCGAGACAAAGACAATGTTGAAGCTAGGAAGAGTCAATTGTGCAATAGATCACATTGGATTTTCTGTTTTTCTGTCTCTTCTTCTGAGCCCTGCATCAAAAATCTGGTCGCAGCATTGCAAGAGGTGTTGTTTATGGTTCTTCACCTCCCATGCACTACTTTTTTCCCTTGCATATTTTCAACTAAGTAGCATACCAAGTTACCACCCTTTACAGGTTTCCAAAAGGACTAAGGATAATGTAGCCAGGAGGCCGCTCTTGACAGGTTTTTAACCTTCCTTGGCCCATCGAAGAAACTCTGGTATTCAATACTTTGTACTGGACCACAATTGTAACCAATTTGCAAACTTTTAGTGGCTTATTTTTCTGGAGGAGGTGGTGGTGGTGCAGACTGCATTAGTTGGCAGATGCCTTGCTGCAATGAAGAGGCTGTTGGAGTTGGTTGCACTAGATATTGCGGTTGTCCTCAAAGTTGTCTTAGCAACCCGATGGGTTGCACGTACTTTGGCTCATCTAATTGATACTCCATGAAAGGGAGAAAGTTTAGAAGATCCGACTTGAATGATGTCCTATCCTCTATCTCTGCCCGGATCAAGGCGAAATATGTGCGCAATTGTGCCATAATCTGCGTTGCACCTAAAAGGTCTTCCTCATACTTAGCTTGGAGCAGTGGTTTTTATTAATGGCTATTCTCTTATTTATTTTGTTCCACAAGTGGTCCAACCATTCTACGAACCTTTTTTATTGTATTCCTGCAAACATGTTGCGAGGCATGTCTATTTCCCATTGCCTTATCAACTCCATAACATCACTTCACTGCTCCAAGGACACCTTCGATGATCCCTCTCGCTTTTGATCCTATGTACTTCTAGTGATAATTGTTGGGCCATTTTTGCTACCTCTATTTCTTCCTTGCTTTCCTTCATCATTTCACCATGTTGAGAAGTCCAGTCCAGCAATGAAATCACTATGCTCTCTGCTTGTGCGATTGCCTTTGTCAACTTTTTTCTTGTACTCCTTCAATAGCAAAATGACTGAATAGGAATTTTGTTTTTGTTTTCGCACCTAAGCTTTGATCTTTTCGACATTTTCACTCGTGCAACAATCTTTTACCAACTCTGTTACTAAGGAAGTGATCTATAACCGATCAAACATTATTTGTTCGCCAATCCCTTCCTCAACCAATTAGGGATGCTTTTCTTTGATCACTTTCTTGACCTTGGCCAGTGTGTGTTCAAGGGCCTTGTTCTTTTGGTGCAGCTGCAACATGGTGTTTAAGAGTGTGGCCCCAAATGTTTGTCGACCATTTAATTGTACCTTCACTAAAATTTTGTCTACATAGTATGCTACTTTTTCTAGGAGTGTGGTGAGCGTTAGCTGCATGGCATGTTGCATCTATTGAGTCCTTGTTGCTCGCAGGCGTGCGGTGGATAACATAAATGTTGTCCTCCACCATTTTGTTACTTGCAGATCTAGAAACCACAACTCCAAGGTGTCATCCCCTTGCGAGCCATCTCCTTGTGAGCCTAACTCCTCAGTTTTTGAACACACGACACTTCTGCTCGGATGTATTCTTTGTTTCTCTCTTCTACAAGGCACCTTAGCTCTAGGTTATTGTCGTTGTGCCTTGATCCTATGTCCTTTTGGCCTATATCCTAGTTCACTTTTGTAATCTTGAGCCTCTTCTTGCACACTCTTTTGCTTTTCCCGCATTTCTTTTTCCCGTGATTCCTTTTCTTGTGTCGTTGTGCCTTTCTCTACTTCTATTTGCTCCAACACCCGGGATTTTGCAAAATCCCCATAAGCTTGTGGTTCATCATCTCATTATGGCTTGATTGATCCCGATGGTTGGATGATGGTGGCTTATGTTGTTACAAAATCCCCATAAGCTTGTGGTTCATCATCTCATGATGGCTTCATTGATCCCAATGGTTGGATGATGGTGGCTTATGTTGTTACACACTAATGGCCCCAAGAAATAGTCATAAGATAACCAAGTAGGAATGTTGTGCAAACACAATAGGAGGGATGTAAGATGATCTAAAGTAGGTTTAATGGTGATGTTTGGGTCTTCACAAGAGACTAAGGAGACGAAATATTGCAAAGGGGAGATTTTATTGTAATGCGCCGCAAGGTGCAATTGGTGGAGGGAAATGTGGCTGAGTTACTCTAGTCGGTTGAGGTGACGGAGATGGAGGCGGTGATGTAATAGGAAATAGTGGTGGTGGTGGAATCAGCTACAACGGTGGGGATGGTGCGATAGTCTGCAATGGAGATTGTTTTGGAGATGGAAAGGTGAGGGAATGTTTGCAATTATCTCCTTTCTAGGCACTCTTTGCTTTTTGCAAGTTGAACTTGGTGATTGTTGTTTTTCTCCTCCTCCCTCCTTGTCTTGTGTTCCTCTCTCTGCATTGTTTCTTTTACCACCTTCGTCACTTCCTCTTTTATTTTTTCCCTCCATGCTCTAGAGGTGCACCTCCATTTTTGCCATTGTGGCATTTATGTGAGTGCTTTTTGTACTCCTTAAGCTTCCTACGAACCAACTTGAATGAGCTCGCCTCTTGTCGATCTTATTTTTTTCAACAACTCCTTTGTGCTCCCGCAAATTGTAAGTTCTACATTTCTTGTGCAATTTCTTCCCTTCTCCTTGTTAGGAGTCATTTGTGGCTTACTCAAGGTTCTTCCAAGACATTTACAGGAACCATACATGCCTACGATTCTAACCTTGAAGGTGCATCAAGATAGTTGCTTGCACCGCTACATGTTGCTCTTGGAGCCTAGTTTCCACACTCAAAGATAATGACATCAGTGGGAGACCGACCGCTTTATCTATGTTCACCTTGTCTTGAATTTGTGTGGTTTGCCTTTGCTTTCCGTGAGAAATCATTCTTTTTATGCCTTGTCATGTGCTATTGCACCCATGTCCTCTGGATTGATGTCGTGAACCTTTGTTCGAGGTATTCTCAAGCTCTCAAAGTCTAGAATCCTATATTTTTGAATAAAATTGGCAGTCGAGGGTCTATGGGTAGCTTTATTTGCTTAGGTTTCCCTCCCACAACTACCTCCTTCGATTTTTGAGGCTTCTTCCCATGTTGAGCTTGAGGTTGTTGCAACATGTGCTCTTTCCTTTTCCTTGAGGGCTTTTGTGCCTTGCCTTTGGTGGCACTACTTGTACGGGTTATAATTGCTCCCCTATCATCCTATGTTGTTGGCTCATCTCTGAATTGAACATCTCCATGGTGACAAAGAATGGTAGTTTGTAGGGCTTCTTGGTGCCTATCTCGTGCGATCGCACGATCACTCCATCATGTAGTATCTTTGATTGTGACCAAACGTGCAAATACCTCTTTTGGGATCGTGAGTATTGTCACTAATGAGTTTTCTAATCTCCTTTAACCATTCTCCAAACTTATGCTTTTGTTTAAATGGATACTCTAAGCCCTTATATATCCATTTATCAAAAGTGCCATGCGATCAATAGCTCGCATTCAAATCCACTACCCCTTCTAGAGTCTTGGAGTGCATGGCGAATGAGGAAAATCAAAAGCTGCTAATGGGAGATATGCATTGTTCCTCAAGAATTTTCTGCAAATTGGCGCTAATGGCCAAGAATTGTGGCCAATTAAATCCCTCATTCCCGCAATTCATGTTATGTGCAATGTCTATAACACCCAACAACATCTTCTTCCATCCCTAGGTATGCCAATAATTTTCATAATCACTATGACCAATACTCACGCGACTTTGTCCATGATTACATGGATGGGGATTCCCCGAGTCGTTTTCTTTGCATTGTATATTTCCTTGACCGCAAGGGTCTACCAGAAAGTTCTTTGTCTTGTAGGGAGTGATATAGTACCTCTTATGAGTAATCCAATTGCCATAAAGAACCGTCACAAAATCCACTAGGGTTATCACTTGCAATGTGAGATGAATTGTTTCGCCCGTATTTGTTGAGCGGAGGTTTGCATTAATTTGGGATTTGTCCCAAAAATAGGGAGGCATGCTAGTCTCTATGCATTGGTGTCTCTAAGTGACTCATGTAGTGTGAGCGTAGTTGTTGCTTTCCCGGTGTAATAGCCTTGTAGTTGGAGTGGTAAACCACTCTTTCAAGCACTTTCTACTAGGTTAAATGACCCCGAGTCGTTTCATTTGGCTTGTCTAGGTGCTAGTCCAATCCCCATATCTCTGTTTTTCTACGTCAAATAGGGATATGAAGGTTATCCTATATCTTACATTAGTTCCTAAATCTTTGGCCCAATGGGTTTTGTGAGCAGATTTGTCGTCTTCCTTTGTTGTGTCTTCCCTCCCTCTTTTGGATCTTGCTTTCCTTCACTCCTGTTGAGCCCTTCATATGCTTTGTTCCCTACTCCTTTACTCTTTACCTCTCTTTCAAATCTCTGCTGAGTGCAATTTTTCTTGCTTATTTGCCTTGATTTCGCGAGCTCTAGAAGAACATTTCTCCGTGAATCTCGAAGAACAATTTATTAAAATATATTAGGTATATTAGTTAATTCTTGGCAAACCGTTAGTTATCTGCTAACTAATGTTTGGTTGTATCCTCCTCTACCAGATTGTAACTACTCTAGCATCATAAAATGACAGTAACACAAACTCCAAAGTGTGCATTCTCATTTCTCTTCCTTTTTTGTTCACATTTTCTAACATTGATATCAAATCCATTGGTGACCAGTGAGTATGCAGTTTGAGGAAGCCTAAAGAAGGTGTGGACTGCCAAGAAGAAGAAAATCAAAGTTTGGGGAAGCCATTGGAGGTGCGAACGACGAGGAGAAGAAGAGGTCATCTTTGGCTGTTTGACTACCACAGTAGGGCATAGACTCCACCAGAAGGTTTAAACACCAAAATTAGCAAGCAATTTGAAGAAGAGTGCAGTCATTTAGAGCTATGCAAACCAACAATGTTGTTTTAGTTAACTCAGAGCAGAGAGCCAAGAGAGATGCTTCCAAAACCGATACTTCACACATCATTAGAATGAAATAAATATATTTATAATGATGGATGTTGTTGACTGGATAAGGCCATGTGCAAGCGAAAAACAAAAAGCTAAAGCTATAAGTTATTACAAAATCATTTAGAAGACTGAATCTCATCAGATACGATAGGTATTGCTATTTATACAAATTAAATCAAAGAAGATGAAGTGGAACAATTATAGAGACTGAAAAAACTCGTATTCTGACATTTGGACTTTCAGGGATTACCATCAAGTCTTGTCTATCACATGCAGGGCTAATGCTTCAGAGGTTCTGTTATTGATGACACATGGCATCAACCTGGAATGTTCACTCAGACAGATGTCAGAGTCATTTGAGTGATATGGACTGGGAAGATATGTTCAATGTTGATATTTGACCAAGACAGTCATGCTGCCCTCATCACCAAAGCTTTCTCATCTCGAGGTTGACCTTAAATTTCTTCAAGCCATTCTTGTGGACTCCTCAAGCTGCATGCTCATCAAACTTGTAATATATCAATTATTTGTGTTTGCCAAATATAATAAATATCCTCGTCATCCAACTTTCCCACAGAATCAGATTTTTCTCAGTCCAGGTATGTTGATGTTCCTGATCCTGTTTACCTACTTGCCATTCAATTGAACTTCAACCTCACCTTTACCTTTTGCAGCACATACCATATTGTCAGCCAAAGCAATCTGTGTATTATAAGTATTTTTTTCTTTCAAGTGTCGTAAACCAATTTCTCATGCCAGTCATATGCCTAGCAAGAACTAAATCATTATATCTTTCACCTAAATGCCCACTTTCTTTATTAGCAACTAAAAATACATCAGTTGGCATGTAAAGGTCATTAACTTGATAAAATTCATTTGCACTTTCATTATGAGCAAAATCACTTCTTTGCCTATCACCTTTACTTCCTGTGTATAGTTATTTCCTCAGCCCCTTTCGTATGTGGCGATGCTCTTTGTTCTACAAACAGTTGATGCGGAAAACAGCCCAAAACAACAAAGGTTGAAAGCCAATGGGCGCTTGTCTTCATTTCTAGAGTCATTTAACCTTCAAAGGTTTCCTTAATTTGTTGGGTCATTTAAGTATGATATTTTAGGCCATTTCGGTCTAAGTTCTTCATTTAAATTTGTTTCTTAACATCTCAACAATAGATTTTCAGCTACTCTAATATGAACCTGTGGCAAAAACAACATAAACAATTAGATAAAGTATAGATATTATGGATATGGGGTATGAAGAAAGGATAGAGTTCAGTTCGGAAGGAGATCATTGGTTGCCAGCAGAAAGGTGTGATTGATTGGAGATGAATTGACTCGAGGGTGGGGGATGAAGTGTTAGGGTGGGAAGTTAGTCAAAAATTATGGTATATTCTTAACATTTAGAAAATGCATAACCTCTGGGTCAAATTTTCACAACATGAATTTCTATCCATAATAAATTGCAGGACTCATCAAACTGCTCAATTTTTATATGAGGTACATTTTTCAGGGACATGCTCAAAGGGAGATATCATTTTACAAAATCCATTCCCATTTAGGGGTTCAAAGATTGCCTACTTCTTGGCTTGGACAGAGGACGGGAGATGCATTGGTGAACTTGAGAATTAATATAGATTAAAAAAAGACTAAATGAGAGTTAAGACATAACAAGTAGAAAGAGAGTGATACAATCGAATTGTGGCAATATTTCAATCATTAATGACAATTCATGGCTTTTTGTTAATTTCATAACTTATGTTTCAAATGCAGAATTTATATTAATTGTATATTCCCTTTACTCATGTCTAGCCTCATAATAATATGATTTTTAACCCAAAACTAAAGCATCCCTTGTTTCTCATTTTGTTTTGATTTCTTGTTCCATTGAGAGAGATTTCAAAACCTAAGCAAGGAAAATGAGTGCAACAAGCTGTCAACTCGAAACCATGCACAACCAAACCAATAGTAAGAAAATCAAGTTCGTAGATAAATTTCCAAATATACAAACCAAATCAAAAAGTATGGATTTAAGATAACTATGTCACCTGATGAGCTTCATGGACATCTGTTACAATTGGCAAGTCAAATGTGGTCTTAACCCTTTCTAATATCTGCACACAAAAAAGGGAAAAAGAACCCCAAATTAACAAAGACAGCAACAAGAGCTTTAATGAAAAATACTTAAAATATTCATATCCACATGACACTGTCTCTTAAATAGATACTGATTGATCAAATAAGTGAACTGCAGTTAAGAGTTAGATATTGATTTCTTGTATTGGCAGTATCCCCATCTATGATAAACTTTCTCATTAGTGGAATCCTATTCAGTGCTGGTATTTCTTTCAACATTTTGTGCAAGTGAGTTACAGTAATACATGCATGTAATTTTTGAATTGTAAATCCCTAATTGATCCCTTTCGAATTATGCAAGGTAGTGCTTGCTTGAGAGAGGGTCCTTCCTATAAAGGACTCCAACTCTTTTCATGCATATATACAATAAACAACTTTAGTCAATATATTTTTCTCGTATTTTTGAGGAACTTCAGTATCTATGGTTTTGCACCATACAGGTTCTGTTGGGAATTCTCAACTTGCTCGATCTCTTCTCTAGTAAATTTAAGAATAAGTGCCCTTTTTTTTCTCACCAATGGCCTATACCTCAGCATCCAAAATGCCTTTGAATATGTTTACCTACTTGCTTCAACTTTTTACACTCTGTTTTAACTTATCTTGCAAGGGTTGCTCCTTACCTCCCATCCCTCCCTCCCCAGCAAACAGCAATATCACAATTACTATTTTTTCCCATCTCCAATTTTAGAGTTCCTACAATTACATGTCAGTGCAATCAATTTTCTAGCAATTTGGATGAAATCTCATTTGGAATACCTAGAGGTTGCTTAATCTAAAGGACAAGCAACTCCCAACATTGCCCATCTTCCATTCACAAGCTCAATCCATATTTTTACCAGTGCAACCAAAATAAAATGTATTGTTTCAACATGGCCTCCAATCTTTTCCCATTAAAATTGTCGTTAGAATGAGTTATCCCTCGTGTATTCTCTAAGAAGTTCTTTTAAGGTCTTTGGTCTTTGATGCCAATACTAAACCTTCATGTAAATACCAAGACAACATTACGGAATCTAAAAATATATATTTAGATTCCCAAACAATCTTTGAAAAATGGAGTCATAAGAAATGAGAAGAATTGAAGTGTTGCATTAAATCCTGTACCTAAGGAAAATTCTACAAAATCATGAGCAGGAATTGAAACCTCAACCACATCACCAAATTGGTTTTCCACAATATTAGAGGACCTAAGAAGGAGATGAAGGTTTTTTTGTAATCTTTTCTAAAGTTCTACTGTCAAACATAGACCACGTTAAATGTGGCCTTCGCCCCAGGTTACTATTATTAAAAAAATGTCCAAAAACCAATTAATATTTTTACTTGTGGATCAGACTTGTAAGGTGCTTGTGTTTTCCTAGGTTTTTAATCCCAAAAATCATTTTTCTTCAATTTCTACAGGGACTTTAAAAATCTAGATGGTGGCTCTTTAAGAGAGTTACAGATGTCAGATTATGTTGCAAAAGCATATAGCTGTGAAACCAGGCGTAGAATTTTTCCCTAGCAAATATTTGATCAAGGATATCAACAAGAACTTTGCAGTTGTGCATTTGGTTGTGAAGACCAGGACACTATAATGTAAAAAATTTACAAGTGTAAACCTACTTCTTTCTCCTCTGGTTCTCAGACTTATGTTGCACGTACTGATGAGGGTCGTCGATTGCATGAGAAATTTAGTAATCTTAAATATAGCAATCTCCAATTAATGGAAACATAAGGCATGGTCCATGGTTTGTAGGTTGCCTAACTTCAATATTCAATGATAATAGAATGGTTATAGTATAAGAAACAAGCAATGCAAAAATAAGGAACAACACAGATGTCTGAAACAGCAGTCATATTCACATGCATGCAACATACATCAAATAAGAAAAAAACTCCACGGAGAACACCCATGAGAACTCCCTGTCTCTGTCCAAGTGTTGAACATAAATACATGTCAGCTCAGCCGGTGTGAAGATTGCAATTGCCAAACGCCCAACCAACCAAGACTTAAATTAAAAATAATATAGATCTCATAAATTAGTCAACACCATAACTAAGACAACTTTATTCTTTGGCAAACATAAACAACCTAATCTTTCCCTAGCATTACTATATTTATGGTCACAGCCAACTTAATACAAGATGTGGACCTACAAAAGATTATTGCATACATATAAAGTAGCCACATACATGTATTACCCACTATTTCATTTAAGCATGGTATATGTGAAGGTTATGTTATTGGGTAGCACTATAGGAGGAAATTTGATCACAGAAAAGCTTGGAGGGCATTAACAATTTGCAGCTTGTCGTTATAGACCTTGTAAGTTCAATGTATAACACATCTCTTGCGAGTTTGATATATGTGCTCACTTATCTTGATGATAATAATAAATGCATTTGTGGTTACATTCTAAGGCCCAAAGATCAAGTGCTTGAGAAGTTCAAAGTTTTTAAAGCTTTTGTTGAGTAAAAAGAGCGAAAAACTTCATCAAGCTCTCTCAACCAAAATGGAACAGAATTTGTGAACAATTTCTTAAATATTTTTACAGAAAAGCTCGCATCAAAAGTGAACATATTGTTTTGCATACACTTCAACAAAATGTGGTGGCTAAGCAAAATAATGGAACCATTGTTGAGATGGCTAGAAGATGTATGTTACATTCCAAAAGTTCAGACTAAATATTAAGGGTAGAGGAAATTCATTGTGCAGTCTACATTTTGAAATGGACACCTACTAGGGTTTATTGAGATGTTTCTCCGAAAGATGCTTGGAGCAGGCAAATTCTATTGTTTTCCTTTAGGGGTTTTGATAGTGATATATGGGTTCATATCATAGATGAGAAGTGAAAGAAATTTTATTTTTGTGGGATATAGAGTGGAATCTAAGCATATCAGTTGTATGAGGTAAAGTCTCGAAAACTCATTACTCATAAGGATGTGCAGTTTTAAAAACAGCCATCCAATTTCTATATGACTTCTCACATCGTACCCATTAAACCATCCTTAGATATCTCTGTTGTAATTTTGATAATGTTTGATCACGTTCAGATGAAGATGCAACCTACTATACTTACTGCATTTACATCTACTAGTCCTCCTACTAAAGGTGAAATTTGTCCTTGTGGGCCCATCAAACCCTTCAAGACATTAGCCCAGAAGATGGTGATGTGGTTGATCCTTGAAAGGCCCAAGGATAGAAATGTGATAATTATGCTCTTATGGCACACATTATGAACACTCGTGATACCCAAGCTAATGAGGAGGCTCATGGTAATCAGCAATGGGAGAATGTTATTCTGGATGAATACTCTTCCTTTTAGGAAGATGCTTGTGGGTTGAAAATGGAACTATGAGATAACATTTACATCCGATGATGAGATGAACAAGAAGCACAGGGATTGACTTGTTACTAAAGGCTTCTCTCATAAGGAAGGTATTGTGTACAATATAACATTTACTTGTGTTGTTAAACTTGATAGCATGTGTATTGTTTTTTCTATTTTTACTGTATTTAGATGGGAATTGCATCAGGATGCATGTTAAGAGTGTTTTTCATGGGGATTTAACTGAACAAAATATATACAAAGCAACCCCCTTAATTTTATTTTTAAAATGCATCTTCTCGTTTTTTTAATTGTGTTTGGACAAGAGACCTCATTTACAGACTGAAGATATCATTATAAGGTATCAAGCAAGTTCCATAGAGTTCGTTCAAGTCGGGATACTTTTCTACCTTTGACCACTCAACACTCAAAAATCCCAAATCGTTGGATGCCGAAATTTAGAAAAATGTCCAAGTCCTAAAGCCTTCAGAAATTTGAGACTATTGAACGTTTTCCACTTGAACCCTGAAACTCCCAAACACCTGAAATCTCAAACATTCCTGTACGTTTATAAGTTTGGCAGTATCTATCTTTGTCCTTCTAAGCTTTCAACCTCATGAAACTTTGAATACCCAAACTCCCAAAGTGATGGCAGAGTCAAAACTTGGTTTTAATTTCAGCTTCATCTTGCTTCTATTTGGATCCGACGTAGTCTGGAATTCAAGATTTTCCTGCATGAACATTTCTCATCCCTTCCAAAGTTCAATGTCCAATGTCAAAACCAACACATCCATTTCCTCGCTCTGTTTGTGGCCTTCATGAAATTTGTAATTCCTTTGCTTTCATTTTTCCCTACTCCAACTTTGATTTACAACACGTCTTTGTCTCGATGTTTCTTTGACCTATTGGTCAAAGTCAAACAATCCTGATTGACTTGGTGCTCAGAGTTAAAATTCTCTCACAACCACAACACAACCAACTTCAGCATCTCCTTGGACTCAGATTTTCTCTTACAAGACTCCTTGTAGATGTTGAAGTCCAGAACTCTGACCTAAAAGCTTTGCAAACTACTCAAGTCCATTGTTCTATTTCAGATCCTACCTCCCCAATCGGAAGGATTTGGTACCAAAGAACTAGATTTACAGTATATGAGGGTCTTCTACCTTGCCTGCCCACCATAAATTACTTTGCTTACTCAATTTTGTCACTTTAAACACAAAACACAAATATTTTTTATCCCCTCTTTGTGTTGTTGATTAGACCTTCCTTTTCAATATTGTATTCTCAATTTCTCAATGACTTCTCCCTAGGATTTTACTACTAAATCCTCCACCAATAGTAGAATCTGCTCGGTTTTGTCATTGTCCAACATGGATGGCTCAAAGATCTTTGAATTCTCCATATTGATACCGATTCGCTATATAGTTCTGAAAGCACAATACCAACTCTACTCACAATTCTTCTCTAGTCATTTTTGTCCACCATTGCTTAAGTATAGCCATGCTAAGTCTCCAACCAAGGTTATAGGACACGGCACCCCTACTTCTAGGGCACATGTATCTGCATGCCGGATAAGGATATGAGTATGGCGCAGCTTGGATACAGCTCAGATACTGTACCTAACTGTATCCAGCTAAGAATTTGTAGCTGGGTTGTATCAGACAGAGTCGGATACAGCATGGGGCAAATTGTAGCAATATCTGATTTTAAACGTTTAAAAAAATGAAAAAAACCCTTCAAAAGGCTAAAAAGATAATTAAAAACTGCATATGACCTTCTAAAATGCATAGCACATGGGCTAATTGTAGCAATAACTGATTTAAAAGTTCAAACACAATTTTAAAAAAAAACCTCAAAAGGCTAAAAAGATAATTAAAAAACTACATATGACCTCTAAAATGCATTTTAGCAATAACAATCGAGGATGTGGAGGTGAATGAGTGTTGATTTGCTCTATTACTTCAAAATTTCACATTGGCTCTACTCAACCTGCTATGATTTTATTTGATTTGTTTCCTTTGGCCTACTTGGCTTCTTTTCTTTCATTTCATCTATATTCGTTTGGCATGCACAACTTGCAATTTTTTTTTTACCCAACTTCCTATCTTTCTCGTGGGCTGGGAGTGTGTAATTTGCTTGTAATTTTAATCTAATATATAAATTTGTTTATAATTTAAAATTGATAATTATTATTTTAAAAAATAATTTATAATTACATTATAACAATATTTTTAATATAATATAGATACATTGTATATGTCGTAGCCAGCTGTATCCATAATGAGGTGTCTTAGAAATTAACCGTATCCGTATCTGATACTGTATTTGTATCCATATCCGTATCCATGCAACTCTGTCTCCAACTCAAGCTCCCTAATGTTTGTCATGTTGAATCTTAAGACTCGTGTTGAGACTTCAAGAGCATCTCTAGCGTTTTTCGATATATTCAATTGATCCTTTCCACAAATTCTACAGTTTTATTGATCTTCGAACTCTCTACATTCTTCAATGGTGCTAAAACATTGCATCAAAATGGTTTCTATGGCAAGAAACCCAAACAAGTCTCTAATGGACACATGTTGGTTGAAGTGGATATTGCATTGTTATGATAGTGTTGGATATACAACAGACTCTCATTCCAAGTTTGGGATTATTTATATTCTATCCCTTTAAAATTGAACGAAATTTTCATTCTCCATTTCGCTCTATCCATCTATTTGTAGATCAACGCTACTGCCCTCTACAGCTTAATATTCATCCCACTCCATCGTGTGCTACAAAAATTGATCAAAGAACAAGAATCTCAACCTAATACTATGGGCTTTGGTAAACCCAAGTAGACCTACATGGGTGAAAACTTTTTGTGCAACTTTTTGACCAGATGCCACATCATACTGAAGTGATACGCAACGACAAAAAGTAATCATTACCTTGTCTAGTTTTTAGAAAATCACACAAAAAAAAACCATGGATATACTTTTCCCTAGACCAACCAAGTTTCATTTATCAACATTTGCAACCTCCTCTCCTAAATATGTAACTTCTTTCTAATTTATAAAACACGGCCACACGAGTATGTCTACGTGCCTTCCATTTCTCTCCATTCTCTTTCATTTTTTCTCTACCATACTAACATTGGTATTAGAATTAGCATTCAGGGAAGCCCTTGTTGGGTATGAACGAAAAGATAACACGCAGAGACAGACCATTGAAGGGAGGACGTCATGGCACAAGACGTGAGTGAAGAACAGACATGAACACGAAAAACGGGAACGGTAAGAAAATAATGATTCAAGGAGATTCGCGATTTACAGTCATCAGTGAAGAACAATAGATATTTTTTGCTCTAGGGTGCACATTTGCAAACAAGACATGATTTTTTCCTAGACTCAAATACATCCCACTCAACGTTACTCAATACTATCAAATCACAATTTTCACTGTTCTGTGAGCTAACCAGACCAGGAGAACACAAGCAAAGACATGAGTTCATTGACGATTTTTGTACAAACAAATCATGATTCACGGCGTTAGGGCACCTGAAGGCAGAAGACATGACGAGTTTTTGTAGATCACATATGTCACGATTTGCTCCACAAGCAATTTTTGCAAACAAAGATAAAGCAAGTGCAGATACATTCTGGTCTGAAGCAGTTTTTCACATTTTTCACACAACATTATCTCCGTGAGTGAAGACCCGAAGCAAAAATACATGATTTGCAGACAGAAAGGAACAAAGGTGCAATAAAGTTGAAGGGAAAAATCCTAAAAATGGCCAATATTCAGAATTTAGTTCTGCCAAAAGTGCAGAAACTCATTGGCTAGAATTATAATGTCTAAAGTCATAAAATAGTCACAATTGTGGAGTATCGTGCCTGCAATACGATTATTCTCAAACCTGAGTTAAGACCTGATACAGATCTTGTTGATTATGACAAACGTCATAAGGAGGCTCTTATGTTGTTGAAGTTGCCTGTTTCAGATGATTTAATTCTTGAGGTGCAGAATGCCACTAAGGCACGTGATCTTGTTGCATGAAACAAACTCTCCCAGCTATATATCCGGATACTCCCTATTGTAAATTAACACAGCAGACAGCAATATAGAGACTTGTACATTGATTTATCTTGTTATGCGTGCATAATTACTTTCTTTTAAAAAAAAAAAATTATATTACTATAAATAAGATATTAACAATACAATGCCAAGCCATGGTACTCATACTCCATGATCTATCCTTAGACTTCCAACAACATAAGAAAGAAGAAAGAGAGCATAGCATCAACTTATGCATCCGATGAATGTAACTGAAGGATCTTTTCAATCTGATTCCGCTTCTCTGGAGACCATGTCAAAGGCAAAGGGCCAAAGTTGATCAAATTATGATGATCCAAAGCCCAATTTGCCAACGCATCTGCCACCTTATTCTGATCTCTAGGAACATGTTGATATGAGATGGTCTGAAATTGTCTAGCAATAACCTGAATATTATCCTGAATCCTGGCAATTCTCCAATTTTTGGATCTATGTTGCTCTTTAGCTGACAGAAGATGGATAATTACCTTAGAGTCAGATTCCACTATAATTCTAAGACATCCCAATTTAGTTACTTCCTGGAGAGCTCGCTGAATTGCCAAGATTTCAGCCACATTATTAGTGAAGTAACCCAATTGATGAGCAAAGAAGAAAAGGGGAGTTCCCATAGAATCATGAGCTATCCCTCCAATACTAGTTGGGCCCGGATTCCCTCTTGTTGCTCCATCAGTATTAAGTTTAACAAAATCAAACGGAGGAGGCTTCCATTTTCTTAGAGCTATGGGCACCGATAATCTAGTACTAGAAACAAACTTCAATTTATTTTCCTGCAAATTAAGCTTGTGTATCATGCTTTTCCATTTGCTAGGTAAGGGAGAAGGAATTTTCACATTATGCTCAATAGTTTCCACTATATTGCTTCGAGTTAATTCCTTGACATACCAAATGTCTCTATTTTCATATTTGAAGATGCGTCTGTTTCGCTCCTTCCACACATTCCACAACATAAGAGAAATAGCGATCCAAACTCCTTTGTTAAGATCCTGAGTGTCAGAGACCGATCGTTTCCAGACTCTAAAAATTTCCACAAGGTTCATAGAAGGATTCCAATTGACAGATAACCAATCAGCCAAAATATTCCATAGAGACATAACAAAAGGGCATTGGAGAAAAAGGTGAATCAAAGTTTCATCCGCTTCTTTGCATAAAGGACACCAGAAAGGTCCCACCATACCCCGCTTCATCAAATTGTCCCCAGTAAGAATCCTCTTGTATAAAAGAAGCCAGACAAAGAATCTAACCTTAGGCCACAAAGCCGACTGCCAAAGATCAAAAAATATCCTTCCAAGGGTGAGGTTGAATACCCGCCGCTACTATATCCTTCAGCTACCGAATAACTCCCTTTCAAGATTTTCCCCAAGCAAGGGTATCAAGATTGGAAGAAAGAGGAAGGATTCGATTTTGAAGGAGAGTTTGAAAAAATTGAATTTGGGCCATAGACAAATTGACCTTGCCACAAAGAGGGAGGAATCCACTCAGTCCCCGAGATGATGTCTGCAAATAATGGACAACCTTTTTCTTTCCTTTGCTATGAAGAGTATTCATAATACCTCTAAAATCCGGATACTGCTCAATCAAAGTTGGGTTCCCATCCCACAAATCAGTCCAAAAATTAGCCTAGTCACCGTTCCCAATTTTCAAAAAAATCTGTTTTTAATAATTTCTTCACCAATTTTAAGGACCGATAAAATTGGAGATCCTCGAGAAGGTAAGGAATGGCAAATCAACTCATGCGGCATCATTCCTTCCGCATATTTTGCTCTAATGTTGATGGCCCATAAATGGTGGGGATATTGCAACAATCTCCAATATAATTTTGCAGCTAAAGCCTTATTATTTAGCACACTTGATCTGAAACCCAAACCCCCTTCTTTCTTTGGCAAGCATAATGTTTTCCATTTCACAAGGTGCCATTTCCTAACCTGTTGAACCCCTATCCATAAACATTTTTGGCTAATAGAGTCCAACTAATGTGAAAATTTTGTTGGAACAAAGGGGATTTGTACCCAAAAACAAATTTATGACGATATTGTTTTGGCTCAGGAAGTTCTCCATTCTATGGAAATCCAAAAGAAACCAGCTATGTTTTTGAGACTGGATTTATCTAAAGCCTATGATAAGGTGGATTGGTCTTTCCTGATTGAAATCTTGTTGAGGTTTGGATTCTCCTCCACGGGTTCAATGGATACAAGCTTGCATTTCTTCAGTTTCTTATTCTATTTTGGTTAATGGATCTCCCACTTCTAGATTCTCTGCTTCTCGCGGCATAAGGCAAGGGGATCCCTTATCTCCTTTTCTTTTCATTATTGTAGCTGAATCTTTAGGCAAATTGTTTTCCAAGAAGAGAACCCAGAAGAATTTAAAGGGTATTAAATTGGCCAGACAAGTTGATCTTGTGTCTCATCTTCAGTTTGTAGATGATTCATCCATTATGGGAGAAGCATCTTTAAAAGAAGCTACCCAAATTCACAACAATTTGCAGCTCTTTTCAAAGGCTACAGGCCAAGATATAAACAAGCAAAAGTCAAAAATTATTTTCTTCCATTGCTCGCCTAGGCTGGAATAGGATATTCTAGTTAAATTAGGATTTCAAAAGGGAGTGCTACCTCTAAAATATTTGGGTATTCCATTGGATTCTAAAAGATTAACTGATTGGACTTGGCTGCCCATGAGAGTTCTTCATAAATTTAGTAAATGGACTCATAGATGGTTATCTTCAGGGGGACATATCACTTTGATTAAAGCTATTCTGCAGGCTATTCCTATCTATTTTTCTTCCCTTTTGAATGCGTGCATACTTACTTGCTTTGATTTCCATGTTTGCAATGAATATTGGGTCATGGGAATGTTTTGTTGTACAGATCATAGTTACGTGGGGACGCGTCCCCCCCAAATTTGACACGTTCGGGGCGCCTCGACGCCCCGGTAGTACGTGGGAAACGTTTCCCCATGTTTCCCACCTTTTTTTGCTTTGGAAACGCCCCGGGATGTCTCGAAATGTTGGGAAACATCCTAGGGACGGGGAAACGTGGGGAGACGCGTGGGGGACGCCCGACGTCCCCCACATGGTCAGCGTTTCTTTCCTTTTTGGATTTTTGTGAAGAAAACACAAGTACGTAATAAAATTTTCCATTTTTGAAAAGGGTCCTGGGAAGATGTAGCAAAAAACTTGTATGTGCCATAACTTTCATTTTGTGGCTCGCTTGTGCCATTTTCTCTAAAAGTGCATATTTTCTCGAGCTCTACGCATTGATGGCAATATTTTTCTTATTTTCATAAAATCAATTTTTGCACCTTTTTGGACCAAGCAACTTCTTGCAATCTTCTGAAAGAATCATGAGTATTAAGGAATGTATTTGATGTTTATGAGTTCAAGTTTCACCTTATTTAAATCTCAAATGGTTTTATTTCAGCTTATTTATATAATTTAGTCACTATATCTTTATATTTTAAATATTTATATATTTTTTAATTAGCCGTCCCCAAAATTTAGAAATTTTTTTGCTGTCCCGGAAACCCCGTCCCTCCATCTCAGGTAACTATGGTACAAATCCAGCTCAATGAGAAGTTCTCACTTCTGTGATATGATATCGACCTATCCCAAGAATCAAGTTATTGAGCCCGGTAAAATACACAGTTTGGATTGAAAGGGTGTGAAAAGTTGAAAAAATTGCATTGCAAAAAAAGGAGAGATTTTATTCTTGAGTCAGAGGCATTTAGATGTATTTGCAGTCCCCGCATTTAAAAAAGGAAAAATATAATGGAAAATTTGTAAAAGAAAAATCTTGAGAGCGTGCTAACTCTTAACGAGCCCCCACCTCGCAAGCTCGCATTGAGCTTCCCGCTCATCGCAAGCGAGCCCAACTCGGCCCCTTTCGAGTTACTCCTATGTCTAAAGAACCCACGTATTGCAAGATTGAGAGCTCTCTCATGGCTCATCAAGTTGTTCTTACAAGTTGCAAAATCTTGACTAGTCGAGTCCCATCAAGAGTCTCCAACTCATCACAAGCTCGGCTCGCACCTTAACCCCAAAGAACTTTGTGGCTCGGTCCCTTTGAAGAAAATGCCTGCTCCTCTCCAATCTCAAATAGGCATCAAATCCAACTCGATTTGTATGTAAGTTCGTTGAGTTCTATGTTGAATAGACCCTCGATCAACTCATCTTATCAAGATTGGTTTGACAAGGCAAGCACCTAAGCAGATCAGCTACACAACGGATTTCTCTCCAACTCCCGTGCCTCTCGCAGTGTTTCAAACCCTAACTCGATGCGGGGAGGATCTTTGGACACCTGCGAGGTGAAAAACCATCTTTTCACCATGGATCCTCTCAACTTGGCTCTTGTGATCCCATTGTGTTTGGCTTCGGCTCAAGCGCTACAAATCTCACTACGGACTTGTTCTTCAGCTTGCTCGGCTCCCAAGCTCCTTTGTTCACCCAGCCTTGGCCCCGATCATGCGGCATCGGCGAACGACTCAATCCGAACCACCGCAGCAACGTAGTCTTATCTCCAACATACATGAGTTCATCTCCGTAGTAGCTTGATCTTGTAATGCCCTCCTGCTACCACCCCTCAATTGTACTTAAGTGGGCTCGAGTTGGCCTTGGTTTGAGTGAGTTCGTTGTTCTAGCGTCGTGCTTACATTATGAATAATTCATAAAATAATGGTAGCATTTAAATTAAACATTTGTGATAATAAAATAATAAGGGTATTTTTGAAGTGTCCTTTCACAAACTAACCTTTTTGAACCCTAGGATCGTCCCCGTGTCTTCGATTTGTGAGGTGAAGTCATTCTTCTCGCGATTCATCCAACTCGGGATCATTCTCAAACCTTGAGTTTGAAATATTTATAAATTTCTTTATAACGTTAAACGTCGATCTAACTAAAGCGTATTTCGTTATCAATAAAAGGATTCCACATAATTCTCAATGAAGATATTTACATGTTAATTAAGGGGCGTATCGGGAGCGGTGAAGGTTTCGATTAAAGAAAATGTTAAAACAATTAAATAAATCATGAAATTCATTATTATTCTTAAATCTCTCCAAATTTATTTTGGAGCTTGAACCAAACCTCATTTCAAGAAGAATTAATGTAAATCCTTGGGTATTGTAATTTTGGTTTGTCGTGAGAAGATTTTGAGAATTTTTCTTGAGGCTTGTGAGCTTGCTTACATGAGGGATTTTGGGAAATTTTTGGTTAAAGAATGTCTTTTGCAAATCCCATGGTTTTGCAAATCCAATTGAATTTGCTTTCCTTTTGGAATTTTTGTATTGGGTTGGTCTTGGTTCCTGAATTGCTGCAGGATAGGAAGGGGATGGGGCTGTGGAAAGCACCTTGGAGACCTTCCTGCACTTTCCCTGCCATGCCAAATTGGAGGATGGCATTCTTATTGCTTGATTTTTTTCTATTCAGATGGGAAAGCCTTTGTTGGTCACGTGGATGATTGTTTTGGATTATTTGGGAAACCACAGTGGAGAGTTATTCGGCCCCATCACAAAATAAACTATTGAAAGACTTTGGCAACTTCAGAAACAAACTCAATTGACAAGAAAAAATCCGGATACCTCATCCTCTACCAGTGTTGTCTAGCTTGGGCCTAATTTGTTGTTTTTGAAACAGTTTTGGACATCCATCCAGCGCCATTAGGAGGTAAAATTATGTCTTTTATAGTGGGGTTCAGACTGGCAGTGAATGAAGTTGATTTGGTGTGTTGTTTTACTTCAATGTTGCAACATGGGTAGCCAGGGCAAGTAAACGATTGGCAAATACCTTAGAAAAGAGGGCGGCCTTTCAAGCTCACATAGCTTGTTTCTTTTCCCAATTGGTTTGGCTAAAACGGCTTTGGGAACGACATGCACACAATTGGCAGGTGTAAAGCCAAACTCCTCGACCTCTGTCAGCATTCTCCCTGCCATTGTCAAATTGGAAGCTTAGAGCAAGACATGGACATTCAACAAAGTTTTTTTTTTTTGAAAGCAAATACTATTGGGTGTTGTGGTTGTTGCAAACGCCTGGGGGAGGCAATTTTCTCAACGTGGAGGTATGATTGTTGGCATAGGCAGAGCCTAGACTGGACACATGAACTGTTTGATAGATCCCTTAATAAGATGCGAACTCTCTAGCCTGCTACGGTGCTGGGAGTGCACAAAACAAATTTGTTTAAAAACACACACACACACACATATATATAATTGTATTGTCTTTGGAAGCTTAAAAGCTAATGCAATTGACAGGTGTTAAGTCAGACACCACAGCCTTTCTTTTTCCAGCATGCATCCCCTGTCTGCACCAGCAGCTTCGAAACAGGTTTCAGACTTGCACATGCGTTGAAGGAGTTTTGTCTGATATGGCAGCACATGTGCGCTGTTAGATAAGTGAGCAAAATGTGGACGCCTACGCAGGGCATATAGGCTATTGTTTTACCAAAAAAAAATTGGAACAATGCAGAGAAGATAGCATGGCCCTGCGCTTTGCATGTGAACTGTTTGATAAAATGCCTCAGATTACTGTGAGCTCATGGAATGCTCCGAACAACTGTGGTCTGATGGACAGAAATAATTGTTGGATTTGTTTAAAAATGCCTTGGAATTTTTTTGAAGAAAATGCAAATGGCAGGTGAGAAGCCGTCTCCACAACCTTGCCAGCATCCTCCTTGCCTGTGCCAAAAAGGGAGCTTTGGAACACAGTATGGACATCCATAAAAGATAATGGATAGAGAATTTTTGTCAGTTGTTGTAGTTGCAAATCCCTGATAGATATGTTTGCAAAATGTGGAAACTTGCTCAAGGCCACAAACTGTTTGACAAAATGTTTAGACAGCCGCAAACCGCGCACTTTTTGTTCTTCAGACTTTTGTTCTTCGGTCACTCGCCAGCTCAATCTCAGGCATGGTCATCTCACTTCATCCTTGCATATTTTTCTAAATGTTCTAGTTTTCTTAATTTTGAATGGAGTTGTAAATCAAATTAAAGAAGAGTAAATTTTGGGTAAATTAATTAAAACGTGTTTCCTATAGCAAATTGTACCTCTGTTTGGTATGCACTTGACGAGTATCCATGAATGTAAACATTATTCTCTCCTTTACCTCGTAAGACCGATAGACGAACTATGTTACTAGATTTGGTTTTGGAAACCATGCGGTTGGCAGGATAAACGAGAACTTAGTGAACTACTTTTGACGAATTTGTGCAATGTTAATAAAAACCAATTTTCATGGAGGCGCAAAATAACCTTACAGACCCTGAAATGAGAAAAACAAACTTTAGCCGTGTACCTTGTCATGTGGAGTGTCCAACCAAACCTGTGCTATCCCTTCGATGTTTGTTTGATCATGTTTTGTAATGCGTTTAGGAGCTTAGCGGGCTAGTTCACAGCTTTAAACAACTGCTGAAAGTTAAAAATGCAGTTTGGTTTTGACCCGTCGTTTGGCCCTGGGTGTCGAAATGGATTTTGGCTTTCGCATACCTCTAATATTTCTACGAGACAATTACTAAAAACCCTCAATTTGGAGAAAAACATCCCGCAAGCTAGTTTTCTTGATAGGTTTTGTAGGCCTCCGGTCGTTGGGCGACAAGGCCGCTTGAGTGCATTTACGACCAATAGCTTCGGAAAGACGAGCGTCATTTTAATCATGTTTGCCAATTTGGGGTTCCGTCAGCTCTAAGTGTTTCCCTGTATATAGGGAATAGGTAGGAATTTGTTCCCTTGTGTGTTTGAGTCTCGAAGATGGTTTTCAAACACTATTTTTGAACAACTTGGCTAAATTTGACGTTTTTGGAAACTTGCTACTTGGCGAAAACTGTCATATGAACTTATCCAAGAAAAATAACGATAGAAAAACCTTGTAAACACGAATACATGATTGTAGGAAACTTTCTGTTGACACTTGCTTGAAAAGAAATTGAATGTGGAAAAATGGTGTTTTCTCTCTCCTCTCTATCTCTCTCCTTGGCTTTAGAAACGAAATGTAATGGCATTACAATTCTTACTCTCCTTTGAAGTATGTTAAATATAGTTTCATTATTGTTAGAGAACTATGAAATTGTATTTCATGCTTGGTTGTAGTTTGATGTCATGCCAACGAGTTGTGTTGACCATGCGGTGGTTGTAGGTATGCGGGACAAGAAGGAAATGGTAGCGTTGTTAGTGTTTTTGTAATATGAAATATAATTGAAATATACATGTAACTTTAAGTAGATGTATCAATTATTGTTATGAACGTGAATGTTATTTATTGATTATTTTGGGATGAGTAAGAAATTGTATTATATTGGCATCTTTTGGAAAAAGAGGCATTCGTCTCTAGGGGTGATTTAATCATAGGTTTATATCTTGCTAATGTTGTAGATGTTCTTTTCACTAGAAATGAAATGATCTATCATAGCGTACTTTTGTGGGTTATTCATGAATGAACTCCATTGCGTGTTCTTATTACTTTTGAATTCGTAGAAAAACCAAGATAGATGTAATATCCCTTTTGGGGATAAAACTGAAAAATTAAGGTAATTAGCTCAAAACCAAAGATCTCCCAATCTGATTTTAGAAACCAGCCAACTGAAAGTAATCTGATTTTTGCAATATTCTAGGGCAGCGAACTGTTTGTGGAATTCAACTTCACCTTTGAGCCTTCAAAACCCTTCAATTAACCCCACTTGAATTTCTAAAATTATGTTATAACCTCAACAATCATATAATGCAAGAAATCTGATTTTTAATGCCCTAGATATGAAGATATGAATTTCATAAAACCCTTGTCTGTAGTGTATCTTTAAAAATTCATAACTCAACATAGAAAGCACCAAAAATCATGAAACTTGAGATATTGGCCTTATAAAATATAGAGAATAAGATGATAATTCCATATTTGCCAAAATGTCACCGCACATACCAAAACATCACTCCAATATAGGTTGCCCCTCTTGAAATCAAATATAATTTGCACCAACAATTGATAAAATGGAAGATTTCATCTTTATAAATCATAGGGAGCTCAACCATGTAAATAAATCACATAGAAACCAACAATATCCTTGAAAACATACCTCTAAGCAAGTCGCTTAGGGCAGAAATCTGTTATAACCAACAATGAGATCAACACAAATGAGATAATGTGGGTTTTCATCCACACTACCCTCTCCTCAAGGGTTTTTGTCCTTGGGAGGTACTCAATTCAAGGGTTTTCGTCCTTGAATGAGGTGGAGAAAGGGCTTCAACAAACAACCTTCACCAATAAGATAGATTCACCAAAAGCCTCCTTACAAATGACTAAGCGACCTCCTTATATAGACATAAGGGGTGCTTATTACAATGCAATCCAGAAAGGCCGACCCCTTAAGGGAGGATCTTTTAAAAGTTCATTAAGTATTGGGCCTACATGCCACAAATACTTATTTTATTTCCTAATTACATAGCCATCTATTGGAGCGTTAATCGCCCAATAGGAATACATAAATATATAAATGAAATAACTATCAAAATAATGATGCAACTACGAAGCTCAGATCTTCCCCTTGCTTTCTCCTTAAACCCACGGGAGAAAATGGGTTAAGGTCTTCAATTGGAATTAGCTCGAAAAGGGGACATGACAGTCCTCCCCTCTCGAAATTGCTTGTCCTCAAGCAATCACAAGTGCCCAGATCCCAAATGAATCTCAACTGCTCCATGATCTTTATGTTTGTACCTACACAAGAAACAAACATGTTAAAGAAAACATGAGTGTTTAACAACACTCTCTTAGGCCCTGCAGTTATGGGAGTTGACTCTCCATTCTTGCTTGTGGAAGCTCCACAAACTTCGTGCATTTGATGGCTGCCCCACACATAGCTGTAGCTATGCATTTCCTCTTCATGGCTCAGCCTGAAAGTGATCGGAACATTTTTCCAAATAGCTGCCCATGCCTTAAAAACATACGGGAGGAGTATTAGCATCATTCTTGTGACCCAATCTTCCTTTTCCTCAACCCATAGTATGCAAAGGAAACTGAAAATGATAGGGACAACCGTTGTCATAAAAATCTTCTCATTCATGCTTGAAGTTCCCTCTATTGCTTCTCCTTTATTGCTCATGCTTCTATGTACCATGAGGGAAGTTTGGAAAATATTTCTAACACATTTGTAGAACTGATCTAAAAACAATTCTTCATAGTTACCTGGCTATAGCAGCACCTTATGCCCCTTAGCATGAGTGATTTGGAGTTGCATTTGGGTGTTTTTGGGCTGCCTCCACACAACCAATTCTAACGGAGTTGTTCCCTTTCAAGAGCCCCTCTTTTGGCTCTAATTTTTAACATGAACACACAAGTTCCCTCATGCCAAAAATATTTCATTGAATACCAATCACTGCTGTCATAAGAATCATGGAAACTATGCATAGGATTGCAAGACATCTGGAAATTGTGAGTTGGAACCCTTCCCATAACATCCCCAACTTGCATAGATTTGAACACAAAGGGGGCAAACAAATATGGGAAGTAGTAGTGCTTCTATCATACTCAACAACATATAGATCAGTCATCCCACATACCTTTTCTTCATGGATATCCAACTGGTACGGAATGCTTGTGATGGTGAAGAGGAGTCCACCAATTTCAACTTCCATGCCCTCCTTTATAGGCCCCATGTTATCCTCCCTGTCTTGGGTTTTCCTTAGTTTCTTTGACATGGTGACATAGTGGAAATCTACTCCTCAATGACTGTTGTACTAACTCAATTGGAAATGGAGAATTGTTAGCATGTGTCAACCATAAAACAAGTGAAACTCCCTTTGGATGAGACTCCTGAAGCAACTGTTGTAGCAACATATGGTGCAAAGAATTCCTCTCATCATAGATTATTCGTGAAAGGAATTGAATTACTGCCTAATGTGACTGTTGTTCCAAAACAGCAGCATAAAAACTAGCAATGGCAAAGCTTAAGACACCATAAAACAACCCTCTTATTGCTCCCGATCGTACCTTTCAAACTCAGTTGAGTTACAATGCCCAGATCAAGGGAATAACACTCATTCCACTTCAATTCAAACACCAATTTCATGCACAACTTGTATTTCAATTAGAAGGATCTTTTTATGAATGTGTGCATTGGCTAGGAACTGAAAATCCAAATCAAATGATTGTTGATTAACAAATTGAAGTACAGAGCTTACCGTGTGCCTCCCCAAAGTTAGCTTGAATGATTGGTGTCCCTTGGTGATGAAGTTACTTTGCATCATCTCATTTTTCACCAAGTGATGCGAATGCATAACATCCTTCATAGATTTTTTTTCTAATCATATGTATGGGAATAAACATTTGTTAGCCACAATCCTATGGAATCCTTCCTTTTTAGAGTGTTTTCCATAATGACTGCCATGAAGCATCAAACTTGCCATGTGTTTTTCCCTTTCAATAATCTGCCCACAATGAAAAAAGTATGGTAGTGGCATAAAAGGAGACAAAGAATATGAAATGTGACTATTTCTACCATACCTTTTGTTGTCCATGCATGGAACCTCTTCATGGTCCTTACCACGATCATGTATATCATCAACTTGCCTCCAATGAGTTGCTGCTTTGGAAATTCCAGCAAGCTCCTTGTCTTCATTCTCACCTGGAAATTGGTCCTCCATCACCAACTTCACTTCACCCATATGCAAATCTGATTTTTCCTCTTCTTTTGGCTCATGCTCCATGGTTTTCTCCTCAAAAACATGCTCTTTTGTACTGCTGTTCTGAATATCAGTCAATGACTCATTCCTAGGAGGTGTGTTAGGCACCTCTAGGGCTCCCACTTTACCTCTTTTGAACCCCATGAACTCCGTAAGTGATATGGCATCATGAACCTTAGATGAAAGGGCTCTATACTCCTCAAACCATGCTGCCATGTTGTGCCTCCTTGGAAACCTTGGAAGGGTTTCTTCTTACTCTGATTTTTCCCTATCCAAAGTCAATCCAAAACAATCATTAGGCACTAACAAATTATCCAACATCAAGGGAGCATTACCTTGGGATGTAGGTTCCATGATTCCTCTTTTGTGATTTGGTCTTTGCTCCATATTCACACCCCACTCTTGTATCTCCAAGGTGTTGTTTGAAAAATCAGTCAATGGTTTGTCTTTGGCAAGAGTGACGGAAGCCTCTATTGCTTCCAAGGGCTGCTCCCTAACCATACCCAATAATTTTGGGTTTTATTTTTCCTTGGACTTAGTGCGGGACTTAATCCTCCCTTTCTTCACTCCCAAGAACTCAACAAGAGTCAAGGAATTTCAAATCTCCTCCAGAAGAGCTTTGTACTCTTCAAAACATGAAGAAATGTGTTGCCCCAACGGCTGCCTTGCTTCCTACTCTGCATGGCCTCTCTCCTAGGTAGGAAAGAAGGACGGAAAGAGCGAGTAAGAGCTTCACTTTGGGTTCTTTGTGGCTGCCTTAAGTATTATTGTTCACTCTTTTCACCAATGTTACCTCCTAGTGCATGGCGGTTGTGTAGAATACGAACTAGCAATCCCATGGAGTCCAACCTCTCTTATCCTTCTAGCAATTTGCCAAGCTTTGATTCCATGGCTGATCCACAAACCCTTGCCTCAGATCTTAGGCTCGATACAACTGCAATATCCCTTTTGGGGATAACACTGAAAAATTAAGGTAATTATCTCAAAACCAAAGATCTCCCAATCTGATTTCAGAAGCCAGCCAACTGAAAGTAATCTGATTTTTGCAATATTCTATGGCAGCGAACTATTTGTGGATTTCAACTTCACCTTTAAGCCTTCAACACCCTTCAATTAACCCCACTTGAATTTCTAAAATTATGTTATAACTTCAACAATCATATAATGCAAGAAATCTTATTTTTAATGCCCTAGATATGAAGATATGAATTTCATACAACCCTTTTGTGCGGTGTATCTTTAAAAATTCATAACTCAACATAAAAAAGCACCAAAAATCATCAAACTTGAGATATTCGCCTTATAAAATACAAAGAATAAAATGATAATTCCATATTTGCTGAAATGTCACCGCACATACCAAAACATCACTCCTATATAGGTCGCCCCTCTTGAGATCAAATATAATTTGCACCAACAATTGATAAAATGGAAGATTTCATCTTTATAAATCATAGGAGCTCAACCATGTAAATAAATCACATAAAAACAAACAATATCCTTGAAAACATACCTCTAAGCAAGTCGCCTAGGGCAGAAATCTGTTATAACCAACAATGAGATCAACACAAATGAGATAGCGCGGGTTTTCGTCCACACTACCCTCTCCTCAAGTGTAATATCCCCTTGTGGGAAATTAATTAATTTTTATTAAACTACTTGCAAATAAAATAAACTTAAGAGAAACTCTTCTAGGTTCACCTCAACTAACCTAGTGTCAACTTCAATACAAACCAAATGGGATTGGAGTGAGCCAAGGCAAGGGTTTAGATGGGATTACTAATCGGAATTAGCACTTCTTTAACCAATACAATTTGCAAAAGCAAAAAAATAAACTAATATACTTGAAAGTTGGCTGCAAATTTCAAAAATTAATAACTCCTTCACCATCCAATATTTTTCTATCAAACCAATGCCAAAAGATTCTTCATATTTTTAGCTTTCCAACAAGCTATAGATCACAATTTTTGGATAAGTAGAAGGCATGCAAATCAACCCACGAAATCTGAAACTGTGTAGATAAAACCCTGGCACAAACAACTGAAACTTGGAAAATTCATAACTTGCTCAATACTTCATCTTTTGCCGTGAAGTAAAGTGCAGACTAATCTATAATTCAAGAGTTTTCCAAAGAACTAAAGATCTGAATTTTTATCCCACCGAAAACCCTCCAAAACAGCCCCCAAAATCCTAAACCCACCCGCTAGGGTTAGCATAAAATATGTAAATTATTTCCAGCTCTTAGTAATCTTCAAAAACATCCCACAATGGCAGCCCACACTCAGAAAATTAAGCCAACTCAAATCAGATTACAAATATCACGTATTCACTCTTAAAACATGTCAAAAGATGCTCAAATCAAGTTGCCATAATTAGAATAAAATCAGCATTAAACAGCTGATTATAAAGCACCATAAAACCCTTCACAATATTCAATAACATGCAGATTTTACTCTCAATAAAATGCGCCAATACTCTAGACAAGTCGCCAAAGCTAGAAAGGGAATCACCAACAAGTAGATTTGCAAATCTCATGAAAATACTTCAATTGAATATCAAACTAGCACAATAACTCCCACGCAAGAGAGAGAGAACATTAATGGGCATGCATCCCAACTCCAAGCATGGAGTGAAAATCAAATGATCAATTCAACATCCCCTCTAAAGAAATGCGACCTCCCTTTTATAGAACTAAGGGGTGCAATATCCAATAAAAACCGACTTTTCCCTTTTGGAGGGAAAACATAAACTCTCATTAAAATATTTAATACTAAGACTATGTGCACTTTATTTATTTTTTAATTAAATAAATAAAAGTAACTATCCTATGTGCACATTAAACTAACTAAAAAGACTCCCACTTATAGCGTTAGGCATGCCAAGGGGTTACAATGCAAATGAAAAATAAATATTAATAATGTCTCGAAAAAGGGGCATTACATCAAGGGTTTTCGTCCTTAGGAGGTACTCAATTCAAGGGTTTTCGTCCTTAGGAGGTACTCAATTCAAGGGTTTTCGTCCTTGAATGAGGTGAAGAAAGGGCTTTAACAAGCAACCTTCACCAATAAGATAGATTCACCAAAAGCCTCCTTATAAATGACTAAGTGACCTCCTTATATAGACATAAGGGGTGCTTACTACAATGCAATCCACAAAGGTCGACCCCTTAAGGGAGGATCTTTTAAAAATTCATTAAGTATTGGGCCTACACGCCACGAATACTTATTTGATTTCCTAATTACATAGCCATTTATTGAAGCGTTAATCGCCCAATAGGAATACATAAATATATAAATGAAATAACTATCAAAATAATGATGCAACTACGAAGCTCAGATCTTCCCCTTGCTTTCTCCTTAAACCCACGGGGAGAAAATGGGTTAAGGTCTTCAATTGGAATTAGCTTGAAAAGGGGACATGACAATAGAAGGGACAACCCTAGAGTAAGACCCTTATTCGACACCCCCCGTGTGTGTGAGCACGTTAGTTAGATAACTGAAAATTAAAGGGTGAACCTAGTTTCCTTAACACTCTTTGGCACCTCCTAGTTTAGAGGTAATAAGAGAACCAATCTCCTATTTATGTTAAGTCATGTCTACTTGTCGGCATTGTCACAAAACCACCTTATAGGAATGGTAATGGTTAAATTTTGTTTAGAAAAAAAGGGGTTTGTAATGACCCTTTCAAGGGTTTTAACCACACACAAAATGCAGATCTGATTTTTAAATTGCAGCAGACTATAAATGCAAAATCAGTGACTATATCTACCATGAAATATGCCAAAAAAACCATGAAACACCTTGAATCCACTTGCCACAATTTTATATATATTTTATGAGATAATAAGAGCCAAAATCACAAAGAAATACTGAAGAACTCACTGCTGGAAATTAATTATGAACTGAATATTGCAGCCACAAGAAAATTATAAATCTAGGGCATAGAAACCCCCAAAATTCACCAAACTTCAGATTTTGGCCTTAGAAAATATTACAAATCAGATTATCAAACCAAATTACCCAAATAGTTCACCAATTGCTCAAAACCCTACCCGAAGTAGATCGTTCCACCCCTAATAAATCAATAACAAGCTGGAAATGACGAGTATCTCTCCAAATCAGCCTCTAATATCAATCCCAAGCCAAGGAGAAGGGTTCTCGTCCTTCCCTTAACCTCTAGAAGGGTTTTCGTCCTTCTAGGCAAGTCGCATAAGGAGGTTTTCGTCCCCAAATGCAAGAACAAGCAGCTCTAAGCTCACTTTGCTCCAATAAGATAAATTGTGCCAAAGTCTAATTAGCAAATGATGCTTTAGACCTCCTTTTATATCCTTCAATTGGTGCCAAAGTACCAAAAGGAAAGGTCGGCCTGTATAAGAAAGAAAACACTAAAGAAAAGATAAAATATTAGTAAAAAACATATCATATAGTTGCTCAATGTTCTTCTCCTACATCTTTGTTTCTTTACCACGGAGAAGGAATGGCAAGAAGACCAAATATCAACTCCTAAGTGGGAAAAAGGGACATTACAAGGTTCTTGCTAGCAATTATTTTCATGCATGTTGAAGTTGTGTGAGATGCTTTAGTTTAAGGCTTAGAGTCATTTTTGGACTTGTGGGACGTAGGGTCTAAGCTATGGAATTGTAAAGTTGTCTTGAGGCTAAGCATCGAGGAAAAACAATGAACGTATTTGATTCTTAGGGCAATTGGGGAATTTAAGTTTACAACATGGAAAGAGGATCAAGCAAACATTCTCTTGTAGTCTTGGAGATTCTAGAGGTATTGTCATTGTGATCGTGATTCTTCCCCATGAACCTAGTGGAGGGTCTTCAAGCGTGTGGAGGTGTATTAGTCTATGTTGCCAAAGAAACGGAAACGAAACGCGGAAATGGAAATTCAAAAACCTTGGATACGAAACGTTATTGGAAACGTTAAATGCATATATATGTGTGTGTGTGTGTGCATAGTACTCATTTTATAATTGTAGACCATAAGAGATAATTGATAAAGCACTCAAAATATTTTGTATTCATTGAAATTTGAACTTCTAAAGAGTCATCATTCAACATGGTTACAATTTCAATGATTCACATATACATGATAATAATCTAGATTCTAGAATATATCATCCATATTTTCCTCATAATCATCTCCATGATGCAGTTGGCAGCTCCACTCCCACTAGCTCCACTCTCCATCCCTTGTGCAAAAGATCATGATTCTTCTTCATCAATACCAAGCAGTGAAAGTTGGCTAAGAGTAGCAGCAGAAGCATCAAAGTCACTACTCTCAGGATCAATATCCCAAAGTTTGTTGGGACCTCTAATATAGCTTTCAATCTTGTGTGAGAGGATGCACAAATTGGAATGTACATACACTAAATCCTCAGCCTTCTTGGATCCTAACTTGTTCTGTTTGGCTGAGTGGATGAAGCTATATGTACTCCAATTCCGCTTTGTTGAAGAATTGCTAGCCACCTGTTACAAAAAAGAAGTTAGAAATTTTCAATTAGTAATAAAATTAATTTACTAAGAAGTAAGAACATACATTTTAAATTTTTAATTAATAAACAAACTTTTGATTTCATTTTAATATTTTATACCTGTGAGAGGACTTTAATGGCAACAGGTCGTAGGTACTTGGCATCATGGCCATGTACATACCACCACATGAATGGCTTCAGGTTGTACTTGTCACTTAATGCATCTAATTCACCCATGCTACCATTAGATGAAGAGACAAAGCATGCCATTTCATAGCGGACCGCAGTAGCTACAGCTGGATCGGAAAAAGCCTTCAGAATGTTGTCTTAGTTCTAGTTGCAACTTCATGGTCATTGTATGGTGCTTGCCTACCAGGTAGCCCAAGTATTTCACTGCTATAATATTTGGGATTCGGGCATAGGCAAGGAGATGCAATGGGGTGGTCATTTTATTCCACCTTCTCATGATCACAATCTTAACTTCATTGTAGAAGTTTTCTTTAGGATCCTACTCTTTTTTTGTATGATGTCTCTAATTTTTTCAAGCATAGAGTCAATGTCATCATAGATCTCCCCTATGCAAGCATCATTTGTGTCTGCATATCTAATCATAGATAAAATAGGCTCAATAAAACTAAGCAAGTATGCAACCTTTTCCCACCAATCATCATCAAGTATCAATGCTTTTATTTTGATAGCTCGTTTTCTGTTTGCTTACCTCCACATGAACCAAACATCATCAATCACCATAAGCCTTGAGGCTTGTCTTACCTTCACAAGTCGTCTCGAGACGAGCATGTGAGAGGTAAATCTGTTTCAAAAACTATCAAAATAAATTAAAACAAGTTAATAAAATATAAAAATTTAAATTTAAATGAACTTCAAATGATAATCTAATATTTCATAGAAAGTTATCTAATAGAAATTAAAAACTAGTAAAAAAATTGTTACCTTTAAGCAACTCCAACTTTGAAAACCTCCTAAAGATAGCCTGGGACATATGATGATTTGTGACAAACATTTGAATCTCATTTGCCTCTATATACACTTCCTTTATCCATGGTATTTTGTCAATCTTCTGTAGCATCAAATTCAAGGAGTGTATTGCACAAGATGTCCAAAAAATGTGCTCATATCTCCCCTCAACAATCAAGCCCTGTCGCCTCAATTTTGGCATTATCCTTGATGACTTGGACAATGTTTTGAGGGCCCACTTGACTCATAGTCTCGATTAAAAGATTGGCAATAAATTGAGCATCTTTCACTTCACCCTCACAATCAACAACCCTTAAGAACATTGCCCCTTTAGGGCACACTTTAACAATGTTGATTAGGGGTCTATTTCGGCATCTTTCCATCCATCTGAAATGATAGATACCCTTGATTCCTTCTAGGAATCCCTAATTGGCTGCAAAGAAATATGTACATGGGCCACTTTTTTCGCCAACGGTGATGTTCTCACCTTCTCATAAGTAGGGATTTTATACCATTGTGGTGCATCATTAATTCCTCTCACCATTTGTTGTCAATATGGTGACTGCAACACATTGAAAGGCATCCCACATGCATAAACACATCGAGCAACCAACTCATCAGTTATTTCCCTCTTCTCATTTGCAAATGCTTGCTCTAATGGACCTTTGGAGGTTCTCTTTCGTGACAAGCTCTCTTCCTCTATGGGAGTTTCAACTTCAATTTGAATAAAAGGATGGTTTGATGGGGTGGGTGGTTTTTGTGAACCCCTATTTTGCAAAGGAGCGGTTTTAAATCTAGCTTTTGAAGCTTGCAAATCAGCCTCCTCTTGCTCTTTCATATATGCCAAAATATGTTTCCTTTCAACCTTGGCACATTTTCTAATCCCCATTCCTGATTGCCCCATTAAATGAGCTTTGAGTCAGGTATATGAGGCTTTGAATTCAATATTGCAATGATTGCATATCCAAACTCAAGAGCCACCGCCAACAAGGTTCTCCAACACTTGCACATGTCTCCAAAGAGGAGCTTTAGGATCCACAAATTGCACACCCCCACCTTGGCTTCCTTCCCCATGCCCTCCCACTGAAGCTGAACTAGATGCCATTTATGTTTTTAAATTTTATATCTCAAAGAATCAAACCTACATTGAAAAATAAAAACATAAACTTAGATAACAATAAATATAACTACACCCTACATATCATATTCTGCTTTTGATCACCAAGTTCACCATTTAGGCACAAGGTGAGAGCATACACAGATTTCGGATTTTTTAATTTTAATTATAAAAAGCGAAATAAACGTTTAGTTTTTAAAAATAGGAAAAAGAATTAAATTATTAAACCCTATGTATCCTATTATGCTTTTGATCACCAAGTTCACCGTATAGGTGCGAGGTGAGAGCATACACAGAGTTCGGATTTTTTAATTTAAAAAATACAAAAAAAAAAATTAAATAGCAAAAAAATAAAACCATGCATCCTATTCTGCTTTTGATCACCAAGTTCACCGTATAGGTGCGAGGTGAGAGCATACACAGAGTTTGGATGATATTTATAATTTTAAAAAAACAACATATGCTTTTTATTTAAAAAACGCAAAGGAAATGTTACATTTTTAATTTTTTAGCATAGAGTTTAAAAATTACTAAATTAAAACTACATATTGATATCATGATCAATGATCATGAATGATGTGTGCATCATTCGTGATCATTGATCACATTAACATTTTCTTTAAAAAAAAAAACTTGAAAAATACCTGGTTTTTCCTCCTTGAAGTTGTTCCCTCCTTCCAAATCTGCTTTGAAATTCCTCCTTGATGCTCTTAGCTCTTAGCAACACCTCCTAAACTCTTCCTTCAAGCTGCTCCTTGATGTCTCTTTGCTCTTCACAATGCTAAATGTTAGTTTAGTGAAAACTGAATTTAGCAAGAGAAAAATGAGAGTGTGATTTAGAATGGACCCAAGATGTCATTATATAGCTTTTAGGAAGTGTCTTTAGCAAGTCTAGGTAGGTAGATTAGGTTTAGGTTCATTAAATGAAGTTATTTTTTATTTTTTTAAAGTTATGATGCTTTAAAATTAAAAAATGCGATGGAAACATGCTAGATGTTTCCGAAACGCTTTAGGCACATTTCGGTGGCATTTCCCCCACATTTCCGTTTTGGAAACGTTTCTAAGGTGAAACGTCACCCCCTAGTTGTTTCCTAGCTTCATAGGTATTAGTTGTAATGGTTATAAAGGTATTGTGTCACCTTGTGTTTTGAATGACTCGATGTCGTATTAACGCATTTAAGTGGTTGTCCTAGGAACTAAACACCATTAGAAGTGAAAACGATGCAAAGTGCTTTAGACCACAGATTATTGGGTTATGTATTAATGCACCATTAAGACACTAATTGTAAAGGAAATTTGTAACTTGCTCTTTGTTATTGAGAATATACTCTTGTGTTATTGGTCTAAGAATTTTAAGTACCGTGGAGATTATTCATAACTTTATTAGATCGTTCTTATGTTGTGAAAGTGGATGTGAATTGATCCACATGAAAACAAGTAATGGAGGAAACATAGTTTCTAATTTGGAAATCCAATCTTATAATGTGTAATGTTAAGTTACTCCTAATTAACAATCGAGTTATACAATTTATTTGCAATAAGATAAATGAACTAAATTAGATGGAACCACTATTCGTTAAGTATTAAACGAACCAAAAGAAATGTGGTCTAGAAAAAAGGAAAATGTGTGCTTTCATGTTAAGTACTCTTTAAATCGTAAGGTTAAATAATGAAATATGAGTATGATAATGTTGTAACCATGAAAATGTGGTAATGTGGAAAGTGCCCATTGGTGATATTCATATTATGGTGGGGTCGTGGTTTTGTACTTGTTCATTTCTAATAGTGTGGCTTGATGTGCATCTGGTGTCGTCATATCGTTTGTATGTTCTTCATGTTGGTGTAGTCGTCTTATGTGATGTGGGGCAATCTCTTGTGAACCTAAGTGGTGTCGCATAGTTGTTTCAATAAATGAAAGTCAAAAAAAAATCCCAGTATATTTGGTCTTTTGTTTGGGTCCCACATGGGTGGGCGCTCTGAGATCCCTCTCTCTTGGTCTAACTCTGTTTGGTGATCATGGTGTGACACGATCCGAATCGAGGTGGCTTCAAACTCAAAGCTCACCAAAGACTCATCCAACTCTCAACGGCGGTGAGTTGGTTTTGGGCATTTCAAATCGCTCTTTCGTGAGATCGTCTCCTGGCGATCTAATCTAGGCCTCACAAGACCTCAAACCTCGCAAATAATAGGTCGGCATAAACAAGTTGCACTAATTATATCCCAACTTGGAATAGCACATGTCTTGGTCGGACTCTCTTCCAACAATAGATTTCCACTCTAACGCTCTAGCCTAATCCTCATTCATCAACCGGTCTCTCTCACAGATCGGTAGTGGCTTCACTTCCAAATGTTGGCAACTCGAGTTGCTTGAAAGCAGCTTTGGTGATCCAACCCTAAATCCAATCAAACAAGGTCGGTTAAATTATTTTTATCTAAAAATTTAAGGTTTAAGTATGAATTTCCTTACGTACATATTGGTTGAGTTCACAACCCGAGCGATAGACTCTATTTATTGGGCCATTAATGTGAAATCGAAACTCCTAACCTAACTCGAAGTTTTGCTCAAACATTCATGAGGGGCCCTTTTGAGCAAATTCTTTTTATTCTCAGTGTAAAAGGAGCAATTTTAAAAGAGGGGGAATATTTTTAACTTGCATTATTTTGTAAAGAGAGCATATTATCAGCGAGGGCTTTCATTGTGAAAAAGGGGCAAATTTGCTTGTAAACGGGAGAATTTTGTCTTAAAGTGATTTTTTTGAGCTATCCGCCCATTATGCATTATCTCCGAGGTGCACTTTACTTTGATGGCATACTTTCTTCCAAGTGTTGAAGATTGGAGGGTGAGGTTCGGTCAAGCAGTGGTCAAATCCCCTCACGTACAAACTTGCTTTATTAAATCTAGTATACACATTATATGATGGCTTCATTCTGACCTTGTAGGAAGAAAACATGAAATTGTTGAAGCGGGAATGCCTTTTTGTGCTCCCTCATTCGAGAAAAGATATTGTTATTCACTCTCTCAACGAAAAATTGCTAGCATGCAACCTCCTAATCAAGTGGACCTAAAAAACCCGATTACGAGTCTACCTGCAACTACTGCTCCCGCACCTATTGACCGTGATTCGTCAGTAGCTAAGCCTACTCTTGGTGTCGGTGCTCCTATTGCATCTTTTGCTATTGTGCCTATTGTTCTTGTTGTTGCACCTTCTATTTCTTAGTGTGTGCCTATTTTAGTTGTACGTTCTATGTATCCCATTTCTGCTCCTCCTGCATATTTTCCTAGCACTTTTGAGAAGCACACCATTGCCTTTGGTTCTCACACACTTCGCTCCTTGGGATATGTTGGCAGAGGTATTGGTAAACATCTTGAGGCATTGTTGCTCCACCCACCTATCAATTGGACGTCACAACCACGACATTGGTTATAAAGCAACCAAGAAATCTTCTATGGGATCACTTGTTGACAAAGCTCCTATTTTTGTTCGCTCAACTCTTTGTGAGGATCATGAGCTACACATGAGTTTTCTACTCCCTCACTCAGGCTTGAGGAACCTAGAGATTTTAGTTGTCAAACATGATCAACTTGGCACACATTTTGATGTTTCCTTACATGCTTCAATTATGCACTTTATACCAAATCATATACAGCATCCTCCTCAACCATTTGTGTTCATTTGGGATGGATTTTTGATCACTTGTGGCGGCAACATAAGCATTCATTAAGAGGAAACTATAGTTGTGGCTCCTCCACCATTCAACTTCTTGATTTGTTCATCACTCCTGCATTGTAATGCTCCTTGTTTGAGCTATTTTCTTTGGCAATTGTAGAGCAACTCTCCTATTTCAAATGGTGTCCTTTAGAGATTGACAGCATTTTGGAGTTTTTATGCATCACTTGGTGATATTATTTGTATGGGACCATTTTGTAGTCGCATTGAGTCTACAAAGCCATGGAGTTTTTTCATGTGGTTGTGCTCCATTTTTAGCACTTTTCTCTACTTCAGTTGCATGACTTTCCCATTGCCACCAAGGCCATCTTCTTGAGAGGTATATTTCATTTGTATCTTTGGCACTTTTCAAGCATGTTGACAGTCTCCTTCAACTTGTATTTGAGTTTTCCTCCTTCTGAAGTGTAGCTAGTTTGGTGAAATCCAGTCAACTTGTCAGTGTTTGAGTAGTTGGTTTTGTTCACTCATACAAATTTCTAGCGTCACTCCACCCATTCAGCAGTATAGAAAGGTATGGTGTTGATCCTGCTTCAGGTGTCATGTCCATTGCCTTGGCATTTGTTTTTTGTATTTGGTGCACCACATCTTCTGGCAGTAGATCAAATTTAAGTTTGGTGAACTCTTGCACTATTGACACCGTTGGTAGTCTCCTTGCATGGAGCTATTCGGTGAATTACAATGTCAACTATTTTGTTTTGTGTGATCGAGCAGTGGATCCAAACCACTAGTGCAAAATGAGTTTAAGTGAACATGTCTACCAAACATTTCTTTTGGTTAGCAAAACTTTAGCTCTTAGGAAGAGCAGTGGATTCTGACTTGGCAGTGTTTTGTAAGTCTAGCATCCCCAGCACCTATCAACATTAGTAGCTTTGGACCACGTGTTCTCATCAGATCTTTTGTGACTTTCGAGTCCATTGAGTGCACTTATGTTTGATGGGCTTCATTCCATCTAGTGCACCTACTTCAGCATTGTGGTTAGTCTTTGAGTCATGCTTCTTGGGATGCCTTGCGGCATAAGTTCTCGCTCCACTTTAGCTGTTGTTTTACTGGTTTTTGGGTGCCTTGCAGTGATACATTTCATCCATGGTAACTCTTTTTCCCTGTTCTTTTGATCAGTGGTTTTTTCTGAGTAAGCCTCATATAGAGTACCAGTTCCTATATGACTTGGCAGTTACAGTGACTCAACATCCATGTAATTCAATAAGATGGATTGGTTACCATAGGGACACTTAGATTTCACTATGTATTTGTACATGGGTACCTCATCAGGCCTAGTTGTCAGGACCCATTAGTCTCTTTTCTTCCTCTTTGCTCACTCCCCATTCTGCACTTAAGGGAGGGTGTTGGAGTGTGTGTTCACATTGGCTAGCAGTTTTAGTTATTTTTGAACCAGCTTGGTGTTGAGCCGTGTTCACACCCACAAGGGGTTAAGCTTGATTTGGGAGTGGTTGGTACAACTTGGTGTGTGCAAGTACAATTTGTAATGGTGCACTAATTTAGGTTGTTCCCTATCTTGTTGGTTGTTCATGCAACAAAATCTTGTTGCATGAAACAAACTCTCCCAGCTATATATCTGGGATACTCCCTATTGTAAAATAACACAGCAGACAGCAGTACAGAAACTTGTACATTAATTATCTTGTTATGTGTGCATAATTACTTGCTGTGATTTTCATGTTTGCAATGGATGTTAGGCTGTGGTAAAGTCCTGCTGGTACAGATCCTGCTGAATGAGAAGTTCTCACTTTTCCGATATGTTGGTCTAGTCTCCAAATTTATCCCAGAACCCAAGAAACCTCATTGGAAGGAAGCTAAGCGTACTTTGAGATATGTTTAGGGCACCTATTCTCTTGGCATTGAAAATAGAGCAGACAGTGGCCATTCAAATGGGTGCATGCACTTAGCTTGGGTGGATAATGTAGACGATACGAAGTCCACTTCTAGATTTGTCTATCACCTGGGTCTTGCAGCAATGACTTGGCATAGCAAATATCAAGCAACTATTGCTCACTCAACTACTGAAGCTGAGTATAGGCATGTTGCTGCTGCTTGACACAAGGTAGTTTGCATTTAACAGGTGATTGAAGAGTTAGATTTGTGGCAGCAGTAACCTACAATCCACTCATTATCTTCTGTAGCATAGATAGCTTGCTTTGAAGATTTTGTTGCAAGGTTAGTAAGCAAACATAGACTGGTTAGAACTGGTTATCGGGTGGTCTTTCTGTGAAATGTGGAAAAATAGAAAATAATAAATGCATCATCTAGGCCTAACTATGGTCTCCTGGGTCTTGTGGCAATGGCTTGGCATAGGAAGAATCAAGCAACTACTGCACACTTGACTACTGAAGCTGACTATAGGCATGTTGCTACTGCTTGACACAAGGTAGTTTTCATTTAACAGGTGTTCGAAGATTTGGATTTTTGGTAGCAGTAGCCTACAATTCACTCCTTGTCCTTAGGAGCCTACATAGCTTGCTTTGAAGATTTTGTTGCAAGGTTAGTAAGCAACCATAGACTGGCTATAACTGGTTATCAGGTGGTCTTTCCGTGAAATGTGGAAAAAGAAAATATTAAACACATCATCTAGGACTAACTATTTTACATAACTTTAGCCACAAATTGGCCAGAAATTTCATGATACTTTTTTAGACCAATCGAAATTGGAGTGTAATTATCTTCAATGACCTCTTTTGTGTATAAAATTTGCTTGGTAATTCTGATATCCTTCATCTCGCTACTTTGTCTCATCTTTGGAAGGTCGGAGGTGAAATTACTTAAAGACTACACAAAAGTGTTTCGTAATAGTAAAGTTCCATAGCTTCTTTGATGACTTAACTATTCAGGTTTGTAGCAAGTTTCCCCTGCTTTGGACATACATAGCGTCTCTTGACAAGAAAGCCCAATTTGAGATGCTTTCTTTTCTTGCAAAGGCCAGAAGTGGAAACTTTGCTATGTAAGGGTTGTCTCTTGCACATTTTATTCAATACGAAATAGCCAAAATGAAGAAGGTTATCAGTTCCAGTAATACAAGAAGACAACCATAGGGAATTTGGCATGCAAAGGGATGATGCCAATACTGTGTATCAACTATTAGCCAGGAAATGGGTGTTGGCAAGGATCCCTTTGGGATTGACCGATGAATGCACCTGTTTCCACAATTAATCTTAAGGGTTGTACAGAAAAGAGGCAACAATTATTTATCAAAGCTTGTGAATCTTGCAATAACCAAATCTTATACATCTGACGATAAAAACAAAACAAACTATTACCTTTAACCCCTTCCTCTAGACCAGGACCACGAAATGACTTAGCTGAGGTTCTATTAGCTTTATCAAAGCTCGATTTAAAAACCAATTGCACTCCTAACCTGACCAAAAACAACCATTACAATGAAATTTCTGATACAACAAAAATATAATCTTCTTTCCCAGCAATTTATAATATAAACATATATTATATGGCATTCAATACTTACTTCTCAGTGACAGACTTAATTTGTCTTGCCATTTTGAGAATATGCTCCTCCGATTCTATGACATTTGGTCCTGCAAGAAGAAAGAAGGGTTCTGCTCCCTGTTGACAGAGCAATAAAAATTAGAAATGCCCTGACAACCATAAATCACTTGCACAGCAATCACAAGGTTGTCAAGTTTCAAGTTCCTCCAAACTCAATGTAAAAGTAAATAAAAAAATTCTGTGGCTTCTCTCTTCATCTTTTGACCATTATATGCAAGGCTGTTATTTTGACCATTATTGAAATCGTGCATATTCATCTTTTCTTCTAGAAATTGGTCCCAAGCTTGATCATCTTTGAATCTACGATATCAAAAAAATCAATAAAGGAAATACCTGCTTTAGGAAGATCAAAATATAATATATTAGAATTAGGCCTCATAACAGGAGGAAATATAGATGATATAGATAAAGAAGAGGATATTTTGACACCTCAATCGCAAAGAATAAAAGAAAAATAATGAAAAGAAGGAAAATGGAAAAGCGGCCATGGAAATCCAATTTCCAGAAACATAGAAAAAGAGTGATAAGGAACCACCAGCCCTGAAAAGTAGAGAAGTAAGAGCTGAACAAACAAAACCACTATTGAGCAAAAAGGAAGCAGAGAAAGAGATGGGGCTAGAAGAGTCAAGTCAGCAGAATCTTAGAAGTAGAAATCAGGTCCAAAAGACGCCAGCCAAAAAGTGTTACCATATACAAGGGTAAAGGCAAGAAGCTAGACTGCACAGAAACGCCAGAAGGGTCCTCGTACCAGCCTAGAAACGTACCAAGTACTGGTACAAGGACGGAGTGCAGCTGTGGGTACGTCCGAAACGTGCCCACAGACACGGTACATTACGGTACAATTTTGCCGTACCCGTAACGCATTCCCGATGTGCATGCGTGCACGTTTCGGACGGACCCGTCCAAAAAACGTCATTTCCAAAAAACCGAAACTCATAAAAACTTTAAAAATAATAATAATAATTTTTAGATTTCCCATATCTAACCTAACCCTAAACGACCCCCCCAAACACTTATATAAACACCCAATCCCTCTACTTTTTCCTCACACTCAATATTTGTTATTTTGCTTGAGCTTGAAGGAGAGAGAGAGAAGAGAGGTTGAAGGAGAAAGAAAGAGCTTGGAGGAGAGAGTGATTGAGCTTGAAGGAGAAAGAGAGAAGGAGAAGCAAGTCTACAAACATCAAGGAGGATTTTTCCAAGTATTTTACATGCATTCAAGCATTTTTTTAAATCTTTTGAGCAATGTTTTGTATATGAATATGATCAATGATCAATATCATGAATGATGTGTTTCAAACACATCATTCATGATTATTGATCATGATCTAAATTTATTTTTAATATTTATTTATTTTACGGTTATTAAAATATAATATATTAATTAATTTTTCCGTATTTTAAGTTTAATAGTGAAGTTTTATTTAATTAAACGTCTACCCTCTGTGTATGCTCTCACCTCGCACCATTTATGGCGAACTTGGTGATCAAAATCAGAGATTGACGTGTAGGACTAACTGTTTAATTTTTTAATTAGTTATGTATTCGTTTTTTTATTTTAAAGTTTTAAATTGAATTTGTTAAAAATTTAAACGTCTACCCTCTGTGTATGCTCTCACCTCGCACCATTTATGGCGAACTTGGTGATCAGAATCAGAGAATGACGTGTATGGGTTAACAAATTAATTTTCTAATTTGTATTTGTTGTTTTTAATTAAATTATTTTAATATTTAGCAATGTTTTAAAAATATCTTTATTGTAAATTAAAAGTTTTAAATCAAATTAATCCTACAATCATGGCATCGATTCGAACTTGATGGGGCGAGGGGAAAATGTTTGGGTGGTATAGTAGTGAAAATGGATCCAAATTATCCTTTATGGAGACATGTGAAAGTGGTAGAGCTTGTTTCGGTGGTGGTGTCTGTGTTTGGACGTGTCCCCATTGTGCCGCCACATTTAAATCCTCATATACCCATTTGAAAGCTCATATAAGACTTGGGGCATCGGGGGGTATTAGACCATGTAGGAAGGTGGAAAAGAAAACCATAGTCATGTACCTAAAAGAGCAAGAGGATGCAAACATTGAAGCGTGGCTCGCTCTAGAATCTGTTTCTTTACAACGAAGAGTAGGACCATGGGAAAACCACAAACATCAACACCATCATTTCATCCTTTCATTGAGACTCGTCTTTGAAACTATTCCAGGATGATGACCCTTTTGATGCGAAATACCTCGGGGCCATCAAGCAAAAGAACAAAAGGCCCATTAGAAAAAGCATTTAACATCGAGAAGAGGGATATTGCAAATGAATTGATGTCTCGGTGTATATTTGCATGTGGACTACCATTGATGTCTTGAGATCACCTTATTGGCAGAGATGGTGAGAGAGCATTAATGAGGCACCTTAGGGGTATCTGAAGCCCTAGCTATAATAAGGTTCGCACTTCTCTTTTGGCAAAATAAGTGCAACACATTGAACATCTCTACTGACCAATTAGAGATTTTGGGTGATTCGGGAGTCTCTATTATATCGGATGGATGGAAAGACTCCGAGAAAGCAGACCTCTCATCAACATTATTGCAGGTATGCCCTAAAGGGCCAATGTTTACGAAGGTTGTTGATTGTGAGGGGAAGTAAAAGATGCCCATTCATTGCAAATATTCTCATTGAGGCTATTGAGTCGGTGGGTCCATGAGAGGTTGTCAGTCATCACGAGACAACACCAAAAATTGCGAGCGGCGGGATTGATAGTAGAGGGTAGGTATGAGCACATATTTTGGACACCATGTGCAATACACTCCCTGAATCTAATGATGCAGAAGATTGGGAAAATTGCATGGATTGAGCAAATATACACGGAGGCAAACAAGATTCAAATGTTTGTCACCAACCATCACATGTCTCAAGCCATATTCAAAAGATTTTCAAAGTTGGAGCTGTTGAAGGTAAAAGAACAATTCATTTTAAATTTAATATTTGATTTTAAATTTTAAATCAATTTCAAATTGTGTTGTTATTGAATTGTTTCCATTCTTTTTAAATTTTTAATAGGTTGTTGAGACTAGGTTTGCCTCTCACACACTCGTCTTGAGACGACTTGTGAAGGTGAGACGTGCTTTGAGCATGATGGTGATTGATAATGTTTGGACCATCTGAGCAATCTAACATAGAAAGAGCCCAAAAAATAAAATCATGGATCCTTGATGAGCATTGGTGGGAAAAAGTTGAATATTTGTTGAGTTTCACAGAGCCTATTTTGAGTATGATACGATTTGTTGACAAAGATAATGCTTGCATTGGAGAAATATATGATGGCATTGACTCCATGCTTGAAAAAATCCATGATATCATACAGGCCAAAGAGCAGGACCTTGAGGAAAAATTTTACAGTGAAGTTAAAAATGTGATCGTGAAAAGGTGGAACAAAATGACCACCCCATTGCATCTCCTTGCTTATGCTTTAAATCCCAAATATTACAGCAGTGAAATAGTTGGGAGAGCTGGTAGACAGCGACCATATGATGACCATGAGGTTGCAAATGGGACGAGGTCAACATTCAGGAGGTTGTTTCCTGATCCAACTACATCACTTGCAGTCCGCCAGGAGATGTCGATGTTTGTAAATGGACAAGGTAGCATGGGAGAGATAGAGGCTATTTGTAGGAACCCCACCATGGATCGATCACATGGTGGACTTGTCATAGCCATGATGCCAAGTTCTTACGACGATTGCGATCAAATTGCTCTCACAGTATAAAGTTTGTAACTTGTTATTTAATATTTTAATTACCGATTACGAATTAAAATTCAAAATGATATCATTCTTTTTTTAATTAATAATATTAATACTTTGTTTTTGTGACAATGGCTAGTAATTCTTCTGCAGAAGCGCAATTTGGAGTACTTATGGCTTCATCCACTCGGCAAACGCACCATGTTGGCATCGAAGAAGGTGAAGATCTAGTATATGTTCATTCCACTTGTGCCTCTTAACCCACGGGACGCAAGAGTATACTAGTGGTCCTAACAAGCTTTGGGACCTCCAACCTAAAAAACATAGACTTTGAAGTTTTGCTACTTGTTTGGCCAATGTTTCACTTCTTGGCATTGATGAGGAACTTCCAGGGAGCCCTTCACAAGGGTTCGAAAGTGGAGCTAGTGGGAGTGGAGCTGCAAGTGGCATCCATAAAGATGATTTTGACGATCATCTAGATGATATGCTCTAGAAGTTGAAACTTGAATGTATTATGTTATTTACTATCATGTTTTGAACATTATGTCATTATGAATCAATACAAACTCAAGTCTCAATTCTCAAAGTATTGGAAATTTCAATTTTGTTTTCATGTTCTATGAATGATTTTAAGTTGTATGACTCTATGAGTATTAAATTTCAATAAGTATGCAATGTATGAGAATTAAATTTCAATAAGTATGCAAATGCTTCTTTAAATTTATAATTTATATACATATTTATATATTTATATACATATTTATATATTTATATACATATATATATAAATATATATATATATAAAACGTACCCAAAAGCGTACCGTACCCAAGATTTTTAAAAATTTGCCATATCAGCGTGCGAAACTGTATCCGTACCTGTACCATGCAGTCTAGGCAAGAAGAAGAAGAAAACCAATGCACGAAAAATAAACACAAAGGCACAATCAAAAACATCAAGGGAAATTGGAAGAAAGTGAAAGAATACTACAATGGGTGAACTTCCCTTACACCATATGACAATCATAAATTGGAATATCAGGGGCCTTGATGCCTCATTAGAATCGCCTACTAAGGAGGCTAATAGCCTAATTTAGGAGAAGAGACCAGATATTATGCTTCTTCAGGAAACTAAAATTGATGTGGGAGAAATGATCGGGATTAAAAGCTTAGTATGGAGGCGAGATAGCAAGTCCTGAAGCAGGAACAGCATGTGGATTGGAGTTTGGACATGTTGTAGAATCTTAACAAATTGAATCCAGGTAATCAGTTCCAGAGGTCTTTATTCAAGAATTTACCTGAAACTTACAGTATTTATTATCAAACGTATACAGAGTCCGTACAAATAGAGGACAGCGAGAAAAATAATTGTCAGGAATAACTAGGAGGCATTCAACCAAAAAATCCAATTCTAAATCCAGGAGATGACAAAGAGGGAAACAGCCCTCTAGGAGCAACAATCTGGATTTCAAATGTTGTAGAATCTTAACAAGTTCAAGGGGTCAAGCTGAATTTAGATGGACAGTTCTGAGATATAATCTTCAAGGATTTGCTTGGGAACTTACAGTTTTTATTATCAAATGTATTCGGACAAACAGAGGACACTGAGAAAAAGAATTGTTGGTATTCAACAAAAGTATAAAGATACAAACTTCTAGGAGTTATGGTGTTTGATGTCTACATCTCCATCTTGGCGCTAGAAATTCAAGTACTCTTAAAGATGTTATTTCTAGGGCTAGGAAACTGAAGATCCGTGTAGAAGACATTAGAAGGAAGATATTAAGTTTGGGAAGAAGGGAAATACAGTTGATAGGAAGGTTAAGAAAGGGAGAGATCCCATTTTATGTTCAAGTCTGAACCTGAACTTGATAATGAAGATACCAGTCAGCAATGTGATGTCAAGTGTGAAATGGAAAATCAGTAGCTTCCGAGGAACAATCAATATCTCACTCTATTATCAAGGTTTTTACCCATATCAAAAAGAATCAAGCTTTGATCATGGTCAATCCTAATACCCATAGTTACCAAATCTAGCCAGATCTGGATTTTCAGCTGGCCCAGATATATTCAGTCCGGGTCGGCCCTAATTTATTATAAAGAAATTGTTTTTTACATTTTTGCATTTTTTGGAAAAAAACAGTAACCCAACAACCTTATATATTAAATAATACAACATTTTACATTACATTATTAATGTTTTTCATTGTACATGCCAATTTTGCATTACATTATTAATGGTTTTCATTGTATATGTGAATTTTGCATTACATTATTAATGTTTTTCATTGTATTTGTCAATTTTGCATATTTATAAAATTAAAATTATATATATTTCTGATTGGATTTTTCCGAACTTTTTCAAAAAATCCAGATTTTTCGGATTTTTCCCCTTCTAAACGGATCCAGATTTCCAGACTTGGTACATATGTTGATGCCACACTTAATATTTTTGATAATAAACAAGTTTGTAAGTTGAGTCTCCATTTAAACACGTCTAAGAGTTTTCCCATTCGGGTACCAAGTCACCAAAGCATTGAATGCCTAGGAATAATACGTAATGTGGAGCTAACAGTGGTCGATTGCACCCTCATGGATCAATTTTTATATTGTTGATAATGGGGGACTGGATGTTGTATTGGGTGTTCAATGGTTGTACTTGCTAGAAACATACTCCACCAATCACCAAGAACAATTCATGACATTCAACCAATGGTCCCCAGGTATATTATCAAATCCATACCATCGAGGGAAATCAAGACAATTGAGTAAAGCCAAATGAAAAAAAAATTAAGGGGTATTTTGGATTTATGACCCATTTGTATTCTATGAATGCAGATTTCTCTGATCCACTTGATCAATCTCTAAAAATTTCAAAGTTATTTCACAGGCACAAGGCAATCTTCCAAGATATACGGAAGAGTTTCCCACCACACAAGGGACAAGAACATATTCCTGAGCTTGACCCTGCTCGGGCCAAACAATGTTATGCTCTTATAGATCTAGGCACTTTTAGATATTTGAGATTCAAAGGTTTATACAGGAACTATTGGAGGTTGGGATCATCATCCCCAATAAGATCCCCTGGGCTGCACCAGTGGCTCTAGGTAGAAAAAAGGATGGGTCATGTCGTCTTTGCATTGATTATAGAGCACTCAAGGTGGAATTTTCCTCTTATCCTCTTACTTCAATGCCTACTATAGGTTCAGTGCACAAGTACAGAGGAAACCCAACAACTTCTCATTCATGTACTTTTATGATTGATGATTTATATGCTACAGATCCAATCCTCACACAATTACAATACTGTATTTGCAATATTAAATCTTCTTCCGTGTAGATAATAAATTTTTGAAGCTCAGATCTTCTTATGAGGATGCTTTTGGCGTCAACAAAACATTTCATTCTCCAAAATATTGCAATCCCAGGCCTTCAAAATCCCCTCATTCAACATTTGGATTTTGTGTTTCGTGACTCCATCATTACTATTTGTCAGTTGCATGCGCTCTATACTCCACCAGATTTGAATTTTGTCATGCATGGTTCATCTTGGAAGCTAAGTGGTTCTGATCAGCAACTGAAATCGGGGACAATTTCCTGTAAGCAAGGAGGAAATAACGAAACATAGCTACATGGACTAGGCTATTCTAATAAAAAAACATCACATGGACTAGTGTACTTTATTAAATGTTTTACATAGTCACATGGGCTTGTTATGTATTCTTACATGTTGTGCATACCTCTACGTACATCTCTATTCACTTATAGGCTTCCTTCATCTGTAAATTTCCTTCCTCTAGACACTTCTTTAATAATCTTTATACATACATACTACAAATGGGTATATAAATTGCAGCAAACTTTTGTGTTCTCTTTGTTGTTGTAATTGTGCGTATCATGATATTGTCCCCTCCATTGTTGATGCAGACAATGGTATTGCTGCAGGGAAGCAATTAGATTCTTCGTATGCTGACTAAAATGATACCAAGATAGTTTATTGGAAAAACATTCTTTATGTTTTAAAGTTATGCGAAGGGGGTCAATCGGTGATCACCGACAAAAATTGCACGTCTAAAGTCAATTTGCAGGGGTAGGAGAAAGTATAGACAATAAAATTCCAAATTCATTGCCTTGAAACAGTTTTCCTAAAGCTTATGAACAGTTGAAACTTTGAAAGGACAGTGAATCACCGATTGACAATAAAAATCCAAATTCATTGCCTTGAAACAGTTTTCCTAAAGTTTATGAACAGTTGAAACTTTAGAAGGCCAGTGAATGTTTGGATGTAGAGAAAAAGCTAGTAATGTGTGTTTTCCCCAATAGCTCGAGTTGGGAGACACTGGAACTAGTAGGCTCCCAATGCTAAAATGAAGCAGATTCACCAACTCGTAAAATAAGGGTGAGGACAATTGGGGCACTCTAGTGGTATCATGCAACGAAAAACGTCACCTAATTGACCTACCCCCATTTGTGTGTGAATTTGCAGTATCCAATGGGCATTCATCATCTCTAACACCTCTGATGGGTTGCAAGGAGTGATCAGCCTGATAGCCTAAGGGATCCCTTGCAAGGAACTACATCAGACATTGACAACCTCTTGAAAGAAAGGAGCCAGGCGCCTCTGATCAATATAGCGAAAGAAAGTGGATAGAGAATAGTCTGAGTCTTTGCAGAGACGGTGATACCTTTCCCGAATCCCATAATAAACATGACATTTGAATAAAGAAATCCTCAATCTCTACTTCTTGTTGGTGACAGAGAGAACAAATCTTGTCACTACGCAAAATGTGGTGGTTAGTCTCAACCCATGACTGTGGGAGTACACCCTTAGCTGACCAAGGGAGATCCTCAAATTGTGTGATGAACAACGTCAAAGATAGTTAGGTCGAATGATGATGCCATCCACAATCTATAAGAAATTTCATTTTAGAAAGCCGATGTGTGACTAGAGGTAAGGGAGGACACGTCCAAGTGACTAGACTGCACTACCAGTATAAATCCTCTATAACACCTCTATTGATGACCTCCCTCAAGGGAAGAAGATGGTGATGGGTATTCAAGGAATATCTTAATGGAGGAACTCAATCAATAGAGATGTCAATAGATTGAATGGTGTACCAATGCCATCCACACCCACATATACTTCAAAATTCAACCAACAAATATAATGTTTTGTGCATAGCAAATAGTTCCCAACTATACTTAAGAAATGAAAATTAATTTTCCTACGACCACCGTCGCATAGGGGTTGGACTCTCACTTCTAGTCTTTAGAAGCCTCTATAGAAGCGGAGAAAAGCTATCGTCAATCACCATAACGGCATAAGCTATCAGCCATGTGTATGAGCTCCCAATCCCTACACAATGGAACAATGCAAGCCCAAAACTTGAAGTTAAGCACCAAAGCATTCATCCAAATCACCTACCACAAACACCCCATAACAATTGTATCCCTTACTGACCATGAAATCATCATCAAGCCAACAAGCCATCATCATCTTCCCGTTACGAGACCATATAAAAAACCTCGAACCACCAAAGCAATCATGAACATATAATGAAGTCAATCATTTTCAAATGAATGACCTCCAACAACCTCCCAAACCAACTCTTGGAAGAAATGAAGGAATCAACATCCTAATGCTGACTCCATTAGATGCTCCACACTCACTAGCCCTCTCATCCATCTAACGTAGTAGAGAAATCATCTTTGATGAGATCCAAATGCTCCCATTCCCATCAAAGCTGTCTCTATTACAAATTCCCAAACCCTAACCAAAATCAGTTCCATACTTCAGCTAAATGAAGGATGGGTCAATAGTCTTCAATAACAGCACCAATGGGTAAATCTTTGAAATGCCTATCCAACACTCCAAATACGAGGTCAAATGGAGTCCATATGACAAAGTTATGGCTTATGGAAGATCAAGTCTCAAATATGTCTGTGACGGTCAAATGTACATCAAAATTAACATGGTTGTTTCAGGCCCTAAATGGCATAATATGAAAAAACACAAACAATGACCTCTGCCAAATTTTTGCAAGGAATCCAAATATGTGATCAAATCTGAAAAACAAGCACTCTCTGCCTCAAAAGTTCAAGGAAATTCTAGATCCACCAGCAAAAATTGTCCTTTGTTCACTAACTTGTTGAATCTCTTCTCCTCTTCATAACAGCGATCCCTACCGAATACAGATTGCGGGCAAACACCCTCCTCATGTGTTATCATCAAGCCCCGTGCAAGAAGTAGATGAAACGGGCCATAACATAGGATTTTTAAAACCTAGGCTTTGATACCATGTGAAAAATTAGTGCAATGTCACACGATTGACCAAAAATAACACACAAGCAATATCAACACAAGAACACACATAAGGAAAGCTCATTTTAAGGCACCCAAATACAATATACTCAATACATATATATATATAGAGAGAGAGAGATGGAGAAAGAGAGATGGAGAGAGATAGGATTGATATAGGTGGAGGCATAGCCCCTTATTTATACACCTACTCTTGATATGACATAGGAAAGTTCAACGGTCTATGACCTACATTGGCGGCATGTACCCCAAAGGCATACCACATTGGTAACTCAATAACCCCGATAAGATGGGTTTTTATTTACTCTAAGAAACAACCACAAATGGTGAACAAGAAGCCCGATGAGACCAGAATACAACAACGTGGAAATATGAGGTACCAACATCCTATATCAATAGATAAAATTATGAGGGAATTTTTGATGAGGAAGAATTGGATAAAATCTGCAAGAATAAAATGAAGTTAGAGTTGGATTAACCAGGGACTACAAGAACTGGCCAATGCTTTCATTTAGAAAAAGAAATGCGTAAGGAAGCTAGGGTGATTGTGGACGTGAATTGTCATGTGTGTGGAGCCGTTAAATCCATGTTATTGAGCCTTGGGAACAAATTAAACATGTGCATGGCAAGCACTAAGTTACTGAGGGCAAGGGCTATGATTGAGAAACTGCTAATCGTCATTAGCCTATTTACCCTGTCTATGGAATGAAGTGGAATGTAAATGTCATTAAGTTGTTTTTGCTAATTGGTGGACACTATCTTGATTCTTGTGCCAATGGGTGCATCACTTTCTTATCGGCATCTCTATCAAAGTTTGTTCGGCTAACAGTGTGACGTGTGAAAAGTACAATTTTATGTAACAACATTTTTGTGAATTTTACATGTCAGTCATTCTTCTCTACATCACTACACCATCAAGTATCAGCAATCTTGTTATTTTTGTATTCAAGACATTATTGGATCCATTATGTTTGTAGGAAAGGATTATACAGTGGTTGGCAAGCAGACCACACACGGAGAACAGAGATCTGTATCACTGAATGTTGTATTTTGTTAACTTATTGTACATTAAAAAAAAATATGGTTCAAACCCGGAAAAAAATGCACAAAGACAGACACAAATATGCAATAAACAAAGCATGTAAAGTCAAACATCAAAACCACAAATTTGAGTTCAAGAAAATTATATTTTTAAGATAGGGAAACATTTTTAAGCAATAATCCAACAAAAATGAGTCATCAAATAATATAGTCCACATGCCTAGTCAAATGGGATGAGCTCGAGGAATGAAATCATATGGCTCCTAAAATAGAGCCCTAGGTTCAAACCCTAGAAAATGTGATAAAGTGTTGAAATTGGATAAAACACCACATCCAACTCGAAGGTCACATCACTAATGGCAACTAAGGCGAAGGTTGCCCCAAGGCAAATTTGTTAAATCAGCCAAAAAAAATAAAACAAAAAATAAAAAATAGTCCACATGCCAATGGTTTGAGTGGTAAGCAGGGGCCACTTAATATGACAAGACCTAGGTTCCATCCTCGCGGATATGTTGCCTGCCAAACAGGATATATATACTCACTTGTCAATATGCAGTGAAGTACTTAACAATAAGGTTATAACGAATCTGTAACAGGTTGCATATTTAAGAGACCGTGGATGTATGCGTAGCCCAATTCCTCTGAATGACTGAAAACACACTGGAACATATCTAAAACATTACATAAAATCCCCAGGTGTAGTCTAGTGGCAAGTTGTGGGTGAGAGACTTGTAGTAGTGCAGAGACCCAGATTCAGAACCTTCACAATTGGTACAGATAAAGTGAGGTGCAAGTTTTGGGTGAATTTGAATTTGCGGGTGACAGACTTGTATGAGTACTGAGACCTGTGTTCAAAACTTTACCGGTTGGTAGGATGAAGTCAGGTGCAAGTATTGGGTCAATTTCAAGTTGCAAGTGAAAGACTAGTATTGGTATAGAGACCCAGATGCAAGACCTTCGCAATGGGTGGGTGAATTTCAAGTTGGGGATGACAGAATTGTACTAACACAGAGATCTAGGTTCAAAACCTTCACAATGGGAACTGGCTACGAGGTCATATGGTGAGATTCAAGTTGCCAGTGAGACCCAGGTTTAAAACCTCCACAATGGGGATATGGATGAAGCCAGGCATGAGTTCTGGATGAATTTAACCACATAGATGCGTCCCTAACAGGGACTGCAGCTTAGCTCAAGGACAGCTGTAAGCAGCATTTTCAAAAACATAACATAATATGTACTTAAGATATCTAAATCTATAGGGAAACTAAAGATGTATAAGTGGGATGGAGTTCGTGAACAAAGATCAGGTTAAGATCCACAAATGTTTATGCTTTTTCTTATTAATAATCAAAGATTGAACCAAAATTATACTAAAAACCGATCAGAAATAGGAAATGTGGGTAAACTCGTACCTTGAGCTGACTGTAGAATGGCGAAGGGGCAGGAAAAGCCATAATCAGAATGATCTGATCTGATTTTTTTAAGATGTAATTATCTGCTGCTACAACCAACAATGCAATTCAATGGCCTGAGCGAACCGCGAACACTTGTTGCCGCAAAAAGCAGCGGGCAATATTAATGGTTATGTTTCCTTCTTGGTTAAGCATAAATCTCTCTTTTAACGATTAAAAGTTCATATGAAATTGACAAATTTTGTATATGGAGGTTATGGTTATTTTCATTTTAAAATATTTGTAATTAAATATGTAAGTTTGGACCCCTACTTTTGATGTGGAATTAACTAGCAATTGCAAATGAGTTGCAAGTTACGCCGGAGAGGATTGAATTTTTTGTATACAATATGGTTTGGATGCAAAGTGAAGGTGACTTGTATTTGTATTGCATTACAAGTGGGTTTTGTGTATATATATGTGCAACACTTTACTTATATATGTAGGTTGGAACCAAGATCTGGGCACACTATTGCGGGTATGATGTAGGTAGGAGTGTGCACATGTGTTGTACACGATGAGACAATTGTGTGTTACAAAGTCTTTGCTCCTCTTCCTTGCATGCTTTTACATTCTTTGTATATCTCATTCTCACATAGCGTTCAAACGTAAAAGCTGGTAGAATTTGTAGATCTTTCATGGCACAAACTCTTGACATTGTCGTGAATGTTAGTCCTTGACGGTCAACATTTTTGATGTCTATTGTGGCCTTGTCAAGAGTTAGGCCTTGTGATTTGTGGATGGTGAGGCCCCAAGACATTTTTAGGGGATTTGGCAACGAGTGCCACGTGTGACAGGAGGTAGGGGCAAGTGGGTTGGGTTGAGTTTGTCCCATGTGGGCCCTTGGTAGTGTCTGAAGTTGACAACAACAAAGGATGGCAAGTCTGGTGGGTGTGATTCTAGATTGTACACCACATCGATCACTTGCCCAAGTGCACCATTAACCAATCCTGAGCTAACCCACAAGTTAGATGTCAACATGACCTCTGTCAGTGCATAGGAATACTATTGGCTCCAGTTGAGGGTCGTTGATGTTTGAGTCGAGTTATGCTTGCTTTGTTCTGCGATGATCCTTGCAATTGGCACATGTAAGGATTTTAGCATTTGTTTATTGTGTTTGCTTGCTTAAGGTCCTTTGTTGCAAAAAGGTGTTTCTTAGTCGTGAAGTTGGATTGCTCTGAGGTAGACATGCATGACTTTGTATGTGACATGAGAAGAGACCAATCCTTAATGGTTGCTTCGCATTTATGATGTTGGTCAACATTTCCTTGAATTCAAGTTGTGTCGGGTTCAATCCTTGTTGCCTGAATTTTGTGTCCAAGGTGATTACTGTATCAAAAGCATGCCAAAGGGAGCTGCCTATTTTGTTGCCTACATATAATGGTACATCGTTGACCGGAGGGAGCTGGCCTAAGTCACCCACCAAAATCATTGAGCAATTGTCGAATGCGTGGTTATTTTGTTGGGGGAATGCCTCACGAAGTCTTTTGTTGATGTTGTTTAACATTGTAGGACCTATAAAGCTCATTTCATCTATGAGTATGTACTGTATGACACTCATACGCTCTTGGAAGATTACTAGGGCTTGGCCTTCAAGAGGTTTCATGTCGAAATGGGTATTCGAAGGGAAGAATGTATAGTAGATGATTTTATGTTGAATGCAGCAATACCTGTTGGGGCTAGTACAAGAATGGAAGATTTAAATGTTCTATGATATTTTGAAGCCCATTTCTGATGCATTGTATGAGGTATGATTTTCCTGTACTAACGGTTCCTTGAATGATCATCTTCAATGGTGGGTGTTTCCCTTGTTGAGTTGCATGGGCAAGTACAATTGAGTATGCAAGGTGTTGTTTTGATGATAGTGGGAGAGCGTCTAATTGGGTAGGTGGAGAAACAAGTGGTAGTGCATTTTCATTGCGTGCAAGGTCTATGAATTTAGGTGCACTTTTTTGTAAGGTAGTAGGGATGGAATGCACCTTCCAATTGTGGTTAATGTCAAAGTCATGAAGGCCTATCATGTCTACATCATCAATTGTTGTATTGAGTGTTGGGTGCATGCGTGTTATATGCTCCCATTCAAATAGTTCTTCATGTAGTGGATTGGATCCCTACGAGTTATTGTCATCACTTGTTTGTTCCAATTGCAGTTTCTTCTAGAGTAGTGGCTCTATGTACATGTAAAGGGATGTAGGAGTTTTTCATTTTCCCCCATTGGTTAGTTATTTCAGATGTAGTGATGTCGATGTCTGTTTGGATATGTTGAAAGGGTTTATAAAGCAGAAGCTCTGACCAACAAAAGTCCTCATAGTGTATCACATCTGGGGGGGACATCACTGTATCGAGGGAATACACAAACAACAGCAGGGGTTCTTCTTTATAGCCACTGTGTAACTTTCCTTTGGCTATTGTAGGACCATGAACGGCGGCCTCAAAGATGCAGGGTGTTCTCCAATTGTGAAGGGTGTTTTATGTATGCATCTATGAATGAAGGGAATTGTATTATGTGATTCCTACATCTTTGAGGACATGTTTGAATACTTGTTTACCGATGGATAGGGTAATGAATGTATGACTACAACTAGAGAGGGGAGTTTTAGTAACATGTGACATGTCTCCTGTGCACCAATGTCCCGATCAACAATAGTTTCTGAAAGGAATTTGTTGTAGGCGGCCTTTGCAGGGTGGTCGACGCTAACTTCATTAGATATCCATGTCAACATGTGATGGTAGCTTTTTGATTTCTTCTCTACTTTGGTTGCATATTTTGTAATGTATTGTAAGATTGCATGTCGTGACACAACAGCTGACAATCAATATTGGCTTGCCACAGTGCCAACATGTCTGAGTTGTGTATGTTGACCCGTGTGTCATTGCGTGCAGGAGTGTACTTTTTTTTACCTATTTCATCTAAGCCCAAACTCGAATACTCTTGGAGTGGCCAAGGGGATTTATATCTACATTGAAGTGCCCCCTTTTTTTTGCAAGCAGGTTGCCTCACTACATTTTGTATGTCGTTGCACGCGGTTCAACAAGTTTTCATAGTCAATTACAGGGTTGTTTGTAAGTATCTCGTATGTGTCTAACAAGCATGGGTCATCTTCATGGGAACGATGTATCCCAAATTTTCCACTCTCAGGGCCCCTTGGATTCCATGCAGTTACTAATTGGTCAAAGAAAGACTTTGCCGCGTCAAGTTGAAGGGGGTCGTCCCAGTCTAGCACTTCCATGTTTGGTGCATTTGGAAGCCATATAAACCCGTGGATATGAGCCGAGCCTCTATGTTTCCATTCATACCTATATTTTCACAAAGAGGATCCATGTTGGAAAATGGGGTAGGGGTGGTATTGTATGAAAAGCTAAGTGGTAGTGAGCTCACTTGTACCAGTAGTCGGTGCAATGTATTTTTTTTAAGCACCTCCTCGTAAAATATTGTAAATCTTTTTTCCATGTATGCAAACATGATATGGGGGTGCATGTTCAAGTTCATGTTTCTCCATTTTTGGCCAGTTGTTGTGGGTGGCGTAGGGGATCCTAGCATTGCTTTGTGTAAATCTGGCCACTTAGTATCTGCTACACTTAAAGTGAAGAAAAGCGTAGGGATTTCTAGTCGAGTTATCATATCCATGAGTTCATGTCTGCGCTTGCACCAAAATGATTTAGTTCCTCGCAAATTAGATCCAAAGCACATTAGTTGCTCTGCAATGTGGGCGTCTGAAAGTGCGTAAGTTGTTGGCGTAACATTGAAACCGTGGTAGAAATTTGTCCCCTATATATTTTTTTGTGAAAACAACAGATGTTGATTGGCTTTTGTGGCGTAACATAATGTTGAGAATGAAGTAGCAAAAGCACGGATGGCTTCCAAATCTGTTATCATGGTAACACATTAGGTGTAATGCGTATTCATGCATGTGAACCCTTTTGATACGTGTTTGGTGGAACAATGCAATCCCTGTAGGGAACAATGTTGGAAAAGCCATAGAGAGCAAACCCTCAGTGTTGTATTCATTGACTACGGATGAACCAATGTGTGGCCACTCAATTGATTGTAGTGGAGTTTGGTTCTTTCCTTCAATGAAAGTTGTTATTTGGTCAACTTCTGAAGTGGTTGGAGGGAGGGAGGACACAAAAGATGATGTTTGTCACTCATGGGTATGTGGTGGGGAACTTGGGAGAAGGTCTACTTTTGATTCCTCTTCAACATTGTCTGGGATAGTTGAATTGAAGTGTGGTAGGGAAGTAGATATATCAGTATTGTGAGGTGGTAGGGAATGCAATGCATTGTCGTCTAGGAAAACATCCTTGTAGTAAGGGTCATGAGCTATTTTGAATTGTAATGCAGCTAAAACATGAGATCTACTTACAAAGCATTCGTAAGCTTTATTTGTTGCTCCAATTCTTCTGATAATTAAGATGTCCAAGTCTACGACCTTACCGAGGCAAGTGTTTAGTTATGGATGAAACATCTTGGGGAAGCATATGGTGTGGCCCCTATATTTGTATTGACCACCTATAGCATGAGTCACCTGCAATATTGGGTTGACCCTTGCTATCAACATTTCCTCAACTTGTGTAAGTGAGGATAGAACGTCAGGTTGCGGGCCTGGGTCCATGTTATTCCAACTTGAGAAGCGGCAATCATCATCTTTTCAACAATGCATCTACGGTAGGTGTTGCCACCTTTATAAACCCTTGTATGTAGCCCAACATATAATTCATTACAACATGAACATGTGGTTGGAGGTGGGAGGTGATCTAATCTTTGGCAAAATTGGCGTTGTGTATCTTGAAGTGAATGCCGATCTGGAGTGTGTTCTTCGAGAAGGTTGACATGGGTGGCTACATAGGTTGGTGCCTGTGTGTTCATCTTTTGTCATTTGATGCAAGCTATATGGTGGCGATGTTCATTTAGGTTGTTTTTGTTGATTGCGTACTTCAATCGAGCCCTTGAATTTTTTTCAGTTCGTGTCAGGCTCGTAGAATGAGAAAAAGTGGAAACAATAATTAGGTATAGAAGATAGTTAATGTATGTAAAAAGTATAAGTAATTTTGTTTGTTTGATGTGAAGTGCAACATTGTATATCAAAACCTCATATTTATGTTTAATAATTTCGATAGAGTTTGCATTCCTGTTACAGAGTGAATTTTATTATGTTTAAGACATGTGAGGCCAGAAATTGTGCGTGTAACAAATAGAACCAAACTTGCGAATGCAAACACCTATATGTGGAGTATGTAATACGGTAAATATATATTGGAAAATTCCTAACATTGTGTGTGTAAAGTATACTATGTTTTTTGAAATAGTGTAGGATCTTTTCATCAATACATAGTTATGGGGATGCGAATGCATCTAATGGGGATTCATGCATGTTGAAGGTCACATCCTTAACTGCAGCGACAATAGTGCACTGGGCTTTCTCTTGTGACTTGTAGACCTCTAGCTTTGTGGATATTTTGAACATGTAGCGGTGGAATAGAATTGGCTTAACAACGGGCCAAAACATGTCGGGTGTTGGTGTAAGAAGTTGTAGCTCTTGTGCTGATATACCCATTATTGATGTAGCAACTTCATCAAAAGCAGTTACCCATGTTGTTGTTGTGGCATCCTCAATGATGAAGTGTAATGCATATTTGTAGTCGCAATTAGAGACACCATGCTTGCATTTTTGGCAATACCAAGAGGAGTTTGCAGTTAGCTCAAGTTTTTTCTTACATTGGTTGTTGTTAACAATTGATGTGCAAGCTGGATAGCTAAATGAGGACATATTCATGTGTATAATTGTTGTTGTGTGGAGAAGGTGAGTGTTTTACCTGGTTGCGAGGAGGATTTTATGCCCATGATATCAGTTTCTTCATTTTTTCAATACTCACTAAGGGTATGCATTTGTTGAGCCGAGCGAAGTAAACCATGCACGCATTGCGTGAGCCTCATTATATCAGGATCAATGAAGATTTGTGTATTAGGGCCCATGGCTAATGTTGTTCCTTTGAAAGATGTAATTTTTGCTCTCTTAATTGCAAGAACTGGTCTTACTGGTGTCTGTGAAGCACATAGTTCACTTAGAAGTTTTCCCTCATTGTCACTGAAAGCACCCCATAATGTTTCCTCAATACATAGTGTTGAGTTATCACTAAGTAGACCATGCATTTGTGGTTGAAAGTACTATCACTTTTCCTTATAGTGGAGGGCAAGTAATGGATAGTGCAATAGCGAGGAGGTCAATGGTGGATTTGGCGGAAAGGAGTTGATTTCTGCTATTGTTTTGAAATGGAAAAGATATTGAGGTATGTCCACGGACTGATTTGTACTAAGCTTTACAAAGGATTCCAAGTCTAGGATGATGTCCCAAGGAGTTGTGGAATCGTTGTAATCTTTTTTTGCAGTCCGCAAGGTGCCTCCTTTGATTGTGTATGTTTTGCCTAGTTGTATTTGGTTGTAGTAAGAAGTCTGCAGCTTGGTCAAAAGAAGTCACCACTATATCTAAACTACTTTTTTCGATAATGTCGAAGCTAAATCCTCCTGTGCATTTTTCATGTGCTATATTTGTTTAGGTAGCCTTTTTGATGACCCTGCTTTCAATAGACCAAAGGCTTTGGTAAGGATTTAGCGATTTTATTGGCGTGAGTTGCATGCAGTCTGCAGGGCGTCCTTCATGAGTAGTTGGTGCCAAAGTATCAGTGTGGGATGTTGGCATGTTTATGGCCAGTTGGGGAGGCACAACATCGGAGGCAGTGGAGCCTATGATGGTGTTGGTTCCTAAACAATAAAATACAACGTAAATGAATTAGCAAACGAGTTAACGTAAAGTAGTTATCTGACATAGTATAATACATAAGCATATGGCAATTTAATGTGCGCTTAGATGTTGTGAGCTTTGTATTCTAAGGATACAAGGGGTATGTGCTAAACGAAAAGTGTGATGCATGAAGTGGATAAGGATAATTTACAAAACAGACATTCAACAAAGAATAGTAAACAATGTAGGGTAGGAAATGCATTTTATTAACTATAGCTGCTAGGACGTATGGCATGTGTTGTCTATTTAAGTGTAGGGGCGGTGTTGGGAACGTAATCATGGTGGGAGAAATGCCATAGGAAAGTGAAAGACATTCCATACCCTCACAAAAGGGGGCGGTGTTAACCAATTTATTGTCCACATATAGTGTTGTTTTTTTAATCATAAGCACGTAAACATATGTACAATGTGGAAGATGCTCACATAACAAAAAAAATTTTCGCATTCAAAGTAAAGTAGAAACATATGTATGGAGAATACAATGTATATCTCATGAAAGGCACTTTACAAAACTTCTATAGGGGTTATAAAATGTAACAAGTACAACATATTTATGTAAGCATAGGCTTTTCAAGTTAGTCCTTCAAAAAGAGGTTTCTGTGGGTTAGCAAAAAGAGGTGGGCGTATGTATGAGCATTGCAAAGTTGTAGTAGGGGTGAGGTAGGTGCTAAAATTATAGGGATGCAAGGTAAGCATTGAATGCATCTCTAATGTATTGTTCCTTCTCCACAAGAGTAGTATTGGTCATAGCTTAATGCACGAAGGAAAGTGTACAATGCTTCAAGGAGAAGGTACGTTGCATCTACCTTGTGCATCATGTCTAACACGAGGCCTTAATCCTTATCGATAACCATCGTTGATGGGATTAGAGACTCTGATATCCTACCAGAAATGGTTGAGCATGTTGTTGCAATAGAAGTAGTCAAAGAATGCACAAAAGTTGCAAGCGGTGGTTGGACACTATGTATTGAGCTCTGGTCGGTGGTTACTGGGTTGCATATGAATGAGGGGACCCATTTGAAGCTACCAGATCAATAGGAGGGCTCCCGACAATGGCACCAGAGGTATCATCGGATATCGTGATAATGGTTGGACTTCCATTTGGAGTGGCCATAGTACCTGAAAATAGCAAGCAACTTTGTTTAATATAAAGCATGTTTCTACTGACAATTACATAAATACATATACATATATATGTTACAAATTTCAATAATTTGTGTAGTATTGAAGGTGAAAAAAAAGCGATATTGCAGAATAATATTTTTGGACATGATAGAAAGACAACTTGAGTCTGCATACTCCAAATCCTAGACATTTCATCTATAACATTCATTTATTCGGAGATTGTAACCCCTTTATCTCGAAAGGAATATAAATATTCAAAACATTATTTTTGCCAATACCTCGAATTTTAAATTCTTGTCAATCTTCCCAAAAAGTTGAAGAACTTATTACTGGCAAAACAACATTCCATAAAAGATAAATAATACCCTCGGCTACCCACTAAAAGAGAGATTTGGCTTGCAATCCTCTTTATTACATTATGGTTATAATGTTATTTTTGATCGTGCACTGCTTAACACTCGAAGTCCCTTAAATGCAATAAACCCCTTTATGCCGCACAACAAAATAAATATAATAATAATAGTTTTCAATAATTCTGATAAATCTTCAACACAAAAATAAATAATACAAGGCAACCGATAGCATGAATTATAAAACTAAAAGTTATCAGTAACCTTCAAAAATTCAAATCAACCTATAATGTTCAGAAGAAGTTTCATGAACATTGTTTGTGAGAACGTTGTATGTAAAGATTTTTCAAACCAAAAAGAGAAAGAATAATACTCGCAATAGGGCACACTATTAGAAAGTTGTGATTTATAGTCATTTGAAGGCAGATTACGACACTTTTTTGTGGAGGAAGATTTGTGATTACCAGAAAATGAGCAGGAGAAAAGAAATACGATCTGTGGAGACATGAAAATCCAAATCAAAGGTGAAAATATTGTTGACAGTTGTGAATTCAAGGTCATGAATAGAAGAAAATTTCTAGACACGGGGACTAAACTCGCAATTTACATTCTAATAAAAGTGTGCTTGGGCATAGGACAGTGAGACTGGAGGAGTCCCTGAAGACAAGGAGAAATAATGCAAGTTAAATTTAAGAAAAATATGCCCCACGAGTTGCAAAGGATTTCGAGCCTCCAAAAGATAAATATGTGAAAGAACAGAACCAACAAATTGGTGATTTTTGACCTGTAGAGTTTGAAATGACAGTGCAAAAGTCATGAGGTTCTACTTTTTAGCCGTAGGGCATTACATGCATTTCTTGCAATCGAATGACATTTTGGATACCAGATCGATGGTAATAAATACTTTGTAATGAAATCAAGTTGTTAGAGACTGAGTTGTCCTCTCATCCTTTATATGCTATGGCATATGCCAAGACAGGGTATTTGCCTACTCTTTGAAACTGTTCTGGTACTGAATAATGCATAAAATGTAGTAACTTCAGAAGCTGACTTCAACAACTCTATCCAACAACACTAATTAGAAAGGGTTAACACAGAGACATGGTTTTCCAAATGCAGAAGTAGCTGATGGATTAGAACTTGGATTCAACTATATGACTTAAACCCCCACAATGATATTGGTTATCCTAGTCACGGATGATGATATTTTGCAAATGCAGTGATTACGAGCTGCAGACATGTTGGCATAGTTGATTAAATTCATGTAATCTCTGATTGATAAACAATGAGGTTATGTGATATCAAAATGCAAATAGAAGCAGACAGTGACTTAATTATACAAAGGGAGCATAATAGAAAGGCCACAATGGCATAGCAACAAAAATGTAATTTGCAAACCTCTTATATTTCTGAGTTGTGGTGTATATGAGGAGAGAAGGGTGTTGCAGGTGCTGGGAAAACCAATCCGGTGGAGGTGGTGCAGGATGGAAACTTAAAAATGTAGTGGTGTATTTATAGATAGAGAGATATTTTAAGCAGTCGTGTGAGAGAAGGACAACAACTACAACAAAGCAGACACATAAAGGCAACTACAATAGATCCACTATTGTTTCAACAACTAACAGTTATGAGAGGAACAATTTTAGAGTCATTGATTGGATATGCATGTAGGAGGGCAATCTTGCAGATTACAGAGTTATAATAGCGGCTATATGTCCCCTATAAATTGTTGTACATAATATCCACATACATTTTAGGGTATTTATGCACTATGTTGCATACGTAGTATAGTCGACAGATGGGACTGTGGAGTACGCGGTTGAGAGGGTGGGTGAGTCACTACAACTGACACGAAGAAGCGGGAGAATGTATTAATTTTAGAATTGTCATCAATTTAAATGTGATACAGACATCCATCTACCAATGAAAAGCCTAAAAGATAAAGATAAGATAAAGACGATTATTGTCCATTGATTTTTGAAAGGTTGAAACCTGTACACTGTCTCCATTGATATTTGGTTCATACCTCATCCGGATAATATCTAATCCCACCGTAAAATGTTAGTCTTCTAAAATGATATTCAGATCCCACTTACTACAAAATAGACACATGTGTGAGTTTTAGTTTAAAGGAAAACAAATTAACAGTTCTCATTTATGTTATACGCAGTGTTTCTATTTTTCAGGCAAATAAGACAACAAACTGGGTAGCCGGAAAGGTTAAGCCGGAAAATGTTGCTGGAATTTGACACTTTCCAGCAAAGCCTTCTTCAAAGTAAACACCTTCCCAAGCAAATTATTAGTTATTAAATTGTATTACTTTTAAGTATTTTTGTAGTTGGTTTTGTTGAAAGCACATCCATTCCAATATATTTTGCATTTTATAAACATTTGTTGATTATAGTTACGGTTTTTTTACTTCATATTTTATAAGTAATTGTTAATTATGGTTGTGGTTTTCTCTTTTTTTTTTATGAATAAGATCTTATATTATATTAACAAGTAAAATGATATAACATAATTTCCAAAACCACGAGTGGTATGGAAACAAGCCTCAAAACCATGAATCAAACTAGGCTATAGAAAAGCCTAAACAAGGACAATTACAAAGCATTTGAAAGCGCAAAACAGAAAGATTAAGTCGTCATTGTGAATTGATGTCTTGTAAGGGGCGGGTCCTAATCGTGCCAACCAAAACCACGCAGATTTTTGTCATTATCCGGCATGTCCCAACTAGAGTCGGGTTGGCCTCCTTCTTCTATATCTTCTAGGGCCGAGAGGGCTAGATGGCGAGAGAGAACCTTAAAAATTTGTCGGGCGGAGGCAAGAGGCTCTAGCCATCATGATTGCATGGCTTGGGGGCAACCGACGCGCCACAGGTCAAGCTAGTTAGAAGGTGGGGGCCCTCTCATACTTAGTGGTGAACCAAAGGCAAAGGAGAGGAGCTCCTTCGAGAAGGCCGGTTGCGAGGGGACCGGTGGGCACAAAATTGAAAGAGAGATTATGGCGGCCACCACCTCTTTGGCACCCACTAACACCATCATGCAATAGGGAGCGATAAGAGGGACAGAGGCTCTCTGAAGAACATTGGAAGGGCGTTTCCCAAAGGGCATATGAGCATTTACAGGTGCTCCACCTCAATTGCCACTTTGTTGGCTTGAACTTGAATCAGTGAAGAAATTCACAATAACCACATATTTGTTATAAATAGAGAATTGTTGATCAACTTCAACATTAGAAAATAAACAAGAATTCCTTTCTTTCCATAACTAGAATAATATTTCCCCTCTGAAAGCATGCCAAATCTGGGAAAATTTGTGTGGCATTTGAGGATTGTCTCCTAAGAGCACATGTTGCCAAGTGAAGCACTCCAAAGTAAAAAAAAGGGAGGAAGAAAAAATGAATCTAATTACGAGTCCTCTGGGCTTTGTGGAAATATTAGAAAAGGTGAGATAAAGTTTCCAGATGTCCACAAAAGGGGCATTTGGGGAAAACACTCCAAGATGCACCAAACATGCACCAAGCGAAAGGCCTTGGTGAAGAACACACCACAAAAAGTGTGTAATTTTAGGTTCCACACAAGTGGACCAAATAGTAGCAAATCACCTTTGTCATATTGATGGTGAGGATTGAATTCCCTAATAAGGGTTGAGCTTTCCCAACATGGGCGGATGTGGCGAAAAGCCAAGCATAGCCTTGACTAGCAAAATAATCCTGGACAGGATTTCCACATACCATTTCCAGTCCATCCACCACATACGAGTCTAAAGAATAGTAATCTTGTGACTCATGTGATTTGGCACAAAGGAAACGATGTTGTTGATGAGAGCTCTATTTGAGGCCGAGTTTGAATCTGAACTTTGAGCTCTTGCCAGGATAGCCAAGATTGAGTGTGTTTGCATAAAAAGGTCTTCGATGGTGCGAATGTCGGGCTTGAAGAGGTGGAGAGCGAGGAATCCATGGCACCTTGACTAGATAACGATCCTAGAATTTAATGAGGGTAGACCACAACAAATCACCGGAGATTAAACAAAAGGTTATCGCAGAAGCCGTTGTCATTCCATCGAAGTCATGGCTTGATTTGCTTCCAGGCTTTCCAAATGCTTTTGAGCATAAAGGTACCAACCACTTTTATTGTAATAGGGGCAATTAGAAGATTAGCAAAGCGCAATGCCTTTTGAGGCAACGCGCCATACGGTGTGCCTTTTGCATACCATTTCGAAGGAGCACCTTCCATGTTTCCTTTCCATGTGTGCTTCGGATAATCCATTTACCACATAGCACTTGCCCTTGTCATAAAATGTCAATGAGGCCTAAGTTTCTTGAGTCTTTGGGCAAAAACAAGTTTCATGTGCAACTCTATGAAGCCTTTGCCAATGGAAGAATTGGTCCAAATGAAGTCTTTAAGTAGTATTTCAAGCTTTTACACAAACTTCTTAGACGAAACCCGATAGGAGGAGTAGTAAACATGCATGGCTTCAAGAAATTCGGAGCAATTCTAAAAATTTCCCACTCATCCCGATCGTGCCAACGAGAACCGGGCAATATGTCGTGCAATGCATGGCCGGAAGATGGAATACTAGATCACCAAGCCCCAGAGCCATGCACTCATGATGGTTAGAGCCTCCACACGACAAATTTCTAAGGTTGTATCTCACCACCTTGCCCTCTTGGGGCCTTGCCAAAGATACGAGAAGAAGGAAGCCAACCTGACTCTGGTTGGGACATGTCAGATAGTGGCAAAGATCTATCTAGTTCTGGTTGGCATGACATATTGCCATATCTTCGCAAGAGAAGCTTAAAAGACAAAAGGAATGCCAAAAACATAAATATTTCTTCATGGTTGTGCATCTTCCAATCATAGGATGTCGACCAATAGGGGTGTGTAAGGAAGGATATTTTGTAGCATTGCATTTTGCGCCATTGGATGGAAGAGCCAAACATTAAACAAAAAGTTTATAGGCACAACATGGCGCAATTAATGTTACTTTCCTCTTGATGAGCGTAAGGAAGGATTCATCCATGAAATGGTCATTGAGCGATTGGGAGCCATCAATGAGGACGAGAACAATGCCCCTGACAAGCCCACAGGATTGAGCTTTGGTAAACAAGTATCCAAATCCTTCGACCACTAGAACATAGAGGGTGGGTGCGAGGGGCATCCTTTACATATGGATCTAAAAATACCAAATGAATTTGAAATTTTCCCATTAATGGTGATATGGGAAGAGGCATGTACAAAGAGAATATTAATAGTCTAAATGAAATTCAAACCAAAGCTCAAGTCTTTGAGCATGACATGAATGAAATGCCATTATATTCTGTCGTAGGCCTTCTCAAAGTCAATTTTGATGAAGAGGGCTTGATGGTTGGATCTGTGAACCCATTATGTGCCTTCACAGATCGCAATGATGTCGTCGAGGATATATCGACAGTGAATGTAGTTGGTTTGTTTAGGCTACAAATGACATGGAAGATGTGTCGTAGTTGAGTGGTAAGAGCTTTGGCTATAATTTTGTATGACACATTAAGTAGAGTGATGAGATGCCAATTACTTATCAAATCGAGGTCTCCGTGGTTTAGGTATGAATTTTATATTCCCTTTGTTAATATGGGAGCCAAGAGTTTGGGGACTGAAACATTCTATATAAACTTCATGAAGATCCAGTCAACCACTTCCCAAAGAACCTTGTAAGATTCACGAGGAAATCCATCACAACCGCCTTGTCATTGGCCATTTTCATGGTCGTTTCCTATAAATCCTCAATATAGAGCAAATGATCATAGTCAATTCTTTGTCTTAGAAGAAACTTTGCATGACACAACAACAAACATTGTTTTAAGGCGCATTCCGCTCAGTGAAGGGGCTTGGGCTTGAAACACTAATTTGTAGTGTTTGACAAATGTTTGCGGCATGATTTGGGAATCCGTGAGTCAAGTTCCACCATCACAAATGACTCTAATTTGTTGAAAGGAATGTTTGGCTTTAATAATTTGCAAGAATTCCTTTGAGACTCGGTCCCCACTTTAAGCCATGGATTCGAGCACAAATTTGTGCCCCCAAACATTATAGTTGTCGTGCAATTTGGATTTTTGTCTAAGATCAACCACTTGGAGTTGTAGGATAATTTCAAAGAAAGGATTTCCTTGAGCACCACCACCTCCCAACTAAGTGCATGGAGGTGGCGGAAAAGAGTGATGCCTAATATTGGCCACCGGTGCCCATATATTCTAAGGAACCTGACAGTCCTAGTCATTGCATCCGCCCACTAATGAGTTCAACTAGACAATAGAGGTGGATGATGATTATTCAGGTGATGTGGCCTAGGCACTAAGTTCCACACCCACTTGATATGATTGAGTGTGGGCATGTGCTCCATCGAGGTCGTATTAAGAAAAAATGGTCCTTATATGACAAAGGGTCGCTGGCACCAAGTGATGTGAAATCTAATGGGAGAGTGGTCAAAAGGAAAAAAATTGGCATCACTTCCACAAACAAGGAATAAATGTTTTCAATATCAAAAAAGTATTCACTCGACAACATAGCTATGTCGATTCATTTAAGAACTTGATCTTATCCACCTTAGAGATTGGTCCAGTGAACCGGGTTTCAAATTTGGGGTGGTGTGAGGCATTCAGGTCGTAAACCCAAATTTATTACGTACGTAATACCAGGTCCTCTCTTTCGATGGTTGTACATCACATAGGAAGGTGGTCGCACTTGTTCAGTGCAACTTAACCATATTAAAGTCGCCGTAGATGACTCAATATACATCAAGATTTTCATTGGGTATCCATCGCTAAATATCTCTGCTTCTTTCACCACATCATTCAAAGCATAAATGTTGATGATGCCAAAAGGGTGGTTTTCAATACTAAAGAGAGCCCAGATGACTCCATTGGTGGGGTCTAAGCCATGATCCATAAAGAAGGGATGTCATTTAAGGGCGAAAAGAGAAATCAAACCCCTGTGCCCCCCATCATGGTGGTTGGTAAATGTCAGGTTGTCAGACAAATGGTTTTACAAACCATTGATAATTGAAAACATGTGACTTTAACTTCCTACAAACATAAAACATTTAAGATCACAACTTTTTGGCAAGTGTCTCTAATAATATACTCATGATTGGACTCGGTAAGGCCCCTCACATTCCATGACATGTAATTCATGATAAATGTGGGTCAAGGGTCATACCATCAGCATCTAAGCCATCTAAAACATAGAATTGGTTTTGTAGGAATTGAACATTATTTTACTTCAAAAATCCTACGCCCACTATCCTTTGTCGACATACTCACTATTATATTCTTCTTCTATTGACTCCACATTGTGCGTGGGCTATGTCTTGCGACTTGACATGGGATGTTGTGAGGGATTTGGGACCTTGTGGTTGGGCCCTTTTGGATGGGCCCTATGAGTTGGATGTCAAGAGTAAATGGGAAACATGAAGTGTCGAGGAAGGTTGGAAGGAGCTTGATGTGTCCATAAGGACCGCATGACCACTTTTGACATCTTTAGAGAACTTGGGTGATGAAATTACGGGGTCTTCATAAAGCGCTCCGAGGAGCCGGCACGGACCCAAAGCATGTTCCTTTATGGCTGGCTCTTTGGAACCATTATTAACTGTCGCATTGGATCGAGATGCCTTGTTCTTATTTTCCCCCTCCTATAGTTTGCCACCCTTCCTCTTGTGGGGGTTAGCTTGGACTTAGTGGCCACCTTAGGGGATGGGTGATTGCGCAACGCATAAAGTGGACAATATTTGATCTTATGATCAGAGGCCTGAAAGTGAAAGCATGTATTACGTAGATTAATGTAGAGAACTCACTGAGAATAGTGAGTATCACCCATTTGAATATCCACAAACTTTTTTTAATTTTTGTGAGAGGTCAACCTCAACACAAACTTGTTTCTTAAGGTAGGCACTCTAAAAGCGTTGTGAATCCATACAAACAACTCACCCAAAGGAGGAGGCAATTTGATGAAGAAAATGCATACATGGTAGTGGCAAGCCAGGGAATTTGACCCAAACAGGGAATTTAAAGGTCAGTAAATTCGGAGACACCTTTGAATTCCTTTGTCAGGAGGAAGAACCAATAAGGAGTTCCAAACATACCAGTGTCGCAGAGTGGTTCGGAATAGTTGGGGGTGCGAGGGTTAGAAAACCAAAAAATAAAGAACCCTTTAGTCATGTTTTATACGCTCTCAATCCACGATGTCATGGGTAGCACAAGTTGAGCTAACTCGATTTGAGCATGCTTTCGAGGGGATTGACCCACAAAATAGAAGATAAGGAAAAATTGTTCAATCCATTGACAAACAAAATTGAATTTAGAAATAGGTAGAACAACATCAATAGGAGAGATATTACCTCATGGAAGACCTTCGAGACAAACTTTTGCGGGCGTTTTTGTGGTGGTGCTATTGTTTGCAGCTCCACCAGGTTCCCAACTTTGACATCAATAGTCAGGCTCGAAGTGGAGGGGGCATTATATAGGCAATCCAAGAGGGTAGAAAACCTAGAACTTAACAAGGAAAGTACTATTCTATAGATCTTTAGGTAGCCACGATATGACAAGCAAGCAAAAACCCTAAGCAAAGCAAAAAACCGATCGTGGTTTTATTTTTCACTAAACACAAATCTCTCTTTTCTCACTTGAAAGTTTATCAAATATGTAACTTTAATGAAATAACGTTGTAATGTGATTGGTGTTGATGATGGTGTGTCACAATTATTACACCATGTAGTAAGTCAAAAATCTCTTCCTAACATAAAATATAGTTAAAATAAAAAATTTTTATAGTAAAACGCTTTTGACCGGAGCTATGAACCGGGGGGTTCTTGGGTCCCCTCCCTTAACAATGTCCTTAGACAAGATATTACAATTAATCCATCACAAACTATGACCACTAAGCCCACACCGGTGATGTAAATTTTACGCCACCTTCGTTTTAGAGCCACCAGCCGCCACCAACGCCAATGTCGACAATGCAAAGTCTACCACCGCCGAGAGGAACCACCAGCCACAACCACTGGTGATCCAACACTTGCCACCACCGATAAACCACCCCGAAGGGATCACGCCTGATGGGATTTGAACCTAGGTGGATCTGGACACAACTGTTCGTCTTAATTGATCCACCCAAACCCCATTGGCGTAGTTAAAATAAAAGTTAAAAACATTTAACTATATATTTTTAATTATTTTTTTATATTACATAAGGAGTCATTTCTAAATAACTTTGTAATAAATTTTATATATATATTAATGAATAATCATTTCCAAGTGAAAACGGTTGGAAAGAACATAACAACACGAAGAAGAAAATAATCCGAACTAAGCCTCTAAGAAATACAACCATAAAGGCCCTCTCCCAAATAAATATATCCAACAAGTTTTGGATCCTTCATCTCACTTTACGGGAGTATATCAAGAGTGATGAGGGAAGATTGTTTTTAATTTAGGAAAAGAAATTAAACTGATGAGATTAAGATTTTTAATGAAAAATAGAGAAAACATATCGAATGACATGTTTAAGAAATTTATTTTCTCTCCCTTCAAACATGAGGAAGCGAATTACTAAGGAAATTGTGGATGTGTTAACTAGTGAATTTATTTCTACGCTTTCCACTTCAAATTATAAAATTGATGTTATTATGGGTCGCATGCAAAATTTTCCCTTGTTATGAGAAAAAGCGAGCTTGGTTAATGTTGAGCCCAAAATTGATAAGGATCCCTTCAAAATTTCTTCGAGTGAGCGTGATATGGATGAATGTCAATGTTATGGTTTATTCTAAATCGATAAGGATACACATGTTCCATATTTCACCTCTCTAGACAAGGTATTGTAATTGTAGTTACGTGATCTAATGAAGGATTGTTTGAGAATACACAATCCACAATAGAACCAAAAAATGGATACACAAAATAATAGATAACACAAAACACACAAAATATAACTTTATTTAATGGAAAATATAGAATTACAGTACATAATATGGCCTTCTTATTATAGTCTCGAAATCAAATATTACAATGATCTTGAATGGTATATTCAAAACAAAAATTTTATTCTAGACTAGCAGACTTTGAAGGCTCTAAGTGAACCAATAATGCTTCCTTCATATCCCATAGGCTGCTGCAATGACTTGTAGTCTTATTCTTAGATTTGAATTTGTATATTCTTACTCTAGTTTCCAATCCTTTAATGACTTGAACCAACACATATGTAGGCGGGAAGTGGTTATGAAAATTGAAATGGTCCACCTTCCTTATCTACCAACCATCCACCTATGAGTTCACCTTCATTCAATTATGCTTCCTAAATTGTTATTGTCTTCAAAAATTGATACACAGGATCCAAGTCAAATTGATCTAAATAACCACATAGGCAACACTCAAATTTCACACTTTAAAATTGTGCAAAGAAAACCAATGATTGCACAAGTTTATATTTCTAAAGTGTGTGCCATAACAAAATCTATTTTCGTCACACAAGTTTTCTCAAGACTCAACATGTGTGCAATTATTTAGTCTACATAAGACTTCTCTTATGTTATGTAGGCATTTCTTATGTGTTTTCTTCACGCTTATGTTCCCATGGCACGATACCAACCTTTATGCTTCTAACACAAGCTTTACGTTTGTTACATGTTTCCACATAACTATGCCTCAAACGCAATTCCAACCTTTGTGTAAGACTACTTATGCACAAAACTATAATAGTATAGTCAATACTCTACCTCCTTAGTAATTTTCAATGATGCATATTACTTATGCACCCAAATTCTCTTGCTTCATACAACCCATTTAAGAGAGATCAACTATGAGCTCAAACTCATGTGCATTTCATGAGGTATTCAATAAATCTTCCATATTTACCAATTTTAGATACGCTCAACCACATCAAATATTTGAGGTATTGGTCCTTCCACTTGACCAAATACTCCTTATACTTGTTTATGTGCATCTTCTTGATTCTAGTGCGAATCACCTACTCAATCTCCTCACGTACTTTCTCAAGTAACCGATGTTTCAAATACAACTCTCTCTAATCTACATTGTCATTTTTCATGTTTATTTTCCACTCATTGTAAGGTTGTAAATCTAGAGTGTTAAAGATATACGATATATCTATCTCATCGAGCAACTATATATCATATATGTCATTTGCATATTTCATCAATACAGACATAGCCCAATTTTATCCCACAACAATTTATCATATGCTCCTCTAGGAATATTCCCTTACTGCAAGTGTGCTAAGACCATGTCCTTCACTTAGAACTATACTTCTCTCCTCTTCACATTTGTGCATTGTTTATAATATGCATCACTCTTTTCTAAACATAGGTGCACTTTTCTATGCACACCAAACATATACTCTACAAAATATTTTTTGTTTTTCTCTTCACTTTCTCTCCTTAGATATTGCACAATTTTGCAACCTCTATGGATCTACCTATGAAAAATCTCGAATTGTGTCTTTCTAGTAATTTTATTTACTAAATTATTGTATATGAGTTGTGCATGCATCAATATCAAGACCCATAGTTTAGGATTATCTCCTATCATGCATCTCAACAGATTACCCAAAATTCTTGTTCACCACTTTTCTCAAACCATTTATTTAAGGATGATATGTTGAATTGAATGACAACTTTATGTTTAACTTCTTCCATAATGCTCTTCGTAAGTTTCCCACATAGTTAGTATTTATGTTAGATACAAAAACAAACTCTTTCAACAAAAAAGAATGTCTCCATTTTTTAATGTTTGCATAATAACGTAGAATTATTAATCATAAATTGAATACTTTTTCCTTGTGTCATCCAACTTTCACTAAAGTAATTGATATGATTACCCTCTTGACTCGTCATAGCTCCAATTATTACACCACGATTGTCAAATCCATCGAAAACACTTTGTTCAAATCAATCAATTCAATCTGAATTGTTTTGTCACCTTTTTCTTTCATTTTTGAAAGTATATTATGTGTTCTGAATTGAAAAAAACTCTTTCCTATGACACTTTGTTAGCATATGGATTTGCATGCATGCAAATGACATGCAACTATGTGGGAACGAAGTCCCTCCTCAATGAAGGTGAGGCTACCTTTATTGAAAACCAAAATCGTATTTACACTGTACATTCAAAATTGTATGTGAGGGTGTTTTGGAACATCAATGGAAAGAAAAGTGAATGAAGGGGATGGAATGTAGTGAAGGAAAGGAATGGAAAGGAATGAATGGAAGGAACGTGCAAGAGTTAGGTAAAATCATAGCCTAATATTGCATGAAGAAGAACAAACAATAACTAACACAAATGAAACGAGTTTGCATTGGCTAAATGAGAATTAGTAAAAGGGAACACACATGAGCAAGTAAATAATAGAGCTTGATCACTGTGAACTAGAGTAACAGATTAATAACGTTGACAATAAGATCAAAGACAATATTTACATGCAAGATTCAAACACTAACATCTAATGAACTTAAGAACATCAAATGCTATAAGAGACAATGAATGGGACACAAAGTTCATATTTCATTAACTCCAAAATGTCTTCTCAAAAGAACAAAGAGTTTCTTTCTTTGAAGTAAAGCTTGCATACAAAAGTATTTTCTTCTCCTCTCTCAAAGTCACCTTTATAAATGAGCCCCTCACCTCCTTTTATAACCCAAAAGTTGGTTACAAAGTAGTTAGGGTTTTACATGAACATTAAATAAGACACTTAATTGACCTTTGACTTTTCTAACCAACTTTATTAAAAATAACTAAAAATAAAAATCACTTAAGTTATCCACAACTTCTCGAAAGCAAATAACAACATCCTTTCCTTAAAAATCCATTTTTAAAAATATACAATAATAACCAATGCCTTATCCATTGAAATGGGGTCCTTTATCTCAAACGTATGAGAAATGGGCTCTCCCACTTCGTTAGATACCAAGAAAACTATCTCCCCTGAACCGTCGGTGAAATTAGGATTTGCCGCTTTTGCTAGTTGAAAGGATCTAAACCTTCCTAAAGTTTCAAACATCTTTTCTTCTTTTGGAGGTTCATTTGGTTGAAGAATAGCCTCACAAAATGCCTACAATTCAAGAATCTTACTTGGCATATCATTTAAATTAACAATATTTAATTGAGCATTCTCAAATAAGCTCTTTAATTTGATGCACCGCTCCATTGAAACTAATGAGAAATTATTGGCGGGAGTGTACATGTCCTTAAACAATTGTGAAAATTGCTCTTCCACCTGTTTCGATGAACACCTTTGATTATGTTCATTTACGAGGTTACAAGGAATCTTAGCTATGAATTCTTGAATCAAGGCAAGTGAAGTGAAGGCTTCATTGCATATGCTCTCATAATGGATCATAGAATCCTCGAGAAGTGTCTTCCTTGATTTGAGATGCAAACACCAAAGAAAATGTGTCCCTCGATGTTCAAATTTGATAATTCCTTCAATGGCTAAAACTAAGGATTCCATACTCATCATCTCCTATAAACTGGGCAATATCTCATCCAAATTTGATATATTAGAAACAAAAGTTTCCTTGAAAGAAAGAATTGGATCAAGATACGTACTGACATCTTCATGGAGCTTAACCGTTGTTTTGATTGTCCCTTGGCCTAAAACAAGAATCTCTGAAAGCCAAGTCTTAGTGACATGGCCTAATGTGTTTATTTCTTTTGATAAATTGAGAATTTCTTCATCAGGGGCAGCCACTGCATCAGGTACTGGGAAAGTGGATGATATGGGATTTATCATATGTTGAACATATTCCACCAATTGATTTTTTTCAGCCTTGAGTTGAGAGTTCTGAGACTTATATTTCTCAAGTCTCTTTAACATGATATCAATTGAATCTTGAGCCATTTCCATGTCACTTTCCAATGTGGACCTCCTAGTCCAAGTCTGGAAACCTCATAATCAGCAGATGTCATGGCATCACGCTCCTTTTTAGCTTGTGGGATGGCAAGATCTGCAAACCTATTTCCGTCATTATCCACCATTATTCAAGAAAGCACCTTAGGCTTATTGGGAATGATGTCATTCGAAAGTTTGAAAAGGGCATCAAAATCAATGTCAATTGCCTTGACAACCCTCTTCCTTTTCTTGATTTCGCAATCAACCCAGAAAGGAGTATCATTCACTACTTCCGCATACAAAATCCTAGAGCTCGAAGCAATATTCTCATTGTTCTCGACATCATGAGATCCTGCAAGAATCCTTTCCATGACCTTGATTTGAGGAGAAATAACCTCAATATCCACCTCCTGATCATTCGGGATATTTTGGGAAATCTCTTCATGAACTATAGGTTCCGAAGTGTTTGATATTTGGACTACCTGCACCTGAGTGGACGCTTGTGCAAGGCGTGGTGAGGATCGTTTGTCACGAGCTTCTGAGAAATATTAACAATGTGAGTGGAAGAATCTCTACTTAAAGTAGAAAATATTGATACACACTCTCTTCCTTCATCGGGGCTAGGTCCTTTAGATTTTTCTCCTCGTGGCACATTATTCGGCGAAGTGGATTTTGGAAACCACTCCTTTCTTGCTTGTTGTGTATGATTGGATGGTACGGAGGTTGATTGAGAAGGGGCTTTGGTTGAATGAAGACCTCCTCGAGTTGGAAATTTTTGTGATCCTGAAGTATGATCTTGAATTGACTGTAACTTGGCAAGTTCTCTTTCGTACCACGATATGCTTCTTTCAAGGATCGGTTGATTCTTGCTATCAAGAGAAAATTCATCTCTCTTGGTCTAGTCAATTCGAGGCAACGGGGTAAAAGCAATTGCATCATATGAAGGATCAATAACATCTTCATCATCATTTATGAATGAATCTGGAGGGTTCTTAATGTGAAAGGCCTTGATCTGAGCAAGGGTTAGGCGAGAAAACTCTCATCTTCTTACTTCATGCTCGTCTGAACAGGCAGCCCAAAAATCTTCCATGGTAGGATTATGTTGATACTTTGCTCCAAGAATCTTCTACATATATCCATTGATATCAAACTGGGATCTCTTCACATATGGATGAATTGTGATGTAGGCAAACTCTTTTTCCATGAGTTGTGCCTTTGAAAAAGATTTAAACATTAGTATTCCCGCTTTGGATTGGGAAATGAATTATTGAATGATGTTTGTCACTTAGAAGACAATGAACTTGGAATAGTTTCCTGCAAGCTCCATTAATGCCCATTTGTCACTGACGTACTTAGGAAGTTTCCATGGAGTACCCGTAAAGCTGCTTATGCGAATGTAGGAAAAAGATGAAAATTGAATAAACCATGTTCCCCATTGGGAAATGACATTCATGGCTTCTTTGGAAAATATTTCCTCTGTATTCCTATTCAGGTTCCGAATCACGCGGAAAGTAAATGCATCATTGACCCTTCTAAAATGGTGAGAGCTATTTTTGAAACTTAGTTGCGGATAGTAATGGAAGACACTATTTGATGGACCCATGACTCCTCCATTTTCGAGTCCCGAAAACAACTTTGTTCTTGCTACTGCATAAGTCAAATACGATGTCATGTAGAAGCATCCAGTCATCTTAACTTATATCAATTATTTGTGAAGGGTATTATCGATAATTGTGGCCCAATCCACAAACTCTTTCTTGGCAAGGATGTTACGAGATAAACCGATACATCCATGGGTGGAAAATCCTAGCAGAGGGTAAACTAAAAACTCAACTTAGGAGAGTAATCATGTCCCCGATTTCTTCCATGAACTCAACGCGGTACAGTTATTTAGGAAGCCGGTCAATTTGAGGCCTCTTGGTGACTAACCAGTCATTATTAACCATCTTGCTCCACTTAAGGGATTCTTCATCCCAAAATTCTTGTGCTGACTGGTGAGTGATATCCACATTCTCATGAAAGCCAGGTATGCCGAGCAATTCCTCAATGTGCTCCGGAGTGATTAAGAGGAAAGGCTCACGATTATCTTTAAAAATTCCTTGTCTCTCGGGATCATAATGCTCTGCATGCGATAACCAACTCGGACACTTTGCACCAAGACAGAAATGCTTTGCGCTGCTTAGGGTAGACCACTATGGTAAAGCCTATTCGAGAATATGGTTTTGCCTTCAGTTTTCACCCGTTCGCAGGATTGTTGCACATTGATCTAACCCATATTTGTATCAATGATATTTTCATAGTCGACTTAATGAAACTGGGAGGGATGATTCCTTGGAATTCATACTTGAGCACGGATTTGTTTGATTTCTCCACTGGCTTCCTCGATCTTCCTGCAGATTTGTTAGATTTTTCGGCCATTATGAATTTCACAGAAAAATGACTCAGGCACACAAAACAACGCAAGCGGGTCGGGTCTCAGTCTCCAAACCCCCGTCAGTCTGCAAGAACAATATGACTTGTTTAATTATTACTATTATTTAAAAATAATAATAATAACAACCATTCCCGATTAAAATTTAATTTTTTAATACATCACACCGAGACTAGGTTTGAATTCCAACTCGGGTGACAACATTTTTTTAATTTTAAATAAACGAAATCACCCGATTTCTAATATCCCGATTTTTTATTTAATTTACCGGAGCAAATTCTCCTTGGTATGCGTGAAAATCACCTGATTCTAATGATCCCGCAATTTGATATTTACTTCTTCGATGTGATCCTCTCGATCGATGCGTGGCTGAATCTTCTTGTAAATGCGTTGATACACCTGGAGAACGCATGGTTTCTTGTGTTGGAAATAGAAATGATTTAATCTTTGCTCAGCTGGGAAAACGTGTTCTTCTCTACAAAGTTTATTATTTGCTTTATTTCCTTGACAACTTCAGCTATCCTTGGCACGCGGTATCTCTTATACATGCGTTCAAAATTGTTTTCTCCTCCTTGTTGCGTGGTGATTGACCTGAATGAATATTTTTAATTACCTTTCTTTTTAAATCTGCGTTGGAAATGGATCAAGTGGCCTCCTTTGGTGAATGTGTTGAAAACTTGGATTGTTTTCTCCTCCCTGCCACGTGGCTGCTTGCTGTGCCAATGCGTGGAAACTTCAAACTGTTGTTCTTTAAACTTTATTCCCTGCTCCTGCGTGGGATCTTCAAACTGCTCCTTCCTATCACCTTGTTGCATGGAAACTTGTTTCTCTTTGCTAAATTTGTTCTATCCAATGTGTGAGACCCTTGTTTTTAACTGTTATTCCTCAAACTTTCTATTGTCCCAATGCGTGGAAGGAGAAAAACGTTTTTCTTTCTTTGCGTGGATTTCTGGAAAATGTGTGGAATCTCCTTGTCTTCTTGTGACTGCTCTTGCCTGCCCCTGTGTGGAGTATTTGTTTGGACTATCTTTTGCAATGAAAAGCTCCCTATAACCAATGCGTGGGCTTCTAAAACTAGTTCCTTTTCCCCCTTGGTGGTGTGTGGGAATCTTTTTATTTCTCCTATGCACCTATACGTTGAACTTCTTGTCTTCTTTGGCTGCTTAGTTGAAATGCTTTTGGGCTATTCTCTCCTCTCCCACTTGGCCTGTTGGCTTTTAGCATGCATGGAAAATTGTATTTTTGGTTGGTTGTGCATTTCCCTAATGAATGCGTGGAGCAACTTTATTTATCTTCTTTTTATATTCATCATTGTTTTCCTTGGGTTGTGCGTGAGAATTTTTGGTAAGACCTTTACTGGTGTGTGGATGGGTTGTTTCCTCTTTCCTGCATGGGAATCAAATTCCAACTAATTTCCTTAAACCTGTGTGGGATCCTCCTTTGCTAGAACATGGACATTAAATTCCTCCTCTCAAACTTCTAACTCCTCCCTCCACATTGGTCTCTCTTTTGTTCTGTAGTCATGCACATGAAAGAGACTTGCGTTGAAACTTCTTCCAATGTGTAGCTTTTAAGAACTCCTGGTGAATGCGTAGTAATTCGTTGAGGGATGTGATAAAATATTACTTTGTTCCTTCAAAAGAAATAAGAAGCAATTGGAAAGCTTCACATGACTCTTTCCAACGAGTTTGACAAAGGAATTTTTGAGGATTAATTCAACTTCCCTCCTTCCCGGGTAGTGGAATTAATTATCAGGGGGAAGTGGGGAAATAAACAACCAATTGCCAAGAAATGGCAAGGCGGGCTGGCAATCCCCATTTTATTTCCCCATGTGGAAAATCGGAGATTTTTTCCGTTTGCCAATTCATTAATTTGGAAATTGGGAAGAAATCCCATAAGCGGGGATTTAAAACAAATTTGCCAAAAGGGGAAATCCAGGCCCAAGAAGCCAATTTGGCATCCCCGGCAATGGGAAGCGAAAGCTTATTTTTCCCCACAATTAAAATAAAACTTGTCGAATGAATTTTAATTAATATTTAATTAAAAACCCCAAAGTTATTAAAAAATAATTTTATCAAACAAAGGGTAATTAATTAATTAATTAATTATTGATTAATTAATTAATATTTAATGCGATTTAAGACACAGGTGGGAGGAGTTCTCTACTTGAAATGGACAAAACGAAGATCGGAATGATCACAAAAATGAGACGGTTGCGATGAGAGCAATAAATCACTCAAAGTAACATTTTTGAAAATTTTCAAAATTTCCAATTTTTTATTAATTTTGCGAAGTCAAAATGGGTTGATAACACACACTTCATCACCTTTTGTGGTAGGAATGTGAATCCCACTAAAATCTCTCTTATGAACTTCTTATAAAAACTCACCAATCCGTATAAACTTTGTGCTTCAATTATGCTCCTTGGCAATATCAAATCAACATTAGACCTCACCTTCTCCATAACCATATTTTTTCCTTCTCGAGATATCATAAATCCCAAGTACACCAACAATTTTTTCATGAAGTTGCATCTCTTCAAATTTATAAATGATTACTTACTCACGTAAACATTGTAACACTTGTCTCAAGCATGTTAGGCTTTTATCCTTGGTCTTGATAAAAATCAAAATGTACTTTTTAGGTGCACAGGGCATATCTCATTTTTTTGGATTTTGGATTTTTATATTTTACTGAGAGATCTTTTTGGGTGCACGAGGGAAGATCTCTCCCCAACGGAGACATAAAAATTATTGGTGAAATAATTGGTTGTGTTACAAATTATGTGTTTCCACCAATGCTCATAAGACTAGGTCCCTCTATGTTGAATGGTGTAATTCCCATTATTATGTGTAAATGAAAACAAAATTGTGTGGTTGACCAACAGTCGGGGATCCAATAGGAACACTCCATTGCACCTGCGGAAAATGCTTGCAATTTGTGCAAGGGAGGAATTTGCTAGGAAGGTGGGAAAGTGGGAGTGGGAAATTAGGAGAAGGATTAATACTGCAAGTTAGGAAAATTTAGATTCTTGCAAGGATTAACCAGAAATATTAACACACAAAATTAGAAAGAATAACAACCTCGTTAGTTATGACAAGACAAGATGAAACCATGAACATAAAAATTCACTTATTCACTCATTCAGAAAAGTAAGAAACTCCTTTATTTGTTGACATATACGCAAAGTTGTATAAAAGAGAGAATAGAGGAAACAAGAGCAAAGGAAAATGAAGAATGTAGCTTTCATTTATTGTGTAGTGATGAATACAAAACATCAATCAATCTACAACAATTCACAATTACTACCAAGAACTAAAATTCAGGATTTCATGATCCTTTGGAATGGAGAAGCCATCCCAATTTATAACCTTGTGAATTGACCTTTCATCTCCCTCTACATGACTCTTTGTGTTCCTATTCCACTTGTAACCTTTCAATTTCCCTAGAGGAGACAAATTTAGTATCTCTTTATAATTTTGAGAGAATACTTTTACACATTACAAATATTGTCACTTAATTGAATAGGATAAAATACCATGATTGCTTACAATGAAGAATTAGAAGAAAGGGTGATTAACTAAAATCTGAATATTTTTGAGTTAATCTAAGAAGTACAATAATAAATAAATGTCTAAACTAACTAAGGAAAGTGACCCAAGTAACTAAGTAAATAAAAATGTGAAACCCTAATTAACAAGTAGGGTTGGAAAGAACTCAGACCGATTGATGAGCTTGTTGGACAGTGTCATAGAGATGGTCAGGAGAAACAAGAGGAGGACGCGATTGTGTTGAGGCCCAAAAAATTCAGATTTGAGCAATCCGAGTAGACTAGGGTGCTTGGGAGAGGATCAAGGCACTTGTGGGCACCCTAGTATGAGTTCTGGGTGCCTTGGTCTGCTAGCCTAAGACCCTCCTCCGAGGTGTCGCTAAATATTTTCCTGTGTTCCCTCTTTATCGCACTAACTTCATCAAAATGCGTCAGATGTCACTGTAATATCAATGAAGAGTAGAAGACCTGCTAAACCTCAAAACAAACATTAAACCCTAAATAGAAAAATGCATATGAAGGGGTTAGATTGTCCTCAGCGGCCACAATGGTGAACTTACTAAATAACCATTGTAATACATCTCAGATCCGATGTAGTTTTGTGTGTGTGTGTGTGCGCGTGCAATCATGCCCTAGTTTCTCTTGTGTCAGTCGCACTTTGTGAAAGTAGCGAGCAATAACTATGTGTAGAAATGTAATAAAATGGTGGATGGAATATAATAAAATTCCCTCCTTTTATGTGTGATGCGAGATGAACCAGCCTTGTCCCTTGTGATGGAGTTAGATGGATGTAAATGAGCTCTAGATGCCTTGGATGGAATGCAACCTTAGGTGGTGATAGTAGCGCTTTAGTGCTTTATGGTCTCATAACTTTATATTTATATGGTTCTCTTGATCTAATTTTGTAGTTAACCCGAGAGAGACCGACCACCAAATATACAAAATGCTCAAATGACTAGAAGGTGTCAAAAATATGGAAGTAAAGTGGGAAAAGGATCATGACTCCCTAATCGGGACTAGGGCACCTAGGGCGCCCAGTCTTCACGCCCTTAACCTATTGCTTGTATTAGGATATGAGTAGTCGACTTGTGGCTTACCATATCATTTTATTATATCATTTATACTTTCTCATGCTTAATAGGTCGGCCTAGGTGATGGCCATAACATATGAATAGTATATATAGAGGATTGTAGGTAGTAGTTCATTATCATTTGAGCATTTGAGTCTTATTATATGGTTTGGAGGTTGCCCCCTCGAAGTGGCGAAGCTATTACAATTACATATTGAGATCATTATTTTGAAATATTGTGTTATTTGGTGTTATATTGCTGCTCATAATCTGAATTATACTAGTAATTTCATTACAAGTGGTATCAGAGCTGTGATCTGGGCCAAAATTAGGGCAAAAACCCTAATTTTTGTTTCCATAATATATTTTGAACCAGAGTGAATTGGTGGGAGATATTTTTACCAGAGTTGTGAAACATTTCAAGTAAGGTTCCCTGAAAATTTCAGACTTTTTGATTTATTTTGCACAAGTTATTACAAATTTAGGGTTTTTCATAAAATCACTCCCTAGGGTGCAAATTGTGGAATTTTTCAAGTTCTTTACATTTTTGGAAATCTTTAAAAAAATAGTATTAGTATCTTCTCTATGTTTTTCTGTTCAATAGAATTTGTATCAAAACCCTAAACCCTAAGGTTTGATATCATGGCGGGGGCCTTCCACAAGCGCAAAAAGAATCAAGGTTACTCGGTAAAACCCCGATAAAGATGAGATAGTGATTGAAGAGATGGATTCGAAGGGGTAAATACAGATTCCTCAACACTAGGGTTTACTTGATTGATCATAAGGTGAGTCAACTTGAGTATGAGCTGCGAAATGTATAATCTGAGATGGCCTCTAAAGGAGACATAGCCCAAATCAATCATCGGTTGGATGATATCATGCAACATGTAAAGGGTAAACAAGTATGGCCCAAATTCATCCCATATCAACCAAGGAGGAACTTGATTCAAAATAATGGACAAATTAACCATGTTGGATCCCTTTTCCAGCCCAATCAGAATCCAACTTATTCACAACCACGGAACATGATGCCGAAAGTGGATATGTGCAAATTTGATGGTAAAGATCCCCAATTGGATAAATCAAATGGAGAAATTATTTGAGCTACATCAAACACCATCGGGACAAAAGGCTTCATTGGTATCCTGTATCTTGAACCGCACCAATTTGTTTGGTATCGATGGTTATGTGCTCGGAGGCGTAAGAATGGTCTCGGTGTCACTTGGACCAGCTTTTACCGAGAAGTTGCAACCGTGCACTATAGTTCCAGTGTTTTGAGAGCTACTTTAGTCAATTAGCAAATTTATGACAAACAGGATCAGTCAAAGATTATGTGCATCAATTCCAAAACCTATCCTTAAGGGTGGAGAATATACTAGAAGATAATTTGAATGACCTATTTCTTGGGGGTCTTAAGGACCACATCGAGCATGAGGTACGTATGTTTAATCCACTCAAGCTTTCTGATTCTATTATCATGGCACGTCGAGTAGAGGAAAAAGTTCTTTGTAGTAGGAGGCCACCTTTCATTAACACCAAAGACCATAGTATCTCTTCCCCTTCATTTTCTAGGCCAATTAGACTGACTCCTCACCAAATGGAAGAAAAGAGAGCAAAAGGATTATGCTTTAACTGTGATAGCAAATATGGACTTGGACCCAAATTTGCTGAGAAGAAGTTGTTCTATATTGACAGAGGTAATGAGGATGATGAGGATGCTGAAATTATAGGAGAGCCTGAGGAACCAGTAGAAGAGGAAGTAGATGATCACCAACCTACAATTTCTTACCATGCATTGTCAGGTATTAGTACTCCTCAAACACTCAAGGTTATTGGCTATCTCAAAAAATAGAAGGTGACAGTGTTGATTGACTCGGGGAGTACTCATAACTTCATAAATAGTAAGTTAGTTGCTGCCTCAATTGTTTTATTTACCCAGCTCCAGAAATGCAAGTTATGATTGCGGATGGTGGGACAATCAAGTGCACAGGAAAGTGCCATAGTATCAAGCTTTCCATGGGAGACTACATGTTAGACTCACCTATGTTTGCTATTTCTATGGGAGGGGCAAATATTGTTTTGGGTGTCCAATGGCTCACAACCTTAGGTACTATAGAGATGAATTTCCAAGAATTGTTCATTCGATTTCATTCAAATGGAAGGACAATACAATTGAATGGGATGGTAGCTAAGTCTCCAAAAATTATTAGCTCTCATCAGATGCAGAAGGTTATCATAAAAGGAGTAGATGGATTTATAACAAAGTTATTTTCCATAGAAGTACAAAATACAGAGTCTTCAATGCCACCCGATCTTTAGAAGATTGTTGATGCTCACTCATCTTTTTGATGCAATTCCAAAGGGACTACCGCTAGTTAGGGATCACGATCATGCCATTCGATTGATTCTAGGGAGCCAAACACCTAACATCGACCATACGAGATACCCATATTCCCGAAAAAGTGGGATTGAGAAAATGGTTCAGAAATGTTGAAGGCGGGTATCATCGGGCCTAACCAGAGTGCTATTCTTCCCAAAGTGGTCATGGTACGTAAGAAGGATGAAACATGGAGGATGTGTCCAGATTACTGAGAACTCAACAAGTATACCATCAAAGATAAGTTTCCTATTCCAGTAATTGATGATTTACTTGATGAATTGCACGGTGCTATTTATTTCACAAAATTAGATATTCATTCGGGGTACCATCAAATTAGAATAAAAGAGGAAGATGTTCATAAAACAACTTTCAGAACTCATGAGGGCCATTATGAGTTTTTGGTAATGCCTTTTGGTCTTAAAAATGCGCCTTCAACCTTTCAAAGCTTGATGAACATTGTTTTCAGGCCATTTTTAAGGAAATTTGTATTAGTTTTCTTTGATGACATATTGATTTACAGTAAGACATGGGAAGAACACTTATAACATGTAAATAAAGTGTTGAAAGTTTTGGAGAAACATACTCTCTATGCAAAGCCATCTAAATGTTCTTTTGGTGTACAAGAGGTAGAGTACTTGGGTCACATTGTATCCCATGAAGGCATCAAAGTTGATCCTCAAAAGATCAAAGCTATGGTGGAATGGCCAAGGCCCAAAACTCCTAAAAATCTTTGTGGGTTCCTAGGACTAATAGGGCACTACAGAAAATTTGTGCGGGGATATGGTAGAATAAAACCCCACTCACTACATTGCTAAAGAAGGATGCCTTCCATTGGATAGACTTAGCCACTAAATCCTTTGAGCAAGCAAGGAAGCCTTGTGCGGCATCCCGATTTGGCTACTCCTAACTTCTCAAAACCTTCATTGTTAAATGTGACGCTTTAGGATCGAGGATTGGGAGCGGTTCTAATGCAAGAAGGAAGACCAATTGCATTTGAGAGTCACCAATTGAAAGGAAAAGATTTGCTTAAACCGGTCTATGAGAAATAAATGATGGCTATTCTTCATGCGGTCAAGCAATGGGGCCCTATCTCATGGGTAGACACTTGAGGTAAAAACTGATCATGATAGTCTCAAATACTTTTTGGAGCAAAGGTTATCATCGAGGAACAAAAAAGTGGGTAACAAAATCTGTTCGGTTATGATTTTGAAATCATATACAAAAAGGGTAAATAAAATGTAGTAGTTGATGTGTTGTCAGTAAGTGATACATCCACATTCCTTACTATGTGGAATGTCCATGTTGATGGCGATTTGGGTGGATGAAGCAAGATTGGAATGGGATCAAGACAAGGACACACAATCTCTAATACAAAATATCAAGCAAGGATCTATGACATCCAACAAATTTGAATGGAAAGGTAATGCCCTATGGTACAAGGACATGTTATACTTGAGCAAATATTATGAGTTGAAGCATAAGATTCTTGCAGAGCTACATGCCTCGCTTGTTGGAGGACACTCTAGGGTTTTGAAGACATATCATAGAATAAAAAGAGAATTATTTTGTGAAGGACTCAAGGGGGATGTACAAAAGTTTGTATCGAGTGTTTAGTGTGCCAAGCAGTAACAAAGGGGAAACAATTAAGACACCGGGCTTGCTTGCACCCTTACCGATTCCTAGCCTAGAGATGGGAGGAGGTCTCCATGGATTTCATCACCGGATTGCCTTGTTCGGAGGGTAAGAATGTTATTTTGTGATTGTGGATAGGCCACAAAATATGCCCATTTTTGTGCCCTATCGCATCCATTTGCAGCATGATACAGATCATGAACTATTTTTTTGGAGACAGATTCAAAGGCTACATGGAACCCCAAAAATAATTATAAGTGATTGTGATCCTATTTTCACAAGTAATGTTTGGACAAAATTATTTTCATGTTTTGGTACTCAGCTAGCTCACAGTTCATCTTATCATCCTCAAACTGATGGGCAAATGGAAGTGGTCAACAAATGCTTAGAGGGGTATCTATGTTGTTTTGTATCGAGATAAGCGGAAAGATGAATTAAATAGCTACCACTTGCAAAATGGTGGTATAACACATCTTTTCATACCTCTTCTCAAATGACCCCATTTTTAGCATTATATGGTTACCATCCACCTTCTATCACTTCCTCCTCGAGGGTGCAAACTAAGGTTAGAGATGTTGAGGAACACATTCAACACCAACAACAGGTTTTGGCTAGTTTGAAGGAGAATTTAACATTAACACAAAACAGGATGAAACAACAAGCAGATCAACATCATTGTAGTGAAAGACATTTTGAAATTGGTGATAGGGTTTTGTATGTCTCCAAATTCCTTACAAACAGAGATGTCTCTAAAGTAACAAAAAAAGGACAAAAAACTCGCTCTTAAATACTATGGCACTTATCAGGTTCTACAGAAAATTGGCAGTGTTGCTTATAAACTAGAGTTGCCTCCATCTTCACACATACACCCAGTATTCCATGTTTCATGCCTGAAGAAGGTTATTGGACAAAAATTTAAAGCCAAGACAGAGTTACCAGAACTTGACAAGGAAGGAAGAATCATTTTGGAGCCAGAGAAGATTCTACAAACACGTACTAAGAGGTTGAGAACCAAAGACATTAAGGAATATCTGATCAAGTGGAAGAATCTGAGCATAGAAGATGCCACCTGGGAGGATGAAGGTTTTCTATAGCAACATCCAGGATTATTCAACGTTGAGGACAACATTGGTTTGAAGGGGAAGGGCATGTTACGCCCTTAACCTATTGCTTGTATTAGGATATGAGTAGCCGACTTGTGGCTTACCATATCATTTTATTATATCATTTATACTTTCTCATGCTTAATAGGTCGGCTTGGTGATGGCCATAACATATGAATAGTATATATAGAGGATTGTAGGTAGTAGTTCATTATCATTTGAGCATTTGAGTCTTATTATATGGTTTGGAGGTTGCCCCGCAAATTGGCGAAGCTATTACAATTGCTATTGAGATCATTATTATGAAATATTGTGTTATTTGGTGTTATATTGCTGCTCATAATTTGAATTATACTAGTAATTTCATTACATCCATCGGGGCTAAAATGATGCCAAACGATAAAAAGACTAGGCATATATATGCGGGAGGTCGCGTGTGACGATAGAAAGCAAGGTAAAAATGGCCAAAAGAAGGGGGTTAATTAGTACTTTCTTTACTCAAAAACCATATGAATAGTAGTATGAGGCTGGGACTAAATAATACCCAAAGTGCATGGTTTAGTGTCATAAAGGGAGAGAAGGGAAGAAGGAAAGGGGATTGATTGAACTTGTTGAAGAAGATCCTTTTAACGAAGAACTTGTTGAAAATTATCATAGTTTCCTCCTTTGTATGATGTGTACAAGTACTGGACCGTCGAATAAGTGTTTAGAAACATTGTTTTAAGACCTCCCAATGTGAACTCGAGATGAACACAAACCTCACCCATGATGATGCATTCCTGATCTCACAATGAGAGTGATGATCACTCTCTTATTCCTTAGGATTTCACAATTGTCGTTCATGATGCTAAAACCTCTTGATACTTGCATCCATTTTCTCGCACACTTTGTCTTCTATGCAAGATCGCAAACTTTTCCTTTCTTTCATTATGAGAGATGTGAGCTCTTTCCTAGCTCACTCCTAGCTCACCGAGCTCAAATCACCTAGCTCATTGAGATATGATGATGAATCCACCTAGACCAATGAGAAATAATGACCTCTTAGCTTGAATTTCAACTGAGCTTTGACTCTTTTTAATCTCTTATAACCTGTTTATGTCACTAAATTTCTCTTGTTGCGCAAAGATGATCTATCATACTTCCTGACACAACCCGGACTCGAGATAATGCTTAAGACCTATATGGAGGTTTCATTTCTCTATTTGAGCTATGAGATCATCCCATAACCTTGTGAAGAGTCCAAAAATGGAAATATGAGTGAAAATGGATCCATCTACAACTTTCTACACCCAAAATGAAGACTTTCTATTTTTAACAGGTAAGACCAAGACTTGTTATTTTGGGACATATCACTTGTTTTGCTCAAATTTGACCTCTTGAACCTTCTGGAACATTTCAATTTCCCTATTTTGATGGTGTATCGATATTTTTAGCCACTTTATATTTTTAGCAGGTGTTTTTTCAAAACTGCTAATTTGAAACTTTCTAATTTTTCACTACCTTCCATTTTGCATCGTTTTTGAATATTTTGGGTGATCCGAACTTGCAATTTGGGGGACTTACTATTTTTAGCATGTGGAGGGGCATAACATATGCTATTTTTAGTAAGTGACAAAAATGATCTCGGTTTTTGATAGAAACATTAATTTTAGATTTGGATCTTCATCGCGATCTTGTGCTCCAAATTTCATTGTGTTTCACCCATCAAAATGCTTGGAAATGGAAAAAGAAAATTTCCACAGTGAGGGTTTTAGGTATGAAGTTGTCATAACAACCATTAATGGAGTTATTAAGGTTAAGATATCACATAGATGCTTTGGAGAAGAAAAATTAGCTCAAACCTTGGTACGATCAATTCCTTTGTTTGTCGGCAGTGAAAAATCCTCATTATAGCAACCATGGATGCTCTAAGAAAAATTTGACATGGTGTCAAAATTGCAGGTTTAATGGAGGTTTTGAAAAACATTCATGACGTTCTAGAGAAAGAATTAAGGGAAATGATTTGTAGTTGCTTTTATGAATTCTTCCTAAGACACCTCTCTCGTACGCACATGGAAGGAAAAAGCATGACGATTAGAATTTTGCAATTTTTAGTTTTTGACATATTCTTGGGAGGGAGCACAATTTTATGTCCCAATTTTCTCAATGGTATGGGATAGATGGGGTAGAATTTTTTTCCCTCACCTCATCTTGACAAGTGGCGGACCATGATCGTTTGGCGAAGTAGAGAGAACAAGCACTTTAAAATCTCCAGGGGCTTAAATTGGGTCATACGAGAAACCTCGACAAGGGTTGAACATGGGCATATTTTTTATCTCAATTGTCCTAAGGGATGGGATGGATGGGGTTGAAAAATGTGCTCTCACATGGGAGTGACAAGTGTCACCTCGTGATTGTGCGATGGGAAGGGCTAGGATTAGGTGAGAAGGAGTTTATCTTGCAACTTTGGGCTTCGTCGGGGTTACATGATGATCCAGGGGGCTTAACTGGGAATGGGTGCATTTTTGTGTCCCAACTATCCCAAGGGGAAGGGATAGATGGGACACAAAAGTGTGCCATCATCTGGTGATGACATGTGTCCACCCTTGAAATTGGCTAAGTCCTGAAAGCTTACCTTGGAGAGAGACTTGACGACGAAGTTTCTGGAGCATATGGAGGACTTTTTGGAACTTCTTTATATGAAATTGATTCAAAAGAACATTTTTAGAAGAATGGGATGAGTCCCATGATATAATTCTTCCTAAAACTCCCTCAAAAATATCTTTTTTTCTGGGACCACATGTTGTGCTTCCTAAAAAAGACCGTGGGAAGAAGATCACGTGTCTTTTGAAAAATATGAAAATATAATTATTTATAAAACTGAATCAACTTTCTAATAGTATCTTGTTTGGCCTCCAACTCATTATGGAACTCCCAAAATCACTTCTAGAAGCTTGAGTTTTATTTTGAACTACAAGCTCCTTCACCTTCAAAAACCCGCTTTCACTAAACTTGTTCCCAAACCTTCAAATATTTCCTAAATCTTCCTAAACCACTTGTCCAACTTTCTTAGCTCCTCAATAACACTTCTCAATAGATTTAGGCCTTGACTCTGCTAAGGGATATACACCGGTCCTCGAAAGGCTAAAAATAACCTTCTTGGGTTCATTGAAAAACCTTCCTTGAAAAACCTTCCTTGAGAAGCATTGCATCAGAAGAACTTCATGAACTTTATTTTACATTTCAAACACTTGGGAAAGGTTATCACAACACAGATGAGCCCTCGAAAGGATAATATAGGTCGATATAGAGGGAAAATTGATCCGGAGAAATGCTTGGGAGGGTTTATAAGAAATTTTTTTTTGACACTAGGATATAATTGTCATGTTTCAACACCGAATTTTGCCTCTTCAAAACACATGACAAAAAGGTGTCCTCTTAGGTCTCTTGTTTCACTTGTTTCCTATAACAGTCTATCCCTCCCACATTTCCTCGTAGGTTTCCTATTGTACATACTACTTCTAGTATGTCTATCCCTTCTAGGTTTTTGCCTCATTCTCCTACTACATGTGTGATGTATATGAGGTCTGAGCTTCCTTTTCCTTTAGGGTCCATAGATGATCTGAGGCCTTCGTTGCTTATCGCGGGTATTTTGATGCACTGTGTCGATGTCGCTAGTAATCAATGATGAAGAAGTGACTCTGCAAAACCCAAGCCAAACATCAAAACCCTAAAAAAATAAAGATGCATGTGAAGGGCTTAGATCGTGTCTCGGCCGGCCACAGTGGTGGACTTACTAATCGAGCGCCGCACTACATTTCGAGACTCCAAATGTAGTTCAGGTGTGTGTGAAAGTCATGCCTTAGGTGTTCTTGTGTCGATCACACTTTGTGAAGTAGCGAGTTATAACTAGATGTATAAATGTAGCAATTTGGTGGATGGAATAGAATAAACTTCCCTCCTATCCAAAGTGTGATGCGAGATGAACTAACCTTGTCCTTTGTGATGGAGCTAAATGGATGCAAATGGAGCCTTTGATGGATGTAACCTTAGGTGATGATAGTAGTGCCTAGTGTTTGGTCCCTCATTATGGTCTCATAACTTTATATTTATATGGTTCTCTTTTTCTAATTTTATAATTAACCCTGAAGAGGCTGAGCACCAAAAATATAGAAAGCTCAAATGGCTAGAAAGTGTCCAAAAGGTGGAAGTAAAGTGGGAAAAGGATCAGGGTACCCTGAATGGAACCAGGGCGCCTAAGGCGCCCGATCTTAACTCGGAGGGATAAAATGATGTAAAATGAGAAAACTGACTGGGCATGTATGTGTGGGAGGTCGGCAGTGACGATAGAAAGCAAAGTAAATTGGCCAAAAGATGGGGGTTAATTAGTACTTTCTTCACTCAAAACCATATGAATAGTAGTATGAGACCGGAACTAAATAATACCCAAAGTGTGTGATTTTGTGTCTACATTTTTCCCCACTTTATGTTGGTGAGAGGAACGCTCGGTAACATAAAGTAGATAGAATGCGTGCACTGATGTCCATGTAGAGTGATGTAAGAAGCCCGAAGGACTAGACAAAGCGTAGAGTGATAAAAAGATGGAACATGGATACTAAAGATGCAAAAGAGCAAAAAGTAATGAGAGTGAACATAGGGTGGAAATGTGTGTGTAGTTTCCGATGTATGTGATGTATGTGCATGTTAGTATGAGGTGCGTCTTTGTCACAAAATTTTGTTGTCGTAAGTAAATCGTTAACTACTTGCTTCTCACATGGTCGGATCTCCAGAGGAGAAGATGATCAAGTAGGCAAATACATATGTATATATGTAAAAATACACGTAAAGATGCATGTATATAGTAAAATGTATGTAATGGAAATGAAAAATATAAAAGGAAGATGTGCACCTGATCCATGATGAGAGAAAGGGTGTAGAGAGGATATCCTGTACTGTGATTTTTTGGGCAATCTCACACCACCACCGACCGAAGAAGTGTAGGGAGAACGCTTGCATTATTCTCTAACCTATAATTGCTTCCCTGAATATGCGCGAAAGAGATCTCTCGTACTACCTAGTTGTTTGGGTGATCTGACATCATTGGCTGAAGTAGTGTAGAGAGGAAGTTCGTTGTATCCTCTAACCTCTAACTGCTCCCCAAAATGCTAAAGAAAACCATGTCCTATAAAAGCCGCTGTGTACGGGGTTCATAGACTTGTCTGAACCCACTCTCTGTATAACCCACAATGTCAAGGATGGAAACTGAACTCAAATTTACTTGTAGAAAGCATTGTGTAGTATGTAAAACCCCAAATAATGTTCCCCTCTTTGGGGCGCATGCGGCGTTACGAGATAGGAGGATGCGGCCCCAAAAGAGGATCAACTGCATAAATTGTGCCCTATAGGGGGAAGAGAACATGTTTGGTAGAAACCAAGGCATACACAAACAAGTGGCTAGAAAACAAGTGTTAGTATGAACAAACATACATGTAAAAGCGATTGGTGTTTAATCTATTCAATAAAAAGAAGACAAATGAAAATTGTGGAAATTAAATACTTTCACGTCCCACACTTATTCCACTACTCAGATTGTTCCCACCTAAATTATATTTGCTATCTAGTCTCCAGTTTATCATCTCAATCTCACTTGCATTATTTAGGTGAGTACAATTTTCCATAAAAAGGCCACAATAAAAAATAGGAAAAATATAATAGGTTCCAAGTTCCAAACCCAACCATAATGATATACCTTCTTCTCACCCTTTGTAGCCACACTTTTTTCAGTTTTAAGCTCAACTAATTGCAAAAATAAGTGATAATTAAGCCCCTCCAATAGTTTGTCGTGAGTGTTGTTGGGGACGAAAAGGCGAGCATATGGTCTCGAGGTAGAATACTAGGCACTCAAATTTTGTTAACAAGGTGTTGATGTTATTTTGACATGAAGGGAAGGAGGTGAAGATATGTTAGAGGGCTCTACCACTGCATGTCGCGTCATGATCTTTAGGCCGACTAATCGAGATTCATCTTGAAGTTTTGAAACCCATAGTCCAACACTTTTTGACTCAATGTAGACTGTTGTTAGGTAGAAGAACAAAGTTGTTCAACACATTGGTGAATTTTGCAAAGTAAACTATTACATGATTTCATGGAGACAACAATGGAAATGTGAGTAGGTGAAGCTTTAAGGCCGAGACTATTTTAATTTCACCACATATAAAACACCACGTGGATGACTGTGAGGAGGCTAGACATCAACATCAAAATTAATCTGGACCATTTATTTCTCTGTCGATTATTAGATGCAACAACCCTCGCTCTCGTTTGGAAAGCTCCTTTGGCGTAAATATATTAATTACACTATATATAATTAGCTATATATAAATATTAATTTTCACCTTAATAATATATTTATGGATATATTAATATGATATAATTAGTGGTACATATTAATATTATATAATAAAATATTAACATATTTTATATTGTTATATTTTTATATTACTAATAATATTTTATATTAATCCGGGCACATCGGGAGCGGGGTGCTTAATTAGAGATGAGGAGGGCAAGTTAGTGATTGCGGGATCCTTTCCTTTAAAAGATGGAACTAGTAACGAAGCGGAGGCTCAAGCCTTGCTTGAAGGGATCAAACTAGTTTTTAGTGTTGGTTGCGAGGTGTTGGTCATCGAAGGTGATTCCCAAGTTGTGATTAGCGATGTTCGTAGAGGTAAAGCGGTGTCATGGAATTTGGATTTCTTTATTAATAATATATTGAATTAGGCCGACTCAAATTCCCTCGTGGAGGTTGAGTCATAATTATAGGAGTCCCCTTCCGATCGATTATTTAGAAAATCAAGGAATTATGAGGAGAGATGGTCCTGTCATTTCCACGCATGTGAACGCGTGGGAAGAGCTTGATGTTTTCATTTCTTGGGAAGGGAGTGTTGGTCGCGGTGAATGTCCAGGTGGTGCTTGCTTTTTCTATCATTTTCGTTGGTTTGTCGGTGGCGGAAGCAATGTTGTGGGTTCAATTTTCCAAGATGGCCATCCCTCCGCTGCCTAGTTTGTTTCTTCAGGGTGAGAAGAGAGATATGGCTTTCTTCGGAGGTATTACGAGGGCTCACATTCACATTGTCTTTCGGGTTGAATCAAGGTCCATCTATGAAGTCATCGAAAGGGTCTTGGGTGAAGAGTATATGGCAGTATCTGCGAGGGCAAGGGTAAATTCGGAGGTGACATCCTTGTTTGTTTCTCGGTTACTTTTGGTGAGGCGGAATGTAGTGGAAGTCGAGACATTGCATCCCATTTTATTAAACCTCAACATCATGTCAATTTGGATGAAGCATGGAAGAATACATTCACGTTCAATCATTCCCGGGTGGAAAGGGAGGGGCAAGATTTAGATGAACCTCGGTGCGTAATTGCGGTTATGTCGGCTAGGAATGCAAAGTTAATGAAATTTGCATCGGCCGTGCATGGGGCGTGTTGCTGGGAATCCTGAAGGTTATAAGATCAAGAAATTGGACCTGCCAGAGTTGTTGGCGCCGGTGGCTCTGAGAGGCGAGGGAGTGACTTGTTTCCGTAAAAGATGGGGTTTTCTTATAATTTCTTGTTTGATTGCTTGCATGGTGTGACTATTGGGGATAGGAAGTCGACGGACCCTAGCCAGTTATGCTTGTTAGGTGGAAATCTTTCGGTTGGATGACTTAATGTTTTTCATCGTCTTGGTTTGTTTTTTGTTCGTGGTCATTTTTTCTAGGTTCCTTATGTTTCTTGCATAGTCTGCAGGCTTTTGTGGTTTTTGTGGCTTTGGTTTAGTTGTTAGGAGTGTTCGATGTTATGGATGTAAGCGGTGGGAACCCTTCAATCCCCTGGTTCTAAGCTCCAGCTAAAAGCGTTAAACTATTTTAAAAAATATGTTATGTTCGTTTATATAATTAATTATTTAATATATACTACTAAATTTATATTTACGTGAATGGAAATCACAAAGAGCCCATCAAGGTTCAATTCTTGCCGAGTGCAAAGGCCCGAAGATAACGTAATAACGGATTATGCTCGAATCGTGCCCCAAGGGAATTTTGGCGAAATGGAACCCCGCAGTCCTTAGCATCTAAACCTAAGAATTCACTACACCTCACCGGTACAAAAAAACAGATTCAAAACAAAAAAAAACAAGAAAAGGAGTGAGTGATTTCTTTATGAGAAGTTACGAATATTTCATTATCAGTACAATTTCGACTTTAAATTTATAAAAAGTATGAACCGCAACAATACTTACCAGAAAACAAGAATGAAAAATAAAAAATAAAAATGTAAAGGCTGAAAAGAATCGAGCCGTCCCGTTTTCTTAGTAAGTACCGCAGCCGTCCGATGCAGACGACGATACAGCTGTGTCAGAATTTAGCGGTTCCATCCCCTATAACTTGGAGTACGTCTTCGGCCGTAACGAGATAAAAGAATTCGATCAGAAGGGTTTGAAGCAGACCTGGAAATTCAAATTATATGTGCCTGTGATGATTTAGCTCTGCCACATGCCTGTACATTCTAAAAAAGTTATATATATTTTGATGTTTTCTTTACAAATATACAAACGAGTTGTATATTTTTATATATTTTATATATATTTGTAGAGGACTATTTAAGAAATTATACGGTTTTCTAAATCTTCAGGTTAAAATCACAAAAAAGGGCCTACAACCTGTCAATTTCCGGGAAGAATTCATGGACTTAATTCGAATTTAACTAAGCACCCTTCGAATTTTCTTCTGCACGGGCTAGGGCAATGGTGGACGAATATTTGATGGCTTAAGCTCGAGTGCAGATGTTGGCCAGTTTCAAATTTAATGGCGGCCACTCCCTCTTCCTCCTCTCCCTCTACGTTAATCAATGGTAATGACGAGCAATTTCCTTTTCCTTTTTTAATAGTCTTTGTATTTCTCGATGAATTCTCTGAGCTGGTCTTGTTAATTTCAACTAAATTGAATGCCGATATCATATCCGAACTCAATTCGATCGCACATGGCTGTTTAAATTCCCATTTTTCGAACATTTGATCAGAGGAGGGCTAGTATACTCAATGTTTACAGTTTTTTTCGTAGCTGCCTGATTTTGCCCTCTGTTTTTTTGTTAAGGAAACATGATAATATGTATTACTGGTACTGAAGAGAAGCCACAATATATATATGAGAAGCCAGGTTACTGCAATTCCATTAACCGAACTGAAATTATAACAATGGCTAGCTATCATATCTAACCTTTCTTTATGTTCGGAGGGATCTTAGTGTTGTATTGATACAGAAAAGTCTATGAAATGAGACCATTTCCGGCATCCCAAGGGTTGGATGTGAGAATCCAATAGGCCTTGCCCAAGCGAGCCCAAAACCAATTGCCCTCCAACCAGTGGGCTAAGTTATTATCATAGTCGCCATGAAATTCCACTATAGGGACAACTACAAGGAATCCATCCCTTCACTCGCATCTTCGGGTGACTTTAACTGTATATAATATAGATGTACCGTTATTCATTTATTCCCATACCCTGATTTGAAATGCCCAGCATAGCCTTACTCCGGTGTCTCGAGGTCACCATGTAACCTAACATATCTTGGTTCATAATTGAAACTGGATATGGTTCTCATGATTAACCATAGCTTGAGAGGTTCATCCATGGAAAAAATGAACTCCAAATTGAAATGCCCTTTAATTTCCTCCGAGGCTGCCTTATTTTCTTTCAACCCTCTTCCCATGCTTTCTTCATGCTTTAGCTTGTTGCCTCTAGTTTCTATGTTGGAGTTTATGTTTGAATCCTTTTACTATTGGAACTGGTTGTTCTTTGGAGTCGCATTGACCTATTTTGGTTGTTTGGGGTCATTAAAATAGTTTCTTTCTTTCTTTTTATTGTTGGGTTCCTATTTCCAAATTCTGCTTTATCGATCATAGCATTTCCTTCTGCAACGCCTTCAAGATGGGTACCTGTGAGAGTATGGAAGGTAAACATATTTCCTTCTGTTTCAATCCGTGTCAGGATCTGGCAAGACATTTTCTGGATTTTGTTTTGTTGATTCAACAATACCCACTTCCCTATTTTCTCTTCCATTTGCCATGTGTATCTTAATGCCTTTGTGAGCTGCTACCTTCCACTGTCATGGAGTTTTGGTCTGCATCCTCTGCATAGATTCCAGGTCGTTGTTGCTTACAGCCAATGACGGACAGTACCACATGATTCTCAATCAATGATTTTTATTCTCTTATCCTACCAAGTGAATCACATATTCATAGGATGCTGTGAAGTAAATACACCAAGGGTTTTTAGGCTTCCACAGTCCATAAGTATTACAAAAGTGCTTCTAGAAAAACCTGTGATGAGATTTTGATAAAATGACGTTTTGGATCACATAAGTAAATATACTTTCGTTACACGAAACCCTCAAAAGGATGTGCCCAGTTTGGCATGCCAAATAAATAATCTCTAGATTCTCAACTATCTCATCATCAAATTAAAGTGAGTGACAGTACGTGATAAATTTATTGAAACTTTTACTTGCATGTTTGATTTTAAAGATGGCTATTTACAGGGTGAATGTAATTTTTAAGTTCGCAGATTTATTTTCCAGCTACCTGTTGGATTTTAATTTACACAGCATCTATTTCATGCCAAACTAGGCAAATATAGCAATTATACAAAAGTTTTCATATCTTCCTATTCCATCGTTTTGTTTTTATTTCTGCTAATACCGAAATAGTATTATTGATTTCCGAATGTTTAATTTAAGCATGCCATATTTTGTATCTGGTTTGCAGGTGTTTATGGTTCTAAGTCTTTTGAATATGGCTTGGTAAAACTCACTCTGTTAAGATGCTCACCATCTAACTATTCATGCAAGCGGAAAGCTAATTTATATGGACTTAAGAGCTGCAAACAACAAGTTTTGGCACATGCAGGATACAAGTAACAATACCCTTTGTCTCTACTCGTATAATTTTGCCATTTGGATTAAGGCTTCTGTTTCACTTTTGGCTACAAGGTGCAAGTGTATTAGTAAAGGTTCTTGGGTATCAAAGATATAAAATTGGTATATGGTAGAAGTCAGAATGTGAAATATTGTAATACAGCTAAAGAAAAACTTAAATTACTGATTTGCTTCATGAGGCTGGTCAATATATTTTTGCCATGAGGCACTTACTTTTACTGAGATGGATGCCAATCTCAGGGGCTCCTAGACTCAGAAGGAACTCTGCAATATTAAGTGGGAGGATCCCCTCACGGAAGAATACTGAATTCAGCCATATCAGCCATATCGACTGTGTATTCTCCTTCTCTCAGCTCGACCTTCTGTGAGAATATAATGAATTCTGAACCAATACGCCAACTTGATTTAATTGGCAATGGGAATCCAATTCCCAAACTCCTCTGATGTTCCTTGATCATAAGTGACAACCAGGTATCACCTGATGACCACTGATAAACAATGCGCAGTTATATAGGAACATCAATAGGCGGCCTTACATCTTTATGTGATGGTTCGTATTCCCTTCCCAGCAACCATCTCTCTGTGATGCTTCAGCTTCAACCTGCGACACTTTAGCTTCCACCTGTGACGCTTCAGCTTCCACCCGAAATGTCTTCCACAAGATATTGCTGCAGAGATATCTTATATTTGATATTTGACTCCAGTGTATTCCTCTCAAAAATATACATGAAATAAAAAAATGGAACTTGATTTGGAGTCTGTATGAGGAAGTTATGGTCTCCGGAAGGTATCCCTGTCTGTTCCACGAAGATGCCGCCTCAGAGAGAACTCATCCACCTCTGTCCGAGATGTCACTCCGGAGAGATCTCTTCCAGGCCTCTGTTCAAGATGTCGCTCCTAAGGGATCTCTCCCAGGCCTGAAAAGTCTTTGCCAAATATATTGGACGATCTTCAGGATCCATTTTTGGATCATACTTGTTTGGTTGTCTCATTTTGAACTGCTACTTGTTGAGGGCTTAATGAATAACAACCTACTTTGGCTCTGGGAATTGCCATCATACTTTTAAAAAGCTAGAATCTCTAGCTGACAATACTACTCCATCTGTTATGACTCATGAGTGTTTGCAGTATGCACTTTCAAAAATATTTTTGCAAATGCTTAACCCTTTCTGTTATTGCCATGCTAGAATGTTGCTGTTCACACTATATTTCTTCAGGTATTGCTGGCCTAGTATAGTCTGAAAACTTTTACCAAACCATGAATTTAAAGTTAAAACCAAGTGTCAATTTCCTGATCTATTTTTATCTTCAACTGTTTATTGTGAGTTACACATAAAGTGGGATTAGATCACCGCACTTCAGCCCAGCTATGATTGTTATCCCCCAAATACAAAATAAATGTTCTGCTGGCATGCTTGGGGAAGAGTCCTATCAATCTTGAATTTGCACATCTGCTGCAGGGTAATATTGTTAAGTAGATTAATAAAATTTTAAACAATGATTCAAGAATGTCATTTCCATCTACCATGGAAAAGATCATCCATCTGAAGTTGGATAAGTACATCTACCAAGAAACTTGTAGAGGGGAGAAAAATATTCATAGAAGTTTAGATATATGATCTTTAGCTAGCTTGTTTACCACTCCTCTTAGATACCATTTGATTGCATTCACATTCTGAACATCAATGAATGAAACCTGCATGTTTTAATTTTATCAAAAATACATAATGGAAAAGTTGTTCTAAGAGCACGTCTCAATCCTTTGAACTAGATTTAGTGGGAAAATGTCAGCAGTTTAATTCTGTCATCATTAGATCTTTTCCCTTTCCTTTGGTATGATTAAATGTGCTTTTTATGTATCTCAAACTAATATTTTTCACTCTACACAGATGTGATTACTATAATCTATCAAATGAATTAATTCCATATAAAGATGCTTTGTCCTGGCAAAAACATACGGTGGAAGCTAAGCAGGCCTTGTTGGAAGCAGATGAAGATCTATGTGATTCTCTGGTTGTTCTTCAGCACCCTCCAGTCTATACTTTGGGTACTAGGAGCTCAGAGAAGTTTTTGCACTTTGATTTGCAGCATTCACCAATTGATATATATCGAACTGATCGTGGTGGTGAAGTAACATATCATGGCCCTGGTCAGGTAATGTTAAATTCAAGCAGGCAATAAAAGCTTAGTTTTGCAATAGTTTCTCTACTTCAGATGTAAAAGTAATAGCTAGTAATGTAGCTTCATGCTTGCGTAAGCGAAATCAAACTTCTAAATTGTTTTTCGCTCTGACTTTTGTTCTAAGATGCATTGGAGTTGCAGCTCGTGATGTACCCTATTATGAATTTGCGCCATTACAAAATGGATCTTCACTGGTATCTTAGAGCACTTGAAGAAGTGATCATAAGAGCTTTGTGGTCTGGATTTTCTGTAAAGGGATCTCGTATTGATGGCCTTACGGGGTTTGGGTTGGTATGTGTCTTGTCTCTGACATGGCGCATGTTTTGATGTTTTGTAAAGAGGACATCATGCCAATTATTTCTCATGTATACTTTCTTTCCAAGCAGGAAACCAGAAAGTGGCGGCCATTGGTATTCATGTTTCGCGATGGATAACATATCATGGTCTTGCAATTAATGTCACCACAGACCTCAAACCCTTTTCCAGAATTGTTCCTTGTGGCATAAGTGATCGTATGCGGTTGGGAGTTTATTTAATATTTTAAATTCCAATTCAAGTCAAGATTTGGTGATTCCAAGACAAACATTAGATGCTTCTACATTATTTCATCTGACTCTGAAGTCATTGCTTAAAGAATTCTCAGAATTTTTCAGGTAGATCTTGTTGAGAAAGTGGCACATGATCTTAGGGGTTTCTTAGTACTTCCAAATGCATGAACCATTGAAAAGGAAGAGTGACTCCCAGCTTCTGAAAATGGCTGAATGAGATTTTCTGAAGTAAATGTTGGCCTTAATGCCTGACTTTGTTCCTCTTTGCGACTAGCAAATTCTAGAAGGCAGCATGCAATGACCAGGGAGTCTCCATAGACTCCACTTGAATGTGCTCAAACCATAGTCATTAGGAGACATAGCTGCTGGATTCTGTGATCCAAATGTTTTGGTGTTAGTATGTTTTGTAGTTGGGACATGCTTCTCATAAGAGACACCCCCTTAGTTGTGATAATAAATTAATGTTATGTTTAACATTTATGTATGTAGGGTTGAATGTTAGTTGGGCCCGTTAGTTGGTTGGGTACTATGAACCAACCTTTCCAAAGCTTATTAGGCCAAAAGGCGTTCCTACAATGGCAGCCAGGGCTATAATGGTGCAAGTTGTTCACTTTGATTCTTCACATTAAATTTGACGTCCATTTGATTGTCACGTGACATTTCATCCATAAATTTGACTTCTATCGGACTGTCAGTTAAACGTTTTTTCCCCTTTTTTCTTGGAGAAGTCATTTAAAAAATAGTAATATCTTGGCTATATTGTAATGTTTGGACCCTTTTTTTAAATAGATTTTTTCGAGACCGACACAATGACATAGCTAAATTGATTCCATTTGCCACAAATCAATGGGAAATCGATAGAGAATTTAATGAAGTTATTGATTAATGTGGTATTTGAAAAATATAAGATAAGAACCTTGGAAAGTTGGAAGTGATATGTATTGATGTATTTCATATAGATACATTTATTATATTATGTTTGTTTTTTTTTGGTATACATATACTACACTAGCATAGCTAGATAAGTGCCTCTAGAGTGATATCTCTCTTGGCGTATTTTAGATAGATTTATTTAAAATATCTATGCTAGTTTACAGGTTTGTGAGTTAAAATAATAATGTAATGGAGCATTCAATATATTGTGGTAATTTTAATATATATTCTCTTCCATTTACCTGTGCCTCAAGCTCTAACAGTAGTATCATGAAAGAGCCATTCTTTTTCGTTTGTGAAGAGGAGAGATGCGTTTGAAGAGTTCTCAATCTGTTTGTATTTAAAAGAGACTAGTGTGTGCTCAGGGGAATTATTGGAAGTGGCTGCATGGCCTGTCATCTGCAGTGCCGAGTTCTATTGTGGCTGGCGTGAGCGAGTGAAACGTGTGATCCGATGTTCACTGGAGCATGGGCTGTTCACTGGAGCATGGGCTGTTCCTTTATAACTGTTAATCTCATTTGCTGTTTGGAAGTTTGGAAAGCTTGTAGTGTTGGAATTCATCTGGATTTCTGCACATTTTTAAGAGCTGTGTTGAAATTTAGAGGTTGGCACTGGGTTGAAAAGCTTCGCAAAATCTTGAAGTGGCATTCAGTCAAAGTGTGGAACCTCATTTGTCACTGTTGTGTTAAAATCACTTATTACTGGGAGAAGCAATTACCTTGCTGGGCGCTATCTGCTCCTAAATCAGGTTTTTTTTCTGTTCTTTTATTTTATTTTAGGCAGTCTTCAAATGTTATGTAGTTGCCTGTTTTTTTTGCATCTCAAGGCACCCCTAAGTAAGATTGGTTGGTTTACAAATTATTGTCACTTGAAAAGGTTAAGTGATCAGGAGTTTAAATCATCCAAGTGCCTAAATTCAGGTTTTGTAGGAAAGGCCATTTGAATTAATTTTGAAAAGTAGAAAGACCTGTACCCACAGTTGCCGTTTTCGCTATAACCTTTTTGTCCGACCATAATTTTTTGGAAAGCACACTTGAAAACTAAATTCTGCCCGGATTCCAACAAGTACAAACAATGAGGGGCATTGGATGTCTAGCTCTGAAATTCTAATCCCCATAAACTAGTCAAATTTGCTGAATTTGGCCTAAAATAGGAGTGAAACTTCAAATTGTCATATAACCTTTACATATGGTGGCCAAAATTGTCACATGAACACTCGTTTTCCATGGAAAATGTTTTTGAATTGTTTGAAATGTTCCATCTTTTTTGTTTTGGCACCCGCATCTGAGTTTGTATAAAAATGGAGATAACATGTGTTGTAATGTACGACGGGTGCATTTTCTGTGGAAACCGACACTTTCTTTTTCTTGCTAGTTGTGGCGCTTCAAATTCATGGATGCAACATTGTTTCATCCCATTAGTGTTGTCGGAGATGATGGATGCAACATTGTTCCAGAGTGGTTACAGGTCCCTGGGAATCTGGCAGTTTGATAGGGCCAAACTAGAGGTTGGAGGACACACTGGAGGCTAGAGGATAATTCCCCTTCTCCAGTTAGCTATTCGCTTAGAGTTTGGGTTAAATGCTTGAATAACAGTTTTGATAGAAGCACGTGTTTCTTTCCAGTTTAGTGTTATGGGGTTCAATTTTGGTCTTCTTTCATTGAGCTTTGATGAGTAGACAGAGTTGTGATTGGTTTTGTAGCTGCAAGGACTTCTCACCTCTCACTTGATAGGGGGAAGAGACTGCCATTGTTCTTCAATTAGTCATCGGTGATAGTGCAATTTGGCATAGGAGTTGGTAGTATTGGAAGTGTTGAGCAAAGGGTTGTTAACATTTGTTGGACATCAAAGAGATGTGGCATATAGAATATGGGAGAATCACTGGATAGGTTTTTGTGTAAGACATTATGTGGATCGATGTAGTTGAACAAACTTTGATTGTGCTTATATTGCAGTAGAATACAAATGGTCAGAAGGGATGAGCATGCTAGTCAAGATGTTCATTATTCATGTCATAATTCACGGGAGTAGTAGCCTTTTGAGTGAAGGCCTTCTGAGTGAAGTGGTATAGGTTGATCAATACCACAATGTATAGTGTGCCAAGTTGCAGGGGCAACAAATACCTTTGAAGACGCTATAGTCACATGCTTCGGATCATCCTCTTCTATACCCCTTTGGATCAAGGGTGTTTGTTGGATATTGTGATCCAAATGTTTTGGTGTTAGTATGTTTTGTAGTTGGGGCATACATCTCTTGAGAGACAACCCCTTAGTTGTGATAATCAATTAATGTTATGTTTAGCATTAAGGTATGTCGAGTTGTAAGTTGATTGGGCGCAGCAGTTGGTGAGTTGCAATAATAATGTAACAGAGCATTTTTATATATTGTGGCGATTTTAATATATGTTCTCTTCCAATTATCTGTGCATCAAGCTCTTACAATAGTATAATGTACGAGGAAGAAGACACCATTTTGATACAGGGTACCAAAATATACAAGTAAGGGTATGGCTATTTCACATTTATGGGTAAGGTATGGTGACTATGCCCCTGATCCTAAACCCAAATTTCCTCGTGAATATGTCCTAAACTCTCTTAGGACATTTGTGGATAAGAGTGGCAAACTACATTCTAATGTATTGCTCTCCTAATTCAAACTCTAAATTTCCTACTATCATTGCCACATATCGTTCAACCGATTGTTCTTGTTGTGTGTTTTCTGGTTTTATGTTTAGATATAGTTTAGTTTTGGGCGAGGTCGCATTTAGTTTCATAGTAGTGTTTAATCAGATCTAAGGGTGTTTTTCTTACGATGTTGTGGTTGTCTTATATTGCATTGCTGCTAAGTTGAAGGAGATATGGGAAGCTTGCTATTTTGATGTTGTTGCATCTACCTTATACCTACCATTTTTATTGCGTACAATGCCAACAAAGGCTTGGAGATGGTATTGAAAACAACAATGGAGAGAACTCTCAAGTGTTAATGTTCTATCATGTAGGGATAGGCTTTTTTGCGTTATGGAAAATTGAAACCTTGCTCGGTGGGATTGAAATAAGATTTGGTAACAAAGAAACAAGGTCATAGTTTCTTGAGTAGGGGTTTGATGTGAAACTTCGAGTTGGTTTGGTTATAAATTTTATTTTAGTGTAGAGATTTTGTTATGAAGACCTTGGTCACCAGGCTTCCAAGATATTTCATGAATCTCTAGTAGTTTGGTTAGTTAAGTACTATATGATGTTTGATGCGAGTTAGCGTATATTGGCTTATATTATTGAGTTGACTCTTTTTGTGTATTTCCTATCAAATGTATTGTCACATCACTTATAGTTTTGCGAATTCTCAATTATGCATTAAATTGATAGTTTTATGGGTGGATTTGGAAGTTGGCTCTACTCGAAAGCACAATTTCTTGAGTTTTGTGTTGATATGAAGAAATTTACGAGTTGAGTGAAGGCCGAGAGGATTGTTTCATTTGTTGAATTGGGATCTCTCCGACTTCCATGGTGTTTCTTTTTATGTTATGACCATAATTCATTGTTTTTGTTGTGTCTTGTTATGAAGCTTCTCCGAATTTGGAATGAGTAATAAATCTACAATTTTTTGTACTCGTGTTATTAGGCAATGTCAAAAATCATGTATTAAGAGCTACTTTATTTCAAGTATTGTTGGAGACGAAGGCACAAGGTAATGCAATTCTTCAAAACACTTGGTCTTAGGGGAAAATGTTCTTGAGAAAGACCACTCAAAAACTATACTAGATCTTTCAAGTATGACATGCCCAATATAAACAATCAATCCTTTATAAATCCAATCAAAACACCTATGTTGTAGTTTCTCTTAAAATAATTTCTGAATTTGGAAACACCGAGCAAGAGCAACAAATTCTGAACTATTTGATATGATTTTGTTGAAAAAAATGTTGGAACTAAGAAGCAACAACATTGACTACTTCACCAATAATATAAAGATGCAAGAGAATTCATGCTTAGAGTACTAGGTGTTTTTTTGGTACCTCTTTGTATAATGACCATTGAAAACAATGTTTATGGTGTGTGATTGCTTTGCCAATGTTGATTTTTCGATGTGGTTGTGATGGGGTTCAAAAAAATATTTAATTTTGCTTGGGTGCTTTTCAATCTCCATCACCACTGCGGAACACCTTTTGGTAAAATGATAATCTTGTCTTCTTTAATGCACATGTTTTTTTGGTGCGAGTTCTCTCCATTTGCATGTGTAAGTTGACATGATTATATAAACAAACAAAATTATATAATCAAGTGAGGCATTTGCATGTCCACTTGATAACATAAGCGTCTATGCAAAGAAACAAAATTATCGTATTTAAGGTGGTATCAAGTGGGGCATTACATTGTAGAGGGAAACACCTAGTCTGCTCCATAGTAGCATACAATTATAGGACAATGGCATGATAAACTAAAATTGTGAAAGCAATTCAATTACTCAGGAGAATATGGGGTATAACATGATTAAAACTTGGCAAACGAAAGTAGGAGGGAAATTGTTTTTGCTATTTCATGTCAAATACTCTTCCTAGGGAAAAAAACAAACTTAATACTTAAAATTGAATTTGTTCAATGTTGCCATCATCTCAAGCTTAGTGAAATGAAATTACTTAGATCTAAATATCAATAACAATATAACACGAAAATATAGAGAAACGATCACAATATGCCAAGTAGAACAACTTAACCACTTTGAGGGGGCAACCTCCAAACCATACAATAAGACTCGAGTGCTCAATAAGATGATAATCTATCGCTCTCTCTAACTCTTATATGTACCCTACTATGTTATGCAAGGCACCAACACCGACCTACTAAGCATAAATAAATATGATATGACATGATAAGAGATTACATTAGCCACATGTCGGTTGTACATATCCGACATATGACCTAGGATTAAGGGCGTAACATGCCCTTCTCCATCAAAGCAACATTGTTCCCAATGCTGACCACTTTTGGATGTTGGTGCACACAAGTGTAGTCCTCAATGTTAATGACTTCGAGATGCCGGTATAGAAAATCTTTCAACCCCATGTTGTAGTTGTATTGTTTAGATTCTTCTACTTGTTTAGATACTCATGAAATACCTTCTTTTGTTGGTGCTTACTGTGTTCTTTGACTCCTTGAACCTTTGGGTGGATCTTCTAGGTTGAGATGGTGGATGGTGGTTGAAAATCAAGAGATATTTTGGAAAAAATGGCTCTCCTAGGTGGCTTGGTTGATGGCATATCCTCCACAACAATTGAATAATTTTCCACCCTTTCCTAAAAATTTGTTGATTGTTTTTCATCAACTAAAAATAATTGTGGTGTGGGGCCCTTGATTAGTTGCATTTGATGAGAGCTCGCCCAAGGTGACTTTACATGTAACCCTTTCAACTCAATCATATTTCCATTTAAACAAAAACACATGAATAAAACCTAAAAGTTCATTTTAACTATGCTCAAGGTTGTGATCTATTGGATTCCCAAAACAATATATGCTCCACCCATGGGAATAGAAAACATAGGGGAATCAAGCTTGTATTCTCCCATTTAAAGTTTGATACTATGGCGTTTCCTGAACAATTTATTGTGCCCCCACTTGCAATCATGACTTGAAATTTTTGAGCTGAAAAAATAAAACGGTTCAGATGGGTTGCTAACTTTTTATTGATAAAATTATATGTATTCCCTGAGTCAATTAATATTGTTACCTTATGTTCCTTTAGAATACCCGTCACCTTGAGGGTTTGTGGGTAGATAACCCCTAACATTGCATGACATGAACTAGTTGGTTGGGAGTCTCCAAACCCTAGCTCTTCCAACCCATCTACTTTTACTAGTTGATCGGGAGTCTCCAAACCCTAGTTCTTCCAACACCTCTACTTTTTCTTCATTTTTGACTTCATCATTAATGGCCTCAATGTAGAATAACTTCTTTTCAACACACCTATGCCCTTTATTATATTTGCTATCACAATTGAAACATAATCCTTTTTCTCATTTCTCTTCAATTTGTTGAATAGTCAGTTTGGTAGGTTGAGGTACCGATTGTGTTGCAATCATGCTCTCTTTACTAGTAGTGGAAGTTCTTTGTTTAATCAAATCTCTTTCCCCACCCGATGAGAAACTATCATGGATTCTAATATTGAATTTGGATTAAGAAGGTGAACATCAAGTTGGATGCTATCTTTGAGACACCCAAGAACAAATCATTTAGATGATCCTATGAAATTCCTTCCACATGTAAGGACAAATTGTGGTCATGTTGAATATAATCCACAACTATCTCTCGTTTGTTGTAACTTTTCTATCTAGCTAAAATGGTTTTTTGTGACATTGTTACTATAGTGTAGTTGGAGCTCATCTGTGAACATGGAAAAGGTAATAAGGAGACCCTTCTTTTTCTTTTGCTCACACATCCGTCTATACCAAATTAATTGTCCGAGTTCCAAATATAATGATGCCATTACCACCTTTTGTCCACTTGCGACTTGATGTACCTAAACAACATGTCCATTTAGTTGATCCATATGACATGGTCCTTCCAATCAATTTTCCTCATCTCCACCTTTAGTATCATGTTTCTACATTGGCTGAAGATCCACCCCGGTTGGGTAGATTTGGAATTGAGTGTGTATTACTTGGGGAACCCATGTGACTTGAATGGGAATTCATGCGCATCTTCATGCTTGAAAGAGTGCTCATCATCTCCTTTCTCGTTGATTCCATCCCCAATTGCATTTCACTCTTCATTTCTCCCGTGGCTTGAAGGTTATCTTCCATTTATCTTTCAGTGGTTTGAAGATCATGGTGGAAATCCTCCTTACTCACCATATTATTAATTGTTTCTTGAAGTTGGTTAAATACCTCTGAAACTCTAGAAGTTGAAGATTCCAAATCCATATCTTCCTTGTTTGGAGTCATTTCTGGAGTGGCTTGACCCTTCCTCGGCATCTAGTTGATCTCACCGTCATGATGGAGGGTTTGGGTCTTGGCATACAACGATTAGGTAGGACTTTAGGGTTCTAGGTTTCATATGGTGATTGGCCCAATATAGAGAAACACCGAAAACAAATCCTAGCTATTTTTTGGAAAACTTTTCTAAAATATTAGAATCTTAAATTTTTTCCCAAAATAGCGACCTAGGTAGCAATTTTTTATGAGCAACCCTAAATGGCTATAATTTGTGCAAAATAATTCAAAAGATCTTGAAATTTGGGGAGAAACTTAAATGATTTTAACGCTTTAGTTAAAAAATTGCACAAAAATCTCCACCGTTTTAAAGATATAGTCGAATCTTCAAAATTAAGATCTTGACACAATTCTAGCTAGATTGATACTTTGATACCACTTGTAATGAAATTACTTAGATAGATCTAAATATTAGGAACAATATAACACCAAAAATACGAAAATATAGAGATTATCACAATATGCAAGTAAAATGACTCAACCACTTCGAGGGGGCAACCTCCAAACCATACAATAAGACCCAAACACTCGATGATGATAATCTACTAGTCTCTAACTCCTATATATACCCTAATATGCTATACAAGGCACTAATGCCGACCTACTAAGCATGTGAAAGCATAAATAAATATGATATGACATAAGAAGAGATTATGTTAGCCACAAGTCGGTTGTAGATATTTGATATATGACCCATGATTAAGGGTGTAACACTTATAATCTATGTGTATTTTAGAATCTAAATCTATTACAAGTTACAACGCACAACTTATAATACAAAACAAAGCACCGTGAATCTATGAGGTTACATAATACAAATTTGAAGCTCATATATCTTGATTCTATTGTATCATTAGTAGTCATCCAATGCATAAGTTTGTAATTATTAATACATATGCACAAAAATTGATTTTTTTGCATGTTATTAAAAATTTAAAATAAGTGGTTAAGTTATAACTTAACAAGTTAATAACATCTTACCTCATTTTTTAAAGGTCAAATTGAAGGTTGTGTTGTACTAGTATGATGCAACCATGGTTAGGGATCTCAATTAAGAGATGCCATAGATCACACAATCCTCATAGTAGTTAGTGTAATAATGCATAAAATGGAATACAACACCATGTATCACACATCACATAACACACAACTGACTGGTTCAAATTTTAGCTCTAGCTCATGTGGGAGTCATCCATGAAATGGATATGATGATATGCTTATATAGACACAAAATCTACCTTACAATATATGCTTCGAAACATGTGACTCATAAAGCCTTAGGTATGTCCCAATTTTCTACATAAGAATAGGCCCATATTATAGCTCAACTTGATGTGCAACAAGTCATCTCAATGGATAATATTATGATTTTGGAAAAGTCACGCCAACTTCCTCGAACAATGTTCAAATTTTAAATTATGATAGTCATGTGCCACATTTTACCTTGCGCATAAAACTACACATTGACTCCTTCACTAAATTCATGCACACTATCGCAATATGGCTCCAATAAGTACAATTTCAATAGTAGATGTGTGCCACTAAGATGAACACATGCTAGTAACATGACCCTTTGAAATTACTCTGTGTGATGTTGCACACATAAAATATGATTTCTATGCACGAACTAATTCTATTAGAAAACATCCATGCATGAGCTATTGACATACACACTTGTGTTATCTCTTGAAAGATAATTTAGGCTTAAGAAGATACCACAAACCTCAACACCTCTCCAAGACTTATCAGAACCATAAAGTAACTATGAATTAGTACATGACACTTGCACGTGTTTATAAACTTGGGCAACACTATTACAACACTCATGTGTCGAAAGAAACAAACATAAATGCTTGCATGTTGACAAATGAAGCACTACAAAAAAATCGAAACTAAATTACAATTTGGTATTCAATTTCGTCCACAAAATTCTCTATAAATGTGCTATAAACTTCACATCTTTTTATAATATAAAGCTACACGATAAACCATGTAGTTTTACAACCTCTTTGCAAAACACGCTAGTAATGTTAGTTGTGTCGCTAGTCTTCCTACACGTCACAAAATGTTTTAGGCAGCCCTAAAAATCCATATTGATATCTTCTCATGGTCTCTATGGAATATGCAATGATTGATACAACGTCGTGTTTTGACTTTTCCCTTTAGCTAACTGGACAAGCTCTACATTCTTGAACAAGGTTACATACATTTTAAATCTTACGCAACCAAAGGTATCTTTTGCCAATTGTGCATGTCTTATCGTAGCCAACATGTCCATTCAACCCATCCCTATATTTTTCCTTGACCAAATTTTTTGCATTGAACCTCTTGGTATATATAACCACACTTTAGGAAATAATAATCCATCTCGATCAAAATAGTCTAACCACAATGTTCTATCCACACTTATCGAACTACACATGCCCTCCATGCCTCACTAAAATCCTCATCATCAACATACTGTTTTTGTAGAAACAAAATCTATGCACTCGGGTACATTTCTAGGTCCTAAAACATACTAATGTATACATGATTCCTAAACAAGAAAACTAGCGGTTGACAACTCCTTTTGGCCTTTCTATTACTTTATCTCTTGCACTTTACTGGATTTACACATCCTACAGTTCTGTCTGCACTTGAATGATTATCTTTTAATTGCCTCGACACTAGTGCCCAAGCAGGGACAGTATGCCTAGGCACTATTATCCCTCTTGGGCGCTCTTGTCCCTCTCTTTCTTCTTCTTACCCTTTTGGTTCCTTTTCGCTTTTTGGTCACCTTTTAACACATCAAGTTGACCTTCCAGTTGTCAATTGTGAAATTCAAACAAGGGGATCATATTTATACTTAGTTACTTTTTCTAAATAAGGGGACAAACACTAAGCATTATCTATCATCACCTAATCTTGCAAAAAGGCTCAAGAGCACTACAAGACATACATCTAACACATCCATGTAAGGGAAAAATGCTGCATTAGTTTGCATATACAACACAGAGGGGAGTTCATTCCATTCCATAACACACATTTTCATATTTGGGACAATCTAGATCTAGTCGCTATCATCGTGCAACTTGCATAAGGGAAACCTAGGGCACAAGACACAGATACACACACAAAACTACATGGAGTCTCGGATGTAGTGCAACGCTCAAATGTAAGTTCACTCTTCGGGTGATCATCGGGTTAGTTTGAATCCACATTCTACATCTTTTTATATTAGATTTGATATGGTTTGTGGGCATGTGTATCTAGTCATTTGCTTTGTAGGTTACATGTTCGATCGTAACCCTAACAATAAAGTCATAATGAAAAATGAATATTGGAGTGAAGACCTTCCTACTCGTAAAAGTTAGAGCTTGAGCATCTAAGCGTAAACTAGCACCCACATTGGTCACTAGCGCCAAGACGCTCTTGTCCTCCCCTGCGGGGGCTTCACATCATACATATTTATGTACTTCTGAATCATCATCGAGCCATTATGACGTTGTTCCCATCATGTTCCAATAGATACACAATTTTGATCACTCTCGGATCACACAGAATCAGCCGATTCTTCTTCTTCCCTTCACTTGCTTAGGGTTTTACATTATTGAATGTTTAGTGCTTGCACATTACTATATGTAATCACTTGAATATCATTTGTTATAGTAAGTTGCTCTAAAATAAGATTTAATTCAAATTAGATTAAATTACTATTTTCATAACATCAAACCATATGAATTCATTCAATAACAAAACTCTCCTTCTCGAAGCGTTTGCAACTCTATTTTGACTTACCACTCCTATGCCTCAATATAATAGAATAGCTCTATAAGAACTCCAACGACTTCGTGTCTTTGATTTAGTGTAACCTCACTAATGATGATTTGTACACAAAACAAACTTCTTGGGCAATAAATAATGTCTCAATTCTTCAACGCTTGCACTATTGTGTAAAATTCTCAATCAAACACAAGATTTGCATTTTGCATCATAGAGATTTTCAACGAATTTTTTTAGGTCTTCCTCTCGACCCAACACTTCTCCTATCAAAACACCACTGTGTCAAAATTTCTCGAAATACCTTATTGAAATCTAACAACACTAATATTGATGCTTAGCCACTTTCTTCTTTAATTGCTAGAAACTATTTTCTACTTTTGTTGTCCACATAAATTCTTTCTTATCCTTTCATATTGCGTTTGTGATCAAGGCGCACATATTTAATTGAATTTTTTGATAAAATTCTTGTAAAAATTTGTGAAGTTGTGAAAGCTTTGGTCATAAAAAGTACTCCTAGGTGACAACCAATTAACTCTTGCACTCACGCTTTAAAGAACCATCTTCATATCTTCATGGGATATTACAAAACCCATATATACTATTTTTTTTTTGGTATAAAACTATAGTTCTTCAAGTTTACGAGTAAATTCTCATCTTACAATCTCATCAATACTTTATGCAAATACTATAAATGTTATTCCTTTGTCTTACTAACAATCAAAGTAACATCTAAGTAAACAATGACAAACTTAACCAAATATGGTTTCAACACTTCATCAAACACATGAATGTACTCACACATTTCTCAATCCAAATGGCATAACCAACCATACATAAAGACCTCCATGTGGCTTAAATGCTATTTTACATTCATCGCATTTCCTTATGTGATTCTAATGATATTTTCTCTTTAGATCAATCTTCAAAAATAACCTCTTAGTTGATGTAGGAGCATCATTATGTACATAGTCAAAATTTTGGTTTTCATCAAATTTTGGTTTGCTTTGGGTCTTAGTAGGCCTATTTAGTGTGTTAGAGTGTTTTAAAACCTCCTTGTGATCCTTCTTGGGTGTTTAGAGACCCTTGTGAGTTTTCCCTCCAAATTACATCTTTTGAAAATTTGAATTCCTAAATAAAGTGGGAAGGACTAGTGCAAGGTATGAAAACTTTTATTGATGTAAAAGGGCACTTAAGGCATTATGGGAGGCATACAAGGTGTTTTCACCCTTTGTCTTATGGTATCATGAGTCAAACTCAACTCTTACTCTAGTTGAGTTAGAAGAAACTTGTGTAACTACTTTAGTTATGATCATATAAGGGAGGATTCAAATCAGTAAAGGAGTTATTTAGGTTTTAAGGAAGTTTAGAGGTGGAGGATACATGTGAAGGATCCAAGAGGCTCATGAGGTATGTCAAATGTAAGAAATATCAATAAAAACAAATTTCCTTAAATACTAATATATGAAATGTTTGTGTTTTGGACTGCTTTCTATGAAGAAATTGTATTCTTATATCTTTTGTGTTTGATAAAATGTTGGAATATGTGGAATTGAGTGTTGTTCGAATGATAAAAGTTGAGTCAGCAGAAATGAGGTTATGAAGTTGCACGGGGGGTTCATTACCTAAGTGATATCTTATCATTTCCGTTCATATTGGGGTGTTAAAAATGTCAAAAAAAAGCCAATATATCGGTATGTAAATGGGGATGGAAGGGTTTAATATTTTAGCATTTCGAATTAGGTATTGGGGTCGTGTAGAGAGACGAGAGCTGGGAGGAGAGGAAGAGCAGGTTTCTCATGTGTTTGAGACATCTAATCCTCTAGATCTGGGCGTGATCTGGGAACCCATTTCAATCATTTTTTGGAACCGAGCACTGGGCATTCGAAGCTTGCAAGTGGTGGAAAAGACAAACCGGCTTGGACAGAAAAATGCCCTAGATTCATCAGCAGAAATGGTTGCATCTTTACCTCCGCTTTGACTCGTCAGACGATCTTATGAGGTTCTTTTCAAATCCTCAAAATTTATGTAGTAATCGCTAATAATAACTAAAATATTGTATCTTGCTGGATATTTAGTGTAAGAAATAGCCATTGTTGAGTATGTTGTTCAACCATAGTCAAGAAGATCATGGCTCAATCAGTGATATCAGTTCTCAAGACACCCACACTGCTTCCTCCTTCGGCTGATCTACTGCACAAAAAATTCAACGGAAAACCCCTCTCAAACTCGATAAGACCCTCTCTGCTTCATTCGCCTCTCAAGTATGTTTTTTAGCTTTCTCCTTTATCTTAGGGTTTTATTTTCCCCTAAATCTAGCGTTTTCTCTGTACATTTGTTTATTACTACTGCAAATGCCCTATAGAAAATTAGTATAAACCTAGAACTTTCAAACCGTGTTCATTGGTTAAGCATCATTAAGGTTTTTAAGATACTCATGTGGTAGGGTTAGTGAAATAAAGAAATGCTTAGACTTCAGAAAATATAGATGAAAGTGTATGGAGGCCGTGTATTGGCAAGTCCAAACATGGCAAATTGTTTATTGTATATTATTTTCATTATTTTAAGGAGACAAATTGGACCTTGGTTTCCTTAAGATTCCCCGGGTAAACAAAATAATGGAACCTTAGACTTTGTTTTCTCTGTAAATAGAAGGGTTAGGATGATATAAAAATGTTTAGACTTTACGTAAATATATATGAAACCCTACATAGGCAGTAAAATGAATGGTTTCTGAACAACATTATTATTTTTATTTGGTAAGTTACCCTTGCGTTGTATTGTAAACTTCCATGAGCGAGGGGTATCCCTTCCTGTCAAAATCACCCGGCACTTGGACCCGGCCTTATACATTGTGGTTGGCTGAACCCATAGATGGATCCCTTCAACTTTAATTCCATGTATGAGGGTTATTTTTTATCACAAAGTCACGCGTGACTTGCTTCTCCTTGTATTTATGGGTACACTGGACCCATAAGCTACGCCCTTAACCTATTTGCTTGTATTAGGATATGAGTAAATTTACTTGTGGCTTACCATATCATTTTATTATATCATTTATACTTTCTCATGCTTAATAGGTTGGCCTTGGTGATGGCCATAGCATATGAACAAAGATATATAGGGGATTATAGGTAGTATTTCATTATCATTTGAGCATTTGAGTCTTGTTATATGGTTTGAGGTCAGTGGCCCCTCGAAGTGGCGAAGCTATTCTAATTGCATATTGAGATCATTATTCTGAAATATTATGCTATTTGGTGCTCTACGATTGCTATTAATCTGAATTATACAAGTAATTTCATTACAAGTGGTATCAGAGCTGCGATTTGGGCTGAAATTAGGGCAAAAACCCTAATTTTTTGTTTCCGCCACATATTGCAAACCACAGCAAATTGGTGGGAGATATTTTTACCAGAGTTGCAAAGCATTTGAAGTAAGGTTCCTGAAAATTTTAGACTTTTTTATTTATTTTGAAAAATTTATTACAAATTTAGGGTTTTTCATAAAATCACTCCCTAGGGTGCAAATTGTGGAAAATTTTCAAGTTCTTTACATTTTCGGAAATATCTCAAAAAAATAGTATTAGTATCTTCTTTGTATTTTTCCTGTTTGGCCGAAATTGTATCGAAACCCTAAACCCTAAGATTTGACATCATGGCGGGGCCTTCCACAAGAGCAAAAAGATTCCTAAGTTACTCTGTAAAACCCCCGATAAAGATGGGGTAGTGATTGAAGAGATGGAGTCGAAGGGGTAAATACATATTCCTCAAGACTAGGGTTTACCTCGCTTGATCATAAGGTTTTCCAACTTGAGTATGAGTCAATGCAAATCATATAATCCGAGATGGCCTCTAAAGGAGACATAGCCCAAATCAATCATCGGTTGGATGATATCATGCAACATGTAAAGGGTAACCAAGATGGCCCAAATCCGCCCATATCAAGAAAGGAGGACCTTCAGTTCAAAATCATGGACAAACTAACCATATTGGATCACTTTTCGAGTCCCATCAGAATCAAACTTATCCACAACCACTGAACATGATGTCGAAAGTGGATATGCACAAATTTGATGGTAAGGATCCCCTGAATTGGATAAATCAAATGGAGAACTTCTTTGAGTTACATCAAACACCATCAGAAAAAGGTGACATTGGCATCCCTATATCTTGAACTCGACCAATTTGTTTGGTATCGCTGTTATTATGTGCTCGAGGCGTAAGAATGGTCTAGGTGTCACTTGACAGCTTTTACCGAGGAGTTGCAATTGCACTATAGTTCCAAAGTGTTTCAGAGAACTACTTTAGTTAATTACAAAAGTTACGGAAAACATGATCACCAAAGATTATGTGCATCAATTCCAAAACCTATCCTTAAGGGTGGAGAATATTCCGTAAGCGAATCAATGACTTGCTTCTTGGGGTCTTAAGGACCACATCGAGCATGAGGTATGGATGTTTAATCCAATCAAGCTCATCGATTCTATTATCATGGCACGTCGTGCGGAGGAAAAAAATTCTTTGTAGTAGGAGGCCACCTTTCATTAACAACAGAGATCGTAGTATCTCTTCCCCTTCATTTGCTTGCTTGGCCAATTAGACTCGATTCCTCAACAAATGGAAGAAAAGAGAGCAAAAGGATTATGTTTTAACCGTGATAACAAATATGGACCGGGACATAAATGTGCTGAGAAGAAGTTGTTCTATATTGACGAGGTAATGAGGATGATGAGGAAGCTAAAATTATAGGAGAGGCCGAGGAACCAATAGAAGATGAAGTAGAGGATCACCAACCTACAATTTCTTGCCATGCATCACAGTATTAGTACTCCTCAAACACTCAAGGTTATTGGCTATCTCAACAAATGTAAGGTGACGGTGTTGATTGACTCTGGAGTACTCATAACTTCATAAATAGTAAGTTAGTCAGCCCGCCTCAATTGTTTTATTTACCCAAATCTAGAAATGCAAGTTATGATCATGATGGTGGGATAGTCAAGTGCACAGAAAGTGCCATAGATCAAGCTTTCCATGGGAGACTACATGTTAGACTCACCTATGTTTGCTATTTCTATGGGAGGGGCAGATATTGTTTTGGGGTCTAATGGCTCATAACCTTAGTACTATTGAGATGAATTTCCAAGAATTGTTCATGCGATTTCATTCAGATGGAAGGACAATACAATTGAATGGGATGGTAGCTAAGTCTCCACAGATTATTAGCTCTCATCAGATGCAGAAGGTTCTCAGAAAAGGAGTGGATGGCTTTATAGCAAAGCTATTTTCCATAGAAGTACAAAATACAAAGTCTTCAATGCCACCCGATCTTCGTAAGATCAGATGTGGATGCTCACTCATTTGTTTTTTGATGCAATTCCAAAGGGACTACCACCAGTTAGGGATCATGATCATGCCATTCAGTTGATTCCAGGGAGCCAAACACCTAACATCAGACCATACAGATACCCATATTCCCATAAAAGTGAGATCGAGAAAATGGTGGAGGAAATGTTGAAGGCATGTATCATCAGGCATAGCCAGAGTGCATATTCTTCCCGGGGTCATGGTACGTAAAAGGATGAAACATGGAGGATGTGTCCAAATTACCGAGAACTCAACAAGTACACCATCAAAGATAAGTTTCCTATTCCAGTAATTGATGATTTACTTGATGAATTGCATGGTGCTATTTATTTCACAAAATTAGATCTTCGTTCGGGGTACCATCAAATTAGGATAAAAGAGGAATATGTTTATAAAACGGCTTTTAGGACTCATGAGGGCCATTATGAGTTTTTGGTAATGCCTTTTGGTCTTACAAATGCGCCCTCAACCTTTCAAAGCTTGATGAACACTATTTTTAGGCCTTTTTAAGGAAATTTGTATTAGTTTTCTTTGATGACATATTGATTTACAGTAAGACATGGGAAGAACACTTACAACATGTAAATAACGTGTCTGAAGTTTTGAGAAACATACTCTCGTGATGCAAAGCCATCCAAATGTTCTTTTGGTGTACAAGAGGTAGAGTATTTGGGTCATATTGTATCCCATGAAGGCGTCAAAGTTGATCCTCAGAAGATCAAAGCTATGGTGGAATGGCCAAGGCCCAAAAATCTCAAAAATCAGTGGGGTTCGTAGGACTAACAGTGGTACTACAAAAGATTTGTGCGGGATATGGTAGAATAACAACCCCACTCACCGCATTGCTAAAGAAAGATGCTTTCCATTAGACAGACGTAGCCACTAAATCCTTTGAGCAAATTAAGGAAGCCATGTGCAAAGACTCCTCCTTTTGGCTACTCCCAACTTCTCAAAACCTTCATTGTTGAATGTGACGCTTGTGATTAGGATTAGGAGCAGCTTCTAATGCAGAAGGAAGGCCAATTGCATCTCGAGAGTCATCAATTCAAAGGAAAAGATCTGCTTAAACCTCGTCTATGAGAAAGAAATGATGGCTATTCTTCATGCAAAAAGCAATGGAGGCCCTATCTCATGGGTAGACACTTCAAGGTAAAAACTGATCATGATAGTCTCAAATAATTTTTGGAGCAAAGGTTATCATCTGAGGAACAACAAAAGTGGGTAACAAAAATGTTGGGTTATGATTTTGAAATCATATACAAAAAGGGTAAAGAAAATGTAGTAGCCGATGCGTTGTCTAGAAGGGATACATCCACAGATGCCTTACTATGTGGAATGTCCATGTTGACGGCCGATTGGGTGGAGGAAGCAAGATTGGAATGGAATCAAGATAAGGATACACAATCTCTAATACATAATATCAAGCAAGGATCTATGACATCTAACAAATTTGAGTGGAAAGGTAATGCCCTATGGTACAAGGATATGTTATACTTGAGTAAAGATTTTAAGTCAAGCATAAGATTCTTGCAGAGCTACATGCCTCACCCGTGGAGGACACTGGGTTTCAAGACATATCATAGAATAAAAAGAGAATTCTTTTGGGAAGGACTCAAGGGGGATGTACAAAAGTTTGTATCAGAGTGTTTAGTGTGCCAACAGAACAAAGGGGAAACAATTAAGACACCAGTGTCATTCTACAACCCTTACTAATTCCTAAATAGAGATGAGAGGAGGTCTTCATGGATTTCATCACCGGATTGCTTGTTCGAGGGTAAGGATGTTATTTTCGTGATTGTGGATAGGCTTAAAAATATGCCCATTTTTGTGCCCTATCACATCCATTTCACAGCCTAGTATAGTAGCAGATATTTTTTTGGAGACATTTCAAATCCTACATGGAACCCCAAAGATAATCAGTGAGTGATCGTGATCCTATTTTCACAAGTAATTTTTGGACGCAATTATTTTCATGTTTTGGTACTGCTAGCTCACGCTCATCTTATCATCCTCAAACCGATGTGCAAACAATGATCAACAAATGCTTAGAGGGGTATTTACGTTGTTTTGTATCGATAAGCAAGAAAGGTGGATTAAATGGCTACCACCGCGTAATGGTGGTATAACACATATTTTCATACCTCTTCTCAAATGACCCCATTTTTAGCATTATATGGTTACCACCACCTTCTATCACTTCCTCCTTGAGGGTGCAAACTAAGGTCGATATGTTGAGGAACACATTCAACATCAACAACAGTGTTTTGGCTAGTTTGAAGGAGAATTTAGCATTAGCACAAAACATGATGAAACAACAAGCAGATCAACACCGTAGTGAAAGACATTTTGAAATTGGTGACTGGGTTTTTTACGTCTCCAACCTTACAAACAGATGTCCCTAAAGCAACAAAAAAAGGAAAACAAACTTGCTCCTAAATATTATGGCCCTTATCAGGTTCTACATAAAATTGGTAGTGTTGCTTATAAACTAGAGTTGCCTCCATCTTCACATATACACCCAAAGATTCCATGTTTCATGCCCGAAGAAGGCTATTGGACAGAAATTTGAAGCCCAGACATGAGTTACTTAACTTGACGAGGAAGGAAGAATCATTTTGGAGCCATAGAAGATTCTCGCAAACACGTACTTCAAGAGGTCGAGAACTAGAGACATTAAGGAATATCTGATCAAGTGGAAGAATCTAAGCATAAAAGACGCCACCCGGGAGGATGAAGGTTTTCTCAAAGAACATCCAGATTATTCAACGCTTGAGGACAACATTGGTTTGAAGGGGAAGGGCATGCTACGCCTTAACCTATTTGCTTGTATTAGGATATGAGTAGCCGACTTGTGGCTTACCATATCATTTTATTATATCATTTATACTTTCTCATGCTTAATAGGTCAGCCTTGGTGATGGCCATAGATATGAATAGTAAATATAGGGATTATAGGTAGTATTTCATTATCATTTGAGCATTTGAGTCTTGTTATATGGTTTGGAGGTTGCTCCTCGAAGTGGTGAAGCTATTCTAATTGCATATTGAGATCATTATTCAAATATTGTGCTATTTGGTGCTCTACCGTTGCTCTTAATCTGAATTATACAAGTAATTTCATTACACATAGTTAGGATGCCTCCTTTTTAAATGTCACAATTAAGGGGAATTTCTTCTGTCAAAGTAACCTGGGACTTGCATATGCCACTGTATATTGGGTACACCTAAACGCCTCCTCTTCCCGAAATGACACTACAGAGAGGTATCTCTTTTGTTAAGTTACCCCTGACTTATGCCCGACGTCATCGGTTAGGGTGTGCCAAACTTAGAGTTGGATGTTGTGTGCTAGCCAAATTGAACACTTAACATTTAACATGTTTCTTGTAGGATTTAACCTGGAGTTCACTATGAATGGTTCCAGAATATACCCCTTAATTAATCTCATCCCATTCAACATGTTTTCTTCAATATTTTTGCCATAATTTACCACTTATGCTCATTCATTCAACATGTTTTCTTTAAAATTTCATTGGAATGTGTACAAGGAGTTGTTTTTTGGGATGGGAAAAAGAGTTGAATCCTAGACCACCAGGGATCAACAGAACTTTACACATTTATCTTATAATTATTGTTCAAATTTGCACCTCTTTGGATTTCAACCCTTCATCAAAGCTTTTAGCAAATCAAGCCATTCCAATCCATATAAACTAAGAGTAATATAATATTATCCAATCAAATATACATAAGGTAGATTGGCAAGGTTGTGGTATGATATATAAGCTGGATTGACAAGGCCTTGTTTCCTCATGGGCCTGGTCATGAGGTCAAAATCGAGGGATACAAATTTGAACCATATATAAAATAAAGGGGAAAACTCCTTTGTTCCCTGTATCCTCTAACTGGAATGTGGTTTATCATTTTTGTGAGTTTTTCCTACTATAATTGTCACAGTTTGGGATTTGGCAATTAAACAACATATAGTCTTCTTTGCCATATTGTTTGCTTTTCCAATAAATAATATGCCCCTTGACATGTTTAGTTCATAAATTCTATAACCTTGATCTACGTCAGTTAGGGAGCCTAGATTTACTATTTTTCCTCTCTCGATCACCTTATTTGTGAAAGTTTTTTTAAAATACTAAATCAGGGCTTCTATTATGGAAGCTCCACCTAGAGCAATATATTTACAGGCATACAATAAAATCTATGTGATGATCCTAACATTGAATTTCCAAAGGAAAAATAGTCCATGCAAATCCAAAAATGACAATCAAAATATCTGACACTTAATGGTTATTCCTCTATCATGTCCAGTTAGATAAAAAATGGTCTCCACTGTCATATCATTTACAAAACTGGATTCTGCATTCTAATTGTCATATATCGTGACTGTCACTAGAAAGCTTCAAATTCCCACATTGACCAGTAGCTGTTATAAGGATAATCATCCCCATATAATCATACTTTTATTTACTATTAGTATTTAATATACACCAAAGACTGGAATTAGACAACTGAACAAAAAACAAAAAAAAACTTCTAATATCATCCTCCTGGTGCCCTGTATTCTGCTGCAAAAGGATTTCATCAAGAGAATAAGTAGTACTTTGAAACTGAGTATTCTCTTCCTTATGCAAACTTAAATGGAATATGACAGTGACACAAAGATTGGGAGAAGTTCATAACATTTCTTAAGTACATGCCACAGTATCAGTTGGACAAGCAGTTCTATATCCATAAGTTTATCACGGGATTGGATCCACCTATTATAGCTGATGTGGATGTTCTTGGTTAGATATTTAAGCATACACTCTTTTCACGCACTACACTCCTAAAAATGATGGAATAGGGTGTGATTCTTGTCATATGTTTGAGCCCCTAGTACCCTTTTTGTTGGAAGGTGATGGTTTGATTTTGCTTGTGGGATAATAGTTTCTGGAGCAAAATTCATATGAATTGGTTTTAGAATAATGGATTTTTCTCCTTCAAAAGTAAGAACATTTCCATTAGAGGTCTTAGCTACTATTTTGACATTCCATCCACAATGAGTAGTCTCCGGATCAGATATTGCCTCATCTATTTTCTAGGTCCAGAGTGATGTTGGATTTCTACTGAGACCCGACATCCAACTTGAGGTCCAGAGAGAGGTTAGTTACTATCCATATTGAGACTTTTCTCCCATGAAATTTGAGAGGCAAAAGTTACATATAAATTCAAAAAACCAACAACCACCTTTAAAATGCTACTTATTATGCATGAGATCCACTTGCGGTGTTCTCTCATTGACATCTGTTAATTTTTATAGTGGTTTCAACTCTCAAGTAGTGTTTTCCCTCATGAAGTTTTCAAGCATCAAGGAAATTTGTAGTTTAATGTTTCCAATTCAATATTTGCATCCTCAGTTCTTGTCTATTTCTTATTGTTTGCTGCTCTGGCTTATTTTATAAAAATAAATTGTTGCAGAAAACTTAGATCGGCTTTTAGTGTCTGCAAACAATCAAGATCTCGTTTCAATCGACATATGGTCAATTTTTTCTAGCATCCATAGGTCATCACAACCATGGTGTATGGTCTATGAGGTTGGCCATTCCCATTGTTGTTGTATGTTATTGATGTTTTTCTTGTTATGCCTCATTTTTATAGTCAATTATCTTTCTAATAACAAAAATGCATTTGAAATCAGGAGAGATTTAGAGGCTCCTTCTTCACCATATTGAAATTTTAGATTGATCAATTTCTTGGTGTGATAACATTGTAGTAAAAATGTTGGGTCAAGTTAAGGAAGTCTCTTTGTTTCTTTTGCGGAAGAAAGAGTAAAAAACCTTCAAATTCAGTCACCTACAGTCAACATAAGGGTAGTGATGCAACTTTTAAATGGTTAAAGGCAAGATAGATCTCCACTACTAAATTAATCATGTTTGATAGGTAAAGATACACATGTTAGTAAAATTGGGAGGTTGAATGATAAGGAGAGAGAAAATTATAAAGGATTAAGTGCCTAACGGGCTATATACAGACCTACAACTAGGGTTTGAACTTAGAATGCCTGAATCATCGATTTTATTCTTGAAAATTGGTAGATATAATGTTAAGAAGGTATTGAAGGGTTTGTAAAATGGTTTGGGGCATTCCATTGGTGAAATTTCAAGATATTTGTGACAGTAGACTATCACAGTCAAGAAACACAGTCAAGACCTAACTGTGAGTAGAGTTTTACAAAGAAAGTATTATTTTCACTTGGAATTTGTCTTTGAGACTTTATACACAACTTGAAAGCCTTAATGGGAGATTAGATATGTGAATTTGATGTCTTGAAACTTCATCAAAGTGCATATATCCATGACAATGTATAAATGCAAACCTAGTAAGGTTTAGGAAACAAAAACCCTAAAGGTGATGTATAGGGAATTGTATAAGGAGTTGGTCTATGATATTTTGGGAGCATTTCAAGATAGTCTAAAGGGAACTAAGGAAGCCATAAGAGAATTTTAAATAAATCTAAAACCTCATATGCTTAGTTGATGCAAGTTCATGTCTTAAGAACCTCTAAGGGGAGTTGAGGGTATTAAAGTAAGAGTAAGGAGTTGATCAAATTATATGCTTTAGTTGGTTGTGGAATCATTTCTATTAGGTAGATGGATTGCTTGAAAGATCAGATAAGTCCAAGAAGCCGAGTTGTTGTTTAATATTACAAGAATTTTAGTGGACTTAGGAAGGTTGTCAAGGAAAAAGAAGGGGTTTGATCAAGTTTCTTGAATCTAGGGTTAATGATGATGATGAGGTCTTGTAATAGGATGAAAGAACAAGGTACATACATGAATTAAAGGATAAAAAGTGCATGAAGGTGCCAAAGTTGCTTACTAGAGTCAAATACAAGCTATTGTACACCTGAAAGTTAAATAAAAGAAGTGAATATTTTTTATCTTGTTTGATGATTCTTTGAAGTTTTTATGATCCTCTGCATCACATACTCCTTCTCCAGCTCTGCAATAGGCTACTCCTCCTACCACTCCACCTAGATCGCATGAGCCTTTCCAATTCTATCATCATGCTCGACCACATGATGTGTTGCGTGTCTTACTTACTGAGTGATTAATTTTCCTACCCTCCAACCAACATCATCCGCAACACTAATAACAATGGCATCGTGACCAACCTTATTATAACTATCATTACATAAATGGCCATAGGGATAATGATTTTCTTTCCCTTCATGATCGATTGCAACAACTAGAGGATAAGGGCATCATCTACTTTGGCTCTCGCTCATGTGAGTGATCCATTTCTCTTCTACCCATTCCTTCGACACAAAGATGAAATCGCAGAGTTGAAAGGAAAATTGTGGAATGGGAGGAGTTAAAATTTTATAAGAAAATTTAGATTTCGAAATGCACTTGAAAATGTAAAAGAGGCCTTTGTTTCAAATCTAATTATGTGGATACTATATATGGAGAATTTACATGTATGGGTCCTCAGAAGGTGGTTGTTGATGGACATAAATTTATCCAAAATGGATATCATTTGAAGAGGGGATACAATGCTAAACAACATAGTGGGAGCAACAATACCACTTAACCCAAAAGATGGAAGTTTGAGACCATGAAAAGGTTTCACGAGATCCGATAAGTTTTGATGGATTTTGATACTCCGACAATAAACAACTTAACCATTAACAATCAGAAACTAGGCGCTTAGAGCGTAAGAACCGAATTTTGTATATAATATCCAAATGAGCTGAAATTTGGTGTGGGTGAGATAAATCACCCTCTTCAAGGTGCATGTCAAGTTTCATGCAGAATTTTGACAATTTAATGGGTAAGACAATATTTGTAAGGTGACTTGTAGGTGCACCCAGCTTTATTAAAAACACCTAAAAATGCCATTCAGCCAAAAATAACCCTGTTGCATACCTGTTCAAATGTGATGGAAAAAATACATGGGTTCAGCCCATGCCAAACATGGCACCAATTGACAGTACTGAGGTGCAGCAAGTGGTAGAACAAGGTTTGAGTGCCATCAGGGCTAGATGGGTGCCTTCGTCACCTGCCGAACCTGTCATCTATTACATTTGGGCTTCCAGATATGTGGCGGTAGAGGTGATATCTAACCTTGAAGGCTCATTTTATCTTTCAATCACATGTCCATGTTAGTGAAATGACCCTCTGGCTTTTATAAATCCACACATTGGATCCATAGTTAATCATCTAGAGGGTGGATCAAGAAAGTTTGCATTAGGTGTTCCCTAAATAAGGTAAGTTGGAGGAAAGACACTGGGCTGAAGTAATATTCTTTGATAGAAGGCAGTGGAGCAACTATACTCCAAGTAGAGAGCCAATTGATCCACAAGTACATGGATTTTCAGCTTCCAATACCTGGCCAATAAAAGCCACACATGTGGAATGATTCCTCTTCCAATTTTGTAGTTGTTTGAACTCTAATGGGTAAATTGAAACATCCTAGGAGGAATTACAAAATTATGTATTATCTCCATGTTGATCATCTAGAGATGTAGTAGTAGGCTACAAGGTGTGTACATCGAGATAGGTGTACGAGAAAGTTTGATTTACAGAGCAAAGAGGAGGAGGATTTCTGTAGGAGGTCAAATTTGGTGTCCAAAGTAGTCCCATTTGTTCTGCTGAGAGCCACTCTGTAAGTTATGACGTTGATTTTGCTTTTGCGATGAAGATCATGATAGCCACTTTCATGCTAGAGTTTTTATATATAAGGTATTTCCATGGTAGCTACGATACTTATGTGAAATTTGACTACTATAGTCATTTTCTTATTTAATTTTGCATTCCACTACCGTTGTTTCATGTATCCAAGAACTTTATGCCCGTAATTCCAAAGATTACGGTTCACTTGTGATTCATTCATAGATGAAAACAAGTCCGACTTATTTCAATTATATAAGCAAGTCTCTATGTTGGTGTATTGATCATTGGTCTAAATAAGTCAACCAAATTTTGTACCAGAGAAAATTTTGTGTTCCTTTTGCATGTGGCGTATTGTGTTGCAGGTTTATGCCTTTGGTAACGTGTAAGTTGGAAAGTGGTGAAGGTGAATTGAAAACTTTTCAATCTAAAATTTCCACAAGGACATGGAACCAATGAGTAAGAACAAGCATGACACAATAGGGAGGCCATACAAACCCTAAAGACTTGTAAGAGAAATGATTCTTCAAGTTAGAATCCATTGTTTCAAGCATGCCCTAATCGAAGGAGAAGTTTGACCAATCGAGAGATGCATGGAAGCTAATGGAAAAAATCTTGGTGTTCCCATAGACACTCCAAAGCAACATGAGGAGGCCAAAGGAGAATCAAGAAAAGGTAAAGAGGGCCACCCCAAAAATGATCTCACAACCATCCTTCATCGCAAAAGCCAAGGTGGATGTTTAGTCCTATTGAGGAGACGTTTGTTGCATTGCAGCTTAAATTAGACAAATATATTTGATGACTTGAAACAAAGAAGATGTCGAGCAGAGGTAAAAACATTAAAACCATCAACCTTGATGGAAACAATTAGGTTGACTAAATTAGTCAAGACAAACAAACATACAACCCAAAGATCATCCATATAAACCATCACAAGTCGTATCCACACTCATCTCGAATGACACCCACCAAGGCACTAGACCACCACTATCAAGCACCCGACTCATGAGGAAATGGCTGCTCGTAGAGCCAAAGGGCTGTGCTATAATTGTGATCAAAAGTACAGTCCAAGCCATAAATGTGGAACAAAAATATGTTTTCTGGATGTTGAGACACCTTCCAAATTTGACATATTGTTTGACTCAAGTGACAACTTAGAAGATGAGCAACCCGAAAAAATATTCTCAGTGAAGATTTTGTCCCTAAAATTTTAGTATAGGCCCTAGTTGGGAAGCATTCATAACTTCATTGACCATATTCATTGACTTGGGAAGCACTTATAACTTCATTAACCCAAGGGTGGCCAAACAAACAACTTGTTATGCGTACCCACACAACAACTTTGAAGTAATGGTAGCTACCGGAGGCACATTGGTTTGTAAGGGAAAATGTCGGGATGTCTAGGTTTTAGTGGCTGGTTACAACCTTAAATCAATCATATTTGCACTTTCACTAGGTAGCTGCAACATCGTCTTGGGTACCTAGTGGCTTCGATCCTTGGGATCTAATCCTATGGGATATTTTTGAATTATGGATGCAAATTATGGTGTCAGGACAACAATACACCTAAATAGGAATGATAACGGATCCCTGCATAGGTTATTAATTCTCAATGCATGGCTAAATTGGTCAAAAAGGGTTCCTCAAGTGTGGTGGCTCAACTGTGTGCAATTAACATGACAAAAATAGGGACAACCGCCACATTCACAGGATTGCAACTCATTCTTTGCAAGCACTCATAGGCTAAATCAAAAGGTTCAAATTCAAGTTTATGTTTGACGAGGATAAAATTCAGTTCAAGTTCACTAATTAATTAAGTTAAAAAAAGTATAAAAAATCATAAATATGTCGAGGAACAAAGTAGAGAAAACTTTCCATTCTCTGCTTTTTATTTGGTATATGTATGCACATATATTTATAAAATAGTGCAAATGCATGTCAAAAACTTCCTAGGTTAAGTAATGGATAAAGTTTGAGTAAATATTTGATGGGGATAAAGTTCTGATTTATTATAAAGCTTTACAAAGCATAGATACATCATTGTATGGCATAATAAAAAGCATAAATTTATATAAAAGTAGTCAACAAATTCAGTTTTTCATATCTTTGTATGAAAAGGCGGTGGAATCTGGAGGCCTTTAAGATCTTTACACAAAATATATTGCAGTACATGTTAAATTCCAACTTTAAATGACCCTTGTATCTTCCATTGCTGCATTACTCAATGTGAGGCCCTAAAACTTGTGAATCATCCACGAAAGTCGTAATGGTTGTTTCTGTCTCTTCATTGTAATGAGGATAATAGTAACATTCTTAGGAGATGTTACTTCCTATGGTGTACTAACATAATTGTCAAAAGTGACCAGCACATATGTTGGAGGTTTGGGAGGCAATTTTCCAGGGCTATATATGATCTCCTAAACAAGTCATGGTGGTCCATTGTCTAGTCTAGTAGTTATTGACATGTTTGATGTCAACGTTACCCTAAGTAGGGATAGGATAAGCACTTCCATGCTCAACTGTTCTTAATTGGATCCAATTTTGCTAATGACTCATTTGTTTCATACGGATACAAATTCAATGAATCAATTGTCTGAATCTTCAAGACCCGTGTTTAAATCTACTCATCAATACACATTTCAATCATGGACCAAGGGATTACCATCTCTTACATTCATCAACTAACAACAGTTCTTGTTTAGGGCTCTTACATAGGACAATAACACTTTTGAACTTTTCATACCACTTAAAAGTCATATATTATATGTATGCTTATTAGTACAACTCCGATTATTCAATGATGATTCAGTTCCACAATCTTATGTACTTGTGGATAATCTCTAAATTCTCAATGAAGCTAGTTGCCTGATTTTGAATCTGTAATATGAAAGTTTTTAGTAAACTTCTATTTTTAACATAGTTTCCTAGTGTTTAGAAAAATATATCTGTATTGATACCAAATGTTTTTTTACACCTAAAATAGTGTGAACCATTTTACTGAAGAGCGCTTAACCCGATTGGTGGGTTTGTTTGACACGGGTCTATTTTTCCCACTCAACTTTTTTTGTTGTTCAATACATGGAGAAAAAAAAGCAGATATGATACTTTTAAAGCTATACAATTCATATGTTTCTGATTTAACCCATAATGGTACTGATTTTAGGACAACTATTAGCAAGAGCTCTGTTTAGCATAGTTCTCTGTAACATTCTGTTTATTTAATTGTGAGAGTAGAGAACCATTCTTTACCATTGCTAGTAAATCAGAACTTTGACTTCTGTAGCTTGCATGATATACTTGGCCTCTTGAAAATACATGTAGCTTGCATGATATTACTTAAGACATGCTTATAAATATATATGTTTGTGCATGCACTATTTTTCTCTCTGCCATGTATATATGCAGGTATAGCGAAGGTTGTAACAATCCTTGTATGTGTTTTCCAACAATGCTTTTTCAGAATTTAAATGACAACCTCATTTATTACATATAGACACCACTTAGATTTTCATGCCTAGGTGAAACTTGAAGTTTTCTCAGTGATACAATATGTAGGCACCACATATCAGAAACCATTAGAAGAGTCATCATTAGCATCTTGTCGAGCATCATTGTGTTCTTTTGCAAAAACTATTCTCTGGATATCTAGGTCTTGCTCTTTTGCAAAAAATATTCTCCGAATATCTATCTAGTTCTGTAGATAGATATTTTAAATGATGCAATTGTTTAGGGATATACATAAGACATCCCATGCTTGTAGATAGATATTTCAACTACATCAGTTTAGGTAAAATTTAAAACAATAGAAAGTAAGACATCCCATGTTGTGAATGAAGGTGCAATAATCTACAAATGTGTCGATAATTTCCAATAATGACAACTTTTTCTATAAAAATGCTAGGTGGAGATTTGTGTTGCAAATCAATATCAGTAATTCTAGAATTGAAAGTTTAGATATGTAGTACATATAGCACTGAGAAATAATTACAAGACATAATGCTCAAACAAGTACTGCATGCTTATATAAGCTTTGCTTGATAAGTCCATCTCTAAGAACTTTATATGGTGACTTTCACTTATGATCAATAAAAGATAGTGCATCAATATTATTTGAGTTTGTTCATTTTCTTAAAGATATCCGCACAAAGAAATGCATCAAAGATACCAATCATTTGTCATGCAGTTCCCAGGCTAGAGCAGTTATGGTAATTTTAAGTCAACACATCCCTACAATGGAGCGTTACAGTGCTTGCCTCAGAGTTCCACAATATAAATAGGTCAATTACGGTTGTCATAAACAAATTTCATATAAAAGGAAGAACAAGAAACATCTCCAGAGAAGCAACCAAGGATCGTATAAGGAGAAAGACTAACATCTATCTAATTTTATCATAGATTGGAAACTTGAAATTAGGGGTTTGAGAGATTTTATTCCTTCTTTCTCAACAATAAGGCTAGGGTGCTTCAGCATTGTACTCTCGCCTCGGGAATGGTCTACAAACAAAAAACCTTTAATACATAAAATCCTTAACAAGCGTACAACTTCAAAGATTATATAGAGAAAAGCATGAAGGGAACAAGGTAACACCGTCACAACTCAGAACTGCGATAAAAGGCCAAGAAACAATAGTCTCAACCTTGTCTTGAAGGACAATATTAGGAGATAACAAAGTACTGTGATGCACCATCGGAGAGATAGTGGAGATACAACTGATCATAGGTTTGTATATTTTACAAATTTGTGTAGGTTGGTCAAATCCTCTTCCTTAATAAAGGTGTCTATTTTCTCTTTCCAGGCTTCTCAATACATTTATTTTGTTGTTCAATACATGGAGAAAAAAATAGCAGATAGGATAATTTTGAAGCTATATGATTCATATAATAACTGATTAAACCCATAATGGTACTGATTTCGGGACAACTATTAGCGAGAGTCGTGTTTAGCATAGTTCTCCCTAACTTTCTATTTATTTAATCATGAGGGTACAAAATTACTTTACCATTGTTAGTAGAGCAGACCTTTGACTTTTGCACTCACTACAACCATCCAATTACTGCAAAATTTAGTATTCAAGGAATGTTTTCATAGCACTTTTTTATGAAATTCAAAGAACCTTATGACATGGCCTCTAAGTTTTAACACTCTAGTATTAGTAGTCAGAAAAACCAACTTTGTGTATTTATTTATTAATATTTCTCATAGCTCACATTATGTTTTTGTTTAAATTACTTGCTTTGTAGTTTTAACTTATATTTTGTTTTTCAAGGATAATTTTGTATTAAATATCTTGAGGCTTCATTGGTTTTTCTAATGTTCCCACTTGTGACAAGTCAGTAACATACATAAGTCATCTATTTTTTATGTCTTTATCTTCTAACTGTCATTCTTTTAATTTTTGTCTTATAGATTATTTAAAAATATTTATACATTTTCATTTATATTGATTCATTTGTAACACTAAAATAATTTTATATTTTTTGACACATGTGCAAAGTGAAAGGTTTGGATAATAATGAAAATGACGCTTGTTGAGAGTTTAATGACATTTTTGCAACAACCATGAATTTTATATCCTACAATCATTTCATTCTATGATGTCACATGTATAACTCATTTTGTCAACGAGATGTGCTTTGTTTAATCTACCTAGTTTGCATATGCGCTATGAGGGTTTTTGGCCGTAACCATAACATTTGGAAAAAAATTGCACTCAAATTTTTTAATGTACATTTTGATTTATACCAACACTCCAAGTTTTGTACAATATTTTATGATGCTAGCAAACAATGATGCGTCGGGATTTACATCTACAATTGCATTTGATTAAAATTTTGTTGATCTTTTTTGACAAGCTCCTTCAGGCATATCTATAATTATTTGGAGACTATGGAATCACATTTTGGTATTTATATAAAAGACACTTTGTTTATATATTACATTTTTAGATGGTAAACCAAACTTGCTTAAATGATTCAAGGATTTGAACCCCCATTCACTGTTTGATGAATTTCAATTTCTCATTAGGAAATTGCATTAACCAAATATAAATAGTCTATCAATTAACTTGAGACAAATGTGTTGGGATTCAACTTAGAATGTAATTTTTGTACTACTATAAAAGTTAAAAATAACACATCTTCATCTTGCAAATAAAATTTAGTACAAGTAATCTCAGCCCAAATGATAGATTAGACACAAGTAAAGGGTGCTAGTATTAGTCCATACACAAGACCATAGAAAATGGTGCAAGGTAGGTTTAATCAAGGTTAAAGAGGTGTTATTTTCATCGTATCAAAGTGTTGACAGTTTTACAAATGGTGACTGAGATTTTTTTGTTTTATTCTTAGTATTAGTGTTGTGGAAACTTAGGGAGATGAGACTCCAAGACTTGTAAATGATGGTTGAATTTTGAAATGGATATAGATAACTCTGTACATTTTCAAGATGTTCGCCCACAACACATGCATACTTGTATAATATTAATGTAAATTTAGAGTAATTTTTAAATATTCTAAACTAATAAAAAGAGCATTAAGCTTATTTTTTTGGAATCTCAAGATTCCTTTTTTGGGCATGTCACGTCAACTTGTTATGATATGAACTAGTTCATTTTGTCTATAGCAATGGATAAATTCTTGGTAGAACTTGATATATTTTAATTGCTCCTTTACTTTTACTAAGTCATATTTCAAATTAGTTGGTTGTGTTGCATGTAATATATCTCATTTGAGGTTTTCTTTTATTATGACTTCAACAATGACTTTGAATCAATGACTCGACATTATCCTCATTCATTCTAATTTCATGCATTAAATTAAATTCAATGCTTTGTGTAAATGAATTTACATCCATTGAAATTATTTTATTTTATATGTAAATGCATTTTTTTAATTAGGTATTTATATGGAAATATATTAATAGAGTCCATGACTAAATAAATGATAAGTGTTAATATAAAAATAGACTTATCATAGTCTTTATATGATAATGTACCTAAACAATTATATTTGATAATCTTCCCAATTTATCTATTGTTGTCTATTTGAAAGACTTGAAAAGTGCAAGAGGAGTGTGGTCACAAAATTAAATTATAATCTCTTATTGAATAAGGAAATATCAATTAGAATATTCTTAACTAGGAAATATTGAGATGCAAAAGGAACTTCTGATTTTGTCAGTAACTAAGATTGAGTATGCTTTTCATCTTAAATAATATTGTTTCACCATCTTAATTATTTGAAGAACGATAAATTATTAAAGAATAACATTAAAGTAACTGGTAATAGGTTTTGAATGTATTCAAACCAACTATTTATAGAGAAGTTGTATTAAGAAAATAATATTTGAGTGAGAAATATGATATATATTCTATTTGACATATAAGGGTAGAAATAAAAGGGGTAAATAAAATTGCAATGGAAAAATGGGTAAGTGAGGTACATGGAAAAAATAGGGGGTATTTTCATTTTAATAATATAACGGGAGGGGGTATTATCAATTGAGTAAGTAGAGGTAAAAATTAAAATCAAGGGTATTCTTTAATACCCTCCGAACGCACGTGTTATACCATAGTTTTACTAGGTGACCCCCTCGGGGTTAGTCGAACTCCCCATATTACATCTTTATTTTTAGGTTTGATGTGGTTTGTGGGTTTGTGCAAGTGAACTTCTATTTTTTCAAGTTACATGTACCTTCGAATTCAAGGAGTGACTCTCATGTGATCAACAAGAAGCAACAAAGACAATAATGTGACACAAGAAAAAAACCAGACTTTGATCATTCACGCATTCACAAAGGCCCAAAAGCACTTTTTTAGCACTTAGGAGACCCCGCTCTACCATGGGCGGCCATGTCTAGCCTCATTCTTGCATTCCATAATTTATTGTGAGCATTTGTGACACTTTGCCCATTTTGTTCATCACTTTTCCCATTTCAAATCGCACTAAATTGAGTGTATATCAACTAGGTCTCTTTTCCTATCTCTTATGCTTAGGGTTTCATATTTTACATCTTAGCTTACTTGCGTCAATTTTGTATTTTAGCATTTATACATCATTTATTTCAAGAATGACAAAGTTGTAATATTTAGATTTGATTAAAATTAAATTAAATCACTTTAAAGTGAATGGTTCAAGGGTCACTAAAATAGAGCAGGGGGCCTTCCTATTTTATAGATATCTAGATGTCCAGGATGAGAGAAAATAAGATAGAATATCCTCTGTGTTATGGTACTTGAACCGTTTTCCATGCAAATAGTGAGAATTTATTCTTTCTTTATATTATCTCGTACTTGGGCATGAATAAAACATTTAATGTAGAGCTCCTTGATTTTTACTTTCCTCTATTTATCAAGCAACCAATGACACAAAATCTTTTAATTTATAAACTAAACACTTTCTCCCCGTAAATAAGGGGTCAAATCATCAAAGTGAAAGATGCATGCACCACCAAAATATAAATCAATTGTTCCAAGTGGTCAAGGTTAGGATGTACGTTAATCAAGTTAAGTAGTATAACCTATAGTAGCTTTGGGTTTAGTTCCCATAACTAACCGAAGATGTAATGGGGATTATTGGTTCTAAAAAAGGTATGATTTGAGTTTTTACATGTAACTCACTACCATGCAAGCCTCCTCACTTCTCTTGTTTAACTTGATCTCCTTAACCTTATAACATCATATGATATCCATACAATATTGTGACATCACATAACATTGGTACACCCCTTTGTTTCATGTCATGTAGTTTTCACTCGCCTCACAAATCACCCAACACTTGGTGTCATTTTCTAAGTGTTATGGCACTTTTTCTAAAAACTTAAATTTGGTGATTTATCACCCGATAAAATAAAAAATTGTCTTAGTCCCTATATCATGACTTGTGCACCTATTTTGAGCCTAATTTTTATATCCTCGCTCTCCTATATTAATAATTTATCTCATTACATTGTTCATTTGTTCATATAAAATCCCACATCGCTTAAAATTAGTCTAATCACCTTAAATATCATGTACGTAACTTTACAACATTACATTTCTACCCCGAATTTTTTTCCAAATAGGGACCAAACCATCAAAAATTTTGGTTTAAAAATAATGGTTTGGTCCAAGGCCTTTCATTGATCATCAGTATCAAATTGATATCATTTATGGGTCATTAATTTCAATGTAGATCATCCTTAATACACAATTATACCTACAAAACCCTATATAAGCAATGAAGACACACTCATTTACTCACCCGAAATTACCTAGAAGTCTCGAGAAAATATCACTCCACAGAATTGATTTAAAAAAATTTGAAACTTTTGAAACCTTAATTGCAAAGTAACAACCGATAAATAAAACCCTAAGGCACATATTTGACACAATTAATAAGCTAAATAAAAATTAAACCCTAGGTGCAAAAGGGAGGACAACAAAATTAGCTGATTTTGCAAATGATCCCAAGTATGTCGATCGAAAACTTATAAATATGAGGAACAAACTATCACAATTATGCATGATAAATTTTGGAACCGCTGATTTTCCTCGACCGGGTCAAGGGTACCGGGAGCTAGAGACTAATTCAGGTGCCCGTGATTGTAAAAGACCTTAGAAATTTATTTTTCTGTGTCCCAAGATGTTCGCTAACCTTCATTGTTGGCCACATGTATGTCGTTGGTTGATCAAAAAATTCATCCGTAACATGCAAAGAGAGAGATAACTTGAAAAACCCCAAAATACATGAAATCCTACAAAGAAAAATATGGAAGTGGGAAGTCGAACCGACACCGACTGTCACCCGACTAAGTGAGCTTATAATCGATCATTACACTACATTTCAGACACCATGTAGTTCTTGTGAAGTGTGTGTGAAATTGTGCCCTAGGTGGCTCTTGTACAAGATGCACTTGATTACGAGCAATAACTAGATGTATAAATATAAGTAGATGTGTGGATGTCAATATGAACTTCCCCTCATATGTGTGTCTCTGCAAAAAATGCACAACATTATCCCTTACATGATGTTAGATGGATGCTTACATTCTCTTGAAATACCTTTGGATGCAACCTTAGGTGATAGTAGTATATGCTTAGAGCTTGGTCCTTTATTATGGTCACATAGATTTGTATTTATACGATTCCCTTGTTTGAATTTCATAATTGACAATTGAAAGGCCTAACCATAAGAAAACAAGATGCCCAAAAGCTAAAAGAGGCGAGTAAGATACAAATAGGTCGGGGTGCCCAAAGGGTATGAGGGTGCCTAGGCATTGGCGCCATGACTGGGTGTTGGTGTCTAGAATCATAAAATATGAAACACTAAAGTATCGACTAGGTTGTAAGGTGTAGAAGGCCAAATAGAAAATATGAAACACGGATAAAAGACCAAATATAGCTATCAATTTCTAGCTTTCTCACTTATGAATCATATGAATAGAAGTATGTGACTAGGACCTAGAAATGTACCTAAAGTGTGTGATTTAGTGTCTACATTTTCCCCCACTTTGTGTTGTTGAGTGAATACTCCATAACATAAATTAGGTAAGAGATGCATACCTGATAACCATGTAGATCGATGGCGAAATCATGCCAAAGATATCATAAAAAGCGTGGAGTATAAAAATGAAGCATGGAAGCTAAGCTAAGAAAGAGGAAGTGACTCTAGGGATGAAAAGTGTAATGTGTGTGTCATGTTGTAGCTATTGTCTTTTATGTGCTTGTGTTGTGCTTGAGATTGTTGCTTCTTATAAGGATGGACCTACAAAAAGAAGAGAAAAAGAGTATTCAAAGTCATGTATATGTGAAAATTTGATCCAAGTATGTTAAAAATATGTAAAAATGCAAAAAGTAGTAAAAGGAACATGTGCACTTGATCCATTATGAGTGAAAAGGATAGAAAGTGTCTTGAAATGTTATAGAAGAATGAGTTTTTGGGTGATATCGTGTAAAAAATGAGTTTTTGGGTGATCTCATGCCAAGTGTGAGTTTTTGGTTGATCTCACGCCATGACAAAAGAGTGTTGGGGAGAAAGGTCTAGTGTTACTCTCCATCCTTGATTACTTCCCAAAATTATACACCAATGCAGATGGTGTGATCTTGATTTGTTCATGTTCGATCCAATTTGATCTAAGTAGAAAATGAAGGTAGAATGCATTCTAATTGTTAGAGGATTGTACTGTATCATGCAAACCGCTCTATAAACTACTAAAAATTGTGTTGATCTAAGAAAATGATTGTAGTTTCCCCCTAGTCATAGGTGCCCAAGAAGGGTCATGAGAACCCAGGTGCTCATGTCTATATCTAGACATTGGCGTTTGTGCTAAACCGAGGACCCAAGTTAGTTTCTAGGCCATTTTTGTAATCATATATTGTGTTGTTCCTATGTTGAACTATGTTGTAATGTATCTCTGTGTTGTTGTATGGGGTGACTGATTCAACCAATGTATGTCCCCTTGTTCAAGGTGCATGTAATGTCACTAGGAGAATGTGGCCGAAAGGAGAGGATCGACGCTGATATGAAACCGATGCCCTCGCAATGGGTAGGGAATGTGCATGGTATAAACCAAGGCACATGCAAAGAAAGTGGCTAAAAACATTTGTTAGTACAACCAAGACAAATACGCATATAAAATATAATGTGTAAGCTAGAAAGCAAGAAGACAATATAGACCACGAAAAGTAGGTTTCAAACATGAGACATCACTCACAATGTCACAAGACAATCAAGGTTGAAGCGGCAAAATCATACAATCAATGAACAAGCAAGACATAGGCATAGCCCATAAACAATGGCAAATAATGGAAAATAATATCAAATAAAGTATCAGACAACCATGGTGGCAAATAGTTCCTACGAGATAAATGTTACACATGAAGTACCCATTAGCATGTTAGAAAGATAAAAATTATTTCAAAGCATGTATGTTCCGATATATATTAGTGTGTTAATAATAATAAGAAGTAGTATAAAACGAAACAATAACACTTGTAGTGTGTACAAAAGTAGATGGACCCAGGAGCCGCTTTGGGACTCGTAAGAGGCATAGTACCAAGCATATGTGTTGCGTGTAAAGATTTGTAGAAAATATACATTCACATCTAGAGAACGAGTGAACGCATATGTGTATATGATAAATATAATGACATACTAGATATCCGACTAATATAGTAAGCAAAGTGTACCGTGTGAGTATAAGCAAAAAGAATAATTGCAACCAAGATATGCAACATGTTGTAAGTGTGAATGGAATGGAATGCAAAGTAAATAATAGGAGAGAAATGTGCCCCCAAGGGGTGTGTATGAATTTCTATTAAATGAGGTTCAATTATAAAATACCCCTCGATAGTCAAGAATGAACCATAGAACAAGAGTACGTCATCGGAAATGGTTTGAACAGTGTGCACTAGAAAGATAGATCAATGAAGCATAGAGTGTAAAGAGTGAATGTGGTGAGGTTCATTTCAGATTTATACCCTTAACAATCGATTATGAACTATGGAACTAGAGTGTGTCATAGGGTAGTGTGATGTGTGAGAATGTGATGCTAGAAAGATGTGTCGTGAATGCACAGAGTGTGAAATGTGTCATGTGTATGATGTGAGGTTCATGGATGTAGTATGCCCTCAACAGTCAAGTGTGAACCTTAGCACGAGAGTGTGTCATAGGGTAATGAGGTGATCATATGGAAATCACCTACCAAAGATGGAGAGGCTGCGAGGCATGGTGGAAGCATGTGAAGTGGTAGTAGCATGAGTGTAAGAGCCAAACTAAATTTTAGATGAAATGGTGCCAATGATAGGAGATGTAGTGGTAGGAAGCACATATGTCAATGGATTAGGTAGCCAATGAGATGTAGTAGCACTATGAGGTGGATGAGATGATGTGGCGATAGATGCACTAGGTGGAGGATGTCGATGGATGATTTTAGGAGATGGACGAATGACAACCTTAGAAGCGGTGGAGGTGACAAGTGAACAACAGTAGAATCACACTTATGTGGAATGGGAGAAAGAGACTGCTCACGAGAGTGAGAGCCAAAGGCAATGACACCCTTATCTTCTAATTGTTGCAACTTGTCATGAAGGGCATAATAAATATCATTGTTGCCGTGGCGATTGATGCAAAGGAAATTGTAATAAGGGCGATTGCATAGGCGATGCAAACTAATTAACTAAAATGTAAATATTTGATAGTTAACCTAGAATAGGAACATTAATGATTAACAATAAATAAATGCATTAAACAATTATAGAAAATGACCAAAGAGACTAAGCTAGTGAAAATAAAGACCCTAATGTGCAAGAAGAGTAAGGAAAAGACGTAGTTAATTCACATGCTAGTTTGGACTGTGTCGTATTTAATAAATTGAATATTTTGGAAGCAGGAATGAACATGTAGAGGTCCTAAAAAGGACAGATCTGATATTTTTAGCTAGACTCGGGATGCTTGGAGAGGGATTGAGGTACCGGGGCAGCCTATTCTATAGTATGGGTGCTTCGGTCTGTAGGAGATCCAAAACTAGATTTTACAGTGGTCATCGAGTAGTTTGAAACCCTTGTTGTCTATCACATCAAGTTTTATGCACTTTGTATCAAATGTCGCTAGTGAACGGTGATGAAGAAAAGACCTGCAAAACCCCAAACCAAGCATAAAATCCCCCCAAAAAACAAAGATGCATATGAAGGGGTCAAAATTTCCTCATTGGCCACAATGGTTGACTTACTTACTAAGCACTACACTACATCTCATACCTGATTTAGTTCTATGTGTGTCTCAATCATGCCCTAGGTGCTCTTGTGCTAGTCGCACTTTGTGAAAGTAGTGAGAAATAACTATGTGTAGAAATGTAATAAAATGGTGGATGGAATAAAATAAACTCCCCTCCTATGCAGTGTGATGTAGATGAACCAACCTTCTCCTTGTGATGGAGCTAGATGGATGCAAATGGAGCCTTTGATGGATGCAACCTTAGGTGATGATAGTAGTGCTTGGTCCCTCATTATGGTCTCATAACTTTATATTTATAGGGTTCTCTTGATCTAATTTCATAATTAACCTGAAGAGGCCAACACAAGAAAAATCAAATGTTAAAATGGCTAGAAAGTGCCCAAAATTGGAAAGAAAGTGAGAAAAGGATCGGGTGCCCTGTGTGGGCCCAAGGTGCCTAGGGCACCCTAGTACTCGGCCCGTGTGCCCCAAAGAAAAGCTGAAATGATGTGAAACAAGAAAAATATGGTTGGGCATATAAATTTAAGAGGTCGGTAATGACGATAGAAAGAAAAGCAAGATGGCCAAAATACGGGGTTAATTAGTAATTTCTTCACTCAAAACCTTCTAAATAGTAGTATGAGGAGACTGGGACTAAATAATACCTATAGTGTGTGATTTTATGTCTACATTTTACCCCACTTTATGTTGGTGAGAAGAATTCTCAGTAGCATAAAGTAGATAGAGATACGTACCTGATGTCCATGAAGATTATATTAGAAAGCGTGTCGATGGACTAGACAAAAGCATGGAGTGACAAAAAGATGGAGCGTGGAGACTAAAGATGCAAAAGAGAAAAAAGTGATGAGAGTGAACGTAGGGAGGAAACACGTGTGTAGCTAACACATAGTGTTGTGTACTTGCATGGTTAGTATGATATGTGAGTTTCCGAAAAATGTTGTTATCGTTTCCCCATTGTTTTAGTTGTTGTTGACTTCTTGTTTCTCATACTGGACAAACATGCAAGGAGAAAACAATCAAGTAGTCGAATACGCATGTATATATGTGTAAAAATGTATTTTAGAAGATACATGTATGTATATGTAAAAACATGTAGATGTAAAATACGCAAATGAGAAATGGAACATGTGCAACCGATTCTTGTCGAGAGAAAGAGTGTTGAAGGATATCTTATATTGTTTATGTTTTTAGGTGATCCGAGGCCACTTTGGTCAAGAAGTATAGGGAGAAAGCTACGTTATTCTCTAACCTTTAACTCGCTTCTCAATAAATTGTGTGAAGAGATCTCTCTGTCTTGCTGGTTTTTGGGTGATCTCGACACCATTGATCAAGTAGTGTAGGGAGGCAACCCCACCGTAACCTCTAATCCTCTAACTGCTCCCCGTAATGCTAAGGACATTATATCCTATAAAGGTCGTTGTGTATGGGGTTCATGTGTAGTATGTAGCCCTCAACATTCAAGTGTGAACCGAAGTACAAGAGTGTGTCATCGGGTAATGATGACTTTAAAATTTGTGATGAGTATGTCTAAGCTAGAAATTGATGTATTATAATTACAAGATGATAGATTCACTAATGCTAATACGGTGTGAGGGGATGTGTTAGATGATATGCCCCCCAAGTGTGTAATAGTGAATACAGTCTTGTGACATTGTCTAGAAGATCATTGTTGTTGGGATCGAAGCTTACTAGAGCAGCATTGGAAACTTGATAAGCAATAGAATGAGGTGGGTCATTTAAAAAACCATTGCACTGTAATGTGTATAAATTCATGGCATACTCTTCATCAGTGAAGGGTACTGGTGGAGAGTCATGTGCATACCAACAAGAAATATTCAGAGCATAAGTCGAAGATGATTCATTATCTATAGAGACACTACTTGAATGATATAGGAAACATGAGAGAAGTGTGGTTTATATCTAGAGTATCGCCAATGTAGTCAATAAAATATTTCCCAAGTGTCAGTGGAGAAGTACGAGGAGCGCAGAAACAAATATCATCAAATGAAATACACAAAGGCATAAGCAGTCATGATGTGACAATAGCCATGATAAAGATGAGACGAGTGAATTGGTGGTAAGATATCATTAAGTGTTAAACCAAGTCTAGTTAAACCCTCAAGTGTGTAAATAGTATCTGAGGAAGTACAATCAAGTGTAATATTATGCCAAAATAAGTTTTTGATGAGAAGCGTGCATGTGAAAGGGGGTGACGAAGATGCAAACCACATAGTAGGAGATGAAACAGTCTCAACAATATTAATAGATCCTTGATAAAGTATCATAACATTGGTAGAAGGAGGGGTCTTGAACTTATATTCACCCGGGCCATCGGCCACAAATGTGTCTTTGAAGTAAGAATCATCTACATCAACAGTGTGAAATTTAGTTGGCCTAATGCTTCATCGGTTAATTTAATAGCATCAAATTCGTCATCAAAGTCCTCAGAATCATCGGTGTTAGCATTCTCATGTTGTGTAGCATTATCAAGTATATTGGTAGGTGGCACAAAAGGTGGAGCTATAGAAGGTGCCTCGATAGGTGAAGGAGGAATGTTGATAGGAGGTGATACCATAGGTGAAATAATAGTTGTGGTGTGCGTAGTAATAATTAGATTATTTGTAGAGGCAGAGGAGCATTGCGAAGTGCTAGTATGACCAATGTCATATGTGTCCAAGCTACTATATGGAATTCATTGCAAAGGTGGGATGGGTATAGTAGTAATAGGGTATATGTGATAATATTTGAATGGTTCTAGATCTACAATGATAGTATGTTCATAGCCATCATGTAAAAATTTGACACATTGGTGAATAGTAGATGGAACTGCTTGCATTGTGTGAATCCAAGGTCTACCTAACAAGAGATTGAATTGAAATGAGGTATCTATAACATAGAAATCAGTGAGAATAGTCTTAGGCCCAACCTAGATATGTAATGAAATAGTTCCTAAACATGTATGAGTGGTAGAGTCATAGCCTCGGATGATAGTAGAATTCCTAGAAATAAGAGTATCACTAATACCCAGTTGCTTTAGAAGAGAATAAGCACATAAGTTGATGGCTGATCCATTATCAATAAGTACCCATTTAATACAAGTGGTGCTAACGATGGCAGTAATAAGTAAAGGTGCACATGGATTGCTTTTAGAAAAGGCGATAGATCCTCGTCAGTGAAAGATATGGAATGTGGAAAATCACGAAGATACTGTATGAGATGTGTAAACGCCACCATAGAGTTATCAATTTCAATATGAATAGCACGAAGGGAAGCTTCTAGTATGTTACAACAATTTGGTTCATTATGTAATAAGTCGTAAATAGAAATCTTGGCAGGGCGTATTTTTAAGTTGCTCAATGATGTCGTAGCCCTTAGAAGCGAGAGGGAAGAGTCATGTTGAAGTAATATGTGGAGGGATAGAAGCAGGTGGAGTTATAGAGGATTAAAGTTAGTATGACGAGTAGTAACTACATTAATAGATGGATCAGCCCTAGGCGTAACAAAGCGGGAGGATGTTGAGTATGCACATGCATAAAATCAGTAGCAATAGTAACTATACTGAAAACCTTAGTAGGTGAAAAAGTAGGATAAGACGATTGAGTCATGACTTGATGAGGTGAAGACATGGTCAAGAAAAAGTTGATACGTCAGGTTCACCAAAATTATTAACTAAAATGTAAATATTTGATATATAATCCGGACTAGGAACAACGGTGAATAACAAAGAAATAAATGCAATAAAAATTATAGAAAGTGACCAAAGTGACTAAGCTAGTTAAAATAAAGACCCTAATGTACAAGAAGAGTAAGGAAAAGACTTAGCTGATTCGCATGTTGGTTTGGACTATGTCATAAAATAAATCAATATTCTGAAGCAAGAATGAACATGTAGAGGTCCCAAAAAGGACAGATCTGGTCTGTCACAATGGCTGAACTGGGACGTCTGGAAAGGGAATGGGGCACCTAAGGCACCACTGGTCTTCCGTATGGGTGCCTGGTCTATGTAGGATATCCAAAACTAGATTTTACATGGTTGTCGTAGTCGAAACCCTCGTTGTTTGTCACATCAAGTTTGATGCACTTGTATTAGATGTCGCTAGTGATCGGTGATGAAGAGAAGACCCGCAAAGCCCAAACCAAGCATCACATCCCCCAAAAAAAAAATGTATAAGAAGGGGTAAAAATTTCCTTAGTGGCCATAATGGTGGACTTACAAATTGAGATTTGCACTATATCTCAGACCTGATGTAGTTCTATGTGTGTGTGCAATCATGCCCTAGGTTCTCTTGTGCCAGTCACACTTTGTGAAAGTAGCGAACAATAACTATGTGTAAAAATGTAATAAAATGGTAGATGGAATAAACTGAACTCCCTTCCTATGAAGTGTGATGCATTGAACCAACCTTGTCCCTTGTGATGGATCTAGATGGATGCAAATGGAGTCTTTGATGGATGCAACCTTAGGTGATGATAGTAGTGCCTAGTGCTTGGTCCTCATTATGGACTCATAACTTTATATTTATAGATTTCTCTTGATCTAATTTCATAATTAACCCCAAGAGGTCGACCACAAGAATAATCAAATGTTAAAATGGGTAGAAAGTACCCAAAAATTGGTGGGAAAGTGAGGAAAGGATCGGGGCACCCTGGTGGGCCCAGGGTGTCAGGGCGCCTAATATCGCCCAAACACCCTATTCAAAGTTGAAATGACGTGAAATGAAAAAAATATGACTGGGCATGTATGTGTAAGAGGTTGGAAATGATGATAGATAGAAAAATAAGATGGACAAAAACGGGGTTAATTAGTATTTTCTTCACTCAAAACCTTCTAAATAGTAGTATGAGACCATGAATAAATAATACCCAAAGTGTGTGATTTTGTGTCTACACAAACAATGAGAGGGATGATGTTGAGTAAAGGGTAAGTTAATTATGTGCTTATCAAACAAAGCATGTAATACATCACGAGGCTTAACAACATGTGAGAAATGCAATGTCTCCTGAATTGGAAATGGAGAAGACTTAGGTGGAGACCTGTCGTCGTGGAGGAGATGGAGGACACTTAAGTGATGAAGGGGTGGAACTTGCTTACAAGGTGGAGGAGATGGAGACCTTGGAGGACACTTAATAGATGGTAGAGGAGAAGAAGTAGGAGATGATGAAGCAGTAGAAGGCATAAAATAGGGTTTTATAACATGCAACAATTAAATCTTGTTCTAAATCAATGAATTTATAGCATAAAAGCGTAAATGATTCACATGTATCATATTGTAATTTTTCTTTCAATGCAGGAATCAAGCCATAAAAATGATAAATTGCTTCTCTAGATCAATAGGCTGAAATAATAACTGATGCATGCAAGAATTGAAGCGTAAAATGTAATCTAGAATAGGTTCTTTCTTTCCTTGATGCAAGCTAGGTAAGCAATCATATGTAACTCTAGGACCATTGTTAAGCATAAAGCATCTAAGAAAAGCATCTTCCATTTCACAATATGTACTAATAGATCCATAAGGAAAATGGGTATACCATTAAAGAGCATCATCAACAAGACTATGACGAAAAGATTTTAGTAACAATCGATCATTAGAATAAGAATCCATAGCTAAATGATAATGCTTAAGATGTAAATATGGATTGCCAGTGCCATTAAAACATGAAAAGGTAGGCATGATAAAATCCTTAGGAAAATTTGAATTGTGAATTTTCTTTGGAATAGGATTGCCATGAAGAGAGTTATTATTGATGAAAGCATAGTAGTCTTTGCTTTTGAGAATAAGAGATTGATGTTAGGAAATAAGGGATAAAATATGCGGAATAATCCCTCACGTAATCGCAACAGAGAAAACTAATATGCGTAAAATATTACAGATCTCAAATAAAATTACGAATAAAATAACACAACACAAAGAGACAATATTTAACGTGGTTCACCCAATTTGGGCTACATCCACACGTAATCACTTGCTCGGATTTTATTACAAGCCACCACTCTCTCAATACAATACCTAGATCTCGTATGGAGCTATGCTCAAAAAACTCTACATAATTCACACCCGAATTCAAAACACATATGCAATGTTACACCTACCATATGCACAAAACCATATAAATAGATTAATCGCTAAGCAGTTTTACAAAACTGTAGGTATCAAAACCATGGGCCAAAACCATCCCATAAACCTATGGGTCAAAAATCTCTCCCATATGAGAAAAACACGTTTCCCGGTATATCAGGTATGTTTTAAGGCCAAAAAGAACCCCCGAGAAAAACTGTGGAAAGTGTACAGTCTTCAACACTTTCTCACATGAAAACAAGCTCCACAACCTAACAATCTCCCACTTGGAGACTAGTTTTCCTCTGAGCAAGATTCTCAACCCTTCACTAGTTTCCGTGAAGACCAACCAAAGCTGAACACAACTTCAGTTTTTCCCTTGTGACCACCTTGGTCATCATGTCTATAGGATTCTAGACTGGTATGAATCTTCTCTAGCTTCAACTTCTCTTCCTCCAAAGCTATCTGATGAAATGGTACCTTAACTGTATATGCTTCATCCTAGAGTGGAAAGTAGAGTTCTTAGCTAGGTGTATAACACTCTGACTATCACTATGCAACTTTCCTTCCTCCTGCTTATGCCCTAACTCCTCAAGCAATTGTTGTAACCAAATCATTTCTTTACTTGCCTCTGTGGCAACAACATACTTAGCCTCTGTGGTTGACAAAGCCACCAACTTTTGTAGTCATGAAATCCAGCTCATTGTTGTCACCTATAGTGTAAACATAACCTATCATGCTCCTCTTGTTGTCTACATCTCCAGCCATATCTGAATCTACATAACCACACAAAGTGGTGTCTGATCCATTGTAGCAAAAAATTGTCCCCATGGTCCCTCTCAAATACCGAAGGATCCACTTTATTTCCTGCCAGTGATCTCTACCTGGATCACTCATAAATCTACTCACCGCTCCCACTGCATGGGAAATATCAGGCTGGTGCACACCATGGCATACATCAAACTACTAACCGCTGATGAGTAAGGTACCTTGGACATCTAGTTTCTCTCCTACTGTCTTGGGACACTGCTCCTTTGATAACTTGAAATGGCTCACAAAGAAATCAACCAGGTTTAGCATCCTACATATTAAACCTCTCCAAGACTTTCTTAATGTAATCTTCCTAAGATAAAGTTAGCTTCCGTTCCTTCTTATCCTTAGATATCCTCATACTAAGGATTTGTTTGGCTTCCCCCAAATCCTTCATAGCAAAGGATTCACTTAGTTGTTTCTTGAGTACTTTTATTTTCTGCATGTTTTTACTCGCAACCAACATGTCATCCACATACAAACAAAGGATAATATAACTACCATCCTCAAATTTATTTTTATACACACAATGGTCAGAATGACATCTAATATAACCTTGCTCCATCATGAAGCTATCAAATTTCTTATACCATTGACGTGGAGCTTGTTTCAAGCCATACAAGCTCTTCTTCAATTTGCACACCATCTCCTCTTTACCTTTGACCTCATATCCCTCGGTTGTTGCATATATAGTTCCTCCTCCAAATCACCATGGAGAAATGTAGTCTTTACATCAAGCTGCTCTAAGTGCAAGTCTTCTGCTACAACTATTCCAAGAACAGTTCTAATAGAAGTCATTTTTACTACAGGAGAAAAAAATCTCATCAAAATCTATACCTTTTTTCTGTGCAAACCCCTTGACCACCAACCGGGCCTTGTATCTTTTATTTCCTCCTTCTTCCTCTTTGAATTTGAACACCCACTTGTTCTGTAATGCTCTTTTGCCTTCGGGTAGCTTCACCAAATCCCATGTTTGGTTCTCCATGAGAGCCTGATGCTCCTCATCTATGGCTTGCTCCCACTTCTTCCTAGAATCTACTTGTATTGCTTCATCAAAGCTCTATGGCTCTCCACTATCAGTGAGTAATAAATAATAAAGAGAAGGAGAAAAATGTTCAGGTTCTCTTCTTACCCTAAAATACCTCCTCAATATAGGAGTTTGGGGTTCCTGTTGAGGAGGTTCCTGAACTGATTCATGTGTCACTTTCCCATCCGAAAGATCCTCTACCATTGCATATTCTTTCTTGGATTCTTCCCTATTTTCTTGCAACTACTACTTATACATGAATTTCTCATTAAAGACCACATCCCTAGATCGAATGATTTTCTTTTCCTTAATACTCCAACATTTATATCCAAATTCATCACCACCATAACCAATGAAAGTACATTTTTCTGATTTAGCCTCTAGCTTGGTCCTATCATCCTTGTCTATATGGAAAAACACCTCACATCCAAAGACTCTAAGAAATGAATAATCAACTTTCTTACCATACCAAGCCTTCTTAGGTATACTGCTATCCAAGGCACTTGAGGGTCCTTTGTTTATCAAGTACACAATTGTGCTCACCACTTCTACCCAAAAAGAAAGAGGCAGTCCTGCATGTAACCTCATGCTCCTAGAATGTTCCATTATTGTTTTATTCATCCTTTCTAACACCTCATTCTACTGTGGAGTTCCTAGAACCTTCTTTTGGCTACAGATTCCATTCTTAGAATAGTAATCATCAAATTCATTGTTGCAATACTCTACTCCATTATCTGACCTGAGACATTTTAGCTTAAGACCTGTTTCATTCTCTACCAAGGCTTTCCATTTAACAAAAGTGTTAAACACATCAGATTTGTTTCTAATACAATAAACCCAAAATTTCCTTGTTGCATCATTAATAAAAGTAACATAATAACTTGAACCCCCAAGAGATGATACCTGAGCTGGCCCCCACACATCAAAGTGCTCCAGCTCTAACTTACTCTCTTTCTTTATAGGTTCAACCTTGAGAAATCTTACTCACTTATGTTTCCCATATATGCAGTCCTCACAGAATTCCAAACCCATTTCGGTATATCCGAGCAGATCCTTTTTTATGATCTCCATGCCCTTATGGCTCATATGACTGAGCCTATAGTGCCACAATGTTGTATCTACTTATGAAGCTAAAAGATTACAAACATTAGTGCTATAAGTGGTTAAATACAAGGTTCCAACCTTCTTACCTCCCCACCACAAGAGCACCCTTGGTAACCTTCCAAGAGTCCGGTGTAAATATCATAATACAACCATCACTTCCTAACCGCCCCTTAGATATCAAATTTCATTTTAATGTAGGCACATGTCTGACATCCTTCAATAGCCAAGTATTCCCATTCTACATCTTAACCTGAATGTAACCTTTTCCAACTATGTTGCAAGGCTCATCATCACCAAGAAAAACATGCCCAAAATCTCTTTGAACATAATCAACAAAATAATGCCTATGTGGAGTAGCATGGAAAGAAGCCCCCAATCTAAAACCCAAGATTCAGTAATATTGTGCAAAGAAATAATCAAAGCATCTTGACATACATTACCCATTGCCACATTTGCCTCCTTGTTTTCTTCCTGTTGTTTCTTCTTGTCCCGAAGCTCCCAACAGTCCTTTTTATGCCCGGACTTTCCACCGTGCCAAAGATACTATCTTGCTTTTGAATTTTGACCTTTCCTATCCTTTGATTTTCTATGGCTTCCTCTATTCTTCTGTCTCCCTCTAGTTTCCACTGTCAAAGCATTCCCTAAAGTAGAAGATTCACCAAAGATTTTTCTTCACATTTCCTCACTTAGAATCACCCCTACAACATCCTCAAACTTCAACTTTGAGTTAGTTGGAACCAAGTTGCTTACCGCCATTACTAGGTTATTCCAACTCTTAGGTAAAGAGCACAGAACTAATAAAGCCCTAACTTCTTCATCAAATTCTATTGTAACCAAAGCTAGCATATTTATAACCGTATTAAAATCATTTAGATGATTTGCATCAACCATTCTCATACATCTTTATATTAAACAACTTTTTCATTAAAAATATGCTATTAGAGGTAGAGGGTTTTTCATACAACTTCCCTAATGCATCCATTATCTATTTTGTAGTCTTTTCCTTTGAAACATTAAATAATACCAAAGATACAAGACACAGCTGGATTGTCCCAAGTGTCTTCCTATCCAGCAAATCCCATTCCGCATCCGTCATGCTCGAGGGTTTGTTCACCTTCTCAGACAATGAATATAAAGATCCTTCTGATAAAGGTAATATTCCATCTACATCTTCCAAAGACTGAAATTCTACCCATTGAATTTATCAACCCTAGATCTTCCATCATTTGTCATAGCTCCCACTCAAGATAAAACTTTCCCTATGATTCAACACTTCAACAAACCAAACCAGGCTCTGATACCAATTGTTAGGAAATAAGGGATAAAATATGCAGAATAATCCCTCATAGAATCGCAACAGTAGAAACTAATATGCAGAAAATATTACATATCTCAAATAAAATTATAGAATAAAATAACACAACACAAAGAAACAATATTTAACGTGGTTCACCCAATTTGGGCTACATCCACCAAGAATCACTTGCTCAGATTTTATTACAAGCCACCGCTCTCTTAATACAATACCTAGATCTGTTTGGAGCTATGCTCAACAAACTCTACAGAATTCACACCCGAATTCAAAACACATATGCAATGTTACATTATATTTACCATATGCACAAAACCATATAAATAGACAACTACTTAAGCAGTTTTACAAAATCGTGGGTATCAAAACCATGGGCCAAAACCGTCCCATAAACCTATGGGTCAAAAATCCCACCCATATGAGAAAAACACGTTTCTCGGTATATCGGGCATGTTTTAAGGCCAAAAAGAACCCCGGCGAGACAACTATGGAAAGTGTACAATAATCTTAGTGTATAGTCTTCAACACTTTCTCACATGAAAACAGGCTCCACAACCTAACAATTGAACCTAAGATTGTAAATGGCCAACAAAATGATACATGAGTGGTAAAATATCATATGAAGGAATCATAGAAGAAGTGAGAGGCACATGAAGAAGTTGAAGTTTTCCATTGTGAGTGATCATGGGGATGTGAGAAGAAGAAGCAAAAGATGAAGATGATATGGGAACGCTAGATGTAGATGCAAAAGAAATAAGAGGAGGTATACTAGTAGGAATAGAAGAATCAACATGAATATCATCTAGAGAAGAAGAAGAGGAAAGAGGAGGAGAAGAACATGGAATATTGATAGAAATGCTAGTAGTAGAATCAAAAGAAAAATAATATTTGAACTAGTAGGAGTGGTAGAATCACCATGAATGACATTGGAAATAACCTTAGAAGTAGAAGAAAACAAAGTGGAAAATTCAAATTCAGCAGTCTTAAGAGAAGTAACATCCCCACTAACATATTCATGATTGGAAATATAATCAGCATCACTATCAGACAAAGTTTCACATGCAAATATTTCATAAAGAGATTCATCAACATATAGAGAAGTAGGAGAAGAACTATCATAAGATATATCTTTGCAATCATTGGAAATATTTTCAGAAGTAGAAGAAACATGAGATACAACTTTACATTCATCTTGACTAGTATGAGAAACATCATCATACACATGTACATTTTAAAGATTGTAAGTAACATCATTTGTATCTACATTATCACATGCAAGACCAATCATAGAATATATAATAAGGCTATATAGTTTTATAATGGGTTGAGAATAAGGTGGATAACACGAGTGCCCATAAAAAAAAGGAGAGCATTTAGCGAAGTTTTGGTTAGATGAAACGATGCTCACACTAGTGTTGCAAAAAGTAGTAGGAATATTATTTTCATGGGAAAGAAGTTGTCTTTGAACTTCATCATCAAATTGAGCATTGTGATAAAGAGCACGAAGTTCAGCCTCAACAACATCATCAAGGATAGGATTCACACTAACATGATGCATATCTTGTCTAGGAGAGGAGGATCTATTTTTAGCCATGAGGGTTTTGTGGATCATAGGGCAGGATTTCTAAGAGAGGGGTTCACCAAATGATTTAACAAATATTAAAATTTGTGAAACCTTAATTGCAGAGTCACAAATGATAAATAAAAAGCTAAGATATTTATTTGACACAAGCAATAAGGTAAATAAAAATGAAACTTTAGGTGGAAGAGGGAGGATAAAAGAATTAGTTGATTTTACAAATGTTCACAAAGTATGTTGGACTGAAAACTGATAATCAGGAGGAGAAAATTGTCACAACTATGATTTATAAATTTTGGAATTGTCGATCTACCTGGACTAGGACCGAGGCACTAGAGACCGATTCTAGGCACTTGTGGACCGTGAAAGACCTCATAAAATAAGTTTTCATGTATCGTAAGATGTTCACTAACCTTCATTGTTGGTTTCATGTATGTTCACTTGCTGGTTGATCACGTAATTCATATGTAACCTACAAAGAGAGAGATAACCCGAAAACCCCAAAACACATCAAATCCTAAAAATAAAAATGCAAGTGGGAGTCGAGTGACCTCGAGGTCCACCCATTTGAGTGAGCTTACAACCGAACATTACATTTCGGACTACTGTGTAGTTCTTGTGAAGTGTGTGCAAAATCATGCCCGAGGTGGCTCTTGTGCAAGATGCACTTGATAGTGAATAATAACTAGATATAATCATGTAAATAGATGTTTAGATGTCAAAATTAACTTCTCCTCATATGTGTATGTAGAAAATGTAGTCCTCGTCCCTTGAGTGAGTGCTAGATGGATGCTTTGATGATTTTGAAATTCCTTTGGATGCAACCTTAGGTGATAATAGTAGATGCTTAGAGCTCGGTCCTTTATTATGGTCACATAGCTTTGTATTTATATGATTCCCTTGTTTGAATTTTGTAATTGACAAGTAAAAGGCTGACCCATAAGAAAATAAGATTCCCGAAAGATAAAAGAGGAAAGTAAGATACAAAGTGGTCTGGGAACCCAAAGGGGATGAAGCTCCTAGAAATTGGCATCCTAGCTAGGCGCCGATGTCCTGGAATCATAAAAGATGAAACAATAAAGTATCAACTGGGTTGTAGGGTGTAGAAGGCCAAATAGAAAATATGAAACATAAACAAAATGCCAACGATAGTTGTCAATTGCTAGTTTTATCACTTAGGAATCATATGAATAGTATTATGTGACTAGGACCTAGAAATGTACCCAAAGTGGGTGATTTAGTGTCTACATGCATACAAATCTCTCATAAACTTCTCTTTAATAGAAGAATACATGAGAATAATTCTCCACACAAGTCTAAGTCCATCCAAATAAGGTTTTAGATTCAATCTTACCAATCCAAATACCATCAAAGCAAAGTCAAATACAAACACGCAAGCCTTCACAAACTATTATAAAAGTGATTGGGTTATAAATTATAGTTGCATCGATATAGATATCACAGCTCTAGGTGGAGAACTATGGGAGGTTTGAGGCCTCTTCATACTAGTACTAATTTAGGTGGTGTAAAAATTATAATTAAACCCAAACACTAACCTTTTAATAGGGGTTTCACACATGCTTAGAGTTTCAAGTCATTTCCATTGATTACAAAGTGCTTTACACATTTTGTAGAACCTAATATACAATGAAACATATTGCGATCGGCTTACACGAGCACAAAAAAAAATAGATTCATTATCATCTTGAATAGAACTTCCAAATAAGGCTGAAATTGTCGTATGGTCTTGGTGAAAATTAATGGTTATATCCCAACAAGTAGTGTGCTTATTGAATTAAAAATCAAGCATCTACAAAAAAATTCTAGTCATTTCATATATTTTTCACACCCGAATCAACCTAACAACTAAGTGTAAATTATTTCTTGTGCATTACTCTATTTACTACATGTTCTAATTAATATATCTTATAAATTTTTATATGTGTATTTTGATTTGAATGTTTATTAATAACCTAAATATACATCATGTTTCTAACTCTAATTTTGGGTTGAATTATTTTGTAAGTCCATTTTTATCGGATCCTTAACCTATTTGGCCTTGATCACCTAACTCCAAATCAAGCCTTTTGTTGTAAATCAGCATACGAGCTTCATTTCAAATTTATACATGCTATTATTTTATGCCCTTTTGATGTAGTAATAATATCAATCATATACTTGTTGAGTATATCCAACTCTTAAGCACACTTTGAAATCATAGGATTCCCATGGATTCCTCCTCTCTTCCTATTCATAATGTACCTATTTTTGAGAATATCCATAATGATGAGAAAGCTTTGAATTATAACCATAATCCTCTTGGTTATGAAGATAACCTTCTTCATTCCACAAGATCTAATTAAATCAATTCCAATGAGCTTAATAATGTTGATCATGATAAATTTAAACTCCCAGTTTCTTTTCATCAAGACCCTCACTAACATCCACATAGCCTTGATAAGATTCTTAATTTTCTTTTTTTCTCTAAGGTTTTATGCATGATTCTTAATGTCAAAAATTTAATGAAGAGTCTCATTTCTGGGTGCTTCATCCTACATCTTCTATTACTATATCTATTATTGTTACATGTATTATGCTTGTATCTATGGGGGCATCCAATATCCCCCTTTAAAATGTTACACTTTCTATTATAGTGTCTACTACTATTCCTACATATATTGTACATACCCATGGGAATTCACACTCTTTTCCTACTACAAGTTCAATTAAGCATATTATACATGATTTGTAAACTAAGGTATTACAATTACATAAATTAATATCTAGACCTTTTAAAATCATGGACGCTAATAAATTACTTCACAAGCCACTTGAAGTGGCCTCTTTTCCTTTAGCCCTAGGGTTTGTGTATCGGAATATTCTTATCTATGATGATAAATCAGATCTTGAGAAACATCTTCATTCTTTTATGTTGCTTTATTATACTATGCTTACAATGAAAAAATTCTCACTAAGATTTTTCCTAGAAGTCTTAAGGATTATGCTTTGTAATGGTTTTGTGATGTACCTATTAAATCAGACGGGATTTCAATCCATTGGCTAATCAATTTATTGCACACTTCTCTATCAACATTAGTGATAAGGTTTCCAATGCTCAAATGGATAAAAATAATCAAGGCTCTAATAAACCAAATCAATAATTATGTCTTGCATTAAAAATAATGCTTACCAAAAAGAGAAACATACTTACAAACAATGAGCTTCAAGATCTATTTACTCAAAGTATCATATCTCCTTTGCAATGATTTGTTATGTTTGCAAAAATTGATCCTTTGATGATCTATTGCATACTTTGAAAGAAATAGAGGTCAAGTTCCTAGCATTGAACAATCTTAAGTACCTATCTACCCAACCTATTGTATCTACATCTAAATTCCACTTTGAAAATATAATTAAAAGGAAAAACCAATGATAACAAAGCTAAATCTAAATAAAATGTTAATGTCATTTCTCCACTTGCAAAGGGTCAACTACAAGTTGATCCTGAAATGAAATTCACACTATTTCCTTCTTCTCCATATATTTGATCTCACAAAAATTTCTAGAGTGTTATATCTCTCCCTCCTCTTGTTGAGGTTGATACAAGAAAGCCTCTAGCTAAAATATTTTTTTCTAATTCCTATTGTAACTACCATAAATGTATTAGGCACTCTACTAATGAATGTTTCAAGCTTTGACATATTATAGAAGATTTAATTGATATTAATGCTATTGAATTTTATTCTCCTCCTAAGCAATTCAAGCCTCAATTCAATGAAAACCCTATGTTTAAGATCTTCAATAACCCATGTAATGTCCCCAATGGACATTATTTTACCCCTAAACGGATTTTAGGCAATCCCAACTTTAAATATGCAAAATACAGACAAATTGCAGCCGAACAGAAAACTGATTTTTGCAGAAAATTAAATCTAGGGCAGCGAACAGAAAATAATGAATAACTCCAAAAATACTTGCTCAAATCTCTTGAAATTTTAAATGGAGCTTGCTAATACAATAACAAATATTATAGAACTGTTTTGGAATTTTTCAACAACGAGAATCTGCCGTAAATTTACAAATATGTGCCTAAACAATCGAAAACTTCTAAAATTAATATCTTTTGCTAGAGAAGTCCAAATGAGCTGAAACTTTGGATCTTGGGCCACAAAAATATGAATAATAATATTCCAAAAATAGTTTTCAACGAGCAAACATGAAACCCTAATTTTTCCCTAAAAGTAGGTCACCCAAAGACATTTAGGGCATCAATTCAGCTCCAAAATTGACAAGCTAGGGTAGATCTCTCACTACCGAAGAATGCCTTGCTAGCTAGGGATGGATCTCTCACCACTGAAGCTAGGGTTCCCGTGGGATCTTACTCCACAAGCTGGATATTTGCAAACAACAGTTGCACATGAAAGAATATGCATAAGCTACAAGCTTAAGACACAAATTAGAAAATATCAAATGGTATGGAATATCTTCCCCTCAAGTCGACTTCTCCTTATAAAGGAAGAAGAGACCCAAAACAACCTCCTACAATATCCAATTAGTTCACAAGGATTTTCCTATGCAAGCATTTAATATTTTCCCATATTAAATGTTTTTTCCAACAACTTTTTCTCTCCTAATGCAAGTCGCATTTTTCTAGAGGAAATACATAGTAAAATGGGCATTTATCCTTTCTATGTTCCCATTCCCCTTCTAAGGCAAGTCGCATTTTCACCTAGGATGGATAACAATTTATATTTGGGCCTTTTCCATCATTGATTTAATAATTATTAAGTCATATAAATTATTATAAGTGCTCTATATATTTTTTTCTTTTATTAATGGCACTTTATAATAATTAAATATAACTTAAGCCACCCTTATATTTTTCCTTTGGCCGTCGGGTTGACAAAATAGGCCAAAGGTCTTCGAATGGGAAGGGGATATTATAACCCATTTCCTAGTCATCATGCTTTAGAATCTAATAGTAACTCAGAGGTGCATCATACATATAAGACAAAACCCAATTTGGATACATATGATCATCCATTTGATTTTATTATTGGTATAATTATGTATTCTTCACCTCCTCGGCCTATTGTTGCATTTGATGACAATGACATACTTGACGAATATGCTACTTCTCTTGCACTTTATATTCAAGCTTTTGTTAATAACCAATCTATATACAATGTCAAGTGGTGTATAACAGATTCTAGGCACAACATGTACACTCTTACATTGCTTGCTTGTTTGCGTTATACTAAACAACACATAAAATTTAATGCATAATCTCCTAATCAATCAATTAGACATATTATTCTTCCTCTTCCAATGGGATCCGCTTGAATGGATACCCTTTCTCGGTAATTGCCAATCTTGGTACATGTGACATGTTTCTATGATACCCTAGGATTCATAATCTTAGGGTTATTCTTTCTCATATCCATCAATGTGTAAAATACACTTATGGAAATCACATTGTTATGGTTCAAGGTATAGCTTATAAGGATCATTTACATATTCACTCTTCTAAGAGAGAAACAATTCCTACACCCATGAATATCAATTTTACTCATGTTAGATCCCCTCCTGTAGGCAAAAATATTCTAAGCATGTCACATAGCATCAACTTAAAGTGATATATCATGCTCCCATTATGCACAATGCAATTTTTAGGCCCAAGCCTCCTACACTTGGGGATTTATCTCCTTGTCATGTTAATCATATCAAAGGGTATCCTCATTATAAAAATTTCTAAAAATACAAAACATTCGTATATTCTAAAATTTAAAAACATTCAAATATGTTTATAATCCTAAAACATGCAAATATTCTAAAATTTAAAAACATTCAAATATGTTTATAATCCTAAAACATGCAAATATTTCATAAATACAAAATCACGACCTAAACATGGCTTGATATACTAGCTCTCTACTTTACATATGTTGTTTGTCACATGGTTTGATAGATAACATATTATATATTTTATACACACATGCATTTCATGAGGTATATGAGCATGATACATGATACAAAGGACTCTACAATGCTTATAGATGTTATATATTTATTGTTACCCAATGGTCATGCAAATGGGACATATTCCACAAAATCGTGTGTTATTGTTTCATTACATAGTTCTCTTTCAAATCTTGGTTGTTCTTATATTATATCCCATGATATATACTATCTATATAATTTTTGGGACTAACACTCATGGAATGTGCAAAAGCAAAACTAGTATATCTTGTTCCAGGCACCCATTGGATCTTTTCTACCTTTTATCATCACAGATTTGCTTGATTATCTACTTGTGTTATGTGCGGCCTTCGACCTTCTCTATGTGTGTGCAAAAATTAGGTGCCCCTTATTTGTGACCATAGTTGCCTTTACTTATACAACCACATGGCCCTTGATTATGTGTTTGACATTGTTGGTTCCCTTATATACAACTCATATCCTTCTCTATGATTGTATATGAGACATTTATTGTCAAACTTGTATGGCTATGTGTTTTATGCTTATATACTTGTTATATATGTTATTTATATGTATTATGGTTTCTACCATACACTCTCTTATAGTGTTCGACTATATATGGTGGCACTTGAAAAATATTCCATATGATCTAATGATGACTATATGATACATATAACATGGATATAATTCATTTTTTTGAGTCGACGATCTATATACACCCCAAAACTACCACTCATGAATATCTCTAAAATCACACGAATCCCATAAACCACCCTCTTTATCAATTATTTAAATCCCCTTCTTCTCATCACACTTCCCATAACATCCGATGGAAAATTAATCCTACTTAACAAACTACTAATCATACATCTCCATTATCCCATATTCATAAGAATCAACAAACATCCTCAATAAAAAATCTATATAATACACCTTCCAAAAGTAAAAACACGCACTTGATCTCATGCAAACTTTCTATTTTTGGAAACCTAGCTAAATTGAGAAGCCCTCTTAATGTAAGTGCCTACCAAATTTGGATATTGCTTTCAATTTGGGAAAAATCCTTGCATCATCATCCTTCCTAGAAACACATTGCCATAATCATACATACAAATCAGCTTGAACATCCACACATGTTAAAAGAAAGTCTACACAAAAAAAGACTTTTAAATTCACTTTTGTTTGTGCATAAATTGTTTCTCTTATGCTTTATCTCTATGTCTTTGCTTGAGTTATTGACTATATTTTATGTGTTGTTTATTCCTATGTTAAGTCTATAATTTAATATATGCATACAAATCTACAAAATATCTCACTCACCTCAAAAGAGGGGGGCATTCAGCGCGTTATCGGATGAATATCGATGCAATTTAAGCACACAAACATATTTTAGATTACATAATATAGTAGAATAGAGTACATGATCATGAATGTATAAAAATTATTCATAGAGCTTTAAATTGGACAAAATTGTCCAACAAGAATGGAACCATCAAACTTATTATCCCAAACGGATGGTGTCATCCCGAGAATATTTTTGGCATCTAATTTAGAATTTTATGGAACATACAGGATTTACTGGATGTCCGGTATTGAATCATGGACATATCCATAGTTTTTTAAAAAAATTATGATCAAAAGGTGGTGGGAGATTAATTAATACTATTTTTGAAAGGTTTTACTAGGTGGAAAAATGAAATCATGATGTCACAATTAAACAATTACATCCCACGAACACTTTTAATTTTGTGATATTTGTGAAATTTCCTTAAAATTCTATAGAGGTTTGGTAAACTACCACAGGATTTCCATGACCACTGCGCGAAGTGTGCACTCAAAAGAAGAAGGGAAAATTGGCATAGAAAATTAAGATTACTTAACAATTAAAGACTAAAAGGGGGTTTATAAGTAAAAGCAAAGTATGGAGATGATTAATACTAGTCAAGAGTTTTTAACCCATGTCAATCGGTCATTACCTTCTTCTACTAGCAGGAGTTTCCCCTCAAACATGTTATAAAGGGAGGAAACTTCTTGTCCATTTTCAAGTAATAATTTAGATCTCAAAACAATCTATGTCACCTATAAGTCTCGAATGTCTTCATTTCAATATTTCACAAGCATGAGTAACAAAGCTAAGTTCTATCTACAAAAATGTATTTCCATCATTAGACCATATTATACTCAAGTAAATTCTCACAAGACCTAGAAGGTATTTATGCTACTTACAAGACAAATTATGTCCATTTCCTTGGAAAATGCATGCAGACTTCCGAGATCCATACCTACTTTCATACCATATACTTTTAATCCAGATTACAATAAGCACGAGAGAAAGTTATGGCTCTAAGATTCTGGATAATATCATGGATAGAGTAAATGTTCATATTATATTGAGAAGTTATAACATTCAATTTCACATACAATAGTGATCCTACAATTTTGGACTTGTCATTAGGTTACCAATCCAAATAATTATAAAATAACTATAACAATTTCACGATATTATTTAGTAAGAGAGAGTCTCCAACTTCATTGATTAGTATTGATAAGTAATGTTTGGATCTATCGAGGTCATTTCAAGGTTACCAATCATGAATTTAATACAATCAGGAAAAACATATTACTTGCCAATATTCATGGTGCACATGTTTGACTTTTTACATGTTTTCCACTTGACATAATCAAGCTACAAAATATCCATGTAATAGTTTCCTTTACAAATACAAAACATCTCAGTCTATAGTATGATATAATTGGATATATATATATTTGTAGAAGGTCCGGAATTTTGTCCAATCCTCTTTAATTTAGTTATAAATTCTTAGGGGTATCCATTCTGCCAAAGTCATCGGGGGCATGATCCTGGTCTCATCCCTTATTAAAGTGGTTGGACATTTGCACTTGGCAAGAAATGATCCCTGGTGGATTCTTTGTGAGCCTAACAACTTCGCCAATAAACCAATGGCCAATTGATTCATTTATATTTTTGACTGATAGGATATCTCTAATGTTTCCATAACCAATTATGAAGAACAACTTATCAAAACATCTCCATGAATAACCACATTTCTTAAAGATAGGGTTTCCATCATCCACATTCAGAAAATGATTAAGAGTAATAGTGTTATCAAGGCTCAGGTCTTATCTAATAATTATTGTAATCCAAGTACTAAACCGAACTTAAGATCTCAAGATCATGAATAAGAATACAAAATGTAAGAGAAGCACACTAACATCTCAATCAGCCAAGAAGAAAATTTGAACATTAATCAAGGGGTGATATAAACCACTACAATCCTTCGACCTCTATCCCTTTTTGTCATTTTTAACTCTCCTTGAGGGATGTGTGTAAGTATATTAATATAAATATAAGACTCATTTATGTGAAACCAAGCCTTAATGCACAATTTTAGTGATCAAATAATGTCAAGGAAATAGACACAAACATCTATTTGAGTGAGGAATTATTTGCTTCAACTATAATCCAAGATCATTCTTTTCTAAATCATTTTGATACACATGTTTACTGATTTTGAGTTTCACTTTTAAGTAAGGAATATTCATGACATAGTTTAGTTAACTATCTAACATTTCATTCCCAATGTCATCCAATTATTATATGACTAAGATGCATAATATCCGAAATCATAACACACATGTTTACTGATTTTGAGTTCCTCTCTTAAGTCAGCAATATTCATGACATAGTTTAGATAACTATCTAACAGCTCATTCCCATTGTCGTCTAATATTATTTTATGAATAAGATGCATAATATCCCAAATCATAATACACATGTTTACTAATTTTGAGTTCCACTTTTAAGTAATGAATATTCATGACATAGTTTAGATAATTGTCTAACATTTCATTCCCACTGTCATCGTCCAATATTATTATATGACTAAGATGCATAATATCCCAAATCATAATATACCATCGCTAAAATAATATAGAACAAATTAATCCTTCTCACAACATGGGAAACAAAACGTGCTTATCACCACATAGTAATCTATACTCGTTATACTTCAACATTCAATCCTCAACAATTATCTTATAGGCAAGGTTATCACCTACTTAGAGTAATATCAAATAAACACAATCCCGACTTAATAACATAGGAATGTATACAATCAATCATGATGAAGAAATCTCCATACAGCTTATAGCATTTGAAGTTCCAATTTTGATCTTACTATAACTTCAAGTGAATTCAGACCTTACCCAAGAATATAGTACCTAAAACATGAAGCATATATGTTACCAAAATATTGTGTAACATTATTAAATAAATTGTAATATTATTAATAATGATTTTATAGAACTCATATTAATAATATAGTTGTAATAGTTTTATTATTGGTGAGTTGTGAGAACAACTCACGTAGCTATTTTAGTGTGAGAGATATCCTAGAGATTAGCTAGAGATATCTTAGGGATGAGTTTGAGAGATTCATGGAGAGTGATATGAGGGATTGAAGATGAGTGTTGACTCCACCATTGTAGGAGATCAAACACTATAAATGTAAACTCTTTCAATGTAATTGACATCCCGAATGAATTTCAGTTTCTATATTATTATTATTCGGTGTTTTATTATTGTGCGGTTGTTATCAATATCATAATCTATTGATAATATGGAACAAGGTACTAGAAATCCATACAACTATATGAGGAGCACGATAGTTCCACTCATGACAGTAGTATATACATGCATGCAACATTATGACACACCTTGCAACCACATGGACAAAGAGTCCTTCCAAGAGTAAGCAGAGAAATAGAATTCCATATTGTAGCCATGTAGTTTGATTGCTCATGGATATGGGTCACAATAGAGGAAACCCTAACATGGGATTACTTCCACTCAAGCAAATATAATCATAGTTTAACTTAGATTAATCCTATAGTGAGCCTTCAACATATTGCCCTAGTAAAATTTTATGTTATGCACAACTAATCGCATTATTTTAATTCTTACATGAGATCAAAGTATCATATTAGGCATCTAATAATGCCATGGGAACTTATTAATACCCATACCCTCACAACAATGCTATAATCGATTGGTGAAAGGAAGATGAATTGTTCTTTCTTGCACAAGGTTTTTAGGCCTTTCAACTTCCACCTCCTACACTGAAGATCATATACACGATGATTTCCGGGGTTGGGCCAGAACATACATGCGATACCACCTCATACTAGATACAAAATTTGGTTAGGATCACCTACAACATACATTCACAACCATGCATGCTAATGTCGCATACAATCACATCAAAAAATAACACAATACAATGCAACAATTAGCACAATAAAAAAGTAAAGAGGGAGAGAGAGTAAATAGGATAAACACTTATCTTACTTGTTATTATCCTTTCTAGGCTGCCCTGTGCAAGAGCTAACTATCTCATTTAGAAGTCCATTTTTTACATATGCCCGTAATGCAATGTATATCATAAGTATCATAACCAAATGTCATCTCAACACATAGATTTGATCAAATGAAGTAATTGTATCAATAATAAACAAGATATTGCCCTATCATTAATAGATAATCTGAAATCTGTGGAATACTTCCATGATAACTTGAAATCGATCGGCAAGGTGCAACACATGTATATATACAAAACATATTGCATTTATTAATACTCTCCTTCAAAACTCCTCCTAAATAATTGTCCTCTCCTCATGATAAAACCATAATCAATTACCTTAATGTCAAACTAACTACTCTTGAATATGATGGGGATACTTGTTATGTGACCCCTTCTTATTTGGATACTTTCAAGACAAGAACATGAAGGTCTTATGATATCAACAATATTTATATTTCAAATCCGAATTTAGTATAAATATTGTCAATGTAATTTCTAACTTCGACTAGGATTTTATTTTGAGTGGGTGATGCTCAAGGAAAATGCGTGAAATCAACTCACATCATTATATTTAATAGGAGAGAAATTAGATATATATAGGAACTTTATGTCCTACAAATAAGGAGATGAAATCTCTTATTCTCCCCCTAAAACTACTCCATAATGATATGTATCTATATTAGTGCTTCGTTACAACTACACACTAATATTACAAGCTCATATAGGTGTATATGGAACACCTTTATTCACACCAAGAATATCTACTTCACAAACTTACTAACATTAAATTACACCAATACAAATATTAATGGAACACTAATATATAATTTCTAACAATGCATGCATCAGCTTATAACCACCTCTAAGTTTGATCCTTGATCATTTAGTGGTTACCCCAAATTGTGCAATACCACTTGTGATCATGTTTTGGTTACTTGTGATCCCACTATCTCGTGAAATGATATAACATACGATAGACACAAGAGACATCCACCCTAATGCACATGAAGCATACACTCAATAACACCCATAGTTTTCTTCACATGTGCATACCCAACAAGAGTTTTTTCCCTACCCAACTAAGAGAAAGATAATTTGATGAGGGAAACCCTATCATTCTACTTTAACTAAATATTGATCTTTACATTGATTTGTCTCATTTTGTTAGGTCTCTAGTCATGGAACCGACATCTCTTAGCACCATTATAGATTTCCCTCACTCATTGTCATTTTGCGTGTATCCTCACCTGAGATAACTTGTCTAATTATCTTATACTATTTTGTACATGGTACAATGTCTTATGTCACTTTTTCGAAGAGGGTGTGTTAGTAGTGCATAATTACATACACTAGAAAATCTCCAAAGTCCTTGAAGAATTTGAGGACACTATAATTTGAATGAGATTTGAAATACATATTTGGGTTTATGATGTGATAAAGGATGTTTTTAGTACCATTGCACACCCTCTATGATTATATTATTTACTTACATGTAATTTAATATATAGTAATTACTACTAGTTTACCTTAACATACTTTATCTCTCCCTTTTGGGTTTATCTATTCATTGTACTTTTCAGGTTCTTTGGTCGATTTTACTTTAACATTTATCTCTTGGGTTTATACCACCATTATGCTCTTTCTATTAATTTACTATTTTACTTTCTACACACTTTTCACCTTTTGGGTTTATTCTGACATTTACTCCCCTTTAAGGTAGCTTTTGGTATGATTCATTTTGTTTTACTAACTTTCTCTATTGGGTTTATTTTCCATTTTCTCCACTTTAAGATATTTTTATAACTTTACTTTTTAGAAACACTTTCCCTTGTGGGTTTATCCATCCATTGTGCCTTTTTGAGACCATAGGTAGCTTACTCTTTAAAAACAATTTCTATGTTTTAGGCTTTATCATACTTATTTACCTAATCTGCCTCTTGGGTTATATCACTATCTTTGCATGTGCTAGACATGTCATAGGTTTAAACTCATCTCTCATGATACCATGGTTTATCTTACTTATTGAACTAATTTACGAAACCTTACCATTTCCTTTTCCTATGGCGAAAAACTTATGTATTATGGTTGGTTATTATCTCTATCCTTTATTATATCATTTTCCCATACAATTTCACTTTTCCCACTCCCTCTCACACTTGAGGCACATTTAGGTCATAGATGATATTCCACTCTTTCTCTAGGGTAGGTCCAAAGTGGAGCCTAAGTGTCTTGGTTGTAGGTTTTCCTCTATAGCAATAAATTGTAATCTCACCGACATTATCATCTTTCGTACCCATTTTATCATCCTTCTAAATTTGTATGGAAGAGGAACATAAAAATATAAAAGAGTTAAAATCTAAATTACATATAGCAAAAAGTATAATCAAAATGAAACACAAAAAGGTAAATAAAAATCAAATCACACTAATAAATGGGATCATATCATTGGCATACCCACTTTTCTACTTGAAATCTTAAACTCCACAAAAAGATTCATAATAGATCCGAGAGGTCCTTTGAGGTGCGATAGTTGTTTTGACTGGGGTAGGAGGTTACTTCAATATCACTTGTGACCCTAATTTTTCATCCTAGTATCTAATTGTCATAGTTTTATGATGCATCTTTTAGGTCTTGAGAAAATGGAATGCACTTTGAGGAAGGTAGGTGCATGTTTTATTTTCTTGCATGCCACGAATGACCTGGGACACTCTCATAATTCACTAGTTTTCCCAATCTAAATCTGCATAATTAGGTTCTTTCATTCCTTGATGTCAAAAACTTTTAGCAATGTCCAATTGATTAGATTGTTTTATCTTGTATCGGCATTTTGATGCCTCGCCTCCTTAATATTTCATTTATACATTCTCATTTATTTTATCACATCTTTAATATTAGATGTCTTTGTTACCACTTATACTAACACATCTTTCATTTAGTATATTTACTATCTATTTACATTAGATGCCTTTTTACCTTATCACACTAACACATATTTTGATTGTTATATTTATTATATTTTTACATTATATGTACTTTTATCACATATACTAACACATATCTTGTCTTATTGGATTTACTATCTAGTTTACATTAGATGTTTTATTTTACATATTTAGCTTTGGTAATTTGTCCTTTAATTTTTAGTCATAAGTTTTTCATATTTGTACAAGATAAGAATGAAAAAATAAATACAACATCCAACCATATTAACATCATAATGTATGTATGTTTAAGTCAACTAAAATGTCATATATACATATAGAGTATCTCAATTACATCATATGTCCAAAATCAAGTACCTCCTTCATCCTTATGCAAAGGAGTGCCGCTTTGTAAGACAATTACCACTCTGGTAGTTGCGAATGATATTTCCAATAATTTCTCCCTAAAGCATGAACTCTTTAATACACTTCACATTGTATCTAACTCTATCTAACTAAAAAATTGAGTTTGTGTTACATATTTTCACTTTATGGTCATATGTGCATCATCCAAATGTGATCTAATTCATGAGCATCTTACACATGTTCCAATAATAAGCCACTATTTCCTTTGGTTATGGATATGGATGAGGCAAAACCACCATTCCCCTTTGTCTCTACAAAACTTTATTCACATCTCATATGATCCTAAGGGCTCATGCATGATGGCATATTGAAGATGATACCAAATCCAACATCTTTTTGTATCTCAATTGTCTAGCATGCCATTTAAAATCTTATGATGGGTGGTCTCAATAAGATAGTTTCATGCCTCATCGACCATCCTTGTACTAAGTAAATTATATCAAATGAAATCTTATATACCCTATATCTTGGTATGTATCTCTACTTTGGGGAATAAAATAACAACCTAAATCATCATTTTTCTTACTTAGATGTGATGGTCAGTCCTTGATGGTATCGCATCCTATCATCAAGTCTCGTAGATGTTACATTCAATTCCCATCTACCTCTCTTCGCTAAAAATACCAAGAACCTACCCTTCACCCATTGTTTCACTCTCTCTAAATCTCATCCCAAAATGTTCGTAATAAGAATGCACATGATTCCTAGATAGAAACCTTTGAGCCTCTACAATCTCCTCTCTTGATCCCCAAAAAATAATCTCTCCTTCATAAGTTTCCCCAAAATTATGGTAACATCCCTTAGTTGTATTATCCTAAAAAGGAATCCCTCCCAAAACTCGTATTGTCATTACTGCTACGGGCCTCAGTGCATGTTCCTCTCCCATTAGTTCCTCCTCTACTTTAATCCTTTTTTCCAACCTCCGTGATGATAGGATAGCCATGGTTTTAAAGTTAGTACACATACTTGTGGTCCCTCTCTCCTCACCTCCTCACCTCCCTCGTGGCTCAATAACATATTTCAGCCTATAATTAGGTAGGGGAAATGGAGCCTTGGGTTGTGATAGGCCAAAGCGTGCAACAAATCTATCAAGTGCATGTATCTTTATCTTCCATAAATAGTGACTCGTTTAACTACATATGTTATTATTGTAGGTAGCCAAGATGACCATATATATATATATATATATATATATATATATATATATATATATATATATATATATATATATATATATTAATATATATACATACATACATAGGTTACATATATACATACATACATACATACATACATACATACATACATACATATATATATATATATATATATATATATATATATATGTATGTATGTATGTATGTATGTATGTATGTATGTATGTATGTATGTATGTATGTATGTATATATATTAAACCTATGTACGTGGGTCATATTATGTTTCCCCATTTATGGCATATTATTTTGGGTACCTATCCAGGTGGTGGGTAGAAAATATTTGATAAGAGTTCAAAATCTTGTGACTTACCCATAGCATGTGTTGTGGGTTTGATGTATGTTGTTCCATATGAGGTTGATCGTTGGCACTCGTCTTGTGTTAGATCTTATGTCTTAAAAGCTCCAAGTCACTCTGTATTCACTAATCCCTTTAGATTACCAAAAAATCTCATAAAAATATGATTAGACTCGTGTCCAGGTTCTCTCGACCTTGATGTTGTATAACTCGTGTGCCAATTGAACCCATAATCTTGTGCCCCATTTGTATAATATTCGATGTTCTTAGGTTTCCTTACATACAATTGTAGAGAACAATGGTACTCCTCCATATAATGTTACACAAAATACATGTTACAACCTCATTATCATGTATAAATTTTACTGCAACCTCATTATGTATGATTATGGCGGTACCAATCCATGGCGATCCCACCGAGCTAATGTCTTGTTTCCGAAATATTATTTTGGCATTTGTCAAATATGAAAAGCCATAACTTTTTTATCTCCTCATGGCAAGTTGGCATTAATAACTCTTTAAGTTTTTCTAAGGTCATATGACAAAACCAAATCTAAAATGAGGAAAATACATGTCAATAATATTGAAGAGGATTTAATTAGAACTAAAAGAAATTTTTAAAATCAAAGTAATCAAGTTATTCAATTGAAGCATGATTTTATTTCATCAATCGATAAACTTTAGTATTGATAGGATCCTAAACAAATGTAGTAAACTCAAACTTTGAAAAGAAATATTTGATAAGAAAATGAAGATATGTAATTGAAAAATCTCAAGGAGTATCTTTACCGTATTAAAACATTCTTGATTGTTGATAGCCACAGAAAAATTCTCATAACTTGTTCAAAAATAGTGTGGAATAAAATATAGATAATTTATTATGATGAATGAAGAATGTCACAAATGAATAGGGGTGACTAGGAGTGGCATCCCCTAATGGCATAGACTAATAGTGGATGTCCATGAACCTTGTTGTTAGTGGTTAAGTAGGTTTTAAAGATCATAAACTCTATGAGGACCTTCTCTATTATTGCTTGGAAAAAACCTCTTTTAGATATGTGAATTGACATGCAAGAGTCTTTGAATGTATTGTCATTTGATCTAGCCTCAAAACCATAGCAATTCATCCAAACAACATAGATTAAATACAATAGAATTGACTTGAGCTACCCTTTATCTGGTTTTTCTCTATATATCAATCATGAAATCAAGGTTCGAAAGGTTATATGAAAATTTGCGACTCATCCTAATGTGAGATAATAATCCAGCTTTGTTCCTTATATGCTCAATCAAGTAAGAATCCAACTTCATTCCCTATATGCCCAATCAAGTAAATGTGCATTATCTTTCTATTAGTACAAGTATATGGAAAATGATAAGGGAAAATATTAGATATAGCTAGATATGTTTGGATGCTCTTGGAGGAACTCGGTTCCTCGTGAATGATAGATGTGATCAAAATTGTGAGTGTTTCCTTATATATATATTTACTAAATGGTCTTTAGAAGTTTTCATATATATGGTTTCTTGGGATAATTTCCATGCAATCCAACCCAAAAAAACAAGTTAAGTCTGACCACCAAAACATGACCAATCGGTAAAGAGACTTAGAACATACAAGTGACTAAAAACAACATTGATAATGGTCATGAACACTATCATAGATGGTTAGTGGTCAAGTACCAATGGTAATGGTCACATGGATCTATTAATGGTCAAGGATGATTAGAGGCTCAAAAATAGTAATGGATAAGTTTGCATACGTGTAATAGATGTCCAAGAAAATTGACGATAAATCTAATAGTGTTTATTAGAAACCAGCATAGAAGTTGTGTGGAATCAACTCAAAAGGGGGAAATTATGCCAATAGGGACCTAATGTGCACTAATGATCCAAGTGTAAAAAAATATAGTAAATTCGTTGTTGTGTGTATTGTACCAAAGGCATCTACATAATGCTCCACATTGATGTGTGTATATGCATACATTTCAAAGTATAATTAAATGAATGTTTGTTTGATGAGTGTAATTAAGAGAAAGAAAGAGAGAGTCATGAATTTTTTTGATGAAAATGTTTTGTGCGTACTGTAAGTAAATGTGAATGCATGCAATAATATAATTGTATCAATAATTTTATAATAATTAAATCAAATAAAGATGTTGAAATTTGTAAATGGGTAAAGGAACAAACACACTTTTTGGTATGCGAGAACCTTGTTGCCTCTTTTAAAACCTTTTGAAATTTGGTTTAATCCTTAATTTCCCTTGTCATTGGAGAAGTTTTGAAGCCATGGGCATAAAATAACCAACCATGCTAGGGGGGAAATTCTACTTCTTAGCCAAAGAAGTAAACATCCAATCTATTTGTAACGTCATGATCTATGGGTCCAAAACTAACCCTCGGCCAACAAACAAATAGGTGTTTCCCAATAGAAGAAGAAATAAAAATTGATCTCTTTGTAACATATAATATAATAAGATGATTATATGCTCCCTTTTGAATTGAGTGTTCCCCATATGACTCATCTTAAAAGAAAGGATTAAGTGTACCATATGTAACATAAATATGAAATACTAATCTTGAAAGTGCATATGCAAACACATGGTTAATAATATAAATATGTCATTTTATCAAAACGCATTGAATAACTACAATACTTATATGTTAAGGTAGTATAAACAATGGAATGAATAGAAAGGGGAAATGATACACCCCAATATAGCCGAGAAAAGAAAGGAAAATTTTATGACACACTTGTAACAATATTCTCTAATAGGACAAGATATAGAAATGGCACATACAACATTAGTATTCCCCTATATATGCATTGTAAGGACCATAAAGCAACATAGGCACCAATGATAGTATATCACAAAATAAGATTGTGCATGATATAGATCAAGGAATGAAATATACTAGTAACATATAATATAGTCAAGTAATGTAATCACACATAAGTAGGTAAACATATATAGAACATGTGAAAACATTAAAAAAAAGTAGCATGACGAAAATCACATAAGAAATCAATCATAAGTAAATTACATTTAATTGAAAATTAGAGGATCATATATATACACAACAAGACATGACTTGACAACATGCACGATCATGTATAAACAAGAAATTGATCATCCATAATGCATGTAAGAGAATACAAAATGTATAGCTCATGTGAAACGGGTTTACTGCACATGAAAGATGTAAGTTAGAGAAAATATGTATAAAAATAGATATCTCAATATGATCATGAATATAGGAAAGATATAACCCAAAGCACAATCAATAAATCCTCTAGTGTAGGTATTCTCCCAAATGGAAGGTTTTCCCTAGATGTTGGCAAGATAAATCTATGAAGGAATTGTAAATCCATGATCATATGTAACAAGCATGTCTTGCATTTAACTCCAAGAAAACTACGAGATTCACGTGTGTGACTAATATATATGTAAAACTATGTTGATAGGTAGATAAATATGATATATGACAATATGTGTATGTAATTGAAAGACAATAACATATGAATTTATATTTTTGTTTTTAGCAAGTATATAAGAATATAAGCCAAGAAGCACAAAACCTACCGAACCGCCAAGAAATCTAAGGGGAGAATATAAGAAGAAGCAAATGACCATCAAGAGAAATGAAAACCAAGAGGTAAAACAAGAACAAGAAGAGGGTGGTAAATTAATAAAACACAATTAGTGGGAAAAATATGAGTAACCTAAGATCAATCGAGGGAAACTTAAACTAAGGGTCTAGAAGAATGAAATGGAAAATTGAAACATAAAAGAAGGTCAAAAATGGTAGAAATCAATAACAATTGTGTACAATAATTTGTTTTCTCAATCCTACAAGGGTTTAGTTAGCAATGCTAAAAATTCTATACCCATCTAAATATTCATGTAATGGTCATGTCCTATTGTAGTGAAAGTCTCTGTGATTTCTAAGGATCGTGAATCTAAAGAGTCAAATGAGTCACCCCAATAGTATCCAAAAATTAATCATGATTTTTATGATAAAAAAATTCATCAACGCTATGAATTTCATCAATGCATATAGTATTTGTGGTATATGTATTATCCTTTTATAGCCAAGAACCTTGTTTGGATGAGATGAAACTCTCGAAAAGCATTTTTTTCGCCCTCTGATTTTCTAAATTTTTGAGTCCCTTGGTGTTGGCTTTGATGTCAAACCCTTTTGGTCCAAACCGAGAGTACCGCCCTACAAACTCTAGGGGCTTGTCCCCATTTGAAGAAGTTGACTCTCGTACTCTCTGATGGGTCCTTCTCTCTTCACATCCCATCTCACATCACAGAGGATGTTGCTGCCTCTAGAGATCTATCCCTAGTAGGTAAGATGATGGGTCCTAGACCCCCTCAAAGATATCAAAAAATGGGCCCGCATGAAATGGAACCCTTGTGGCGCTCTGGAAATAGTTGTGATGCCAAACGGATTTGTCCTCTTCTCTTTCAGCATGAAGGAAGAATTTTCTCGAGCTCTTCTAGGTGGTCTGTGGTTCTTTGGCAGAAGAGGGTTCTACATCAAGAAATGGTCACTTGGCTTCAACCCACTCACAGAAACAATGACACAGTCTCCAATCTGGGTTCATCTTCCAGCCTTCCTTTGGAGCTTTAGCACCCTGCGGTCATCGAAGGTATTGCTCTATCTATGGGTCCTCTAATTGTAATAGACCAGGCCATAAAGGCCAAAACTAGATTCATTCATGCTCGTTTTACTGTGTCAACGCTGATGTTAGTTGCCCACTCCCAAAATCGATTGATCTCTTATCGATTTTGGAACTTGGTCTCAAACCATTGAATATAAATATATTCCACAAGCATGTTCAATCTGCAAAAGCATTAGTCACAGAGCAACCGGATGCCCCACTAAGCCTCAGCCTAAGCCCAAAACCCTTGTAACCTCTCCCAAGAAAAAAGGGAAATATATACCAAAGATTATTCCTGAAGAGACCCTGGTCATCCCTACTTCCAACCCCTTTTCCCTCCTTGAAGAAGGAGAGATCACTGCCGACTCCAACTTGGTAACCCCTCTCGCCCCAGGCCTCTTTCCACTATGGTTTCTTTCCCCACGAGGTTTCCTTGGCCTCCCCTCCCCCCTCCTCGGTGGTTGTTCCCCCCTCAGTGGTTGCTTCTGCCCCCCTTCTCCACCTTCTCCCTCCCCCCCTCCAACCTTCTCCTCTCCCTTCCCCCTCTCCCCATTCTTGGCTCGGAGTTTCCTCCTGCTAGCTCCACTCTCCTCGGTCCACCTTTCCTCCCCCTCTTTGATTCCCAGATCTCCCCATCCACTCAAACCTCTGATGATAGCTTGAACCTCCGCCTCGACCCAAAGCAACAGTAATAAACCTGATATTGGAACGGAGAAATTTCGTGGGCGTATCTCAAGAAATGTCAAGCTTCAACAAGAATCAGCCCTAAATGTGGCCCAAGGAACCCAGAGCACCATCCCCATGGTTGTGGGGAGTAAACCCAAATCCAAGAAATGAAGGTGATCTCATGGAACATAAGAGGTCTTAACTCTCTACAAAAATAGAGGGTCCTCAAGGATATGAAATTTAACCACTCTCCTGACATTATCATGCTTCAGGAAACCAAACTCAAAAAGGATGACAGTCTCTTGAAAATTTGGCCTGCTGCCTCTTTTGCTTCCCAACTTGCTATAGGTAATTCAGGAGGCTTATGCACTCTCTGGGATCCCAAATACATCAAAGGTGACTGCCTTCTTTAGCACCCCAACTTTTTGTGCATACTCTTCCAAGAGGTAGACTCTGACTCTACTTGGATAGCAATCAATGTTTATGCCCCTAATTTGGAATCCCAACGTGAAAGACTCTGGCAGGACATTTCAAATTTCATAAAAATGTATAAATTTTCCAGTGCTCATTATGGGAGACTTCAACTGCACTCTCTACCCCTTCGAAAAGTAAGGAGGATCCCCTGCTAACCCCAATAGCATGGAAGCTCTGGCTGACTTCATACGTGGGGAGACTCTCTTAGATATGGACCTGCATGGTACCTCCTTCACTTGGTCCAACCATAGAGTGGGCAGAAATCACATTCAAAGCAGACTGGATAGGGCTATGGGATCTTTGGATTGGATCTCTCTTTACCCCAATTTCTTTCTCAGTTCCTTAGCTCGAGCGGCATCTGACCATAGCCCCTTAATTCTATGTGCCAACAACAAGATGAACATAAAAAATCCTCCCTTCAGATTTGAGCTTGCCTGGCTTGAAAACAATCATCTAGACCCTCTTATTAAGAGCTAGTGGGACATCAAAATTCAGGGCTCTGATATGTTTAAGTTCTCCAGTAAACTTAAGGAAATCAAAAAGTAGCTTAAGATTTGGAAGAGCAAAGTGTTCGCAACATCAAACTTCGTAAACAAAAGTTGACTCAGGAAATAGCTAACATTTCAGCTCGGTGGAGGTTGAAGGAAGAACGGAACAACTCCATAAACAAGAAAGGCATCTTCTTAGCGACTTCCATAATATCCTGAAAGAAGAAGAGACCTATTGGAAGCAGAGATCACGGGCGCTTTGGCTAGATCAGGGAGACCGTAACACCAAGTTCTTCCACATTACAACCTCTAAACACAAAAGTAGGGACAAAATCAAAGAACTACTAACTCCAAAGAGGTAATATATTAACCTCTAACATTGATATCTCTAATGAATTAGTCTCTTTTTATTCTAATCTCCTTCAGGCTGAGGACCCTCCCAACGAGCAAGCTATGTCCAAGATGCTTCAACACATTCCTAAATTAATCTCTGATGATATGAATGGAAATTTAACGAAACCCTTCTCTATGGAGGAAATTCATAAAGCGGTCTTCACGATGAAAGGTGACAAAGCTCCTGCCCCAATGGCTTCCCTGCTACCTTTTTCCAAATCTTCTGGGAAATCATCAAGCAAGATCTTTTCAAGGCGGTAAACGAATTCCAGTCTAGCAACTCCCTTCTGAAAGAATGGAATACTACCTTCATAGCTCTTGCTCCCAAAGCTCTTGGATCTAAGTTTGTTGCCAACTTCAGGCCAATTAGCCTCTGCAACACCTCCTACAAAATCATCACCAAAATGTTGGCTACAAGACTTAAACCCCTGATGAACGACCTCATCACGTCGCATCAGAATGGCTTCATCGGTGGACACTTTATCCGGGGGTATTATAATTGTTCGTGAAGCCATCCATTCTACCCAAAGACTCGAATCGACAGAATGATCCTCAAATTAGACATGCAAAAAGTGTTCGACAGAGTTAGCTGGACTTTCTGCTCCGGTGCTAAAAGTTACGGTTTTGTTGATAGATGGTGTAATTGGATTTTTCTTGCATTGCATCCCCTTGCTTCTCGATCCTCATAAATGACATCCCGGAAGGATTCTTCAAAAATAACAGAGGCATTCGACAAGGGGACCCTTTGTCTCCTTTCCTCTTCTTGTTAATGGCAGACTCCCTCAGCAGAAAGCTCTTGAGGCTGCCAAGAGTCAGTCTGACATTTTTGGTATCAAAATCACTTCCATCTCCCGCCACTCATAGCCAATTTTCGATGATACCCTGCTCTTGAGTACCACTTCGGTGATTGAAGCTCGTGCCCTCAAAGAAATTTTAGAAAACTATCAACTTGCCTCTCAGAACTAATTAACTTCAACAAAAGCAATATATCTTTCTTAAACACCCCTCCTCAAAATCAAAGGAGGATTGCTTTGACATATTTGGTTGCAGAATTGTGGACTTACCCTCCTCCTATCTTGGAATTCCCCTTTTCAAAGGCAATCAAACCAAACATTTTTGGAATCCAGTCATTGAGAGATACCAAAAAAAATGGCCGCTTGGAAAGGAGCCATTCTAAGTCAGGATGAAAACTTCAATTGGTTAAAGCTACTCTTTAGAGTTTACCTATCTATTTCATGTCTCTTCTCAAAATGCCTTCCTCAGTGATATCTATTGTTGAGAGAATCCAAAAGAAATTTCTTTGTTCAAGTGTGGAAGACAAAAGGCAGATATACCTTGTCTCTTAGAATGAAGTCTGTAAGCTGACCAAACTGGGAGGGCTTGGGATTAGACAGATTGTTGATATGAATGTTGCACTGCTGGCTAAAATTGGTTGGGAAGTGGCTCAAGGTAACTCTCACTAGGCTCAGCTATTGAGATCTAAATATTTTTACAAGATGAATATTTCCTTCTCTCCTCCCCGCCCCATGGCTCGGCTATTTGGAACTCGATTACTAGCTCTCTTCCTCTTTTGCGTGTTGGAACCAAGTGGAGGTTGGGAAATGGCAGATTAATTGACTTCTGGTCGGATTGGTGGATAGGTGAAAAACCTCTGTGCCTAAACCCTGTTTGGGACCCTATCAAAAGAACCCTCATCAATCGCCACAAGAAAAAGTTTTTGGTTACTAGAGAGAGACTAATTCAATCCCCTCTTGTAATTTACCGAATTGGTCGAGCATCAGCAAGCATCAAAGTCAACTTTTGAATCAGTTGAGAATTTCCCTTTCCTCTCTCTATATTCCTTTCTCCTCACTTGCTGATGATCGTATTTGGCCCCTCTCCCCCTTTGGATCCTTCTCTATTAAAGTTTCCTATGACTCCAAGCTCCGGACCAGCTCTGGACCTCCTCTCTACAAAATTTGGCCCAAACAATCTATTCCCAAAATTGGCTTCTTTTTCTGGCTCTTCTTCGAGAATTCTTTCCTCTCATGAGAGAACTTAAAAAGGAGAGGCTTCTCCTTCCCACATGTTGTGTTCTTTTCTGCAAAGCCTTGAGTCCTCCTCTCATCTCCTTTTGTACTTCCCTTTGCCCGGTGTCTAGAATTGGCTTTTGTCACTTTTTGGAGTTATCTGGACTTTCCTCGATTCAATTCACGATACCCTCATTCAATGGTGTTCCCCCTTCTCTCACCCGGCCCTTTCCCTAGCTTGGAAACTTATCCTCCCCCATGGCCTCTAGGGTATTTGGAAGGAGAGAAATAGGAGAATCTTCAAAGACCAGTGTATGGATCCTGAGAGGGTGGCCAACCATATTGCTATTCTCTTCCAAGACAATCTAAATGGCTACTTATGGAAGAAATATCAGCAAAAAATCCAGTTCTGCAATAGCAAGGAGTGGTGTCAGCAGATGGCGATCCTTCCCACTGCTAAACCCTCTTCCCAGGCTCGCTCTTCTGTTTGGTGGCCCTCTCCCCTGAGTGGATGAAACTCAACACGGATGGTGCTTCTAAGGGTAACCCGGGAAGTCTGGGGGAGGTGCAATCCTTCAAAATTCTTCTAGTTCCCCTCAAGCTGCTATAGCAGCTAACTTTAGCATGGGTACCAACCACCACGTTGAAGCCTTAGCGATCCTTAAGGGGCTAGAGCTGACTCTTAAAATTGGCAATGAACCCTTAATTATGGAAAGTGACTCTCTCAATATTATAAATCTCCTCAACTCGGAAGACCCAAGTCAATGGACTATTAAAAATATTATTGCTGACATCCATCTTCTCCAAAGGAACTTCCAGCAGATCAAATTCCAGCACATCTTCGGAAAGGAAATAAGGTGGCCAATTACATGGCTAACATTGGTGTCCTCCTTGATACTCAACAAATGTGGTTAGGAAATTTTCCTGCCAATCTCCTTCAAATTGCCCATAATGATTGCTCATTTTCTAGCTAACATGTGGCGGTGGGAGTCTGCTCCTTATGTTAGCAAGCTTAACAAAAAGCATTGCACCCTTACCAATGACGGTGGTCATGATTATCACATAATTTTGAAGTGACGTTCTACGGAGCCGAGCACGTGGGAAGAGAATTACTCCATTCGTGCGGATCTGGGTCTGAGATACACCCTTTCTCATCATAATTATCATAGGTACAGGAGGACGGGTGATGTGGAAGACTCCCACAGTAATTACGAGCCTTTTAAATCCAACTCGTATCTCCTCACCTCAATTCATTTCCACATAATCTTCACCATGGGAGGGCAACTCAAAAGGATTTAACCAACTTCTTGCACTTCTCTATAGGAAGACCAGAAGTTTGGAACATTCTTAGGGATAATGGTGTAACTACATTCCTAGAAAGAATGTCTGGGTACTCGGCTTTGGTTTCTTACGGCACCCTGGCTACATAGTCTCATGGAAGGGTCCAAATTGGCAATACCCATTTCACCATCTCCACCAATGCCATCACCTCAATGACTGGCCTTCCTGCCTCCGAGGTTGTCTACTTCAAGAGGTCTTTGCAAGCGAGCTTCAGGATTTTATTGCCAAAGGTGAGAAGCCGACTAAATATCTTTCTGGTTATGTTCGGGAATCCCTACTTCCCCCTTGGGACAGAGTTGTAGAGGTTATTATGAGATATTTCACCATTGATGGGCGATACAGGTTGGTCTTCAGTCCCCACTTCTTCATTCTTTCTCACTTACACTGGGGGAAGAAAATAAACCTAGTTGCCTTTCTATTCCAGTTTCGCTTCGAGCACTCCATTAATCTTGTTAGGGAGGGAGAAGGCCCCATTCTACATCAAGGCCTTCTTTACCTCTACAAATTCATTGCTTCTCCTGCTGAGTTGACCCTTTTCCCTCCCAAGCATGGTCGGTCCCGTCGTACCCCCACCTCATCCCCCTTCCATCCCCACTTCCTATCCCTCTTCCATCTATCACCGCGCTTGTAAAGTCTCTTCTCGACTCCAACTCGATGTTGCCATCACAGTTCCTCCTTCACGGGTTTTCTCCCCTGTTTCCCTCATTTGTCCTCCGCACTCCTTGGCCAAACTTGTCTTGAAGACCCTGATGTTGTTGTTGCGTTCACTGCTTCTTCCCCAACCTCTAGCTCGGAGCTCCACCTCTCAGACGCTCTGCTTGGTTTAGCCAAGTTGTATCCTGACTCCCCTAACTCTGGTCCGATTGGCTTGGATGAGGAGCTGAAGGAGGAGGGGCTAAATTTCTAGCGTGGTATCGAAAATATCATCATGGATGATAGCGAAATCAGCCCACATGATATTCAGATGGAAGTTGCTCCAAACTGGGAAGACACAAAGTGACGAGAAACACAAAGAAGGATAATATTGGCTATTGCCATTGACACTAACAACCATCCTGAAGACCACCAAGTTGAGTTGGTGACTTCCATCCTGCCAAGCTTCAACGTTCCTTCTCTATTCTCAAAGCTTGGGAAATTTTCACTGATAACACCAGGGCTACCATCACCAAAGACTACTCCGAATTGTTAACTCTGGTGGATCGGCAGGCCAAAGAGTCAAGTTCAATCCAGTCTAAGAATGTTGTTATTGAGTTGAAAAAGCTCCTTTGATGTTTTGTTTTTCTGCTCTTGGTTTTGTTCGATTGTTCGTTTTTTTTTGGAATTTTCATGGGTTTCTCTATATGTAATCCTCATCGCTTGATCTAGCCTCTAGGATTTTTGTACAAGGTTGTGGGACCTTCTAAAACCCTCACTTTACCCTTTTTCCCAAAAAAAAAAAGAACCTTGTTTGATCATTTAGTTGAAATGTGACAAGGTGTTTTAGCTTGAACACACACAAGAGGTTATGATAAGACTATCTTAGTGTGTGGATGTGTATGTACTTGAGCTTAATATATTTACCATTTAAGCTTATATGATTTTTTGTTTTTGTAGAACTTTAGGTAATACCTCATTTAATTTGAATTGACGTCTCATAAGGAGTGCCTCAAATAGTAATCACTTTGTTAGCATGCAAAACCTTTAGACATTGGTGTAATGTGGTTGGAACAAATCACATTTTATTTAGCCAAGTGTTTCTAAGTAATAAAGCATAGGTCACATTGAGGGAAATAAGTGAAACCACATAAGCAAGGTCTTAAGACCTATAATGACAAGTAATGTGATGCCCTCGAGTGGTGATCGAATAATAACATCATGACATTGAATAAGAGTGTATGTTATATTTAACACCTATTGAGTATATCTATGAATACTAAGGATTTTTAAATGAAAATGTTTAGACGCCTTGGCCGCTTTCCACCATTACGCTCTTTATTATTCCAAATGTGAGTTTATGAAAGCTTATATCAATAATGTTCTAGTGTTATAATCATATGTTGGAATCTCATGGTCATAGAAAATGATAAAAGGGACATCTTTTTGTGAATTTGTGACCAAACCTATAAAATCTTTTAGAATATGAGCATTTGAAATTTCTTGATATTTTTAGGAGTTTACATGTGAACCTCATCTTACAGACCGTCGTATTTGGAGTAGTATGATTTGGAAGCGGATTAGTAAATATTTTCAAGTGTTTTTGGGTTGTGTGAATGATTCACAAAATGTACTATTTTGTCATTTTAGTTGAATATTATTACTATCAATTTGGTTGATGAATCTTATGTCTCAATCCAAAACATCAATTTGTAGGATGGCCTAAAATTATATGGTAATCACAACATACACTCACTTCTTAGTTTTGAGGTAAAGGTATAAATGATTCAATCTCACATTGAGGAGGAAAATGACATCATATTGCATCCAAGCAATCATTTAAGTACTTGGTGAGAACTCATTGATAATCTTGTGAATTATCTTCGCTCTTGAGTTGGAAGGAGAAGCATGTTGGTTAAAATACCCTATTGACTACATTTTGGTCTCGCTTATCGATTGAAAATTAATATTACCCTTAGGCTTAGCTTTAATGTTGATTTATATTGATACTTGTCTCCATTAGATGTAGGGCGTTAGTATTGTATTTTAACATGTTTATTTCAAGGAGCCATATCTAGTAGTTTCTAATTGTATAAAAATAATCTTCAAATTAATACAGTGAAACATGACTTTGCCTTTGATAGGCCGAAGTAAACTTGAAGAGAAAATATCTTGTATTTCACTCTTAAGTAATGGGTGGGTCATATTTGTAAGCATTGTTTTTAATTTAAACACATAGTCACTAATAAGCTCATTGGGCTCGTGTTTAAGTTATATAAGTTGTGAAAGTGCAACCTTTTGGCCAATGTTGTTTAAAAAATGAGCTAAGAAACTATAGGCCAAAGTATTGAAGGAAATACAAATCCCAATGGTAGGGAGCAAAACCTATCTAAGACATATTCCTTGAGAGTTATAGGAAAATCTTAGTCAACAATTTATTGTTATGCACAAAATTTAGATATTAAACATACAAAGATTTGATGTGATGTGAAAGATCACCTTTGTCATTGAATAATTAAAAATTAGGAGCCCTAATAGTGGCGGTAAAGGTTAACTAAGGAATTCGTAAGCTAAAGGATTGAATAATATGTCATGATAAGTAACCTTGTGGCTTCTTTTTAGATTCTTGTTGTAGTCGTCAAATTTTGGCTTGCATATCTTGAAGAGTTTATTGAAGGAGCACATTTTGCAAGATAGAAGAAATGTGTGTAGGAATAGGCACTCTAGTGTATGACAAATTCCTCGACCAAAGGATATAGCTTGAGAAACATGTCTAGGAGGCACAAAAGTAGCATTTTTCTATGAAGGAATCTTCATTGTTATCGAAGTAGTGGTAGGTGTAGGAACCATACTAGGAACACTAGGGGGAGGCACAAGAGTAGAAACAATAGTAGTAGTAGCCTTACTACCTATTGTAGAAATGGAATTTCTAGTAGATAAGTAATGAACTTCAAAGATTCATTTGTAAAATGTACATCCTCATATGTAGATTCCTTAGTTGCCTTGTTTTGTTTCTCTCTAGCTACAAAAAGTGTTGCGTTAATCTTCTTAGGATATAAGTGAAGATATTTTTCAAAGCAAGTTGTGCTATGTGCACTTATACTAGTAAATTTTGAAACATAATAATTGATAGCATTGTTACCACAAACATTATTATTGAAAACATGATTGTTAAAAGCATTGACATCACAAGCATCCATATTTACATCATTCACATTTTTACCTTTTACATTGTCATCAATATAAGGAGTAAAAATGTCATTTATAGCCACCATTTTCTTTTCAAATAAGCATAACATCAACACAAAGGAATTTGAGCCAAATCAATAGGTGGGACACTCAATCTAGCATGTCACATGGTAGGTGTTGTAGATCTAGATTTTTTAATTGGCACAAGAAAGAAAACAAGGACAACATTCAAGAATGTAAGTTGATTATATATCAATCGATGTCAACACATGTGAAAAAGTCCTAAAGGGAGGTGGTGTATGAAACCATAAGGAAATATGTTGAAACCATAGGCTTTGTAACCAAAGGATTGATTTCAAGAATAGGGGAAACCCTAAAGGTATGTGTTTAAAGAGCTTAGGTTCACCAACATGTTTTACCTATTTTAAGGAAAAGTACCCAATTTAAATATAATTAAGTGTTAATCAAAGCCTAAATAAATGCAATAAACATAATCTAAAAGTAGAAATTGATAGAGAAATGAAGTGTAATCGACAAAATCACAAGGATAATTTGTACCTTAGTAAAACAAACTAGATTGTTAATAGAAAAATGCTTAGAAAGTGCTCAAAACATGGCGTGGAACAGAAATTGAAAAGGTGAATGTGCTCGATGAAAACTGCTAAAATAGATAAAGGGTGACCAACAATGGTCACCACCGTGGTAGACCGATAGTGGATGATGTTAATGGAAGAAGCTCGTCTCTATTGGTTGTGTAAGTTTTTATGATATGAAATTATTCAAACACCTTTCTTTTCTCTTGCTTAGCAAAAACATCATTTAGACATGTGAATTGATGCGCTCAAGTATTTGAATGTCTTCTCCTTTGATCGACCTCAAAATCCTATAAATTCATCCAAACAATGTAGACAATGCAATGAAATTGGCATAGGGTACCCTTCCATTGGTGTTTCTCTACATATCAATCATAAAATTAGATCTCATGTAGTTTTGTGGAGATTTATGACCCCTCCCAATATGAGAGAGAACTCCACTTTCTCTATCTATATGCTCAATCAAGTAGATGTAAATAATTTTTCTCTTGGTACAATTATATGGCAACAACACACAATAGAATAAGGAAAAGTGTTGATAGGAATGGATATGCTTGGCTTCTCTTTTAGGTGTTGTTGAAGGTTGAAAGCATTTGATTTGTGAACTATGCTCACCATAAAAAATGTGGGATTTCTTCTCAAGTGTGGTACTTGCACATTGAGGCAATCCCGCAAAGAGAGTCAAATTCTCATCTACTTCTACTCCTAACACTATCACTAATCGACCTAATCTAACATTGCAAAAGGAAAGGGAAAAGGACAATATCATAAAGGAAATGGATGCACTAGAAGAGAAATAGGAATCTTCTTTCCTCTTTGTGTTTGAGGATAACACATTATATTAGGTTAAAACAAGTAGTCTCCAAACACACAATGATAGCATACGTAGGTAATAAACTTCAAAGAGGTCCGGGAGATAAAGGAGAAGAGAGGACAAATATAAGCCACAACACAACCATTTCTCAAATATACACAATTGTATTAGACTATGAGATGAGGCCCTAGATGCATTACATTCATCAACATAGAGGCTAAAACACCATACAAAGAAAATGGAAACTCAAGTGAATTCCAAAGAGGTGAGAAGTGTGGCTAAAAGATTAAGGATCAAAAAGCTATTAGAATGTAACAAACTTTGTTCTTTATAGAAGAAAAATGGAGAGAGAAAATTGAAAGAAGAGAATGAAACACGTAGGAAGAGAGAAATATCGTCCCACGATGCGTAAAAATTGCGTACAACTAGTCATTTGAAGAAATTATTAACTCAAAATGTCAATCGAGGAACGACCCTTAGAACATGAAAATTGGGAATGTCATGAGTTGAAGAGAAGTTTGAACCCGAATGCAACCAAAACAACAAATGCAGATTACCAAACTATTTTGAGAGGTCGAAGAAGGTACTTTGGAAAGACAGTGTTACACAACTCGGGAAGAACATTGCCAAAAATTATCGTTTTGCATTATGAAGGGAGCATTGTGGGAGTTGATAAGGTGGCACAACTCTGCAAAATATGTGTGATTTGGAATCTCTTCACGACTCAGAAAAAATTCTTTCACGCCACTTTAATGATTAGTTATTAGTTTGTGGATTCACAGGTGGTGTTCGCTACAAAAGACTTCTACAACGAAGTGTAGTGTCCTCTTCCTCCACATCTCGTGACTTTGATAGGTGGAAACAAGACATCATCATCACTATCAAAGTTATTCCACTCTATATTGTTATTTCATGTTTGCCAAAGATGACGCTTGTCTCGGCCGGGCATGCAAAGTACTATCCAGAAACTTGTTCCATCTCGAACTCTCTAGGAACAAATTATTCGAGATCGGGCTCCACAATCTATCTCTCCGAATGTTGCAAGTGTTTTTCCTTGATGCATTCTTATTCTCAAACTCTAGTGTAATCAAGAAATTACACATGATTTTCTCTTGCTTACGTAAATCCTCCAAGTTGAATGGATGTTTGAACATTGTAAGTGGCTTGGAGAATTACATGGTACTTTGCGGGTTGTCCTCATAAAATTGGAAGACCCCCACTATCCACCATCTTGGGTTCGTGTCCAAGGTTGAACATAGTTATGAACTAGATAGAGAAAGCTTACAAGTTGTCACAACCTCTCGTTGTTCCATGATGAAAGATTTGCGGGTGGACAACACTTTGGGAAGGTAATAGGGGTTTGTTTTGCATGGGTAGAGGGATGATTAGGACATCCAAGTGATTTCAGCATATGAGGTCATTGCTGGAGGAATTTCAATAGGTGCGTGGAAAGCCAAAAGAATGTCACAATGCGTGGGAAAGGGGGAAATGGGAGTGGGATTCTTTCTTCCACCCTAAATGACACTCTTCTCTACCCGAATAGCTATGTCAAAGCCCCGAGAAAGAGCACTACCCCAAGGGATTGAGTTATGACAACAAGGTCAAAATCAAAGGCTCTTGGGTGGAATAAGAACGCCAAACTTGGTAGGGGTTTGCATTCTTGAGGAATTCTTTCCCAATTCTTTCTTAATCAGACAAACTCCATGGAGACCTTTTTATGGTGTTGAGATGCTCCAGAGGGATATGAAAGTTGTTTTCTCCTTGAACAAGTTGTTCAATTTTTCAATTGAACAAAGTGTAAAAATAAGTTCTAGTTCTCAAATTATCTGCTTAAGAGAAGTCCAACCATATCACGTTCTCACATCTTTTGGGGTTTACGAGCCATATGGTTTCAAGACTTGTAATGGAATTTAGACATGGTTGAAGGATTTTCTTTTAGTTAAATTTTGGAACTGTCTACAAAAACAGAGGTCCCACAAAAAAATCAATTAACAAATGAATCAAATTAATATTTCTTCTATAGCATGTTAAAATCCCTTACCTTACTTCACTGCCTTGATTTAAAGTTGGATTCAAAAATCTCAAATTAGACAAAATGCACGGTGCATAAAGAAGTGTTCATTTTTAATAAAAATAGCATACCATTCATGTCAAATATTTTCCGTATATATGTTATTGTAAAAGTTGGCCTAAAAAATTTAGAGGTCTCAATTTTAAAGCTCTTGCAACTAAACTTTCATGAGAAGAGACTAGATCTCTCACATTTAACATATTCAGCTGAATGTCCATCAAAGATTCGTAATATAAAAATTCTTTCATTCAATTTAGTAACATACATCAATGATTAAAAAAAAATACAGTGCATAAATATATTTAAGATTTCAACAAATAAAGGACCTAGAACATGTATTTATTGGTATGGACCTTAAATACATATACCTAAAATATGTAGAAAGATCAATTTCTAAGTTCTTATCTTTGGATTTTCACATACCGTATTGATTAATCTCTTCGTTACATTCTCTGTCAATTTCCCAATGACTGGTGAAATATGGCATGAATCTACCTACACCATTGTGTCAATATCGAAAAATATCTATGGGGGAAATATGAGTCCCAAACTTATAGTATGGCCAAAATATTGCTATTTTTAAATCTTCTTCTCCAAACAAAAAGAAAAACTTTTTAGTGACAGTCAAATAGACATCAAATTTAAGGACGAATTGCACAGTGACATTCAAATGGACATTAAATAAAAGGTTAAAACTGATTGTAAACACACTCATGTCATGAACTCCTAACCCTTGCTGCCATTGTGAACACCTATCAGTGTAATGATATTGGCAATTTTTCAAAAGCAGTGATATGTTCATCAACATTATCAACGTCACCAATGGGGGAAAATATGCACTGCTCTTTTCAGCTTTACTTGAAGTTGTTTTGAAAGTGGAGTAGAAATATTTGATGGCATGGTCAATGTTTCCAACTACATCTATTGTAGCTATATAGGCAGCAATGTCATGGATTTCGTGCAATCTTTCTACTGTTGTCAATGGGCACAAAACAGAATATGCAAAATATGTTTGTAATCGCTAAATCACATTAAGATTATATCTATCATGTTTACAGGAAGATAACCACTAAGCCCCACATCAAAAAAGATTTGTCAGTAATTCCATTGTTAAAATAAAGAGAGTGCAGAATGATATTATGATTAAAGAATGGTATCAATCATCCTCCACGGCTCATTGTGGATGTGTTCTAAACCCGACTATGTGAGCCAAAGGTTAAAGTGCTAGAGACAGTTCGTAACAGCAATGCTGACATGGGATTTGCCATTACAAAATGGATGAAACTAAACAGAAACCACATGCTTTTGTAAGTGCTGCACTTCTCAATGCAAATTGCAATACTCCAGTATCCTGCTCATGCTTGTCAATACTGTTTAAGTTATCATGTTGACTTGCTGATCCTCCATAGTCAAAGACAAGAAACATATATCCATACTTTAGACCTTTGAATAAGAGAGACCGAATAACACATTAATCTATCAAGTCAGCATCCAACTCTTACATTGTCATTTCTGAGGTGGTACATTCTCACATTTGGAGTAGCAAAGAAAACGCATAGTTACAAATATAGACAATAAACTTTCTATAATCCATGATATCCTTTCATAGCAGCAGGCAAGACTCTTATAAACACGTTTATCTCAGAGATAAACTTAAGTAGCTTGACAAGACCAATCTAAATGCATGTTGAATCAACTCTTGAAAAGTACCAAAATAAGGGAATTTCTACAACGTGAAAATGCATTTTTGCAATGGGAAACATGAACTGCTACAGCTAATAAGCCAAGAAACCTCAACTTTGTTGAATGATAACAAACCACTCAAATTAAAGCAGGAAAAGGGTGAAGTTCAGCAGACATGAATAATATAATTTAGAGCTATATCATAAAGATCTGTGAAAACATAGATTTGAATTTAGCATGGAAAGGATGACATCTATAGAACCTTATTGATCTTCCAAGCAATGTCCCATAAACCTTGAGATGGTCATTCCAAATAATAGCTGCTAGTTCTCTAATGTCAGTTGAAGGTGGAAAATGTATTCCCTTCTGAAAATCAAAATTTCAGCAGTAGCATCTACCTCACATCACAATCCAGTCCATTTAACATAAATAAGGCCATACATAAAAAAATTGAACTTCAGGAACAAAATTTTTACCAGGACAAAATGATATGCAAAGAATCCCGATTGTGTCATTTTTGAAATATGGCTTGCCTCAACAATACCAATACGCTAAAAATATAAAAAAGAGCTACAAGGGGCAGCTCTTATTAGCTGGTAGAATTAAGTTCGATCACATCTTAAAGCAAATCTAATAATTCAGTTGCCTCATCAAGACAGTTACCTTGCCCAGAACCTATAGTGCTAAACAAAAAATATATATGAAAGTTGTTCACCATAATGCACAAAACAGATGGCATATCCACCTCTAGAAGTACATATGAACTTCTTAGGTCCCATCTTACAAAGTTATGTGCTTTTCACCTTGCAATACAAGAAAACAAAAAAACATTCTTAATTGAGAACTGACACGCCTAACAAAACAGCAAGTGTGCTTTTGCCTTCTCTCTAATGTCAAAATGCATATTCCCAGATGCCATCTAAATGTTCTTGACATCATAACTGAATCATCCTTACACAGCTATCAAGTTTGATGCAAGTCAAAGTACTTCATGCAGGTATCAACAGGAATAGGCTGCAAGCAATATACCTCCTCCAGAATTGAAAAAATAATGCCAACCCATGGTTGTGTAAAGATGAGCTCACCTTATTTGAGTAGCAGAACAAAGCAATCCAGATGCATCTGAACCCACTATTGAAAGATCACATATTGAACAAAGTTTCCCAGAAATACTAGGAATAAAGCGTGATGTGCAATATGGACATGAAACACTTTTCTGGCCATGGTATATCGGAGTAAAACTTACCCCACAAACAACAAAAGGATTTCTGAAATCATAGTTTAGCTGCTTTGCATCTTGCAAATTCTTCTCACAGGCCTGAAGGACTTGCCGAGCTTTCTTGCATGGTTTGTAGGAGGGTCAGTTTCTAAAAGCCGTCTAGCCATATTTGCTGCTGTACTGTAGTTCCCCCTTATAACAGATGCCCATTGCATTTAGCAAAGCCAATCTCAGATGAACTTTCTGTAGTTTGCAATGAGTGAAATAAGCTGCAAGCTCTTGTTGTCGAAGAGCATCATCTTTAATTTCCTTTCTCTTGACCTCCATCCGAAGACCTAGAACATATTCTTTGGCGATTCCAATCAATTCTTTTACATCATCAACTTCCTTTCTTGAATCTACCACAATTAATGGGATCGTGTGAAGGATGTTCAGGAATAGCCTCAATGCTTCACTGAACTTACCTTCTGTTGTCGCCCTGTAAGCTACTCTGAGTTTCTCCTCGACTACAGAAAGACTATACACCAAGGCTGGGGGACCCCTAACATTGGGACTTCCGCTGTCACTCCACCCTCTCTCTACTGCTAATGGCACCACAGGTGCAGAGGCAAGGGCAGGAAGGAACATATGACTGCCCATATAAAGGTCCAAGATTACAGGCTTCAGTGGAGAAAAATTATTAATCCCAAGCTGACGATTTAGTAGCCGCAACGCTGTATCGAAGTTGCCCGCGGCCGCATGTTCGCCTGCAAGAGAAGACTTTTGTACCCAAATTTGGCTTACTGGCATGCCCGCTGTTGGGGTTACAAACAATGTATTCTGAGTGGTTCCAACATTTGAAGTAGCAATATCGAGAGGAAGTTCCAAATCCTCCATATCCCATCCGACATCGTCATCCTCTCCACCTGTAGCTTCTTTGTCATCTGCCACTATAGCTTCACCATTTTGCCCTTCACCATTTTCTATGGCAATGTCTTCACCCCAGTCAGCAGCAGTTCCTTCATCCTCTTCTTCATAAGCTGCAGCAGCAGAATTCTCTAAACCACCCTCAAAAATACCTTTGGTAACCCTAAGCAAAGGCCAATCACCGCTGCGCAGAATGGGTGCAGGAGGCATTAGAAGTGATGATTTCCTTCCTGGAGGTAGAGTTGGAAGATTGCCACCCAGTTCGGCTGCAAGCTTGTCAGCAATATCCGTAAGACCATGAACAGATGCAGTGACGTAAGCAAGAGGCAGATGACCAGATTCCTGCAAAATCTTGATGCGCTCTTCAATGTCACCCAAATACAATGCGTTGTGAAACTGGCCCATGACATCATTTTTTATTTCTGCAATCCTCAACATCTTTGTCAACTTGTCTAGATTACCAGTTATGAGATACAAAAAGGAAAGCCGCTCAAAATTCTTTGTCCTTTGATATGCATACTCTACAATGCCAGCATTACCTTGCCGAAGGGCTTCAACTCCTAGCCTATGCCAATGTTCCTTCTCATCAATCTCTTTTGCAGAGGCAACAGCTATTTGAATGTTGCCACTCTCCACAGCCAAGTTGAAACGGGTTCTCTCATCTCTAACAAAGTGAAGGGCCACTTCTGGAAATCCCTTCTGTTGCAGGTAAGCTATGATAGCCTGTCCACAGAGCTGAGAGTTCCTAATCATGCTCATCACCTCATCATATTTCTTCCTCATCAATGCCAGCTTGAATACACACTCACTAGTATCTATCTGTATAACTCGGTTCTTACCATCTCTGTCAAGACAATAGAGAGAACTTCCAGAAACCCTTGTTATGTATACTGGAACATCAAGTGTCCTGATGATACCACTGTCTCCATTTGGTAGGCAATACTTTATGTGATTCAAAGTCGAGTAAATAAAAATGCCATTGTCATCCCAAGCCCCACTCTTAACACGTATAGTCTCATGTAAAGTGCATTTATGCGACAACTTCTTGCTTGCGATAATGATTGCATGTTTGCTAAGCAACGCTACATTCTCCATCTCATTTGACCAAACTATGTACTTGACATTTGGTACATGAATTTCCCCTAAGTTCGTTCTCTGTTGCAGATCAAAAAGAATCACACTATCTTCTGATCTACAAAGCAAGTTGCCTGTCCCTGCAAAGAAAATTGCATCTGCAGTAAATGGAAGATTGCACTTTTTTGTCACCTCATTTTTTAAGTTCTTTATGGTAACTTGATTATGGCTTTTGTCAAGAACAGCAAATCTATTCCTGGCCACAAACACAGCAGATCCTCCTACTCCCTCTTTGCCTCCTGTACTGTATCACTTCTGCCAATACTATCCTTTGGCACAACATAAAGTTCATATGCACCACCATCTACATCTGAGCATATTAAGACAGCATTCTCTGTTGGACTGTATGACAAAGATCTCGGCCCTTGATTTGGACCACTAGAACCAGGTCTACGAATAGGTATTAATGGATTGTCTTTTTGAGTTGCAAAATCATAAGTACGCAGATAACGATCCTTGAAATACAATAGTGAGCCACCGAAGACAATGTATGCAGGCCTCTCTCTCTCCAATTTGAAGACTATCATCCCACTGTCATGCCCAGCTGCTAGTAGGTTCACCTCTGGATGTGCACAAAGAATCCAGAACCGGTCATGCTCTCTACGAAAAGTTTGGACACTAGTACGTTTGGACATATCCCACACTCGGATACTTTTATCTTCAGAATTTGAAACAATAATGTCTTGGCGTGCATGGAACAATACACAAGACACATTGTTTATATGCCCTCGTAGCGTGTCAACTTCCCAAGCCTTTGTATCTGATTTACACAGCAATGTGATACTTTCTCAAATATGGGAATCCTTTCCTATATTTTAATTAAAGAAAATAAAATTTATCTGAGTTAGAAAGGAAAGAAAACATACCATTCATCCGCCAAAGTTTGACTTGGCGATCATCTGCACCAGACACAATTAATGGTAAGCTAGGATGAAAGGAAGCCCAGTTTACACCGCGATCATGTCCCTCAAGAACATACTTCACAACAGCATCACCACCTCCAAAGAGATCGGTATTCATCTGAGTTAGCTTCATAATATCATCAGCAGGAGAAACAGTTTTTTTCCTTAAAGCGCTTATGTCCCATACACGAATAGTTTGATCTAATGATGCTGAAACAACCAGATCCTCCTTAGGATGAAAAGAGGCACACATTACATAGTGATTGTGACCAGTAAGAACAGATATGCAAACCCGAGATTGCCAATTCCAGATTCTTATTGTCTGATCATCACTTGCACTAACAATCCAAGGATACTCATTGTGGAAATGAACAGTGCGAATGTAATCAAGGTGACCAAGTAGTGTAAAAAGGCATCGGCGCATCTTGTAGTTCCAGACTTTTATCTTGTAATCATCACCTGCAGGGGGCCCAATGCAATTCGTCATGACATATTCTTCTTTTGCTTGTTAATATTTATAATTTCAGGAGCTCAAATTCATCTCATACGGAAGCATATCCATTCATTATATGACATGACTGATCAGCCACATGCTATTCAACTTAGATTTAAGACGTATGTGCATTGCTTACCTCCAGACACGAATAGTGGCTGCGATTTGTGAAAATGTACTCCACGAACAGGCCCATCATGCTCATCAAATCTGTCTATGAGAGTTCCCATCCGATAGTCCCATAACTGAATAACTCCGCTGTGAAGACTGGCCAGAATCCATGGCCTCTTTGGATGGAAGCTTAGCCCTTTTACCCTATTGCTCTTAGTTTCAAACTTGGTCAACATTATTGCGTTCACAATGTCCTGTTAAAATAAAACAAAAAACTTTAGACTCTAGAGGAATACAAAAACTCCATCTTACTTGGGCCCTCCTCACAAACACCCTTACACTTTAGAGCTTGAAAAAATGTAAACATTGCGATATGAATGAAAGACAGACAACCTACATGTATTCAATAGACATGCTTTAGAAAATTTGAGTCCAACACTACAGGAAAATGAACAAATGCTGAAAAATTCTATCACAGAAATCTTAGATTTCAATTTTTCTAAAGGAAATGTCCATCTAGCATATATATTTGCAGTGTGCACAGAAATGAGCGGCACATATCCACTCCAATTATATGTCAATGCATCAGCATTGTTCTGCCTCTTCCATACGACTGGAAAGCACTAATTAAAAACAGAGGATTGAAGCAGAACTACCATTTCAAAAGCCCCAATAGGAGTGAAGGGACCAATCATATCAGGAATCACGCTTCTTCAAGGTGTAAACATAGATAGATTTTTTGGTCAACACTGCACATCAAGCCTGTGACCTGATGGGTTCAGATCAAGTACCCTGAATTGTAAATCACCATCTGAAAAGAACAAAAGTGAATGTTCTCGGTAAACTTCAGGGCTCGACCCCCAGATACATTGACATAATTGATTTAGGGCTCAACAGGCCTTTGAAATTGCCCAGCATTATGAAGATGAGGATGAGGAGGTCGAGGATCTCCATAGATGCAAATAATTCGCTGAATACTCAGTTTGATTTCAAATTAGGGCTCAACAAGCCTTTAGGGACTCACCCGGCAGTAGGAAGACAAGGATGAGGAGGTGGAGGACCTCCCTAGATGCAAATAATTTGCTGGATACACAGTTTGGTTTCAAATTGAGATCAAATAAATTCATATGGTGCCAAAACCAAAAAGTCAATAAATCACTTCCAACAACACTCAGAATCAAAATGTTCTACGGTATCCTCAGATTTCTGGAATTTTCTGGTGATTAAAACTATAAATAACTTGAACCAGAAAACTCCGCAAAGATGAAATACTCTGAAAAAACCTCAAACGCATACACTCAGATCGTTTTAACCAAGGGATCTAGCTGGCTGGGCGATTGTATTATAAACCAGATCTGATACACATATAATATCTACTTCGCAATGAAAGGAAAACAAAGGGCAGGAATCACAATTATCATTCGTTACAAAACAACCCACTGTCCCACACAAACAATCGGATGATATGTTGCCCATATTGAATTTTCGTAAAATACTAAGAACCCATAAAAATATGTTTGCCTTGGGACGACCCAATAATGGCATACGCCCTAAGTGGGTACATCGGATCTTATTAAATGCAATCCTCGGAGACAAAATAAAAAACACCCAGAAGAAAAGAACAAGTTGTGACACAAAGAATTTTAATGTTCTTGCAATAAAAATTCAAGAGAGTATGTAATATATGTCCACACCCACCTGTGAATTTGGATCTGCCGAATAAGAAAGGAGATCCGTCTTGCCTACCAAAAATGAGTACAGATCCCCTCTAATGCAAACCTGTATAGGGTTTATGGGGTAAACAAAATTCTATAGGAATAGTCTACGATTTTAAGATTTCTTTGAAAACAGATTGCATAAAACTAAGCGAAATTTACAGAAACATACCTCTGATTGCTCTGCTCTTCTGATTGCTTCCGAATTTAAGGAAGCTAAGCTAGGCTATTATTATTATTATTTCCATTGCCCGATCCAGACCACCTCTTCAAATAGCGTGAAAAAGTAACACTGGTATAATATATATATATATATATATATATATAAGAATATATTGTGTATATAGCGCATTGGGTTCATTTGTAATCGATTTGTGCATTTGCTTTGGACATTTTAATAATGTTTTTGTTAATTAATTTGGGGTAATCTCCCACCAATTTATTGTTAGATTAATGCTTTTTGGATTGTGAAGTTAGGAGGGAGAGCAAGTAAACATATTCATCTTGTAATTGAGTAACTAATCAACTACTATGTTATTCATAATCGTATTTGGGTTGTAAAGTATGGTGTGAATGAATGAAAGTTTTTTTAAAAGTCCACGAGACTAAGTAACAAGGGTTTTTCATCTAAGAACAATTGCTTGAAACAAGGGTTGTCCACTAAGTATGTAAAATATGGATTCCCTTTTTGATTTCAAATCTTCTACTATCAATCTTGATTTTTTTAAATGTTGATTTGTCTAGTCACACCTCTTCAAACAATGCAATTAGATTTGTCCACTTATAAATCACATCAAAAGGTAGGTGTGATTATTTATTTTACTAAAGTGATTTTTTGTGATATTGTAATTTTTGTAAGTTGATCTTGTTAGTGTATTTAACTAGCAATTGCACGCAAGCAAAGGGTCAATGGATATGCTTGATAGAGATGAGAAAAAGGAGAAATATTTTTGGAGGAAGGTGTGTGACGATAAAGGAGATAGAGGAAGGACAATTACAAGGGAGGGAAAATATTGACGAGTAGTAGGTGATCCGTGTATTTGTCTTGTAAAGTGACATATGGACCATGTGTCATTTGTGTGAACTACTTGAAGGAGGAATGGGGTGTGAGGTGCAAATCCTTGAGAAAACGTACTCTACAAATAACTTTGAAATCCATTCATCGGCATACGCAACACTCCCAATTCATGAGGAGTTTTTGTTGATAAGAATATTACAACCAATGTTTTAACACATAACATAATATTGTTCTTATATTTTTTCCTTTTCTTTGTGGAACTCACGATATGTTCACCCCGCTCTTGGCCAAGAATTTTTCCAAGGAACTTAAAACAACACCAACGGATTATTTGTCATGTCAAACGAAATAATTAGAGGCTTTAGAAGAAAAATTTACACAATTCTTCAAGATGATGTTGATTTTGTTTATGTTGATCATGTTAATCTATCAAAAAAGAAGCGATAAATTTTGAGGCATTCAAAAATAAAGGAAAAATTGCTAGCAAAATGTTGGAGAATTTGCACTTTAGACTACTTTTGAAATGAAGTTTGTCACACATGGCACAATGCGCACATAACACAAGCAATTTCAAATGGAATTCAACTAGAGAAGACAAAGGAGAGGGTCGGCATAAATGAAAGCCCACAACTCAAATCCCTCATTTTTCCATATATGTCCTTATCCTTTATTTTGGCAAGTCACATATGGACTACATATCATTTGACCGAATTGTTTGGGAGGAGAAAGGGGGTATAGACAACGTTAAGGGCATGGTAAAAAATTTAACATTGAGATCAATGGTCTTTATCTTATTGACTGACATTCTAACTTATAACCATAAATGAAAAAAATGGATTCATTAGTACTTTGGCTATTCATGATATCAATTGGCATTCAAACATGGGACCCAAAAGTGTTTGGAGAGATTTTCAAAAAGGGACTTCATGGAACTAAATGGGGTTGTAATTGAATGGTGTGGAGGGTGGCATAAAAGGTGTTGCCTAGTCATCCACTAGGGTACCAATCACAAGAGATATAAAGCAATAAGGAATGAGTTTGGGATAGTATCCCAAACGAATTTGACATAATAGAATCCCCTCAGTCCTAAGAGTTATGCGCACCTAACCAATGTAAGGTTTGGATTTAATCAAAGAAAAAAGGGAATTTAAATTGTATGGAGGTAGCATTTTGACATGGGACATGAAATCTACGATGGAATTGTTTTGGGCAAGTATTTTTGCCAAGAATTTTGAAAACAAGATTGTTAAGTTATCTTATTAAGGTACGTGAGAACACAACTAGTTCAAGGAGCCATCTTTGTGTCTTTGATTATATTCCCAAAAGAGCCTCTAATGTATAGAAAAAGGAAAGGAAATGCGAATGAAAAGGGGACTCTTGCGTATGCAAAAATAAACATGTCAACAAGCCCAATCGAAGCTTCCGCCACCTCAAATGCCTCCCTCCATAAAATACACCTATATTACAAATTTAATAAAAATGGAATTAAATCTAATTTTAGAGTCACTAATATGATAAAATACAGTAGAATACAAATGCTAAGCACTCTAATGATGCAATCTTGTAAGCAAATAGGAGAGATAGAAGACTTAGTTGATTTACACTTATCCTGGACAGATCTAAACTAGAACAACCGAATAACAGTTGGACAGGTGTCGTAAATGCTCAATTTTAATTCGATAGCTTACGAGCATGAGAGCCAAACACAGCACTTGGGCTAGTGCGAGGGTGTCTGGGCACCAGAGACCACTTATGGGCACAAGTGACTACATAGATGCTCAAAATATGATTTCTTTTGTGTCACTAAGGTTTTGTAATTATTCTTTATTGATTGCCCAATATTCACACTTTAATCATCGAGGGTACCTGCAACCTACAAAACAAATCCTAACTACCTGCAAAAGCTCACAAACACATCAAATTAGAATGAAATATGTAATATGTGAAGTCGAACTGACCCCAACGGTCACCCGAAGAATGAACTTATGACCGAGTGTTGCACTACATTCCAAACTCCATGTAGTTATTTGTGCTTGTGTGTGAAATAGTGTCCTTAGGTTGCCCTCATGCCAATGATGCCAAGATAGCGAGCTATAGCTAGCTTTGATGCAAATGTGTGAGATGGAATTCAACACTTACCCTTCTTGTACAGTGTATGTAGAGTATGCATCCGAAAAATGCAGTCCCTTTTGATAGCAATGGTAGTATGTAGACGTGATTGCCATCTTTAATTGTCAACCCCTATAATAGTGTGTATGTTGTATTTATATATATGAATCTCTTGTTTGAATTTTGACACTAATGACACAAAAGGTTGACTATGAGCTCGGATAAGGATTAGAAATCTAGCAAGGATTATAAATGTCAAAATAAGAAGAAAGAATAAAGAGGACAAGACCGACCATAAATGTCAAAATAAGAAGAAAGAATAAAGAGGACAAGACCGACTGTGGTGGACATATACCCCACAGGTGCTAGTGTCCAGAATGGGTGATGGTGTCCTAAGATAAATGATGACAGATGTGAAAAAATAGATACACAAGGATCCCCGTGACCTAACCAAAACTGGGTAAAGAAGTGACATATGTAGAAGAGTAATACAATAGAAATCAAATCAAACCATTGGATGGACAAGGGGTTGTGTCACCAGTGAATACATTTCTTGCTTGAGATCCATGCATATAACAACATACTAGATGACATAGTAAAATAGTAACATGTGCGTGATTTTGTGTCTACATTTGCACCCCTTTATGTTTTTTTAATGAAATTCAAGTAGTGTAAAGGAAGTAAGGAACATACATGTATAAAGTCTAGAGAAGCCAAATTGTAAAAGCGTGTGTAGAATGTAAGAACTTGTAGCGTGGTGAACCATGGATCAGTGTGTCAACCCATGTGGCATAAATAGAGATAGTAAACCATTGTAAAGACTGGGAGAAATATTGAAATGATTTGTAGAATTTGGAGATTTTGATTGTTGTCAATGGAGATTGAAGAGGTAGGGAGTGATCAATTCCCAACCTGATTTTGTTTGTTTGAAAATGGGAGGATTTGGGCGTCCTGTCGCTAGAGGAAGAGTGTTAGGGAGAGAGGTCTAGTTTTTCTCTCCATCTATGACTACATCCCCAAAAGGTCCAACCATCAGCAAACCGATAGAGACCAGATTTAGTTCGATATAGCTTTGAATTAGTTTTGATCTAGTTCCGATTGAAATAGTATTGAATGGCTTCCAAGTTAGGTCATCTAAAAGTGATAATAATGTAATGCAACTCCCTAGTTAGCCATCCGCAGAGATAGTAATGTAGTGTAGCTCCCAAGTTAGGTCATTTGGGAGAAATAGTAGAATGTGTTTTTGTTTTACTAATTGATTGGTTTGATTTGAATAGTAGAAGATTGCTTGAGATAAGGTGTGTTCTGTAGATTACTCATGGAGAGATTTTTGCTTTTTCCCCTCATATTAGGTCATTAAGGGGAATAGAATTGAAACAAGAGAAATTATCCGAATGTTGAAAATAATGACTTTTACCTTTGTTTGAATAAAATCAAAGAAAATTTGCAATAGTGATGTGTCAAGAGTATTGATTGATTATATTGTAACCCGGGAGGAATAGTAAGGTGATCCCATTCTATGCCCCCTTTCGTGAAAGGGAGAGGGTGGAGAAAGGAAAACTAAGCCAAAATTAAGGATGTAAAAGGTGCGATAATAAGAGATGAGAGATAGTATAGTAAAGATAGTAATATTGCCAAAGTATGCATATAGATTGATTATCAGTATGTGTCGATTTGGATTTGAAGTGAGTAAAGTGTATAGTATGGTAATAGGAGAGATTTTGATCCAAATGACACAAAAGGGGAGGAAAACAGAGTAACGAGGCTTCAAGATATGAGTGAAACCACATGTCGTGTATTAGTTGGAAAATGATAGTACTATGGAAAATTTAGAATTACTATATATAGTAATAGTGAAAAGTGAATAGTGATTTCATTTATACCGTGTTGGAGTGAAAATTGGAGCTTTGAGCTATGAGGATACCGCACATTAGAGCAACGAGTTTGATGAGATTCGAGAGAGTAGCGACGGTCGTGGCTTCATGTACACTGATGAGTTGGTATGTATGAATATTTTTTGAAAATTTGGTCGAATATGTCTATTTCCATCAATTTTAGAAAAAAATGTATTTTTGTATTTTTCGGCACTTTGACCTAGGCGGAAGCGCCAGGATTTTTGACATCAACATTCGGTTCCAAGCGCTAGTGACTTGTGTCGGGTATATGTGTCCTACTCCCTGCACTAGCGTCTTAGGACGCTTTTGGTAAGTACAAAGTGTGACATACATGTATTTTGAATAATTTTGTATTATGATGGGCTTTTTCAATATGTATGTGATACTAATATAATAATTTTGTTGGTTGTTTGTGTTGCGCGAAAGGATATACACTCTGAGAGTTTTGTAAGGGTTATCATTTGAGTACGTTTCTTACGTTGGGGTTGTCATATACTGAGTGGGATATACTTGGACCATGCCAACTTGTGACACATTGCTAGATTGGGGAGATTCCCCATAATATGCCTATGTTGACAGCATTATGTGAGAGATGGTGTGTCGATACATGTACATTTTGGTTTCCTACTAGTGATATTGTCATGACCTTAGAGGATGTATATCAAATATCACGACTATTAATCAGTAGGAAAGAGAGTACAGGTGATGAGTATAGTGTATGCCCGTAGTCAGATGAGGGTAGTGAGGAGGTAATTTATTGTACACGAGTATAGGAAAAGACTCGTATCCATTTGGATGTTATATTGAGATCTAGTATTCTCGTAGTTGTGGAAATTTACTACAAAGTGATTAGTGATTATAGCGCGTCTGTGGTAGTAGAAGGTGGTGGAGTGGGTATATTGTATAAGATGCATGATATTTGTCATTGTATAGAGGAGTATGGGATGAGATATACATGGGCATTATGTGTGTTGGCACACTTATATAGAGATTTGTATAGATTCACATAGGAGGATCATGGGGGTGGACTAGGAGCCACCACTTTGTTACATGTATGGGCTTATGAGTACATTGTGATATTGAGGCCACTCAATGGGCCACGAGCCGATTGGGTGAGGCCTCGATATTTTTACAAAGAAGGTGAGTAGGTACCCATAGTAGGAGACTGGACACGACCACCTATAGGTCAATGCTTGATCGGATGGGTCCAAGGGCCATCATATGGAGGCCATATAGAGACTATGGTGGTTGGTTGAGGATGGAGTAGAGTTACGGTGCATTCGGTGCACCATGTGGTTGGAGGACCAATTTCCAGGATCGGGAGATTTATCTCGATTATGCAAAATATGGAATATTATGCCTAATATGACGCTATAACAACAAGAAATGAATACAATGATGAAATACATAAATATACCAAAGAAAACTAAGCAATAAATATATAAACCCTAAGTGCAAAGAGAGAGTAAGAAGCCTTAGTTGATTCACAATGTTATCGAAGGTGTACAAGACCGAAACTGGAAAATTCAAGCACCGACCACCACACTGGAGCATATAAAAATGCAAATCTAGACAAATAAGCTAGTTTAGGGCACTGGAGAGGGACAGGGGTGCCCACAGGTGCCCTATTGATTATAGGCATTTGGGTCTCATGGAAATGCTCAAACCCAAATTCTTAGGGTCGTAAGATGTTCGTTGATGCTCACCTTTTGTCACTATGGATTCGCACAAATATCATCGAGGTCGCAATAAACCTGCAAAGAAGTATAGACATGCAAAACCCTCAAATAGACATCAAATCCTAAAAATAAAGATGCAGAATGAGGGGTCGACTATCCTCAACCACCACAATGGTGGACTTACAATTGAGCACTGCACTACATCTCAGACCAAATGTTGTTTTGTGTGTGTGTGCATAATCGTGCCCTAGGTTGCTTCTCTTGCGCCCAATCGCACTTGATAGCAAGTAAGTAGCTAGATGTAAATAAATGTAGTAAATGTGTGCATGGAATAAAATGAACTTCCCTCTTATGAAGTGTATGCAGATGAGCCACCCCTATGTCCCTTGTGATAGAGCTAGATTGATGTAATGGAGCTCTTAGATGTCTTGATGGATGCAACCTTAGGTGGAGATAGTAGATGTTTAGTGCTTGTCCCTTATTATGATCACATAGCTTTATATTTATATGATTCCTCGCTTAAATATTGTACCGAACCCCGAAAAGGCTGACTACCAAAAAGATAAGATGCTCAAATGGCTAAAAAGGACCCAAAAATGTGAGTAAAGTACAAAGAGGACAGGGGCACCCAGTTGGACAAGGGCACCTAGGCCACAGATCCGAGTTTGGGTACTAGTGTCCGTAATGACAAGTGTTGACCGAAAAGGAACACTAAGCAACTAAGGGTGTAAGACTAAAAGTATCTACACAAAGTAATGAAAGGTGACCAAAGACATGGTGTGATGCCCATTAAAACAACCCACTTGAGACCCAAGAAATAACCTAGGGTTAGTTAGGAAAATTATGGAATAATTTTTTTATTAGAAGTGTCCACAACTGTGTCAGTAAGACAACAATTGTCACTAACGGGTTTCGAACAAGTCTAAATTACCAGAACATACTTTTCATTTATTAACAATTATCAGAGGTCACATGGTCCAAATTTTAGGGTTAGAAGTTTTAGTTAGGTTCAGGGGGTAAAATATCACCATACCCACTCTCTAACAGGCTTATAGTTTCAACTTGATTTTTCTCACCCTTAATGCACTCAAAATTTCCCTAAATCATTTCCATTGGATAGGAAATTTTCTCACCTTTCCAACGATATAAAGAAGTCCTCCTAACTCCTTGTAAAACTCCAGATATGGACCGATAGACCTTAGGGGTCAAATTTTCCCAAAAGGGACACGTGTCGAGCGGGAAGAAGACCCTTTGTCATGTCATGCGGAGTCGCGGGCGGTGTTGGCAAATTTTCCCACACGGGTGCAAAGTCCATATTTCTCCTATGCCTCCGTGGGTCCTCTAAGGACACGTGTCGAGCTCCAAGCCCAAGCGGGAGAAAAAGAGGAATGGGGTGGAGTGGCAGAGGTTTAGCGGAGATTTTGCCAAAGGGGGAGAATTCCAATGAGTGCTCATGTGCCCACAGATTCGCCAGGGACATGTGACACCCAACAACCATGGCGGGGAGAAAAGGAGAGGGACAGGTGGGGCGGTGGGGTTAGTTGGGAAATTTCACCAAGGGGAGGGACAAAGGAAAAGTTTGACGCATGGGTCCACGCGTCCGTGGAAGGGTCTTCTCTCGAGGCAGGGCGGGAATGTGGGGCCGTGGAGGTTTTAAGGGAAATTTTCCCAAAACAAAATTTTGCAAAAACAAAAGATTCTCCACCCCCGCTGTCACCCCAAGGTACCACGTGGCAGCCTCTCTGTTGTTGTGGGCGACGGGTTAATTTCAAAAAATTTCCCCAAAAAATTTCAAAAATGTTTACTAAGGCTTTTTCAAGGGAAATTTTCAGGCCGCGGACCCGCCAAGGAAAATTTTCCTAAATTTTCCCGCCAAGGCAGAAAACTTCAAAGGGCCATAACTTTTGCTAGAAAGCTCGTTTTGGGCAAACGAGGACTTTCTGGAAAATCTCTTGATGCCCTCTTTGCACAAGAATCATAAATTTTACATTTTGATAAATTTTAAGGGGTCAATTTTATGAAAACAGCCTATAGGCTTTTAAATAGCAAACTGGTAAATTTTAACTTATAAAATTTATTCAATTTGGTCTCCTCCTTCACTCAACATGCCAAACAGACATGGAGGATTGTTCTAGGAAGGATTTAGAATGTTTTAGGGAGGTAAATTTTCTTAATTGATTCCAATTTATATTTTTCCAACAATTGACAGAAAATGACTGTGAAAAGGTTTAGGCTTGAATTTTGCAATGTTCTAAATTAATTCTTAAGTGTTCTTTGTCAATTTGAGTTCCTTGATAATACAACATGCTAAATTTTAACATTTCCAAGTTAATTATAATGTGCAAGCCCGAACTATACATTTTAATTAAATTTATTTGCAATTTTAAATTTACAACAGAGATCCATTTCTAGAAAATTTGTTTATCAATTTCATCATTCAAGTGTGGAATTTAATTTCTATTCTAGTCCAAGGCATTTAGTTGTTTATAAACAAATCATTTAAAATCTAAATTGTAAAGTCTGGTTTCCAATTTAATATATTTCAAAAGAGACGAAGTAATATAATTCCTTCATACGTATTTTTTTTTCAAAACAGGGATTTCAATCACAAGTTGATATTCCAATTCAACACAACAATGCAAATGAGGGAAAGTCTTGCAATTCTTTATTAATTCAAAAAGAAATACATCTTTACATTCTTCCATTCCTTGAATGTAATTAGCAGATTTCACTCTCTTTCTTTCAAATGTACAGAACAAAATATAAATATCTTTCACAATTCGAATAAGTAACTTTCATAACCAATTACAACATCTTTTCTTCACAAATATATATTACAATTTCATCCACTTCAAGTGGGAAAGGTTACAAATGAATTTGTTTCACAAGGGGCTTGCAAAACTATCTTCTTCTGCTCCAGAACAACAACATGCAAGTTTTCTTTTTCTTCCAAATTGATCACAACAAAAGTGGGGGAAAGGCAACGCTCTCCACCCAACCAAGACATCCAATGAAAGGAGAAGCCATCCTTCATCATTGGCCCCGAACCCCAACCATAAGTACAATAAGAGGTGTGATTCAACCCATGGCAACAACAAGCTTCTACAACACAACATTCTTTCAACATGCATAATTCAATATAAAACATAGTCCAAACAAAAACAACAGTTTACTACATTTGAAAACATTCAAATAGAACTCAGGCTTGATCATGCAAGCCAAAGGAGCAAGGACTATGGGGGAAGCTATTTATGCCTCCCAATGGGAATTGGGCATCCACCTGAACATACCACCAAAGTAATTCATCACACATATCCTTATGCCCACCATAATCCCTCCTTATTCCCCCATGATTTCCTTATGCCCCCACAAAGTAAGAAATGCAAGCTATTTCTTTTCCATGGTGGATCCCAAACCCAAACTCCCTCCACAAATATGATGCCACTGGCATTCCCTTATGCCCCCACATGGATTCCCCATAGCCTTCTCCTACACCATCCCTATGGCAGTCTACCCAACCAGCCAACAATTACACAAAGCACATACACCATTCATACAAACACAAAAGAAATAACAGCAAAAGGAAGAGCTAGGCTCCTACCTCTCCATGGTAGCTTTTGTTTCCAAATAGCAAGCTCTCAATGCCAAGAACACAGTCCCAAAAACAACAACAACAAGCAAGCAAAGCCTTCCAAACTCCTTCCAAAAGCAAGAGCTCCAAACACAAGAAAATTCACCCCAAGGAAGCATGCAAAATGATTCAACAACCCAAAACAAGCAAAGAGTTTGAATTTTATAGAAGGGGAAGAGAAGAGGATGATGTGGATCCATGTAGGATGCCACATCACACATCCTCAACTCCAAACACAAAAGACAAAATTTCATTCTCCCAAGCACAATAAAGAGGTGGGTGAAAATATGACAATTTACTTGCACACTCCAAAAAGCCCACACCCCAAAGGACTACAAAATTAAATAAAATGTAAGAGAGTGTAATCAAAACTTGCAACATGATTAATAAAATGTATTAAAAAGGTCTAAAATCAGCCTTCCAACCATAAGTATGGTTGATAAATTAGATTGAGGGGTATGGGACAAGTTTTACTTGTCTCACAAGCCTCCAAAAATAGCCCCCAAGGACAAATTCGAATTTCCAAGGAGGTGGAGTGTTTCTTACTCCAAAATCTGACTTACACAACTCTTACACATCCCTTAACTATTAAATACAAAAGCCAACAACTTCTATAATTACTTTCTCATATCCCAATTTGATTAATTAAATTTTAACCATATGTTTTCTCACATTAATCTACCACAATTTAATTAAATAAAAGAAAGGGACACATTACTAATAAAATACATACAAACAATAATAAAAATCAACCACATTAATAATTACACAAAACCCATGGTCACATATAAAGGTGATCCCCCATGACAATCCCTAACAACAACAAACACAACACAATAAAACAAGTTATTATTGTGACCTTGTCAAATTCACCTAGAATTCCATTGTGGTTGGTCTTCAATCCCCAATGTTTGTTGTGAAATTAACCTGAAAACACCAATACCTCCTTCACCTTGTGGCCATATCAGAACATCCAAAATGAATATAAATATAATCACAAAATCATCTAAATATGTGAATCACAACAACATCAAGGCAATTTAACATTATCACATACAATTTATATCAACAACTATATCATCATCATATAATATCCATTTTCTAGATCTACTCATAATATCTAAAATCACATGTCCGAACAACATCCATAAAACATCCATGTTAGATAGTATATCATCATCCACATATGAGTGTCTCTAATAATCATCGTGCATCATAACCAAATCAAGATCAACAATAATCCATGATCAAATGTCTAACATCATACTAAATCAAAACATAATAATGTCCATAATGTAATCAACTATATCAAAATAAGTATCAACAGTGTCAAAGGGAAGTGGGCACTACACATGGGTTAATTAGTATTATTCTTACTTAGGAATCATATAAATAGTCGTATGTAACCAAGACTAGATAATTACCCAAAGTGCGTGATTTTGTGTCTCGCATTTGCCCTCACTTTTTGTTGGTGAGCGGAAATCTTGGTAACATAAAGTAGATATAGATGTGTGATTAACTAAAATAGACATATTCTAGTGTAATCTAATGTTATATGAGTAGTAAAATAACTAAATAAATGAAGTAATAAAATACTAAAATAGTATCCAAGCAATCTAAGCAATGAAATGTAAAATCCTACTTGTGTAAAAATGGGTAAAAAAATTCTTAGCTGATTTGATGTTGTCGTAGGACTGTGTCGTAGTGAAGACCAGGTGAACAAGAGGAGGAAATGATCACTTATAATCCTGAGAAAGAACATATCTGAGCTATTTGACTAGACTAGGGAGCTTGGAAAGGGATAGGGGCACCTGGTCCGAGATTTGGGTGCCCCGGGTTTACGAAAATGGCCAGAAACCTCCTCTAGAGTGTTATTGAATGGTTGCATGTGTTCACTTCCTATCGCGTGAATGTCATTGTATGATCACCAATTTCGTTGTAAGACCTACAATAAAGAATCACCTGTAAAACCCCAAATAAAGCATCAAAACCCTAAAAAAGAAAGATGCATATGAAGGGGTCAAACTGTCCTCAGCTGCCAAATGGATGGACTTATCACTAAGTGTTGCACTACATCTCAAACCCAATGTAGTTCTAGGTGTGTGTGTGCAATTGTGCCCTAGGTTACTCTTGTGCCAGTCACACTTTATGAAGTAGCAAGTAAATAACTAGATGTAGAATGTAGTAAATGTGTGCATGGAAACAATAGACTCCCCTCCTATGAAGTGTGATGCAAATGAACCAACCTTGTGTGTCTTGTGATGGAGCTAGATGGATGCAAATGTAGCTTTAGATGCCTTTGATGGATGCAATTCTAAATGGTGATAGTAGATGCTTAGTGTTTAGTCCGCATCGATATGGTCACATAACTTTATATTTATATGGTTCTCTTATTCTAATTTCGTAATTAACCCCAAAAATGCCAACCACCAAAAAGATAGAAATCTCAAATGGATATAAAGTGCCCAAAAGGTGAGAGTAAAGTTCAAAGAGGATCATGGCGCCTAGGGCACCCTTGAGTCTGGTGGGCACCCTAGTTAAAAATAGGAAAATACGAATGATAATACAAACTGGGCAAGTGTAGGTGTAAGATAAAAATACGACATCAAACAATGTAAAAATGGCCAACGACATCGGTTAATTATTACTCTTTTCACTTAAGAACCATATGAATAGTAGCATGAGACTATGACTAAATAATGACTCAAAGTGCATGATTTTGTGTCTACATTTTCCCCATTTTTGTTGGTGAGTTGAAAGCTTTGTAATATCAAGTATATAGATATGCGTACTGATAATCCATGTAGAATGATGTGGCAAACACACTCAAGGAATAGATAAAGCATGGAGTGACGAAAAGGTGGAGCGTGGAGACTAAAGATGCAAAAGTGTTAAAAGCGTAAAAAGTGAAGAGACTGAACTTAGGGTAGAAGCACATGTTTATATGTCAATGTGTGTGATATACCTACATGGTTAGTATCATGTGTGTGATGTACTCGCCATGTGTGTGTCGTTGACTACTTACTTCCCATATGGATGGACCTGCAAAAGAGAAGACGATCAAGTATTCAAATACGCATGTATATGTGTAATGTGTAAAAACATATGTATATATGTAAAAATCATGTAAAGAAAGTATGAAAAATGAAAAAGGAACATGTGCACCTGATCCGTGATGAGAAAAGGGGTGTAGAAAGGATCCTGTAAATGTTAGTGAAGTGCGAGTTTTTGGGTGATCTCACGCCACTGTGGCCAAATAAGTGTAGGGAGGAAATTCGATGTTCCTCCAACTTGTAACCGCTTCCCGAGAGTTGTGAAGAGATCTCTATATTGTTTGGTTTTTTGGGTGATCCAATATCACTGGCCGAAGAAATTTAGGGAGGAAAGTTTGATGTTCCTTCAACCTCAGTAATCGCTCCCGAATGCTAAGGACAATCTACCCTGTAAAAGTCGTTGTGTATGGAGTTTTGTAGACCGTTGTAAACTCACTTGTTGTATAACCCACTATGTCATGGAAAAAAACTGTAACCTTAATTGTATCGGTATCGTGTTGTATAGTGTGTAAACCCAAATGATGCCCCCTCTTTGGGGGTGCACCCGACGTCACAGATAGAAGAATGTGGCCCCAAAATAGGAGCGACCATGTAAATCAAACTCGCCCCTACAAGGGGAAGGGAATGTGTTTGGTAAATACCAAGGCACACATAAACAAGTGGCTAAAAATAAGTCTTAATACAAACATGCATGTAGAAAACAAGTGTAAGCTAAACAAAAATGTGTAAGCTAGAACATAAGCAGATAATGTAAACACCCAAAAATACAATGTATTTCGTACAAAGTGGGTTGTAAACATGGGACACCACTCATGATGTTGGAAGATAATTAAGGTTGCAGTGGCCACAAACAAACAAGAATGCACAAAAGACAAAGGGAAGAGCCCACAAACAAGAGCAAACGATAGTAGACAATGTAAAAAACAAGTATGGAGACAAGTATCCCTGTAAAACAAATGTTTCACATGAAGCACCCGTTAGCATGTTAGAAAGATAAAACACATGTCAAAGCTGTATAAACCAAAGGAGTGTGTTATAAACAAAAATGAAACAATAGCACTTGTAGTGGATGAATGTGGATGCCCCAGAGGAGCCGTTGTGGGACCGGTAGTCAAGCATCCTTGTTTGTGTGTAGTATCCTATATAGCTGCGATCACAACTAGAAAGCAAGTGAACACGCACGTGTGTATGATAATGATAACAACATACAAGATATATATATTTAGCATGTGTAATAAAGTGAACATGTAAAAGAAAATGTAAGCAAGAGTAAATGCAACCATAAAATACAATATGTTGTAGATGAATGGAATGGAATGCGAGTGAATGATAGGAGCCGCATGCCCCCGAGTGAATGGAAGTGTATGCAACAAGGTTCATTTAGTATTCCTCCTCGGTAGTCAAGGATGAACCATAAACAAGAGTGGGTCATCGGGAAATGGTAAAACTATGTGTTGTGTGTAACGCATTGTCATGTCATGAGTAGGTAGTGATGAAATGAGACATAGAGATGAAGCATGTGTAACCCTATAGCTTAAGTGTGTATCATGACAAGATGAATAAAAGGAGGAGTGGTGATGCATCCTAAAGCATATACCACTTGAATGATGTAAGCGAAAGTAATGATGTGACCTATGACAAGATGATGCTAGAAAAAGTGACTCTATAGCCTAAAGCATATATCACTTAATGTAGGTATATCACATGAGACAATATTAAATGATGAACATGTAAGGGTGATGAGGTCCATTTGTGATGTATACCCTCAATAGTCTAGTATGGACCATGTGAGACTAGAGTGTGTCATCGGGTAGTGAGTGCAACATGTAGAAGAGAATGTGTAAAATGTGTAATGTGCGTAGTAGGGTGTATGGTGTGTAATGCAAGATGCGTAGATGACCTAAGACGTGTAGATGCATAATAGACGTAAGTGCAAGATGTAACAGGCAAGGTGTAGGATGTAAAATGTAAGATGACATGTATGATGTGTGAAAATGTGTAATATGTAGTGGTTATTGTGTAGTATGTGAGGCACAAGTAAAATGTGTATGATGTATGTAGGACAAGATGTAGGATGCAAAGTATAGAATGTATGAAGACGTGTAATGTATATAGCTTGTAATGTAGTGTATAATGTGTGGATGATGTAGGGTCACGTGATGATATGTTGTGCCCAAGGCATAATAAGGTTCATGTGTAGAGAATTCCCTCAGCACCAAGTGTGAACCGAAGTGCAAGAGTGTGTCATTGGGCTCTCCAAAGCAAGCGGTATTTTGAAGCGAGGGTGGATAATGTCTTTTATGGTGAAAATAAGGAAATTGATCATAAACCCCCATGTGTTCTAAGAGATCATCATCAGTAGAAAAAGTGTCTAAAGTATCCCAAATGGTAGAAGCATTGTCACCGATGAATTCTAGATGGATGAGCGGAAGTGAAGAGGTGTGTAAGGCGGTATAAAATTCTAAAGGAGGGATGGGTGGTGGATGGTATCCCAATCCAAATTTATTAGATTGTGTGGGAAAATCCCAAAGTGTTGTTATTCCAAGTTCTTATTGATCTGAGTTGGTATTGGAGAAGCCATAGCGACGTAAGTATTCATATCCTAACCCATATTTAGAAAAGTCTTGAGTAATATTGGAACTAGGGGTATCACTGGATTGTTCAATAGCATTACAATACATGAAAGGTGATGGATCAGCCAGAACATCGTAAACAACTCCCTGATAGCAGAATTTAAGTCATGTATGTAAGGTAGAAGGGACCGCATGCATGGCATGGATCCATGGCCAGTAAGAAGAATGTTATAGTTAAGGTTATTGGGCATGACATGACATGGAATAGTGATTGTACATGGACCAATAGTGACAGGTAGACTAATAGTTCCTAAGACACGCTTGGGAATGTTGTCAAAACCACAAATGGAGACTGATGAAGGAGCCAAGGAACTTTTGAAAGACCTAAGTGATGCAGAAAAGTGACATTACAAATGTTAAGGCTAGATCCATTGTCAACTAAGGCACATTTGACCCCGATATTGTTAATACAAACCTGAATATATAATGGGGGTCATGCTCTAGTATTGCTTGAGAAGGTAGTTCATCTGATGTGAAAGTGATTTGATCCTCATTAAGAGATAAGGCCAAGTAAACTTGTGGTATACATATTTGGGTGATATGTGAGGAGGAATATAGGTAGTAGCCAAATATGATTTGAGTCTATTAATACAATCAGGATGATTATGAAAATAAACATGGATAGAGATACTCATGAGGACAATATTATCGGGTGGGAATCAAAGAACGAGGATCCTAAAAATGTGAAGATCGAGTTCGGGTTCACCAAAATGATTAACTAAAATAGAAATATTCTAGTGTAATATAATGCTATAGGAGCAGTAAAAAAACCAAATAAATGAAGTAATAAAATACTAAAATAGTACCCAAGAAATCTAAACAATGAAATGTAAAACCTTAGTGCAAAAAGGGGTAAGAAATCCTTAGCTGATTCGATGTTGTCGCAGGACTATGTCACAGTGAAGACCAGATGAACAAGAGGAGGAAATGACCACACATAAGCCTAAGAAAGTACTGATTCGAGTTATCCGACTAGACTAGGGCGCTTAGAAGGGGATAGGGGCACCTATGGGCACCCTGGTTTGAGATCTGGGCACCCTGGTTTGTGAAAATGACCAGGAAATATCCTCCGGAGTGTCATTGGATGTTCATGTGTGGTCACTTCTGTCACGTGAATTTTGTTGTATGATCGCTAATGTCATTGTAAGACATGCAATAAAGAATCACCTGTAAAACCCTAGACAAAACATCAAAAACCTAAATAAAGAAAGATGCATATGAAGGGTTAGACTTTCCTCAACTGCCAAATGGATGGACTTATCACTGAATGTTGTACTACATCTCAGACCCAATGTAGTTCTAGGGTGTGTGTGTGTGTGTGTGTGTGTGTAATTGTACCTAGGTTGTTCTTGTGTCATTCACACTTTGTGAAGTAGCGAGCAAATAACTAGATATAAAAATATAGTAAATGTGTGAATAGAAACAATAAACTCCCCTCTTATGAAGTGTGATGCATATGAACTAGCCTTGTGTGCCTTGTGATGGATTTAGATGGATGCAAATGTAGATTTAGATGCCTTTGATGGATGTAATCCTAGATGGTGATACTAGGTGTTTAGTGTTTGTTCCCTCATTATGGTCACATAACTTTATATTTATATGGTTCTCTTGCTTTAATTTCTTAATTAAACCTAAAAAGGCCGACCACTAAAAAGATAGAAAGCTCGAGTAGCTAGAAAGTGCCTAAAAGGTAAGAGTAAAGTGCAAAGAGGATTAGGGCACCCCGGAGGGAACCATGACACCTAGGGTGCCCAGGTCTTGGCTGGCACCCCATCGAAATAGGAAAAATGAAGAATGAAATCTGATTGGGAAAGTGCAGTGTAAGATCGAAAATATGACAACAATCAATATAAAAATGGCCAACAACATGGGTTAATTATTACTCTTTTCACTTGAGAACCATATGAATAGTAGTATGAGACCAGGACTAAATAACGACTCAAAGTGTGTGATTTTATGTCTACAATGCGTACTGCGATAACCATGCAAATCGATGTAGAAAGCGTGTTGAGGACTAGACAAAGCGTGGAGCGATAAAAAAATGTGAAGCATGGATGCTAAGGAGCAAAAATTGTAAAAAGTGATGAAAATGAACCTAGGGCGAAGAACACATGTGTAGTTGTTATGACGTACCTATTGTTAATGCCAATGTGTGTGATGTTGTTATTATTGTTGGTGTTGTGGTGTTGTTGACTATCGCTTCCCATATAGACAAACCCGCAAAAGAGAACTCAAGAAGTAGTCAAATATGTATTTATATGTCTAAAAAGCATGTAAAGGAATATGTAAAATGAAAAATGTGAAAAAGGAACATGTGCACCTGATCCATGATGAGGAAAAGAGTGTAGAAAGGATCCTATAAATGATGTTGACGCATGAGTTTTTACGGCGATCTCACGCCACTATGTTAGAAGAAGTGTAAGGAGAATTGTATGCATTGTTGTCTTTCAACCTTTAACTGCTTCTCGTTGTGTAAAACACCACTGCATATGGTGTGTATGTGCTAAGGACTCTCTGCCCTATAAATTTGTTGTGTAAATTTTATGTGCTAAAGGACTCCTTATCCTATCAAAATCCTTTGTGACATGTCAAAGAACTGTGTAATTGTCCCTGGTTATTGGTATTCCAGAAAAGACCTTTATATTGCCCCCTGGTTTTAGGCATCCAAGAAAGGTTGTTGTGTTATGGACCCAAGTCTGATTATGAGCCTTGTCTAAAAATGAAATTGTGTTGTACTGATACCATGTTGTGTGTATCTTTTGTATGGGGTGATTGATTCACCTGTAATGTCCCCTTTTCCAACGCCCAAGGCCTAAGGGCCAGGTCGAGTCCAAACCGTGGTCATACCCAAGGGGTGTGGACGTTGGGAGCTATTGGGAAGGGATATTACAGTCCACGTGGTTCTAATATCCACGTTTTGCATTTGGGGTCACTTTTGGACCATGGCGACTTAAAAGGGAAAAAGTAACTTTAGTTACTTTTATTTTATTGGCCCCTCCATGGAATGAAATGTGCCTAGGGTTATTGGGGCTCGTTTTCCAAGGAGAAGTATATAAGGAGCGGGGAGAGTAAGGAAAGGAACTTTTTGGCATACATTTTATCGACCCTTCACGTGCAACTGTTGTTTGCGCATCTACAACTTGTGGAGTCAAATCCCACAGGGACCCTAGCTTCGGTGGTGAGAGACCCATCCCTAGCTAGCAGGGCATTCTTCGGTAGTGAGAGATCTACCCTAGTATGTCATTTTGGAGCCACTTTCAGGGCTGTGTTACTGAGATATTATCAAAGGGTTCAAAGGAAGGGTTTTGAGGATTTTTGGGGGCATTTGGGGAGGATAATCAAAGGGCTTCCAGATCAGACTTATGACAACCATTTGGGTTGGGCTTAGCATCACTTTGAAGGCACCTCCATCAGTTTCCAACCCCTTTCCAAGCGAGGTGACTTGCAACCTTATTTGGAGGGTTTTCCAGTTGGTCCCCTTCAGATCTGAAGGTTGAAATGTCATTTCCTATACCTGTTAATGTTATTTCCAAAGACCCTTAATTTTTGCTCTTGTATTTGGAGAGTTATGAACCTCTGAAGTTTTCTAGCTGTATCAGGGCACGTTGTGCTTTTTCTGGACAGCATTTTAATTTGTGTAAAATTCCAAAAATAGTTTTATTATGTCCTTCATAATATTAGCAAGCCCTCTTTAAATTTTAAAGTAATTCGAGTGGATATTTTGGGAGATTTTAATTTTCTTTAGTTTGTTGTCCTTATTGTAAAAATCTGCAAAAATCAATATTTTATTTGGGTAAAAATTTTAATATATTGTGCCTTTTAAGTAGTATCCCATAAGGGATATTTCACACCCATATGTTTCCCCCTCGTTTGGAGTGCATGTGATGTTGCAGAAGGAGTATGTGGCCCAAAAGAGGACCAACTGATGTGTTGAACTATGCCTTGTAGGGGGAAGGGAATGTGCTTGGTAGAAACCAAGGCACACGTAAAAAAGTGGCTAGGAAAAACAAGTGTTAGTATAATCAAAGACAAACACTCATGTATAAGATGAAATGTAAGCTACGCAGACAATGTGTAAACACGCAAGAAGACAATGTAGACCACAAAAAGTGGGTTGCAAACATGGGACACCACTCACGATGTCAAGACAATCAAGTCCATAGTGGCCACAAGCAGACAAGTGTGCATACAAGACAAAGGGCAAATTAAGAAAATAAGAGCATACAAAGAGCAAGCAATGTAATAGATAACCATGGAGGCAAATAGTCCTGCATAATAAATGTTGCACATGAAGCACCCGTTAGCACGTTAGAAAGATAAAAAGTATGTCAAAGCATGTATAATTTGATAATGTAAAGTGCTAAGTACAAAATGAAACAATAACACCTATAGTATACGAAAGTGGATGCCCCCATGACCCTCATGGGACCAGGTAATATGTATTACACCAAACATCCATATTGCATGTAATAGATCTATGGAATCTACTTTCACAACTAGAAAAGCAAGTGAATGCGCATGTGTGTATGATAAAGATAATGACATATAATATGTCTATCTAGTATGTGTAATAAGATAAACATGTAAGAGAAAATATAAGCAATAATAAATGCAACCAAGATATGTAGTATGTTGTGGATGAGGAAGAATGGAATGCAAAGTGAATGATATGAACAATGTGCCCCCCAAGTAGATGTGTATGTATGCAATGAGGTTCATTTATTTATGCCCCCTCAATAGTCAAGAATGAACCATAAATGAGAGTGCATCATCGGGAAATGGTTTGAAGTGTGCACTAAAAAGATGTTGATTGTAAGTTGTCGTGTAATGTGTAGGATTGAATGTGACAAAGTAAAATTGATGAGGTGGTAGAATGTGTGATAATTTATCCTAAATCATATATCACTAAATGTGTGAGTAAGATGTCAAAAAGTGTGATGATGTAGCCTAAAGCATATATCACGAAATGTATGAATAAGATGGTAGAAAACGTGATGATGTAGCAAAAAGTGTATATCATGAAATGTATGGATAAGATGATAGAAAGGGTGATGATGTAGCACAAAGTGTATATCACGAATTGAGATGATAGAAAATGTGATGATGTAGCACAAAGCTTTTATCACAAAATGTATGAAAAAGGTGATGGTTAAGAATGTCGCATTGTGTGAAAAGGATTGATTGACTAAGTGTGAAGAATGATGTAATTGTGATGAGGTAAGGTCCACTTTTGAATGAGACCCTCAACAATCGAGTATGGACCATTGGACTACGGTGCGTTGTTGGGTAGTGTGCATTGTATAAGTTGGATATAAGATGTGCAGAATGTGGAAGAGAATAATATGATGTACTAGGAGGATGTGTAAATTGCATAATGTGGTTTGCAATATTTGTTGATTGTGTCAAGTGTGATGATGTATAATGTGTAGCACAAGATGTATATATTGTGTGAATGTGGAAAGTGCAAAGCACATATGATGTATAATATATGTAAGAAGATGATGGTGGAGACATATATAGAGTGTATGATGTTTAAAAGAAAATATGAATAGGAGAATGTAAAAACACACAATATATATATATGGTGTGTATAAAGAAGGAAATATTGTAGATGTATAGGAGGTGTAGGGTATAGAAGAAGGTGATGCAAGTGTGAAATAGGAAATGTGTGATATGTAATGTGTAGTGTGCAATGTAAGATGTGTAGATTATATAAGTGTGAATGATGTAAAATGTATAAGAATGTATTGTGGAGAATGTGTATGATGTATAGGTGTATAAAGCACATAATGTGAATGATGCATAGTAGATGTAAGAGGAAAATGATGTGTATGTACAAAGGTGTAGAATGTGTGAGGATGTGTAACATGTAGTGTCTACTATGCAATGTGTGAGGTTCATGTGTATAATATTCCCTCAATAGTCAAGTGTGAACCATAGCACAAGAGTGCGTCATCGGGAAATGATGATGCAAATGTATATGATGAATTCAAAAGGCTAGATGTGATGTGTTAAAATGGAAGATAATTGATGATGTTATAAGTTGGGGAGTAAGTACGATGCCCCCAAGTATATAGTGATGAGTGTATTATTCGATGAATGATGTTTGGTAACAAATAGAGAAGTGATGTATGAAGGTGGTGAAGTATCATAGATATTGTAAGATTGATTGAGTGATGGGATAAATGATGAGAGATTGTATTGTATGTGTCATGAGTGATAGATGATTGTAGATGTATGTATGTATGAGTGATTATGTAATAGATATATATGTTAATGAAGCATGTAATGTGACATGATGAAATGGGGTTCTTATTGTAATAGATCCCTCAACAATCATGTAAGAATCATAAGAACACGAGTGTGTCATTAGGGGGTAAGATGATAAGAGTCACCTACCAAAGACCAAGTTGGCGTGAAGTGGTGGAAGCATGTGTGGTAGAAGCAACAACATGACCATGCGATGGTGGTGAATTTTGAAATGTGTCTTGATCATTAGTAGAAGGGGTAGTTGCTTTGACAAAATGAATTGGAAACAAAATTGGAATAGGATGTAGAAGGAGAACAAACATGAGCCTAAGAAGCATCCTTAAGATGTTGGATTTCAGATTTAAGAGATGTAATCATGGATTCCATAGCCTGAAATTTGTCTTGAAATAAATAATGTAAAGCTTGAATTGAGTCCAACATGGATTGATTAGATGGAGGATCATGAAGACTAGGGTTGTTAGATAAACGATCGAAGATAGGACTTATTTCATGTGGTGGCGTATCTTGAGGAAGATACATGGTGTCTAAGGTTTTTGTAGAACAACCTGGCAATTGGGATGCATCTTAAGTAAATCAGACAAAGAAATTTGAGGAATTGTCAACCATGATAGAGAAAAAATGAGGATCCTAAGCGTGAAAGCATTCGGGTTCACCAAAATGATTATGCAAAATATGGAATATTATGCCTAATCGATCTTTATAACTGATAGTAAATGAATGCAATAATGAAATACGAAATATAACAAAGTAAACTAAGAAAAAAATATGTAAACTCTAAGTGCAAAGAGAGTAAGAAGCCTTAGCTGATTCGCATATTCTAGAAGGTGTATAGGGCTGGAAATTGGAAAAAAGGCTGAAACATTGACCATTGCACTAGAAAATGTAGATCACGGTCAAATAAGATGTCCTGATTTTGGGCACTTGGGTCTGCAGAAATGCTCATAAACCCAAATTCTCGGGGGTCGCAAGATGTTCACTGATGCTCACCTTTTATCGATATGGATTCACACAAAGATCTTCAAGGTCACAATAAACTGTAAAGAAATATTGACACAGTAAAACCCTCAAATAGACATCAAATCCTAAAATAAAAAGATGTAAAATGAGAGGATGAACTATCCTTAGCCACCACAATGGTTGACTTATAACTAAGTTGTGCACTACATCTCAAACCCAATGTAGTTTTGTGTGTTTGTATGTGTGTGTGGAATCATGCCCTAGGTTGCTCTTGTGTCAGTCACACTTGGATAGCGAGCAAGTAGCTAGATGTAAATAAATGTAGTAAATGTGTGCATGGAATAAAATGAACTTCCCTCCTATGAAGTGTATGCAGATGAACCATCCCTTGTGTCCCTTGTGATGGAGCTAGATGGATGCAATAGAGCTCTTAGATGCCTTGATGGATGCAACCTTAGGTGGAGATAGTAGATGCTTAGTGTTTGGTCCCTTATTATGATCACATAAATTTATATTTATATGATTCCTTTGCTTGAATTTTGTAATTAACCCCAAAAAGGTTGACTACCAAAAAGATAAGATGTTCAAATGGCTAGAAAGGACCCAAAAAGTGTGAGTAAAGTACAAAGAGGAAAAGGGCACCCAAATTGGACGAGGGCGCTGGCTGCGCTGACATCCTAGTCTGAGGCCGATGTCTAAGATGATAAGTGTTGAAGGCGAAAAGGCAGACTAAGCAAGTAAGGGTGTAAGACTAAAAGTAGCAACATAAAGTAAAGAAAGGTGGCCAAAGACATGGGTTAATTAGTATCATTCTTACTTAGGAATCATATGAATAGTAGTATGTAATCAAGACTAGATAATTACCCAAAGTGCATGATTTTGTGTCTACAATATCTATGAAGTTTGACATGGCTCACGATGTGCCCAAGAGCCATATGTATGGGTGAGATCCACTATAGCGACAAAGCGACTAGAGTGAGTAATTTAACAAATATTGAATTTATAAAACCTTAATTGCAGAGTCACATATGATAAATAAAATAATAAAGTACATATCTGACCTAAGCAATAAGCTAAAGAAATATGAAACCCTAGGTGCAAGAGAGAGAGTAAAAGACTTAGTTGATTTTTTAATTGATACCGAACTATTCATGACTGGAAGATTGATAAACGAAGGAGGAGATTATGCAATCAAACCTAGAAAATTATATAATTGTCCAATATGTCGGGACTAGGGCACCTAGACTAGGTCGAGAGGCACCTAAGTGTCGGGGTCTACTCCTCGGCGCTTGTGGGTGAAAATGATCGAGAATCTAAATTTTCTTATATCGTACCAATGTCATTAACCTTCACTGTTTGTCACTTATATGTCACTGGAAGATCATTGAGTTCACCTATAACCTGCAAAACAAATGATCTCCTGTAAAACCCCAAAACATGTCAAATCTTAAAAAATAAAAAGATGCAAATGGGGAGTCGGACTGGCCCCGGAGGCCACCCGATAGAGTGAACTTACAACTGAGTGCTACATTACATCTCATACTCCATGTAGTTCTATGTGCGTGTGTGTAGAATCATGCCCTAGGAGAATCTTGTGCAAGATATACTTGATAGCGAGAAATAGCTAAATGTAGTAATGTAAGTAGATGTGTGTATGGGAAAATGAAATTCCCTTCCTATCAAGTGTATGCATAAAAATGCATTCCTTGTCCCTTGAATGATAACTAGATGGATGCTTTGATGCTCTTAGAATTCCTTTGGATGCAACCTTAGGTGGTGATAGTAGATGCTTAGAGTTTGGTCCTTTATTATGATCACATAAATTTATATTTATATGATTCCCTTTATTGAATTTTGTAATTGATAACTAAAATGTCGACCACCAAGAAAACAAGATGCCCAAAAGATAAATGAGGCCCAAAAGGGGTGAGCAAGATACTGAAAGAGGTTGGGACGCCTTGAGGGGGTGAAGGTGCCTGGACAAACCCAACGGCATCCTTATTGGGTGTTGGTGTCCTTATTGTGTGCTAGTGTCTAGAGTCAATAAAGATAAAACAGTGAAGGTCGAGTGGGCGGTGGCGTGTGTAAGACCAAAGAGGAAACTAAAAAGACATAAAAGAGGCCAAAGATAGATGTCAATTACTAGTTTTCTCACTTAGTAATCATATGAATAGTAGTATGTGATTAGGACCTAGAAATGTACCCAAGTGCATGATTTAGTGTTTACATTTATTCCCATTTTATGTTGTTGAGTGAATACTCGATATCATAAAGTAGATAAGAGATGTGTACCTAATGACCATGTAAATCGATGGTTAAAGCGTCTTTGAGAGACAAGTAAAAGCATGGATTTATAAAATGAAGTGTGGAAGTTGAGGAAGAGGAAGTAACCACAGGGGTGAAGCGTATGTGTTCCGTCACGTTAAACATGTTGTCATTGTCACTTATGCTTGATGTGTTCACCGATGTGACTGTTGGTTCTCATAAGGATGAACCTATAAAAAGAAGAGCAAAAAAGTAATCAAATATGTGTATATGAAAATTTTTATTCAAATATGTAAAAATGTGAAAAAGTAGTTGTTAACCAAAATAAGCTCCCCTTATTTTTGGGTTAACTTACTACCTTTTGTGCTTCAATCCATATTTCATAAATTTAAAGCATTCAAAGGTTTCTAGAAAATGCTCCATCAGATAGAGAATTTCTTCCCCTTTCCAGAAAGGTAAAGAACTCTTTCTAACTCGTTGTATTTTTGAGTTATGGCTCGACGGAGTTAGAAGGAAAATTTTCCCAAGGCGGACTTGCGGAGCTTGGGAGAGTTTTTGCCAAAGGAACTCAGACCGGCGGGGCATTGGAGGAAAAAGTGAAAAATTGCCTTTTCTTCCAAAAGGCATAAAATCAAAATGCAACCCGCGGCCCCATCAAAAAGCTAATGTGGGGATGCGGGACTTCGGAGGTAAATTGGATTTTTTGACTTTTTGTCAAAAAATGTAAAATGGAAAAAAGGAAGCCCCTGCCTCCACCGACCCCAATGGATGCCACATCATCAATAGATTTGCGGGGAAAAGTTCAAAATTCGCTTGAAGCCAAATTTGTAGGAAACGTTAAGGAAAAACTCAGAAGGCCATATCTTTTGATCTAGAGCTCCATTTTTGACAATCTTGGTACCAATGGAAAGATCCGAGATTTTCTTCATCATGGGATCTTCAATTTTGAATTTTGGTAAAGATTTGTGGGAGAAAATGCAAAAACACGTTTTGGCACGGGAAAAGACAAAAAAACCAGTTTCAACCACCAAAATTAATGAAGAATGGTCGTTCTCTCCTCGAGCTGGTAAAAATGCATTGGGGAATGGAATTTGCAGAGGATCCTTGACTTTCTCGACCAATTTTTGAATGTTGTCGGTGGTTGGAGCAGAGAATCGATTTTCTCATGTTTTCCCTATCTTTTCACATTTTGCTATATATTGTAAACAGAGGCACATTTTCAAGAAGTTAGATAGAAGTTGTTCATTTTTTTCTCTACCTCTCCCTTCTTTTCTTCCCTAGGGTTGAAATGGAGTTCGAACCTCTTCCCACACTCTATAAAAGGCATTTTTGCCTCTTGCTCGTGAATGATGTTCTATGCAAATGTATGAAGCAATAAAACATGTTTTTGTGATGCATTTGTCCATCCTTTGCTCATTTTTATTGCATCTTCTTGCCTCTCTTCATTTGCAGGGTATCTATGTATGTTTTGAATGTTTATTTACAGATCTAGGAGTTGTGTTCATGGAGTTTGGAACATTTTCATGTGAAATCCATCTCTAGTCTATGATGCACTTGTCCATCCTTTCCATTGCTCACCTCTCCTTGTTCCATGGCAGTTTTGGTAGATGATCAACACTTTCCTTCTCTGGTGTATCACCATTTTAGTGTAGGCTCTATTTTTCTTGTTTTCTTTCTCTCCTTGTCTCCTTGGAAGTTATATTAGGATTAGATTAGCTTGCATGCACTGGAATAGCTTGTGGCAGGTAGATTAGGAAGAGGAACCAACCTTCTTTGGAGGATCATTCCCATTTGCAAATCCCACAGCTTAGGGAATGATCCAATGTTATGCAAATCACACCAAATGACCCTGCCTTAGAAAAGCAGACCTTATAACTCATTTAGGGGTGCTGTGATTTCACACTAACATGAGTAAAAGGAACATGTGCACCTGATCTGCGATGAGTGAAAAGGATAGAAAGTGTCTTGATTTCTTTGTAGAAGAGCAAGTTTTTCGGTGATCTCACATTGAGAGCGAGTTTTTTGGGGATCTCACTTCAAGAAAGAGTTTTTTGGGCGATCACGCTATGACAAAAGAAGTGTTGGGGAGAAATTTCTAGTGTTATTCTCCATCCTTGACTGCTTCCCAAAATTTATACACCACTACGGTGATGGTGTGATCCTACTTTGTTCCAGGTTTGATCAAGTTCGATCACCTCCTCGGTCTCCTTCACATAGGTGTACATCACCTCCTTGGTATCCTTCACATATGTGTACATCACCTCCTTGGTCTCCTTCACATAGGTGTTCATCACCTCCTAGGACTCATGCATATAGGTCTCATTCATTTACACATCATCTATCTCATACATCACTAATCTTAGAGCATGGTCACATGCCTTTATCTCCATGCAAGCATCGGGTGGAGGACCCTTGCCCTTCACTTTTTTTGGATAGCTTACTCATCATCACACACTTGGGGGGCATCACGCTTACTCTCCCCTCTTATAGCATTTTCAAGATGTCTCACATTTCTACTATTTCACTTCATGCTTCACATTTAGTCTTTCGCACGCATTTTACACATGTTGATACACGTGTATCGTCACTATCCTATGACACACTTTCATGATTCGATTCACACTTTACTATTGAGGGCATACTACATACATGGACCTCACTCACTACACATTTCTATACATTCACGATACATATTTCTCACATCACACTCTCGCACAACACAAGTACCCAACGATGCACTCTAGTTCCATTGTTCATACTGACATTGTTGAGGGTCTAAATCTGAAATGAACCTCACCACCTTCACACTTTTACACTCTATGCTTCATTGATCTATTTATCTAGTGCACATGTTCAAACCATCTCCCGATGATGCACTCTTGTTCTACGATTCATTATTGATTATCAAGGGGTCTTTTATAAATGAACCTCATCTCATGCACATTCATACTCATTCACTTGGGGCATACTACTCCTATCATACTCACGTTGCATACCATTCAATCTCATTTCATTCACATCATACTACATATTTTGGTTTCACATACTCTTGCTTGCTTATGCTAGTTACATATACACTTTGTTTCACATGTTAGATGTAGACACAAAATCACACACTTTGGGTAATTATCTAGTCCTGATTACATACTAATATTCTTATGATTGTGAAGTAAGAAAATTACTAATTAACCCATGTCTTTGGCCACATTTCTTTGTATTCAATTGCTCCTTTCAATCTTACACCTTTGTTTGCTCGATCCTTATTATACTTCGAATTTTATCATCCTGAGACACGAACGCCTAACCAGGACGTCGGGTGCCGTATCGTCATTCCCTCCTCGCCCTAACCCCTTTATACTCTACTCACAATTTTTGGTTCCTTTCTAGCCATTTGAGCATCTTATCATTTTTGAAGTTGGCATTTTCAAGGTTAATTATGAAATTCAAGCAAAGGAATCATATAAATATAAAGTTATGTGATCATAATAAAGGACCAAGCACTAAGCATTAGCTATCACCACCTAAGGTTACATCCATCGTGCATCTAAGAGCTCCATTGTATCCATCTAGCACCATCATAAGGGACACAAGGGTTGGTTATTTTACATACACACTTCATAGGAGGGAAGTTCATTCTATTCCATGCACACATCTATTACATTTATTTACATCTAGCTTATTTTCTCACTATCAAGTGTGACTCGTGCACAAGAGCCACCTAGGGAATGATTCCACATGCACACACACATAGAACTACATTGGGTATGAGATGTAGTAGCACTCTGTCATAAGTTCACCATTGTGAAAGTTGAGTACAGTCCTCCCACCCTCATTCATGCATATTTCTTTTTAGGATTTGATGTCTATTCGAGGGTTTTCTAGGTTCATATTCCATTGCAGAGTTTCCAACAAACTCAATGACCTTGGTGTGACCAAAGGAGACTAACAATGAACATCTTACGACCACCCAGAGGAGGTTTTATAAGATTTTCCGCAGACCCGCACCTAGAAACAAACCTAGGGCATTCGTGGACACCCTTGTCCCTCTCCAGTGCCCCACCACCTATCTCTCCAAATCTTCATTTTTGGGTCTTTGTGTGACAATCCTATCGCTTTCTGTTCACCTGGTCAACACTTCGGTACACTCCAGATTTTATTGCAAATCAACTAAGTACCTCTTTATCCTCCTTGTAATTAGGATTTCATAATTTATTGCTTAGTTGCTTGAGTATAATTTATGTACTTAATTACACATTTATTTTATTGCTACAATAACATCAAATTAGGCATAAAATTCACATTTATCTTAATCATTTTGGTGAACCCCACTCGTGATCTATCTTTCTTATATCCTTCTTTGGCATATCATCTTTTCTATCATGGCTCCTAAATTTCCTCAAATTTCTTTGTATGATTTAATTCAAATGTATCCTAATTGCCAAGTTTTTCGTAAAAATCCCTAAACGCCATGTATCTCCTAGCGAGACACCACCACATAAAGTGAATGTTATTTTAGATCATCTATATGATGAACTTAGTCTTCATGATCCTCCATGTAATCAATCCATGTTGGACTCAATTCAAGCTTTACATTATTTTATTTCAAGACAAATTTCAAAGCTATGGAATCCATGATTACATCTCTCAAATCTGAAATCCAACATCTTAAGGACACTTCTTAGGCTCATGTTTGTTCTCCTTCTACATCTCATCTTCATTCTATGTCTACTACATGTGCTCATATCAATGAGCCTCAAGTCATACCATTACGGAGCCTCTCACATTTGATCACAATACTAAGAAACATGACATTCTTACTGAGCTCCTTAGTCATCAATTGATCACTTTACCATCTACTCAAGGCTATCCTCCTTATTGACTTGTAAAATATCAAGGTCACCCATATTGCAATTATCATCAAATTAATGACATAATGACAATGATTGCTATGTTTTACAACAAAGAATCAAGCATCTTTAGCGTCAAGGCTTTATCTCATTCACTACACAACATTCCATATGCCCATCTACAATTATTACATCCCAATGGGTTCCTAAATCTTATTCATCTATGTCTAATGAACATCATGCCATCACCTCTCACGTTCCTTCTACGGAAAATCAAGCATCGCCTAAGCAACCTCCATTAAAATCAGTCCAACACCTCCTCCTACTAAGTCATCTACAATATTACCAAGTCAAACTAAGCAACCTCCTCTAAATATCAATATAACTCCACCTCTCAAGTCATATACAAGAAATAAACAACCACTCTCTATGCAAGACCACCAAAATCTCATTAACCTCCTTCTCCAATTTCACCACACAGGCTTCTACGACATCACCACCTCAACTTCCCATCACCTTTTTAGGAAATTACTCCTTACATTGATCCACTTAGTGTCTTTAAATAGATCTACATTGCTTACATACTTGGAGGCATCATAGGTTCTCCCCCCTTGCATTGCTATCAAATGTCAATATCATCTCATGCACTTGACGCTTCATACTAATCTCCTATAAGCATTTTTACAAACCTCTTGGTACATTTGTATCATCATTTCCTGATGACACATTTGTGTTATTGTGGTTCTTACGTGATTATTGAGGGGTCTCTTATAATAAGAGCCTATATCATCTGCCACTTATACCTATCTACTATATACTCATTCATACATGCATACATTTATCAACATCTATTTGCATACAATACACCAAACATCATTCATAAAATAACACACTCATCACCATACAATTAATTTTCAGCTATCTTCCATCTTACACACATCACATCTAGTCTTTTACATTCATCATACACATTTCAATACATTTACATCGCATCATTTCCCGATGACACACTCTTGTGCTATGGTTCACACTTGACTATTGAGGGCATACTATACACATGAACCTCACACACTGCACTACACATTACACTACATACTACACATCATACTCTTCACATATCACGCGTTATTTACACCTCTTTCTCGCAGCATCTACTACACACTTCACACATCACACATCATACACTTAGGACATCCTCTCTCACAACATCTTCTACACACTTTATGTCTTATTCACTCTACACATTCATGTTACATCTCTCTTACATCTACTTACACACGTTGTGCACATCATTACCCTATGACACACTCTAGTTCCGTGGTCCATACTTGACTTCTAAGGGTATACATCTCAAATGGAGCTCATCACACTCACACATTCAATCACTCACACACTCTACACTTTACGCTTTGATGATCACATATTTTTAATACACAAACCATTTCCCGATGACACACTCTTGTTTATGGTTCATTCTTGACATTGAGGGGGCATAAATAAATGAACTCATTACATACATACACATCCACTCGGGGGCACGTTTCTCATATCATTCATGATGCATTCCATTTTGCCCCATCCACAACATATTGCATATATCTTGGTTGCATTTAGACTTACTTACATTTACTTGTTACATGTACATCTTATTACACATGCTAGATAGATATCTTGTATGTCATTATCTTTATCATACACACATACATGTTCACTTTCCTTTATAGTTATGATCACAAATTCTACAAATCTATACACGCAACATGGATGCTTGGCGCAATACCTATTACTAGTCCCACAAGGCTCTGGGGGCATCCACTTTCGTACACTACAAGTGTTATTGTTTAATTTTGTTTCATAACACATTACTTTATCGAATTATACACTTTTGACATACTTTTTATCTTTCTAACATGCTAACGGGTGCTTCATGTGTAAATTTGTTATGCAGGAATATTTTCTTCCATGGTTATATGTTACATTGTTTGCCATTGCTTGCTATTTTTATGCTCTTGTTTGCGGGATTTTCCATTTGTCTTGTGTGCACACTTGTCTGCTTTGTGGCCACTACAACCTTGATTGTCTTGTGACATCGTGAGTGATGTCCCATGTTTGCAACCCACTTTCACGGTCTACATTGTCTTCTTGCATGTTTACTTACATCTGTCTTAGATTACACATTGTCTACTTAGCTTAAATTTCATTTTATACATGTGTGTTTATCTTTGCTTGTACTAACACTTGTCTCCTAGCCACTTTGTTTGTGTGTGCCTTGGTTTCTACCAAGAACATTCCCTTCCCCTCAGGCAGGAATAGTTTCAACACAATGGTCGGTCCTCTTTTGGGCCACATACTCCTTCAATGACGTCGCATGCACCCCAAATGAGGGGGGTGAATCAATCACCCTATATAACATTATACACAACACAATACACAATACTGGTACAACACAATTTCAGTTTTGGACAGGGGCTCATAATCAAACTTGGGTCCTTAGAACAATGATGTCCTTCCTAGATGCCAATAACAAGGGGGCAGATCTTCAACATTTTTAGTTCAACACAATTTTTCCATGTCACAGAGGCTTTTGATAAGGCAGAGAGTCCTTTAGCATTGAAAAATTTACATTGGGGAAAGTACACACCATTTGTAGTGGTGTTTTCATTCTGGGGAATAGTTAAAGGTTAAAGGATGACACTAGACTTTCCTCTCTACACTACTTTTAAAGGCATAGGATCACCCAAAAAACCAACATTTTAGAGTGCTCTATAACTTTGGGAAGTGATTAAAGGTTGGAGGATGACACTAGAATTTATTCCTTACACTTCTTCTATCATGGCGTGAGATCACCCAAAAAATTGCCCTTCATCGACATCTTTAGGATCCTTTATACACTCTTTTCTCATCATGGATCAGGTGCACATGTTCCTTTTTCACATTTTCAACATTTTTACATACTTTTACACATATATACATGTGTATTTGACTACTTGTTTGTTCTTCTCTTTTATAGGTCCATCCGTATGGGAAGCGGTAGTCAACATCATCAACATCATCAAACATCGACATCAACAATAGGTACATCACAACATCTACACATGCATTTCTACTCTTGGTTCATTTTCATCATCACTTTTTGCACTTTCTCCTCCTTTTTATCATCCACCTTCACATTTTTATCATCCACTACATTATTATCAGAGACCCATCTCTATCTACTTTATGTTACCGAGATTTTCGCTCACCAACATAAAGTGGGGAAAATGTAGACACAAAATCATGCACTTTGGGTAATTATCTAGTCTTGATTACATACTACTATTTATATGATTCCTAAGTAAGAAAAGTACTAATTAACCCATGTCTTTGGCCACCTTTCTTTGTCTTTTGTTGCTCCTTTCAGTCTTGCACCTTTACTTGCTCAGTCTACCTTATTATACTACGAATTTTATCATCTTGGACACCAACACCTACCAGACACCAACACTAGACGCCCTTGTCCCCTTTGGGTGCCCCTAAGCCCTTTGTTACTTTACTCACACTTTTTTGTTCCTTTTTAGCCGTTTGAGCATCTTATATTTTTGTAGTTGGCATTTTTAGGGTTAATTATGAAATTCAAGCAAAGGAATAATATAAATATAAAGTTATGTTATCATAATAAAGCACCAAGAACTAAGAATTAGCTATCACCACCTAAGGTTGCATCCATCAAGCATCTAAGAGCTCCATTGCATCCATCTGGAACCATCACAAGGGACACAAGGGTTGGTTATTATGCATACACACTTCATAGGAGGGAAGTTCATTATATTCCATGCACACATCTATTACATTTATTTACATCTAGCTTATTTTCTTGTTATCAAGTGCAACTCGCACAAGAGCCACCTAGGGAACGATTCTGCACACACACACACGTAGACTACATTGGGTCTGAGATGTAGTGTAACACTTAGTCGTAAGTTCACCATTGTGACAATCGAGGACATTTTGATACCTCATTCTACATCTTTCTTTTTTAGGATTTGATGTGTATTTGAGGGCTTTATAGGTTCATATTCTATTGTAGGTTTCAATGACCTCGACAACCTTAGTGTGACCTCGGAGCGACCAAAGGCGTTTAACAACAAAAATCTCATGAATAACTAGAGGAGGTTTTCTGAGCTTTTCTATAGACCCATACACCTGAAACATGCCTAGGGCATCTTTGGGTACCCTCATGTACTCTCCAGTGCCCCACTCCACCTATCTATCCAAATATACATTTTGTGGGTCTCATGTATGACACTCCTACCGCTCTATTCACTCGGTCAGCACTTTGGTACACTCCGAATTTTATTGTAAATCAACTAAGTACCACTTGCTCCTCCTTGCAATTAGAGTTTCATAATTTATTGCTTAATTACTTGAGTGTAATTTATGTACTTAATTGCTCATTTATTTTACTATTACGATAAAGATCAAATTAGGCATAAAATTCACATTTATCTTAATCACTGGACATATACTTTGTATGTCATTATATTTTCTATATACACGTGCATTCACTTGTTCTCTAGTTGTGAATGCAACATTTACATAGATTGGTTACACACAACATGTATGTTTTGCATTGTACCTCTTATCACCCTATCAAGGCTCCCGGGGAATCCACTTTCATACACACTACTAGTGATATTGTTTCATTTTATATTACATCCTTTTCTTCCTAAAGACACTACTCTATCGATATATACACGTCTTGACATAATTTTTATCTTTCCAACATACTAACAGGTGCTTCATGTGCAACATTTTCTTTGCAGAACTATTTGCTACCATCGTTGTCTAATACTTTGTTTGCTAGTGTTTGCAATTGTTTGTCATTGTTTGTGAGCTTTGCCCTATGTCTTGCTTGTTCATTGTTTGTATATTTTTGTCCACTTCGACCCTAATTATCTTGTGACGTTGTGAGCGATGTCCTATGTTTGCAACCCACTTTTTGCGTTCTACATTGTCTTCTTTCTTGTTGGATTACACATTGTCTTCTATATGTGTATTTGTCTTGTTTGCACTAACACATGTTTCCAACCACTTTGTTTACGCATGCCTTAGTTTTTACCAAGCACACTTGAGTATCAATTTTCAAACAAGCGTGCGATCCTCTCCTTTGGGCCGCATTCTCCTAACGATGTCACATTCACCCAAAATGAAGGGGGCATACTTTGGGTCAATTAGTCACCCCATTTAGTAATTCAAAATCACAGTTCGGACTCGCACAAGAAAGGAATAAAGTAGAGACATAGTCATAGTACGACCCATAATCGACTTGGTTCCTCAACATAGCACATACGCCAACGGCCGATACAAACATGAGCGCTCAGGGTACTCTTGACCTTTCCTGGGACCAAGTGCCTATGACCAAGGGGAAGTTATAGAATTTTCTCGTATAAACGTGGTTCACAGCAGCCTCTGAGAGCAGGCACACAGATAGGCACATTCCTCTAGTAATCAGAATGTATTCTAACTCCATATTTCTTCTTTTTCTACTTCAATCGAACTAGATCAAACTGGAACAAAGTAGGGGTCACACCATCTCGCATTGCATATAAATTTCGAGAAGCAAGATGGGATGGAAAATAACACTAGACCTTTTCCCTAATACTTCTTCATTTGTGGCGTGATATCGCCCCAAAAAATCATTCTTAGCATGAGATCGCCCAAAAAAATCACTCTCAACGTGAGATCACCCAAAAAAATCACTCTTTTACAACAAATCATGACACTTTCTATCCTTTTCACTCTTCATGGATTAGGTGCACGTGTTCCTTTTACTAATTTTTCACATTTTTACATATTGGGATCAAATTTACATTTTTACATTTTGGTTTCCTCTTTGGTCTTTCATACCCCACTGCCAAGTCTAACCTTCATTGCTTTATCTTTATTAACTCGACACCAAGACACAAGTGCCTTCACCCCTCCGGGTGCCCCCGACCTCTTTGTATCTTTCTTGCCATTTTTGGGCATCTTTTTTTTTTTAGGTGGTCGGCCTTTTAGTTGTCAATTATGAAATTCAACCAAGGGAATCATATAACTATAAAGTTATATGATCATAATAAAGGACCAAGATCTAAGCATCTACTATCACCACCTAAGGTTGCATCCAACATCCATCTAGCTATCATTTAAGGGACAAGGGACTGTATTTTCTACATACACTTCATAGGAGGGGAAGTTCATGTTTCCATACACACATCTACTTACATTGCTACATCTAGCTATTGCTCGCTATTAAGAGCATCGTGCTCAAGATCCTCATAGGGCATGATTCTACACAGTATACAAAATATTCATAGAAAGAGCAAAACGGAGCTCCTGGGAAGACCTAAGAGCATGTCACTCCCTTTGACCGAAGTTGCCACAAGAAATGGCACAAGCATGGTAAGAGGACCAACTGTAACTAGAAGCTTGACATAACCATAAGAATTAGGATTTGGATATGAAATATACGAGAGTGGATAGTTGATAGCAATAAGAAGTGCAATAGAGCACACACCCATATGAATCAATGGATCAATCATTGTATTATTGATAGCATGAGGCCCGATATAAGCATTGATATGTAATGTGTTAGAAGAGAATGTAGCATGATAATCATGATCATAGAACACAATGAATGGTGGAGATGCATCAGTGTGAGCAACTAGAAAATCAAGAACCCCTTATGAAGGAGGAGACACTTTGCATGATATGTATGATTGGTTGAAGAGTCAGCTTGCTTGTCATGCTTAGGTAATGGATCATTGAAAATTTTGAGCTTTTTATTTTCATTGACTAGTGTAGATGTCGAAGGCTCAAGAAGCTCAATTGCATTGTTGTCAATAAGATCTTGAATTAGATGTATGAGTTTGAAACATTGATATTTAGAATGCTCGATACATTGATGATAATCACATCTGAAATTTTTGTTATAATTGTGTCCTTTAGGGTGAGATGGATCCAGATTAAATGGAGGAGGAAGTGTAATAAGATTACTCTTAATAATTTGTGGCACTATAATATGTGAAGCATAAGAAAAATTAGTAAATGTATGCTTTAGAGGTTGTCATTGAAAATTTTCAGGAGTATAGACAACGTTAACGAGTAGCTTTTGCTTTAGTAGGCTTCGTAGATGGTTTGAAAGATTATTTTATTTGAAATTACGTAGAACATGAAGCTTGATCATGATATTTAAGCTTACCCATAGATAGTATTTTGTTTTTACATAGCTTAAGTGTATGAAATAGATGATCAAATGATGGAGAGGTCTCAAATATGACACTCTCCTACCGAGGTTATAAGATATTTGGACGAATAGATCTTACAATTCGTAGTCTCATGAGTACATTAGACATTTTAACTAAGTTGTTCTTATATCGTAAGAAATAGTCCATTAGATGTTCATTAGAACCTTGTTTAATTTGTGTGAGTTGAGCATAGGATATCTTAGAGCCAATATTGATAGAGAAATGAGCGAGAAAAGCATCGACTAAATGCGTAAATGATGTTACTGAATGGACAAGTAGATCATAGAACCAACACATTGCATAATCTTGGAGGCTTCTAGGAAAGAGCTTTGCTAGTAAAGTGTGATCATCCACATAATCTATACATGCTATATGAAATGCTTAGAGATTCTCTTGAGGATCATCATGGCCATTGAAGATGGGCAGCTTGGGAGTGACGAAGTTTGGAGGAAGTGCATAAGTGGAAATGACAGGTGTGAAAGAAGCATGAAGTAGTAATGTGGAATCAAGAGATGGGGATGCACGGGAGGTATCCTATTATAGTTGATGGATTTGAATTTGGAGATCCTGATAAAGAAAGGCTAGGTCTTGAGTTCTAATGGAAGAGACTTGTTGTGTGTGAAACAAGAGGTGGAGTGAAGTGGTTAGTGGGAGTAGGAATAGATACGGGAACAATAAAAGTAGGAAAAGAGTAGAAACATGGGGTTGAGTAACAATAGGGATAGAAGCGGGGATGGATGTAGGAATATTAAGCTTAGCAAGATTGGTGGCCTTTTCATAAGCAACGAATAAAAACATATCTAGATCTTGGGGATGTTTAGCAAGATGATCATTGAGCTCTTGAAGATGGGCTTCAATAAATGGTTCAGAAGATTGACCCATGATTAAAAAGAAGACAAAATACCTAGAAGCAAGTTTGGATTTGAACGATGGGTTCACCAAATGATTTATCAAATATTGAATTTGTAAGACCCTTATTGAGAGTCACATATGATAAAATAGTAAAGTACATATATAACCTAAGCAATAAGCTAAAGAAATATAAAACCCTAGTGTAAGAGAGAGAGAGTAGAAGACGTAGATGATTTTGCAATTGATCTTGAAGTCTTCTAAATTGAGGACTCCGTAAATAAAAGGAGGAGACTATTGCAATCAAACCTAGAAAATTTTAGAACTCGTTGAATATACTGGGACTAGGGTGCCTAGACCGGGTCGGGTGCATAGGTGATAGGGTGTGCTTACAGGCGCTGTGATCGAAAATGGTCGAAATATGATATTTATTATATCACACCAATGTCATTAGCCTTCACAATTTTTTGCCTATATGTCGCTAAAAATCACCAAGTTTGTCTCAGTAACCTACAAAACCCCAAAACACATCAAATCTTAAAAATAAAAAGATGCAAATGGGGAGTCAGACTAAACCTGATGGTCACCCAACAGAGTGAAATTACAATTGAGAGTTACACTACATCTTAGAATCCATGTAGTTTTTTGTGTGTGTGTAGAATCGTACCCTAAGAGGCTCTTGCACGAGATGCACTTGATAGCAACTAATAGCTAGATGTAGCATGATATGTAAGTAGATGTGTGTATGGAAAAATGAACTTCCCCTCCCATGAAGTGTATGCAGGATGTCCCTTGAATGATAACTAGATGGATGCTTTGATGCTCTTAGAATTCTTTTGGATGCAACCTTAGGTGGTTATAATAGATGCTTAGAGCTTGGTCCTTTATTATGATCACATAGCTTTATATTTATATTATTCCCTTGGTTGAATTTCATAGATGACAGCTAAAAGGCCAACCACAAAGAAAACAAGATGCCCAAAAGATAAAGAGGCCCAAAAGGGGTGAGCAAGATATAAAGATGTCGGGGTGCCTAAAGAGGGTGAGGGTGCCTGGCGCCGGCATCCTAGTTGGGTGTTGGTGTCTAGAGTCAATAAAGATAAAGCAATGAAGGTTGGATTGGGTAGTGGGGTGTGCAAGACCAAAGAGGAAACCCGAAAGGCATAAAAGAGGCCAAAGATAGATGTCAATTACTATTTTTCTCACTTGGGAATCATATGAATAGTAGCATGTGATTAGGACCTATAAATGTACACAAGTGCGTGATTCAGTGTCTATAACAAGGCTAGGCACCATAAGAGCACATTAGTGCATCCTAATCCATATGAGGTAGATGTGACCATAGAGCCGATACATGTTGATTATGCGGGGTGTACCCAAACATATATTGAGTGGTGGGCATCACACTAATGGATGTTGTTATTTCCTCGTTATCAGTAGATGCGAAAGGTGATCCGGCAGTAGGAGGAGTAGAGAGGCAGGTGCCTACCCCCAATGGGGATGGCCTAGTAGTAACACTAATGCAACATAAGTATTGTTTATTGTTATTTGTTAGTTGTTGTGTAGTTTTTGCATGTTGGAAATGTATACATTAACTAATGTGATGTTATATGGTTACAGGTGATGCCTATTGGTCATTAATCATTGATTCATCAAAACGTTTGTTGACACGAAATGTGCCTCTAGATGTGCTCATGGGAGGTGACATGCTAGAATTAGTGGATGTTATTATGGGTAAGCATGCCCATTTGTTTGATCCAATAGCTATAGTGGTAGCCACGTGTCTTGTGTAATTGAGTGAGCACGATGAGGCTCACACAGAGAATGAGCAAGATAGACAAGCCATAAGAGGAGGAGCCCTAGCTTAGGATGTATTTGCAAGATATGTGGAGCTACAACATTGATTTGCAGAAGCGATGACCAAGGTGGATATACTACAAAAACAACTAAAGAGATATAGAGGCCAAGATCAACGACATAGATTGAGTGGTGAAGCATCTAGTTCTAGAGCTCCCATGATTGTATATAGTGATAGTGATGATGATATATGATGTATATGGTTGTAGTGATGTATGGGGGCTTTCCCCCAGCGATTGTATTTTTGTAACTATGAATTTTTGATGAGAAATATATAGACGTATATTAATATCATATGTGTGGTTGGCTTGCATGATGTGATGGTTGTCATTTGCACTTTTATTTGCTAGATATTGTATACATTTGAAATGATATCCTTGATTATTGAACAGTGAAATATATCATAACGTGGAAAGAATAGGTTAAGTAGTGAATTGAATAGGATTTGTATGTGAATGAGAGTAAATAGTGTAGTAATATGATGATAAGAATGTATGTATATGATGTGATGCGGTAGAGTAGTAGAAATGGTAATCTGATGGAGGTAGTATAAGAGAGTAGGCTAACAATTCATAAATAGTTATATAATGAGAAGAAGTAAGACTATATCTATAATTACGTATGATGAAGATGAGAAGAGGGGGAGAAGATTGATGCCTCCAATGTAAGGGCGAGGTTCATTTTTGTAACAAAACCCTCAATAGTCATGTAAGAACCTTAAGAACGCGAGTGCGTCATCAAGTAGTGAGATTATCATATGGAGATCACCTACCAAAGATGGAGAGGCTTGCGAGGTATGGTGGAAGCATGTGAAGCAGAAACAACATGAGTGTAAGTGCTAAACTAAATGTCATATGAAATGGTGCTAATGATGGGAGATGTAGTGGTAGGAAGCAAAAATGTTGACAGCTTAGGAAGCCAATGGTATGTAGTAGCACTATGGGGAGGGTGAGATGATGTAGCAATGGATGAGTTAGATGGAGGACGTGTATGGATGATAACCTTATGAGGTGGACAAATGATAACCTTAGAATTTAGTGAAGGAGACAAATAGACACCGGTGGAAGCTCGCTTATGTGGAATGAGGGAAAGAGAGTGCACACGACCTTGAGAAATGAAAGAAATGATACATTTTTCCTCTAATTGCTGTAATTTATCATGTAGAGCACAACAATCATTATCATGGTGGCAAATGATATGATGAAAAGTGTAGAAAGGAAGATCGCATCAGCGATGCAAGCGATGAGGAGGAGGATGTTGATTAGAAGGCAAGGGGATTAAACGTTTATAAAGTAAAATACACAAGACATCATGAGGCTTAACAACATGTGGAAAGTGCTATAGTTCATGAGTAGGAGATGGAGAAAACTTGGGTGTAGACCGACGTGATGGCATTGAAGGAAGATGCTTAGGCGGAGGAGGAGATAGGGACCATGGAAGACGCTTAATAGATGGAAGAGGAGAAGAGGTAGTGTGTAATGGAGTAGTGGAGAATTATAAGAAGATGGAATAGCATGTTATGTAATTAAATTTTTCTATAGATCAATAAATTTATAGCACAAAATCCTAAAATATTCACATGTATCATATAATAGCTTTTCTTTTAATGCAGGAATTAAACCACAACAAAAGATAAATTGCATTTCTAAATCAATGGGCTGAAATAATAACTGATGCATGAAAGAATTGAAGCGTAAGATGGAATCTATAATTGGTTCTTTCTTTCCTTAATGCAAAGTAGGTAAACAATCATATGTAACTCTAGGACCATTGTTAACCATAAACCGCTTAAGAAAAGCATCCTCCATATCATAGTAAGTACTAATAGATCAACAAGAATATAATGAAAAAGATTTGAGGAGAAAGTGATCATTACAATAAAAGCCATTGCTAAATGATAATGATTGATATGCAAATAAGGGTTGTTTGTGTCGTTGAAACATGTAAAGGTAGGCATGATGAAATCCTTAGGGAAAGTTGAATTGTGAATTTTTTAGGGATTAGATTGCTTGGAAGAGAATTATGATCAATGGAAGCATAATAGGCTTTGATTTCAATAGTGAGAGAATGAAATTGAGATTGTAAATTATAGACAACATAAATATCATGTGAGATGATAGTAGAAGAGGTGAGAGGCACATTGAGAGGTTGAAGTTTTCCATTATGAGTGATCATGGGGACCTAAGAAGGAGGAGTGGATGTGGAAGGAGGAGAAGAAGGTGGGGAGGAGGCGAAGAACATGGAGGCTCTATGGGAATGTTAGATGTAGACTTAGGAGTCACAATAAGAGGTGCATTAATGGAAGGAGGAGAATCACCATGAATAATATTTGAAACAACCTCATAAGCAGAAGAAAGAGGAGTGGTAAATTCACATTCAATAGTCTTAAGATAAGTAACATCATCACTAATATGTTTGTGATCAGAAGTATAATCCACATAACTATTAGTCAAATTTTCACAAGCAAGTAGCTCATCTAGAGTATCATTGACATATAAAGAAGTACTAGTAAGAGAACTAACATGATATTTATCATTACAATTATTAGAAACATTTTCATAAATAAAAGTACGATATATAACTTTATATTCATTTTGACTATTGGTGGAAACATCATCATGCACATATACATTTGTAACCTTATAAGTAGATCTATTGGCATATATACAAGCAAAAATGTCACCCAAAAAAGGATCTATAATAATATTATCATATGCTTTGCAAGAGGAGAAGAAGGTACAACAACATGGGTGACTCATATTTAAAGAAAATTAACACGCGACCTTCAATCACACTTGATCTCTTGAGGTCATGCCGGATGACTGATGTGGAATGTGTGGATGTTTTTCGATAGAAAAATATAGCGAATATATGGTATGTGGATGAAAATGTTGAAATGAGATAAACAAGTTATCGAGGCAAAACAATGTCCTTGATGCATAATATCGGGATATGCTCATCAAGGGCAAATAAGGCCCTTCTAACTTGAATTGGTCTAATGGATGGGTCGAAAAGGATAGCCACACGAAGACTCCAATCTATATCAAGCTCCGTGGAAATCCTTTCTAATGGTTGTGGGATGCATGGAAAACCAACAAGTGCCTTGTAATGATGTCAAAACAAGGTCATGGAATAAGCAAGAGAGGCATGGTTTTGCGAGATCTAAACTCGGTTGTCTAAGGAAGCCCAAAACTCGTAAGTTGTATTAGCTTCAATGTTTAGGGTGTTTAATTGTGAGATAATGTGATGTGCGTAAAACCAGGCGTAATCCTATGTCAATATTTGTGAGTATTTTGAGCCCATTCGGTTAGGGAACCCTAGGATTGCCACTGTATGCTCTTGGCTATTGTGGTCCTAAATGGTCTTGTGTGCATTTAATCTACAAAAATAAATAATAAGCTAATCTAATAAAGCGAAAGACACACTATGTTTTTGTATTTTGCAATATAAGGAAAATGAAACAATACAAAGCAACTAATCTAATTAAAATAAATCTTTTTTGCTTTTATGGAATAATAGTACGATACAAAGGAAATAAATTGCTTCTAATTTAATTAATCAATCCTAAAACAAATAAAACAACCGGATGTAGTTGTTTATATGTGCAGAAGAAATATAATCTATTCTAAACAATTAAAACTTTTGTAATCTATTTTGATTAAATGAAAGTTTTTCAATGATGTATGTGGATCCTTTGTTTTGCCTCAGAGGCACGGGAGGAAATTAAAGCTTCTCATAAGCTTTTCCTTCCCCTGCAACTTCCCTAGAAAAAGTAAAGACATCTTTTATGGAGGATTTTCTAAATGAAATGATTCTTCGGTTGATTTCTAAATTAAGAGAGAAGCTTTCTTCAAGAATCACTTCCCCGCAAATCTACTGAGAGAGAAAAGGAAGTTATCTATCCTGAGAAATCTTATGTGGAAGGAAATGATTACTGTAACTATTCTATGATTGCAATAATGGAAATTAAGGTGCCTTTTTCTATTGAGTGAACAATGTGTAAGCGAATTTCATAAACAAAGAAATAAATAAATGATGGAACCCAATTACAACCCTAACTGGGTAATTGCAGAGTCAGGAAATCTAGTTGTGGCTTATTTCTTGTGTCCCCTCACTATTCTTTTCCATTCTTGAGTGTCCACATGAGTCCAGGGATGTTGGGAATGTAGAGGAAGCTAGAAGAAGGTACTAGAGTAGGTAATGGCTTCCTGGACAATTTCGTGGCAATGCAAGCAGAGGAAGAATAACGCAAGTGAACAAAGCTTGATTGTGTAATCTCTAGTAGAATTGTTGTAGCATAACATAGCAATACACAACCAATTTCCGTGGGCTTTTTTCTTGAAAAAAGCGATGGTTTTATAGAAGGTTGGCTAGGCAATGCACTATCACACTTGGCAAATGGGGTGCCACATCAACAATGAAGGGGTAGTTTGAACAATAAATTACAAATTACAAGTGAAAGAGGAGATTGCCACAAGTCATTGAGGCTTAAAATAAGCTAAAACAACTCACAAACGTGTGCTAAAAGTGAACTGAAGTGAAGTAACATGCATCTTAATTCATGCACGAAGAATCATGGAAAATTCGCATAGGACCGCCACCCGACAAGGCATTGATTTTGTAACTAAAGGCCAAAACTAAGGTAAAATGATGTGGGAAGCTGCAGAAAAGTGGGAAATGGCTAAGTAAGGTAAACTAGGCTATAAATATAAGCTGCAAAGAGGTTAAGGAGCTTGAACACCTTTGGAAAAGACATGAATCATCATTGGGGACTTTTGAACTATTTTCGACAATGTAGCACATGTAATTTTGGGTGCGTACATATTGCCCCCTCGAGAGAAGTGTTTTAGCCATGAAGAGGCGTAAAACGTAGAGTCCGAGTATGGCGTTCCCGAAATGGGGAGTTAAAAGCTATACCTAACATGTTCGTGTGTTGAAATGTCACCATCCAAGCTCTCGTTACCTACAAGATGAAAGCAAAACTCAAGTGCAGATAGATATGATATCGAAAAATAAACACTAAAACAAAATGACAAGAGGACTTACCATCTCGCATGGGGATATAAGTATACCTACGCCAACGCTCCAACCCTGTAAAACATATACACTCAAAATGAAGTTAAAACAAAGCATTTATATAACTCAAACCATTCATTTTCAATTCATTTATGCATATCCTCGTTGCGATTTTTGAGATCTGACCAACTATTACCATTTTAGGTGAGAGTATAGTCAAAATGATGAGTGCGATGACGTGATCATGGCCCCGTGAGTGAGAGATCAAACGACAAAGACAAAGGTTAGTATTTTGCATTTGTTTATTTGAAACCTAAAAATGTAAAATTTGAAAAATCTATGTTTAGGGGGGGTTATTTTTATTTTTTTGTGTGAAAATGTTCCCTAGGGGGTAGTCTAGGCAGATCTAGCTTTTGTTTTATTCAAAATGGTTAATTTTTGTCTTTTTTTAGTTTTGGGTCAAAGGGGACGGCTTGTCCATTCTAGACATGACCACCACCCTGCGTAGGCGACGCACAGGATGCGCCCGCACAGGTGGTGGTGGCGATTACATGACCACTTTGCCATAATAAGGTGGCGAAGCATAAAACCTCCACTTTGCACAGGGCAACGATTTTATAAATGCAGTGGCAGAGAGCTAATTTGACCAAGTTAGATTATTTTTTATATATTTTAAGTTGTTTTGTGTTGTTTTTGATGAGCTTGCTTATTGAAATGCATTGCTAACTTGCTATTTTTTTATTATTTTTGTGAATGCGAAGGACTTATACATTTGTTGGAGCCAAGAGAGAGAGTTTGACTAGCTTTCGTGCATTCTTTATCAGTTGAATTAGGTTGAGAATGATTTATTACACCAAGTTAGTTTATGGAGGATCACATGGGTGCCACACATTACACCATCCAACCATATATTGTGCGACCTCTCTTCTTATTGGGATGGGAACCGGAACACTTTCTGGTTTCTTGGTGTTTGGGGAGAGTGGACTATCACTCTCGAGGATGTCTACAGGATTCTTGGAGTGCCTGTGAATGACAAATGATTGAACTTAGAGAGTGCATGGAGCACAACCAAAACTAGATAATGGGCTTCCTACATGGGGGATGATGGGGCGTCAGAGGGCACTAAACAGGGCATACAGCTTTTGTCTATTTCCTCTGCACCTATCCCTACCCTTTCGCAAGGCCATTATTGGTATTCTAGCTTCGCATTTGGTAGGAGACAAGGGCGGGACAAGCTCTTGTACTATTGGGCTCTAATCATTATGCAAATTTAGCAGTATGGGAGGATGTTTTATTGGGGTGTGGATATATTAGGGTCTACATACCATGACTTGTACTGAGTGGTGAGGCTCTAGGGGAAATCCCTGAGCCATCCTACTTAATTGATGTGTTGGGTGTATGAGCGGATCATCCCTTATTAGAGGGGAGTTGGTGTATAGGATCCGTGGCTTGTCGGGGGGGACGCAAGATGGATAGGCTTGTAAGTGCTTAGAGGGCCACATTAGCCCACTTCTACATTGACTAAAGTTGAATTTATTATGAGACCCTACCAGGACATGATTGGATTGTGGGGTCAGGAGGGGACCATTCTAATTGCATGTGCTACCACCTCACAGTTAGTAGACATATCTATGAGGGTAGAGGCCCACCCTATTGCTAAAGTACCCCAACAGTTTGGGTTACCCTATGATGATTCTCTTCCTACTATGCCTACTGTCTACCGGAGTGTTAGAGAGACACGAGATGACCCAAAGAGTCAACATGGATGGAAAATGGTGATACTAGGAGTACCTATCTCTATGGAGAAGGTCTTAGTTCCTAGAGCACCCATGGCTCTTCTCTAGATTGAGTCGCACCCGCTCATAGTGGGGAGGAGGAGGAGGAGGAGGAGGCGACACAACCACTTATACAAATATTGAGGGCAAGGTTGGTGAGGAGATAGGTGAGGAGGTTGGAGCAAAGGGGTTGGTGAGGAGGAGGAAAATGATACGAGTGGAGAGAGCTACTCAGAGATATCTATGGCAGAGAGAGAGGAGGTGGAGGTGGAGAAGGAGACTCTAGTTTCGAGGATCCACTTCCTTATGAGGGAGGCAATGATGATGAGGCATCTGTGATGGGCCGGAGGTTTCTCAGAGAGAGGCGGATACGTAAGATGCCCGTAAACGACACCACCACCACTAGATGCACCAACCGATCCTACATGCATGCCCGAAGATCCAAGTATGTAGACACTCTTTTCTCAACTTTGTTAGCTAGAATTGTTAGTAAACTACGCATTGTGTTTTCTTTTTGAATTTTTGGTTATTTTCTCGACTCGTCATTGTTTTTTTGTTTTGCAGCCACTACTGATGGTTGGCGAGATCTTATTCATAGGATCTATGTCGATACCTTGTTGATCCCTATGGGAAGACTCGTGTAGAGTTCTTTGGAGGACTTAGGATAACCATTGCAGGCCGGATGACACACCACTGTTTGCACCTCTTTGGAAGGCAGAGCTCTTGACTTCTTAGAGCAAACAAATAGCGGTATATGAGATGACATCAAGATGGCGATATAGAGCCATTCAAACAACGAGGCTACGACTAGTGGTCATTCTCATCTTCACTCTCACCACTCAGTGCATTCATGACATCAGAGCCACAATAGAAGTCCCAGCGCATCCGTGCATAATCTCGGGGATCCAGAGAGAGGGATAGGCCATCGAGCCTTTATTGCTTCAATGCCATTTTGTGAGGCATATATATGATGTTTTTGGATTTTTATGCTCATTGCGAGCGTTTTGACCACACCTAGTGTGTGATGACATTGTATACAAACTTGACTCATTATGATATATACAAATATCTCTTTTTGGTTTAGCTATCCTTTGCACCAGAGTTGACTTCATTTATGGTTTACTTTGTGTGTGTACTCTTAGATGTTTAGAATTTATGGTTTTATATGCTTTTCGAATGTATGAATGGATGATGATATGCTTAACATAATCATCATTTTTTTGTTGTTTTTGCTTTTATATGATGCTAATGTAAACACAATGTAATATTGAAACTTTGGTTTTTCAAGAAATATTTAATACTTCTTGTTTTCTTGGAAAAATGTGATGAATGATTTGATAATAAAATGAACTCACTCCACTTCTAACTCCATGCAACTAGTAAGATGTGAGGGCTCATCACCAAGAGACAGGAGGGATGCGAGTTGTATGATTTTGATAGATGGAGTTGGTGAGAGAAAGACAAGAATTTTCCAAAAACCCAATTAGAAACCTACAAATTAACTCTACACACAATCTAGAATGTGATTTGCTTGCAAATTTATCTATACTTAAAATTGTAGATGGCCTCTTGATTGACAAAATATGGTTTTATTGTTTTAACCCTTTTGGATTATACACATCTAACTCACTTTCTTGGGATTTAAGCTTTTAAAGCACTTTTTATTGAATGGAATTGCTTTTAACTTAGTAATTTATTTACAGAGACCCCCTACACCTTACCCCATACTACTAGTAGGAAGCATGAGCTCATCACCAAGGAAAAGTCCTAGGTGAGTAAGATCACTTCCCTCCTTTCCCAATCTCACACCATAGTAAGAGGCACAGACTCAACACAAAAGCTTGGTGGGGCAAGGAAGTGTGTAAATGAAAACTTTGTATTGATTTTTGACTTGACATATATACTTTTTTTTACTTTAACTATGAGTTGTAGTTTTGGGAGGGAGAGCTTGCCCCTAGCCTCAACCCCACGTAACCAGTAAGATGTGAGGGCTCATCACTGAAGGCTGAGATAGGTGAAAAAGTGATCTGGGTAAAAATGTTTAGACTAATTTTGCTACCAAAGAGGTTTTCCTAGGAAAGTTGTGACACCAAGAAGCTTCCAATGTACTATGGGAAAATATGCTAGCAGAAAAGCTACAAGTAAAACCAAATATGCAGCCTTGGTAGGATTAGTGTCAAAACTATGTCTTATCTTGTTGAATTGATGAAACGATCATAAATGTTAATGATAGTATTGTGGATACTTAAAGAAATGTGATTGAATGTTTTGCCAATATTTTCAGAAGTTTTTGAAAGTTGCTTGAAAGATAAGTTTCTCAATTACACATTTACAAAATGATCTAGTAGATGGAATGTAATGTGGATGCAATAGTGTACATGTGGAAATGCAGATGGATCATGCGTAGTAACATTTAGGTGAAGTGAATTGATGGATTTACGAAATTCTTCACCCTCTAGAGTACACAGGTGATATGCCCCATTTTTATAGTCCTCCATGACTTGATATGGGCCCAACCACTTGGGCTTGAATTTCCTTCTTTTGCCGGTTTTCTTGTCTATCCGACTGTCAAGTCTTACTACCAAATTTCCAACAAATATATCGCTTTCATATACCTTTTTATTATACTACCGGCACATCCGGTCAGCATAAGCTCTATGGTGCACCTCAGCTCTAAGCTGAGCTTCATCGAGATTTTCCAGCTCAATGAGTCGTGCCTCACGATATCCTTCTTCTCCTAAAATCCTTGTAATGATATCCAGAGACTGGGTATCTCAACTTCAAGTGGTAAAACCGCTTCCAAACTAAATACCAAGGAATATGGGGTTGCCCCCATTGGCATTCTTATTGACATTCTATAGGCCCACAAGACTGGAAATAGATTTAGATGTCAAACGTGTTTGTTCTCCTTAACTGTTTTTAGGAGGATGGATTTCAGCATCTTATTAGTTGCCTCAGTCTATACATTGGCCTGAGGGTAGTATAGAGAGGCTATGTGATGATTTATCTTGAATTTTTCACACAACTCACGCACCTCTTCATTTTTAAATGATGTGCCATTATCAAATATAATGACTTGTGGGACCCCATACCTACAGATGATCTAGTTCAAGATGAACTTTACAATTACAGATCCCATAATGGTGGTAAGAGGCATGAACTTAACCTAGTTTGTGAAATACTCTGTGGTCATGATTATAAAATTATGGTCGTCTATAGATGAGGGAGAGAATTTCCCTATAAAATCTAAGCCCCATGTGGAAAAGGGACAAGGTGTTGCAATCGGTTGTAGAGCTTGGGCCAAAATGTGAATCTTGTGAGAGAATTCTTAGCACTTATGACACTTGCACACGTACTCTACCACATCATGTTCTAGGGTGGGCTAAAAATAGCCCATCCGAGCATCTTTCTAGCAGATTTCAGCATGTCCTCCAAGTTGACCTCCACATATTTACTATGGGCTCCATAGAGGATCTTTTCATATTCTTCCTCATCGACACACCTTAACAACATTCTGTCAAAAGCTCTGCGATAGAGAACTTGTTCTATGATTACGTACTTGGTGTCTATGACCTATGGCCATCTTCTCTATTGTGATGTTGCTCCCTTAGGGTATGTGTGGTCCATAATAAAGTTGATAATATCTGAATACCATGGACACGTAGAAATGAGAGGTCTAATCTCTACATAATATATGTACTTGTTGGGAAAACTTGAGTCTACTAACTAACTCCCCACCATCTAGTGGGTTGTCTACCAACTAATCGGTGATGATTTGTCCTTTGAAAGAATTTTGGTTGACATAAGTTAACTCAAATTCTCCCATTAAGGTTATGAAGCGTCCAACTTTCTTGGACAAAGAACCCTGTGTTATGAATGTCCGAAGACAATTTGTTTTGACAATAACCTGCGTTTCTTGGTTAAGCATGTAATGCCTTAACCATTTTGTTACAAATACTATAGTGAGACATTCCTTTTCTGCTCGCGCATAGTGTGTCTTGTAGTATATCAACGTATGACTAATGAAGTAAAGTGTGTGTTCACATTTATCATCATATTCTTGTGCTAACATGTAGGCTAACAAGACGTCATCACACTTGAGAATATAAGATGAGGGGGCGATCTGACTTGGGAGGCATGAGCATGGGAGGTGACAAAGGAATTGTTTAACCGATTCAAATGCCTCATGACACTCATCCGTCCAAATGTTGCAACAATCCTTCTTTAACAAATTATTTATCGATGAATAACATAATTTAAATCGAAATAAACCTTCGATTACACTCGAACTTTCGAGAAATGACCGAATGCCCGACTCGCCCGACGGCAGAGTCATTTCTAGAACTGCTCATATTTTTGTTGGATCCACATCGATCCCTCATGAAGAGATGATGTATCCCAATAATTTCCCTCTCGTCACACCAAACACACATTTTTTGGATTTAATGTAACACTATATTTGATGAGGTGAGAGAGGATGATGCGAAGCACCTCGGGGTCATTCGCAATGCTTCTTGGCCTCGCTAGTTGGCCAGAGGTTATCAACATATGATTCCACAATATTGTGAATAAGATCATGGAATATGTAATTCATTGCCCGTTGGTAAGTGGCACCAACGTTCTTGAGACCGAATGACATGATTATGTAGCAATAAGTTCCCCAAGGAGTAATAAAGGTCATATTTGTTTGATCTTCCTCAGAGATCCTAATTTGATTGTACCCAGAAAAACCATCCATAAGCAACAACATCTCATAACCATTTGTTGCATCAACAATAACATCAATGGATGGGAGTAGGAAGTCATCTTTGGGACATGCTTTGTTTTATCCCAAAAGTCATCACAGTATTCAAATTTTTTCATTCTTATTAAGAACAAGAACGATGTTAGATACCCACATTGAGTAATCAATAGGTTTGATGAACCCCACATGTAGGAGTTTCATAACTTCCTCTTTAACCATTAGCACCACATTTGATTTCATAGGCCTAGATTTTTGCATGATGGGCTTGGAATTTGATTTGGTTACAAGGTTGTGAACTGTGTTGGTGTCCATTTTGATCTTACACCACCTTTGCCCTAATTTTCTTTTCACTCTGCATTTCCTGAAATGTTTTCTACAGTTTTAATGGGTAAAATGAAGTTGTTGCCTCTATTCCCATGCCTTAATCCATTTGAAAATCATTTGACATGCCCCATTTTGCAAGAATACTCAAGTTTGCCCTAATTTTTGCCCTAAATTCTTCAAATCTGGGCTATGTCATTTTTTCCATTTTCTTGATCATGGAAGCTTAAAAATGATCGTTTTATACCTATATGCCTTTGAAAATCTATCCCCGTGGTTGAGAAATGCTCAGAATCATGTTTCATCTGATTCTATTTCAAAAAAATTCCATCCTTGGTGAAAAAATCAAATTTTGGGCACAACTGGAAAATTTCTGTGTTTTTGACGGTCAGATGGGCGTATTTTAGCCGTCAAATTATTGTTGAGAAGTCAGAGGGTACGTGGCAAAGATCTAATTTAGCTGAGGAGAAGCGGGAAGTGTTATAACTTATCTTTTTTGCCTTTTTGGCAAATGGGGCATTTTCGGGCCCAGGGCTCCACTTTTTCCAAATTGCCTACGTGGCATGTTTTGATTGGCCGAGGAGAAGCAGGGAGTCGATTTCCTTGGAGATTTTTTACTTTTATTTTGAATTTTTAAAAATTCAAAACTAGCCCGAAACCCCGCAACCAATCATAGGTGGACACGTGTCCTAAAAATCAAAAAGGGAAAAGTGGGCCGATGGGGGACTTAGAAGAATTTTTGCCTTTTTGGTGAAAAGGGAAAAATATGTGGAAAGGTCCATGGGGCCGCAATGGAAGAGAGATGGACACGTGGTAGGGTGGGGACAGAGCAGTTGGCAGGGGGCAAAGGGGAAATTGTTCCCTTTTTTGGTCAAAATGAGTTAAGGCAAAAAATTAAGCCGCGGGCCCACGAATGAGCCACAGGGAGACACGTGGCGGGTAGAGAGGGTCGGGCGGGCCTGGAGGAAAGGGGGAAATTTTTCCCTTTTGGTAAAAATGAGTTAAAGTGGAAATTTGAGGCGTGGCTCCATGACTAATCAAAAGGAGACATGTGGAGGGAAGAAATCGAGGTGCAGCCCGTGGGGAGAAATGAGAAAAATTTCCCTCGGCCGATAGAGAGGCTGACACGTGTTAAGGGCAAAGGCGGAGGTGCGGGCTGCATGGGGCAAAAAGTAAAAAATTTCCAAAATTCAAAAAGGTCAAAATGCGCAGAATGGAGCCGCGATTTCAATGGGACCCACCATATGCCACATGTCATCACCAAATTTCAAGGGCGGAGGGGTGGAGAAAAAAGTCAATTTTTTCCATTTTTCCAAAAATGTTAAAAGGTCAAAAAGTGAGCCCGAATTCATTCCCAATCATAGTTTGACACGTGGAGGGCCCAGATTGAAGGAGAAAGAGCAAATCAAGGGTAACTGTACATTTTCATTTTTGGCCGCCATTTTTGCTCCAGAAGTGTGGAAATGTGAATTTTGCATCAATTTTGATCAAATTTTTGGCAAATTCATGTTGTTTGTGCTTGCAAGGACCAATACAATTGGTTTCAGGGATTAATTTGTAGATTTGAGGTATTTTTGAAATAAATTTTTACTCACGCCTGCAAAACGTGAAATATCAAATTATAAAGTTATAGAATCAATTTTGGAATGATAAGGATGAAATGATGAAATGAAAGGGGTCTGTATGCTTGGAGAATGAAAAACATGCCTCCACAATGGATAATGATGAAGGATTTGTAATGATTTGCCATTTTAGAAACACCTGACAACTCTTGTTGCAAATTTGTTAAATGTCCCTATCTGCGAATCATGTTGGAATTTTGTAACAAACTTGATGCTGGGCATATTCTTTTCTTGGGAAAGAAGGATCAAATGTAATTGAAAGTTATATAATGCATGTTTTGAGACATGCAAAAGGTCGGAGAAACTTATAAATTCACGGGAAAATTTGGGAAGAAGTCCATTCTCTGAGAAACCGCCTGAGAACCATTTCTAATTCCTTTTACATCAGATTTGTATCATGTTGAGTTGGTTTCAGTTGTAAAGCCATCAACAAGATCTGAGATTGTTCTTATAACATTCCCCTGTTGATAGATTTGATCATTTATGGATTATTCTGTGTTGTCTCTTTGCAAAATTTTCATGCACTTATGTTCCAGAATGTTTTCAATTTGTGTTTCTTGCTCCTGTTATAGTCTTGTTTAAAATCTCTCTTGATCATACATGGTCTCATTTCTTGTTGATAGTTTAGTGGCATCTACAGTCTCACATTCAGAAGAGCTTTCATCTGATAAAGAGATAAACAGATTTAAAATCACTTTACCTTCCTTGAATTCTGAGATTGTTTGTAAACCTTTGGGTGCACCTTAGGTCATGATAAAATAGAGATTTCTGGATACTTTGTTGGTTCATCTGCTTCAAGCTTTTGTGGTAGGTTTTCAAATATTGTGTGGAAGAGTGTAGATCTGGGCCTCCATTTGGTGCACATATCCTGGTTGAAGGAGTACCTTAACCCCTTTGAAGCATTCTATTGTTTAGGTGTTACAAATTTCTTGCAAAGGTCCTCAAAGAATCTGAAAATTCTTGTTAGTCTTGTCTAAAATATCCCACCAAAAATTCATTCAGAATAACTAATCCTACCCCATACTACCCCTGCATTGCATTGTGTGTCAACAAAAGAACAAAATCCATTTAAAAAAATGCCCAAAGAAAATCAGGATCACACCATGTCTCTAAAGACCTCAAACTTGTCTTGAAAGCATTTCCATCATTTAGTAGTGACAACTCTGTTGAGTTTGAATAATGGAAAATTGATCATGTTTTCCCAAGGCCATCTCCATACAATATGCATAGTATAAGGATATCTCCACCTCCTTCACAAAACAGAGGCTGCAATATAGGTTCTCTTACCTTGGTTGAAAGGCACAACCTAAAATAGTGAGGATTAGATCAAAATCCTTTCAAGGTGCTACCCACTTCTTCAAAGCCTGAGTGCTAACAAGTCAGATAAATTGCTTCCCCGGCTACAAAACGACATATAAATCATTTATCTGCCTTTGAGTGTCTTGTAAAATCCATGATGTTGCTCAAGTTGTGAAGGAGATTAAATCTAGGTACCAACAAACCTGTAACATGAGGAGCAATTCCTATCATTTCTTTATAACTAAACATGAAGGATTTTGAATGTTCTTTGAGAACCTTCGTGTGTATTTCTACTTCCTCAAGAGTCAATGAAGAACCTAACTTAAAACTTTTGGGTCTTCCTCTATCTCGATGTTAATGTCAATCATCCACTTGATCAAAGAGGTGTTACCCTCTTCAAACCCAGGTGGGTCCAAAGGTATTTCTAGCTCCCCTTCCTCTTCTATTTCACAAATCTCAAGGCCTTTCGAGGAGGAAGGGTCCATCATGTGATCTCCAAAATAGGATGAAGAGTGAGGAATGAGAGCAAAGACTCTCTTATGATGCATGGGATGTAAATTTGTATAAGAGTTAAGGTACCCTAAGATAGCCTCATCATTTTCCACATAGTATAGGGTAGCAAGCTCATTCTCAGCCTCAACATATGCCAAGATCGATTCGTTGGCATTCTACAAACTAAGGGTTCAACACGAAGTGAAAATATGAAGTTGGTATCTTTTAATTCTTTGCTTAGATAGAAGTGGGAAGTAGAAGTAGCTATCGAATCAGAAATAAGGTTTTGCTCATGTGGGATTTCTTTGATTGAAATGAAGGCCAAACCTTTGCTTAAGTCAAGTACATCGGTCTTATAGAGCCAGTGTGGTCCGTGCAGTACACAAAATCATGCACTTTAGGCATTATTTAGCCTGGTCTTATACTACTATTTAGAAGGTTCTCAAGTGGATAAAGTATTAATTAATCCCACATTTTGGCCATCTTTATTTTATATTTTATTTCATCATTCCCACATATTTTATTGCACTTATCCTCCCATTTCGCGACCACCCCGTCATTCTAGCCCAAAATCGGGCACCTCAGCATGTCTTGAGGGGCACCCTGGTCCCACTTTGGGCACCCCAGCTATGCACATCCTTTCTTGCTTCTTTTTGGGGCCTTTCTAGCCATTTATTGTCTTTATCTTTTTCCTAGTCGGCCTTGTTAGGATTAATTATGAAATTAAGCTTGAGAGCCCTATAAATATAAAGTTATAAGACCATAATAAGGGTCATAGGTCATAACATCACATATTACTATCACTCCATCTAGAGTTACATCCATTGCATCACTTGCATCCACATAGTGTCATGCATCAAGGCTAGGAGATATGCATCACACACACTACATAGGGGGAGGGATTATATTCTATTTCATGCACACATGCTATTTACATTTTCTATAGTTACTATTACTCGTTACTTCACAAAGTGTGACTGACATGAGAGCACCTAGGGCACAACATGCACACACACACCAAAACTACATTCGGTCCGAAATGTAGTGCAACACTCAATGATAAGACCACTAGTTTGGCGGTTGAGGTTAGTCGACCCATTCATTTGCATATTTTATTTTTCTAGGGTTTGATACTTCCTTTTGCATTGTAGGTCATTTTCCAGCTCATCCGACAAATCCAATGAGACAGATAAAAGAAGCACTCGAAGACACCTTGCGACCATATCAAATTCAAGTTTTGAGCATTTACAGAGATCAGAGCACCCAGATTGCAGACTAAGGCACCCCGAGGCACCCTAGTACACTCCCGGCACGCCCATCATTTTAGATCTTCTAGATCTGCCCTTCGCAGGGTCCTTGAGTTTTTGTTTGCACTTCTTGATTTCATTACCAGATCTATAACAACCTACTGACAATCACTTCCAATCAGCTAAGCCATTTCTTTCCTTTCTATTGCATATTAGGGTTTCATTTCACTTAGAATAATTTACTTGCATTTATTCCATACTATTTTTAGTCTATTTACTACAACATTTTAGTCCTCCTAATTAGATTAACATTAATACCCTAGTGTCCCCTTTTAGGCCATTAGATCATCATTATTTTAGTCATTTTGGTGAACCTAATCTCTTCTACCACCTTCTAAGGATTTTCATTCTACCACCATGAATATCTCTCACACCGAATATATGCTTACCCACCCCGATTTACTTCATCGGGTTCAAAACCTCTTTGCTACTACTCGATGTTTCGCCGATATGCATACTGATTCCATGTATGATACATTTGTGGATGCCTTTTCCCACCATATTGCATTTCGTGCCAGTCCCTTCAACCGACATTCACCCCTTTGATAACGACCCACCACTTGACATCATGTCTCACATCTACAAAATTGTTGTCAAGCGCACTCTTTTCGATAATGGGTCTATCTTAATTTGTACCCTATGTCCTTTCTCTAACCCTTAGGCTTGTCTTACCCGTGACATTAGCCCCGATTTTATTTCACTTCATGCTTTACGATCTATGGTGGTTTGGTCCATCCATGTCTAGGCCATGCTACCTTACCTTTAACCGTTGGCCCTAAGACTCTCCCTACTATTTTATTTGTCATTGATTTTCCTGTCTCCTATAATTACTTCATTAGGTAGACCATGGCTTCATGCCATGCAAGTTGTTGCCTCTACCATCCACCGTTGCGTCAAATTCTTACATGAGTGTATTGAGTATACTATATTATGAGATTGTGATCCATTCCAATATTGTGTCCATGACCCTCACACTAGTCTCCTATTCCCACATTGATACTATATAGATGAACCTCACCTATGGATGATCAACCTCATTTGCCACCGCTTGAGGGCACTATTTGTTTACTAGATGTTATCCCTTCTACACTACCTCCTTCTATAGCTATCATTCCACATTAGCTACATGTTCCCTCCATGGACAATATTATCCCATCCTCATCTCCATCATCAGTTCACCCACCCTTCACTTGCACACTTTTCATTCATGACTCATATTGGAACATGTCCCATTCGATCCTACCCATGATGAAAATATGTTCCCATGCGCAGTCTAGCTCATCTTGGTTTTAATTTTGAGGACCTTCAACCTTCTACTCATGCTTCTCACCTATATTATGGTTTTGTCACTATCACTGTCACTTATGGCTTATGTGTGTCTTTGATCTTTTAGTCTATCTTCCACATACCCTTTGTGCTTCTCTACTCACATTAGGAGATTCTTGGCTTACTTACATTGAGGTACCTTAGACCTTAGTCACACTAAAATTTCATTCCCTATGCCTTTTGTCTAATTATTATTTGCAAAAGTTCCTTTCTTGGCTATTCACCTAATTACACTCGATGGTACGCACACATTGCCCACATCCCCCATTCACTGATGAAGAATACACTATGGGCATGTATCATTTATGCCTTACCAGCTCATTACATGATCAACCTCATACTATAGCATACCATGTCACCAATCCCAAGATCCATTTGACTTTGACCCCAAGGATGACGATCTCTTGACGAGTTCACATAGCCTCTTCCCATACTACTCTTCTATAGCAAGTTAGGGGCATATTACATGACATACTTCCCCCTCACTTAGCATGGTTGTACCCTTTTACATCCTACACTTCATATCTATCACATATTGTCATCTCATATCCACTTCATGTATTACAACACACCCTCGTTACTCGATGACACACTCTTGTGCTTTGGATCACACTGGACTGTTGAGGGATTACCATTATATTGAACCCCACACACTGCATGCTAGGTTATAAATATTTCCATACATATCCTACGTCCTACATTATCCTACACATACCTCATCTATTAGCCATTTATACACCATTTATCTCATACACGCTACACTAGTCGTCATCTCATTTGACGTCTAGTTTTGCATCTCTTCCTTACATTCTATATTTATGCTAGGTTACATTATATATGGGTCTAGTTTTACCTATCATCGTCACATATTCCATTTCTATATACACCTATTAGTGCCTTCCCTACATTACACATGCTACACATCCTACATTGCATTGTTCACACCACACATTTACATCTTGTATTCCTCACTTGGTCATTTACCCTACGTTGTCTTCTATGCGCTACACTCACTACCCTATGACGCACTTTAGTTCCTCAGTCCATATTAGATCTTACTGAGGGTTTACCAATCAAATGGACCTTACATTCACCAATGCAACATTTTCCTCATCCACCATTTCTCGCATTAGTGACATACACCTTAGGTTAAATTGTCACCCCTTCTTATCATCTTGTAGTGGTATACACTTTAGGCTAAATCACCACCCCCATTCTATCGTTTGGTAGTGGCCTACACCTTAGGGTACATCACCACTCCCTTCTTGTCCATCCCATAGTGACATATGCTTTGGGCTAACTTGTCACACATTCTCACCTTTTCATTTCATTTAAGATATACACTTATGGATAAATCATCACTCATCCATTCAAACAAGTCGTGGTATACACTTAGGCTATAGGGTCCACACACATCTTTCCATATGTCTCATCCCCATACATTCATCCTATAGTGATATACGCTTAGGGCTAAATCATCACTCCTCTATTTAAAAAATTCATGATATATGCTTCGGCTATAGGGTTCACACACATCTTCTCCCCATGTCACATTTCATCACCATTACACATACACACTCATCATAGTGTGTTAGATACAACCAACACTACTCGACCATTTCCCAATGATGCACTCTCATTTACAGTTCATTCTTGACTACTGAGGGGGAAAACAAAATGAACCTCACTGCATACACTTCCATCCACTCGGGGGCACGTTGCTCCTATCATTCCATCTTGCATTCCATTCCATCCATCCACAACATACTACATTGTCTTGGGGAATTTAATTTTGCATACTAGTGTTTTGCATGCTCACTTTATTACACATGTTAGACTACTTTCTTATATGTCATTATCATACACACATGTGCATTCATGCCTTTGTCTAGTGTGATCGTAGATATAGGACTCTACACGCGACATGGATGCTCACCTTCTACCCTTCCTATACTGGTCACTGGGGGCATCCACATTCATCTTATCCAATTGTTATTGTTTCATTTTGTACTTAGCATTTTTTTCTTTTTTTTTATATATGCTTTGACATATTGGTTATCACTCTAACATGTTAACGGGTGTTCCATGTGCAACACTTGTTTTTTACAGATTACATGTTTCCATGACTACTTGTTTGTTTCTACTTGTCTTCTTTGTTTTCCATTGTATGTGGGCTTTGCCTTTGCTTGTGTGCACACTTGTCTACTATTTGTGGTCATGATGGCCTTACGTGTCTTGTAACATCATGAGTGATGTCCCATGTTTGAAACCCACTTTGTGCGGTTTGCTTGTTTTTCTTGCATGTTTACACTACTTTGTTTGGTAGTTTCTACATTGTCTGCGTATTTTACATTTGTCTTATTACATGCATGTGTTTTTGGAATAAACACTTGTATTGGCTAGCCATCCCCTTTTATGCGCGCCTTGGTATCTACCAAGTGTTTCCCTTTCCCCCTGCAGGGAAAATTTCTACAGTCGAGTGCGGTTGGTCCTCTTTTGGGGATGCATTCTCCTTCCAGGGTCCTCGCATGCACCCCAAAGAGGGGGGGCATTATTGAGGGTTTTCTACTAACACAACATATTTACACCGGTTCAGACATAATGAGTGAGTTCAAACCATTCTACGAACTCCATACACAATGGCCTTAACAGACATGGTGTCCTTCGAAATTCTACGGAGTAGTTACAGCTTAGGGGTTACAATGGGTGTGCCTCTCTACACTTCTCCATCCAGTGGCGTTGGATCACCCAAAAACTAAGACACAAGAGATCTCTTCACACATTTCAACAAAAGCAATTAAAGTTGGAGGACACAAAGTGCATTTCCTCCCTATACTTCTTCAACCATGGTGGCATGAGATCACCCAAAAAACTCACAACATTACAGGATATCTTTTCTACACCCTTTTTCTCAACATGGATCAGGTGCACATGTTCCATTTATAATTTTTCTAGTGTATTTTACATTTGTGTACTTTACACATGCGTATTTTACACAACATTTTTTTACATATATACATATTTGACTACTTGATCATTTTCTCCTTGCAGTCCACCATATGAGAAATAAGCAGCTTAAATTGGGGGCAAACAACAACAACGATGACAATGAGATTGAAAACACACCACTATAGGCATTTGCCTTTACTAACCATGCAGTACACTACACACAATAATAGCTACACACGTGTTCCACCCTAGGTTCACTCTCATCACTTTTTATGTGCATTTTTCATCTTTAGAATCCACGCTCCTCCACATTTTTCTTTTTATGTCATTCCACACTTGAGTCTAGTCCATCGACACATCTTCTTCTACACTCTACATGGATATCAGGTATACATCTCTATCTACTTTATGTTACCGAGCATTCCGCTCACCAACATAAAGTGGGGGTAAAATGTAGACACAAAATCATGCACTTTAGGCATTATTTAGCCCGATCTTATACTACTATTTAGAAGGTTCTCAAGTGGATAAAGTATTAATTAATCCCACCTTTTGGCCATCTTTATTTTATATTTTATTTCGTCATTCCCACATATTTTATTACACTTATCCACCCATTTCGCGAACTCCCATAATTCTAGCCTAAAATCGGATGCCTTAGCCTATACATCTTGGGTGCCTTTGGGTGCCCTAATCTATGCACATCCTTTCCCACTTCTTTTTGGGGCCTTTCTAGTCATTTATTGTCTTTATCTTTTTCCCAAGTGGGCCTTATCGAGATTAATTATGAAATTAAGCTTGAGAGCCCTATAAATATAAAGTTATAAGACCATAATAAGGGTCATAGGTCATAACATCACATATTACTATCACTCCATCTAGAGTTTCCATCACTTGCATCCACATAGTGCCATGCATCAAGGCTAGGAGATATGCATCATACACACATTACATAGGGGAGGGATTCTATTCTATTCCATGCACACATGCTATTTACATTTTCTATAGTTACTATTGCTCGCTACTTCACAAAGTGTGACTGACACGAGAGCACCTAAGGCACAACATGCACACACACACCAAAACTACATACGAGTCTAAAATGTAGTGCAACACTCAGTGATAAGACAACTAGTTTGAAGGTTGAGGTCATTCTGACCCATTCATTTGCATCTTTTGTTTTTCTAGGGTTTGATACTTCCTTCTACATTATAGGTCATTTTCCAGCTCATCCAACATATCCAGTGTGATAGACAAGAAGCACTCAAATACACCTTGCGACCATAGCACATTCAGGTTTTGAGCATTTATAGAGATCAGAGTGCCCAGATCGCAGACCAAGATGCCCTAGGGTGCCACAATACACTCCCAAGCACCCCAATCATTTCAAATATTCTAGATATGCCCTTCGCAGGGTCCCTAAGTGTTCGTCTACACTTATTGATTTCATTTCCAGATCTACAACAACCTGCGATGACCACTTCCAATCAACTAAGCCATTTCTTTCCTTTCCATTTCATATTAAGGTTTCCTTTCACATATAATAATTTACTTGCATTTATTCCATATTATTTTTAGTCTATTTACTACAACATTTTAGTCCTCCTAATTAGATTAACATTAATACCCTAGTGTCCCCTTTTAGGCCACTAGATCATCATTATTTTAGTTAATCATCCGTCCTAGTCTCACATAGCTCAAACTTTATTAAGAATAGGTATGAATCACCCAACTCTCTAATATCACATGTGCCCATCCTCTTGCTACTATGAGAGCAAGAAAGAGAGCCTCCTATTCTCGCACCGATTTTTATACATTCAAATTTTATCTCAAAGGAAAAAGGCACGACCTTCCCTAAGGAGAAATAAGGATCACACTCGCCTCAGCCAGGCCGAAGCAACATTTTGCTCCATCATAGTTAAGATTCCAACAATTGCTTGGGAAGATTGATGTTTGATCACTTTGTGTATCTTCTTCCCCCATTTCTTAGACTTCAACCATGTAAATTCCTTCACCGAGAGGAGAGCCGAGTCCTAGAGCATGTCATATTCCCATGGAATCAAATGGAAGGAGAATGGGAAAACCATTCTCAAACAGCTTGATAATATTTGTTGTGGTTTTTGTTGATACTATCTTAACTACAACAGTTTCATCTTTAACTGCAGGAACTCCTTCAATCAAACCGCTAGTTTCTAATTCCATTTTGGGTATTAGTTTTATCTCTGGAGTTGAACTCATAGGTTTTTTCAATTGGTTTGCATGGGAGCTCAAACTTAGTATGCACCCTAGGTTTCTTCTTTAGGTTAGCCAGGTGAATGTCAAAGGGCTTCGGGTCACCTTGTGCAACGAATACTTTCCCCAAATGTAGGAATCTAACTTCCTGAAATAATGTGGAAGGAATTGCTTCATGCGATGTATCCAAGGATGACCGAGAATCATATTATAGTTGGTTTCCTGGTCTATAATATAAAACTCTGTGAGAACCGTCTTGGGCCCTAAGGTAACCCAAAAACACTATGGTCCTAATCAAATTTGCTTTGAGGCTATCATACCCTCTCGAGTGTGTTTCTAATCAAGAGAAATTAGTTTCTCCCTAGCCTAACTTCTGGAGAAATGAGAAGGGGATAATGTTGATTGCTGCCCCGTCATCAATTATTACACGTTTTATGTAGTAGTTGTAAATCCAAACCTGTGGATACATAGCCGGATCACCTTACGTGCCAACTCAACATCTGTGGGCATCTTACTGATGTCAAATACGAATCTAACATCTCTTTCTGGCTACCCAAGAGGATAGACATCGAAATCTATATGATTTATTTGCACCTTCGAAGGAGGGGTAATGTTTGCCTTCGGTCCTTGATTGTTGTTTGCGTTGTTGGGGTAACTTCTATTACCCTGATTGGAAGTGATCAATATCCTATTTTAATTGTAGGTCTTTCGACCACTGTCTATTGTTGCTTGATCTATACAGAGAGCACCTTCGTAGCTCCTTAAAGGGAACTTCGAACTTCTTCCTTTGTTTCCCAGTTAAGAGAGTGAAGAAATAGATCTCAAAGCTCTGTCTGATCCATGTTGGGAGCACTTGCTGAAGAGTAGAGGAATTGCCGCCATCTCTGGATGAAATGAGCAACTGACTCATTGAGCTATTGCTTTATATGTAGGAATTCCTTGATCCCCATTCTCAGCAACTTGTTCATGTTGAATGCTTTGACGAATTTAGACATGAGTTGTAATGTATTGAGGCTTCAGCTATCCTATAATACCAATCAAGAGTGATTCCTTCAAGATTCTTAGGAAGATTTTTGTTACAACCGCATCCCATAGGAGCAGCTGACTCTCGAATGGCAGTTGCATATGCCTTGATATGTGCATTTGGATCCCCTTTAAACTTTGAAAAGTCAAGAAGAGATCACGAAGCATTATGCCTCATATGGTAAAGTATAAGGGTTCGTTAAGATATTCAACATATGTGCCTAATGTGTAGGACTCTACTATGGACGACCCCTGATGGGGAGGTGGAGTAGGCATGGGAGGTGGCTGATATGGCACAACGTAAATGTTTGTAGAGGAATAAGGCATCCCTTGTGGCTGAGCATATGAGCTAGGAAAAGAGAACATGTCCCCCTATGGTGATTTGGAATACATATGTAGATACGAGGGGGCATTGTTCTGGTATGTAGTTGGAGGCACAAAACCAAGGAACATTGCATTACCAGTTGGGATGGCATTTGAGAACGCACTTCTGGCTAGTGCCTATTGTGGGTATCTCAGACGAGGTGTGGGGAGGCATACCCAAGGTGCCCGACCTGCGAGGAGATCTCGTGGAACGCCCATGTAAACCGATAGAGGAACTGGAGTAATAGGCATTTAGCCAAAGTTTTGCGGTTGATGGAGAATACTTCCTTGCCCTACAGAAGATGAAGCATGAGTAGCTTGGGAAAGTTCCAATTCTCTAACCCTATTCACTAATTTTGAGATGACCTCAAGTGATGATGGTAAGGTATTCTGCTTTTGAGTACGCGTTGTTGAACCTCGCTAGGTTGCAAAGGAGTGTGATATCCTCGCTATGAATCAAGTTTGTTATTTGGCCACCCCTCATTAGGAATGTTTTCTGTTATGGGAGGGGTAGAAGTGTTATTTTGAAGTAAGACATCAACATATCCTTGCATCCTATCCAGAGATTGTTCCATATTTTTGAAGCATTGATCACTTTGAGCATAATTTGTTAGGTACTCCTCATCCAATAATGGGAGCGAATCGACCACATCGATTTACTGCCCGAACAAAATCCAAGGAGAGGAGCCCGACTCTCTCGGTGAATGTCATATTGTTAGAATTTGAGAGTTCAAGTTGTGGCCCATGTGTAATTTGATCAATATCTTCAATCCTAATCGAGGAGCCATTGTTTTTCCTTTGAGGAGGAAGAGTTTGAGACACGAGGAGATTAGTTGAGTAGTTTTCCACCCACCCGCATAAAGAGGGCAACTCATCGCCTACCCATTTGGTAGTAATACGCCTCGAGACCCAAAATGGGTCGGTCGTGTTCCCGTCCCGACATATATTAAGGGGTATGTAAATACCTAAAGAATAATGGGAGAAGGAGAAGATGGATGAAAGAAATGGAAACGAAAAGAGACTAGCTCTTCACGTCAGGTTCACCAATTTGTACGGAAAAAAAATCGACATGCGACCTTCAATCACACTTGACCTCCCGAGGTCATGCCGGGATGGCCGATGTGGAATGTGCGGATGGCTATTGATAGAAAAATATAATGAATATATGGTATGTGGATGAAAATGTGTGGAAATGGGATAAACAAGTTATCAAGGAAAAATAATGTCCTCGATGTGCAATATCGGGATCTGCTCGTTAAGGTCATCAAAGGCCCATCTAACTTCAATCGGTCTAATGGATGGGTCATAAAGGATAGCCACATGAAGACTCCAATCAATATCAAGCTCCACATAAATCCTTTCTAATGGTCGTGGATGAATGGAAAACCAACATGTGCCTCGTAATGATGTCCAGACAAGGTCGTGGAATAAGTGAGAGAGGCGTGGTTTTTGCGAGATCTAAACTCAATTAGTTGGGGAAGTCTATAAATCATAAGATTTGTCACTTTAATGTTTAGGGCATTTAATTGCGAGATAATGTCATGTGGTAGTGGTGATGTGCGGAAATCCAACATGCATAATCCTATGTCAATATCTATGAGTATTTCAGGCTTGTGTTGGGAACCCTAGGATCACCACCGTATGTTCTTAGTTGTTGTGGTCCGGAAATAGTCACGTGTGTATTTAATCTACGAAATAAATAACAAGCTAATCTAATAAAGCGAAAGCTACACTATGTTTTTGTATTTTGTAATATAAGGAAAATGAAATAATACAAAACGGATAATCTAATTAAAATAAATCTTTTTGTGCTTTTCTAGAATAACAGGATGCACAGAGAGGAAATACATTGTTTCTAATCTAATTAATCAATCCTAAAACAAATAAAACAACTGGATGTAGTTGTTTATCTATGCAGAAGAAATCTAATATATTCTAAACAATTAAAGCTTCTCTAATCTATTCTAATTAAATGAAAGCTTTTCAATGATGTATGTGGATCCTCTATTTTTCCTCATAGGCACAAGAGGAAATTAAAGCTTCGATAAGATTTTCCTTACACTCGCCTTCCCCATAAAAAGTAAAGGCAACTTTTATGGAGGATTTTCTAAATGAAATGATGCTTCGGTTGATTTCTAAATTAACAGAGAAGCTTTCTTCCAAAATCACTTCCCGCAAATCTACAGAGATAGGAAAAGGAAGTTATCTATCCTAAGAAAGATTTTGTGGAAGGAAATGATTACTGTAACTATTCTATGATTGCAATAATGGAAATGAAAGTGCCTTTTTCTATTGTAGTAAATAATGTGTATGCAAATTTCATAAACAAAGAAATAAAGAAATGATGAAACCCAATTACAACCCCAACATGGTAATTGCAAAGCTATGGCAATCTAGTTGTGGTTTGTTTCTTGTGTCCCCTTAGTATTATTTTTCATCCTTCGATGTCGAAATGAGTCCAAGGATGCTAGGAATGCAAAGGAAGCTAGAAGAAGGTCTTTGGATCGGAAATGGCCTTCTCGGCAACTGGTGGCAATGCAAGTAGAGAAAGAACAATGCAAATGAACAAACCTTGATTATGTAATCTCTAGTAGGATTGTAACAACATAAAGCATAACAATACATGACAAAATTCTTAATTGACGCATGAAGAATTATGGAAAATTTGCAGACAGACCGCTACCCTGCAGGGCGGCGGTTATAGGACCATCGTCCCGGACATAAGGTGGGGATTTTGTAACTATAGGCCAAAACTAAGGTGAAATGATGCAGGAAGCTACAAAAAGTAGGAAATGGCTAAGTAAGGTAAACTAGGCTACAAATATAAGTTGAAAAGAGGTTAAGGAGCTCGAACACCTTTGGAAAAGACATGAATCATCATTGGGGATTTTGAATTGTTTTAGACAATGCAACACGTGTAATTTTGGGTGCGTACAGTGACTATGGATGATGGTGGAGAACATGAAGCATACATTTGATCATGATATAGCATGAAAATATGAGGGTTATCAGTGCCAAGAGGAATGGTGTCTTAGAAAGTAATAATTTATTGGAGGATTTTAAAATCACATTTAGCATTGCAATAAAGATCACTAAGTTTAGCTTCTACAACAACATCATCAAGGATAGGTTACACACTAATATGATCCATAGCCTGCTTGGGAAAAGAGGATCTATTTTTAGCCATGAGGGTTTTGGGGATCCTAGGGCAAGGAGTTCGAACAAGAGATGGGTTCACCAAATGATTTAATAAAAATCAAATTAAATCTGAATTCGAGTCACTAATATGATACAAATGATAAACACTCTAATGATGCAAACTTGCAAGATAATAGAAGAGATAGAAGACTTAGTTGATTTACGCTTATCTTGGAACATATCTAAACTGGAAGAACTAATGAATAGGCTAGGCAGAGTGTCGAAATTCTTAGAATTAATTCAAAAACTTAGGGACAGAGCCAAACACGGCGCCTAGGATGGGGCGAGGGCACTTGGGTGCTAGAGACCACTTATGGGCATCGGTGACTACACAAATGCTCGAATCTTATTTCTTCTCCGTGTCATTAGGGTTTCACAATTATTCTCTATTGATCACTTGATATTCAACCTTTGACTTCGAGGGTATATGTAACCTGCAAAACAAACCCTAACTACCTACACAAGCTCACAAACACATCAAATTGGAATGAAATGTGCAATATGTGAAGTCAAACTGATTACAACGATCACTCGAAGAATGAACTTATGATTGAGCACTACATTACATTCCAAACTCAATGTGCTTGTGTGTGAAATAGTGTCCTTAGGTTTCCCTCATGCCAATGACACCAAGATAGTAGGCTATAGCTAGCTTTGATGCAAATGTGTGAGATGGAATTCAACACTCACCCTTCCTATGCAACATATTTAGAGTATTCAGCCCAAAAATGTAGTCCCTTTTGATAGTAATGTTAGTATGTAGATGTGATTTCCCTCTTTAATCACAACCCCTATAATAGTGTGTATGTTGTATATATATGAATCTCTTGTTTGAATTTCGACACTAGTGACACAAAAGGTCGACTATGAGCTTAAGATAAGGATTAGAAACATTGTAAGGCCAACCAAAAATGTCAAAATAATAAGAAAGAATAAAGAGGATAGGAGCGCCTGGGTGGACACATGCGCTGGACGCTAGTGTCCGTAATGGGCACTAGTGTCTTGAGATAAATTACAACAAATGTGAAAAGACAGATAAACAGGGATCCCTATGACCTGACTAGAATAAAGAAGTGACACATGTAGAATAATAATACAATATAAATAAGATCAAACTAGTGGATGGAAAAGGGGTTAGTGTCACTAGTGAATACTTTTATTTCTTAAGATTCATGTGTATAACAACATACTTGATGGCATAGTAAAATAGCAACATGTGTGTGATTTTGTGTCTACGATTATAATGGACTTTGAAAACCACATTCATTTACTTCCCTTTGGACATTTTTGTTTTAGTTAATTGATGTTTTAGTCTTCCTTTCTTGGTCTCATGTGCACAATAATATATAAATTAATATCAAATCGTAATTGCACCATTACAAACTTAAATATTAACAATTCATTGAAATAATTTTGAATATTGAATGTGTTTTAATAACCATCAACCTAAAATTCCTTGACATGGCTTTGTATCTTTTTGAAATTATTGTGCCAAAATGACATTATTATATGTAGGTTTAATAAGAAACATTGAATTAATGGAGAACAAGAAATGGAAACAAAAAGAAAATGGAAAGTACTTCATAACATGCAATATGATAAATTAAGAATAAATTTCAACACATATTGTAAGGGCACAAAAAATTGACAACTTAAATATTAAATTCAATAACTTTAAATATTAATAATAAAATTTATATCGGTCACATCAAAACGTATAAGACATTAACTCTTGACACTCAAAAAAACCAAAAACATACTTTAGTTATTATGTAAGCAAAGATGCAAAGCAATATTTACAAAATTGAGTATTCAACAATACTCACAAATTATAAAGATAAAACATGTGTACAAATATTCACTCCTCCAAAACTTACATGGAAACATGATATATTTTCATGTAAACAAAAAAATTGAAAGTATTTCAAAACAATAAACATTTTCAAAACAATAAACATCAATATATTAAGAATTTGTAGCCTAAAGCCCGGTTACAAAAATGCAAACACAATAAAATAAAATAAAATAAACTTAAAAACAAGAAACATGGTTTATCAAGCAACAATTTTGACTCGCATTAAATGTTACTAATAAAATACACATCATTTACATCGAGCATAGGGGACTTTAACTCCCGACACAAAAACAAACAAGCAAATTGATATTTCTTATTACGAAAGCAAAGCTAGCAAAATAATATTCACAAAATTGAATCTTCTACCATTCTCACATAATCATAAGTGTAATACCTATTCTCTGTAACATTTAATTGAGGATGGAAAACAATAAGTTAGATCTGGTTGAGATTGGTTGAAAAAGTTTCTCTCAGTACATGATAAGATTGGTCTTAGCCTTGAACCAAGATAAACAAATAAGACCAAGGGCTTCTAGAATCCCATGTAGGAGTAAGAATTGTCATCCATGACTCCTCAAATGTAATGTTGGATCTGATGGCATATGAATAATATGGGCATTCAACATGTATATGAGGAATATCGACATGTATTAAACCCAAATCCTTAATGAATTTAGTATTAGTTGACTCCTAACGAGTAATAATTGAGCCAAATAAAATCATTAATAAGTGTGACCTCTTTGACAACAAGTTTCACTTAAGAGCGTGGATTGTTGCCTCAAAATCGAGCATGAAAAACCCAATGTGTTAGGTCACAATATGAAAAGACACCAAGAATGGCTAGCATGTTTCAAAGAAGAATCTTTTGGTGTTGATGTGTAGGAACATTCAACCCAAATCTTTTTTTGTACCATTTTATAGTTCTATTATCACCCGATATAGTCTACTATTGTTCTGAACCCTATGACAAGGTCTTCAAATCATTGATACTATTGGGAAGAGGATTAAACTTTGGAATAGTCGTATTGACCTTTGCAATTCATTAAAGAAGTTGTTTGGGCTTGATAGTGAGGAAGGACGTGAATGAGTCTAATCACATGTCCTGCTTTGGCAAACCTAGTTTCTATGCAAACTCTTGTTATCTTCTCTTGCTTTGTGGCAGAAAAACCCCGATTAGTGTCTTAAACCACGTTTAGTCATTGACATGGAGAAGGTTTATGGGAAATCTTAGTGAGTTAAGGGATCTAAAATCAAGAGCATCAATACACAATCATATAGTTTCGTTAAGACCAAACTTTATCTAAATTCTTGATTGTCATGAATTTAATTATTAATTGTTTAAGTCTTAAAGGTTATTAATTAAGAAACAAAGGCCTAGTACCGTTTGGTTTGGAGAATCTCATTTCACATTAGGTAATCGAGAAATAATCCGATAGAAAGTTTTAGGAAGATTTGGAGACCTAAATACACTATTCTAGAAATTAGTCACACTTCTATATGTTCTAAGCCTTGTTTCAGTAACTTAATCATTTTTGGTATCTCATGGTTGATGTCTATTTTGACTCCATCATTGTTGCATATCCTTAGTTTTCATCCTCTTAAAATATGCTTCTATCTCAAAACCCCGTTGATTCAAATATTCAATAACTTCAAGTTTAATAACTTAATAAATTGAAGTTATTTTAGAGCAAGTTCAGAGTAATTTCCTTCCTCAATTTTCCAAATAGACTTATTAGGACTCAACTTTATTTTTTGCAAACTATCTTGTGTGAATTCAAGAAAATAATGGCCTTGGGTTTAAGGTTGTGTTGGGTAATTATTAGATACCCATATTTTAATTAGAGACATCATTCAAATAAATAACTAATTTTGGATTTAGGGATTTTGCAATAAAATATCTCTTTGGGAAATTTTTGTCAAATAATTCACAAAAAAATTGTTTAATAGTATTATAAATTTGTTATAGTTGTTAAATTTTCTCAGTAAAAAATAGAGAGAAAATACCGTTTGATTTCTTGGAAAATTTGCTACTAAATTGAAGATTTATGTTTTGAGTAAGAGGAAATCATCAACTTTTCGGCATGGATGAGAAGGCACAATGCTACATCATTAAGCAATAGATTACCAATAATACATTTTATTCTTTCTCATATTCTAATGATTATAAAACACATGGCAATAACAGAGCTCCGAAAGAGGGCTTAGTTGTATGAAAAAATCTCTATTCGTTTTCTTAAATCTAATACTAGCAATCGCATGTGCACAATGCAATGTGAACGCCGAACGGTATATGTTATTTGATTTTAGAGGGATAGTTATTAGTTTTGTAGTTGTTGTTGATAAGGGGCATGATTGATTTTGTAAGTGTTGGAATATAGATGAAGCATTACATTTAAAGGTTCTATCTCTACATTTGAAATTTGTTACAAATTCGTACATATACATTTGTAAATCTTATATCATGAGTGGTAACGTTTTGGAGGCTATTTTATTTGAACTAAACATGAATACATGAAAACTTTCGTACATTTGCAGATTTTATATCATGAGTGGTAGTCTTTTGTGGCCAAGTATTTTGGCACTAAACATGAATACATTTATACATTTCATACTGCTTTGGATACAAGAAGTTTGAGTAAGGTAGTAGTGGAGGTGTTATCAAAGTAGAGGCTAGTATTTACGATGGGTTGATTTTGTTGAGTGATATTAGTCTCGAATGCTTTGGTTAATGATGAATTTACTTGGGAAGTCTATATGGAGTAGCCATGTGGATATGCAAAAGAGAGCATAAAACATCTAATGTGCTGCCTCAAAGAGGTGTTGTATAGATTGAAGTGTGCTCCCATAACCTGGTATGCTATGATTGATGACTATTTCTTGTAGAATGGGTTTCAAAAGTCTTCAAAAAATTCAAATATGTTCTTTTTAAAAATTTATGTTAAAAAATAATGATAAACAATAGGCCTCGTCGAGGCCAAATGCGAGACTCACGAGTCTTGACACGAGACTCGCTGAGTTTGCCAAATTTTCCCCAAGCATTTGCACAATGTTTCATAAAGTTTGTGGATGCGAAATTGAGGGCATGTATTTGTGGATGCCTAGAGAATTTCTTCCTTGAGTTTTAATTCAAGGAAGAACAAAGCAACAACAACCACTTTTTCAGCTCACAACCCAAGGAAATACATTCATAAAAACTTGATCAAATTTAAAGCCAGATGCAATACACCACAATGGTTGTTCATAGATTGAATACTGCTCCTGAAAATGAAGCATCCTTGCAATCAGAATCTTGTATATCATGGTGGCTCTCGGGAAGCAGTGGGGACTTGTTGTCACTCTTTTCAGATGCTGCAAGAGTGTCTGAAGTCATCAATTATGTTGTGATGGATGTCCGCACCCTATTCTAAAGCTCCCATTTTGGCACAGGTTGGGAGGATGTTGACGAAGGTTGTGGAGTATGGAGTTATAGTTGACAATTGCATTTACTTAAAATCTTCAACAACCTTTTCAAAAAGCCCATTTTGTACATATCTTGCAATCATCGCATTCCATGAGACCACATCTCTTCGACACATTTTGTCGAACACTTCATGTGCATCATGTATGCTTCCACATTTTGCATACATATCTATCGTGGCATTTGCAACTATAATATTTGACAGAAAACCACTTTTCATTATGCTTTGATGGATGTCCATAGCTTGTTCTACAACTCCTATTTTAGCACAGATAGGGAGGATGCTGACAAAAGTTATGGAGCTTGGCTTGAAACTTGCCGATTGCATTCGTTTAAAATTTTTCAAAGCCTCTTCAACAAACCCATTTTGTGCATATCCTGCAATCATTGCAGTTCATGAAATCACATCTCTTTGAGACATTTTGTCAAACAGTTGACGTGCCTTGTTAATGCTTCCACATTTTGCATACATATCTACCTGGGCACTTGCAAATGCAACATCTCACAAGAAACCCCTTTCAATTATTTTTTGATGGATGTCCATGCCATGTTCACCCATTTTGGCACACACTGGGAGGTTGCTGGAAAAGGTAGTGGAATTTGGCTTGATTCCTGCCAATTGCATTTGTTTAAAAGTTTTGAATGCCTTTTCAACAAACCCATTGTGTGCATAACTTACAGTCATTGCGGTCCATGTGACTACATTTCTTTCAGGCATTTTGTCAAATAGTTCACGTGCCTGTATACTTCCACATTTTGCATACATATCTACTAGGGCACTCGCAACAGCAACATCTGACTAATTGAAAGGGTGAATAAGTTATTGTTAGACCATCTATCAAAGTATAAATTGCTGAAGATATCTAAAATAAAAAGAGATGAAGTTGAATTTGTGTGCTTAACAAATTTGGCAGAATAGTTAATTATTTATGCACCCCCATCACGATGTTATGTAAGACACTGCTAAAAGGCATGAGAATAAAAGTAGAGAACACAAATTCACCATAGCATAGCAAAAAAACAGAGAAAATTGTGACTGTATGATAAAAATGTCTTTTTTCCCCTCCCCGAAGGAGGTATTATTTTGTTGGTGGCCATGTAACAAGCTCAAACTTGCAAGTAATGGAGAGTAATCGTGAGTAATCACTTGTCATTGCTCATGAGTTCAAGCCTGTTACTCAATGGTTACTCAACTCAAGAATAACGTGCCTGTTTCTTGGGAAATTTTGTAGGTTATTTGTGAGTTTTAATACAAATAAAACTACACGCTTAGTGTTAATAAAAAACTACACATTTATTTAAAGTTAAAAAAATAATAATACTTGGAAATCCCTTTCAAAAGGGTTTTATATTTGGTAACTCTTTTGTAGGCGGGTAGCTTGAATATCCACAAAATACCTCCTATAATACCAAAAGGGTTTTTATTGGTAACTCTTCTGTAGGCGGGTAGCTTGAATATGGCAGAAAATGTTGAGATTTCAAACAGGTATGTTAAGAAGACCTTACATAATCAACAAACTTCTTAATTGGATTTTTAGTCATTTGAGTCGTCTCAACCAGATGGAGAATCTGTGACAAGACAACATCGGAGCCTATTCTTGTTGCTTCAATGTGAAGAGCTCCATTTAAGTTCATTGTGCCTCCTATGACTGTTCCCCCTACCTCCTTTGACAATGGGGTAGATTCACCAGTAATCATGCTCTCATTGACATGGTTGGAACCCCAAATGATTGTTCCATTAGCTGGGACCTTCGACCCTAGATGTACTTTCAACATATGACTTCGTTGAATCAACTGCGCATCAATCTCTTTTTCTCCAACATTCTTGCCATCTATAATATAGATACATATCATATATATTACTTTTCCAAACTCTATTATAAGATCCTTTGATAGAACAAAGTGATAGTAAAATCCAACCCAACAAAATTCATACTTAAAACACATATAACCAGATAGAAAAGCATGTCATGCAAGAACATGATAAATCAATGTTAACAATACAAACCTACCAAAGTCAATGCATAAAGACTCAATATCATTAAAGAAAGAGTAAATATAGCTCACACATTTACAAGGCAATGTCACTCGAGTAAAAGACAAAAACAAACCTGAATCTCTAATTAGTAACAAAGTAGTTGTCAGTGCAAGTTTTAGGAGCTTCTTAATAGCATCTGATGTTTTTCCTTTAGCAACAACTTCCAAATACTTTCCCGACAAAAAAAAGTGATCAGCGTAGCACTTGTTTCAAAGTAGGTTGTTGTCCAGTAGCCACTAATTGCACCATAAAGAAGGGCACAGACAGAGTAAAAGTACGCAACTGATGTACCAAGTGCAACTAATACAAACATGTTTGTTGACCCATTTCTCAATGCTCTGTAGGCCACAACATAGAATTGTTTGCCAATGACAAATTAAACACGGGTTACCAATGCCCACGTGCTCTACGTGAAGGGAATTTATACTTTACGCAAGTTTGTACCAGTAGCCTTTCCAATGCACTCAAGTCTCTCCTTGGTCTTCACAAACAACAATGAAATGGTTTATCCTCCTTGGTTGTATTGATTTACACGTTGGTCTCCTTCTAGCACCAAATAATGGTCTTGTGAACAACACTCACAATACACAAAAAATCCATGCTAGTTGACTTGCTGCGCCATGAAACCACTACATGCAAAAAAGGTAGCTAATTTACAAATGCATGGTTTTGTTTGGTTTTAAGTGTTTTTCTATTGTGAAGCCTCAATTTGGTAGGATTATGATGTTTATCACACTGTCTACTGTAGATACAACCGAATATCTGCCAAATTTACAGCTCACTTAGCTACAGATTTATATGGCTTGTTTGCAGACAGCTACATCAGCCAAAAAAAGTGAAGTAATGAAATATTCTATAATGGCATTCCTCCAGTTGATAATTGAAGAACATATTTGCCATGCAAAAATTTGTGATTGTAGTGTGGGTAGGCACTGATGACATATACACTGGATAAACATTAGAATATCTTTTGTTGGAAAATCTAATTATCAACAAATTAATTTAGGAGGCTGGAAACAGTAATTCGGCACCAAACAGCCTTAAAGATCCTTAGCTGCACCCATGGCTGCCCTCTATGAATGAACTAAACTCTAATATAACTAAAATGAAAGTGGAGGAATGGGCTATATAACTAAAATGCTGGCCTTTGTATTTGCACAAATTGTTTTGCATAAAATGATGAAAACCAAATGCATCCTATATAGGCCCATCCACTAAAAAATTGAGGCTTCACAATAGAAAAACACTCAAAACCAAACAAAACCATGCATTTATGAACAAATATATTAGTAACAAAACGAGGCTCATTTTTAAGATATAACACAAATCAATATCAATATCAATTGCTCCTCAAAAGTGGGCATGCAACTGGAGTTCACCCTGACAAAAACAGTAAAAACAACATTAAAAAGGTAAAAATGTCACAACCCATGTCCAAACTGTCAAAATACAGCAAAAAAATGAAACGAGATAACAACAAAGTCTTTGGCTAATATGTAAATTAGCTACCTTTTTTAATCCTAGAAAAACATGTAGATAATATTACAGGGCTTGCTGCAGATTAGGCAAAGTAGAACCACCTACGAATAATAATGGAAAATAAATTAGTGAAATAATCTAACCTACAGATAACAATGCTAAATAATTTAGTGAAATAAATCTAAAAAAATATAAGTAGGCTAAATAAATTAGTGGACTCACTCAAATAACTACGGCCACTACAGATTCAATTCATTTCAAACTGTATCTATAATGTTTTGTGGACACCTTTCGCCCGAGCCAAAATGAGATACAAGATAGTACAATCAATACACACAAAAGGACTATACAAAATGAAAAAGGTTGGAGTAAAGAACTATCAAGAGATGCTCTCCTCGTCATCTCCAAGTACTAGATTGATTGTAAGCCTTTCTCTTGCAAATCCTGCTTGCCATGCATCTTTCCGTTTCCTTAAAGCATCCCTTTTCTTTTGCTTTTCATTCCAAAGAAAAACAGGCTTCCTGAAAAACAGTTCAATGTCATGACTACTCCATGGTATTATAAGATAGGGCTTTAACAAAACAACCCATCAATATATAGGCAGCAATGCATACTATACATCTGATTTTATCAAGTCAACATCATGCTAACTCTCCAAACACACAGCAAAAACGTTTCTTGGAAACTGAAGATAAAACTTGATTCCTTCTTATCACTGCATGTTTAATATTATACAATTTGTTATAGTGAAAGCCTGTGTTTACAGTTTGCTTCACTTAGCATCACCAATAATCTGCACAAGAACATCGTCCTTGTTTGAAATGATGGAACCGGTTCGCATCTCTCACAACAATTTCTCTTGACACAATCTTGGAGATAAACTTGGTTGCAGTGTGGCAGTCATCACATACTCGGAGGTTCTTGACCACTGTAAGAGTTGTTCCAGGGGATGTGTTTACCAATCCAAATGCAATTGCCAACATCTCACTATGGTGGCCAAGGAATAATTCCTTTTCCTCCTCCTCAACATCACTCAGTACCTGTCTTAAATCTGGCAAATACCCTGCTGCCTTCATCTCCCCTGACAATTTCTCTAGCTTTGCATGGATATCTTTTGTTTGTTGGTGTGACCTGTCTCCTACACAAAAAACATGTACCATTTTACGGACTTCAACCCAACTACATCCAGGTATCTTTTTAGTTCCTCTATCTTTCATCAATCTCCTTACCTTTTTAACATCACCCCACCTGCCCACTTCTGCATAGATGTTTGACAGGAGAACATAAGGTGCAGCATTTTTAGGATTCAACTCAAAAAGGAGAGTTGCTGTAGATATCCCAAGTCCTATATTCTTATGTGATCTACAAGCGCCAAGCAAACACACCCACACAACCGAGGCAGGTTTAATTGGCATTTTGATAATAAAGTTTAGAGCTTCCTCAATATAGCCAGCGCGACCAAGAAGGTCAACAATGCATATATAATGATCCATTGTAGGCATTGTGCAATAAGGGTCACTCATACCATTGAAATATTTACAGGCCTCATCAACTAAACCTCCATGGCTGCATGCAAATAAAACACAAACTAAACTTACATGGTCTGGGTATGTTCCTGAGTGCTTCATCAGTTCAAATAGTTTTAGAGCATCTTTACAAAATCCATGCATTGCATATCCTGCAATCATTGCATTCCATGAGACTGCATCTCGTTGAGATATGTTGTCAAACAGTTTACGGGCCTTCTATATGCCTCCACATTTTGCATACATGTCTACCAGGGCACTCGCAACTACCACATCTGACAAAATTCCACTTTTGATTATGCTTTGATGGATGTCCATACCCTGTTCCAATGCTCCCATTTTGGCACAGGCCGGGAGGATGCTGATAAAGGTTGTGGAGTTTGACTTTACACCTGCCACTTGCATTTTCTTGAAAGTTTCCAAGGCCTTTTCAACAAGTCCATTTTGTGTATACCCTGCAATCATTACAGTCCATGAGACTACATCTGGTAAAGGCATTTCTTTGAAAAGCCTTGAAGCCTCGTCAAGAACACCATTTTGTGCATATCCCTGCAATCATTGCATTCCATGATACTACATCTCGTTTAGAAATTTTGTCAAACACTTCACGTGCCTTCTGTATGCTTCCACATTTTGCATACATGTCTACCAAGGAACTTGCAACTACAACATCTGACAGAAATCCACTTTCGATTATGCTTTTATGAATGTCCATGCCATGTTCCAAAGCTCCCATTTTTGCACAGGCTGGAAGGATGTTGGCAAAGGTCGTAGAGTTTGAGTTTACACCTGCCAATTGCATTTGCTGAAAAGTCTCCAGGGCCATTTCCACAAACCCATTTTGTGTGTGGCCTGCAATCATCACATTCCATGAGACTGCATCTCGGCTAGGCATATTTTTGAAATGCCTTGAAGCCTCATCAAGAAGATCATTTTGTACATATCCTGCAATCATTGCATTCCATGTGATAGCATCTCGTTGAGACATGTTGTCAAACAGTTTACGTGCCTTCGTTATGCTTCCACATTTTGCATACATGTCTACCAAGGCACTCCCAACTACAACATCTGACAAAAATCCACTTTCTATTATGCTTTGATGGATGTCTATACCCTGTTTTAAAGCTCCCATATTGGCACAGGCTGGGAGGATGCTGGCAAAGGTTGTGGAGTTTGGCTTTACAGCTGCCAATCGCATTTGCTTAAAAGTCTGCAAAGCCTTTTCAACAAGCCCGTTTTGTGCATATCCAGTAATCATTACAGTCCATGACGCCACGTCTCTTTCAGGCATTACTTCAAAAAGTTTTAAAGCCTTGTCAAAATTACCATTTTGTGCATATCCTGCGATGATTGTAGTCCATGTGATGATATTTCTATGAGGCATTTTGTCAAACAGCTCCCATGCCTTGTGTATGCTTCCACATTTTGCATACATGTCTATCAGGGCACTTACGACGACAACATCAGATAAACATCCACTTTCAATTATGCCTTGATGGATGTAGATACCCTGTTCCAAAGCTCCCATTTTGGCACAGGCTGGGAGGATGCTGGCAAAGGTTGTGGAGTTTGACTTTACACCTGCCAATTGCATTTGTTTAAAAATCATCACGGCCTTTTCAACAAGTCCATTTTGTGCATACCCTGCAATCATCACATTCCATGAGACTACATCTGGTTGTGGCATTTGTTTGAAACAGCTTCACGTGCCTTATGTAAGCTTCCACATTTCGAATACATGTCTACCAGGGCACTTGCAACTACAACATCTGAGAAAAACCCACTTTCCATTATGCCTCGATGGATATAAATACCCTGTTCCAAAGTACCCATGTTTGCACAGGCTGGAAGAATGCTGGCAAAGGTGAACTGATTGGGTTGGACATCTGTTCGTTGCATATCATTAAACATTGTCAATGCCTCATGAGGACATCCATGTCTTCGGTAAGCTGTAATCATCACATTCCATGAGAAGCTGTCGCGTTCTGTCATTTCGTCAAACACTTCACGTGCATCTAACAAACTACCAGATTTGATATACATGTTGATAAGCTTATTTTGGAGAAATGTGCGTGTAGCAAATGCAAATCCCCTGTCAATGATGAAAGAGTGGATTTTCTTACCCTCTGAAAGCGCATTCCTGGCAATGCAGGTGTTCAATAGTTGAAGATATGTGTTAGAGTCTACAGGGGGATTGTGTGTGGAAAGCACAATGTCCACAACATCCTTCAACCGACCCTCTCTACACAGTGCTCCCAGATTGAGATTGAGATTGGCAGCGGATGGCATCGTGTGATTATACTTGAAGCCTGTCTTGTTCATTTTAATTCCAAAAAATAAAAACGTCCTCAAAAACTGTGAAGAAGCAAAAACGTTTAGACGGGCGTCAAACCGTCAAATTTAAGATAGTCATAGAAACGTCCGCAAGGGCCTTTCCCATAGGGGGAACGCCTTCGCGTAAATATGAAATACAAAGAATGGACCTACAATGAACATAAAATGTGTACAAACCTCCAAATGTTGTCTATTAAGATTCTTTCCCCCTCATCACATGTTTACAGAGAATCCTTTCTCTCTTCGCTTCCGTTAAGACACCTGCAAGTCTAGTTTATTTGAAGTTCCAACATAAATATTGACATGTAAATTTGGTTCAAATAAATTTATATCTCCAACATCTCTTGAAAAATCTAGTGTTGTGGTGTGATCGGGAAATCTCCACCATAGAATCAAGCGAACTAAAAAGTTTGTAGGCTTTCTCATTAATCAAAATTTGAATAAAGTATTTTGTAGTTAACGAAAAATCACCAACTATTTAATTATGCCAGAGGCGTGGCTACCCTTCGGTTGGGTTTCAACGACGACTGTGTGAAGCTTAAAACTACCTGTCATCTTCACCTGCTTCACCTCACGAGCTTCATCCATTTGTCATCGACTTGGACTAGTTGACCTGCTATTTCTAGCATGCAGCTTTGTCATCCTGCTATTTTTGCCATGCAGCTACTTCTTGAGATTAGACCAAAAGAACAAAGAAAACCACATCTCGAAGATCTATTGCAGGTAGGGAAGAAGGATTCATCATGTACTGGATAGCATAAGTTCTATGTGGAAGTGGTCACACGAGACTCGTGGTTTAAAGGTAAGTGCAGACAGCGCAAACTTTCCTTCATGCTCAAACCTTCTGGCTTTGCTCTATCCATTTTTCTTATTTTAAATGTTTTTTAATTCATGCTGAGAAAGTTGGTTTGATTCTCGAATGTATATTTAAATTGATTGAATCATAGTTGCAGGCCAGTAGGCATTTTCTGCAGATATGAGATTTGTCAAAATTTGGGATTTCATTATATATTGTGGGGATGGTAGGAGATGTTCCCAATTCCTGGGAATATAGCGACCGTTGAGGCATGCACAGGGCATGTAAACTATTTGACACAATACCAGAAAGAAATGTGCTTATGAGTCTCGTACTGTCTCCAAGATCTACGCTTGTATAGCGTCTATGAGGATAGAAATCATAATATATTTCATAGAAAAGAGCACAGTGACCTGTTGGACTACTGGCCCAGAGGCTTTCCTCTCCGATTCATTTTATAGCGAATGACATCCCCACTAGGTGATTGATCCGAATAAAATCCACCAAATCTTCCATTTATTAATCCTAGAAAAACAGGAATATAATATTCAAGGTTATGGTGGATAATGCATAATAGAATAGGAATGAATTTCTCAAGAACGCAGGATAGAACCGAAACAGCCTAATCTAGGGTTTTATTTTTTTATAAACAATAGCATGGATACGGGGGTTTTGATTTTCTCTATTTAGATCTCAAACAGGAAAACAATATGTTGGATTGTTTTGGACAGTTTAGAGATTAAAGATGCTAATGTTAATTGAGTTTCAAGTAGCTTTGGTGTTTAAAGGCACTAGACTGGCAATGTAGTGCAAATGAATGTTGTTCATTGAAGAATTTCAAGCATCTTTACAGAAGAAAATTACTACTTCAAGCTTAGCATGGACTGACATTTGGCAAAACCAAAGGAACTCTAACGAAATGCAGATTTTGTGTTCCACACTACCAACTAAAAAAATCTTAACTTGAATTCTGATAGCTTGAATATGTTTCCTCTGCAACTATATCCCAAAGGTTTGCAACCTTGGATACCAAGCTCTTCTGTGTATCTTACAGTGGGCTCAAGTAATTTGCATGCAATGTACTTGCAAAAATGTATGTACCACTGTGACTATGGTACTTTTATTAGTTTTAAAACTCAATTTGTTGGTTGGAATCTTAAGGGGACCATGCAAAATATGCATGCAATGTGTGAATATCCTTATGTAAGCCATGGTGCACCATTTCATTTACTTGTTGGCACTATAACTGAAGCTCAATTATTTGTCAAACTGATTTACAACGTTTGTGGAAGAAAATGGAATTAATCCTGGTAAGCAGAAGTTTTTGTTTACATTAGTTAAATGGGCTTTGTTGAATTAAGAATTACAAAACTCCACCACAATTTTTTTTATTTTGTATAATTATGAAATGAGGGTTTGTTGTGTGTGGTAGATTTAGTGTTTGCTTACTAAATTGACAATATAAGAAATACAATGCTTTCTATTTCACAGTGGCTATGCCTGGAGAAGGAGGCATGGGCATGTGTCCACAAAAGAAGTCTCTTACTCATTTTTGGAATAGTTCCTTCCCACAGATTATCTTTAACTTTCATATTTCTAGGGGCTGCCCTTATCAATGGAATTTTAGTCCATAATGTTATCACGTGGATGAATGAGAACATTGTTGTAGAACAAATCTAAGCCATGGAGCTTGCAGTAATCCTATTTGTTCTTGAAGAACCTCAGCAGAAGATGGTCCCCAATGAGATTCATGTATGGTTGAGACGGAGAACCAGTCAAGACTAAGATTTTGGGTTTTCCTCCCCCTATGTAGTTCTTCACTTGGGGATGCATTTTCAGCCATCTCTCTCTTTCTCTCGTTATCCCAATTTTTTGCGGTTGCTCCACATACACGTAGCTGAAATCTAAATTTGCATAAAAATTATGATACTCCTTTCCCATATGTTGTTGTCTATGAACTGATCTCCATCTTCATCTTTGTATTCAATACCACTTTCGGTCTCCATAACTGAGCTCCCTGTTTGATTTATTGGAATCACAATGCTACTTGGGTCCTTCAAACTCCATGGCTCATGAGAAAATGTATTGGGCCTAACTATAAGGGGAATTGAAATGAAACCAGTAGAACAAGCTCTCCATAAACTCCAACACAGAAACAAAGTAGCCATGCCACTTCCACAAAAAACCATTCCACCAAAGAATTTCTTGGTCTTTGTTGGTTTATACACATTGCAATGTGAAATAAAATTCATTGTTTGTGTTATTCTAGACTCCACCTTGTGCACAAATTGTAGACAATCTCAATATTAGTAATCAGTTCACATTAAAAAGTATTCTTGGCTCATGCTTATAATCACATATCCACATCTTCATACTTTTGAAGTGTAATCGGGTCTGTTTTTTTATCTACTACTCCATTGATTTCTTGTGTCTATAGACAAAGTCATCATCTGAATATCTATTCATTCTCATACACATGCACATCTTGCGTCATTCCGTCTGTTCATCTACTATTTCCAGTCATGAATCTCAAACTCTTTAGTCACATATTCACAATGTTTATGGGTGTATCTAAGTTTTCACTCCACTACTACATTACTTAAATCTAGATCTATGTGGTAGATATCATTCTAAAATTGGAATGCTCGATCCACCAAGATAAGAGTTTGCATCATCTGAAGTACCTTATGTTTACACTTATATAGGATCTCAGTGTTGTTCAAAGTGTGGTAACTTTGTTAGCTGAATTTTAATCACCCAGAAAGTGTTGAAAAACTATTTGATTCATACCAAATCCTACCACAAAGGCAAAACTAATTTACAATTTGAAAGGAGGTCATGGCTGTAATTTGAATGTTTTATTGATAGCCTTCCACTAAATATTTATCACATGAGCAGTAACAAAATTGTGCCAAAGAAAAGTAGGGTTATTAGTTCTTTATCTGTCTATTATCCTTGGTTGAATTCATGTTTGCACTACCCCAACTTCATTTTCCTGACACCCACATTGCATTGGTCCTCCAAAACACCTTGCCTAATGCTTTGCTTCACCTGTCGTGTCAATCTAATCATCGCCTACTTATTACTCCGCTATCGCAACACGAGTTCGAACTCGCAACCATAAAACAATATTGCAATCACTCCCCGTAGAACAAGGATTTTGCAAGCATCTACATGTCCTTCTCTTCCAACAAGTATTAAAGGGGTGTAACTATTGTCATCAAGGATGTCACGATCTCCTCTTTTCGTAATTTAACCTTATTGCCCATATTCCCTCTCCATGCAGCATAATGAAGAGCTTTAAACTCCTTTCCTTTTAAGCAATTTTCTAGGGTACCATCCAACATAATCTTCTCAAAAAGTTCTCTTCTCCCATGGGTTAGATATAAGCCAATGGTTGTTTCACCCTTATTATTCTTCAGCCCCAAATCAGCTCCAACAAAAACAAGCACTTTATAAACCTCAATATGACCCTCTTTTGCACCAATCACTGCAGCAGAAAAGCCATTCTTGTCCTCTTCATTCAAGCTTAATCTTGGCTATTGTATAAGTTTATGAACAACCTTACCATCGCCAAAGTTGGCCACAAAAATGATGTGGAGAAAAAACTTGGAAATTGCTTCAGTATATCTTTTTCTTTGCTCTCATTGCTTTTGAAATAATTTGATAAATAGAAGAAATGCAATTGTTTGTTTCTGCTATGTTAACTACATTTTGTCCTGTCAAATTTGTCCCCAAAAATAACTCTTCTAAGCATTCTAACTCGGTTAGATTTTATACTCGCCATAAGTGTTGTTTCACCTATTTTTGTCCCCACATTCAAATTACATCCATGTATCAACTGCTTTAAAACAATAAGATAAACCATTGTATATGTCGTTTGAAGAGGACAAAATTCAAGCCCATTCATCATTCTTAAACAAAATACAATATTAGCACTAACATTTACGAATATCTGAACTAGCCTTGCATTGTGGAAAAGGATTGCATGACAAATTAATGTTCTTCCTCGATGCTCACAATCAGGGCTTAAGTGTTCCACCAGCAGTCTGAGTATAGTACCACTTGCTTCGTAGTATTCTACAACACACCATGCTTCATTATATGGTACTGCTAGACCTGCCACACCGTGAAACTCTTCACCTAAACTTGTACCCTAGGACCAAGCCCCAAGACTCACTTTACAGTCTATATTTACACCCACCTGAATTTTAGAGATGCACAATATGAACTTGTTATTTTTTATGAACTAAATGATATTTGATAATTGAGCCCCAAGTCAAACTGTAGAAGTTAAAAGCTTGAACCTTCGGAGGTGCAACCAAAAATATCAAATATCGTGCTTTCTTTATTACCCGGGACATTCATTGAATTTATGTCTACTTTTATTGTTAAACAAAGAGCCTTCTTTAGTGACACACAAGGGGATGTCAATAGCATAAAGTAAATACCTCCAACAAATGCCTCACTATAGTAGTTTGTCACCTAACAATAACAATGATAATGGTGTGCAATCAACATTTGCATACGTAACGCAACAATGTCCTATCCCATGAGTTTGCATCCACTCCACTCTACAAACAATCAAAACAATCAAAACTATGTCTCATATGGCACATGTTAAATAACAAACTTTCCCTCTCTATCCTCAAAGTCAATAATACTCTTATAAGGGCCAACAAAAGAGAACACATTAACAACTTACCAAGTATAAGCTTAGAGCAATTATGATATAAATGTTATCTATGTACACAGCTTATTTCTAGATATATATTTCTTTAAAATGTGAAGTTGTGAGAAGATTCTTCAAAATCTAATGTTATCTATGTGTTAAAAAGTATATAATGAGTTCTTGTGAAAACTTAATATTTAATATTCCAAGAAACAACTTATATATCTCCTTGGTAATTATTTCTTTTATGAAGTTATATCCTTGAGAAAACTTCTAAATCCGAGCCACATAAACTAGAACATTTCGAAACCTTCTAATTAGAAATGTTTGTGCTCTAAGGCAAATAGTAACATCCATGTACACATTTGTATCTTTAGTGATATCCCACGAGAATTTCCCTGTTATCAATGAAATTTATTTTCTTCTTACTCACAATTCTTCAAATTGTATTCTAGCTAGAGCAGGAGTAAAATTTCAAAAATATATAACACAAAAGATTCTAACATGAACAAACAAATACTCAACTGAATAGTATAACACAAAAATGATTCAACAATTCATAGATGGGAGTTTTCCTTTATCGATATAGTATGATATTACTAAACCTAGCATACTCCAGATGTAATCTTTTCACTTTCATATAAAATACTTCTGCATAAATTGTCTTTATGTAATGTTTATTGACACTTGTTTTCATAGTTCATTGCTTAGATACCGAGCTTTTGCATTAGGGGGTGTTCCATGTGTTTTTGTTTTTTTTAATGCATATTGATGTTTGTTGTCATAGTGTTTTACTCATATACAACAACTTTTGCATTAGGGGTTCCTGTGTCTTTTTTCCCCCGTTGTTCAAAAATTTCAGTCAATTTTCTTTACTTTTGATATTTTATTTAGTATAAATTTATCATTAATTCAATATTCTCTAAATATTAATTCTTTTAGATTTCCGCAAATACACAGTGTAACATAAACCTCTAACATTCTAGGAAAAATTGTTTTGTGACGGGATTTTAAGCCATTGTTCATATTCGGATTTCTTTTAAGGATTGCTAAATCTTAAAATTACAAGTTCTCATACTGCTCTTTTCAATTGACAACATATAGATATGTCAGAAAAACTACAAAATATTGGCAATCATACCTTAGTTTATGAAACGCTAAATCACCATAATATGTCTTCACATCATCATGAGCAAGATTTTCCCATCTTCACCGCAAAAAATGTTACTCTTGTCGACTAAAGACCAATATCTTACATGATGCAGGAGATTTCCTCTCTGGTTGCACCTCATTCCGGAATTGAGTTTCGAATAAAAATGAACCTTTCACGGTTGTTCCACATTTCTTTTTTTGCAAAATGTAAACTTATATTTACATAGTGATTGTCTCAAAATGATTATTACACATTGATGCCGAAGTTATTACATTTTATTTAATAAGATACCACCCGTATGGATACAAGATCAAGTTACCATTACGGTAAACACAACCAACCTTTGTCATATTTTCTCTGTAAATAAATTGAGATATTTAGGCTCTCATTGCATTTCAGTCTTCTTTCTATCTATTGTCTTGAATTACGCATCTTGCTAAGCTACTCCAGGGCAATGTTTCAGCTTCAATTTGTATCCATTGAATTAGTTACTTATTCTGTGTTGCTACTCACTTATGTCGAATGTAAAGTTAGATATTTACACAGTCGTTGTCCGACAATAATTATTACACAAATATCAAAGTTAGTACATTCTATTTATCAAGATACCACCTAAAGTGGATACAACATCAAGGTACCATTATGGTAAAAAATTAGTCTTTGACATCTTCAGATAAATACAACTGCTACAAAATGCATGGGGTGTTGTACATGCTCCATAAATTAATTGATATACCCACGTTATGGTTACATTTACGTCTTCTTACTATCTAATTTCTTGCTCTCAACCAAGCCCCCTGTCGCATAGAATTGCTCCTTTAGGAGTAACCACTAGTAATTTGAATCATAAGGTGTTAACTCATTTACTTGGAGCAATGTAGTCAGTAGGAGTCTCAGAATCGACTTTAAATGCATTTAGAATTTGCAGCAAGTAAAAAATTATTATGTTATAATCCCTAAATCCACATTTCTCGAGCTATTTATAGTTTTTTTGGACCTTTTACAGCTAAATTCATGCGATGGATATCTCGTATCTTCCATGACTATGCTTGTTTGGATCCACTAGATTTTCTCGCCTCACTCTTGGCATGTAACATAGTGATTAGGTTATAGGTATACAATAGCTCCATGAACAAGGCATGTGAGAAGGGACATACAAATAGGGCATGTAATGTTTTTCCCTATTTGCTTTGATAAGACACATGCAAGTTACAACTATGATTTTTGAAAATGGGAGTCCGAGTGACATGTCCAATGATTTGACCAACAATAAGAGATATGATGGTCCGTCGAACCACCAATAGTTAATAGTGTGGTTGGATGGAAAGAGATAGATGGAGACAAAGGTAAATGGAGACAATCAATCAACTTCCACATAGACAGAGTGCCACATCACACCTCCCTGTGAACTTATGTGAGGGATAGGCACAACATTTTGAAGTTACTTTTCAAAAATAGAAAGTTGCTTAAGACATTTTCCTTTTTAATTTTTGTAATTTCAAACTTTTTTATAATTCCATATTAATATAAGGGAAGGCGATAGGTATTTAAAGAAGTAATTACTTATGAACATTATGAACACAAGTCAGAACCAAGGAGAAAGGAATTTTTATTGTCCCAATTTTTGTTGGAAAGGAAAGATGGGTGGAAAAGTCACACCCCAGAATGCCAAAAGTCACATCGAAAAAAAGCCTCGAGAGAGGCAAGTCATAACACCAAAACAACTACATAAATAGTGCAAAATTCAACCAAAAAAAGAGAGCACAAGAGGCAAGTAGTAGCACCAAAACAACACATAAATAGGAAATTCAAGTGGCAGGGGGGGGGGGGGGAGGGGCTGTCAAGCTTTTCACCCCAACCCAAACTAGAGGGGTGAGCCTCATCAAAAATAGGATCCCACCCATCCCATCCATTATCTTACTTATCACCAAAATTGTCATCAAGTCGAGAGGGAGAAATGGCCAACGAGAGCCAAGGAAACTTTCCCGACAGTAGAAGAAAACCAACCAGAGCCACCCGGAGGAAGCACAAGTGAAGGCGGTCGAGAGGGGAGATCTCCGCCGAGGAGAAAGAGTCTCTGGGCGGCGATGAGTTCACCCCCACCCGCCATGAGGTAGAGAGTGAGAGGTGGAGGTGGCAAACAATGATGATGATGAGGGTGGTGGCGAACATCCGGGGCGCATCCGGGAACCCATCGACAACACAAGGGGCCAAACCCCAGTGGTCGAGGAGGCACTGAGATGCTCCACCTCGAGCCTAACCTTCTCGGCCTGATTTTGAATCTGAAGCATGACATTAGAGATCACAACCACTTTATTAGTAACAGAGAAATCATAATCAAGCGTAACATTATTAAAAACTGCATTATTTCTATCTTTCCAAAGAGCGAATAATATTTCAGTTTTGAAGATGTGCCAAAATTTGTTGTAAATTGCAGGTAGCATGGTCGAGTCCCCTAAAAGAGCCATTTTCCAGAGAAAAAATCCGAGAGAAAAGGGTTGAAAAAGGGTATGAATCCATCTCCAAGCTGTTTGTGCACTAAGGGTAAAAACAAAAATGTGCTTAATAGTTTCCATTCTACACAACACAAACAAACAAGATTAAACCCCAAATGAATGAGTCGAGTGTCCAACCGAAGGCCTTGATGAAGGATGCACCATAAAAATGGGCCTTTCTTGGGCTCGACATGAGTAGACCAAACCCTCGAAATGGTGAGACCAAACAGAGGCCGAAGAGGAAAGGCACCAATGTCTATTAAGAGTAGCAAAATCAATCACTTTAGGAGCCATCAACGAATAACCGAGGGAGGGTTTGTATACGGAAAAGGCATAGTAGTAGGCCAATTCCAGTCACGACCACCAAGGAACACCAGAGGTAAGCCCAATTTTATGCAAATACTCATCATAGAATACCTTCAATCAATTGTCGGATAGGCTCTTGCATCAGTAGGGAGAAGTGAAATTTTAAAGCAATAGAATCCCAAGAAAGCCAATCTCTGGAATGTTTGCAGAATAAATCCCCAATGAACTTGAATTCCTTTTTTAAAAAATCTGAGAGCTTTAGACCAGGGGGCTAAAGCGAGGGTTTGTCTTGAAAAGAAAACACAGGGGACCACCAAAGAGACAAGGAATTAATAGAAAGACCAGACCTGAAACCATCACCCACCCAAACCAGATTAGGTTTGAGAACTCCCAGGCCTTCCAGATACTCTGCAAAATAAATGAACCTTTAACCTTAACAAAAACTGGACAAAGCAACAAAGATTGGAAATTAAGGCCTTTCCAAGTGAGCCTGCCCAAGGGGACCCCTAACAAATGTCATGTGATGAATAAGCACCTTCCAAGCTTCATTGCCCTCTAAACTACACAAAATCCATTTAACACAAAGAGCTTTTCCTTGGAGTTTGATGTCAATCGACCTAAGCCCCCAACTTCTTTAGGCATACAACAAATGTCCCAAGCCACCCTATGGAAACCCTTGTGCCCTATAGTGTTGGCCCACAAAAAGTCCCGAAGCAACTTCTCAAGTTTGGCATAAGCAATAATAGATGAAGCCCAACAAGAAGAATAATAAACATGTGTGGCAACTAGCACTTTGGAGCAGATTTGAAACTTACCTGCTAAAGAGAGAGGCTTAGAAATCCAATAAGAAATTTTGCACTCAACTCTCTAAACAACATATGCCCAAAGTTGAGCAGATGTGGCTTGAAGGCAAAGGGATCCCAAGGAATTTAAACTACACACCAGGCTCAATCTAGCTCCACTTCATCTCTACAAGCCAATTAGGCATGGGAAGTTGAGACTGCCTGTAGCATTGGGTTTTCTCCCATTGAATAACAGACCCTGAAGCAAGACAAAAAATGTCTAAACAATCCAAAGTGCTTGACACACAAATTGTTCTTCCTCCAAGAGAGTGAGAAATGAATCATCAACAAAATGACCATTGATAAGCTATTGAGAAGTTGAAGGTAACGAGATACCTTTAACAAGTCCTTGAGAAGCTCTTGTGGGCAAGAAGATAATTCAAACCTTCAATGGCCAACACATATAGGGAGGGAGCCAGAGGAAGCCTTGGCGAATAGACCTGAAAATACCAAACCTAGAAGATTGCACCCCATTAATAGTAATACAAGCCCCAACATTCTAAAAAGCATTTGAATAGACTACACAAACCTAGGGCCAAATCCAAGAGCCTGGAGCATGGCTAAAATGAAAGACCACTCAATCTTATCATAAGCTTTAGCAAAATCTATCTTAACAAATAAAGCTTGTTGTGATGATTGGCGAGCCCATTCCATACCTTCCCAAACAACAATGATATTATCAAGAATAAATTTGTTCTTAATGAATCCAATTTGCTCACTTCTAACAATTAAAGGCAAGAGATTAACAATCATGTTAGCTAAAGCTTTAGCAATAATCTTATAAGAAACATTAAGCAAGGTGATGGGTCTCCAGTTAGTGATGATTTTAGGATCCCCTACTTTGGGTATGAACTTGATGTTGCCTTGATTAATGAGGTTCCCAGGAATTGGAATCAAGAGCTTCCAAATAAACATGGTGGAGGTCGACCTACCATGTCCCAAAGGGTTTGGTAAAATTCCACTGGAAAACCATCAACTCTAGGGGCCTTGTCGGCTTCCATTTGAAAAAGCAACTTCCTTCATATCAGAGTGAAAGAAGGTGATCACAAGTAGTCCTCTAAGAGTGTGAGACTTTGCAAGGAACCACCTGAAGACATTTCAAAAGAGCTTCCTCTCTAGCAGGAGTGGTCAGGTTGAGCTACAAAAACTCCATGATAGTGTTGACAAAGGCCTGAAGGATATCAGGTAAGGTAGTTAGTCTTACATTATCATGTAAAATGGCTTTGATCTTATCCGAAGAGTGCTTGGAATGCAACATGGCGAAAGAATTCTTTGGAAGCTCTATCACCAATCTTAAGCCAATGCAATCTAGCACACAACTGAGCTCCCCGAGCATTGTAAGCTTCATGAATCTTAAGATTATGCCTCCAAACAACAACTCTGAGACTGTAAATTTTTGTTGAAGGGAGAAGCCTCAAGTTCATGTGAAATTCTTTCAAACTCATGATAGTAGTTACATGATCATTTTTCCTAAAATGGAAGCTTGTTTACCATAAGTGCGCAAAAAAATACTGGTGCATTTGATGGCATCATTCCACCACTGAATCCAAGCTAGAGGAATCTGAGGGTCGAGGGACTAGGTTCCAAATGCATGTTATGTGAGACACAATCCGAGCATGTTTGAGGTGAGCAGTATTGAGATAAAATTGAGAAATGCCCTTCTGTTTCTTAACAAGTTGATTCCAAGAAATATTGAAGAAGATGGGCGAGTGATCAAAAGAAAAAAGTGTTGGCCACAACCACGGGTCGGCCTAAGATAAGAGAAAAGAAGAAAAATTCTTGAGAGGGCATAAGAGCATGGTCAAGCCTTTTAACAACACGATCCTGCCCATCCTAGAAATTGACCAAGTAAACCAAGGAGCTGAAGAAGGATGACGGTAGGGAAATTAGGGTCAAAAAGGCCCAACTTATGCCTAAAGTAAAACCAGCTTCCCTCTCTCCCACACACCACCTCATTGGCAGTCTACCTTATTTTTCTTCTGGGTCTCTATCATGTTAAAGTTGCCACACACCACCCACAAAGCATCCGACAGAGAATCTGCAAGCCAACTGCCAAAAAGAGCCCTTTCCCCGCATCATTAGAGGCATATATGTTAGCAAGACCAAAAATATGACCATCAAAATCAAACAGAGTCCACACCACACGATGCGTGGGGTCTCGAACCCCATGAGATCACATGTTGGGAAATGTCAGGAGAAATCAAATCATAACCCCACCACGGCCCTACTCATGACTCGAGGTGTGACATATGGCTTGCAGCCAAATAGTACGAGCTACAGAATGTAACAAAAAGCTAGAAAGCTTAACTTCTTCAGACACAAAATTTTCATATGGCTAAAGTGTTGACAACTATCCCCGAGATAACATTGGGTCGGTTCAGTAAGTCCTCGAATATTCCAAGAGTACACAATCATTGAGAAAGATCTAAATTCATATTTCCCTCATTGTCCAACGCAGAGAGGACTTCATATTGATTGGGAGAAAAAGAGGTTTGGTTGAGAACCAGGCTCAAATGCTCTCCAAAGGTCCAAGGTCTACGCTTGTCTTGCACATATTCACCATCCTCCGTGGGGAAGGGCTACGAGAACATGTTTTTCTATCTTGGCAAGGCTACACAGAAACCCAACAAAGGGGTTGATCTGGAAGGGCAACCGGGCAATAACAATCGCGGCCACATGTGAGCGGGAGATAGGCGGTTTTGTCTTAGCAGTTCTAGTTGTTTGGCTAGAGGAGTTGTGGAGGCACTAGCACCATTGTTGACAACATGACGATAAACAAAAGTTTGTCGATTTTGTAGAGCCCTTTGAAGCACCCTTTTTATTAGTCACAGTTGTCCATCCATCGGATGAATTTTTAGGGTTTGACGGTGTTTTTTCTATAGGAGTAGGATGTGAGTCGGCCATGAGAGGACATTCACGAATCATGTGCTCAGATGACTGACAACGAAAGCAGGTGTTCAAAAGATTGATATAAAGAACCCTTTGAGTGAATCGGGTTCACCGACCTAGATATCAATCGATTCTTTAAGATCCTTTGAAAGGTCCACTTCAACGCACACACGACGTTGAGGGCGAGCATTAAAAAATTTGGGTTGCTCATTGCAAATGAGTCATCCTAAGGGTTTGACAAGATCCCCTATAAAGGACCACAGAGGCAAAGGTAACCCTGGAAACTCAATCTAGATAGGGACCTTGAGTTTTACCTGTTCCGAGACTTGAAAGTCTTGAGTCTAGTGAGAGAAAACAACCAATGAGTTGTGGATAAACCAAGGACCATGGTTAATAATGGCCTTGCAATGTTCAGGGTTTGAAAAATGAAACAAGAAAAATCCCTTTCCAAGGTTTTGGACGCCTTCGAGCTTCACACCATGGTTTTGCTAGTGGTTGTGAACCCATTGCTTTAAAAGGCTCTCGGGGGGACTCGACCAACAAAATATGCCACCAATGTGTAATTTTCAAACCAATTACATGCATTATCAAAAGCAGGTAAATCAAGAACAACATCAGGAATAGGAGTATCAAACTCATTACCTCATCGAATACCTTCGGGACAAATTTTGAGCTTTCTTCGAGCCATGGTTGGAAGCCACACTCATTAATGATCCCTGCATCAATAGATGAGGGTGTCGACATGGAGGCCATTAAAAAGGGGCAAACGCCGCCCAAAGGATTAAGTAAAGTCCCACACAACAAAATTAATGAGCAAAAAAACCAAAAATCATACAGATTTCCCTAAGGGACTTTGGTATGACAAATGTATGGACAACGATGGACATGAATAGCATGCTAGAACCTAAACCCTAGAAGAGCCTGAAAGTCTCAATCTCAATAAAATTTTACCGTCATAGTGATAAAATAAAATATCTCTTTATCAACCATAAATATTTCTTTTAAAAAAATGTAGCGATAGATTTTTTTACATTATAAATAAAACTATTTAAAAAGCTAATGTTGTTATTCGCATATCATCAAATTTACGAATATAAATAATTTCTATAAAATAAAATATAACAATGAGAAATATTTTTTTATAAGTAAACTAGGGTTTTAGGGTCCCCTTTTCTTTACATGAGGATAAATATTCAAAAATTATAAAAATGAGCTATATGCACCACCAGGATCTAACCCATTACATCTATATGCATTTTTACAACTATTAGAGAAAAACATTTAACAAACCATATTAGACCTATGAATCCAACGAAATGTTGATGACATCAATCACCACAACCTCCTTTGTTCCAACAACATCCGACACTTTTATCTCCACCGAAGGCTCCATTCCAACCGTAGAGGCAAACCTATTATAACTCGGAGATGTTGAGCAATGAAGCTCCTCCCACCAACAAGGAGATGAAGATAGCAGAGCAGAGAGGGCATCCAAATCCAAACAGGGAATGTGTAATACTCCATTCTCATTCTTCTTGCAAAAGTTAATCACATCCCATGTAATTTTTTTGAGGATTTTGAACCTCTTACCCATTTCTACAAATGCATCCCCTGTCCACCCAATGTCGGCTTGTCTTGCTACTACATCTGAAAATAGGGGCCAGAATCAAGACACGTGTTCTCCAAAACCACCTCCATACCAACTTTTTGCTTGGCCTAATCCATTTTTGGCGGATCGCCACCGCCATAGCCTTGCTTCGGGTTGATAATCAAGAGATGTTCTAAAAAATTTCCGGCCACTTTTAAATTAACATGGGAGCGACCGAAAAACAACAAGTAATTTTCCCCATAATTCATTTAATTTCCTCCTGGGAATGATAAAAATCGATGGCAAAGATTAAATTCAAGTATTTTTCGACAAATACCTTAAAGAAAGGCCATCTCACGATCTAGACTAGTAAATTGAAGAAGGGGAAGCATTGTATACTCCATGATAAGTCTAAACACTAGAAAAATAGATTGGAATAAATCACCGTTGTTCCCCTAATAACCCTTAGCACCCACCCACAATTGATATCGAGTCTCCCATCACATTATGAAAAGAAGAAGCCTCGTCAATCAGACAAGACAATATTATAAGCTTTGCCAATATTTCACATTTGAACTAATGATTTCACCCTTAAGCAACTTTTGTTTCTTTATTAGCCAAAAAAATTGCACTCCTATTGCCTTCTCTAAATGTGTGATTGATTGACCAATCCTCAAACTTACTCAACCAAAAAAGAACCTTTCTTAAAATTAAGTTGATCTTCCATGAAGAGGATTTTAAATTAATAATAGAATTAATGATCACCTGGGAGTCACCTTCGATTTTGATCTTACCAATTTCAAGAGCAATTGCTAATTTTAGACCTTTTTCTAGCACTTGAATTTCGACAAGATTGTAACTCCCCACACTTAAACGAAAGGAGCCATCATAAAGTAATTCCCCCTTTTCATTTTTAATGAGGCAACCAACACTAGAAATATTTGGATTACCTTTAGAGGCTCCATCAAAATGTAATTAAAAAATCTAGGGGGTAGGAACCCAACCGATAGATCATCTCCTTTTTTAGGCTGAAATACATGTCCTAGGACAAGAACCAATAGTTGGAAACATAATTTTAAGCAATTTTTTAGAATTTCCTTATCTCTTGAAGAGAAAGGGTTGTTGCATTTATAGTGAATGGAAACATTCTCTGAGATGGCTAACTCCAACTGATTTAAGATAGTCCCGATTGAGCTAACCTCCTCCTGAAAAATCATTTTATTTCTTTTCCCGTCATAGATGCCAAATCAACAAAAAAGGACTACAACCCCGGATGTAGGAAAGAGCCTCCTTCCGCTTTGGCCTAGCTAAGAGAACATAGGGTAAGGACTCTAGTTGAACCCATATAAGATTCAACTTTTCACAAAGAAAATTCCAACATTTTATAGTTAAGGGGTAGTGAACAAGCAAATGATTTATATCCTTCTCCTCCCTATAACACAAAACACGCTTAGTAGGACCTACTATTCCTTTTGATTGTCTCCTTTTATGAGTTAAAATTCTACCCTTGAAAGCTAACCAAGTAAACGCACTTGCTTTTGGGGGTAGATATTGTACCAAATAATCAACCCAATCATTATCTTCATGGCCATAATCAATCACTAACTTCCTATATCCACATTGAATAGAGTAATTTACGACTTAGAAGTAGTCCAAATAATTTCATCGTTATGCAGACCGAATGAAAACTCCCTCAATGTTAACTCAGATCTAAACTAAGATTTTGTCTCCTCTGAAACAGGGATGTCCCCAACATTTTTCCAAGAGAAAATGGGAGAATTAGGGGAAATCATGACACAATAATTTTTACTTTATCATCCTAGGAGGGGGATCAACAACTCTTTAAGATCTTGAAATTGTGGAAATATTCCTAAGGCATGGAAGCCATTCCAATAATCATTCCAAAACTCGGTAGACTCTCCATTACCAACCAACTAGGAGAGCACCAGGAGGCCCCCTTAAATATTTCCTTTCAAGGATGGTGCTCAAAGGACTATTGGGATCATAATTAATATGCAAAACCAATTTCACCCTTAGAGCTAGATTTTTCTTTCTAAGTTGATGACACTAGCCCCACCACATATCTTTGGCATAGAGATAGTTTCCTAACTAATCAAAGGAATATTCTTAAATTATTCAGTTCCTTGCCATAAGATTGACCTCGTAATCTTTGTTAATTTTGAGAGAACCACCTTTGAATTTTTAAGGACAAAGCATATAGGTGGGAAGGGCAAAGAGAACTATTTTGATAAGAAGGAGCCTTCCTACACAGGATAACCATTTTCCTTTTCAAGATTGCAAATGGGCCTCACATGCCTTCACCAAATCATCCCAAATACTTGATTTTCTAGCCCCAATGAAGAGAGGAATCCTAAATATTTTTGTGGAAATTTTTCTATATTGAATCCAAGAATCCCCGAATTCTTTGTGATAGCATTCTAGTGGAATTGGAAAACAATATTACTGATTTTGGCTTACTAATCACCTACCCAAAGAAGAATCGAATACGAATCCAAAAGTTATTTAAAGATTTTTGCTTCTTGAATAGAGGCTTCTCCAAATAAGAATGTGTCATCTCGCATTGGCTTTGATGAGAAAGAGGATCAATGTCATCCGTCACTTAACCCAAGAATAGTTCCCTCTCAAACCACTTTGCATGGATGGATCTAATAAGAGCTTATGCTACCAAAATAATAAAATAAGGGAGTGAGTCGTCATGCATGATCCCTCTATTACTCTTAAAGAAACCCTCAAAAGAGCCATTAACAAGAACTGGATAACATGGGAGGAAATACAAATGAAAATTCATTCACAAAAAGGGCACGAGAATCCAAATGAAAGAAAAATTTGCATTAGACATCTCTAGTTCACCCCTATCATAAGCTTTTCTAATATCGAGATTGATAAGCATTCCAGAACTTGATTCATAGATAATGAATGTGTTAATTCATGAAAAATTATAACACCTTCGGAGATGGATCTCCCAGAACAAAACCACTATGTTCATGAGAAATTAGTAAATCTAGGAGGGACTTAAGCATACCAACAATGCATTTAGAAATTATTTTATGTGATATTACAAAGTGAAACTAGGTGGAAATCATCAAACGAATTAGATCTCTCTTTCTTAAGAAAAAGCTTATGAAGGAGCAAATTGAACGTCTTTAAAATTCTCTTGGATTTATGAGATTTTTCAATAGTCGCCCACACATCTTTACCCACTATATACCAAAAATCTTGGAAGAAATATGCTTGAAAACCATCATGCCCAAGAGCCTTGTTCCTTTCCATGAAAAACACCACTCGTTGAACCTCTTCACAGGTAAAGAGAGCCATCAACATTTTATTTTGCTCTTTAGAAACAAGAGTATGAATATGTCGAAGAACTTCATTTTGTTCCTAAATGGAGGATTGAAGATCACCCCCAATAAATTAGAAAAATATGAAATGACCTCTTTATCAATACCTTATTGATCATGTAATAAGTTTCCTTCACCATTTTTAATGCTCGAAATAAAATTTGAGCTCCTTCTAGCCCTTACTGAAGCATGATAAAATTTGGTATTCCTATCACCTTCCTTAAGCCAAATTTACCTAGATTTTTACTTCCAATAAATGTATTCACGCAAGAGCAATTCACCTAGTTTAGAAAGCATCTCTTTCTCCTTAGGAAAATCCATTTGACCCATCCCACTCACAACAAGTTGTTCATTCAAAACATGAATTTGCTTTTCCACCCTAAACTTTGCTTGGAAGATATTCTTTAAATGATGTTCATTCCATTTTAGAAGTCACGGCTTTGAGCAATTTTAATTTATGGGAGAGGATAAACATTTTCGAACCCCAAATCCTAAAGGAAGAGCACCAGGAGATGATTAAATTAAGAAGGAGGGGTGATTTAATTTAATTAGAGTTAAATTTAATTGTAGAGTCACTATTGAATTAAATAATGTATAAATGTTGAAATACAATAATGACACAAAAAACTAAGATTTAAAGTATGAAACCCTAAGCAAGGAATAGATATAAGGGTAATTAATTGATTTTTGAATCTACATTAAGCAATGGGCAAGTGCGATTGATGAACAAACTAAAAATAGGGTCATCATTGGGAAATTCGAACTTAAGAATAATGCTAGATAGGGACACCCAAAGATCTTTGGAAAGAGGCGCCTAGGCATTGGTGACTACTCTCGGGTATTTGTTAGGTTGTGGAGCCTGTTTTCATGTGTGAAAGTGTTGAAGACTGTACACTAAGAGTACTGTACACTTTTCATGTATCCTCGCCAGGGTTCGGGGGCGCAGCCCCCGATTTTTTTTTTAGGCGTAAAATTTTTTGGCCTCGAAAAATGCACCCGACATATCGGGAAACGTGCTTTTCTCATATGGGCGAGTTTTTTGACCCATAGGTTTATGGGACGGAGTTTTGCCCATGGTTTTGATACCCACGGTTTTGTAAAACTGCTTAAGCAGTTGTCTATTTATATGGTCTTATGCATATGATAGATGTACAAGCAAATATATTGCAGATGTGTTTTGAATTGGTGTGAATTCTATAGAGTTTGTTGAGCATAGCTCCAAATGGATCTGGGTATTGTATTGAGAGAGCGGTGGCTTGTAATAAAATCTGAGCAAGTGATTCTTGGTGGACGTAGCCCAAATTGGGTGAACCACGTTAAATATTGTCTCTTTGTGTTGTGTTATTTTATTCTGTAATTTTATTTGAGATCTGTAATAATTTCTGCATATTAGTTTCTACTGTTGCGATTCTGTGAGGGATTATTCCGCATATTTTATCCCTTATTTCCTAACAATTGGTATCAGAGCCTGGTTTGGTTTGCTTAAAGTGTTGAATCGCAGGGAAAGTTTTTAGCTTGAGTGGGAGTTATAGCAAATGAAGGAAGATCTAGGGTTGATAAATTCAATGGGCAAAATTTCAGTCTTTGGAAGATGCAGATGGAAGATTACCTTTATCAGAAGGATCTTTATACTTCGTTGTCAAGAAGGTGAACAAACCCTCGAGTATGACAGATGCAGAATGGGATTTGTTGGATCGGAAGGCACTTGGAATGATCCACTGAGTCTTGCATCTTCAGTATTATTTAATGTTTCAAAGGAAAAGACTACAAAAGATCTAATGGATGCATTAGGGAAGTTGTATGAAAAACCCTCTGCCTCTAATAAGATATTTTTAATGAAAAAGTTGTTTAATATGAAGATGTCGAGAATAGTTCAATGTGCGAGATCATTTAAATGATTTCAATACGGTAGTGAATATGCTAGCTTCTAAGTTCTGATAGAATTTGATGAAGAAGTTAGGGCTTTATTAATTCTCATGCTCTTTACCCGAGAGTTGGAATAGCCTGTAATGGCGGTAAGTAACTCGGTTCCAACTAACTCGAAGTTGAAGTTTGAGGATGTTGTAGGGGTGATTCTAAGCGAAAATATGCGAAGAAAAAGCTCTGGGGAATCTTCTACTTCAGGGAATGCTTTGACAATGGAAACTAGAGGGAGACAGAAGAATAGAGGAAACCGTGGAAAATCAAAAGATCGGGCAAGGTCAAAATCCAAGAACAAGATTGTATGCTAGAATTGTGGAAAGCCTGGGCATGCAAAGAAGGACTGTTGGGAGCTTCGGGATAAGAAGAAACAACAAGAAAACAAGGAGGCAAATGTGGCAATGGGTAATGTATGTCAGGATGCTTTGATTCTTTCTTTGCACAATATTACTGAATCTTGGGTTTTAGATTCAGGGGCTTCTTTCCATGCTTCTCCACATAGGCATTATTTTGTTGATTATGTTCAAGGAGATTTTGGGCATGTTTTTCTTGGTGATGATGAGCCTTGCAGCATAGTTGGAAAAGGTTCTGTTCAGGTTAAGATGTAGAATGGGAATACTTGGCTATTGAAGGATGTCAGACATGTGCCTACATTAAGACAAAATCTGATATCGGCAGGGCAGTTGGGAAGTGATGGTTGTACTGTGATATTTACAGTGAGACTCTTGGAAGGTTACCAAGGGTGCTCTTGTGGTGGCAAGAGGTAAGAAGGTTGGAACCTTGTATTTAACCACTGATAGTACTAATGATTGTAATCTTGTGGCTTCAGATGCAGATACAACATTATGGCACTATAGGCTCGGTCATATGAGCCATAAGGGCATGAACATCATAAAGAAGAATTTTCCTGGATATACAGAAACATGTTTGGATTTATGTGAGAACTGCATATATGGGAAACAGAAGCGAGTAAGGTTTCTCAAGGTTGGACCTACAAAGAAAGAGAGTAAGTTAGAGCTGGTGCATTCTGATGTGTGGGGGCCAGCTCAGGTATCATCTCTTAGGGGTTTAAGTTATTATGTTACTTTTATTGATGATGCAACAATGAAAGTTTGGGTTTATTGTATTAGAAACAAATCTGATGTATTTGACACTTTTGTTAAATGGAAAGCCTTGGTAGAGAATGAAACGGGTCTTAAGCTAAAATGTCTCAGGTCAGATAATGGAGGGGAGTATTGCAGCAATGAATTTAATGATTATTGTTCTAAGAATGGAATCCACAAGCAAAAGATGGTTCCAGGAACTCCACAGCAGAATGGGGTATCAGAAAGGATGAACAGAACAATAATGGAACGTCTTTAGAGCATGAGGTTACATGCAGGATCGCTCTTTCTTTTTGGGCAAAAGCGGTGAGCAAACATGTTGTGTACTTGATAAACAGAGGACCCTCAAGTGCCTTGGATGGAGGCATACCTGAGGAGGCATGGTATGGTAAGAAAGTTGATTATTCATTTCTTAGAGTCTTTGGATGTGAAGTGTTTGTTCATATAGACAAGGATGATAGGACCAAGCTAGAGGCTAAATCAGAAAAATGTACTTTCATTGGTTATGGTGGTGATGACTTTGGGTTTAAATGTTGGAGTATTAAGGACAAGAAAATCATTCGGTCTAGGGATGTGGTCTTTAATGAGAAAGTCATGTATAAGCAACAGTTGTAGGAAAATAGGGAAGAATCCAAGAAATAATATGCAGTGGTAGAGGATCTTCCGGATGGGAAAGTGACCCATGAATCAGTTCAGGAACCTACTCAACAGGAACCCCAAACTCCTACAGTGAGGAGGTCTTCTAGGGTAAGAAAAGAACCTGAACGGTTTTCTCCTTCTCTTTATTATTTATTACTCACTGATAGTGGAGAGCCAGAGAGCTTTGATGAAGCAATGCAGGTAGATGCCAGTAAGAAGTGGGAGCAAGCCATGGATGAGGAGCATAAGTCTCTCATGGAGAACCAAACTTGGGATTTGGTGAAGCTACCGGAAGGCAAAAGAGCATTGTAGAACAAGTGGGTGTACAGAGTTAAAGATGAAGAAGGAGGAAAGAAAAGATATAAGGCCCGGTTGGTGGTCAAGGGGTTTGCACAGAAACAAGGTATAGATTTTGATGAGATTTTTCTCCTGTAGTAAAAATGACTTCTATCAAAACTGTTATTGGAATAGTGGCAGTAGAAGACTTGCACTTAGAACAGTTAGATGTAAAGACTGCATTTCTCCACGGTGATTTGGAGGAGGAGCTATATATGTAGCAGCCAAAAGGATATGAAGTCAAAGGTAAAGAGGAGATGGTGTGCAAACTAAAGAAGAGCTTGTATGGCCTAAAACAAGCTCCACGTCAATGGTATAAGAAGTTTGATAGCTTCATGATGGAGCAAGGTTATATTAGATGTCATTTTGACCATTATGTGTATACAAAGAAATTTGAGGATGGAAGTTATATTATCCTGTGTTTGTATGTTGATGACATGTTGGTTGCAGGTAAAAACATGCAGGAAATAAAAGTACTCAAGAAACAACTAAGTGAATCCTTTGATATGAAGGATTTGGGGCAGCCAGACAAATCCTTGGTATGAGGATAACTCGGGATAGGAAGGAACGAAAGTTGACTTTATCTCAGGAAGAGTACATTAAGAAGGTATTAGACAGGTTTAACATGCAGGATGCTAAACCGGTTGGGACTCCTTTGGCAGGCCATTTCAAGTTATCAAAGGAGCAGTGTCCCATGACAGAGCAGGAAAGAAACCAGATGTCCAAGGTACCTTACTCATCAATGCCAGCTGCGATTTGATGTATGCTATGGTATGCACTAGGCTTGATATTGCCCATGCAGTGGGAGTCTGTGAGTAGATTTATGAGTGATCCAGGTAAAGAGCATTGGCAAGCAGTAAAGTGGATCCTTCGGTATTTGAGAGGGACCATGGGGACAGTTTTGTGCTATAGTGGATCAGACACCACTTTACGTGGTTATGTAGATTCAGATATGGCTGGAGATGTAGACAGCATGAGGAGCACGACAGTTATATTTACACTGTAGGTGGGACAACAGTGAGCTGGATTTCACGACTACAGAAGCTGGTGGCTTTATCAACCACGAGAGGTTGAGTATGTTGCTGCCACAGAGGCAAGAAAAGAGATGATTTGGTTACAACAATTTCTTGAGGAGTTGGGGCATAAGCAGGAGGAAAGTAAGCTGCATAGTGATAGTCAGAGTGTTATACACCTAGCTAAGAACTCTGCTTTCCACTCTAGGACAAAACATATACAGTTAAGGTACCATTTCATCAGGACAACTTTGGAGGAAGAGAAGTTGAAGTTGGAGAAGATTCATACTAGTCAAAATCCTGCAGACATGATGACCAAGGTGGTCACAAGGGAAAAACTAAAGTTGTGTTCAGCTTTGGTTGGTCTTCACAAAAACTAGTGAAGGGTTGAGAAGCTTGCTCAAAGGAAAACTAGTCTCCAAGTGGGAGATTGTTAGGTTGTGGAGCCTGTTTTCATGTGTGAAAGTGTTGAAGACTGTACACTAAGAGTATTGTACACTTTTCATGTATCCTCACCGGATTCGAGGTCGGGGCAGCCCCATTTTTTTTTTTAGGCGTAAAATTTTTTGGCCTCGAAAAATGCACCCGACATATCAGGAAATGTGCTTTTCTCATATGGGCGAGTTTTTGACCCATAGGTTTATGGGACGGGTTTTGCCCATGGTTTTGATACCCACGGTTTTGTAAAACTGCTTAAGCAGTTGTCTATTTATATGGTCTTATGCATATGATAGATGTACAAGCAAATATATTGCAGATGTGTTTTGAATTCGGCCGTGTGAATTACTCAGTGAGTTTGTTGAGCATAGCTCCAAATGGATCTGGTATTATATTGAGAGAGCGGTGGCTTGTAATAAAATCGAGCAAGTGATTCTTGGTGGACGTAGCCCAAATTGGGTGAACCACGTTAAATAATGTCTCTTTGTGTTGTGTTATTTTATTCTTGTAATTTTATTTGAGATCTGTAATAATTTCTGCATATTAGTTTCTCTTTTTGCGCGATTCTGTGAGGGATTATTCCGCATATTTTATCCCTTATTTCCTAACAATATTAGTGACTACGCAGAGGCTCAGAATCCAATTTTTGTTTTTTCCACTAGGGTTTCACAATTGATTCATGTTGATATCCTGATATTCACACTATGATCACCGAAGGTACCTGTAACGTGTAAAAGAGAAGTTCACCTACACAAACCCACAGACCGCATCAAACCTACAAAAAATGCATAATTGGTAGTTAAAATGGCCCCAAGTCACCCTAAGAGTGAACTTATGACCGAGCACTACACTACATCTCAAACTCCATTGTATTTTTTATGTGTGTGTAGAAATTGTGCCCTAGGATACCCTTGTGTAAGTTGCACTTGATAACGGGTTGTAACGATGTAGTAGAAAGTGTGGATGGAATAGAATGAGCTTCTCCTTCTTATGTTGTGTATTTAGAGTTATTCTGACCCTTGTCTCTTGAATGGATGCTATATGAACACTTTTTGAGTGCTTTAATGCCGTTGTAATGCAAGCTTAGGTGCTGATAATAATGCTTAGTGTTTGGTCCCTCATTTTGAAAACATGACTATGTATTTATATGATTCCCTTGTTTAAATTTTGTAATTGAAAACCTGGAAGGTTGTCCCATAAGTGAAAAAGATTCTGAAAGATAAAAGAGACCTAAAAGGAATGAGTAAGGTAAGAAAGGGCAGGGGCACCCACACCTAGGAGGGACAAGAGCTCTTGGGCGTTGTTGTCCTAGCTAGGTGCTAGTGTGTGAAGCCATGAAAGTTAAATGAGTTAAGTTTTGATAAGCGGTAGGGGTGTGGAAGACCAAAGAGAAAGTAAGAGACAAAGAAAAGATGCCAAAGATAGTTGTCAACCACTAGTTTTCTTGCTTATGAATCATATAAATGCTAGTATGCTTTTAGGACCTAGAAATGTACCCAAGTGCATGATTTTGTGTTTACATTTTCTCCCACTTTATGTAGTTGAGTGAATAACATGAAGTGGATAGAAGATACGTACATTATGATCACATAAAGCATTTGGCGAATAGCGTGCTTAAGTGGATAAGTGAAGCGCGAAATGATCGCAAAGTGAAGCATGGAGATTAGGAAAAGGAAAGTGGCCCTAGAGATGGAGAGTTTACATAGTTTGTACATGTTTGTTATGCTTGCATTTGTTGAAGTAGGATGCTTCTTGTTGCATATTAAGGACGAACATGCAAAATAATTCAAAAATTGTGTATATGAAAAAATTGTGTAAAGTATGCATAATTATGTAAAAGTGTGTAAAAGGAAAGTGTGTGCCTAATATGCGGGAGTGTAAAGGATAGAAAAAATGTCCGAAAATGCATGTGAACATCAAGTTTTTTTGGTTATCTCATGCAAATAGAGAGTTTTTGGGCAATCTCACACTAAGTGCGAGTTTTTGGGCAATCTCACGCCGGAGAAAAGTGTTGGGGAGAGATGTCTAGTGTTACTCTCCTTCCATGACTCTACCTAATAAGCACCACTACTGAAATGGTGCATCCCGATTTTTTCCTATTGTTCCTTTTGTCTCGATTATTTCAAATTAGTTTCGAGTTGTACCAATTGAAGGAGATAGAATGCATTATGTGGTGAAGGACTATTCTTATAATTGTAAAACTGATATGAAGACTTTTGTAAACTGTTTGTAATGATATGAGAAGATGACCATATTTGCCCCCAAAATTAGCACCTGGGGAGGTTAGGAGTGCCTAGTCACTATTGTCCAAGTTTGGGCATTGGCGTTTATCTTGTGATGAGGACTGAGTCGATTCTAGGTCGTTATGTAATTATATGACCGTGTTGTTTATGTAATGTGCATATATCGAATTGCGGCTTTGAGCTAATGTATGGGTGATTTGTTTACCCAATGTATGTCCCCCTCATTTGGGGTGCATGTGATGATTGTAGGAGGATGTGACCCAAAGGAGAGGACCTGATGTTGTTCTAAAGTGGATACTTGTAGGGGGTAGGGGATGTGCATGGTAGAAACCAAGGCACATGCAAACAAAGTGGCTAGTAACATGTGTTAGTAGAAAAAGTAGCAAGCATGCAATAGAAGATAATGTAACAAACAAGTGTGCAAACAAAGTGGACCATGAAAAGCGGGTTTCAAACATGGGACATCACTCACAATGTCACAAGACAATTAGAGCCAAAGTGGCCATAAACAAGCAAACAATGATCAAGCAAGACATATGGCATAGCCCACAAACAATAGCATACAAAAGCAAACAATGTCAAGCAAAGTGTATATCAAACAACCATGGTGGCATATAGTCTTGCAAAAAAAATGCTACACATGAAGCACCCATTAACATGTTAGAAAGATAAAAAATATGTCAAGGCATGTATGTATCAATGGAAAGTAATGTGCTAGAAAGTATAAGTAGTAAATGATGAAACAATAACACCTGTAATGTGTGAGAGCACAAGAAGGGTGGATTTCCTCAGAGCCTCGGTGGGACTGGAAAAGGTACAATGCCAAACATCATTGCAGTGTGTAAGAACCTATAAGAGATCTACATTCAAAACTAGAGACCAAGTGAACATGCATGTGTATATGATAAAGATAATGACATACTGAGTATCCGACTAACATAATAAGCAAAGTGAAATCATGTAAGTAGAAAAGATAGCAAAAGTAAATGCAACTAAGATATGAAAATGTTGTGTATGAGTGTGATGGAATGGTATGCAATGTGTGAACATGGAAGGAGCGACATGCCCCCAACATATGTGTGTGAGTTGAGGTTCATCTATAAAATACCCCTCAACAATCAAGAATGAACCATAGAACAAGAGTGTGTCATTAGGAAATGAGTGCGTTGTGCGAGTAGATGCTAGAAAGATGTACCATGAAGCATAGAGCATGAGATGTAGATGATGTGAGGTTCATTTTAGAATTATACCTTCAACAATCAGTATGAATCGTGGACCTAGAGTGCGTCATAGGGGAATGGTTTGAGAATGGGTGCTTTAGAAGGATAAATAATGAAGCTTAGAGCGTGAAAAGTGAATGCGATGAGGTTCATTTCAGATTTAGACCCTTGGTAGTTGAGTATGAACCATGGAACTAGAGTGTGTCATAGGGTAATGACGATACAAAGTGTGTACCAAATGTGAAAGTTTTTGCAAAATATTTAGTGTGAAACACAACATGTATAGTGTAATAAAGAAGCAAGACGTAGATCATAGAGACAACCAATATTAGTGGGGGGAGGAATGGCTATGCCCCCAAAGTGTGTGAGTGATGGAGATCTATCTAGGGATGGAAGAGACACCATGCCTTGATGAAAGATGTGGCAACATGTCAATAGTATCAATATTGGGGTTAGGAGCATAGATTTTCCAAAGTAAGTTGTAACATTGAGAGCAAATGGAAATTGCTTTTTGTGATAGTGAGTATGTGAAATAGTGTAAACCTCAAGAGGAGATGTGGTAGGAATAAAGGAGTGAGTCGAGGAGATATCTGATGTTGAGTCCAGTGGATTATGCGGGAATGGAAAGAGGATCTTTGACTCCTTTTACATGTTTGCCTAATCTGGTGCTAGTGAAACCATAACGAAGCATATACTCGATACCCAGGACCATACTTTTTAAAGTTAGGAGGAGAGGTGGCCAAAGTAGGGGCTTTAGGTGAATGATCGATAGTGTTGCAATAGGAAAATGGAGAGGGATATAGTAAGGCTTCATAGACCACACCTTGGTATAAGAATTTAATACGCACATGAAGGGTTGAAGGGACCACATACATGACATGGATCTAAGGCTATCCGGGAAGAACATTATAATTAAGATTATTATGTGTTACATGGAATAGGATGGGAAAAGTGCATGGCCTTCTTGGAAGTGGGATTGTACCTAAGACTTGTTTAGGAATATTGTCAAATCCACAAATTCAAATAGATGAGGGTGTTAAGGATGCTTGAAAAGGCCAAGTTGCTTTGAAGAAATGGTAGATTACAAATGTTAAGGCCAGAGCCATTATCAACTAAAGCTTATTTAACCCCTATATTATTAATTTGAACTTTGATATAAAGGGGAGGATCATTATCTAAGACAACTTGAGAAACAATTTTAGCAGATGTAAAAGTAATATGTTCTTCGTTAAAAGAGAGTGATGTAGTAAGTCTATGGTAAACATATTCAAGAGAGGTGTTAGGATGAAGGTAAGTATTAGACAAAAAGATTGGATTTTATTTGCACATTCAAGATTGGCCTGCAAGAAGGCATGGAGGGAGACACCCATGTTGGTAAAAATGGCAAGAAAAAAGGGGTTAATAATGTTCAAATGTGGGTTTACTAAATGATTTAATTTAATTTGAGTTAAATATAATTGTAGATCCACTATTGAAATGAATAATGTATAAATGTTGAAATACAGTAATGACACAAACAAATTAAGATTTAAAATATGAAACCACTGAGCAATGAAGAGATGTAAGGGTACTTAGCTGATTTTTGAATGTACAAGAAATGAATTGGGAAAGTACGAATGATGAAACAGTGACTGAAAATAGGGTTGTCACTAAAAATGTGGAACTTGAGAATAATGCCAAACAGGGGCGCCCAATCTTGAGACAGGCGCATGGCGCCTGGTGACTGTACAAAGGCTCAGGGTACACTTTCTATTGTGTCGCTAGGGTTTTGCAGTTGATTCCTTTGGATCATCCCATATTCACACTATGATCGCCGAAGGCACCTGTAACCTACAAAAGAGAAGTTCACCTCCATAAACCCACAAACCTCATCAAATGTAAAAAGAAAAAATGCAGAATGGGGAGTCAAACTGACCTCGACGGTCACCCCGAGAGTGAACTTACAACCGAGTGTTGCACTACATCTCATACTCCATGTATTTCTTGTGTGTGTATAAATTGTGCCCTAGTGCAAGTTGCACTTGATAACGAGTTGTAGCTAGAATGTAGCAATGTAGTAGAATGAACTTCCCCTTCCTATGTTGTGTATGTAGAGTTGATGCAACCCTTGTCCCTTGAATGGATGTTAGATGGATGCCTTTTGAGTGCTTTAGTGCCTTTGGAATGTAAACTTAGGTGATTATAGTAATGCTTAGTGTTTGGTCCCTCATTTTGAAAACATAACTATATATTTATATGATTCCCTTGTTTGAATTTTGTAATTGACAACTAGAAGGTTGACCCATAAGTGAAAAATATGCCCAAAAGATAAAAGAGACCCAAAAGGAGCGAGTAAGGTAAGAAAGGGTCGGGCCACCCAAGAGGGACAAGAGTGCACAGGCGCCGCTATCCCTGGCTAGGCATTGGTGTTTGAAGCCATGAAAGATAAATGAGTTAAGTTTTGACTAGGTTGTAGGGTGTGGAAGACCAAAGAGAAAACAAGAGATAAAGAAAAGAGGCCAAAGATAGTTATCAACCACTAGTTTTCTTGCTTAGGAATCATGTAAATGCTAGCATGCTTTTAGGACCTATAAATGTACCCAAGTGTGTGATTTTGCATCTACAAGGGTGTCTCTAAGCCATATAAGCTCAAATTTAAAGGGTGAATTTTTTGGGGCTTCATCCTGGTTATGAAAGCAAAATGGGATAGTGATCAAACCGGACCATGGGATAACCAAGCTTTCAAAAGAATATTTCCTTGCATCTAAAGAGGTGCAGCTGAAAAGCGATCCAACCTCTAAAAATACTATTGAAACCCAACCTCCTATTTGACTAATTAAATCATCCTTGTTTTGGATTAATATCTATTAAAGAAAATTTTGTTATGAACAAAAAATGAAAATCCTATTGAGTTTGAGCATTTCTTACTAGGCCTCTAACTTTCTTTACGTGAACAAAATGGCATTGAAGTCACCTCCCAAAATAAAGAGATGATCCTTCCTTACCTAAGTTTTGTAGTTATCTCCTGCCATAATAGTCTTTTTCTAGCCAAATTATTGGGATTGTAAATATTAAACAAAAAAGTCTTCTTGAACACCAAGGGGGGAATACGAAACAATTGTCAATTTTGGTGTTGTTTTATCACCTCCATATTCAATTTATGCACTTTTCGAGAACACCAAGACCCCCGGACACCCCCGACATCCACAAAAGCTCCCGACCAAACCTTCCAACTCTTAGACTAAAATTTTAGTAATTCATTCGCCTTCATCTTTGTTTCTTGCAGTAAGACAATACTTACATCTTGGGAGAAGATGCGATGCTCCACCATGCATCGCTTATTAGGGGTATTTAAGCCCCTAACATTCCATGAAAGGATCCTCATGGCTTCTTCGAAAGGACTTTCACCTTCCCACCTCTAGGAATTAAAAAAACATAGTTTTTTGTTTTCCATTTTCCACGTCTCTCTTGATAACATCCTATTTTGACTTCGCCCTTTTTCCGATAAAGAACTACAATTGGTCGATTTCAAACCGGATTGGGAGGTTTCCAAACCATTGTTTGATAACGAAATATCCAACTCCTCTTCCAATTCCTCCTCCCTTCCTCAAGATCATCCTTTTCATGATCAGAGACCTTTGTTTCTTCATTCGCTTCATGTTGAATTGTTTCAATCCATTCATTTAACTCTTTCAAAGAGGAGGCTTTACCTGAATTGAAGCCCTTATTCAAAAAATAAAGCAATTATGTCGAGTCTTTTACCACTTTTTGAGTATCCTCTAGAATAGTTTGAGGGGAGAGAGCTTCATCATTCGCAACCACAACTTTCCTCTATGGAGAGGAAGGAAACCACTTGGTTTGTGATTACAAGCTAACTCAATCAACTCCTGCTTACAAACCTGACATTTCTATTTAAGATGACCCAACTGGTTGCACTTAAAACATCTAGGCTGAATTTTCTCATAGTCCACGCTTTGATGCCATTCTCCTGTGGGAGATTTGATTACAATAGAATGTGGAAGTTATTTTTCCAAGTCTAATGCCACATAGACTCTATCATAGGAGCGGATCGAACCATCCAAATATTTTGGGTCAATTCTTATTACTCGTGAAATTTTCCATAGATCATACCGAGAATCTCCACTTCTATTATTCTAAAGGTAGTGTAAATAGCTAAATCCAAATTGGAGTTTCACCAAGTGTGGTTGAAAGGGCATTGAAATTCGGAACCTAGGGCTAGACAAAAACCATTCTCAACCATAAGCAAGTCTTTCCTACGCAGGGCTTCATATTTTTGCTCCTCACTATGATAAAGAACCAAAAATAAACCCTTGGGAAGGAAGGAAATTTGAATCCTATTTCCTCATTGATTTTTACACCAATGGGAGATTGCTTTTGTTGAAAGCCACCCGCCAATAATTTTTTGATAAGGGAACGCGACTTCGTAGCATCGTAATTTTTCCTCCACCTTTGAATCCGAACCACCTCTACCTACTTGGACTCATCCCTTCCGAGCACATCTTTTGCTAAGCTCCACATATTAGGAATATTAAACCCCAAGAGGCTTCTCCCCCGTCCCGCTAAAATTATCCTCGATCAAGGTTACGACTCACCACCGTTTCCCTCACCACCTTTTTGATGTTTGTGAGTTTTTGCCATCGAGCCTTCTCCTAGATGTCAATGATAAATTAGTTCAAAACTTAATATGGTAAACACTTTTACTATACCAGAGCTATGAAATGGAGTAGTGGAGGAGTACTTTCTAAAAGTGGGATATGAGGGTGGGCTTGGGTCCTTAATGTCTACCGATCAATCCGCATTCTAAGTGCCCAACTATATTCCGCTTATTCCATATGGAGAAGTTTGACCCCTACCTCAAGGTGTCCCTATGACAACTCATTGAAAGTGTCCAATGGACTCAATGGGAATGAAACTTGGGTTAATGCTTGAAAACTCCTTGTAACTCACCAATAGCCTAAGACCTTGAGTCTAACGATGAGAGATCTTTACATAACAAATAAAGACATTAAAAAATCAAGAATATTTATATTTTAATATTTTAAGTTATACAATAATTTCAATTAAATATATATAAATATTGAATGTTGTAGTCGAAGATCGATACCAAACATGCAATAATTAATAGTAATCAAAATTATTAATATAAAAATGTATAATACAATTTTTTAAATATGTGTGTGTGTGTTCCAACAAGTTTTCGGGATGGGGACAACATGGGACAGGGGACGTGTTTTCGGGAAAGATTATTTTTAGGCTTTTTAGGGGACAACATAAGATGATTATTAAAAATAAGGGAAAATATTAAAAATTTAGTAAATTTCAAATTTTCATATGATAACATTGATAAAGCATCCATCACACACATAATAGAACCTTAATATATAACATTGGCACCGAATTGAGAATTCACATAAGATTCAAGTATCAATTACAATAAAATGCCCAAAGAACTGCAAGTTTCAACTATAAAATGTCCGAAACATAGAAAATAAAAATCTACTTGCCCTAATCAAAATTCACTAAAATGACATCAAAATTAGACCTTGAGTCCGATTCATTGGAACTACGAGGGACCGCCTCATCCAATAGAACCCCAACCAATCCCACCAATGTCTCCTCCTCATCGACTCCGTGTTGTTGGCTATCACAATAATGTGTTTTCATTGATGTCAAGTGTCCAATGATGTCATAGGATGTCCAATGGGTTCAAGTGTCTTCCCAAGTTGTCTACGTGTCTTCATGATGTGTCAAGTCATGATGTCATGTATTTAGGCATGGTCTAGGTGCATGGTCAAGCAAGAAAGTTGTGTGAATGTGTCCTCCTAAGATTGTATGAAGACTTCATAAGGTCAAATGTGGTCCATGAGATGTGTGTGAAGTGGTATTGAGTTTGTATTAATACCACATGGTCAATTCAAGAAGAATCAAGTAGCTCTAAGTTTAATCCTAGTCCTAGATCAAATAGGTTGGCATGGAAACATGAGAAATGGATCAAGGAAAAGCATGGAAAGCATGGTTGGAGTAGTATGATCTAGAATAACATGCATATGAGGAGTATTAGGTCAAGAATCAAGCTTATAGGGCATGAAGATGGTCATTCTAAAGATTTTTAGTGAAGATAAGTCTAATAGGCAAGTAAGGATGATGAGAAAGGTATAAGAATGCAAAGAAAGCATGAAACAAGCTCAATATGAGGGTATACGAGGTTACAAGGCTTCACAAGTGCCTAGGGAGGTGAATTGAGCACTTATATAGGGCTATATAACACACTTATTGAAAACTAGAGATCAAACGCTCCATAGATAAGATGGGGTAGAGATTTTTGGAGAAAAATATGACAAAGTGGTATTTGGAAATCATGGAGGAGGGAGTTGACAAGGTGTGGTCAAAATTTTAGGACCTAAGAAGGTGTTTTGTGCAAGTTATTCAATTTTTACAAAAACTAATCCAACGGGTAGTGGTGTAATGGTTCTTGGGTCTCCTTGTAATTGGGATGTCCAAGGTTCAAATATCGTCTCCACGTTAAGGTGGCTTACTACCGATGATTTGGATACCCTGGTGATGGGGCACCATGATAATGTGGTTTAATCCGTGGGCTCTTCGAGAGCTTAAACTACCATCCTTGGATGGTTCCATGATCGATGTGGGCTAGTGATGCCACAAAGGGCTAGGGCCCTCTCCCTAGGTAACTCAAGCAAAAAAAAAAGTTTTAAGAAAACCATGTCTTTAAAAAATGAAACCAAGCACCTCAAATACTTAACACTCAAACAAATTTATCAAGCCTCATTCAGATAAATCATAAGAGGACTTTTTAAAGATCACTCATATATATATAACTTTTGTAAATTTTTTGGAGTCATTTGGTTAAGAAACAAAAAGTTCTCTTCATTTCTCTACCGTTGTCCAAACCCTTGTTTGCAATGATAGGGGTAAAATGAGGTTCTTAGTCTCCAAATAACTTGTGCAAGTTCTGAAAACCTCTTAGGGGTGTAGAAGAATCGGTCTAGACCAATTTGGTGTTAGCTTTGCTATTCAAGTGTGACTTTCTTTCTGAGACTATGCTTTGTTTTGCAAGGTTTGTGTAAACAATCTTGTTTTTAAAGGTCTCAAAGTGAATCTTCAGTGTGAAAGCTTGTGTATGAGGTGTGATTGATGTTCTCAAGAGTTTCATGCATTCTCCTTGTGCATTTGGTTTGAATTGAGTTCATCTTCCACTTCTACAGTTGAAGGAAAGTCTAGAAGAACAAGTCTACCTAAGTGTATCTCAAAGATCATGCAAATTTGAGATATTGGCTATAAAGTGAAGAAAGATAGAAAATTATTGAGTTGCATACCATCTATACCTTCCCTAAAATGTTCCATTCAAGACCCAAATGACAAGGCCACTGTACTATCTTTGCGAAATCCTTAGAATGTCTCAACTGCGAGATACAAATATGTGCATACAAACTATGTACGTTATGATTCAATGCATGATCACTGAAGTGAAAGACAAAGTGTCTAGCCACTCCCTATCATCTGTAAGTGATTTACCATTCAAAATACCTCCTCCTCAAGTTGTAAAATTAGATGAAGACTTGTTGCATGTAGTTTTTCAAGTTACCTATGATTGCGATCTCAAGCTTGTTTACAAGAGGCTTAAAAGGCTGAAGGAAGGAGTCTTCAAGAGTTGGTGTGATGAATCTCAAGCCCATATCAATGATGCATACCTCCTTTGTACCTGTGACAACATGGTAAGAGTTGGCTTCACAAGTTTATCCACTCATCAACCTTCAAAACTACACCTTCTAGTTCTTGCACCTAGAGTTCACATGAACACTCTAATAAGGTGTGTAAGGTGAATGACGAGGAATGAGGAAAATAAAGAGTTTATGGAGCATATTAGAAGACCTAATAACGTGCTTGCATGCATATGCCACTTGGTGCATGCTCAAGGAGTGCTAAAAGACAAATAAGAGCTCGCTATGCTAGAGGAAAAGTCAAATTGGCGATTCTAAAATTGGGTTGGCAAAGGTCACCATGGAATCTCTGTGAGTATAATAGATTGTCGAGGTTTGAAAATTAATCCTTGACCCCTAGAAGCACATGAAGAGACATAATAATTAAGGATACAAAGGAGCTTGTAATTATTTCTTGATGACATTTATATGATGTCAATTAGGATTCCTTGTACGAGTTGAAAAGCCATAGAATTTGATTAGATGATGTGTGGAAGTTGTAAAGTCAAATGTGAATCTTATTATCTGTATATGTGAAGTCTCCAAGTATGAAAATGTTGTTGAAAAATTAGACTATTGTGTTACTGATGTAGAGGAAGAGGTTGATCCCAATATGCAAAAGATAAGTTCTGATGAATGGAGGAATAAGACATGACATTGTATAAGTTTTGGAGGATATGCAAACTCGGGAGTAATGATTTCTTGACTGAATTAACTGAAACAAATTGAGCTTGTGATAGTGTGAGTATTGAAGACATGGTTCAAGGAGAATATCATGAAGAGAATAAGAGTGTGAGAGCAGCCTTGTAAATCAAAGTTTTGTAGCGAGATGAATAGGATGAGATGAGATATGAAAAAAGGTGAAAGGGAAGAAGAATGATATGAGATGTGATCACAACATGTTGTGAGAGAAAACACTAGCAAAGTGATAAAAAAATATTGTGATAAAAGTATGAGTTGTTGCTCAACAAGTTGGAAGTGGGTGCTTGCAAAATAGTCAAGTGGGTGCTTGGCTTTATATTGGAGTGGGTGCTTCAAGTTGAGTGGGTGCTCAACATATGGTGAAATCATTGTAACTTTATAGACAATTTGTCCAAGCTAGTTCTCTGGTTTCAGTGGGTTTTTGTCCCTTGAAGGGTTTCCCACATTAAATCTTGTCTTCCTATGTGTGCATGTGTGTTTGTTTCTCTCTCTCTTTCATGGTTGAATATTCATGCTTCATCATGGTTAAAATAGTTTAATTTTGGATGATTGAAGAATTGTAAATTGCTTCAAAATTTTGAATAAGCACTGATTCACCCCCTCTTAATGCCTAGAATTCCTAACATGTGTGGCATCTTCGGGATCAACATCCCAACATATAGCTGGAGTCCGATGATACTCGGGAGTCTTTCGATCAAGAATTCATAAGGAATTATGCATGACCACTAACTTCTCTCGATCATCGAGAGGTAAGCCTATTCCCCTTAACTAATTGGATGAGGCCATATATGGACCAATTCCTCTCTGCAATAGAGGAAATGAAAACCTATGAAAGGAGGTGAGTGAAAATAATTATCAATTTTGGTGCATCCTTGCCATGCAATGTCCACCATCAACTAGGGTTTGCTTAAGAAAATGTAGCTCTATTTTTCCTCACCTATGGTCTCGTTAAATGTTAGACCACAAATATTGACAAAGGCTAGCCATTGCGTCCATAGGAAAGTGGATTCCTCATTAATGCACATATTTCAAAAGGCCTTCACGAGCCCTTCTTTCACCTCTTCATCATTAGATGGAAGTAATCTCACATGCCATGTTACATACCATTTGGGATTTAGAGCATAGGATGCCATATGAAGCGGGGTGTTCATTGTGTTCCATTGTCCTATCATAATGGGCTTGATATGCTCCTCATAAAATCCCAGAGTAGGATCCTTGCTACAAATGGCTTGCTTCATCTACTCAAGCATGTTGTCAAATGTCTCATAAATCTCTCCAAGACTAGGAGAGTTTGTATCAACATATCTTATGACCCCCACAACAAGTGAGATGATGGAGCAAACATATTTGTAAACAAATTACAAAAAAATCATAAAAGCTTAAGAATTTAAGACTCAAAGAGTGAATGAGAATGCTATTACAAAGAATGAAAAACTAAAATAATTTACAAGTTAGAAACATGGATAAAAATATTTAAAAATTTAAAATTAAAATATAAATATTAAATATATGAAATCAACAATTGATTACCTCACTTTGGACCACCAATCATAGTCAAGGATATTTTATTTCACACTTTTTCTTTCATAAATTTTTTCCTCTAGTCATCTACCCCTCTTGATTAACCATCATTAATTATAGAGCCTCCCGCACCTCTAACATCCTCTCTAACAAAATGAAATAGGTGGCATATCTAGTGTCCATGGGCTTAAGGAATTCCTTCCTCAAATAATTCCTAAATAGAGCAAGTGAGGTGTGATGCTTGCAAATAAACATTTGTATGTCTCTAGCCACCACTCTCTTCACCGAATATAATTTTCCAATGTCTTTCAATGCGTTGTTCAATGCATGAACACAACATGGAGTCTAGAAAATGTGCAACACTCTCAACCATCAAGCCAACTAACTTACATACACATGTTGAATCACCACCAATTGGACAACACATGAGGGCCCAATCTCCTTTATGACATCCTTCAAAATTTGAAATTGGAAGGTTGCATCCTTCCTCTTCCCTATATAATCAAGAGCTCTAATAAAATAAGAGCTAATAGGACATGTGATATTGATATTCTTTGAGTGGTTGATGTCTAATATTAGTCCACCCATCCATGATGATAAAGTGACCCACCCATATCCACATTTGCCTCATCTCCTCCAACACCACACTCACCTTAGAATATTCTTTATCAAAGAGGTTGGTCCATAGTTTATTTTCTCTAAGAGGGACATATGAGGAACCAAAAACAATTACGTCTATGAATATTTGTTTGAAGTAAGGGGAACATGACACATGTAATGATATTGTATTGGAAAAGCATAATTTAGCAATAGAAGAGTCGCCTTTACTTCCCATGATTGCACATTGAACATCCTCGTAATAGTAGTAGCCTTTCTCTTTCCATTGGTATAATCCTCTTCCTTTGAATTTCAACATCCAAAAATTTGGTAGGCGATTGTGTATCATGCATAGTCTCGAATGGCATCCCTTTTTTCCTTGTCTCACCCTCCATGTGCAGCAACCTAGTCACTTCGACCTTCTTAGCTAATGTTTTTTTCACAACCTTTTACCCCTTGCCTAATTATGCCTAAAAGATGCCAATAAACCCTTGTGTAGCTGCCTCTATTTTATTTTGCGTATATGACATAACCACACTCTATTCCCCCTTACGTTTTTTTCTTTGTCTATGGTTGTTGAAAATTGTGAAAGGTGATTTTTAGGATTGAATGGCCTTTTGCATAAATTTTGAGGGGTTGAAAAGGGCATTCAAATGGATTATTTGAACACACTTTGCTCCTACAACATTTTCACTCCTGAAGAAGCTCTATTAATACCTTTATGTTGCATTTGAATCTCTTCACCCTCACTACCTTCAACTGCTTTGCATGTTGTTTTTTTATAGAAAATGCAAAACAAAGCTGTAATTGCAAGTGCAAACAAAAACCTTCATAAGTCTTTGAAACCTTGAAAAATAATCGTATGCAAATTTGCAAAATGAATAATGGATGTGAAACATACCTCAAATGGTGTATAATAATGCTCTCTTGCCTTCTTCTCAATGTTGTCCTCTTTTCTTCTTTATGTTGTTTTCTTTCTTTGTCTTTTCCTTCATAATATGAGAAATGACAAAAATGAGATTCTTTTTTGTTTTAGTTGTACGAAAGGTTGTTTTAGGTTTAGGTTAGTTAGGAATGTGTGTGGGGACTACAAGTAGTCCCCCACATCCTTTTATTATTATTAATTTTGAGTTTTTTAAATTAAATTTTTACCTTTGTCGGGACGTAGGGGACACTTAGATGTCCCGGTAAGGTCGAGGACTTGCGAAGTCCCTTGGCTATCTGAGGATGTTTGGGCATCCTTGTCATCCCCTCTCTCAAAATTGACGTCCCCAAGAAGTCCTTGTTTTCACAAAAATGAGGAGAGGTAAGGGACATTTCCTACACATCGCCGAGTCTTGAAACGTCCCCTAATAGGGATGAGCCCAACATTATAGGGAATGTGTCCCCAGTGGAACATAGATACACACGCACATATACAAATTCTTATTAAATAAATCTTCTCAATCAAAATACATATTATTAAATTTTACTCACATAAGTTTTTAATTCATTCATCATTTAATTTATAAAATATAAATATTTCCTATAATTTAAAAAGGTAGTGATAGAAAATTCTTACTATATAAATAAAAATATTAAAATAAAAATATTTAGTATTCATATATCATCAAACTTAGTAAATATTAATATTTTTATATAGAAATCTTTACCAAACAAATTAAAAAAAAAAAAATCAAGAATATTTATATTTTAATATTCTAAATATTGTAAGAATATTTTAATATATCATTAAATTTATAAAATATAAATATTTCTTATAAAATAAAATATAGTGATAGAAAATTCTTACAAAAATAAAACTATTATGCCGAAAGACGTATACGAAAGGGGAGTCGAACCCTTTGGCTCGACAACCGATTAGAGCCATTGACAATCGAGAAACTCCACGCGATGAATGTTGAAGTATGTAGTCGTTGGAGCCATCGATTGCACCAAAATGCCTACAAACACAAATCTTTATTGTTGCGCGTTGTGAAATTAATATGCATGCAAGTTTCATTAATATGCTTACATATGCAAATCTTTATTGTTGTGGATTTCATTAATCGTAAAGCATATTGGAAGGGTGATGAATTGGTTTAAGTCTTTTAGGAGGAGTGATGGGCGACATATATGAAGAGTGGGAGATGTATGGTTTCAATATTTGATATGCAAAGCAAATATATTTACCTCTATGCCATGTTGCGGTTGTTTAATTGTTCATGCATTCGCTCAGGGCAAGGGTTTGATTAAATCATGCCCATACACACAAAAACCATGCATTTTCGTCGGATGCGAGGGTTGGCCACGTGAGGCGAGTCTATAGACAATCAAGGTTAGATTTTTAAATCATTTTGCAGAGTTTTATTTTGAGTAGTTATGCGAAAGGTGTTGATGTGGAAAGTGGTTTTGCAGTAATAATATCTTTTAAATACATTAAGTAACTTCTTGGAATTTTCTAGGCACATAGGGAGATCAGAATAATTGACATGCTTGAATAATAGGTTAGAACTAACCACAACACACTGCAATCAAGCCGAAGAAGGAAAAATTATTGTGACTCAATAAATCAAACTTACTAGCACTAATTGAACTTCTTGGGATTTTGAAGGAGCGTAGGAAGGTCAAAATACTTGCAATGTTTGTAAAATACTTGAGAAATAAGACTTTCATATTTAAATGCAATTCCATAGATAATCGTGATAAACTGGCAATGGAAAATAAGTCAGAGAGATACAGAAAGAAAACATGGGAAAATCACCCCAAACAGATAATTTTGACAAGAATGATATTGCTCCTTAAGTGACACAACTAGGTTTCCTTTGCTTACTTATGTCGGACTTGTTTTCTCGAAAAACAAGTTAGAGAGATACACAACAAACACGAGAAAATCAGTCCAAATGAAGAATTTTGACGCACAATGATACGTCTCCTTAAGTGGCACTTTCTTAGGTTTCCTTTGCTTACATGTCTGGACTTGTTTTCCATTGTCTGTTTATGAGGATTATCTAAAAAATATGATTACATTTGCATTTTTTAAAAGTCAAATTTGTCAAGGATTATTGATATATGTATGTATTTAGATAGTCCTATTGACTTATATTTGTTTATCAGAATACTTGCAATGTTTGGAAAGTACTTGAGAAACAGAACTTTCAGAATTAACTGCAATTCCATAGACAATCGTCATTACTTGTTCAAGCAATGGATAACAAGTCAAACTACACAAAACAAACCTGCCAAAATCATCCGAATTAGAAAATTTTGACCAGAATGATGCTCCTCGTTATGCGGACTTATTTTTTTTCGCTGCATGTTTATGGTGGTTATCTACAAAATTGTGATTACATATGCATTTATACATATTTTATTTTTTGGGCTCTACAAAATTGTGATTAAATTTGCATTAATTTAAAGACATATTTTTCAAATATTCTGATCTTCCTATGGTTGGGGATGACATGGTATGACCATTAAAATATATATGATTTTTTTAAAAACATCATTCAATATAATTTTGGGGTTTAATTTATAGTAATGTCTCGAACATTTGAGGGACTTAGAGGGAAAGCATGTCATAGGTTTTTGCAATGTATCAAACATTTGAGGGACTTTGATGGGTCAACACTATTTTTTTGAATATTTTTATTTCATAGTTTAAGATTTGTTTAATTTTTTCTCATGGTTTTATTTTAAAACATACCTCGCCAAAAACAAAATTGTTATTTTCACCAAAAACATTGAATCTTGATTCCAAAAGTGTCTTGAAATAAAAATAAAAATGAAACCCCTAAAATATATTGAATGATGTTAAAATATTTTTAAAAACATATATTATTTTATGAAAAATACTTGAGAAATATGACTATAAAATAATGCATATTTAATCATAAGGTTTGTACATACTCATCACAATTCTATGGATAATCATCGTAAACAAGCATTGAAATACAAGTATGGTGAAGCCTATTATCTATGTGTGAAGATATATACATGTGTATTAGTGTTTTGTATACACATGAACCCACATTTATATAACTATCATATTTTTCACAAGAACTTTGTCAAGTGCTATTAGGTATGATTTATTGAGTTACAATAATTGTCTTTTTAGGCTTCATTGCAATGTGTTACACACACGGTTAGTTGTGTATTATTGGTGCCACGCTATTGAGTTGTGGAGCTCAATTATTTTAGATTAGCATGGTATATTAAACTTGCAGGAAAACATAATAATCGACATCGGTTATGGAGGGACCAACACCTTTGGTTAGGGCTAACCGTCGGTTACCTGTGTGTGAGTGTTTTATTTAACTCATGGGAATTAGATCTAATTTTAGCATTAAAACATATCTATTGATTGTAATTACATGGCTAAGTGCCCTAAGTTTGTATATGCCTATATAAGCATGAAAGCTAGGGTTTAGAAGTAGAGGATTGTAAGAATTGATGATTATTGTGAGAATAATTGTGAGAGAGAATTCTTGGAGAAGAAGGAGAAGCTTGAGAGAAAGAAAGTACTATACATCTGAGAGGTGTGGAAGATTGTAAATATTCATTGTATATCTTCTAAAAGCTTTGGATAATAGATTGGCTTGTTTCTTGGTGGATGTAGCCCACACTAGGTGAACCACGTTAAATCTGGTGTTGATTTATATCTCTTGTTTTGTATATTTATTTTGGTAGAATATCCACTTTTATTGCATGTATGCTTAGATCTGATATATTATATGTACAACCTTGTGCTAACCCCAACACACACCACTTTCCACATATACACCTTCTGCATTTTTCATATATGCCTACCAGGGTCCATCAAGTAAAGGGTATAATGGCAAAGTCCTTGTGAAAAATGATAGTTTTATAAATGTGTGTTCGTGTATGCACATACCCTCATACACATGTATATATGTATATATTCTCACAATACATAAATGTTTCCTTTGCTTACTGAAAATGTGGGCTTGTTTTGCTTTACATGTTTATGATGTTTATCTACACAAATGCCTTTTAAATCTGCATTCTTTTAAAGTATTTTGAGTTTATGTATGTTCAAGGTTGTCAATTTTTTTTGTATATATATATATATATATATATATATATATATATAGTTTTCTTTGGCCATATCATGTCATTCCCAACCATAGGAAGATTAGAATAATTGAAATGCTTGAATCATACTTCAGAAAGATGGCTTTAAAATAATGTAGCTTTAATCATATTTACGTAAATAATCATAACTCAGTAGACATTTGTCAGTAAAGACGTCGTGAAAAACAAGTCCGAATAGTGAGGCAAATGAAGCTTGTTATGTATGTTTGAATATATATACATATATACATGTATCTGTATATGTGTACACACTCTATCTAAATACATACATTGAATAAATGAAACTCGAGAAATATGACTTTAAAATCATGCAGATTTGATCACGATTCCATAGATAATCATCGTAAACAGGCAGTGAAACACAAGTCCATTTAAACCAGCTATGTATGTGTCAAGATATATACATATATACATATTAGTATTATATATATATATATATATATATATATATATATATATATATATATATATATATACATATATATATATATCATATATATATATACATCTATAGATATATATATACATATATCATATATATATATATATATATATATATATACTATATATCTATAGATATATATATCTATATATATGATATCTATATATATATATATATATATATATAGATATATAGATATAGATATATTTATATCTATATCTATATCTTAATAGATATATATATATATATATATAGATATATAGATATCTATATCTATATATATATATATATATATATCTATATCTATATCTATATCTATATCTATATGTATGTATATATATATATATATATATGTATATATATGTATATATGTATGTATATATGTATATATGTATGTATATATATATATATATATATATATATGTATATATATATATATATATATATATATATATATATATTTTATATAGATATATGCATATATATATGTATATGATTTATATATATATATATATATATATATATACATATACATATATACATATATATAATATATATATATACATATCATATAATATATATATATATATATATATATATATATACATATCTATATATATATATATATATATATATATATATATATACTATATATATATATATATATATATCTATAGATCTATAGATATCTATCTATCTATCTATATATCTATATCTATATATTGCCCATACCTTGCCATTCTCAACCGAGGACAACCAAAAAAATTGAAAAGAAAATTTACAACACTTGATGAAATGGTTAAAAATGACATTTGCGGGGTTCCCTATCTCGTTTTGGTTCCATCCACCCCCGCTCCACGTTCTCCTTTGTCAAATTTTGCTAACAAATTTATTTCCTTCAAAATTGACCCTTCACACCTCCTCCACTCTTCACTCCTCCACCCAATCCCTTTTGGCATTCACATTAGAATCATTTACGTGCGATTGCTAGTTATTTTTATATTATCAAGTTATATTAGTATAAATATTTTCTATAAAATAAAATATAATAGAGAAATTTTTTTATAATACAAATAAAAACATAAAATTAAAATTAAGAATATTTATATTTTAATATTTTAAAGCAATACAATAATTCTAATTATAAAGATTAAAAAATGTAAGCATAATATTTTTAAGCTTGTTGGCTCTCGCCGCCTAGTTGGGGAATTATTGTGCCTTTATAGATGCACATGCCGAGTTAGGATCGTGACAAGTTGACCCTCCTTTGGTCGAGCCAAGTGGAGCTTTCATCCCTCCTCGAGATGATCCTCCTCCCCCGAGCGGCGACACATGCTTAGGGCTGTTTAGTTTTTGTAATTCTCGTGCTTGCCCTTGTGGCACTTTATGTTTGCCCACTAGACATTTTATGTTGCCTACGTGACATTTTTGTGGGACCGTTAGTCTTCTAGTTGCCCATACCTCTTGTAATTCTCTTTTATTTTAATTAATATAAATGACAATTCCTATAGTAAATATCTTGATTTATTGGTGACTGACTGAAAATAGTCCAACCACCAATAATAAGTGTAATGTAGGGCCCATCCATATAATAATAAAATAATAGCCCCCATGTAGGGCCCATCCATATAGAAGCCCAGAAGGCTAGACGAGAATCCCGTGCAAACCAAGGTTAATTGGGCCATTCCAATTCGTCCAAAGCGGATTAAAACATGTCCCAATCCATGGGCCCACCACACACAATAAATACCCTCACCCGACGGACACATTCGATATTCAGGTAAAAAAAATAAAAATTGTCATTTGACCACCTGTAAAAGTATTTACCTACCGGATATCTCAGAGAACGGAAAAATAAAATGAAGGAAAGAATGGAACAAAAATTCTGTTGATCCATTAATTTCCCTGTTCAATTCTTTCCTTTGGGGTTTGATCCTATCTCAGCAGCAGCACCTTCTCTCGGCCGCACTTTTGATCAAATTGTAGCAGATGACTCGTTCACAGGTGAGTGCTTGTCCAAAATTCTGTTAAACCTTTTTTCTTAATTTAGAAAACCTGAATTTGTTGCCTCGTTTGGGAGAATCATGTCCACGAATCGGTTGTTATTTTTCAGTTTTTGCAGATATCATAACAAAATTGACAATCTTGTAAGACTTTTCATGTCTTGTGTAGGATTATTGGTGGGAAATTATTTATTTATTGCTGTAATTATGAAGCTGAACATCCATGTCATGTTGTTAGTTGCTTAGCTGTTTTTATCCTCCTTTGTTTTGACAAAATAGAAATGTGAGAAAATTCTGAATAGATATTCGGACAAGGCAAACAAATCTGTGTGTGCTTGGTTCTGTTTCAAATTACTAGCAAAGTATAGGTATTCAAACGAGGCCTGCAGAATGTCTCTGCAAATCTCAGGATTTTAGTATTTCTCAAGAGAAAGCATATCACTTTTAATGATTTGGATATGTTTGAAGAGGTAGGAAAGAGACTGGACCGCCATAGATTTTAATGATTTGGATATGTTTTAAGAGATAGGAAAGAGATTGGACCGCCATTCCATTCATACATATGAGAAAGAGAAATAGATTATGAATGGAAACAGACTTATTTTTGTGATGCACCCATCACCCATACAGTTATGCAAAACACAATGTAAGTAGAGATTCGAGGTTCATTCCACAGACAAGAAATAATGAACATTTTACTCACTCTTATCCAAAAAATAATACATAATGTAAGTACCTTCTTTGTTGTTGAGGTAGGTCGGGTTGATGTAAACCTGTGAGTACAATAGAAATAGACTTTTTTTTTTGCATGCCCCGACCACCAATACAGTTATGCCGAACAGAATCTAAGTACCTTCCTGTTTTGGTATGGTAGGCCAACGTAAACTTGCACATAATTATAGTCTCAAGATCATTGGCATCGAAGACCTCTCTCTGTTTCATCTGACATGGCCTCATAGAGGATGGAATTGATTGTTACGAATACCAGTAATAGCATGGATTACAATGATGAAGTGACTCACTACAATGCCTATTAGGAGCTTTGAGGAGGAACTTGTACTAGTTGAATGGCTAACCTTTTTGGGAAGTAAGGCCATCGTATGGCACGGGACAGGTAATTCCTCTAATCACAATTAATCAGAAAATCCTACTTGAGTGCACTTGACCTTGATATACACCGTGCCATATGGGCATGCATTGTGTTAAGGTCATCATGACAATTTGAGATTGTTAGATGATTTCTCACTCTGATTATATCTGCAAGTGCAGAACCATCTGCTGTAATTGTAAGTAAAATAACCAAGAAACCAAGCTCCTAAGGTGATTGACGCTCCAATGGCATTTATGTTGCTAATTCTTATTTTAAAGGAAAGCGAGATAATAGAGGTTGTTATTGTACCCAGGTTGTCTGTCATGACTGTAAAAGGAAAAGCTTTGCTCCTGATTTTGACACTGTCTTTCATGATTGTAAAGTACAGTAAGCAAAAACTTATTGGGTAATTGAGATACTGATTGAATTTTCAGGATCTGTCATGAAATGCAAAGAAACTTAGAAAACTGCATTAAGCTGAGCATCCTTTGCAAGTTGCAATAGATGTTTGCAGCTCCATTTGGAAGTACACCGGGCTTGGTTTAATTCAATTCATCTATCACAACTGTAAAAAAGCTTAGCTACAAATATATGATGGAGGCCTCTGTTATATCTCCATCATCTATCACAGGTGTAAACATTAAAGGTTACTTGATCCGGATTGAGGTGCAACCGGTGGACAACACACTAACAATGGTGCTTAATGTGCTATAACAATCAAATTCACAATGAAAGAGTTGTAAACACAAACAAATTTTATTGCAATTCTAAATGAATACAAATTGGCAAACTCCATAAGAGAGATGTATGCCCGGAGATCTATCTCTTTATTCAAAACAAGCTGCTTTATAGCTATACAATAGAGAATATGAAAAATTGCTAAAAATAGAATATGAAGGGTTCCGGAGGGGAACCAAAAGGCCATCCTTCATGGAGACCATTCGTATCCACCTTAGGGATGGATTCAAAAAGATAGAAGTTGAAGAATTCAAAATCTATCTTATTATTACTATTATTTTATTTACTGCTACTTGTTGGGGTCATATCTCCTAGCCTGTTGACCCGTTTTGCGAACTGCAGGATCTGTTGGAAAGATAATGGAATGAACTTGTAAAACATCGCTACAACAATGGCACTCCAGCCATCGTCGTACAGTCCGAAGCCCAGAAATGCTCTGAAGACCCCCAAAATGCAAAATACTAAAAGCTGCTGAAAACTGCTAAAAATAGATTTTCAGGACTTTCCAAAAATAGATTTTCAGAAATCCTATTCTGGATCATAACTGCAGGAAGCAAAGCTACAAAGGTTATTAAAATGCTGGTCAAATTCAGGCTCATGGTTATAGAGAAAAACAATGTGCATTGATGTCTTTTAGTTTTGACCATGTCATTTTTTCTATTCAAGTCACATTCATGTGACGGCTTCTGAGCAATAAATTCCCTTGCTGATTCCCTCAGATTGATTATGTCTGCTTCATCTGCCGTGGCAATTGTAGATAGGAACCATGTAAGCTGGCTGCATAATGAGTTCCGACTCCTGTCTAGATCTCAGTTATGCTAGTATATTATTACTGAGAAAGAAACCACAGCAAATCAGCCTTGCTAACTAATTTAACAAAGGAAACTATGTTAAGTTCAGCTCTCTGTGTGGCTGAGGTTATGAGCTTGTCAAACCTGTACAATAAAATCACATTAATAACTTATAAGCGTCCTCAGGACTTCTGGGACGAGTCATTTGTGTTTTGGGATTTTTCCTCACATTTTCAAGACACAAGAAACATAGAGGATGCGTTCTAGACCCTTGGATCAAGACACAAGAAACATAGAGGATGTGTTCCAGAACCCTGGGGATACGTCCCCTGCATCACACTGATCATAAGTGTCAAGGGAAATATCACAAGGTGAACTGTAAAGATGATGAAAGGCTCCCTTTCTTTGCAGTGTGTGCATCCTGTTGTACCTGTGAGTAGTTTGTGGATTCTTGTTATTCGAGAGTTATCGAGCTTGTAAGACCTTCCAGGAGTACCTAGATGAATGGTGCTTCTTCATTGCTATTTTATCTGCTAGATTATGACTAACAATATCTAGTTCCATGTATGTTATTATTGGCCAGGAATCTTTCTTGCAAGTCATGTTGTTTAAAACCTCAACAATGGCATTGGGATCTGCAATATATTTTCTGTAAAAGTAATGTAATCATGCAAACATTTAACTACAACATTATAGTTTGCTAGAAATATTGGAAATCACTAGACTAACGATGTTTTTCATCGTATGTGTTAGAGTCTAAAATAAAAGTTAATCTGCAAGCTCTTTGAGTTGCAATAAAGCCATTGTGCTAGTTTTAGGAGGTCAATTTCTTTTAGCAAGACATTATTGTTTTGATTTTTAAACAATAGGCCAGAAGAGTATTGATGCGAGTGGATGCTATAATGAGAGTAAAGTTGTTAAACATGACATCTATAGCCCAATTGGACATTTCTCTCTTGTATCTATCAATATCATTTAGTATATGCCCAATTGGGCATTTCTCTCTTTATCTATCTATATCATATAGTATATGAACAACTCGATTTTTCCATTTTGTTCTAGATACTACATATATTTCTCAGAGTTTCCCAAATTTCTACTCCTTTTTCACTTGCTTGTTATAGGCAAGGATGTTAAATGCTTGCTTCATTCTAGCCCCATCAAGAACTACTATTATGTTGCTGCAATATGGATGTATTACACCATTTCTATAGGAGCACTGTTTACTTTTGTGCTTTTAAGATGCAAAATGTAGATGCAAGATGACTTCTTCAGGTGTCTTATTTCTTATAGAGAGCTTGTAGCGTCACCTTGCTACTAATTCCGAAAGAAGCCAACTCAAAAGCCCATATTGTTTTTGCTAATTCATTGTTTATGATCATAACACGACTGCTGGGAGCTATCGTATGATATTCGTGATAGTTGTTGAATGTATGATCTCAATTCAATGTTACATGAACTCCAGCATATAATCCATTTATCTAGTTTGCTGATTATCTCTAAGTGCTGAAATTGTCAAATTGGGATCAAATTCTTATTTTATTAAATCCTGATAGATTTTTAAACCAACGCCAAATATCCTGGAGTTGAGTCTTGGGTTTAACTCTAACAAGTTTACTTTAATTTATGTTATCGCATATAACTGTAAGATTTAATGAGTAACAGTATGTTGTGACAGATCAAGTCAAAATTTTCCATCAAAAATCTCAAACAAATTACACCATTGAATTCCTCTTGAAAAATTAGTAAAAATAAAAAAGGAACTCATACCTGAGTCTGGCTGCAGATATGTTCTACTCAAGGTTCTTGGTGAAAAGACTTGATGAAGAAGACGGTCAAAAAGAACATGTTGAAAACTTAAGATTTATCGAAGACTGAAGCTGCCAAAAGCTAAAAATGTGTTGGAAGACGGGAGGAAATATGCCCCCATGTTTCCCTTGTAGCATATTTCAAGGGGATGTCTCAAAGACATCCTAACGCCCTGCTCCCCCTCGCCCCCCGCCCCCAGACCTCCCCCAATATATGTATATTCAAGTTTTTAAGATTGCTTTTTAATTTTAAAGATTTAAATACTAGTTTTTCAATATAGCTATTTGAAAAACACCAATATGTATCTATTTCAAGGTGCTTATCTTGAATTTGTCACATAGTTTCGCCCATTGAAGGGTTCCACATTGATTAAGGAATCGATCACCTTCTTTGCAAATTTCCTGTACGGTAATGGATGGCCTCGATCTAGTTATACCATTGCGTTTGGCCCAAATGAAATAAATTTGGGAAGGACCTAATATACTCTTGTAGGGTAAGATTGTTTTTGGAAGCCACTCATTTCTATTTGAAAAAGTTTGTATGTATAAATCTAATTAAAATTCACTCTGGAAGCTTCAATCACTTAACAAAGCCTATATGTATAATTTTATATGAAGAGAAAAGTTGTGTAAATGATGACTATATTGTATTACAAAAACATAATAAGAATCAAGAATGATAAATACATAAATTTTTGAGCACAAATGTGGATTGTTGACTATCATAGATTGTTATTAATAATTAATTTTTGTATTTATATTTTTAATATTTATAATTTTTATATTATTTTAGTAGCCTTCCCCCATCATCCCTAAAATATAGAAATTATTTTCCGTCTTGAAAACTCCGTCCCCAAAATATAGAAAATATTTTCCATCCTGAAAACCACGTCCCCACATCTTGGAGTCTTAGGTAACTATGTTGTGGAAATGATTGCCGTTAGACCAAAACCTACTGAGCATTAATCTCCGATCTGATCGCGGAGTTAATGAATCCAAGGGAGGCGGTTAGTCCATCCATGGGAGGTGGTTAGTCCATGTCACGAATCCAAGCATTGACAATTTTTCCAACAAACCCCCCCTCAGCGTTACCCGACGGATTGAATCTGTGACCTTTCGTTCGATACCAATTGTTGGGAAACGATTGCCGTCAGGACAAAACTGCGCAGGCATTAATCTTCGATCTGATCGCTAGAGTTAATGAATCGAGGAAGGCATTAATCCATCCATGAGGAGCATTGGCGCTTTGCCAACATATGTTAGGCTCATGAATTCTTGGTGTCTTTGCTGTCACCCAAAGTGCACAACCACAAACTCATAGTGTCCATATTGAGCCCATAGGTTGCCTCTTCTAAATGTGTAGTAAAACAAGCAATATAGTTGTGGTATAAACATGAAATATGAATAACAATGTTGATGATAGAATAAATAATGGGTCGTTTTGTGTTTTTATTGCCTGAAAGTTCTTGTATTGCGTCAAGATATTCCCAAAGAGCCATATTAGCCTTTTTCGCCAAATACCCAGATGCCCAAAATTGTTATATTCTGTCATCGGGATTTGTCTGCGGGAAATTTGTATTTAATTATTTTGAGCCCCGTATGAGGCTATTTGCGCTCCGTTTTAACTCTGTTATGATCGAATATGTCATTACTCTTATGTACCAGAAGGGTTTTAACTTGGAATAAGTTTTGGGCTTTATTTGTAACTTTTGGCAATTTTTCGTGTTTTTGTGTTGTCCCATTTCGTTTTCTGTGAAATTTCTCTAGAACAATTCCTTTGCGGGTAAGCCCGATTTTGGCTGGCATGGTGGAGAAACATATCGCACGTTATGCCTAGAGGAAGTCGCCATCGGAGTGCGGATCAGCTTTGGGAAAAAGCGAAGTCGTGCACGAAAAAGCCCCTGCGGGGTTGGGCGCATTTTTGGAAAACAAAGGATTTAAGTTGCAATGGGAAAAATACAAGCAGCAGGCAAGGTGGGAATTTTATACATGCTGGCAGGTACTTTTCCGTGTTATAAAATTCACTTAAGCTGCAGGGGGGAAAGTTAGAGGCCGCGGGCGGGCGGGAATTTATTACTCTGCCTTGCGGGTAAAAATTCCCATGATAAAATAAAGGAAAGTGACTTAAGTGAAATCATGGGATTTTAGTGCACACTTGCAGGTATATAATCCCATTGTCAAAGTCAAATCACTTAAGTGGATCATGGGATTTTAGTGCCTGCCTTGCAGGGTAAAGAATCCCATTGTGAAAAATTCTTAAAAATAGAATTATATTGTGCAAAAAAGTGCGCCCCCTTTGGTGAGATGATGGCAGCCTTTAAGTGATTATTTTAATTAATCTATCCTTCTAAAAAGTGCGCCCAAGCTTGGAAGAAGTCAACAAGTCAAAAGGGGAATAAAAGAAATGGATTAAAAGCATTAAATTTAATTTATTTAATGGCTGCCCCCTTTCTTTCAAAAAGTGCGCCCCATTTGGGATATATTTAATGATTTTTAAGGCATTAAATCATTAAATTAATTTCTATTTTCAGTGGCTATAGTCAAGGCACACTGTGAAGCTTAAGTGAAGTGAAGTGTGAAGGATTAAATTGGATTAATTTAATTTATTGGATGGTTGTCCTTAAACATGCTATTTTTAAAGAGAAAAACATGATTTTTAATTAATTAATTGCCTTTAATTGTTAGGGCAATTATTAATTATAGAATTGTGAGGGTTATATAAGCATGGGCAGCCATATGGGTGAATTATTTAATTCACGGGTAAAAAAGAATTGCAGCGAGAGGAAAAGTGCGCCCCCATTTGAAGAAGGATTTTGCTCGAGGCAAGGTGGGCAAAAGGCTAAAAGCTTCCAGTTTGGCGCATGCTTTGAAGGAGGTTGATCTTTGTCTGCATAATTGTTTGCATAGGTGTTACTGAGTGCTCGGTGTTGTTGAAAGGATTCATGCTCTCTTTATGTGCAAATTAAACACCAATTTTTGGGCAGCGAGGCTTGAAAAGTGCAGATTTTTACAATTAAAATTCACTATTCATGCTCGGTGGCCATTTTTGTCTGAATAAATTGCGGAATTCATTACGGTGCTTTCTGAAAAGAAAATGAGCTTTTATCGATGTCGATACATTGCATATATCCTCGAATCGAAGAATTGTCGGATCTGCACCATTTTGAAGAAATCCGGCCAAGTAAGAAGAAAAAGAATTATTCGGACAAAGATAGACAAAGCCATGGCGAAGAGAGATGAAAAAAAAAGCACGATGGAGTCATGCATCGCTTCCCAAACTTGCGAGACATAGGAGACACGAGATCTAGGCCGGAACCTCTTTCGATTTGATTGATAGATCCAGGCGGGAAAGACTTCACTCATGCGTGCGGTTAAAAGCGGTGGAATTATCCGAGCTGCACTTTTCCATGTATGCTGACCAGATTGCGAGTTTGTGATGGAGTGCGCTAGATCTTACCATCCTTCATCCGAGATCGGTGCGTGATGCTTGGGGAAAGACAATAATTCGTTTGGGCGTAGAGTTCATCAATTATTGTTTGAAGATTCCAGTGCGAAAGGTGGTGACTTCCATTAGTCTTCAGGATGCCGGCAGCAGGTGGGAGAAGCATAGAGCTGATTGCGTGAGCATAATGAATAGCCGATACATGAAGAAGCCTAGATCTCCTTCAAAGTTCCCGAGAACTCTTCCACGGTCCAATTTGGTGCAGGAGGTAGATGATGTTGTCAAATTGCTATGCAGGATGAATGGCGAGGCGAATGCTTACACTTTCCGTACATGGATGTATGCTTTCATCAGGACCATTGAAGTCAACAAGGTTGATTCCATAATCAATTGGTCGGAAATTATTAGCAACAACATTGGTGAGCAACTCCGGAACGTGAAGCGTACTTTCAACTTCAAAATGACTTCTACTTGGTGTATCTTTGCGGCTTCACAGGCGTCTTTTCCAAGTGGATAGATGTGGTGTTCTTTAAGGACCCCATTTTCGAATGCTACCCACTGACTTCTTTGCTGCGTGCGAGAAAGATTTCAAAGTGATCAACGATGAATTCTTCTATGATTTCATTTGCGAGGCTAGACAAAGACTTGAAGGCCAACGGGGTAGCGAGGAGCGTGGGAAGTTGTGTCCAAGATTGGCGATCTATTCATTGATTTGCAGATTTCACATACCTCGGGGTTACGGGCTTTTACGGAGAACCATAAAGATGCCCGGTATCCGAATGATAGATTGATCGCCATGGGTGAAGCGAGCAACTTGTGGAGTTACCGACCTTGATCAGCGGCGGCACAAGTCTCGGGCTTCTTCCCGATCATTGTGGGATATTACAGTGCATTAGCATTCATAGAGCTCGGGGATGGAGGCGCGAATGTTATCAGAGTATGAGCAAGAGTTCTTCCTGCCTGCGGCTGAACTTGATCCATTTGGAGTAGCCGGGAAGGCGATCTCCCAGGGAGTACGCACATGTGCCTTCATTAGAAGATTTACGGATGAAGTGCAAAAGTGAGTACGAGGTTAGAAAAGAGATTTCAGCGAGGCTATCGGCAAAACAAGTGTTCGACTTTGGACTAGCGCGGATACTGCGGATCTTAAAGATGATGGGAATGTGGTACTTGACACTTACCATCAATGGGAGGAGATAAAGCCATCTTGTAGGATAACGTAGGAGAATTTCATGCGACAATTGAAGAAAGGTCGGGAGGCTGTGTTGGTGAATACTTCAAGCCCAGTTCTTGTGAAGGGATATTGCCTTGATGAAGCATTGATGAATCAAGTCACGGGCAACGGCGCGCGGAGATTCCCTCAAGCGGAAGCACGGAGGAGAAAGCAGCAGGAAAGCCGAGAAGTTGAAAGTGCATAGAAGATCTCAATCAAAGGAGAGGATCACTTCTACGACCATGACTTTAGCTCCGGTTTCTCCAGTACCCAGTACTTCACCAACTATTGCACCGCAACAGGATGCTTCCATACCTCTATTGAATCCAGCGACATTCATCTTCTCCCCTCAGCCACTTCGTTCAGCGCCTCTTCCAGAGGATACGTTGAAGCTGCAGATGGCGGAATTCGAAAGGGCTTTGTCCTTGGATGATTCAGAGGATGGCAGCCATAACACTGTGGCACTTTCTGATGGAGAGGATGCAGTGCGGGAGATGGTAGTGCACTCAGCGACTTCTCATTCTCCGAGAAGTAACTTCTCGGAATGGTTGGCTTCGCAGTTGGTTCCAGAAGCGAGAATGGAGATGAACTTAGAGGAGCACGACTTGCAGCTACTCCAGAATCTAGGCGGAAGAGATAGAAGGCCTAAAGTTGCCAAAGCAACTTCTAGGTTGATCATCGAGGATTCGGGAGAGAAGTTTGTTGAGATATCAATTCCGGCAGAAGGAAAGATAGAGGAGGAGCTCACGGCAGAAGATGTGACAGTAACCAAAGTACCCCTCGGTCAAGCCACCACTGAAGGATTGAAGCAGGACACGCAGACATTGATGGATGCTTTATTCCTTAGGCTTGACAGTGAAAAGGCGGAGAAAGAAGAGTTGCAGAAGCAAGTATCTCAATTATGTGAGATCATAGCCAAGGTTGCTAAACCTTCCATTCAGACCCATTTGAGAAGCGGTGAGTGATCATCTTATGCGGGAAATGGAGGATCTGACAATCAAGTAAAAGCTATTGTGAATGGAAGGATTTGATTATTAAATCAAACTTATCGTCTGACTTGGAGAAGTGCCGACCCTTTAAAGGTTATGGATGATGCGTGAAAATCAGTGAAAGCGATGATGGCGAACATAGAAGGCATGAATACGATTCTGCGAGAGTAACTTTGAGTATTTTGGCGAGATCAACAAGGCTGGAGATGTATTGATTGCGGAGCAGTTATGCTTGGATGGATCGATCGAGAAGGGAAGCGAGTTAGAGTTTGCGGTATCTTTCCGTTTGGAAATCTGCGAGTTTTGCTGAAGAGGATGCAAGCACTTGAGAGTAGGACATCAGACTTACCAGACAGTATCATTTCTTTCACTGAGGAGAGAGTGGATGGGAATGTTACTTCATACGTGCGGATCGTCTCAACTAAGGTGCCTAATTCCCTGGAAGGTTCTCTTACGATGATGTACAAAAGAATTGATAAAGCTACCAAGCCTTTCACGATGAATTCTATCAGTAGACTGGTGGCGCTGCAGGCAGACATTGCGAGGTTTGGGCCAAGCTTGGAAGATGTGGAAGCGTGCATCAAAGTGTTGAATGAAGGGTTCTTGTAATTCGGAGACGAGAAAGAAGCGATGGCTAAAATAGATGGAAGGATGCTGAATTACATGTTCAACAAGTATATCCGATATCAGAACAAGAAGAAGACAAAACATTACAGCTGGCATGACTTCTTCTATTCTTTCTTCTTCTATTTTCTATGTTCCCGGATGAAATTGTAAAACTTCTAAGTTATTGGTTTTGCAACCATTACTTAAAGTCATGTGGAACCATTCTATTAGTTAAGTGATACATGTGTCACTTAAGGAGAAGATAGTTGAGGATGATTGCCAAATGTCATCTTTACTTGTTGTTTATGTTTCAGTTCAATTTGAGTTTTCCATTTGTACTTTCCCTCCTACATTCTATAAGTAGGAGAAGAACCTCCGGGTTAATGATCATCAAAATTTGTAAGCAGCAATCTTGTGTTCTAGACTTTGTCTTTGAACCCACGAGAGCAACTTGGAGCAAAGGAATACAAAGGAGCGAGTTTAGGAGAACTTTGTGTCACGGTGTCTTGTGTTTCTTGCTTTTAATCTTAGATCTCTTAATAAACTTTGTGTTATTTTAGATCTGGATCTAGAGCTTGCCTTTGTTTTATAATTACGTGTGTTCATATCTATTAAGTTTCTTCTATGTGCATGCAATTAGCTCTGCTTATCTACTAATTGGGATGCACATCTTCCCCATTTCTTCTCTGTATTTCCTTTACTTCCTTCTTCTATAAAATACTTCCTTTCTTGAACAATTGCTTACTTGCTTACTTTATGGTTCATGAATTGAGTAGTTAAAGTAAAACTTTAGATATTAGCATTATGGTTCATGAACTAAGTTTTGTTAAAGTAAAACCCATGTCATTGGATAGATAAATTAGGATGTATTTTTATCATTGGTTGGAATCAAATCGACAGAACGGGGTGCCTCACAGTGGCTGGTTAAATGAGGAGATTTAATGAGACATCTTGTAGAATCCTCTCTTTTTAGTAGGGTTAAGTTCCATGTTGAAATCTTCTGTCATTATTGAGTTGTGAATGTTAATCTGCTTTGCACCAGACATAATGTTTACATTTCCATTCTATCTAAAAGGTGTGGAGGAGAGTGTCCTTTGGTCGTATGAAAAGACATATTTGTGCCAGTGATCCTAAAAGCGTACCTGATCCAATGATAATTTTAAATGTAGCTTGTTTCTTATAATATGCCTAGATCTCAGACTTTGGAAATACCTCCTACCTATCCTTTAGGTTTTATTTCTTTGAAATAAAAAATTCTATATATTTTACGGACTACTGATTCCATTGAATCCATTTGAAGCTTAGTTTCCTCTAATATGGTTAAATTAATGTTGTCGTTGACTCGTTTCCTTTTAAAGGCTCTAATTTTACTCGAGCCACCTAGACCTTTGACATTCAAAAAGTTATATTCATATTGATTTGGAGGAAATGAGTCAAAGCATCTAGTTGGGTTTAAGAACTTTCTGCAACATCAGTTGGATTTCACATTTATCTGGTGACTTAATTGTGGGTGTTATTTGTCGCCAAGTATATCCTCTCGGTAAAATTCTGCAATTCCCTAAGGAGCATACATCTTGAAGATATAACTGGGGCTTGCTTTCTGAAAATATTCAAGGAGCTTCTTGTTCTCCCTAATTGGGAATGGGGATAGATGTCTGAGAGGAATTTGTTCTGTTTGTCCAACACTGCTGAAGATTGGGATTTTAAAAGTTCTGTGCATTTTAAGGAGCCTTTTCTTGAGGAGGAAGCCCCGATGGACAGAGAAAGGAGGTATAATATCAGGAACCAACCTGATGGTCCAAGTAGAAGTTAAATCTTCAGGCATCAACATAGCTTGATGATCCTAACTGCTGAGGAGTGACATCAGGAAACCTGGATGGCTCAGAGGTCTTTTTTTTTTTTAATAAACTTGGGTTCCTTGGAAGCAAAAACTTTTAGATGTATAAATTTTCATCTTCATAATTCTCTTTGAGAGTACATTTACATCTTCATCATTCTCGTTGAGAGGACATTTACTTAAAATACATTTCCATATCCATGACAAATCATACATTTGGAAGGTACCTTGTCTTAGTCCAGAGGTTGGCAATGGGACTAGTCTTTAGTTTCTACTTTAATAGAATTAGGAGGCTATTGCCTAAATCACTAGTATGCAAATGTGAATGCAGGCCTATGCTTTCCTTTGGTGGTGTGTTCAAAGGGAACCTGAAATGTTCAATAACATCACCAATTGTCTAAGTACTGTTTCACTCCACAAGTGCTGAAGCAAGAAAGGTAGATTCACTCAAATAGGAGAATTCATGGGAACCTAGCTCGTGGATTTAAGCCCGGAGTCTAGAAAATTAGAAATCAAATATAGGTTGTTGCCAACAAACCAAAGACCAGAAGTAAAAGGAGCCTTCTTATAAGCAACAGTAGGAAATAAGTCATAGAGATAGTCTCTACCCAAACTCTTAATGTCAATTTCAGATCCTAGATTCCCAGTTTTGTGCAACCCATTTACTGAAGGTCCTGGGTTTGGCCAAAGATTAAACAACTTCCAATCATTTCTCTGTTAGATACTTTATCAATATCTAGAGCACCATCAATGGATGGTTCGATGCCAGGAGTTTCATCCCACTTCTTGACTAAAGAACTTGCAGTATCAGCCGGAACATAGTGTCATCCCCACAATTCGTCACTAAAAATCCTTAGGATATTTGGACCCCTGGCTAATGGGTTGCGACAAGGATTAGGGGTAACATTTGCAAGAAACCTATGAATTTGCAGTTTACCTCCACGTTTGAGAGGGGCAGCTCCCCCGTGGGATTTGGTATATTTTGTTTTTTATTTTTATTTTTCAAAAAATGAGAGGGGAAAAATTGGTGGTTAAGGCTGAAAATGTGAAAGAGGCAACTTGGAAGCAAGACTATGACCAAGAATTCCTCTAGGTAGTTAGAGAGAAAATAAAAATGAGAAGACACTCTCCCTTTGATGAAAATACATAGAATGGAACATGTGGGTGAATAAAATTCATACAACGAAGACAGCAGAAAATTTTCGAAGGTTCAAAGACCCTCTCAACCAACTAAAGATGCATATGTATGGTTCAAAGCCCAACTCATTAACCATGTTGACATGCATTCCAAGAAAGCTACTAAATGTATATAGCATATTTGCAAAAAATCGTTTTGGGAAAAAATGTTTTTCCAAACATATACAGTTTTTTTCAAAAAATCACGACTAATCGGGAAAAATTTGGAAAAACTGAAAACTGCTGAAAAAATGCGAAAAGAAAAACTATTCTCGAAAAAAAAATTCAAGGCGTTTCCATTGGATTGAGATACATATTAAGCATTTCAATTGCATAGAGAATAGATACAAGTTTTGAGAGGAAGATAAATAATATTGTACGCCATCAAAATTGACAAATTGTTTTCTTTCATTAATCTATATACTGCTCACTGCTCTTTATTACATTACAAAAAAAGTGAGGGAGCCAATGGCAAGTGTAATGTCCCGTTTTGAAGACCCTTAGCCTATACGTCCCCGTGGGCTTCGGATGTGCAAGGGGAACATTTTTATTAAATAATTAAATATTATTGCCTGGAGCAATAATTATTTAATTATTTAATTATGAAGATTATTTAATTTAATTCCCAAAATATAAAAATTAAATGGGGAATTAATTAAATAAATATTTTAGGTGGCTTTTATTGATAAAATCACCCTTTGAAAAGGGGACGCCACACCTAGGGAAAACAAACTGCTTTTATTTAATATTTTCCCTCTCCTAGGGTTTTCGAATTTTGTGCCTCCTTGCTTATAAAAGGAGTGCTAGGGTCATTATTATCATTATGTTATGATGAAGTTATTTTGATACTCCATGCTTGGAGTTGGGATGCATGCCCATTGTTATTTTCTCTCTCTCTCTCTCTCTCTTGCGTGGGAGATTGTATTGAGCTGGCTTTGGCAAACATTTTGATTGAATTTGCAAGTGGAAATCTGCCCTTTTACTGTAGCGACGTCACTGTAGCAGCTGGTTTTTGGTTATCAAGTTGAAGTGTTTTGTGAGTGCTTTGCAAATCGACTTTGGTGTATTGGTCTCTAATATCAGCGATCCCTTTTCATCATATTTGTGGGCTGTTTATATGCATTTTCGAGTGTGGTACAGTCAGCCTTTTGCATGCTTTCATGTCCTATTTTACAGCGACTTGCTTTAATAATGACTGTGATCAGGTTTAGTGCATTATTGTTGTGAATCGATTGAGTTAGTGGCATGGTTTGGAGCTCTTGGTTGCAACGAGTCATCTAGGGCATATTGGTGCTAATTGTTGGTGTTATATGGATCTGATTTCAATATAAATTAAGACTGTTATTTACCCTTGGCCAGCGATTTCATGATGTAACCATTGGGTGTTTAAAAGCATGTTTTAATTGCTCTAATGTGCAGCGACCAGCCTGGGCATATTTGGTGACTAGTTTTGGAGCATTCTTAGCAATTAGATCTGTGTTATGTGATCTCTATTGCCCAGTAAAATTCCTCATGAATATCTAATGCATTGTTGTGGTGGTATGACTTAATATGTGCATGGTATGGTAAGATTATAACTTCTATATGACAGCAACTTCCTTTATGATGGATGTGGATTGATTGGGAGTATTATATGGAATAGATCGACTAGGTGCTTGCATGTTTGTATAAGGTTTTTGCAGTCCCTCTTGACAGTGACCTAAGTAGAGCAAGTTTGGCGATCACTTCATATGATTTTTATTCAACTAAATCCGCTGTCATTTCCTGGGCAACAGCAACTTGTTTTGGGGCATTTTAGGAGCAAATCAATGAGCATTTACAGTCTTATTACCAGCGACTTCATTGGGTTGGAGTATCAAGGGTTTTCTTGCATATTTAAGTCATATATGATCAGCATACTGTGTGTTTTAATTCACTAAATACCAGCAACTCTTTGAGAGCAATTGTCACGGGTTAGTGATGTATTTTGAACCTCCTTTCAGCAGTGAATTGTACAAGTAATTTAAGCTGAGTTTGAAGTATGATTTTGTCATCATTTTGGGAGTAATTCATGGTTCATTGGCAGCTGGTAGTTTTATGTTTCTGTGTTATTTGAAGGGCTGATTTGAGAGTATGTTTGGAGTATTTATTAAGCTTCAGGGGCAGCAATCAGAGTAGTAGCAGTTTTGATAACAGTAGATTGCATTGATTGCAAAAGAAGCCTAGATCTGATTTGTATGTTCAGCTGAGAATTAATTGCTAGCTAATTAGTAGAGGCCATTAAACCCTTGTCTTCGGGTTTATTGAGTCATCTATTTGATTGGTCCAAGTAAATTTTGACTGAGTTTAGCTATTTACAGTTGATTAGTGTATTGGAAGGTTGTTGATTGGCATATTTTCCATTAATCCCAGAAGTGGGATATTATAGCAAGGTAGACTAGTGATCAGTATTCAACACGTCTAGACTCTAGATGTTGAAGCTCTAGTGTTAGATCCTCTCCTTATTTGAGAGATGAACTCGTCGCCATACCCACACTCCTCCAATATGTCCAAATCCTCTTCGTCTAAAATAGGCTCATCATCATTTTCGAGCCATTCAGATTCAGGATCAATTTCATCAAGGTCAATCGGCTGGTCTTCCTCGATGGTACCTGACATTATCAAATAGAATGCATATGTTAGTGACTTGGCGAATAATACTTCTTAACCTTTCCTAACCTTGGCATGTGAATTGAGAATTAAAAAATGCAACATTCCTAACCTTGCGCTTTCTTTATCTTTAGGTGAAGATTGTGGTGGACAAACACCAAATCATTCATCCATTCTTGAGTGAGTCGATTGCATTTTTGGAATGTATATGCTCGAACACACTCCAACTATGCTCACAAGAGGATGAACTGCATGGCTGGCTCAAAATGTGCATTGCCATCCATCAAAGGTGTTTGGCTTCGTTACTCGAGTCCAACTAGATCTATATAGATGGAATGGGGCTCCCTAATCAGTATTCTCTATGCCCAATTTGGTAGACATATATCTATAGGTTGGTTTCTATGACTGCCCTCTCGGACCAACCCATGGATATTGACCGAGTGGACCCGCCCCCCCGTTCGGCATTTCTCTTTTTGGTTTCTATGATGTAGTGTTGACCAACTTCCCGCACCGACGACTTTGGAGGCGACCATGGGCGATAGCTTTCTTGAGTGAACTGGACACTCCAACTATGCTCATAACTAGATTAACTCGCATGGCTGGCTCAAAATGTGCATTACCATCCATCAAAGGTGTTTGGCTTTGTTGCCAAAGAAATCCCACCATTGTGTCTCAAAATAAATTTTGTCAACATTGTAACATCAAACATGCACACTTCAATCAAAATTTAACACCTTTACCGTATGTATGTAAAAAAATTGTCCACATGGTTCAAGGTCTTCCCTACAACGACTGACTTACTAGAGAAGAAACCCCTTGCTTGCTTGTATATTGACAACTCTCCCATAGTTGCCTCTAACTCCTTATTTGGGAAACATTGTCTCCATGCACTTAAATAGGCCCTCTGTGACCTTTGCATCGTCTCAAAATGAGTTGCTAAAGAACAACGTTGGATTCAAGAAATATCCAGCAACATGGAGGGGAGAATGCATTTGTCGATCCCATCTGTTATCCACTATCTCCCATAATGGCATGTACTTGGCCCTATTATTCTCCAATTTGCTCATAATACCCTCTTTGGCCCTATCCATGGCCTCATACAGATAACCCATGGGGGATTTATCCCCATCGATGAGTCTCAATACTTGAACTAGAGGCTCAAGAGAATAAGACAATTTGCTTTGCCTCTTCCCAAAAGGATGGCGAGAAAACATACTCACCCATAGTTTTGCCATCCATATGTTTTGCAAAGGAAGAGTCCACCCATTTAGTTGAGATGAACATTCATATCGAATTTTTTTTTTTTTGTCATAGGTTTTGCAACGCAAGGAAGTGGGTTGCCTTGCGTTGCAAAACCTCGTCACCCTCGACAAAGAAGTTTTTTTCCCATTAGTGAATGTGTGCTTCTTACTAAGCACCCTTGTGTGATTGTATATGAACTTGGTGATTATGCAAGCCGTTTACAAAACCTCTTTAACCTATGGAATTTTGTTTGTCCTCCAAGGTCAAGTCAAGACGATGTGCTGCTCATGGAATCCAAAACATAGATTCATATTTATCCATAAGAAGGCTCCCAATAATTTCACATTTATCCTTAAGAAGCCTCCCAACACCATGTAAGCAAAAAAATTATTTCTAATCAATTGGACCACATTTTGTGGCCCACCCTCAATTACAACTTCATCAAATAAATTAAAGAGTGTCTTGCTTGATTTTATTGTAATAGATGCATCAACACTCTTAAGAAAAATTGTGCCAATATCACATGACACAAGGAAGTTGATGAGTGTGTGGTTCTTTCTATCCATTCATCCATCTAACATGATAGTGCATCCTATTTTTTCCATTCCTTGTGATGTTTAGCGAAAACGTCTCTCACATCCTACACAACATCCTTTAGCAAATCAACCCGCAAAGCCTCGTATGATGGGGCTTTGAACCTCAACTACAATTGCATCCACCATACTTTGCCAATATGGAGATCTGGCCACATTAAACGACAAGCTAGAATAGTACCAAAAGTTGGAAATTGCCTTCCTTGCTATTTGTGAATAATCTTTTTCCAACATGTACTCTCTAGCGTGGTTTGCATTCCAAGTGTAGTGCGAGGGCTAAAGAATGCATGAATGTTTCCTCTACCCGTATTTGGCCCGCATGCTATTGATCTAGGGGTAGATTGAATCCTCGCCTTCTTTCCTGTGCCTGTTCTCTGCAAATGGCCCTAGTGGGGCATCAAATAAATCAACACTAACATCCGACAAGTTAGATCCCACCTCTTCACATACCTATCCTTGCCTTTTCGGCCTTCACATCTAGAGGACATTCATTGGTGAAAGGTGTAACTTTATGCCCCCGTTGTCTTGTTAAATGCCACTTAAATCGATATATGCCTCCATTGCATACATGGCCACAAAAGTTGCATTTGACCTTGGTTTTGTTTGAGCCTTCGATTTCCGTGCCATAGGTCCATGCAAATTTGTTCTCATGCGAAATGATGATCAAATCTGCCATGTGCATTAAAAAATATGTTTAGGCACTAAAATATTTTGAAGGTGTCTAGTTTATCATAATCACTCCCAAAAGAAACCTTATCACTCCAACTAATCACTCTTGCCTTTTGATATATACCTAAATCTTTGATAGCCAAATTGCCCAATATACCATGCACCTTCCTATATACCCAAAGGTACATGGAAGAGTAATGGTACAAAAGAGCAAGCCTCTCGATATACCAAACCTTCCTTTGTACCTCACCTTCCTATATATTTGAAGGTACGTGGAAGAGAGATGTACATGAGAGCAGAGTGATATGTGAGAGTAGAGTGGCACCGAAAGAAATGGCACATGAAAGGTCTTGGTTCTATCTAATGGCTACCTACTCATAAGGAGTAGCTCAAAGCACGTAGACATTGTCGTCCGTCCGACATCAATGCGATCCCCCTTGTGCCGGATTTACAATTGAACGACAAATGACCAGATGAAGAAAGAGAAGAAAAAAAAAGTCATAGAGTGTTTTTTTTTTTGTTTTTCATTTTGTTCAATTTAGTTTTTTGCATTCCCTGAAATTGTTAGTACATACATGATAAATTAATATAGAACATTTACTATAAAGTAATTATAGAACATTTACCATAAAGTAATATAGAACATTTACATACATTAATCTCTTTTAATTTGCAAATTTTTCAATTTTTGTTAAAAAAAAATTAACCTTAACCCCATATGTTGAGTGTTTAGGTGTATTAAATTTGTGGTTAATGGAAATAAAAAACTTGAGGGTATTTAAAAATTTAATTCATCTTAGGGTTGGGGTGTATTAAATTTTTAAATAACTTGAAGTCTTCTAATTTTATTAAACCCAAATTTAATACACCCTAACCCTATGAACATTTCATTTTTTTCCAAAAATACCTAACCCTAAATGATGAGAAAGAGTGTTTAGGGTGTATTCAATTTTTTATAACCTAAAGTCTTTTAATTTATAAACATTTTGATTATTTTCAAAAAACTAACCCTAACACTTGAAAAACGACATTTAGGGTTAGGGTGTAATAAATTTATTTATAACCTAAAATAGTAAAATATTTTAAATTTATAAATATTTCGATTAAAAACCCTAACCCTAAACACTAGAAAACCAACGTTTAGGGTTAGGGTTAAGGTGTAATAAAAAAAATTATAACCTAAAATGCTAAAATCTTCTAAGTTTGTAAATATTTTGAGTAAAAAATCCCTAACCCTAAACAATGGAAAACAAGCGTTTAGGGTTAGGGTTAAGGTGTGATAAATTTTTTATAACCAAAAATAGTTAAATCTTCTAAATTTGTAAATATTTTGATTAAAAAAACCCAACCCTAATCGCTGGAAAATTTATTTCAGTTTTGATCAATTTTCTTTAAAAATAAAGGGATCCTAGTTGGTGAATGCTGAAAGCAGTTGAAACCCCCTAAATATTGTTTGAAAACTGCCAAAAAGTGCTCCAAATCTGACTGAAAATCAATGAAATAAAACCAAAAAAACTCGTTTTTTTGACATTTATAGGCATAAATCACAAATTTTTGAACATATCATGAATTTTTCGTGATAAACCACGAATTTTCCATACGCTTTTTCAGAAAACTGTGGTTAAAAAAAAGATGTGATTTTATGTGTAAAAATGGTGATTTTTAGGGTTCCGATCGTGGTTTATGTGAACTAGATTGTACGGGTCAAAAAATTGCAGTTTTATTGGTGAAAAAATGGTTTTCATAAGATTTTTTGGCAATTTTTATAACACCGGTATATAGAACTAAGATTCATTTTATTTATCAATACCGTGGCATACAAATGCACAAACTACACACTTTGCAACTCCCCTTGACATAGTCTAGGAAAATCCCTAAAAACTCATATGCAACCACTATTGAATTCATGAATATTATTCATGTAAATTCACTAGAATAATGTCAACATGAATAAAATAAACAATGTTCATCCATGGCAAGAATGGTCTTGACATACAATGGATACACAACTATTTGTATAAAATCATATTTGCAAGTAACAACATAGGGATTGAAGCTACACCTATTTGCTGAAATGGAAAATGTGTAATTTCATGGAGATAACAACATAAAATTAGCAGCACTACTGTTTGGATGGAGAGAGAAGCCGCTTTCTTATTCAAATTTCACATATTTATATCGAGTCAAGCAAGCCGACGGTGGTTACATAACCACTTTCCCACATTTGACTAATATTTTCAAATTTAAACGAATAAATCCTCACTCAATTAGTGGCCTAACATTAAATTCGCACCTTCTTCTGCTTTAACCGAAACCTCTTCTTCATCTGACAATTTATTTACTGATTGAGCTACCTGAACTTGTGCATCACTTCTTATATTTTTCTTCTATGCTTCTACCATGACATCTTTGTTTATATCCGCTTCCATGAGAATAACAATGACTTCTGACCCTGCTGCAAGGAGCTAGTTTGCTTCTTCACCTTTTACTTTTGCAGATCCTGCATCTGCCAACAATTGTGCTTTCACCGCCATCGTCACTTCCTCGTACACTTTGGTGTCTTCTTAACTTCTCTTTTGCTCTCAAAGCCAAATGATAAATTTCTTCTCCAAGATGCAGTCTAAGAACACTCAACTCATCTTGAATAGAAAGTGTAAGGCCATTTTCATACCTCACAAGTTCCTCTTCATCTTCTTCTCTCTGACCTGCTCTAATGGCTAACCTGTACAATTCCTCGTTATAATTCTTTACACTCAGTACTCTCAAGGTACCACAAATTCTTGAACAAATTCAACTGATAATCATATGACAAAAATTTCTCTTTGAGTTTTAAAACCATATTATCCCAGGTTTTTATCTTTTCTTTTCCCATTCTAACCCTTTGAAGTGTACATGATCCCACATGAGCGATACAGCCTTTCAATTTGGTGCATGCAAACTTCACTTTTTGGTGTCAACTGTTTTCTCATAATCAAAATATGCTTCCAACTCTGCAGTCCAATCTATCAGATTTTCAGGATTTAATCTTTGGCCTACCTCCCATTCCGGCTAAAGCATGGACAATACCTACTCTAGGAACAGTTTTTCCTCCGATTCTCGCAGCTGTTTATCAAGGGCTTCTTTCTCTTCATTCGTTTCTGCAACAAGTCCTCTTCATTATGCTGTCTCCATAGCTTCCAATCATATCAACAAGGTCAACAACTCTTTGTGGTTGACTTCTTCCTCTTCCAAGAGGTATTCCTCTAGGATATGTCTCAAATTTCTTTTGAACACATCTTCAATTTCTTCTCTAATATTCAAAATGATATCTCTCAACTTCTCACAACACCTCAGCAAAGGAACAATAGAATTCTGCCTAGATCTCAATTTCTTTTGACTTAGCAATGTATGATTTAGCCAGCTCTGATACCATATGATGGTATCACTCAACTGCAACTTTTAGCTCTAATACCCTAATCGATGGTGTGGGTGAGGGTCAAATGAACAAGCATCAACAACTCAGCTGATCAAAGTGCACATACACAATATAGAAGCAAAAACATGAGTATATTTAGAATGGAAAATATGACATTCTTCACTATTTTATGAGAAAACTTGGTATGTCGGGTACTTATACATAGATACGTCACTCTTATACACTACTTTCAAGCTGCAAGTACAAACACACACTTTACACCTATCTCAACTTCTGGACTTTCTGGCAATCTCTCTTGCAAGTTGCACTCACTCATTTTCTTTTATTAGATTTTTTAATATTTTCCAGAATCGTTGCAACAACCATAAGACATTTACCCACATACAACTTACAAGCATATACTCTTAACAACCATAAGACATTTACCCACATACAACTGACAAGCATATACTCTAAATCTATGTTACCGGGTACACCCTTGGAGCCCTAGGCACGGGTCCGTACGCTGGGGTACACCTAGGGTATGCCTAGACGTACTCAGGTATGTCTGGGCATACCCAGAGTGAATCCGCAGCAAAACAGCGGTTTTTAAAAGTTTTTTCATCTTTTTGGTCAAAAAGGTCGACTTTGTCATCAGATGCATGAATTGATAAGGCTGGATGTCATTCCTTATTTCAAATGAATGTGAAAATTGACGAATGATAGCAAGAGTTTTCCCAATGAATCTGCTGTAATTGAATGGTTTCTAACCTTGTAAGATATTTTTCAACCACTTTGTGGTACTTCAATGAACAAAAGGAGTTGTTTACACCATAATCAGTTTCAGTAGAGTGAAAGCAATGCACCGCTAAGAGACAAGTGTGCAGATTTCATAAGCATTCCTACGCAGTGAGTGGTGTACAACCTGCCGAGCATAAAGAGCAACTAATGCCTATATCTTCTTCCCAAGGAGAATGGGTAATGCAATTCAAAACTATGTTTTTACTCCTAGCAAGGATATACCCTACTATCAATGTATTTCATGAGACCACATCTCTCTCAGGCTCGATAAAATCTGCTTTCGATTATGCTTGGGAAGATGTATATACCATTTTCCAAAGCTCCTATTGGCGTAGGCAGGGTGGATTTTTATATGAGAATTATCAATATGTTTTGTGGCTATTTCACTTATTTTGTTTACTCTATGCATGTATATGGTTATTTTTGCTTATTTGGCTATATTTTAAAATATTTTAAACATTTTTGATATATTTTGTTCGCCATACCCAAGTTTTGTACCCATCCCCAAAAATCGACGTACCAACGTACTAGATCACCGAACCCATACCCAAACCGTACCACGTATCGACTACCTAGCTCTAAATCAATGAAAGCTTAAAATAAAGACATACAAATTTATAAATTTGGGTAGCACTATTACCTCTTTATTAAAAAGATTTAACTTGAATTCACCAATATACCCTTAACTCTCTTCCACAATGAATTGCCTCTAACACTAACTCTATGCTTTTATAAAAACAAGTAGAGACCATTATTAGGGTTGGAGAGTATTTAGCTTGTAGAGAAAATTTGCTTTAGTCTATTAATAGCTGCTTTAATCTAGCGGAAGTCAAACAAGTCAATAACTTTGATTGATACTCTTCTCTATTAATAGATGTGAATAAGTGTGCATCAATAGACAAATTATCCACGCATTATATTACATTTAAATATTAGAAATGCATCTTAATCACATATAATAGTGTATGGTTAATTCAATATACTAACATCCCCCTTTAGGATGCACTTCGGTGAAGGGAAGGATGGAGGAATCACTGAACTATCCCCCTTTATGACAGCTTCCTTCATGCCCAAGAGTTTTCGAGCTGAATAAATCTAGTTTCCAAGCAAGGGCTTTGTGAAGATGCTGTAATGTCCCCAATGGACATTATTTTATCCTTGAACGGATTTTAGGCAATCCCAACTTTAAATGCAACTTGTAGACAAAATACCAAACAAGTATCATGCAGATCTGAATTAAATAAGGAAATTGCGACTTGGGTTAAGTGGAAAACCCACACCAATCAACCTCTAAATTTATATCTTTCCACTCAAATCTAGTACCACTAATTTATAAAGCCCAAATATGTATAAAATTGCAGATTTCAAATGTAAACAAGGCTGCAATAAATTATTTAAAAACCTTGTCTGCAACATAACTTCAAAAATTCATATCTTTTGCTAGAGAAGTCCAAATGAGCTGAAACTTTGGATCTTGGGCCACAAAAATATGAAGAATAATATTCCAAAATTAGTTTTCGCACAACAAACACAAAACCCTAATTTTGCCCTAAAAAGTAGGTCGCCCAACACATTTAGGGCATCAAATCAGCTCCAAAAATTAAGAAAACAAGCTACTTTGATTCCCAAACAAATCAGCCCTGAATCAACTCCAATAATGACAAACTAGGGTGGATCTTTCACCACCGAAGAGTGCCCTACTAGCTAGGAATGGATCTCTCACCACCGAAGCTAGGGTCCCTGTGGGATCTTACTCCACAAGCTAAAGAAAATCCAAGCGTATATGCAAAAGCTACAAGCTTAAGACACAAATAAGAAAATATCAAATGGTTATGCAATATCTTCCCCTCAAGTCAACTTCTCCTTATAAAGGAAGAAGAGACCCAAAACAACCTCTACAATATCCAATTAGTTCACAAGGATTTTCCCTATGCAAGCATTTAATATTTTCCCATATTAAATGCTTTTCCCAACAACGTTTTCTCTCCTAATGCAAGTCGCATTTTTCTAGGGGAAATACATAGTAAAATGGGCATTTATCCTTTCTATGTTCCCATTCCCCTTTCTAAGGCAAGTCACCTTTTCACCTAGGATGGATAACAATTTATATTTGAGCCTTTTCCATCCTAAATTTAATAATTATTAAGTCATAAAATTATTATAAGTGCTCTATATATTTTTTTCTTTTATTAATGGCACTTTATAATAATTAAATATAACTTAAGTCACCCTTATATTTTTCCTTTGGCCGTCGGGTTGACAAAATAGGCCAAAGGTCTTCGAATGGGAAAGGGATATTACAATCCTCCCTTCCCAAAATTGCTTGCCCTCAAGCAATTGCATCTTTGTTTTGTCCAAGAGCCATGCACAAGAGACAAAACATGCTGAAGTGTTCTACCATCCGAGCCCCTGTACCTGTTAAGTGAGCTAAAACTTGCCACCATATATCATCCACAAGATGCTCATATACACAAAGTTGGAGCAATGGTTCAACAAACTCCATAATGAAGACTTCATCATCTACCATACCATGCATCTCATGATGGAAATAAATTGGAATAGGCAGCAATAAATAAGACATATCCACTTCATACCTTGGAGTATCCTCATCAAGCTTGGTCTCCAAAATGACTTGACTTTTCAGCCACAAATCCTGAGCATTTTGGTCTACAATGGGCTGAAATTCTTCATAAATCAGCTTATCATGAGTTGTTAGTTTGGAAATTGCAGCAGCGTGCAATTCCACACAAGTGTCCATGTGAGGTTCCTCCTCATGTGCCAGTTGCTCTATAAAGACTTTTTTCGTGGGTGTAGACTTCCTTGCATCATTTGCCCACATCTTTTCCTTGAACTCTTGTAGGTGTTGTCTTGCTTGAGCGGCTATCAATCTAGCAGCTCTAGCTCTACTATTCCATTCCTCACACCTTTTTAGAGTTTCCATTACATCCTCCTTGCTTGCATATATGAATTTCTTCTCCTGAGATAGAATAGTTTCTCTAACAAGCAAAGTTTCACTAATGCAATTATTTTTCTCAATGGAAATCATACCTTTTTCTCTAGAAGCTTCTTCTTCAAATGAGTTCTTTTGTAATTCAGGTACCGACATATGATGACCTTGCTTGGGCTTGCTACCAATCTTCATCATGCAATAATCTAGAAATGACATATTATCTCTGAAACCCTTACTCAAAGATTGGTATTTCCTCCAACAAGAATCCTCATCAATCACCTCTATTGGTTGCCCTTTATCACTGTTCTCACCATTTTCCTTATTGTCCCTAGATCTGTTTTGATTCAAATTCTGAGTGAGCTGGCTCAAATAAAGGTTAGTGGCTTCCTGTTGTTTCACCATGTTGGTGAACATTTCCTTCATAAAACCCACATTGAGATCTTTCCAAACTACCATATTTAACCCACACAGGCTGGAGGAACAACAACTCTGATACCATTTGTAATGTCCCCAATGGACATTATTTTACCCCTGAACGGATTTTAGGCAATCCCAACTTTAAATGCAACTTGTAGACAAAATACCAAACAAGTATCACGCAGATCTGAATTAAATAAGGAAATTGCGACTTGGGTTAAGTGGAAAACCCACACCAATCAACCTCTAAATTTATATCTTTCCACTCAAATCTAGTACCACTAATTTATAAAGCCCAAATATGTATAAAATTGCAGATTTTAGATGTAAACAAGGCTGCAATAAATTATTTAAAAACCCTGTCTGCAACATAACTTCAAAAATTCATATCTTTTGTTAGAGAAGTCCAAATGAGCTGAAACTTTGGATCTTGGGCCACAAAAATATGAAGAATAATATTCCAAAATTAGTTTTCGCACAATGAAACACAAAACCCTAATTTTTCCCTAAAAAGTAGGTCGCCCAACACATTTAGGGCATCAAATCAGCTCCAAAAATTAAGAAAACAAGCTACTTTGATTCCCAAACAAATCAGCCCTGAATCAACTCCAATAATGACAAACTAGGGTGGATCTTTCACCACCGAAGAGTGCCCTACTAGCTAGGAATGGATCTCTCACCACCGAAGCTAGGGTCCCTGTGGGATCTTACTCCACAAGCTAAAGAAAATCCAAGCGTATATGCAAAAGCTACAAGCTTAAGACACAAATAAGAAAATATCAAATGTTTAGGCAGTATCTTCCCCTCAAGTCAACTTCTCCTTATAAAGGAAGAAGAGACCCAAAACAACCTCTACAATATCCAATTAGTTCACAAGGATTTTCCCTATGCAAGCATTTAATATTTTCCCATATTAAATGTTTTTCCCAACAACGTTTTCTCTCCTAATGCAAGTCGCATTTTTCTAGGGAAATACATAGTAAAATGGGCATTTATCCTTTCTATGTTCCCATTCCCCTTTCTAAGGCAAGTCACCTTTTCACCTTGGATGGATAACAATTTATATTTGAGCCTTTTCCATCCTAAATTTAATAATTATTAAGTCATAGAAATTATTATAAGTGCTCTATATATTTTTTTCTTTTATTAATGGCACTTTATAATATTAAATATAACTTATGTCACCCTTATATTTTTCCTTTGGCCGTCGGGTTGACAAAATAGGCCAAAGGTCTTCGAATGGGAAAGGGATATTACAAGCAAGGGCTTTGTGAAGATGCCTGCAACCTGATCATCTGTTCGAAAAAAATTAATATCAACAGCCTTGTATTAGTTGCGAATATAATGCATATGACCTTCAATGTGCTTTGTGCGTTGGTGCTCGATTGAGTTGCGAGAGATGTGGATAATACTTTGATTGTCACACTAAAGTGTTGTAGGTTGGGTCTATGGAAATCAACACGGAAAGCATGCGTAGATTCCATATTGACTCAACTCCTGTAGCAGAACTCCACTATACTCAACTTCCATAATGGAAAAAGCAATGGTAGTCTTTACTTTAAAAGATCAAGTCACAAGACCTCCCCAAGATGGAAGATGTATTCTGCAATGGGTTACAATTGTCTAGCTCTCCTTCCCAATCATTATTTGTGTAGCCTTTAACTATTGTTCTTCCATCGAAGGAGCAATAAGTTTTTCTATTTTCCTCCGTGAAGTGTAACCAACAATTGAGGCTTTCTTTTGCTTGATTTGTAGTCAATGCCATAATTAGTAGATCGTGAAGATACCGTAGAATGCATATAACAGCTTACCTATGGAATTCGCGGGGTCCTAATTGTAATTTAATACAAGATTCATCGCAAAAGAGATATCAAGACGTGTATGAGTTGAGTGTAATAGACTTCCCACCAACCGCCTATAAAGTTTATGTGAACTCAAGGAGAAGAACACTTAGTAGAAAGTCTCAACCCAGTTGAAAAGGAGTCGGTGTGGACTTGTAGTTTTCTATGTTGAAGCGGCGTAATGTCTTGAGCATATTTAGATTGATGAACAAAAATACCTTTCTTAGACTCAGAAATTTGTAGACCAAGGGTAAAATGTAAGAAACCCATGTCGCTCATCTTAAAAGACTTCATTAATCTTTCTTTTAAATTATGAATTTGCATTGTGGAAGTTTCTGTGATGATTAAGTCAAATCGAATATAAAGGACCAATATCAAAAGTTCCCATCTATTTTCTTGGTGTACACTGTAGGGTCATAAGGACTCCATGTAAAACCAAATTTGATAAGAAATGTGTTGATCTTTTCATACCAAGCTCGAGGAGCTTCTATCAAGCCGTATGATGACTTTTTCAATCTGCACACATAACTGGAGTTCTCACTATCAATAGACCTTGGAAGTTGGGACATATAGATTTCTTCCTGTAAGTCTTCATGTAAGAAGGCACTTTTGACATCCATTTGATAAATTTCCCATCCTTGTGTTGCAACCAACGAGAGTAACAATCGGATGGAATTCATCTTGGCAACTGGAGCAAAGGTTTCATGGTAATCAACTCCTTCAACTTGTGAAAAACTTTTGCACTACTAGTTGGGCTTTGATCGTTGAATGGACCCATCTCGTAAGTGCGTCTTCAAGTGATGTACACCCATTTGCACCTCACTATTTTTCTACTTATTTCGTAGAGGAACTAGATCCCATGTGTTCTTTTTCAAAGATTGGATTTCTTCTACCATAACTACTTGCTTAGTTCGGAAGATTAGCAACTTGATAAGTCTTTGGTTCTGTGTCACTACCATCTCGTGTCGAATGTGCAACACCATATGGATGTTCGATCTTTTCCTTCTTGGATTTCTTGGATCCTCTACCATGTCACCAACGCTAATGCTAACTCGTGTAGACCCATTTTGGTAGAGGTTGTGGTGGTTGTGCGCTTACATTCAAAATGTTTTGTTGCATGTGCAATAGAGGATTTATCGTAGCATCATAATTATCGTAAAGAAGTGTGGAATCCTCAAGTTCTAAAGAAGAAACAAGTGTGTGATGAAGAAGATGAAGGTGAAGACTCGGAGGGGTGAAATTCTCATCAAACTGGAGTTCCCATTGAAATAAAACATCATGTGTGACCAAGTCAAACAATCAATAAGCCTTCACATCCTCACAATAGCCAACAAAAATGAGTGGTTCACTCTTCTTCTCCATGGCTTTGTGTTTCTCATCAAGAATAAATGGCCAAGGCTTACTACCAAAAGCACAAAAGTGGAAACATTCGGTTAGGTATGGGACTAGGCTTCCTCTCGGTGTCATGTTTTTCACCGCCTTGTGGAGCATGAGTTTCTGAATGTAGTTGGCACAATTGTCTCCTTTCAACCCGTAATGCAGATGCCATGTTGTTGAAATAGATCATACAATTTGCCATTTGCCTCAAAGTCCTATTTTTCCTTTCAGCAATGACATTTTGTTGAGGAGTGTAGGGAACTGTGTATTGATGTTGAATGTATTGATGTTGAATGCCATGCTCAGGCAAAAGTTTTAAAAAGCCTTACTGATCTATTCCCCTATTGTCCGTGCGTAACTTCTTGATAGAAAGTGATGATTGTTTCTCAACAAATGCCATGAATGTCTTAAAGTGTTCAAAGATGTCACTTTGGTATTTAAGAAAGTACACCCATGTTCTACACGAGAAATCATCAACGAATGTGAAAACATACTTGGCCCTTGAAAAGAGAATGGGAAAGGACATGAGGTCGTCATTCACCAACTCAAGAGGAACCGTAGCTCTCAAAGCCTTACCTTTGGAAAAGGATCTTGATGATGTTTGTCAAGTACACAACCTCTTCAAACACCATCTACACAAGACACCAAACACCAAGTTTTGTGAACTCATATGCTGTAAACATCCGGTTTGGTATGGGACCAAGCCTCCTTTGGTGTCATGTTTTTCATTTCCTTGTGGGGCATCCGGTTATGAATGTAGTTGGCACAATTGACTTCCACGGCCCATAATGCAAATGCCATGTTCTTGTACTGGATCATACAATTTTCTATTTCCCGCAAAGTTCTATTTTTCCTTTTAGCAATGCCATTTTGTTGAGTGGAGGGAACTGTGTATTGATGGTGAATGCCGTGCTCTGATACTAAGCAAGGATTCTGGAATGTTTCCAAGGCATCCCAAAACTGCTATTTAAAGGCTAATTCAACATCTGATGCAAAAGGACAGTTTGTTGTACAGACCGAGATTTACATTCTAGTAAAATTTCAGCTCAAACATTGAACTTTGATTTTTTATAATTCTCAAAGTGGCCCAACATTGCTTGAATTGCACATTGTATGAGGTGAAGCTTTGATTGCTCTAATACCATAATAATTTTTGAATTTTCTCTAGAATTGCTATGACAACCATAAGACATTCACCTACATACATACATTTATTATAAACCAATGAAAACTTAAAATAAAGACAACATAAATTTATAAATTCACGTAGCATTGCTACCCCTATATTAAAAGATCTAGCTTGAATTCATCAATATACTCCTAAGTCTCTTCCACAAGGAATTGTCTCTAATACTAGCTCTCTATGCTTTAATAAAAACAAGTAGAGACTATTATTAGGATTGGAGAGTAGTTAGCTTGTAGAGCAAGTTTTCTTTAATCTATTAATAGATGCTTTAATGTATTAATAGCAGAAGTCAATAACTTGATTGATACTCTTATCTATTAATAGATGTGGATAAGTGTGCACCAATGAGTGAGTTATCAATATATTATATAACATTTAAATATGACAAGTGTATCTTAATCACATACAATAGTGTATAGTTTATTAAATACACTAACAGCTTGCAAGTTTCACTAAGATCTATCTTTCAAGTTGCACTCACTCACTTCCTTTCAAGCTAGACTAACTTTGCTAGCTTCACTCTTCTCAAGTTCAAAAGCCCCTATATTTGATTCAATTGAATTTTCATCTTCAGGGTTTTTGTCCATTTTTGAAAGAAAGAATAATTGGTAGGGGAGATGAAATGATTAACCATCCAGGTTTTTCAAGATCTTGGGCATTGAGATGAAAACCAAGCTACGACTGCAAATGGATGAACATAGTTACATGTCCAATTTGATATTTTGACATGTGATGTGTGGCATGCTTATGTAGCTGGAAATTAACTTGCCAAAGTGTGCATAAAATGTCTCTTAAGAACCTATGCAAGTCATAAGTCTCTAACAACGTGTCGCAATCACGAGACCATCAAATGATCTTCAAGATGCTCATCAAAAGATGATTCGTGACATGGTCCTCTTCTCAAACTTGAACCAAATTTATCTTCTAAAGGTGTCACCTCCACAAGACCGAATAATGGTCTCAAACATGTAGGATCCAGCCACTTCCAGGGATGATCTTGCATCAATTCCCCTAAAATTTCATGCCTCAGCAATTTTAGGGGTGCCCATCGGGTTGTAAGGACCTGACTTGCAAACTTGCAAATGCAAAATGCAAGTTGAAACCAACTTTCACTACAAGTTCCATACTTAAGCGAATTTATGGGGTGCCAGTCGGGTTCTAGGGACTTCACTTCCAAATGCAAAGTGCAAGTTGAAACTTGATTCCTCAACAATTTCCATGCCTAAGCCAATTTTATGGGTGCCAGTCAGGTGCTAGGGACTTGAAGTTCAAGCTTGCAAATGCAAAAGTGCAAAGTTGAAATCCACTTTTCCTACAAATTCCATGTTTTAGCCAAATTCAGGCACTTGATACGGATTTTTGAAATTCTCCTTTGCCCTTTCCTCATGACTTAGAATCTGAATCCTTACATTTCAATCAGACATTCTATTTAACCAAGAAACCATTTGGTTAATCATGGGCCTATATTTAATGAAAATGACTGCACGGCCCACATAGGAAAACATTTGGCTAACACAAAAACTGACTGGAACTGTTGATTCTTCAAAAGGAGTTGGAAAATAATTCCAACTGCAGGGCCAGGCCAAAGGACAAAGTGACTAGTTGAATTAGCTGAGACCCCCATGTTCTTGGAAAATACTTGTCTGTGAGCTGGGTTCAAATGGAAACTCTGCATATGTGCATCCATTATGTACAAATGGGAGTTATTACTCGCTTGTCAAAATTGGATGAAAACATATTTAAGATGTTTTACGAAGAGCCCCGACTGTTTCTACATTAGGAATGTTCAGGCAAGCAACCAAATAATGGCATATGAGAAAAGAAATGCTAGCAATTTTCTCAGCAGATATAGACAGCGCAGAAATCAATCCATTGACATCAATTTTCACAAACACAGAGTTAGATTCGAGATTTCCAGAGGCAGCCGACCAAGGAGATTGTGAAAAATCAATCAGTGCCAGTCCACTATTCTTGACCATCTAGTAACGAGTATGTTTAGGTTATTGGTTTAGTTTCTACAGGTTTTTGGAATTTGATATATTTTAGGATTCTGAGGGCCAACAAAAGTATTCCTTTATTTTGGTTACGATTTCAAAAATGGCAGATGCTTTCTTTTAATCTTGCTATTATAGTAATTGATTAAATTGGGCAATGTGGGATGAGCTGGATAGACGTGGACAGATACATTGTTCTTTTACTTTTTTGAGTAAACAATTTAGAATGGTGGAAAATCGTACAAAGGAGAAATTGGATACTATCTGTATGTATAAGCAAACATGGTTACACAAAAGATGACAATTGAAACAAAAGTAAATATTTTATTTTATTACATCTGAAATATCATCTACATGGATCATCTCTGTGTCAGGAATAATCAACTCTACCCCAAATGTATTAGGGAAGTTCAAAGTTACAGTAGAGATGGCAAATGGGACTTGTCCCCACAACGTCTTTTCACCTTTATTAATGCATTTTTTTATTGCTATACTCCTTTTATTCATAACATTCCAATAGTATGAATGCCAAAATTACACATATTCGTCGATCTTCTCTAACACGATGCCACTATAAATTTCCTTCTTAAACTGAGAATCTATGATGTTTAGTGCCTGCAACAACACTGATCTGTTTCTTTGTTTTCTTTTCTGCTCATGATCAATCAACGAATGAGTGCTTATATAAGGTAGCATTTTGAATGGAGGGCATTTGTGGAAATAGTTTGGGTTCAATTATTTTGATTACTGTTGAGCTACCCATTTAAAAATTTAAAGAGAGCATGAATAACAATGGCTTGAAACAATTATAATGGTTATTCAGAAGATGACCAATTATCATTTGTAGTTTCTTATGCTATTATTTAAATAAATCTGGCCAATCAATGACAGTGAAGATGTGAATCTGTTTTTCTCCAGTTAGAAACTTAGATGTATTGTGATGTATTCGCAAGTGGCTACTGAGTAGAAATGCATATTATTATGGCTATTGACTAGTAATGTGTATATACTTTTAATAGTGAAATTTGTACCAGCATACTCACATATGTGTGGCCTAACACATTTTCTGTTCTAGTCACTGCTTCTTTGAATCAGGGTAGTACCTTTTCTGTACTTCTGTAAATTGTGGCCCAAATTTTTCGATGTGTACCATATTATTTTCTGCGCTTATGAGATCTTACTCCCCATAGTAAATATGTACATTACATACAGAGGTGATTTTAATGGGGTGTTGGAATAATGGGCACTGATGATGTTCATGGAGATTTGGCACGTTGATTTGTTGGTGCTATCAACTATATTGTATTGATTACATAAAGTTGATGAATTCATCACCGGTGGTTTGGATTCACTGAATGTGCAGGTTGTGTCTTGCTTGTGCACGAGCTCAATAAGGGTTTTTAAACTGAGAAGAATCTGGCAGGTCAAGTCATTTTATGAATAATCAAGAGTTCAGCGGACTTGTAAACTTCCTCCAAGAATAGTTAATCTATATCAGCAAAGCTCCTTTTTGGCACCTACTATTTGTAGTGGATTTGATAACCAAGACTGGATTTACGTGACTGAGAAATTTGTTGGGCTATTTTTCTCTGTCATTGCTGTTATTATTGAGGTTGAAATGAGGGGAGCCACAACCCAAGATGACATTGACATGAAACAGATTGGTGGTGATTTTGAACCTGGTCCTGTTCCCCATACAAACCAGTGGATAGATATGGATTTGTAAAGTCAGATCAAGTCAATCCTACTGTTGAAGTCTCAACCAAATTTAAACCAAGCAACGAACAGGAAAGGTATGGAGTTACTTGGGTCCAATTTTCTTTTGATCCTGCTTGAATCTACATGCATAGTATGCATGCTTGTCAAAGTTTGAAATTTTAAAATAATGTTTAGGCTAACCAGAGTCCAAAGTGTACACGACTAATAGTGTTCATTTTATAAAACTAAACTTTCTGCCCTCTTGTTAGCTTAAATATATGACTGTTTACATTAAGTTGAGAAGCTGCCTTGTATAAACAAAGAATTGTAATGAAAGGGGCTATATGATGTCTGCGTAGATATTTTTCCAGATCCTTTGTTGATGTGCTTTGCAGGCTTGCAGGTTACTACCTTTTGTGGAGAGATTATCGACGAGGATAGCTTTTTAGAATAACTGCTTTCTTGTAAAGAATGAACTATAGACATATATTGTTGCTTTTGAAAGAGATTAAGAAGAACAAAATACAAGGAAGCAAATATGAGACATGAACAAAAATTTACGTTATAAAAGGGTTATATATACACCTCACATTCTTTGCATGAATGACATATAAGTTTACCAACCATAAGATTTCAATGACTACTTTAACTGCTATGTAAAATCATAAGTAAAAGTATGACTTCTCATTCACTATTGAGATTATTTATGACAACATGACAAAGGAATTTATTGACATAAAAACTCAAAATAATACAGCTTTCAAACATTTCTCCCATATGATGCATCTTTGACTAACTCCAAGATTTTTCTTGCTTTTTAAAAACTTTTATTTGGGAAGTGCCGTTGTGATGGTATTCGACTATTAATAGTTTGATCTTCAGTATTGCAGGGTACCAACTCTATGGTGCCTTTCTGCTGGTGTCAAAGTATGTCTAGATGCACTTGAATATGCTTAGTTCTAGCATGATACACTGGATTTTAGCCACATGCGGTTTACTTCAATGATAACGAAGGATAGGTTTCAGATTCTCCTGCTTTGCTGGAAGATCTTCTAAATTCCGTTGAAGCCATATTGCCTCATGAGCATTTAAAACTGCCGCTTTGCATTTTCTCTTCTCTTGCTGAAGAGAGAGAGAAACTGTTGTTTATATCTTGCTATGGCAGGAAACTTCTTGTCTTCAGACCTATACCTCTGCAAATTACTATTATATGTCTTCAATAGGTTCTTAACTCTTTCTCAAACAACAGTTTTAATATATCAATACTGTGATCCCAGATGCTGCAATTGCAAAATGTGATGTTATCTCCAAGCCCGTCTTAATAAAGGCTCTGGCTTATGTCATCTTGCAAACAATGTCATATATATGAAAGAATTATTCAAAATGGAAGTCAGCATGTTACAAAACAGTTGGGACGGAGGTTCACAAGATTTACGTAATCACATTTTTGATGTCTGCAACAAACAATCTCTGTAAGTGCTTACGGATTTGAAACATTTAAAAACAACTCCAAGTAAAGAGTTTTATGCCCGCAAAGATGTTTGGCCATTCAGAAGCAACATACGGCTGCAGCTAACTTTTTAAAACGAATTTTCAAAATTGAATTTCAAGCAGACTCTACTTTATGGCTACAATGCATATCTGCATTCAAATGAGAACATGGATCTCTGTGGAACTGAATGGTAGGGTTTCAAAAGTCTCCAGCATATGGACTGACACAACTTGAATATGTTTCAGGCTGCAAATCTTGGACTACAAACAATATTAATTGCAGAACTCTGCATCATGGGGAGGATCCCAAAGGTGATTCACAGATCGAGGCTCTTTGATGCATGTCCAGTCTAAGCCATCACATTTTAGAGTCTCACTTTATCATCCACTAGATGGTGAATGGGGTTTACAAATCTTGAAATGTCGTGCTGCATTCTTATTGGATTCAAACTGCTACAATGTCTGTGGCTTGGACACTACATATTTTATTGGAACTCTTGCTTTCCTCCCACACGTCAAAAGAGTAATTCTGCTTGGGAGAGGTGTCAGGCTTTGATGCCATTTATAGAGAATGAGTAGATGCGAGAAATAAAAGGATTGTTTTTTAATCAAAAGTTCGGTTATTTGGAATGTGGACCTTTTTAATTATGTTGAGGTCATGGATTAACTTCCCAAGCTACCATAACCTACCAACATTTAGTTTTGGTAATTTGATCATTTGAATGTGTGTGTTATATTCCTAATAATGTCTTCAGCATAATGCTGCTTCAAATCTTAATGCGACACTGCCATCTAATGTGCCGGTCATTTTCATAACCAATTGGATATAAATAGGCCTGTAGCAGGTGCTTGAAATTCTCTTGGTTTGTCACAAGGGCTTGTTTCTATTTTGTAGGGTCCTCATGTAACTCGCCTGCCAGATGAGGCATGCTCAACACCTTCTATTTGTTGATGTACGCTTGAAAATCAAGCTACACGTCATGTTGGCACAACTAGCTCTTGAGTTTTTCAGTGATCAGCTTGTCCATCATAAGGGTTATGTCCAGTTTAGCTTCAGCATTGAGTGGTGAGTATGAGCTGCTTGTGTTGGGATATTTGGCTTACATTGAAGTGCTATGAGTTGGTTTTAGCAGCTTCCTCAAAGGCTGGTTCCTCATGGTTACTTCTCCAATCCTTTATCATAATCATCATGAAGTAGATGAATATTTCCATAAGAGTTGAGAGCTTGTCCTTTACGTCAGTTAACTGTCCCTTGTATTGTAATCCTCTTCAATCTGCTCATTTTGTTTCAAACTCCTTGTTTAGATTGTTACTCCATCTTGGATCTCATTGGATGCCAATAAATATAAATATTATTTTGCAATGGTTCACTAGCCACTTGAAATTGTTAACAAGACTATGTGATGACGTTTCAGTCTGCTGAGCCTTTGTTGATACCAATTGCGATCAATAGTTTCTTATGCTCTCATAACAATATATCCATTTACTGGGTTTGATTCAACATTTGCCCACAACTTTACTAGTTACAATTTTCCAAACTCTATCTTATAGTAGCCAGACTCATGCTGGACATCAAGTTAGTGTGGAAGAAGACAGAGTATCACCCTTGACATTAAAAAATAGAAAACAAATTATAAATGAGCATAAAACAGATTTTTTAGATCATTTCATGGCAAATATAGTCCATATACATCAAAACAAACAATGAACATATGTGAAGTAGTACCACCCTTGATATAAAATGACATAAAGAAATAGAAAGATTATAAAAATCAGCAAAAAGCAGATATTTTAGTTTTTATATCTTTCCAAATATAGTTCACATGGATCGAAACAAACAATGAACATATATTAAGTAGGTCATGAAATCTATCAATCACTTCTTGGTAAATTGTGTAGTTACCATCAAATGCTACTGACTAGTATGCAAACAATTGTAGTCATTCAAACATCATTTCTAAATATTGTCTACAATTGTACTCTTTAGAATCTATAATGCAAGTACCACTGCCAAACACAAAGAATACAAGGACAAATGGTATTTAAAATTTAACTGCTTACAGCTACACCTACTAACCCAAAGTTTGTGATACTTCTTACTAGAACTCTTATTGGACTTTGGAAGTCTGGACTCTTGGCCCTACTCTAATATCACAGACAATAACTCAAAATCCTCCCCAGAAATGTGTGCTCGTCCCTCTTGGTGGCACTATCTAAATATGGATCAACCTTGGTAAGGTCAATCCCCCAATCATCTCTGTTGCTTGATGATATTTAACTACGAATCAAAATCTGGATGACAAATTGCAAATGCTCAAGTTGAGTCTTAATTTTCAATTGCTTTGTATGCAGGTAAAGGTTGTTGTGGTCATAACCTTTTTATTCTAACTGGTTATGTTTTTGGAGTGAACATTCTCTATGAGTGTTCACAAGAAAAATCACTATTGGGTTGGCTCAAAATACAAATAGTCAACCTCCAAAGAACAAAAGCTTTGGCGTCAAAACCCTCCCACTATGACGTTAGCACATCATCAAGATACATGCCTCTTCTTATTTAAATTTTTACTATATGCTATTCTGTTTGTTTTTGATGTATATGAAACATAGTCTTGCAACTTAAAATTGAGAATAAGGTGACAAGCTAAAGATTAATAGTAGACTTGGAACTTCGTGAAAAACACAACACTAACAGGGAAAAGAGTTTATTTTGCTCGTTTTCTTGGACCTCTTAAGGAAAGGAATACCATTTGAATGGGAATCAAAATAACAAGAGGCATTTGGAAAACTAAAAAGCATTCTTATAAGTGTTTCTGTACTAGCATATGGTAATTGGGAAAGAGAGTTTTAGATACATGTTGATGCGTCAAATTATGCTATTGGAGGCACACTATTGCAAGAGGGAATCAATAAAGTGGATGATCTCCTGTATTTTGCAAATAGGTTATTGACAAGAGCTGAAAGGAACTACACCAAAACAACAGAGAAGATAGTGGTATATTCAGTGCAATTTCTTTTCCTACTTGCAGATCCTTTTCTTTTATTCAGAGATCACCAAACATTTTTTTAGTTAATATACAAGCCGTTGATACATGGACACATTTCAAGATGGCTTCACTTTTGGGAAAATTCACATTCTCAATCAGGTAAGAAAAGGGAAAAACCATGTAATTGTAGACTGTTTATCAATAGTAAAGAGTTAAGACAGGAGGACAAACATGAGTAGTGAATATTGAATCCTTAGATGCATAGTTATTTAAAATTGTGGTGTTAAGAAAATGATATGAAGATGGCGAGGAATACCTTTCCACATGACCATTTGCTTCGGATGTACCTCAAAGTAAACAGAGGATTGTGCCTGAAAATAAAAGTAGGATTTCAGTCAGTATATGGTTTATTATAGTTTATGGGGTATATTCAGATATACAATGTTTGGTTCAAGAGGATTAAATACATTCTAAGATTGCCAAGGTGGAAGATGGGACATGTAAACCATGATGCAACAACAAAAAGATCATACTAGCAGGATTATAGTGGCCCACCTTGCACAGGGATTGTCTAGAATGGGTAAAATGCTGTACATGCTAAAGGACATGCATGTGTGTGAAACAAAATTTCCATCCTTTACAACCCATTAAGCTTCAAAGAATATTTGACAGGTGAGGCCTAAGTACCTATTGGAATAGGTAGAAGCAAGAGTGCTATTTGGTAACTCTACAATGAGCGCTGAAAACTTCATATACCAGTACAATTTCACAAAGGTTTGGATGCCTATTAGTTTTAAGTTTAACAAGTGTTAGCCTGTTAGGGTACACATTTTGTAATTAATGTCATATAGCAAGTGTTTTGAACTCTTTGATCTCGGTTTTTGGCCCATCAGAATTTTAGATCCCTGAATCTCTCTATTCCATTTCCTCACTTTGGAAGTCTCCAAGGGTCTTAGCCATATCTGGATATCTGCAGACATATTCTATAGGGCACTTGGTCATTTTACAGATTTCAGAATTTTGGGCTTCTAAGGATTTCGAAGTTCCAGAGTTCTTTCAGTCCATTAAATTCCTCCAATCTTTCAAAGGTCTTTGGTACACAGATTCTTAAAATCGATTTTACAAATGCATTTCGGGAGTTTGGGATTTCATAACTTTGTTCCTTTCTTTGACCTGTTCACATCACTTCGAATTTTCCCAAAGTTAAATATTGCAAAAGGGACTTGAATTTTTTTGATTGCCAAAATGACTGCACTTAGCTTTGCCATTACCAGTTAATTGCTAAGTTTGCATGCTAGGTTTATAAACTAAACTCATTTCCATCATCACCCACAATTGGAATAATTCCCGTGCACCATTTCAGAGTTGTTATATCAGCACTCTACGCAGGAACAGGCGCTTCAGATTTATTAACTGTTTCAGCTTCATCCTTCAAATGCCTGTCTTGACACTTAGCATTAGACATTCCTCTCTTGACTTGTTGAAGATCAATATGTCATCGAAGTATACAATCACCAATTTGTCCAAATATGGTTTGCTCACCTCATTCATTATCCTCATAAAAATGCCTAGCGCATTAGTTAGTCCAAATGACATTATTAGAATGAATAATAACATCCTTCTCCAATCTTGAAATTTGTTTTCTGCTTATGACCTTCACGGATACACATATGATGATAGTCACTCTGTAGATCATATTTGGAGAAATAAAATTTATGGTGAAGTAAATAGTTTATATACATTATAAATATGCCTGATCGTGCATTTTTGCTCTCCACCATGTTTGTGGATAGGTACAGGGATGGCAGTCTATAATTCTAATTTAATATCCGAGTCAATCCGTCTTGGCCAACATACAAATATGACTAGTCACTAAAACTACAAGAAGATATTCACACAAGAAAGAATCTACAATGGCAGGTTATGTAGGGAAATCCCTTGGTCCATTTCATTTTGACATATTCATAGTAATTGTCATAGCCATTAGCAGGAGACAACAGGTGGGAAAGTCTAGAAATACTTTACGCGTGTATATGGAGTCTTCATCTGAAAACAGATTTTGAACTCGAGTATCACAAGCAAAAGTCAATCCACCCTCAAAAGAAGTTAAGGAGTTACGAACCTAGGGAACCACTTTGAAAAAGAACTTTGCACCAATTCTTAACAAGTAATGGCTTAACCCTGTAAACCTAATGAAACATGATCGGTAACTTATATACAACCACAGTATGAAGGAATTCATTCATAAACTCACAATATTTGAAGCTTCAACCTTAAAAAAATTAGAAAATTACCTCACAAACATAGGATTACTATTCAAACATCCTTTCAAAATTCTTGACAAAATAGCCCCCAACAAGACTTTAGCCAACAAACTGATACCTGTCAAAGTTTTAGAAAATTGATAAGCTCAATCGGAACCCAAAGATGAGAGTATCTTTTATGTACAAGAGTCAATGTATACGCCATCAACATAAAGTAAAACAAATTAAAGGAGCACTCTTGAGATCTAGTTAATACCATTGACAGACGGTTGGGAACTAGAATCTAGCTGACATTTTCTTGGTAAATAGTAACATACACTGAGGTTCCATGGAGGGGCTTTCGCTCCTTTTTGCTGCAGCAGGTCCCGTGAAATTTGTTGAAGCCAGCTACAAGAAATAAAATGATCTTGCCTTGAAAAATAGGAGCTCCAATTTACTTAAGAGGTGGCTGGAAGTTTCCCCCTACAGATTAGGTTTTTTTAGCCCTCCTAGTATATAATATGCATTCCTGCCATCAATTTTTTGTAATTTTGGAGGGAAATTGTAGCAGCACGGTATGACTGTAATAATCATTTGTGGTCCCATGGAGGGGGCTTCTAAATTATATCAGAGAGTGTTGTTGAGCAAATTTTAAAGAAAAATATGAAACCATACTACTGCGTAAATGCCCTTAAATTTTCTCAACACCCATTTTGAGATAATTTAGGAGCCCTCCGCTATGGGAACATAGCCTAATAGACAGTGATCTTGAGTCAGCTAGAACTTAGACTAACTGATTTTGAACTATATCCTCTTGTATATTCTAATTTTTATTTTGTTATTTTATCTTGCTCAAGTCTTCCAAAATTTAGAAAAATATAGTGTAACATTAAATTCTAATATTGAAAGTACCTCAAATATATTAAATACAATTAAAACCCCCAAATTTCATTAAATAAATTTTAAATATTTAAATATTAATTTTTATATATTATTATAATAGCCATCCCCTGCCGTCTCCAGAGTTTGAGAATTTTTTTGCTGTATGAGAAACATTGTCCCTCAATTCCCATCCCCCATCCCCAAGACTTAGTAACTAGGGAAAAATATGAGATATGCATTTGTTCGAGCGTTTTCCTACATTTCACTGCATACCAGAATTGACTGCCTTCAATGATCTCAGTCATCTTCTTATTTTAATTTGTTTTTCTACGTCATTATTTACTTTCCACACAACTGCAATTGCATTTTAGCGAAGCAATTTATAGACCATAAAAATTGGTTCATATAACAAATGACTCCTCTTCAATACATTGCAACAAATTTGCTTATTTGCCATTGGATTGCATTTGAGGCAATCAAATGTAGGTTTATCCTTTCTGCACTATGGTCAGGTAGTAGACTCTGTACTACTGCCTAACAGGTAGCAAAACTAGATGAAGCAATCGTCTCATACAAAGATGCCAAAACACACTTCATATTTTGGCAAATGATGATTTTGATGTTGGTACTTTAGACGGAATTGCAATTGAACTTTATGCAGAAAGGATATAACAGCATTGATTGGAGACTCTTTAGGATTAAGAGCACAAAAAAGCAGACAATTCTTCAATAATCCTTCATAATCTTGAAAACCATGCATGCACCGATGCATTTCAACTTCAATGTCTTCTTGAGTTTTGACTTCAACTTTTTGGAGATGACAAAATATAATTACGCCGAAGGCGTTCCCCCTATGGGCAAGGCTCTTCCGGATGTTTCTACAACTGTGCTAAATTTGACATCTGTTTGGACGTTTTCCAACGAGATTAAACTTGACGCCCGTGTTGACGGTTTCGATGGGCGTCCAGACGTTTTTTTTGTTTGTCTTCGTTTTGCAGTTCCATGCTATATATGTTATATTTGCGATTGGAGCCTGACCGTAGAGAAGGATTTTTTTATGGACTTCTTCAATGTCTGTTATTTGCATTGTTTGGTTTCTATGGCGGCTGGGAGTTGAAGGTTCAAACCTCACGGACAGGCCTGTTGAAGTCCAAATTCGTGTTGGGTCCATTCTGAGGAAGGCCTACAGACCGGATCCTGGTTGCGCTAAGACCCTATACCCAAGCAGGATAGAGCACAAGTATTCTCCTCGAGGGGAAACTGCTGTTCTCTACGAAGGGAGGTGTGAGCCATATGTGTGGATTCACAGTTCCACTGCTAACTGGGCCACCGCCAAGAAACAGTTCCTCAGTCTCAACGACTTAAAAACTTGCGGAGAGATGAAGATTTGTAAGGACTCTGGCAATGGAGCTTTTACTGTGCTTAAGATATTCAGATCCAAGTCTTCTTAACTTATTATTGTTATGCTTTTGTTGGGTTGGAAAAGTAACTGTTTTGGTAGACGCTAAAAATCTGGTGAATTTTATTGATAGTGAAATAGCCACTCTCTACTGTACTGGGTTTAGGGTTGACTTTAGGGTCTCTCCGTCTAAATATCACATATATTCGACAGTTAATTATTCGAATATAATATTTTGGTTTTTACAAAAAAACTAAATCCTTCTTACCAAAGCATTCATGTCTTTTTATTGTTTATTTCTTAATCTATTCCTTGAATTCTACCTTAAGTTTATACCTTTGAGAAAAATAGATATTCCAATAGTGGAATTCATGTTTATGTATTCATGCGAACTGGTGGGAATTGTTAGTGGCTCGTATACAACAATTGACAAAAAAGCTCTTAACAATTCGCAACAAGATACTATTTTACATATAACATTCTAATGGCTTCTTACATTATAATGATTAGATAAGTCGATCATTCAAATTATGTCTCCGTATTCATGATAATTACATGACATCTGAGAAAGTAACTTTGGATGACAACCCATATTTTTGCAGATAACATTTTAGTGATTTCTACCAAATGTTATTTTTATGTCCAATGTTATTTGTATTCGTTCATTTTAAGTTCAATTTATAGAGTGGACTAATTCTAATTTAGTATAATATAACAAATGTCAAGAATTTATCTTCTTATTACAAAGCCATATAAATTATCATTTCACATTATCCTTTAGGTATTAAGAATGCGATGAAGATTTGCCACATAAACGAAAACTTGCACACATGGCTAGCCAAAACCAGTATATCTGCCTTGTGAAAAGAATCAATGTCCAAATTGTAGTATTTAATCAGAACAAGCAAATGGAAGGGTGATTATAGTTTTTCGTAGAGTGTCATTGCCTGAAAAGAGTGAGTTCTTTGAGATGTATGATTCCTGATCGACCAAGATACATGACTCCATTTCCATGGCCAGAGAGTAGGGATTTTGTTTGGTTTGTTAATGTGCCCCACAAGAAGCATTAAAAAATAATTGAAAGGGGTTTCTTATCATATGTTGCATTTGCAAGTGCTCGGGTAGATATGTATGCAAAATGTGGAAGCATTAACAAGGCATGTCAACTGTTTGACAAAATGTCTCAAAGAGATGTGATTTCATGTATTGCAATGATTGCAGGATATGCACAAAATGGGTTTGTTGAAGAGGCTTTGAAAACATTTAAACGAATGCAATCGATAGGTTTCAAGCCAAGCTCCATAACTTTTGTCAGCATCCTCCCTGTCATGCTAAAATAGGAGTTGTAGAACAAGCTATGGACGTCCATCAAAGCATAATGAAAAGTGGTTTTACTCACAAATATTATAGTTAAATGCCCTAATAGATATGTATGCAAAATGTGGAAGCATACACGATGCACATGAAGTGTTCGACAAAATGTGTCAAAGAGATGTGGTCTCATGGAATGCGATGATTGCAGGATATGTACAAAATGGGCTTTTTGAAAAGGTTGTTGAAGATTTTAAGTAAATGCAATTGTCAACTATAACTCCATACTCCACAACCTTTGTCAGCATCCTCCCAGCCTGTGCCAAAATGGGAGCTTTAGAACAGGGTGCGGACATCCATCACAACATAATTGATGACTTCAGACACTCTTGCAAGATCTGAAAAGAGTGACAACAAGTCCCCACTGCTTCTTGAGAGCCACCATGATCTACAAGATTCTGATTGCAAGGATGCTTCATTTTCAGGAGTAGTATTCAATCTGTGAACAACCATTGTGGTGTATTACATCTGGCTTTAAATTTGATCAAGTTTTTATGAATGTATTTCCTTGGGTTGTGAGTTGAAAAAGTGGTTGTTGCTCTGTTTTTCCTTGAATTAAAGCTCAAGGAAGAAATTCTCTAGGCATCCAGAAATACATGCCCTCAATTTCGCATCCACAAACTTTATGAAACATTGTACAAATGCTTGGGGAAAATTTGGCAGACTCAGCGAGTCTCGTGTCAAGACTCACGAGTCTCGCATTTTGCCTCGACGAGGCCTATTGTTTATCATTATTTTTTAACATAAATTTTAAAAAACAACAGATTGGAATTTTTTGAAGACTTTTGAAACCCATTCTACAAGAAATAGTCATCAATCATAGCATACCAGGTTATGGGAGCACACTTCAATCTATACAACACCTCTTTGAGGCAGCACATTAGATGCTTTCTGCTCTCTTTTGCATATCCACATGGCTACTCCATATAGACTTCCCAAGTCAATTCATCATTAACCAAAGCATTCGAGACTAATATCACTCAACAAAATCAACCCATCGTAAATACTAGCCTCTACTTTGATAGCACCTCCACTACTACTTTACTCAAACTTCTTGTATCCAAAGCGGTATCAAATGTATAAATGTATTCATGTTTAGTGCCAAAAACTTGGCCACAAAAAGACTACCACTCATGATATAAAATCTGCAAATGTACAGAAGTTTTCTTGTATTCATGTTTAGTTCAAATAAAATACTCCGCAAAACGCTACCACTCATGATATAAGATTTACAAATGTATATGTATGAATTTGTAACAAATTTCAAATGTAGAGATAGAACCTTTAAATGTAATGCTTCATCTATATTCCTACACTTACAAAATCAATCACGCCCCTTATCAACATCAACTACAAAACTAATAACTATCCCTCTAAAATCAAATAACATATACCGTTCGGCGTTCACATTGCATTGTGCACATGCGATTGCTAGTGTTTAAGATAAGAAAAATAATAAACAAGTACACTAATATGATGCACATATGTATTCTATTTTGACACAATGTTATAAGATTAGAAATAATAAATTAAAAATTTAATTGTAAATTATGAATTTATTTCCCTAAAATAAAAAAATTATTGATTAACAAATTTTTAAATTAAGAAATTATTTATTAACATTCTAATAAACTTCGAATTGAAAATTATTTATTTTTATTAACATATCACACAATCATACTCTCACTCCCACCAATCTTCCCATCATTGTAGGTTGCGCCAATCGGTAGAATTCAATATAATGAGTTATCGAATCAATAAACTTCTACAAGAAGAGAAAAATTAAGTATTCAAAATTTCAAACGAGTTATTTAAAATAAATAAATTTAATTTAGATATTAAATAAACCTTTGATACTCTATATACTTCTCGATTAATTAGAATCTTTAAAAAAAAACATGCGTCGAGAATTTTTGATACAAAATAACGAAAAAATAAAGAGGAAGGATTTTAGAGACGGGATAAAAAGGAGGCTAGAGCTTTCCTGCAGCCACCACTTCCTCTGTTATAATGTTATTAACTTCATTCAGCAACAATACATTGGTTAATTCCTTTTATTTTCAAAATATTTAACGAGTTAACATACAGATTTGTAACTGTACTTGAAAATTGCATATCATATGAAATCCTTCAGCTGTAAGAACAAAGCTAAATCTTTATTGCAACACCCACAGGACAGAACAAATTTTGGAGTCCCTTCTGTATGGTTGCATTTATATTTAATTTAATTTAATTTATATAGTAACGTCTACAAAAGGTCAAGAATGGTTTATGAGACAGAAAAGATACAAGTAAGGACTAATACATAAAGGGAGTGTCAAAAGTATTTCTAAGGAAAATAGAAATAAAAGAAACAACAAATCAACAATGAGCAGGTTGAAGAATTGGGAACCAGTAGAATGTATGTTGTCTGACAGATCTGGACCAACTTGTCTGCGTATGAGATCTCTTCAGATTCCTGAAATCAGTTATTTGGAAGTAAGAACTGATATGCCTGTAATTATTTGTAGTTGAGGTCTTCAATTTGAGTGTTCTTTGTCGGAGTTGAAGTGTCTCATGAATAAACAAAGCTAAACATTTCTGGTCTTCATGAATCTCTGAAAAGACAATGGTATCTTCCACGAATTTCATAGTAGATTGAACACACTCTTCACTTTCTGGCTCTAGAAAACACAACTGACATATACGCTCATGTTGTGGGAGGCTATGATCAGATTCCATCCGAAGCAGGTGAGAGCAAATGCGAAACTGAGCTAAAGGGATCCTCAGGTAAGAAGACAAGGCTGATATAAAATTAAAAATAGTGAAGAAATTTTGGTTTGAAAGGGTCTTTTGGAGCAAACCATATAGATTTCAAATAAAACTTGGTGAGTTCTTCCCGTACCTGCCAAGAAAATTTAGAGGTTTTTTCAAAACGGTGTTTTGACTGAGTGTATAATGTTTTCCAAAGAATATAAATGTAGGTGAGAAATTATAGGTGTTTTTACTGATTGTATAATGTTTTCCAAAGAATATTAATGTAGGTGAGAGATTACGGAACGCAGAATAAAAAAGAAACCCAGTTACAATGTAGAGTTTACTTGCCAGGTGACACGTAAAATTTGAAAAAAATTCAAACTACGGAAAATTAGGAGGCTAAATTTCCACGACTTCTATTTTATAAGAAAAGATTCATTTTCTTTCTGTAACTGCTTAATTTCACGGGACTTGTGACGGCATTTTTGTTTTCTTTTATATATTTGACCCTGCCGTTAGTCTCATAAATAGTTGGATCCGGCGAATATAGTTAGAATCATTTATTTCCTCTACTTTTATTTATATTTCTGTGTAGTGGACAAATGTAGTTAAGGTGGGTAGACTATCTTGATCTAAGGAGCGTTATCAACCATGTGTATATAACATTGGCACGTGTGCCACTTCTGTTTCATATATATTTTTGTCAATAAAATGTTGAACTATCAAACAAATAAAATCTATACGCATGGTATATTGGATTTTGTATTTACACCCAGAGGGGAAATGAGAAAGGCTGCCCATGAAACGACAAACATTAATATTCTATTCTAGGGTATATCCACAACAACCAGTCTATACCAAAAAAATTCACCGTTTTTAGAGAGGCTCAATCATCCTAATTGGAAGGACAAATTATGGATTTACAAAAAAGATGCAATTACACGGAAGATGTTTACACGAGGTTTTATTATTCAAACTGCAAGTGGGTTTCCTCATCCAATTAATAAAAGTGGATTCTATTAAGGTAGGTCTATATAAATGCATATGTTGTGGTTTTCAGGTATGCTATTTATTCTAATTTTAAGGTCACTTAAATTTTAGGTATGAGTCTTTAGTTTCAGAGGCTATTCAGCCTTCAAAAAATAATAAAATGTAAGGGGCTAAGAATCGTCTTGGAAATTTAGAAAGTTAATGGTATGATATGATGTTTTCCTAAACAAGCATCATCTGGATTGTTCAGCTGGTGGATCTCCTGCTATCACCATTCATTTTCTTCTCAATCGATCTCCAGTGATCATGTTCTTCCAAGTTGATGGCCTATGATGTGTATTGCATTTGGGTTGATATTAGTGATCCCCACCCTATTGAGTTCATCTTCAGTGATCCTCACTTTAATTTTGTTATGGGTACTTGGGACGAAGTGCCCTATTTGGGAGTCAGGCCATGACTGCATAAGCTTTACCTCTGGGCCACAGTCCTCAGGCACAGTGATACTCACGTTGTTCGTTTTATCTCCTATGATCCTCACTCTACAAGGTTGTTCTTGTGTGTGATCCGTGTACAAGCTCAACCGCTAACATAATCTCTAACGAATGCGATACTTTTCTGATGGCTCTTCATATTCTTGGGACGAGTTAGTTTTCCTTAAAATACATTCCACATGTACATATACATTCCACATTCATTCCACCCTCCTCCCTCTCTGCCCTCTCCGCTCTTCTGCGTCCCCCTCCCCCTGGCATACACTACCCTTCAAATACGCAGCCCACCTTTGTGTACAGGGACTCTATGCACATCCCTTGAGGAGCTTGACTTGACACATATAGCCGCCTCCTGGACATGGGCGTAATGGGATTATATACACATCCCTTATGTCTGGATGTCTCTACATTGCATCTTCTGTTTTCATGTTCATCTGAGGCAGCATACAATTCTCTACACCAAGCTGTATTTTACATTTACAATATCTGTGCTCTGTTCTTGGACACTCTTTATCAGTATGCTTCTCTATAGTAATTTGCAGTTTTCTGCAATTGTTTTTTCACCATAATTTTTCTTCCATTATGCGGCTTTCACAACACCATAACAATTTAAACCAATAATTTGAGTTGTCCACAGGATAGTTCCTAGAATCTGGATCACTGGCATTCCCAATATGTTTGCTAAGATAGCTAGATGCGGTATATTGTTCAAGACAAACTATTGAACCCAATTCCCAAGGTAACATTGACAATGACTATCAAATGAAACCCATGTTGATAGGTTTTGTGATGGGGATTCTCTGTATTTACTCCTGATACTGTCCCCAATCCAAATGTCCTTTCTTCTTCAATTCCTACTTTCCCTCCTTCCATTGTTCTTAGATTTGATTGTGGAGTAAATAGTTAATGTATATTTACTCTTATATTTTTTTCAATCTCCACCATGTGCCTATACAGGTATAAGGAAGGTGGTTCAGTAACAGGAACACTTGTATATGCTCTAATAACTCTTATACAAGTTACGAAGGCATGCATACAAGGGTCGAAGAAGAAAATCCACTCACTGGAATATGAAATCATCAATTATGTTCCTTTGGTTATAAGCACGTTCTATGGAAGGGAGGTGCAAAATGAGAAATAAAATTCTCTCTTCTGCTTCTGTCAAAATAGATGTCCTTGCACGACAAATGTAAAATTCTCCACCATGCTCCCATGACATGATAAAACATAAAAGCATAGTCAATGACATATTTTTCTGTAAGACATAGAAGTAGGATGAAATTAATTGTTAAAAAAATGGCTATGCATGGTATTATCTAACATTCAAATTGTTTTTGCTGAACATTTTTCTATAATCATATGCTTCTGAATCCAAGATTTCACACCCAAGATTTGCAAGTCATATTTTTCTTCTTTAGTGTATGACTGATAAAGTTCAATCTGTTTTGCAGTGTTATCGTTATTATGATTTGATGAACATTTTCATGTCTTTGGATTTTCCAACTATGGATGTTGTACATATATGTCTAATCCAAAACTAAAAGTGTTGGATTGTTTATTAAATTTCTAAATGAGAAATCTAATGTATATCATTGATTATTTGTTTTGCAGAATTAGTTGGTTAGTATTCATTTTTGAAATTGCAATGAGACGAACATTCTGATGACAATGGATTCATCAAACTAGAGATTTTATTTGTAACAAATGTTGAAGCACTAGATACATCATACATGTATTAAGTTTTTAAATTTAAAGCTATATAAACGTTAGATATTAGTAATTTTACTTTCTTAGCCAAATATAAAAGTGCTGGATTGTTTATTAAGTTTCTAAATGAGAAATCTAATCTATATCAGAGATTATTAGTTTTGCAGAACTAGTTGGTTAGTATCAATTTTGAAATTGTGATCAGATGAACATTTTGATGACTATGGATTCATCAAACTATAGATTTCATTTATAACAAATGATGAAGCATTAGATACATGTATCGTGTTTCTAAATTTAAAGCTTAATAAACATTAGAGATTAGTAACTTTGCATACTGGCTGGGAAGTATCCATTCTCTGCAGGTACTTTATACACACTTTTTGTGAGTACCTTTTTAGGTGATTTATTGATATCCGTATATGAGATTTGATTGTTTTTCTTATGACGAAATTGCCTACAACATAAGGGCATCTTTCAAAGATTACCTTTAGAAATTTAGATCTTAATGACATCTTGTCTTCAGATACTTTATGGTAAATTTTAATGATTTAACCAATAATCTATCCATTTAGCGGTTAATGTTTCTCTATGATGTTGATGTTGCATCCCTCTTTTATGTTACCTTCTTTTGCTTCACTTTGTACGACATTGTATTCTTCACCACTTTGAAACGTATGACACCCTATTGATTTTGACATTGTATTTTTAGTGCTGGCACTCTTCTATCATCCATTCTTTGCTTTTAGGAACTTATTCATTTCGTGAATAACATTTAAGTTCTAGATCTTTTATTTGGTGCATCTTTTCAATGTGCATCATAACAGTCTTTCTTGAATGCCAAAACCTTGCACATCTAAGAAGAACCAAATTCGTACAGTACGATCTTGATAGATTTCAGGCAAACTGTATGATTAAAGCTGATTTACAATAATGTGGTTTTTCTAGGGAACAGAGGAGGGTTCGAAAGTGGAGGAAAATGATCGGAGTTGGTGGAACTGATTGGAAGCGCTATGTCAGAAGAAAGCCAAATGTTGTTAAAAGACGTATCAGAAAGGGCATTCCAGATTGCCTCAGGGGTCTTGTATGGCAACTGATATCTGGCAGTCGTGACCTTTTGCTGATGCATCAAGGGGTTTATGAGGTATTGCTTAACATATCTCTGTCTTTCTTCCTAAATCCTAGGATTAAATGCCGACAGTTAACTGAATTGCAACTAACTAAATGTTGAAGGGTTTTTGTTCGCATATGGTGCTTGCATTTGAATTTTGGGTTCACAGATTTACTGGGGTTTTGTTGAAAATTCCTCTACACCATGATACACAGACTCTGATCTTAAAGAATCCTTAACTAGGTAGCCCAAAACTGAAAGCTATCAAAATTGCTGAACTTTAAATGCTAGATTCTACAATCACAAATGGTAGAGAGACACTAACTGAAGAATACTCAGATCTGCTCCAAATCACATCACTGTTTTATTGATCAGAAATAAGAAGCTACAATGCTTTGGAACACACTCTAGAAAAATCTGAAATTGAATAAAACACCTACTCTGGGCCATATTTTATAGTTGAAAAAGAGACTTTAAAAATAGCTTTGATCCTAAAACTGGATCCATCCCAAGATTTAATTAATCCTTGACCAATTTTTATCAGGGATCTGCGCCCTTGAATAGAAAAAGTTAAACCTTACAAAAGCAAACTGCTAAATAAAGAATTGCTTTTCTAAAACTGGAAAATAAACTACATAAAAGCAACTGCTTAATCTTGAGATCCAAGAGTAGTACTGCTGTTCTCTATGACTGTACACTGCTGAAGTGCACCCAGATTACACATGTGCGCCGTGCTGGAGGACGCATTCTAAAGTACCATAATCTAACACTCCCTCTTACAAAGGAATGTGTTCTCCACCAATCCCAGCCTCTCTCGGAACATCTTGAACTCTCCCTTAGCTAGAGTTTTCTGTCAAAATGTCTGCAACCTTTTAAGCTTTGTCTCTGAGAAAGTGATGTCTGATGTCAATGTGCTTGGAGCGGTCATGAAATACTGGATTCTCAGAGAGTTTGATACAACTCTGATTGTCACAGTAAATGATTGTAGGCTCCATTTTCTCACCTGTCAGCTCTGCAATCAACTTGTGAAGCTAATGGCTTCACAACTAGCAGTGCTGGCTGCCATGTACTTTGCCTCTGCTGAACTCAATGCCACTGAAGTCTGCTTCCTGTTGACCCGGGATATGACTCCCAAACCCAAACCAAAGCAACATGTTGAAGTACTCTCCGTCACCTGCATCTACTGCCTAGTCAAAATCAATGAATGCATGCAAATTTGCAACATCAATTCGCCATCCCTTGCACATCTCAAACCAAAATGTATTGTGCCCTTCAAGTATTGAAGCACATGCTTTGCAGAAACCCCCAATGAATCTACCTTGGCTCAACCACGAACTGGCTCAAAGTGATCACTACAACATATGTGGTCTAGTATTAACCAGATACAGCAGGGACCCAATCAACTACCTGTACACCAAAGGATTTACCAAATCTGAATCCAAGTCAGCATGTAACTTCAGATTCAGTATCATAGGAGTGGCAATGGGTTTGCAATCCATCATTTGGATCCTCTCCAAGGAAAACCTCACTTGTCCTTTGCCACACCTCTAGATCCAAGAAATAGTGCATCAATCCAATTTCCTTCATGTCAAATTCTTTGGCCAACTCTTCCTTGCACCTTGCATAGCTTCTTTTGAATTCCGTCTATGTATCAGGTCATTATGTTTCTCCTTTTACAACCACCTGGAATCCACCACTAATTTCACCTTGTATGTCAAAATGTACCTGGGTACATTCTAGGTCAAGTAAGTTTTGATGTTTTTAGGGCGTATCCCTGCGAACCCGCAGGTGTACCCGAATTTAAAACCCGTGCAGGCGTACCTGGTAAGGCAGCTCTAATGAAAATCCCAGCCAACTCTATCATATGCTTTGTTGATGTTTGGTTTAAGGACCGTACCTTTTCTTCCCCAAACCTGAGGGAATGCATTATCTCATTGGTAACTATGATGCCGTCTAAAATATGCTTTCCTTGAACAAAACCTCCTTGTTCGGGGGAGATAATTGAGGGGAGGACAGCCTTGAGATGCTCAGCCATTGCTTTGGTACTTATTTTGTACAGCGTGCTCTAGAGAGAGATGGGGCAGAGATGTGCAAAGGTGCTAGTGTTCAATTTTTGGGGCTTGATGAATGTACAATCAGATCAGCGATAATCCTCTTGGATTGCCAAATTCATTTACCATAGTTGTAACGTCCTTGCCCATTAGATCCCAAAGTTCTGGAAGAACCCTAATGGGAAACCATTTGGGCTTGAAGACTTGTCTTTCTTCATTTTGATTAGAACCTCTTTGATTTCCTCCTCCGAAAATGCTTCCATTAGAAATTTAAATGTAATCATTTTCATCAGTTACTTTTCTAGCGATGTAATCTAGAATCTTTGATGAGTTTACCCCGCCATCCCTAATACGTAAGAAAGGAGGTTTTGAAAGAAGTCAACAACTTCAGACCTGATATTTTTCTGGATTTTCGATAATAGGCCCATCCAAGGTGAGCTGATGAAGTTAGTTTAGGGTGTGACAATAGTGGACTATTGGAAGAATTTGTTGTTCCTGTCCCCTTGATACAACTCTTCCACCATTTTTGCTGCCAAAACATCTTCTTTGGCTAGTGCTTGTAGCTTCCTTTCCTCTTCTAATTTATCGTATGACAGTCCTGCTTTTTCTTGGAAAATGTTTCAGAAATGTTTGGAGTTCCAACCCTTAAGGCAGTCTTAGTGTATTGCAATTTGTTAGCAAGCTTGTACATACCGGAACTCTACATTCTATGCCAGTCTTTCGACCGTTTCTCCATTATTCATGGTAATGAGGGATCCTTTAGCTACTTCATCTCAAATTTGAATGGATAGTGTTTCAGAGGCTTATCAGTATTTACAGAGAACCCGAATGTGGCATTACTTGAGCCCGTAATTTTGGAAATTGCTGCTTCCAACACCCAACTTTCTTCTAACCATTTTGGGGTAGACAAAATGTGTCAACTAGCAAAAACCAGTCCTTTGGTTAGACCATGATAAATGACATTTCTTAGGAGGGATATCCTATTATTGGCTTCTACAATTTTTATAGTCTTTTTGGGATTGAGTCTCTTTGCTTATCCCACCTATTTTTTCAGCTGCCATCAAGATAGTTTTGAAGTATCATCTAAACATGACTATGTTTTTATGAGACTGTCCAAGACCACTAATACCTCTCCCCAAGTTTTGGATTTTATGATTGGACTGTTAGGGCCATAAAAATTGATGAGAAACCGTACTATATTTCCGTTGTAGGCTTCAAATTTGCAGGCCATCAAATTGTTACCTTTAGCAAATAATGCACATTTTACAATTTGTGGATTCCAGAGCATTCACATGCCACTTGGAGCTCCTGCTGCATTTGTAGTTTTCCGCTGCCATGCTTTCCATTGGAGAGAAAGGAGGCCTTGTATTTTTTATTCTAAGAGCTTGCTTTCTTGTTTGAGGAAAATGTCTAGTCTTAGCTGGAGTTGGCATCTTACCAATCTCCTCTTGTTAGGGACATTCTCGCCCCTAACATTCCACGGGAGACACTTCATGCTGCCTTTGGAGGGCTTTCCCCATCTGGCGTGTGAACATTTTTGCTACCATTTGTTTGAGCACCTACTTGAATTTCCTCCTAAGCTTTTTCGTGGAATCTTTCCAATTTTGTATGCTTGCCTCTTCTCATTTCGTTTCACCTCTGGCTCGAACTTGGGCGATTTTATTTGCGAAACCTGGCACGACTCTCCAATTCCAGATATTTCATCCTCAGATAAGTCCTTAGCTTAGCCTTCAATTTCTGCGACCTTCTCCAAATTGTTGGAAGATTCCCCTGTTATGCCGATTGATTCCTTTTTGCTCTACTGATTCTTCTGTTGTAATCTCGTTCATTGCTATGAAATCTGCTAGGAGCTTCTCGATGCTCTTCAAGTTTTACTAATTCCAATATTCAACTGGTATGCCAGAGTCTAACCCTGATAGGGTGGCTAGGTTCAACTCCTCTTCTCAATTGAAGAAGGATATGATTGTTTTAGGGAAAGGCCTACATTCTGTAGGAAGCTGGGGCTACCAGAGATTTTTTCCCAATAATTCCTTGTTAGGAAGAATGCTAGGAAGAGTGCTAGGAAGAATCCTTATAGCAGAAATCAAATCGCTGCTGGTGCTACTGCCTTCTATATGTCATCCACCCAAGCTACCAGTGAATCTGCTGCTGTCCATAGTCCACTGAATTTTCCTGTTGTAACCCCTGTTGCTAGGATTTCAGTTTTTCATCTAATAGGGCATCATCAGTTTCCAAATTCTAGAACATTTTCTACTGTTGTTAGAGCATGGCTTTATCTGTATTTGGGTCGTTTACCTGCCTTGCCGTTGCTCTTCTCCTTGCTGAGTTGATGCTTCTTCCTAGGATTTCTGTCCGTCGCCTCTGGTTCCTGCTAGACCTCGATTTCATTTTTTATCTTATTTTCTTCCTTCTGTCACTCCTACAAAGAGAAATATTAGTGAAATATCATTTAGTTATTTAATGAAGCCAAAAGGTGGTGGGACAATGAGTTACATTTCAAGCACAGTTGCTTGGAGACATGGGAGTGCAGGTACGAGGATGCCTATTCAGATCAGGGTGGGGGAGTAAATGAATAAGGGTATGACCATATTATATATAAATATATAGTCAGCAGAAGACTCAGGTACAGGGACAGGGATGTGTTTCTCATTCCTATTAAGACTCGTAATTATAATTTCAAGAAGTTGTATTATGCCAATGTCGTCAACTGAATAAACACAACTGAGCAAAAGGTTTGTCATGTAAATTTGTAGTTAACCCAAAAAGGTTCATAATAAAGTGGAAAATAAAAGATATATCTCTGGACTCTTGATTCTTCCCTCTGAGAAAGGATCCATAAGTGCATTCCACTGAACCATCCAGAAGATAGTTTGGTTTTCATGTATTTTATCTTTTTTTGCTTATTTTTGTGTAAACATCAATTTTCTATATTTGTAACAAATTTTCAAGTAGCCATTTCCAGGGTTCTGGGAACTCACATTTCCAATTTTTTTGTCTTGGAAACCATACCCATTGTTGTGTTTCTCGACAAATATTCCATGTGTGTGTGTGCTCACTTCTAAAGCACATATTCATTGAGGTGCCTTAATAGGATTTTGTGGTGCATAACATATAGTTATGCAGATAAACTGTTCTTTTTCCAAGTTCTTTCCCATTCAGTGTTTGGAATTTGATTTGGGACGAGACAAACAAATAGGCATGGAATAAATATCGTGGAACTTTGGCCAAGTTTTAAAGGTCAGAGTTGAAAAATGAAATGGAATTTTGGCGATGGTGTCTAATGATGATGCCCATGGTTTTTTCAGTTCTGGCATGGAGTTATATGTTATATTGTGGATGGACATTAATGTGCTGTATGATGCTTTGATGATAATGCCAATGGTGTAGAAGAAGATATCTCGCTGAAAGTCTTTGGCATCCTTGGAGATGGTGTAAGACATTTGGAAGCATAGTACCATGCATGACTTTTCCATCAATGTATAGTTGAGACATTTTGATTCTATTTAGATTCATCGTATCATGCACAGTTGATAGTTCACCATCAAATCAAAGATGCTGGGGCCTTGTGCTCCCTTGGTCTCTACACTTAGAACTATGATCATGAAATAGCAGAATCCATCAACGGAAAATTTCATTATATTAACTTATATTAAGTTTTGTGTATTCTTCTTTTAATGATTGGCAAATGACCATCATGTAGCAGATAGAACTAAGAAAATATAACTGGTGTATTTTGAAAACACGTGCTGTCCTGAGCCCCTTATAAATTTTCAGGCAATGCGACTTCTTTCTAGGATGTTCCTGTTGTGAGGCGATAGGAGTTATTGTATTGTAATGTATTTCTTGGGTGGGCACCACTGTTACAGTAATTAATTGCAGGTTTTCAATTTAAAATCACTCGACTGCAATTTTGATTCAGAACTGGTTGAACTGGGGTTTCAAATAATATCAGGGATTCAACTATCTACAATTATTCTATCCTATGATTTTGTGAATTCATAGGGTTATGGAGTTTTTGTTAAGGTTTATTTGCATCTCAGACTTTTCCGTACACTTGGGTTCTGTATCAGTGGCTGGTACTTGCACTTTTCTGTAATTTGCTTTGATTTGTTTGAGGGAGTCATCTTCTATGCATCTGGCCTGAAAGGTTCAAAACATTTATGAATCCAAGTCCAGGTTAACTGGGCCTTTTTGCAAATGCAAAATAGATGCATGAGTGTTTATGAATGCCCACAAAATGGACATTTGGGTTGGGTTACCCCTAGTTGAATAAGGCGTTGGCCAAGGGGAAGACCATGGTAAAGTAAGCACTATACAAAGTGTGTTAACTTGGGCTCCAAAATAGCATTCCAGTCATGTATGAAACCTTCGGCTCCAACTATTACCAGTTAAGTGAAGAGACCAACGAGCATTGAGCTTGTTGACCATGGGTAACCATGGTGAGAATGGTTCATATCCCTTGCCGGAGAGTATTTATAAGAAGGTATTTCCGGATACTACTTCCAGTCCTTCCACCAGGGATGAGAGGAAAAGGAAAAGATACCAAAATATGTGAAGCGTCTTGTCGAGGTGACCCTTAAAATCTCCTTGAAGGAGTCGCTTTAGGTCAAGAGAGCGATTTTCTGGTCTATGTATAGAAGATGTTGTTGCACTTTATGAATTTCTCTCTTAAAGAATTCAAGTGTGTGAATCCACGAAACTTCAGCAAGAGGAACAACATGAAAGTTAATCACGGGATACCAATGTAGAGAGTGTTGATTTATCGACAGTCCTCGAAAACTATTGCCATTCCACATTAGCCAAGGCTTGAGCTTTTCCATGCTTACTGATACTTTTAATAATAAAATATAGTTACGCTTTGACAAGAGCTCTAAGAATAGCAAGGTTGTGAAAGTCCAACCCCTTCCAGTCGACTCAACCATAAGGAGTTCCTTAAGCCATTTGATTTTGCAGGACTTTTCAAGCTTCTTTCACCTCACTCTGCCTAGATAATCCATTTAGCACAAAGAGCAGTGCCTTGTGACCAATGTTGTATAGACCTAATTCATCACCTCCTTGAGAAGACAACAATATTCCCAAGATGTTCTATTAAAACCCTTACCATGTTCAGCAATAGTCCAAAGGAAATCTCTAAGCAGCTTTTCAAGCTTCCGATAGGAAGATTTTGAAGGAACCCCCATGAAGAGTAACAAACATGGATTTCGGGAGGACTTTTGAGAAAATTTAAAACTTTCTGCCAAACAAGGGGTTTAGTGATCCAATATGAAAGTATTTCCTCCACGTGATCAATGACATATTGCCATAGAAGGGATGGAGTAGCTTGGAATGCAAATGGAATTCCTAGAAATCGAAAGATTTCACTATGTTGAATCCATTTTTAGTCATAGTTGTTTAATTAGGGAGGCAGGGAAATGGAAGTCTATTTGTAACATTCAGAGTATGTGTGTAACATTTACTCTTCTTTCATTGTATGTTTGAACCTCAAGTGAGGAAATAGGTGTCAAGGCAATCCATAACATATTTTATATTGTTCTCATATTCTATAAGGGTAAGAAAAGAATTGTCAACAAAATGACCATTGACTAACCATGCAAGCATTGTGGAGGAAAGGAAATGCCTTTAACCATTCCCTGCATTTTAGCATTAGTCAAGAGATAGGCAAGGACCTCAACAACAAACACATATAACTTAGGAGCTAAAGGGTAGGTGTATCAAATTGAGTGAAGAAGTAAAAATGCTCCGAGCAAATGCCATTGATTGAGAGATAAGTCGAAGCATCTGCAAAAAGCATTTGAACTTCTTGAAGGAAGTTAGGTCCAAATCCTAGAACTTTAGCATACGATAATGAAAGGCCATTCAATATGATCATAGACTTTTGCAAATCAAACTTTATGAACATTGCTAGTTGATTAGATTGATGCACCCACTCCATACCTTTCTACACAACAATGGTGTTGTGTAATGTCCCCTTTCCTACGCCATAGGCCTAGGGGCCAACTCGAGTCCAGGCCTTGGTCATACCCAAGGGGTTATGGACGCTGGGAGCTATTGGGTATGAATATCTAGTCCATTTTATTATTATTCTTCATTGACATGTGCATAAGTGGTTTTGGAGGGGCTAGATGTTATGTTTTGTCGTTAGGGAGGGGCCACATGGTACTTATGTTCTAATTTTGCGTTGGGGGTCACTTTTGGACCATGGCGACTTAAAAGGTGAAAAGTAACTTAAGTTACTTTATGTTATTGGCCCATCCTAAGGAAAAATGCGACTAGGACCTTTTTAGGGTTCTTTTGCCTTGGAAAAGTTATATAAGGAGTTGAGGGGAGAAAGGAAAAGATACTTTATGCATACTCAACTATTTATTTTCATGTGCAACTGCTGTTTGCAAATCTTCAGCTTGTGGAGTGAGATCCCACAGGAACCCTAGCTTCGGTGGTGAGAGATCCATCCCTAGCTAGCAGGGCATTCTTCGGTAGTGAGAGATCTACCCTAGCTTGTCATTTTGGAGCTGTTTTCAGGGCTGATTCACAGAGATATTTGCAGGGGTTTCGAGATAGCTCGGGGCTCAAGGCTCGGGGTTTAAGGTTTAGGGTTTAGGGCTCAAGGAGGGTTTTGAGGGTTTTTGAGAGGTTTGGTGAAGATAATCAGTGAATTTTCAGATCAGATTTACGGCAGCAATAAAGGAAGGGTTTGGCATCATTTTCAGAGGATTTTGCAAGGGTTTCAACCACCTACCAAAAAAGGCGACTTGTTTTGGAGATTGCAGCCTTTATTTGGAGGGTTTCCAGTTGGCCATTTTCAGATCTGAAGGTTGGAATATCATCTTATATATTTATAAATATTATTTCCAAAGTTTCATAATTTTTGCACTTGTATTCAAGGAGATATGAATTTTAGAAGTTTTCCAGTTGTTTAGGGCACGCTGTAATTTTCTGGCAGTATTCTATTATCTAAAAAATTCCAAAAATAATTTCCTAGTGTTAGTTTAATTGTTATCAAGCTCTCTATAAATTTTCAAGTGATTCGGGCAAGTATTTTGTGAGTTATAGATTTATTTCTATTCGCTGCCCTAGTTTTATTTTCTGCAAAAATCAGAATTCTGTTTGGCTGCAAATTGTCAGTATTTTGTGCTTTTCTAAGTGGTATCCCACAAGGGATATTTCAGTTTGTCAAGAATATACCTACTTTTAATAAATATGGTTTTCTTTGGATTGACTATTAAAGGTAGGATATGGCGGATGTGCATTACGAGGGCTTTGGCTATAATTTTGTAGGAGACATTAAGCAAGGTTATTAGACACCAATAGCAAATTAGCTCCGGATCCCCATCTTGGGTATGAACTTGAGGTTGCTTTTGTTGATAAATTGACCAAGGGATTTGAACCTAAGGGGTTTAAGATAGACCTTGAAAAGGTCTTCTCCCACAGTGTCCCACAAAATTTTATGAGCTTCACACAATAGCCCGTTGCAACCAGGGGTATTGTCATTGGCCATCTGTGTGACCGCCTTGTGTAAGTCCTTATTGGAGAGAAGCCTATCAAAAGCGACCCTTCGAGTTTGAGAAAGGTTGTAGAGGACCATCAAAAGGCACTTTGCTAGAGAGGTTGTTGTTGCTCATGGGAAGGCTCCTGAGCTCTGAACACCTATTGGTAATGGTAGACAATGGCTTGAACTATCCGACATCTCAATAAGATGTTGGACAACTTCTCTAATGGATTTGATTTTTCAAACAAAGTATCTAGTCTTGAGCATATGGAAACATTCCTTAGAGATCTGGTGGCCAATTTTTAACCATGCAATCTGGGTTTGATTTGAGCTCCCAATCATGTTAAGTGTCTACAATTTGGAGGTGTTGCTGCAGTGCTGCCACTTGCCATTTTAGAGGCTCATAAAGGGCGTTTTCTTTAAGGTGGTTAGTAAGCGGCTCAACTCTAAGGTGGTGGCGGAGTAATACCACCGACGGATGTATGCTAGTAGCAATTGTAAAAATGCGCAAGAACCATGTATTGCGAATGATGGCATCCAACCAACTAATCCATTTGGAATTTCCTGCCGGCCAAGGGACCAAATTCTAGACTCACTTGATATGGGTTAATGTGTGCCCGTGATGTAAAAATGTAGTATTAAGAAAGATCTGCATCTTTTGAACTGGGTTGATTAAAGAGCCATTCAATACAATATCCAACAAAGTCTCAACTTATAATGGAAAAAATTGGCAAACAATTACAATTGCGTGAAAAGCATGGCTTGATCTAACCACTTGAAGACTCTTTCAGGTATTTGGTGTAAGACCATGTGTACCAAATAGTGGAATTATAGTGACGAGAGTAATTGGGATCATAAAACCAAACTTATTACTTATGTACATCCATGCTTCTCGCTTGCCTGCTATCCATTGCATAAGGAGGTGACTAAGCTTGTCGGTTGATAGCCAACCATATTAAAGTCACCATACAGCACCCAATGCGCATCAAGCAATTTTTTCGTTATTGAACACCGAAGAGCTGCCATGTCAGTGGCATCATTAGATGCATAAACATTGATTATACCAAAAGAATAGTTCTCAATGTTTAATAGCACCCAAATGATGCAATTGGTGGGATTGCATTTATGATCCACATAATGATGCAGCCATTTCAGAGAAATATATTTAGCAATTCCTCCATGTCTTTTATCAAGGATAAAAGTTCAGCTGAGATAACTTTATTGATGGATGTAAGCAAAAAGGCCATCACCTTGATTTTTTGCAGATAGAGAATGCCCATCTGTGGAAAAAGCATCCAAAAATCTCATACAATGTACTTGTGAGGTGGGTCTATGAGATCTTGCACATTCCATGAGTAGCATTTCACGGAGCACCTTTATCAAGAGACATATCCTCTGAATTAAGCCTTCAAGGGCTCCATAACTATGTGCAAAAACATTTCTGGTTAGTTTGCAAAAATCATTGAGTTTGAATAGTTGTTGAGTTTATGTAATTATTTCTCCCTCTTGTAGTTGACATGGTGGTCAAAGCTAAAAGGAAAGAACTCTCCCCGGCAATTCAACCTAGACCAAGACATTAAAGGCAACGTGTTCAAAGACAACAAAGTCACACACCCATAGGGAGAATACAAGCAAAGAGCTCGAACATACTAGGTGGAGGAATTTCGCAAGATAATTAAGGTATGGTTCAGGTGGGCAAAGCGAGAAGAAAGAAGTTTGGTCATATTTTAGACTATGTCCAACCTTATACCATATTGAGTCTAAGCAGTTGAATCCAAGTTTTGAGCATACTTTCGGAGTGAATCTTCTCAACAAAATAAGTTATCAAAGAATTTGTTTCAAGTCAATGACATGTAACATCAAACTCAAGGGCATGTTTAAGAGATTATTCCTTGTGAAATGCTTTTAGAATGAACTTCCGTGGTTTTTTCACCAAAAGTTCCATTCTGGGCAACTTCATAGTCCTCTGTTGCAGTTTCAATAACTAGACTTGAGTTGTGAGATGCCATCTATATAGACCACTCAAGGGTGATGTTACTTTAAAAGATCAATAAATGCTAAACATACAAGGGTCAATCCCGCGGCTTCTAAAAGCACGGTATGAAAAAACAAAGGGTTCGAGTGATAAACAATGGCAGCGGGCAGTAAAACCCTAACAAAGCAAAAAAGCCTCATCCTTCCATAATCGTATTTTCAAGAGCAAAGTTTTTCAATTTAAAAGCAGTATGAAAGTACATTCCAATCAATTTAGTGCCTTTTTGCTTCTCAAGTAATCTGCTTTATCTAGATTTGCCATTTCTTGGCTGAAAAGTGCTTGTAATAAGTTTACGTATAGAGTGACACACTGCAACAAGTTTAGCAAATCATGGTTTTCTTGTTTATAGACATTTGTAAAGGAGAAGTTGGTGTTGATAAAGAGGGAAATATTACTGACATTATTTGTTTTATCTTGCAGCAATTGGTGTTGTATGAGACATCGGCATCAGAACTAGATATCATCAGAGATATTTCACGCACTTTTCCATCCCATGTGTTCTTTCAACAGAGACATGGGCCAGGGCAAAGGTCACTGTACAATGTTTTGAAGGCTTATTCTGTATATGATAGAGAAGTCGGCTATGTTCAGGTGTGCATGGCTTCAGAGCAGGATGAATTATTGTTGCTTGGTTGGCTTAAAATTTCACTACTGATTTACATATCTCAGACAAGTTTTTCAGTTTTTGTATATGGTCTCTTATAATTGAATAGAAGGACGTATCATGCAGGGAATGGGGTTTCTGGCAGGCCTACTTCTGCTTTACATGAGTGAGGAGGACGCATTTTGGTTGATGGTTGCATTGCTGAAAGGTGCTGTTAATGCACCAATGGAAGGTTTATATCTGGTAATGGAATTTTTTTATTCCAGTTTCTTTCTTTGATTGATACACGTATAATTTTTTTTTCATCTTAGAACTCTTACTGGACTATAAATATTCCACGAAGCGAGCACAAACATATTACATTAGAAATCGATCTTAATCCTCAACACATGGCTATATAAAACAACTCCACATATATATGAATACAAATATCGCTAAGGGCCTTGCGGATTATAACTAAACTTACACCAATAGTGTAAAAACTCAAAAAGTTTAAATGGAGAAAATTGGCCAAGGTCCCACAAAGATTAATCTGGATTAAAAGTAATTACAAAAAATTGACAAAACATTCTAAGATGACTAAATTTTTCTAAACTTAAGCAGAAAAGCAACCAAATCAAAATATATCTACAAACCACAGCATATTCTCATGGCATGACAAATAATAAAAATTGCTCCTATGCTGAGTCCTGACAGACATTCAGATGTAGTTTGTAAATTCAGGAATCTACATTGGGCCCGATAAGCGAGATTTATATGCTCTAACACTACTTTTCCATTCTTTTGCTAGGCCTGATTCCCTGTTGTGTTAAAATTGTTTAAATTTTTTGAGAACTTTTCCTTGGTAGCTTTAATAAGGCTAGTGTTCGCTTTCTTGTAAGTTACTGGTTGATAGCACCTTTGTTTTCTTGGATCTTCATGGGTACTCTCACTTCCGATCTAAAGTTGAATGGCCGTAACTTATAACATTGAAAGAATAATATGCAGGATCTATTTCATTCTAAAAGCCTTTTTGGGCATTGTGAAGATGATAGTGTTAGAGTTTTTGATGTCAAGGATGGATAAAAATTCCTACTTAGAGCAATGGAGGGTTGAGGACCATGGAAATGGAAAATGAAAATGGTCTTCTTCTTCAATTTTGTGATAAGGAAGGTATTGTAAAAGCTTGGTAACATATATAACAAATTTTTTTGCTAAAGCCAGTGATTCTTGAATTATCTAAATCAAGTATACCTTGCAAAATTAAAGGAGTTGAAGTTGCAGTTGAGTGAAGCTGATTCAGAGTATGTAAAGTTTGATAAAAAGCACACCCATCTTATTCTGAAGTTGAGTGAATGGTTATTGGTCCCATGAATGTTCTGGCTCTACAAAGGTTTTATTTCGTTTTCGGATTACCATTTATGATCCCTTGATAGGTATCTTTGCATGTGTTCTTGCAATTCATTTTATATGTGTCTTATTTTTTGGGCCTGCATTTATGTGGAACAGGTTGGACTGCCTCTTGTACAACAATATCTCTCCCAGTTTGAAAGACTGGTTAAGGAGCAATTACCAAGGCTAGGAGCACATTTCGATCAGGAAATGATCAACCCAAGCATGTATGCAAGCCAGTGGTTTATAACCGTGTTCTCGTATTCATTCCCTTTTCCATTAGCACTTCGGATTTGGGATGTCTTTCTTCATGAGGTTTGTTACCATATCTTCTGGTTTTCCTTATTTTCATTTGTTATAACTACAATACAAGAAATGAATGAACCGATATTAGAAGTTTCTTCAAGTTGCTTTATTTAATTTTCACTAACAATCATAACTCACGAGTCTTTGTTTCTGTATATTAATTGGTGTCTGAGGCTTGAGCTATGGTTGTAGTTACTGGAATTTTATTCCTTTTTTTTGAAAGCTTTAAATAAATATAATATTTGTTTTATAAAATCTATTGACCCTTTCACATACTTTAATGACAAAGCAAGAGTCGTTCAATTTGGTGCTAACATTTCCAAATTGTACAAAGAAAATGGACTTTAAAAGCCTTTTTGTCCCAAGGCTTTTTCTGTTTTTGATGCATCCCCATAAGGAGTTTGTGTTAATCCCCCACATTTTGACTATAGCGTTTGAGTTTCTAGTGGAAAGAGAGTTCTTGTAGTTTTTTAATTCTAGGGCATGTAGTTTCTCTATCTTTGCGTGTCTTTCCCAATAAAATTAACCTTTTATAAATAGTCCTTGCATTGCATGGACTTTCATCCTTTAAGCATGCCTGAAGAGTTCACTTTTTATTAATTATTGTCGTAATATTGAAAAGAAAATCATATTATGCTGAAAGAGATGCCAAAGGTTCCGAGTGTTAAATAATCTGGAAACTGGAAAAGATCTAACATCAAAACCAAGTATAAAACATTACTAACTGGAAAAGAAGTAAAACTATACGAAAATAAAAAGCAATCTATAAGCTCATAAGAACTGAAGCAATTTGAAAAGATTCAGTATGTTATCTCTCCCTCCATAATTTTGCGGATTGTACCTTGGCCCAAATTTCAAAGCGGTAAGCTTGTCAATAACCAACAGAACTGATTTAACCTCTCTCTGGTTTGATCTATATTTGAGTTATCTTTATAAAGAGAATTGTCAACCGCTGTCATATTCCTATATTTTTATGTTTATTCTCTTTTTTAATCCAGATCAATTGTTGTACGGTTGACTTGTTTTTCTGGAACATTTAGTTTTCTAGGATTGCTGACCAACATTCATGTATATGTGAAGATTCATACCAGCATTCTCACAGTTTTCTCTCATCATGCTTGTCTCTTCAGCATTTTGAGCCTCACATTCTTTTATTATTAGAGTTTAACAGGTGCATGCTTCATCAAAGGACATTTTCTTCATAAATGCCTCTTATCTTTGAGTTTGGCCTCTCAAAAAAACTACTTTGCTCTTACTGGATTTTGCTTTAATGCTTTCAATATTATGCAATTTATATGCTCTCAAAACCCCTTGATGTGCATTAAAAGAATTACACCTTTTGCTTTCTCACAATTTAGTATCTCTCCAACATCAACGGGCAAGACGAAAATTCTAGCAAGGGGTTTAAGATAAAAGCACTAATGTTTCTAAATTTATACCAATTTATGTTTGAGTTCGAAGGAATACATTTAGTGTGCTGTGGAAGGGTTATCTTATGTACCTAGATTCAACATATCTTTTAATCAAATATAATGAACTCATTATTGAGGAGCTCATACTCATATAATGGTAAATAATAATGCCAATTTTAAAGAAGGAAAGAAATAGAACACTAGAGAATATAGAGAGAAGAGGAGGCAGGGGGCAGTGCTTCATACATGAATTTTCTAGTGGGCATTATGTTTATAATGTACTTCGTAAACTGAATTTTTAACCGTCAACTAGCCACAACTACCAACCAACTTGTAACTACCAGAAAACTCATCTCTAATCTGTTCCATAAAATATACTCTAATGCCTTCCCTTAATGGCTATGCATCGTACAACATTTACTTGAGAAATGGAAAGGAGAATAGTGAGTGTAGGAGGGTTATAATATGTGTACCTATAGATACAATATATCTTTTCATCTTATGTAATGGACCTACTGTTGATGGGGTCATACATTTGTGATGGTGGATTCTAATGTCAAGCTTAAAGGATGAAAGAAATGGAACTCTAGAGAATGAGGGAACAATGCTTCATAGTTCATACATTAATATTCAAATGTGCGTTACATTTAATTTTTAAAAGTGTTCTTCATATACAAAATTTGAAACTGTCAACTACCTTCCAAATGTCAATGAACTTATAACTACTAACTCATAACTAACATGATTATTACTGTAGAACTCTAGAGAATATATTAGTGAGAGAGGGAGCAATGCTTCATAGTTCGTACATAAATGTTCAAATGTGCATTACATTTAATTTATTTGAAGTGTTCTTCATATACATATTTTGAAATTGTCAGCTACCTCCCAAATGTCAATGAACTTTAACTACAGACTAACTCATGACTAGCATGATTGTTACTCATAATCTAATACCCTACCTTAATGGTCATTGATGATACAACAAGAAGCTTATCTCGAAACTTGACAAATCTTGACTGGCCCTGGTGGTTCTGCGAATATATCAGTTGTCTGTTCTCGAACTGCACAAAAATGTAACTCTTCTATCCAATGTTCGCAAGCTCATGACAATATGCTTTGTAGTATGTATGTGCATGAAAAGCTGGATTCTTGGTCAATTTAATTTCAGTCTCACTGAATCATTGTTTCTCCCATTTGAATCACCCATAAATCAGCAACCTTCTCAACCAAAATGTTTCACAAGCTGCAAGAACAACTTTATACTGCATTTTAGCAGGGGAAACTGCTATTGTATGTTGTTTCCTGCTAGCCCATGAACGAATTCCTATTCCTAGGTCAAGAGTATATCCTAGGGGACATTTCCAAACACCTTTTCAACCCTCCCAAGCAACATCAGTGAAACTGTCAAGCTGAAAACGGACTCCGACCATACCATGTACCAAATTTTACCCTGTTTATATCTCATAATTCATTTTTCTGCTCCCCAGTGATCCATCTTTGGTTCATTGATGAACTTGGGAACATAGCTCAAAACAAAAATGATATCAGGCACTGTAGCTTTAAGATACATCTCTCTTCCCACCAACTTCAAAAAAAGCAAATCACTGGCCTTCTGGGAGTCACTGTTGGCTGATAGACCATCTTCCACAGGAGTGCTTACTTGTTTACAGTCATCCATACACAAGTTCTCCAACAATTTTTTGGCTTAATTCATTTGAGAAATTACAATTCCATCATTAGTCTTCCAAAACTCTACACCAAGGCTTTGATGCAAGAGACTTAAATCTGTCATGTTAAATGTTGAGCATAAATCTGATTTTACCTGATAAATTGTGTTCTTGTTGATTGTGATGATTAGCTTATCCACAGACAATGAGAATAACTGTATCATCATTTGAACTCTTGACTTATAGATTGGATCAAAAGGGCTTCATCTAAATCTAGATCGAGTACGATGGAGATTGAATTTGATATACCAAGGTCATGGAGCTTTCTTCAAAATGTAAAGAACTTATACTAATTTACGAAATATTCTTTACCTGCACTTCAAACCCTTGTGGCCGAGTAATATGTATACTTCTCCTTCAAAGCTCAAAGCTCCATAGGGGAATGAGCTCTTCACATCCATATGGTAGAGTTTCTAACTAAATAGAGATGCAATGGCTAGAACCGACCTGATTGTGTTCATCTTTGTACTTGGAGCAATGGTATCCTTATGGTCTATACCCTTCTATTGGGACCTCATCTTGTACATGTCCTAGGATTCCTCAGCTTTGCACTCTGTCTTATACACCCATTTACACCCAATGGTCTTCTTTCCTGATGATAATTCAGTAAGATCCCAGTTTTTTTCCATTAGGGCATCTTACTTCCCTGCATATAGCTTTATCATTCCTATATTCCCTTTGTTTCATCATAGAAATTAGGCTCTCATGCAATTTCAGCCATCAAAGCAATGTTACAAAATGCTGAATTATCACCAAAATTCAGCAGATCATGCACTTTCTTACTCTTATCTCTGATTCTTTCCATCTTAAGTGTGTTGAGAGAGGTAACCTTCTCTGACTCCTTTGATGGTAAAATAGTACCACTTGGCTATATTCTGTACAAAAACAACCTGCTGGTTCGACCTGCCAGAAACCTCCATCTGAAACAAGTGAGTATTGACATCCTGAATGCGAGGCATTTTCCCCTCATAATCATGTGGCACATGTACATGATGGGTGTTACTCTAAAGCTCCCTATTTTTTCTCCGTTAGTATTAATCGAGCATCAAGAATTGGAACTAGACTGAAATTTTTAATTAAACTGAAAAACACCTTACAATTTTATCTCTGACAACCTCTACTGATTGTTACCTTATTGGTGGAGACATCAGTCACTCTATATGCCTAAGAAAGATCCAATAAAGTACAACTGGCAAAGATCAATTTCTTACACCGTGAATTTAACTTGTCTCTTTCTTCTAGTGGAACAAAGACCTAAGCAATTGAACAAAAAATGACTTATGTTCAGTTTTAGGTCTGTCCATTCCTCTTTAAGTGTGATTGCTTGAAGTGCCTCACAAGGGATTCTGTCGATAAGATAGACATTAGTCTGAACTGCTTTCACCCAATTATTATTACAAATTTCCTTTCCTTTTAACACACTTTCACCATGTTCATAATTGTCTGATTTCGCCTCTCCGCCTCACATTTTTCTGAGGTGTATAGGGGATTGTGAATTGCCTATGGTATCCCCTTATGTTTGTTAAAAACAAAAAAAAATTAAGAGGTAAATTCATTCCAGTCTCAATTTGCGGGTCCTTATTTTCCTACTAGTGTTATTAACAACAATCCTTAACTTGTTTGGAAAAATAAAAGCATTGGATTCTTTTTTAAGAAATATACCCATATTTCCCTTTGATTATCAAGCAGTAAAAATATGTGGTGCCATAAATAGAGGTTACCCTCATAGGTGCACGTATACAACCATGCACCAATTCCAAACAGTTCTTCATGCTCCAATCCTTCCCTTCATGAAAGGCTTTCAATGTTGTTTTCCTGCCAAGCATGTTGCACAAACCTCTCTGTTTTCCTGTATGTGAGGTAGTCCTACCATTCTATGTTTCTCCAAAGTACAAAGATACTGTAAATTCAAATGACCATATTGTTGGCACAAAGCATACTGGTGCTTGCAACAACAGCCACTGCATGTGATTGTGAAGGGTCGGCCTCATGAAACATGTAGATATTATGTTCTCTAACACTGGAGACTATATTCTAATTGTACCCTTTATCCTTCACAAAACACTGAAATTTGCACAAAATGTTACTTTTAGGTGTCCTTTCCTAGTGTGTTTATTGATGGGAATCGATTCTTACTCAAGCTGTAGGATTATTTAGAACATTCTGAATTGTGATTCTCTTACCTCCTGTCAATTTGATTGAGACATTTGCATGACCCTCTACATAATGTGTTCTGTCATCATCGAGAATCACATTTTTGGACGGTATTATCTGCAACGAAGGATACAAACCAATCCTTATTGCAATTTATATGTTTATTGACTACGGATTCAAAATACCAATAACATCATTCTGATGCTGAGAAACAACTAAGGCATATTCATCATCTTCATCCTCATGCTCAACAATATTAGCCCGATTATGATTGGTCTTGGATTGTTTCTTCTTATTTTCTAGCCATTTTCTCTTCTTGCAATCTTTCTTTAGGCAACTAATCTTACAATAAGTATGACACCTTACATTTTTGTATGTAGAATTACCTTGTGGTAGATGCTTCAGCAGGTCATTTTTCTTTCTGAGGATGTAACTGCATTTTCTCTTTCCCTTTGACCTTGACAGAAAGGCAATTTCTAAAGATGTTTCATTCTTCCTGGATTGTTTCATCCAGCTATTGTTCTGTAACATTATCTTACACAACCTGCAAAAGGTGATGATCCAGAATTAGTGTGGATATTTCATTATATAAAATTACGAAAATCAATAAGAAATAGAAAGACAATGTTACCTGAGAAACCCAATGTGGAAAAACTCCAGAAGAGTGAGGAATTGCCTCTTGCCACTATCTCCTGTTGTTAGAGGTGCGCTGCCTTCTCAAGGCCTTCATGGTACAAGCTCTGTAACTTACTCAATTCCATTTTCCTAAGACACTTCAACATCTAAGACATTCAACCAAGAAAAAGAAATGCTAGGAGTCAGTTACGTGCCTTACAATGACCCCTTGATGGTGTATTTATACATGTTTACATCATAGGAAGATCGAATATGAAGCCAAAAAGACTTGGAAGAGGAAGAGACACCATCTGCAGCCATTACCACAATTGTACTTTGTCTTTGTGCAAAACCTCTGCTTTGTGGAGGGGAAACTATCCTGATGGTTATGAAACTGCTACCTACTTAAGATAGCAGTCTCATAACACCAAAAAGTAGTGCGACTTCCGGAGGCCATAAATTTTGCATGTGAAGTTGGAATCGGGGCCTTTTTTTGAAAGCGTATAACTATTATAAGAGGAACCTAAATATGTAATCAAAAACCCTTTGGATGTTTTCCTATGCTGTTTTTGCCTCTGCACCAAAAGTTTATTTTTTTGATGTCATAGCATATCGCAGAATCTTCTGGCGCCTTGTTAATGATCAAATAAGTTACCCAGCCGAGTTTGAAGATAGCAAAAGTGATAGAAAGCGTTTCAAGTTACATTCTTAGTTTCCATGAGAGTACTGTAGTAATCTACTTTTGCTAACATTTCATGATCCAATTTGGATCAAGTGATGTTGGCATCTTCAAGATTCTGATTGAAAGTTTCAACAAATTTTTTAAAGGATGTATGATTCTAAGAGTGATCACTGTTAGATCGTCTTCTTCTACCTTATTGTCATTGTTGGCTAATTGATCTTGTCATTTCTTATGTTTAGCAAGTGCTCTTGAAACAAATCTCCTCTTGCGATTTGAGAGAAGGCCCTACCTCTGTGAGAAGTCTGGTATTTTTCCTTCAACCTTCTCCAGACTTCTCATGCAACCTTTGACCTAGTTACTTCGGGCAACGTTTGATCTGTCACCCAGAGTTTCAAGAGCACTGGAGCCTATGTATGTTTACTTCAGAGATCTCAATCTTCTTTGAGAACATCTACCACTCCTTCCCCTTTAGCAATCCATCTTTATACCTCTTCCAAAAGATTCCTATACTAAAAATTGCAGTCATCCTACCCGTCCAAATATTAAAGTGTTTCCCATCAAAGACTCCATAAGAAACAGATTGTTTAAATTGGACTTTTTCTTTAGATTTCCATCTTCTGTACTGCCGCTGATAATATAACAAAAACTATTTATAATAAAATAAATAAATGGATAAAACAGAAACTATTTCTAATAACATAAATAAATGAAATTCTACTTTTGTCACCTCTCATAACTCAGAACTGCCTTTGGTTTGTATCAGTTAGAAAACACAAAAACACCTCCGTCTAGCTTCAAATATGCCTCTAGACTTGCCTGAGACCAGCATGTTGTAATGTCCCCAAATGGACATTTTTGACCCTAGATGGATTCCCGCAAATCCCAAATAAAATTGCAAGTAGTAGAAATTATACAAAAATAATTAAGTGCAGATCTGAATTTCTATGGGAAAATGCGACTTGCCTATGGGTGTAAAATAGCCTCAAAACACCTTCAAAAATTATGAAATTAAACCTGTAGCTAGCCCTTGAATTATCAAATCTGAAAATACTTATATTTTTGCAAAATACTGAAAATCTGATTTTTAATTGTAGAAAAACAGCCGAAACTTTAGAAATTCATAACTTGGAAAATACCCAACAATTTTTGACAAATGATAGCTCAAATTGAAGATAAAATCACAAGCTTTCCAATGATACCAAAATCAGAATTTTCCGATGGGTGGAAGGCACCCAAAACAGGCTTAGAAATATAGAAATGTGTAGATGAAACCCTAGCTGTACCCGAAATCAACAACCATTCGCCCCTCTTGGAAAGCCCTCAAACACTGCTGGAAAACACAAATATAAGCTTGATCTTCAATGGAAAACACAAATAAATCCTTGATCTTCAATGGAAACCCCTGAATGGAGAATCCTCTCACAAGAAAGAAGAGTTTTCGTTCCTCTTTCTCTAATCCTCAAGAGGGTTTTCATCCTCTAGAGCTAACTCAAAAGGGTTTTCGTCCTTAGGAGTTTATTTGCAAAGCTTACAAAGCTCAAACAAAATTCAGAATTTTTATAAAATAAAAGAGATGCTTTACAAAGCCAAGCACACTTGCTTTTATAAGCAATCTTGGCTTAGTAGCCACCCACAACCACCAATCAAATGCCTTTTCCCACATTTAATTCTTTTTGGCATTTATTTCTTCCTCAACATGCCTTTTCCCACATTTAATTCTTTTTTGGCATTTATTTCTTCCTCAACATGGGTCACATTTTTCCCCTAGGGGAAATAAAACATAAAGTGACCTTTTCTTTTTTTTTCTTTCTTTTTCTCTTCTTTTTATTAAGTCTATAATAAATTAATATAAGTGTTTTTATAATATTTCTCTTTTTATGCACTTTATAATAATTCATTAAGACTATAGTTTCCCTTTTAACACCCTTAGCCATCAAGAAACAATGAATGGGCTAAGGGTCTTCGACTGAGAAGGGGATATTATACATGTTATTCTAGATTTGATGTCTCAAAAAATTAGAGAGTTTTATTGAAATCTCCTCAAACTCTAAAAAAACCTGGTTAGAATGTTTTCAAACTTCCTTATTTTGACTTACGTAAAAAATCAGACTTCAAATTTTCTTCTCACCAAAGTTCAGTGCAAGAAATATTAGTAGATATCAAATGTACAACCAAGTATGGTTTCTTCTCTAATTGTCCTTGTTCCCGTCTTTGTTCCTGCTAGCAGAAAATGGAAACCAGATGCAGTATCCTTCAAGCTGCCTCTATTTTATTTTATCTCTCTCGCTTCTCTTCATAGATGTCTTGGTCCTTGGCTTTATCATGTTATGTCTATAACTCCTCAGATATCACTTGGACTTTGACTTTATTCAACCTTTGACCTCAAACTCAGGAGACCCATCTCCTTGGGCTCTCATACCACAAAGGAAGAAACGATTAGAGCACTGGAGAATATAGAGAGAGGAGACGGAGAAATGCTTCATAGTTCATACATTGATACATTAGAAGTGTTCTTCTTAAACTAATTTTAAAACTTTCAAATTTCCTCCAAAGTGTCAACTATTTAATAACTCCCAACTAACTCATAAGGAACAACCAAATTATGCATATCAACCCATGATGAATTTTTCCATTGCATATATTCTGATAAAGTTGAGGTCTTGAGTAGGTTAGGTCGTACTGTTGATGACATAAGTTATTGAAAGCTACCACATACTTTGGTGTACCGGATACCCATGTCGCATCTGTATCTTCATATTTCATGGACATATATCTGGTACATTAAAGATTTCGTGCAGTATCTGGATATGGCTTGAATATGTACATGTCATATCCGGATAGGTACAACTGCATGTCGGCCGTATCTATGCCATATCCAATCCCCAGTCTAGTAATTTAAGGGAAAAACTCAATTATTCCATCATCTTCTAGCACTTATTTGGTATGTTCTCATACATTGGATGTATAACTGGCTAATTTTTGGTTCTGGCCAAGACATCAATTTTCTCCAAATTGATTTCTCATTTCTAACATGCAAAAAGCTTGACATCCTAAGGAGACCAAATTCATGGAAAAGTTATTCATCCATTCATACGGCTAAGAACACTAATGCTAAAATGCACTTTGAGCAACCGAGAACTTCTTTCTGGTGTATCAATAACACTAGCAAAATAAAACGGAGAGTGTAAGAAAGAAAAATGCCAGTAAGCTATATATAATACAAATCTAGAAAATGTTAAAGAGCATTTATGTTCAAAATGTCGTCACTGCCAGATAATATGTTTCTTACAGGCATGTCAATAAGATAAATGATATATGTTTTGGATAGTATATCTGGATTCAACTGTGTTTTATATGGAAATAATTTAGCATAAAACACATTTGAATCCAGATATAAATGATAAAATGTTGGAATTGTAAGTGTTAATAAGTATGCCACGAAAGTTAGAAACAGATACAAAGTTCAACACCTTGAGCACATGATGTAGTTGTATGAGAAACAGTACAACACACACTCCAGTGAAGAAAAGTTATTGTTTTTACACTGGGATTAACATTATAGATAAAACTGATGAAAAACCCAGCTATCCAGATTTTTATAGAGTAAAGCTGGAAATTTTGTGAGCATTTGTAGTTTTCTGATTTGTGAAATTCACTTAGTTTTTAAGTGTGTTCATTTTAAAATTTAGTATTCTCTGAAGATTGATGTTATGAATTTGGTGCATTTTATGTATACAGGGTGTAAAAGTTGTTTTCAAAGTAGGATTGGCACTACTTAAGTATTGCCAAGATGATTTGGTGGGTACCATATAAATCTTGAAACCTTCCAATTTGAGTAGTTTAGATCTTTTTCCTACTAGTATTTGAGATATGAGTTTGATCTTGAATGGGTTTATTGAATTGTCAGGTGAAATTGCCTTTTGAGAAATTAGTCCATGCTTTGCGTAACTTCCCAGACGATGCTTTGAATCCTGACGTGCTCTTGCCACTGGCATATTCAATCAAGGTTTTATTCCTCTCCTTATGTTTGACAAGTTACTATTTCATTTCTAATCTTAACCATGACAGTTCAGTTTTGTTTTCTTCATGGATCTTCAACCTTCAGACTCATGCCTATGCTTGGATGCTTTTCCCTTCCTCTGCTGGGTATCTTACTGAATCACAGATAGGAAAGTTGGCTTATTTGTGGTTTGTATGATGTTCTTAATTTTTAAGAATAAAAGCCAAATATTCCGCTGCCTACAACATGGTAAACTTCTTAATATTATCCATGGCTGACAATATACTGGTTTAGTGGGAAATACCCTTTGGTTTCTACTGTCATACGACAGATTACATGCTTTTGACTTGTCACTTTTTCTAACGACCTTCTGTCAGACGGTAGAAGATTACATTACATAAACAAGTTTTATCATGTACTTGTCCTTGCTGTATTATGACCATGACAATAGTTGCCAAATTTATTTTAGAACTAATTCAAGCTCAAGATGGTAAAATAGAACATAGTTAAATCTTTGGATTGAATGGAGTCTGCTCCTAATTCTAGTTGAAAGCTCGCACATGGTGCCCAAAGTGGTTGAAGTTTCAAGATTATGGAAAAGCAAGGACTTGGTCAATTCCAGATTGTAGGTTTCATAATGAAACTATCACAGTTCACTTATCTATTTGGTTGCTTGTAAAGAACTTTTATATCATTGCACTATTTCTCAGCAATTGGCCACAAACTTCAAGTGCTCATGCTGTCCTTTGCTATCAGGCATTGCAATCATGTCTTGGATCATTTAAAGCTTCATAACGATGCTGTCTTCTCATTATCTATTTTTCCATGTATGTCAGGTTACAAAAAGGCTAGAAGAGCTTACATCTGAGGATATGCAAATGAATGATCGGCAGTTGCAAACTTCCAACACAGTCAAAAAGGAGCATCTGTTTAAACAAAAGCAAATTTCAATCAAATGCTGAAGATTTGGTGTCACTTTCAGCTGCTTTTTTAGAATTTAGATACTGTTTGTTTTTGCACAAAGGTTGCAGTTAATATTGTTTTTATGTTATGTTGGAGTGGAAGCATGATCTCGACTTTAAAAGCTCCTCGCCTTTCTGGTCTTATTCAGTGGTCTTTATCAATGAATGGAGATGCAGTCTTTTCATTAACAGCCGAATGGACATGCTGTAAGATGATTTCCATGACCTTCATACTGTATGATTCTTGGGAATACATTATTTTGAAATGTCAGGCAATGATGACTGCTTTATGGCAATGAATCAGAGTGGTTATCCAAAATGTAACCATCCTATGACATCGACATATGCACTCAATTCTTTCTGTATCTCCCGAGAAGGATGAGTACGTTATTGTGCATGGCAGGGAAGACCTTCCAGGCACGGATTCCATGTCCCATTCACTAACATTCTATCATAAAATTGTTGTTTGGTACACATAATATAACTATCTTATTGAGCAAGTCTTTTGCTCAAAGGGCCTCATTCTCTCTCCCTAATTGAAGTGCTGTGTGTCAGATTAAATGTGGACTTGAATTTCAACACGGCCATTATTCAAAAGTATGTATAGGCTTCTAATTGTTGAAGTAGACTAAACATGTAGTTCACTTGGTCCAATGCAAGCCATATGTTCGTGTGCAAGGCCGGTATATATGGCATCCATTGAATGCAATATTGCTATGTTTTTAATCAATCACAGACTTTTATTTATTATATGTTTAAGTAATTGAAAAGTCTAACATCAGAAATGAGTTAAAAATTCCTTGAAGTCTTATTCTCGAGTATTTCGTTTTGATGTTAAAAATGTATAAAATCTTATAATATTTTACCAATCGCTCGTGGAATGTGCAATGAGAATGTCAAAGGGGATGTATTGAAGAAGTTAACTCGAGGGAGATAAACATCAGAAGAGTAAGAGGGGTGGTGAAGGAGATTCAGGGAGGAGAACTCCGCATGTGGAAAATGTTGGGGGAACCAATGCAAAAATCCTTTCTTATGAAGAGGCATATATGAAACACGTGCCATTTGTGTCAATCATTTGAAGGAGAAAGGGTGTGTAGTTCGGTGGTCATCAAGGCAACATGCTTTCAAAAAGAAAGGCATGATTGATGAATACTTTCAAGGAAACTTGCACATATTTGAATCCCAAATTCTACATATGTTAGATATGGAAATTCTACGCTTAGCATTCCTTATGTCATTGATCTCATGCACATTTGTGATTAGAGTTTCTCTATAGCGATTAGGGTTTCCCCTTGTCAACAATCTTGGTGACGTAATTTGTTAATGACCATTGGCACAAAATTGGAACCCCTCATTTCCTTGATGTGGATCGAGATTATCTAGTCATTTAGAGGGTTGACCAACACAATGTTTAACCCTTGCATGCAAAGCGAAACGATGTGTATGAAATATCCCTTATGGGATACTACTTAAAAATGCACAAAATATAGAAAAATTTGCAGCCAAATAAAATACTGATTTATGCATATTTTTACAGTAAGGACAACAAACTAAATAAAATCATTATCTCCCAAAATATCCACTCGAATTATTTGAAAATTTAAAGAGAGCTTGATATTATTAAAAAGGACATAATAAAACTGTTTTTGGAATTTTACACAAATTAAACGACTGTCAGAAAAAGTACAACGTGCCCTAGATAGCTAAAAAACTTCTGAGGTTCGTTACTCTCTAAATACAAGAGCAAAAATAAGGGTATTTGGAAATAACATTGACAGATATAAGAAATAGAATTTCCACCTTCAGATCCGAAAACCCCGATTGGAAAACCCCAAATAAACGATGCAAATCGCCTCGCTTGGAATGGAGTCGGAAAATGATGGAAGCGCTTTCAACCTACTGCCACCCCTTGCCCAAATGGCTGTCGTGAATTTGATCTGAAAGTCCTCTGTTATCTTCTCCAAATGCCCCCAAAAATCTTCAAACCCTTCCTCTGAACCCTTTGTTATTATCTTTGTGACACAGCCCTGAAAACAACTCCAAAAATGACAGACTATGGTAGATCTCTCACTATCGAAGAATGCCCTGCTAGCTAGGGATAAGTCTCTCACCACCGAAGCTAGGGTCCCTGTGGGATTTGACTCCACAAGTTGTAGATGCACAACAACAGCAGTTGCACGTGAAGGAGGCTAAAAATGTATGCGACAAAAGTGCCTTTTCTTCCTCCCCCGACTCCTTATATACTTCTCCTCGGCAAACGAGCCCCCATAACCCTAGGCGCATTTCATTCCATGGAGGGGCCAATAAAATAAGAGTAACTATAGTTACTTTTTTTTCCTTTTGAGTCGCCATGTCCAAAAGTGACCCCCAACGCAAAACGGGATATTAAAACCACGGGGCCCCTTCCCAAAAGCTTCTAGCGTCCACAGCCCCCTGGGTCTGACCACGGTTTGGACTCGACTTGGCCCTTGGGCCATTTGGCGTAGGAAAAGGGGACATTACGAAAGGGGACATTACAATGTAAGTCGATGGAAGATGCAAACTCAGGTGATCTTGTCAATGGTGCAAGGAGATGCCAAATGCGAGTACGGATGAATCACAATACTCAATACAAGATCCATGATGCAATATGATGCCGAGGTTGGAGGATTCTTGATGAAAAATCTAATGCATGTTGATCCCAATACCAATACAAATTGAAGTCAAAGGATGGAGTCAAGTTTGGTGAAAGTACAATCTTCGATGTTGGCATGAAGACAAGCAAAGTGTAGGGGAAAGATGAGGCAATCATTTTAGAGTGCTCTAGGAGGACAAGTCAAGAAAGATAACAAAAGTGCATTCCAAGGCAAAAAGAGGAATGCGAGAGCTTTTTGTGGGACCTTCTATCCTAGATGAAAATGTCTCTAAAAGCATTCATGATAGGATAAGGCCTTAAGGCAATGACCAAAGAACCTAGAGCCATTTGGTGTGGGTGTGTGTGTGTGTGTGTGTTGTCATAATTTGCTTGCATTGATCCAATTTAGAAATAAGGCTACTAGCGTAATTACTTGTTAACATTACAAATCTAACAACCAACATCATGCAATTTTGTTTGTGGATAATTTGTAGTTTGCCTTTCTTTTTTGTTTACATGTAAGTGTTGGTGTGTACTTTTATAGTGCATTTTTGATGCAATGGAGGATTTAAGATTTTGGGTTTGTTTTTATTATTTTGTGGTGGGTGGTAGGTTGTGGAACAAAAATTCATGTTTGGGGTCATTCCATGCCCAATGCCAACAAGTACATCTACAAAATGTACTAATAAAAATAGTGTTGTGCTTAAGAATAACATTATACCGCATCTATTTTATGCCATATGGAGGGGTTGTTAGTCAACATTGTTAACTTGTCGCTTATATCTATGATGCTCGACAACCGACCCTTACACATCTAAAATAAACGATTTTTTAATTTTTTTTTGAGAAATGGGCTTCACTATTTTTTTACGGTATCAAGATTTTTGATTGGATGATGCTTTAAAATTGTTCGTTAGTTCTACAACACCGACTATTGGCCCTTACACAAATCCGAAATAAATGGATTTTTTAAAGAAAATATTTTAGAAATGGGATTTGTTAAATTTATTTTTTTATCTTTTACGGCGTCAAGATTTTCAATTGAATAGCATGTTATCTTTTAGATGAGATGTAGACATAAATGGAAAGTTTGAAAGAAAAAAATGACAATTAAATATCTATATGCCCAACACCTATTCCATAACCTCGGATTGTCCTTGGCCAAATAATATCTACTATGTGTGCTTCACTTTATCGTCTTGATCTTGCTCGCATTGCTCACATGATCGCAATTTATGCTTAAATGAGCCTAAAATTAAAAAATGGAGAAATCCAATAACTTCCACAATAAAAAACCAACAACACCTTCAACGTAATAAAACAAATAAAAACCTTGAATATGAGGCACAATTTTTTAAAGCTAAAGTTCAATTTCATATAATGATTTGTTCCTATGTTATTACTTTCTATATGTTCATGGATGTTGGTGTGTCATTATGTGAACTTTTAACACTTAGCATTCCAATTGTGTGGCATGAAACATACAAATTGCAAACATCTTCTCATCGCTTGTAGTTTGATGGACACATTTTCCTCTATTTTGAATTATTATATTAGAATTGGAGCGGTAATGCACAACTTTTCAGTGATCAAATTCCTTAAATGGCCAATAAATATAGCTATAAATTTAGCATGAACAAATCTAACCCTAAATCATATATCATTTATACAAAAGTAGTTCCTACAAGCCCGATCATACTATCACACTTTGTAGTGGACACGTTACAAGGAAATGTACAATACTTCGATTGATGGAAATGAATGGTACATGTTATGGTATGAATCTAAAGATCCATATGCCCTTAATGGTCTTTGCGTGAGCTTATGGAAGATGCACTCTAAATAATACTTAAATATGCCACTACATGGAAGTATTTATTGGCCAAGGCTAATGACAACGAGACTGTCATCATAGCTTTACAAGATTCTCTAAGGACTATAATGGACTCAAGGACTATGGTTATGATGTAGGAGCATCACTCCTAGCATTCAATATAGGCATGTCATGACATTTTTGGCTTGATTAGGTGGTTTAGAAGTCCTAGGAGTCATCTCAAGTTGTTTAGTTGAGTCCAATAATTCAAAAATTTAAATTATGCATTTTCCCTCCATTTTGGCATATTTGAATTTTTGAAGCAAATTTGAGTCATTTTGGTCATCTTGCATAGTGTAGGGATTTTAAAAGTGATTATAAGCATGTTTTGAGGATGTTGGAATCCTTATGGAGTCTTTGGAATCTCTTCATGATGTTTTGTTTCGTCATGTAGCCTATAAACCTTGTTTAGCTCCTTTTACAAGAATGTAACCTCCATATGTCCTTGGTCTTGTGACTATAGTGGATAGTGAGAAGGAAAGTCCAAACAAGGGGGTATAAAAATATGATTGAATCGTTTTCTAGGATTATTCATTTGGATGAAGGTGGAATAGAGCTCCACGAAGTGAAAGAAGAAGATTTTGGTTTGGAAACAAACTTTTGTATTAGTCTATTACGGGGTTTAGCACTTGATAACTTTGAAATACATGTGTTTAAGACTCGAGAATCTCATTGATGGTGATTGACTTGTGTTGGTAAGCATTGATATTCCTTGTATCTATTGGTATTTTAGGTGAACTCATTGTCCTACTTAAGGTTTATGCTTATATACTATAGCATATTGTGAAATATCCCTAGTGGGATACCACTTAAAAATGCACCAAATATTGAAAGTTTGCAGCCAAATAAAATACTGATTTATGCAGATTTTTACAATAAGGACAACGAACTAAATAAAATCAATATCTCCCAAAATATCCACTCGAATTACTTGAAAATTTAAAGAGAGCTTGATATTATTATAGAGGACATAATAAAACTGTCTTTGGAATTTTACACAAATTAAAATGCTGCCAGAAAAAGCACAACGTGCCCTAGACAGAAATGGAAAACTTCAGAGGTTCGTAACTCTCTAAATACAAGAGCAAAAATTAAGGGTCTTTGGAAATAACATTAACAGATATAGGAAATAATATTTCCACCTTCAAATCTGAAAATGGCTAACTAGAAAACCCCCAAATAAAGGTTGCAAGTCACCTCGCTTGGAAAGGGGTCAAAAATGATGGAGGCGCTTTCAAAGTGATGTTAAGCCCAACCCAAATGGCTGCCATAAGTCTGATCTAGAACCCCTATAATTATCTTCCCCAAATGCCCCCAAAATTCCTCAAACCCTTCCTCTGACCCTCTTGGTAATATCTTTGTAGCACAGCCCTAAAAGCGGCTCCAAAATGACAGACTAGGGTAGATCTCTCACTACCGAAGAATGCCCTGCTAGCTAGGGACGGGTCTCTCACCACCGAAGCTAGGGTCCCTGTGGGATTTGACTCCACAAGTTGTAGATGCGCAAATAACAATCGCACGTGAAGGAGGATAAAATGTATGTGACAAAAGTTACTTTCCTTTCTCCCCACTCCTTATATACTTCTCCAAGGCAAAAGAGCCCCAACAGACCCTAGACACATTTCATTCCATGGAGGGGCCAATAAAAATAAAAGTAACTTAAGTTGTTTTTTCCCTTTAAGTCGCCATGGTCCAAAAGTGACCCTCAACGCAAAATTAGAATATTAGAACCACGTGGCCCCTTCCCAATAGCTCCCAGCGTCCACAACCCCTTGGGTCTGACCATGGCTTGGACTCGACCTGGCCCTTAGGCCTTTGCTCAAGAAAAGGTGACATTACAATTGTGTCTTAGTAAAGTTAATACAAATTTCATACCATGAAATGCGGTTTTGAGGAAGGAAAGTGGGTATCTTTGGAGAGAAAACATAAACAAATGTTGGAGTGTGAGTATTAGAAGGAATCCATTCATGCATAGACTTATCGTATTTAGAAAGGGAAGATTTAGAACATCATTTGTTTATGACTTCTACAAATGAAGAACTTTGTTCTAAGAGGGGCAAAGTAGGGTGATATTAAAGCATTTTAGCTATTTGTGGTCATAGGAAGCCTCGCTCTCATGTTATTAAGATACTACATGCTTGCAGATAGACTTATTGGAGGTGGTGGTAGGCATTAAGGACTAGTATATATCATTTGGTGAGAAGATAGTCATTCCCAAGTTAACTATGTAACCTAGTAGGGTTTGGTGAAACAAAACCATTTAAGGGTCTTAAACTCAATCTTAGAGGTCAAAAATTTCATGAAACCTTCTCTATAGAGTCTTAAACAAGATTTAAGGAGTTTACATTGACAAGCCCTCAATTGATAAGAAACTCGATGGCGGTTGTAGTATAGTCATGTTGCACACCCTTGAGGACCTAATTTGAAACCTAGAACTATAGATTTGAGGAACTTCTTAGAAAGGAAGTGAATCAAAACTTTATACAATAAAGCTTTGCCCAAATGGGTATCCATAATGGTGAATAGTTAGATGAAAGAGTCGTTTAACAAAAGTTATACTCAAAATTGGTAATGGACAGGGGATGATGGAGAAGAACTAGGACTAGAAGAGATATATAGAAGAAAAAGGTACTTACGTGATGGGAATTGAGCCAAAATCTTTAATACACACCATGAAGGGGAAAATGGGTACTCAAATGTGTTTTTAGTTTGTTCTGGTTGTTGGTAGATTGCTCCAACCACCAACTCACTAGTGACCTTATGCTTGAGAAGCTTGAAGAGTAACTTTAGTAACAGAAGTCAATTTGATCATTTCTTATGATTTCATCTAATTTAATGATGGTGTTGGAAAGATAGGAGGTTGAGCAGCATGTTCCAAGCTTTAAGTAATCCATTTTGAGCATTTGGGGTCAAAATTACATGTTTGAAGGTTTCTTGAATTGAGAAAATAATCCATTTTTACAAGCTTAAAGGACATAATCAAGTTGATATCCATCATCTAAATTGTTTGAGTGAATGATTGAATTATATGCTTTGCATCAAGTTAGAATCAAAATTAGATGAAGATGAGGAGACATATCTCTCAACAACATATGGGTACTTTTGATTTCTTTCCAATCACCATTGTGATGTGCTAGATCCCATAGTAGTATCCCATTCAAGCCTTCTAGTTGGATACAAGTATAGACTAGGAGAGTCGACACTTTTCCTGCAGCGGGAGGAGGTATATTTGCGAGAATGAAAAATATGTATTCTTCCATAATTCAAATTCAAAATTTTGGTGATGTCGTGATACACCACCTTATTGTATTGTAAAGTAGGATTCTTTCACGTACTCAAGGAATTTTACATTGTATCATGATATTTATGACAATATCCAGATGCATCTGTAGAAGAGGATCATTAAACAAATTAGTTGGCAAATACTTTGCAAGAAAGTATTTGAAATAATTAGGAGGATAATCCTGAGCTCTTGGTCAAGCAAGCTTGTTCAATGTGTCATTCTGTAGAGGATGCTCTTTAGGCCACATTATGGATAATTCAAATCTCCACATGGTATTAGGAATATGAATTAATTGTGCGAGCTCAATCCCCATGACTAGTGGTTCAAGACATTTAGGTTCAACAAACCTAAGATGTTGTCATGGCCAATTGAGATTACATACCATCAAAGGATCTTGGATAGTGGTATAGAACATTGATATCTTCGGATTAGTGAACTTTATGAATTGTTTTGTCATGGCATAAGGTGTGATGAAGATGATTATTCTTTCCATAAGGGTATGTTATGCTTCATAAGAAACCCTTCTTTCATTTTCTTTATGGGCTTGTATAGCCCTTTCCTTGTTGGCTCTGCTCCATATAGTTATGACAAACTCAATAAAAACACGAGTGTAATTGACAAATTTGAATTGATTTAATTCTCTACTTGCAAAATCAACAAGAGAATTATCATTTCCATTTATCTATTCAACTCCAAAACTATAGTTGTCAAACCATAAACCCCACCTTTCGCAACTCCGTTAAAAGAGGTTTTATTAGAGGGATCACCCTTATTGAGCCTAGCTTTGAAGTCCTTGAGATTTGATCTCGAAGATAAAATGGTCGATTGTAGTAAGAAGAGGTAAGTTTTAATGGATTTCTTTGCTGCCAAAATATCCTTATGAGATGAATGATATTTCAATTCAGATCCTTGGAAAGATCCTAATGCATATCTACAAATCTTTTCTCTACCATCTTCAATTTTTTTCTTTTAGGACGACACCCCATAATGCTTCACTAGTGTTTGTCTCTACATTTTTTTGACCTTTTCCTAATAAAGACATAACAGAAAGATTCTAAACTTGTTTCTTGATCCTTTTACAACTTGAGTCATCTCAAGCGTCCCAAGTTGGAGGATTTTTTCTTAAATTTTTGTTAATAAGTACTATGTTTGCAACAATGCATTTTTAATATCATGCAATGTAGTTAACACATCCAAGAAACTTTTGCAATTGCAACTTATCTATAATCTGATTAGGGAAATCTTGGATTTTTGAAACAATGTGGGATTCCATCTCAATGGAATCGTGACTTGCAATGAAGTCAGGTTGTATTCTATATTAACTCAATGTTTGCATTAAACGATACACAAAAGAGATAACAAGACTTAATGCACAATTGCACAATAACTATTAAACAAACATAATTCAAAGAAGAGAGAAACAATGATTGGGAATACACATATAAAAAATAAGAATGTTTATTACTGAACTAGAACACAAACATGTTTTAGTATGGAACTTAAAGGGATTAAGATGAACTTTAATTAGGATCTAATATCAACCTTTACGTATTGTACTTTCATAATTTTATACAAAATGGGTAATTGTTGAGTTACCAATCCCTTCTTCTTCCTTTCATACATAAAAGGATCTTTGCATTATCAATCTCTCTTAAGAGAACACTTTATCTTCTATACTTTGTTTTAGTTAGATTATGCATATACAATAGGAATGTGAAATTAAACAACACACATTGATGTTAGCTTTTTAATCCTTTTTACACTCCCAAAACTTTCCCAAACATAAATAGTTGTCTCGTCTCGAGAAAAAGTTACTTCTATGATTTGGGAAATGGCTTGTGCTACTCTTTCTTAGTTGTGTCAACAACTGATTGCGTTGTGCATTATGATTCTCTACTCATAGTCGTCACAGAGAGGATGTGGTTTACCAATTTTCATCCCCATACACTACTTAACCATCATTTCGGGTTTTAAATTAAGTAGACTTTCCAATGCACCACCCTTTTGGGTTTTCAATATGCAAGAACTCTCTCATAGAGCACCCTTGCCGCTTTTCAATATGCAAGAACTCTCTCATAGAGCACCCTTTCCAGTTTTCAATCTATACAGCCTACTTATATATATCGGATAAAATTTAAACAAATATACTTCAAAAAAATTATTACATCCCACAAAATTGTGCTACTCCTCTTTCTAATGGTTGTTACTTGATTTGTTCGGTTTGTGTTGGCTAATTGACTGGAGTGAAAGGTAAAGGTGGCATTATTTGGGTTGTTTTGATTCTATGGAGTAGAATATGCAGTAGGACATGCCGTGAAGAATTTTTCATTGTCTTTGCGGTGGGGAAGAATGCTTCCAAGTCTACCTTGCACATACTCCATTCTATGAGTGTTTCATTCACCCCACCAAAGTATATATGTAACTACGATAATGCTTGCATGAATTCATACAAAGCTTCCTCTTTGGGGTTGTATATATCTTTCCCATGAAGAGTGATGGCATTTTAAATTTCCTTTTGTAGTGTTTCTAATTGATCTCAAATTCTTTGTGTTTGAGCTCTAAGCAAAGGTATTGTGTGGTGTATTGCGCTCCCATTATCATACTATTTCACTTCCATTGTCTCGATCTTGCAAGGATGTTTGGAATGCCTTCTTGACCTCTTTATTATCAAATTCACAAGATTTGAACTTACATGTTTTTCCATGTCTCGTATCCATTTTGATGTTGGCCATTGTATTCTATAGGTGCATGTTCCAATCCAGGATCTCAAAAGTTATTTTCTTAGCTTGTGTGTTAGTTTGATGAAGCATCTTTATGTAATCTTTAAAGAGGAGCTCTACATCCTTCACTTCCTTCTTAGATTGGGCCACTTGCACTTTAATTTTCTTTGCAATCTCGTTCTCCTTCTAGTTGTCCACCAATTTACCTGTCAAAGTAGTTAACTACATTTGTTCACTCATTACTTGCTCACCTATGGTATCAAAGACAAGTTGTGGATAAATTTATTCAATCTAAGATTTGAGGTTGTGTAGTTCCTTCTCCAAGGTTGTTTTTTGTTGTTCCATCTCGCATTGTGAAGGCTCCAATATTTGATTTTGATGTATGCACGCCTTTGATCTACATCTGCAATGGTAAATTGTCCAATTCCACTTCGAATATGCTCACCAACACTTGATAAGTAGTAGATTACACACTCATCTAAGTAATATGGGGGCTACATTGCATATGTGAGATGAAGGGAGGACTAGCTTGCACTTTTGTGTTTACACAATTGATTGTGACACCTACCAAAATGTTTGTGTGTCCCTTTATGTAGCTTCTTCCATGGATGATTTCTCTGAATTTGATGCTCCAATTTTTGGTACTTACTAGAAGTAATTGTGTAGTGTTCGATTGCACAAGGAGAGTTACTATGATTTACACAATTCCCGTAGTCTATTCTCCTTTTGTTTTCTCTTGTTTCTTCTTTGATTCTATCGTTGATTGTGATGTTGACTAATTCATGACCCTTTGATATTCTTTCCACTTTCGCAATTGATTCTATAATGAGTTGTGTATCCTTATCCTTTTATCTTTCTCCTCCTTGTCCTTTGTGGACTTTTTTTGCTTCTATCTTTCTTTTTATCTTCTTCTTTCTTCTTACTCTGCCTCTTTCTTCTCATTTTTTTGTCTTCTTGGCTTTTCATATTTATTTACTTTCTCTTTTTATTTACCTTTACCTTTGCATATGTTTCTTGTTTCTCTTTCTCCTCTTTCTGTTTACTCTGCTCTTCCTCCCAACTCTTCTTTTCCTCCATGGATTTTTGAGCTTTGACTTGCAAGAGCTTGCCTATTTTTGGTGCTTAACCTCCTTCTCCTACTTTCTCTCCTCTTCCTCCTACTTTGATTTTTTTGGCCTCTTTAGCATATTTCTCTTGATTTTTTCATTCTACTTCCTATTATTTTTGTTTTCTAGCACTTTGCGATTATGCAAGTATTACACTTGGGTCCGTAAGTGGTTGCATAATAGGAATTATAGCCGATGGGTCTACTTGCATGGGTTGGGAAGATATTTCCTCTTGTGTACCTTGTTCGGAGGAATATTTAGATCTTACATATATGGAGGAGGAGGAGATGTACTCACTATTTTTTGTGCAAAAGCTTTTGGGACTCTCAATTTTATCGTTTTATGGGCCTTGTCTTTCTCCCTTCTATGTGCAAGTTCTTCTCTTTTTGTCCATTTTTTTGTTTATTACGCAATGGCTTGTTGCACTATCTCCTCTTGTGTGAATGAGGCCCTTCTATGTGTATTTACTCATAACCTAAAAGAATCGTTTATCCTTGTGATGATTATCTACACACTAACTTGTATAGGCTAGTGTCTACCCTCGCTTTCTTGGGAGGTGTTATTGGGATTTCTTCATCAAGGTTTTACACTTCGATCCCTTTAAATAATGGTTTTAACTTAGGATCGACTCTTGCATCCATGAGTCCCTAGATGATGTTTTTCATTATTTGATCTTGTGTGACATCCTCCCGACCTATGTTGATCATGAGAGAGTGTGGTGTGACTAGCATTTTCACTATATCTATAGGATTTACTATTAGATACAAATTTTTCACTCTTCACACCGATTTCTACGTGAACCACTCTCTCTTATCCAAATAATGTTTGGAATTCAGTGAACAACACACTAATGCTTGCATTTAATGTGTTGTGGTAATACATTCATGATAAAAATAGTTAAAATTATAGAAATAATGAATAGTCATAAAATTGTAATTGTAATAATAAAATAACTTTATTAAATATTTATAAAAATGGGTCAAACTCTATAGCAGATATGTATGGAAAATCTCTTTGCAATCAAGAATAGATGCGGAATGGGAAAACTTTATAGAATATATGTATGTCTTACAACTATATGAAAATGAAGATGTATACAAATGGGCAAACTCTATATATGAGAGATGTATGTCTCCAAACTTGGAAACCTACAACCTAAAACTTATGTGTGAAAATAATTTCAACTTTCAAACTTGTTTATTCATTTGAAACCATCTTATTTATAGTGAAACAATGTGGAAGATGAAATGTCGTAGGAATAGTAAATGAAGGGTTTCTAGTGGAAGGCTGAAAGGTCATTAAATGAAAGGTTCCAAATAGAAGCCAAATGGTCATCAAATAAAGGGTTAACAATGGGATCTCGAAAGGTCATCCTTCATGAAGATGACATATATCCTTGTTTGGGGTGAATTTTAATGGGTAAAAGAGGACAAAATATGAATGTTATATTATTATTTTTAAGTGTTCCTTGTCAAAAACATATCTCCTAGCCCATTGACCCAATTGGAAAACTATAGGATTTATTGGAAAGATAACAAAGTAAACTTGAAAATAGACCATTTTACTATCATATTGTTTGAATCCCATAAATTCTTTAAAGGCCCTTAAAATGCAAAATACCAAAGCTACCAAAACTTGCTAAAATATATTACAAGACTTTCTAAAAATAAACTTTTTATAAACCCTTCTCTAAATGCTAACATGGGCCCGTCTCTCCCTAAGACCTCATCTGGATAGCTCTCTCTTTGAGTAGGTACATATTAGTGCCCATGTATTCCAATTCCATTGGGTGCTCGTTGTTTCTTATGACTTTTAACTTATCAAAAACTAGGTCAACAAACCAAACAAGCAATCTTGGGTCTATTTCAACTTGTGGTTGGGTCTTCACAACTTGCACAAATGGCCATTTGCTTTTCTTTTGCATGCCTTTTGTTTGAGCTTTCATTTGTGTTATGGATTGAGATTTGGCCTCACGGTTGCCACGGTTCATGTGGATTATAGGTCTTCCTCGCCACCGATTATGTTGGCTTCTCATTGTGTAATGGTTATACATTTGTGGAAATCATGCCATGTTACATGATTATATCTACTTTTTCTATCTCCATGTTGATGAAGAATGGGGGTGTCTTTGGATGCTTAGCATTGGCTCCTTCGAATCACTGTACGACCCCATTATGCAACAAAGTTAGTTTGGCATATGGGGTTATGTATGCACACACTTGCTTTGGTATGTGGGGATTTGTGTTGAGTGTCTCCTACTTAATATGTTGAGTCGTGTTTCATATTCTACATGTATTTGTATGTTGTGTACGGCTTGGCGAGAATGTATTGTGTGAACTACTCATGTAGGAAATACAAATCTTTGACTTCAATTATGCCTTATGGGGCACCCTGACGAGTACAACAAAGAAACATGATCGAGCATTGATACATAAACACTTTTCTTTCAATTTTACTTACCTTATGTGCATTGTTGCTGAGTTAATGTGATAGGAATTTAGGTGAATTAAACTCATCTCCATCCTCCCACATTCTTGTAATAATATCAACTACTTCTAGGGATGCTTGTTTGCTTCCTTCTATATTTTTCCAATATCTTTCTGCTACAATCTCTACCAAAAATTACACCGCTTGATTCATAATGAATCCCAAAGGGATTCCCCTTCCCTTGTGCAGATGACCACGATGGTCACAGCTTGATTTTTTCTCCAAAGTAGTCTAGTACTTTTGTATGCGAGCATAGATATACCTTTATTAGGAAATCTAGTGGCTCAAGCAATCGTGGTTGTGTGTCGATGGGGAATGCATCATGCACACTGAATCAAATGGTGCCCTTATAATACTAACTCATGATTGTTTACATGAGCTTGGGGTGATCTCTCATGTATGACAATATGGCAAGCCTATCAACAATCATTCCTCACACTGGATCCTTTTCTATGATTTTCCCTAATACATTTTAGGTATAGATTACGAGACTCTCTACGCCCTAAGCTTGTTCTATTGTTACCACTAGGCCATGATGTGGTGGGTCACTCCACTTTGTTTCCCTCAACATTGCATAAATCCCCGTGTCTTTTTCTCTAAGTAATTTAGAGGTAGGAATGTGATTCCATGTTCCTCTATCATACTTTAGACCTTAGTTCTGATGTGTTGGGTAAATGGATCTTTCATTACTATTATGGTGCTTTATTTTGCAATCTCAATCTCTAGCTTTCAAATTCCTTAAAAATCAAACTTTTTCTAACTTCAAAGTTGTGTTTTCTTACTTCCGAACTAGCACAATTTGTTTAGCTTTTTCTTCACTCTCTCTTGTTTATATCCCCTTCGATGCAATGTGTCAAATTTTTAGCCATTTATGATTCGATCTACCCCCTTAATTATTTTTATATGTTGTAGATTTGGCTTGATTCCACATCAGCTTGCCTATTTAGTTCACTTAGTATGAAATCTTGTTGGTTTTATGTGTCAGTTGTATAGATTGGTGAGCTAGTAATTTTTCATCATTTCAAAATTTTAAATTTACTTTTTGTCTCATTTGCTTTCTTGTTTCTGCGTGGGTTTCCTAGACTTATTTATTTTTGGGCTTTCTCTTTGCTTTATTTTTCACATTCTCATTTTTGGGAGTTTGAAAGGTGACCTTTTGAACCTTAACCAATCTACATGCACTCAAACACAAATTGATCAAATATACAAACTTCTATCTACCAAACTTTTGAAAATGCCTATCAGAACTCACATGTTGAAGGAAATTATTGTAACTTTCTTGTCATTAATTATTCATTATAGAATTTCAGCCTGCACTCATTGATTCTTCCAGGAAACACATTCGCCTTTAGATCTCGCAATACAATTATTCCTTGTTCTGTAATGTGATGAATGATATAGGGGCCTTTCCACCTGATAATAAACTTTACCATATGCACTTAAATCTGCTTTCATGAACCAATACCATCTATTCAGGTTTGAAATTATTTACTATGAATATTGTGTTCATGTCATGCTTTCTAAATTTATTTATGTGCCTTCTAATTCCATTGCGTAGTTGTCCCGTGTGCTTCCATTTTTGTCTAATATTGAAGTTTGTTTTCTATACAATCTTTGTCTCTCAACCACGTGATGATCACAATGTGTAGGCTTGGTATAATATATTCCATTGTCATTATTTTTTCTATTCCATAGACCAATTTAAATGGTGTTTTTCATGTACTCCTCTTGTAGTTTTTTTGTATACCCAAAGTAATGCGGTATTTTATCTTCCCAATCATCTCTTTGAACATTGTGGGTATTTGTTAACACTCTTTCCAAGACTTTGTTAGTGGCCTCCACTTCTCCATTCGCTTATGGGTGATATGTTGTGCTTTGATGATGTACAATCATAAATTATTTTGTAGGGATTTTGATTTTGTTGTTTAAAAAGTTTGTTCCCTGTCATAACTAACTTTTGCATGGGCATCTATATATAGTTATGATGTTTTCATATAGAAACTTATATGTGTCTTGTGTATACACGATTTGGTGTGGTTGTGGCTTCGACCAATTTCGTGAAATAATTAGTTGACATGATGATATACTTAGCTTTGGACCTTCGGATGGTGGATGAATCGACCCAATGAAATCTATCCCCCATTGTTCAAAAGGTTGCATGGCTAAGACCAAATTGAGTGGCATTTCATCTTGTTGATTAGGTTTCCTATTCTTTGACAAATATATCAATGTTTTGCAAATGTGGTGTGCATATTGAAACAAGGTTGGCCACCAAATTCCATTATGTAAGATATTCACAATCAATTCACCCAAAATATCCTCCTACGATGCCTACATGTGCCTCACACAATATTGATTCCCTTTCATGTTCTAATATGACTTTGCACAATACATCATCCTTCCCCAATTTGTATAAAAATCCATTTATAATTGTGTATGGAAAAGCTTTAGTGACAAGCTACTTCTTCACATTTTTTTAGCAATGATCTCGTAAAATCCCCTACAAGGAATTGTACATTTTCCTCAAGTTTCCTGGGATTGAAAAAACTCAAAAGAAGTGCATGCTTGGTGCATATTCATCCAACTCCTCAAGTTTTTCCCGTGTATTGATGCAACTTAGGTGGTTAGGTCCTACACGATCTCTTCTTAGCTTATAATTTATCTTACATCTATATTCCTGAAATAACATAAGCCATCTTAATATCCTTCCTCTTAATAATGGCTTGTTTACTAGATATCGCAATATTTAATGGTCTCTAAAGAATTTAAATGGTGTTTCCAAAAGATATTGCCTAAATTTTTGAAGTGCAAAGACCATGTCTATAGCCTCCCATCCTGTGGTCATGTAGTTTTTCTTTGTTGGTGATAATTTTTGGCTTGAAAAATGAATTGGGTGATAAATTCCTCCTCTCATTATGCAAGGATTTGTCCAATTGCCTTCTGAAGCATCAATGTGTACATGAACACTTTGGTCCAATCTAGAAAAACTAATATGTGTGCATTAACCGACTTCTTTTTAAGTTACGTGATTGCATTTTTACATTCCATTTTTTATTCAAATTTAGATCCCTTAAATAATAATTTATACATAGGTTGAACAATACTAGTATATCCCTTGATTAATTTCTTGTAATAGTTTGTGTGTCCAAGCAATGCACATACTTCGAGAGGTATTTGTAGGATGTTTGAGACTAATTATAACTACAGCTTTCTTAATCTACTAGAAATCCTTCTTTCCAAACAACATGCCTAAGTAACACTCCAAACATGGTAAAGAAAAAACATTTCTTCAAATTCAATGTTATATGCAATACTCTACAACATTCTAACATGAGATGTGTCTTAGAGACATGTTATTTGAATAGGGAGAAAATACACACATCATCCATACAAACTTCTAGAAAATCATGTATGAAATCCTTGAATGCAATGATCATACCTTAGGAAAAAACTGTGGGTGCATTCTTTAATCCAAAAGGCATTACCCTCTATGCAAATTTACCCCATTCAACTGTGAACATAGTTTTTCTTAATATTCTTGCTCAATAGGAATATGGTGATAGTTATTGAATCCATCTCGTAAATGAGTATACCTCATGTCGTGCTAATGATTCCATAATTTCATCTATAAATGGTGTTGAAAACGGTGCATTTACGCATGCATCATTCGAGCTCTATAATTACAAGAATTATAATTTCTCTTATTTTCTTTGGTTGAGTGACTATTGGGCTTACCCAATATGATTTTTATATGGGATGGATTGGTCATGCTTCCACTTTGTGTGGTCAAGTTTTGCCTTGACTTTTACCTTAATATTTGAATTCAACCTATAAGGCCTCTTCTTGATAGGCTTTGCTTCCTTTTTTATTTCTTTTCTTATTTCCCCTAGTGATGGATTTAGTCCCTTTATTTCACTAAATTTAGTGGGGAACACATCTTCATAGTCTAGTAGTAATTGCAAGATCCCAGGACATTGATTGGATTATTTGGGATATGGGATTCAGCTTCCTCCTTCTTAGTCAATAGTTCCATAACATAAGAATGTTTTGATCTTCTAAAGAGTTGCATCTACCATGGGGTTGTTATCTTTAAATGTGAAGGTTTGAATAAAATCCTCCTATACCTGTCCCTAATTGCAGATTTCTCTTCTTCTCTCCTGATGAAAATACCAAGCTTTTGGAAGTGGAGTAAGTGTTTATGGGAAGATATGAACCCACCATTTAGGCTCAATTTTTTGTATTTTTCATGCCTCTATGCACCCTTACATGTGAATTTTTGAACATTGTTTTTATCGATACCTAGGTCACTCTTTGGTTAGTTTGGAAGGTAAATCAAATTTTATATGCATCATGTCTATTGCTTCACCCATGTGAGGTTCTTTATTCTATGCACATCCCATCATGTACCTATTATTACCTTCAATGCATAATCCAATGTGTTTATTCTCATGTATTCTTGTAGTACATGTTTCTAAAATTCAATTAAGAATGTATTTAGACTCAAAGTTATGAAGAATTATGAAATTCATTTTCTTCTACGTGAACAATTCTCATTTTTCAAACTTCATTATCTTTACACATCCAATTATTCAATTCTACATCTCGAATCCTCGCTAATTGAAGATTCTAGTGCCCATGACATATGACTTTCTCCATTGATCTTAATATAATCCTAGTCATTTTTTGTAAATGCATGCAACTATGCTATCTCATATTTATTCGTATACCTAATAGTGCACCGCAACTCTTCTTCCATAAACGAATTCTTGGATTATGAATTAACAAGAATTTCCCAATTTTTATAATCCCATGTAGTCCTTTCTTGTCTGAATTGTGAAGCCTTGAGTTCTTCATGATTTTCTGCCTTAAGACAACTTTATACATCATGTGCATACAAAGACATAGGTTCCTTGGGAATAGTGTATGGGTTTTGTTTTGTTTAGTTTATTGTATGAAAATGATAGATTTGTCAAGGTGCGCTTCCATCAAATTTGTTAATATGTTAATTTTCATATTTCCATCATATGCCCATTTTTTCCCAATCAACACATGGTAGTGTGTTTTAGTAGTCTCCATGTCAATAACTTCAAAACCCCCTTTTAAAATTAAGTATCTAACTTGAATTTTGACATCCTCTAGCTAACCAATTAGATCCACTCTCCTATAGTTTGCAAGGTAGAACGTAACAAGGTTATATGCAAAAACTAGAGCTCTCGTATCTTCCCAAGTGGATCTCGACTTCATGTTAATGGTACTTCTAAAATCAAAGACCGCAGATTTTATTTTATGGCCTCCTAATATTATATTAAATCTAGTATCCACATCCCATGGATTCTTAGTCTTCACATACCACATGGGCTTCTTTGATTGTACTTTACTCCACTTTTTGTGATTTCTAACAGAGTGTTAAGTTAGATATCCTTTATAATATATCCTAATTGCACAAAATATTTACAAATTTTAGGAGATCTTGTATTGTGATAACCAATCCTTATTGATTCGAATTTGCATCATTTGGCCATACATATGTGCTTTTTCTTCCCTCATATTCTACCCACTTTGTTCTCTATTCAATTGAATCCAACAATCATTTGGATTCTTTAAGAAATGTTTTTCCTTCTTTGGATTGGGGTAACTATCCTTATATTTGGGGATCATTGGGAACCTCCCCATGCTCAAAGCCTTATTATTTCATTTGATCTTTGATAACATATTAGAGACAGTCAATATCCTTGGGCACCACAATGATCATTTTGATAAACAAAATTACCTTTTTCTTTATTTCTCTAACACGAGATAGTCTTCTCTATTATGTTGTACGTGTACCCCTACAATATGTGCAAAATTCTTATTTCTCTGGGTTCAAGGGATAATTTCGTAATGTGATTTGGTTCTCTACAAATATAACAAATCACTCATTATCTCTACGATTGTGGTTTCATCCTCCTTTGCTTGATAACCACCCCGGTATCCTCCTTTTTGTGTACATTACTACCTTTGTGGGGCATTCCATCCTTAGTTATGGAATTTATATCCTCCATAGGGGCTTGTGGTGGAGGTTTTTTCTACCCGGATGATTGTTCCAGGTGAGGGAGGTGCCCAAACCATATTATTTTACGAATACGATGGATCCCAAATCGAATAGGTTGTGGAGATTACAGTATCCATTGTGTATAAGATTGCAGTGAGGAAGGATCCCACTACGCATTCTGTTGAGGAAAGGCGACCATATCTATTTATGCTATAAATGGTTGTGATTTGGCAACCAATTATACGTTCATAGTAACGTCCTCCTTCAAATCCATCAAACCTATACAATCCTTAACTTCGTGTGTATTACTTCTGCAAAAAGTGCATACTATATTATGAGGTTTCTAGCATAGTGTTGTAGTAAGTGATTACTATTGAGTGAGGTTCCATGTATCTTGTATACTTTGCAATATTATCCTCACCCCTCATCTTTATTTTACTACAATCATTTTTATGATGGTCTTCATCTCTACATTGTGTGTATAATATATCAAGACTCGACTTCTTTCCTTCCAATAATTCCTCCAGTCTATGCATTATTGAATCCAATTTTGCTTCTATTTTCTAGTGGATGCACCATTTTCCATAATATTCAATCTTCTCCATCTAGATATTTTCTTCAATGGCTTCAAATTTTGTTTGGAATTTTTTTCATAATTGCGAAATGAATATTACTACAATCCCTCTAAAAACTAGGTTGTTTTTCTTGGCTCATCAAAATTGAAACTAGTTTTATTAATTACGCGAGATAACCTCATGTCATACTCCATGATAGAATCCCATAGTTTCTACTTTATTTCCTTTAAGTCTTGAATAGTTTCCCCTATGCACTTCTTTCTTTTAAATTATTATATGAGTACACTACACACTTCATGTAGATTTGTGTGCTAAGATTTCTTGAGTATATATATTACCTCTTCCATGTAGTGCTCTTATGAGTTTGCACTTCTTGGTGTTATCATCTGTTACCCCCTTTTTCCCCATCACATGTCGGATGTTAATAAGGAATGTTCTGGATCAGCAGACATGTCATATGGTTGTAAACTTGTTTATAGGTTAGGATAATGAGCCATCTTTCCTCCCATTCCAAATTGACCTCCTAGATGAATCAGTATAATATTATAACTTAGGCTATGAATTGTATTCACTTACGCACTTGACTATTTAGTACCTGCACTAGTTCTTACACTAGCTTTATTGGATTATGGCTTCTCTTCTTCTGATTCTTCCAATATTAGAAATCTAACTCTATATTTTAAGCTCACAAAACTATTATTATTGCACTCCCCACTCTTTTCACTCTTTCCCTTTATGTAATTTTGTGTAGCGTATGTCCTGCAAAATGGTAACTCTACTTCCCTTGAAATTTATTCCACACCTATCTCTTCATCTCTTGAATGCAACACAATTTTCACTATGGAGGTTTGACTTAACCATCTTTGTAATTATTACAAAATTTAAATATGTACCCAATAATTTATACAATCCCAAGTAATTAATTATTTCTTTGGCTTAAGGGACATATATCCTGGACGAGAGGTACCATCATATTGTGACGGGACTTTATGGATTCGGTGTAGTTTCTTCATTATGGACTAAGTTTTCTTGATCTTTACAATACCATGGCTTCCTTGATGGCTTCTCTAGGTTCAGCAACATTCATGAATCTACTTCTAACTATTAATCCTCTACCTTTGTTCTCTTATTTTAGTTCCTTGCTTCCTTGGTTTCCTTCTCAACTTTACAATTAGGGTCCACGCCTCACTATGCACCCTCTTGGTCACTTCATCTTTCTACTTCGATGTTCCCTTTAGTTTCTACAGGAGGTTCATTTCCTTTTTCTTCAACCACTTTCCCTACTCTACTCCTACTCAGGTTGTTTTCATCTTTGCCTCGAAATACTTGAGCTTCCCCATATATTACATTTTCTAAATTCTCTTTGTAGTCTTTCAATTGTCCTCTATTCTTATCTTTGATCCTTTTTGGAGCCTTTAATATTCCTCCTTATTTTTATCCCCTTACCATTCATCTTCCTCTTCTAGGATTACATCCCTCTAGTGCTTACCCGATTGCTCCATATTACGTAGAATTGGCACCATGACCTTTTCCACAACTAGCATCTTAACCAAGAAAGGAATTCGTGTAACAAAATTTCCTTGCAATCAAAAAATAAAATGTGCTTTGGAAGAATCAAAAGAACAAAAAAGTTGGATTATAATCTCAATGACATACCTGTCAATTTTAGTTTGCATCCAATGATCTACAACACTAGTCCACAAAACATCCAACTTGCGCAATGTTTCAATTTTATTCTTCATCCATTTGTATTCCAACTAGACAGCTAACTATTCAAGAAGCTCACACTAGAAATATCATGAATATCTCCATAGATATGATCCAAATGGATCTTCTTAGTAGAATTCTCATCACACTCTCTTAAGCTTCATAAATTGTTTTATCTTCTCTTGTAGCCATTGTTCCACACATCTTTATCCTAGTAACCATCTTAACATTTTTGGGTTGCGATAACGGAACCATTTTTTGCAGAGGTCCATGGATCATGGCATAAATAATTACAACAGTTGTAGTATAGATTAACACATATTGTTTGCATCGAAATACACAAAAGAGGTAGTAAGACAATTCATAATTATGCAATAGCTATTGAACAAACATAATTCAAAGAAAAGAGAGATAGTGATCAAGAATACATATATAAAAATAAATAAAAATGCTTATTAGTGAATTAGAACACATATATGTTTTAGAATGGAACTTACGGGAATTAAGATGTTCTTCAATTAGGATCAAATATCAACCTTTTGCATATTTCACTTACATATGTTATACAAAATAGGTTCTTGTTGAATTATCAATCCCTTCTTCTTCCTTTCATATAGAAGAGGCTTTTCTCATTCTCTAGATTATGTATATGCAATAGGATTAACAATCATACAAAATACATTCATGTCATATTTTTAATCCTCTTTACACTCCCAACAACATCACTTTGCAAATACACAAACAAACAACCAAAAACCATGTCAAAACATGAAACATGTACAAATAAAATCTCAAGATGGCATATCTATATCAAAATACTATATCAAAGTATAAATGGCATGTTCAATTACTTAAGGTTGAGTTTGGTGGATAGGTTCGATGACTATGATGTCAAATTTGACAACGGTCGAGTCAAGTTCATTGTTTTAGGGTTAGGTTCAAGGGAAGTCAAAACTATTCCCAAAACCCTAAAATTGTAAATTAAGGACCTTTATTTTTTTAAATTCTATAAAATTGACAAAAATTCAAGTGTAATTCTGATTAATTCTATGACCTCCCTATTAGTGAGAAATTTCCATAATGTTTCCTATCTAATTGAAATACTTACATGTAAATCAACATCTTGAGAGTGTAGAGTTGTAAATCACAAAGTGTGCAAGTACTTATAATTTCTAAAAACAAAATCACATACTTTTACTTTCCTTGTTTCACTACGAAGTGTGTCCTTAGTTTGTCTTGTGGTTTCCCTTTGGTCCTATCATAGTGTGTTCCAGATTTTTTCCGCCGCTAATGCGGTGTCATGCCTAAAAATGGCCAACTCCCCTTCCATTGCAACGACTATTACAACTGGAGGAAATGGCTCCTAAGCGTGCGAGCAAGTTTGTGCCGAAAGTTTACGATGAGATATGGACTATGCACCCTCTCTGGATGTTATAATTTCTTATGAATGTTTGGATCCCATTGTTAAGTGGTATTAAAACCATTGTGTTATTGCCTATTTCTATTTTCATATCCCATCTCGAAACCTACTTGCGAATCGAATGAAAAACCACTGGGAGTCTAGTGGTATCCTTGTTACTTGGGTTCACAACCCCACTAATGGTTTTTATTTGTTTAATTTTTGTGAGCCTTCTCAGCTTCAGGCCATTCTGCTTAAGGCGTCATGCTTGGTACTTAGGTAATACCCTACTTGTGTTATCCCCGTGGACCCAGGACTTTAGTCCAAGTAGCCAACTCTCGCTCAAAATCCTTGTTTGAATTGAGCTTCTTGGCGTTCCCATTCACCTCTGTTCCTTTTTACTAGAGATTTCTAAGCCCACTGGTAGGGTGATTTTCCATGAACCAAAGCGTTTTTTCTTTGCTCACCCTAACAAACATGTGTGTGTCGAAGTGGACCTAGTGAAAGATCTGCGGGACCATCTAAATATTCAAGGGTCCCTACGGATCTCTCAAAAGGTGGTTTATTTTAACCTCCCCAATAAATGCTTTCACTATAAGGCCCCAGACCATTACATTTGGGACTGTCCTCTTTTGGCCCATTCTAAGCCTACACCTACCCAACCAACAATGCCGATTCTAAAGTTGACCATCCGGTGATGGTTGAACTATGTTTGGTTATAAGAAGAACTCGGGGTGAAACCTTCTATTGAAGTTTCACTTCCATATTCTTCCCCTTCGCCATCCAGAATGAGCCTAGAGTGGTGCAACCTAGTCCTTTGGTTTCCATTCCTTCCAAGACCTCGCAGAGCCAAGTTGTCCAGACTAATTCAGAGAATACTGGGAATGTTGCTTCAACCTCTCTTCCTCTACAATGTTCACGCAGTCCACCTCGAGAGGTTTCACACGGTGCATGGGGAACAAATGGGGCTAAACGTAAATCCATTCATGTTGAGCATACTAATTCAGACCATCTTCTTCTTGCCAACAACTTCTCCATTCTCATCTCTGAGGATGGAATTGTTGACGAGAAGGGGGAATTTGATGTCTGATTTTTCATGAATTTTATGTCATGGAAATTTTGGGGTCTGATAGAGCCCTCTCGAAAATTATCTATTCATTTAGCTTGCCATTTAATTAGGAGTTTATGTGTGATTTGTTTACATGAAATCAATATTTCTTGTTTTTTGCTTGATTACTACTCTAACATGTATTGCCCCGTATTTTGTGCATTTCCATACTCAACATATTGATGGTAGAGGTGGTGCTAGCATTTCCATTACACTGAAATTTTGTGCATTAATTATTGCATCGGAAAACACCCTACTAATAAGGATGTATGGGTGATTATGAGTATTAATGATCTTTCTTTTGGTATTCTAAATATTTATGCCCCTAATGAAGGTCCCAAAGAACATTATTATGGAAATGGTTAGGTGATAACTTACCCATTGTTTATTGGTTGGTGTGTGGTGACTTTAATATGGTGGAGCACTGGATGATAAATGTGGAGCCCTTCCTATGCAATGGTGTCTCGGTGAACATGTGGCCTTGGTATTACTTTAAAATCCGTTGGGGCCTTTCCGATCCGTTGCTCAAACGACGACATGAATTTAAAGACCAAGCTTGGTTCACTGGACCAATCTTTGAGAAGGATATGATCGGGTATTAAAATGCCTCGATCGTGCTCTTCTTTCACAACAACCTTATTTTTATTTTGACACACAAGGATCCTCCATTATCAAGGTTTGGTTAGAGGTGATTTTTTCAGATCACCATCCAATCACATTTAAGGTTGTTTGGCAAGGGGCCCTCCCAAGGTGCCCACAACTCAATTCTTTCTTAATGTTTCTCTGTTAAGTCATCCTGGAGTGATCCTGCTCATTGCCAAGATCTAGAATATGGCACCATGTCCTCCTTTTTCTACCAGCTTGGATTTCGTGGTGGGAGGCGGCTATTCATCGCACCACCAAGTTCCTCTATTGGTTCGGTGAAAACAGTTTCACGGGTTCAAAGACGAGCCGACTCGACTTTGCATAAATAATTCAAAAGAATATGTCTACTTCTTGAGGCCAATTCTTTTGACTCTCACCTTCGTGCCCAGTGCCGTTCTTATTCAACACAAGCTTAAATTCATTGAATCCCATTTAACCTATGGTGCGCAAATACATTCAAGAACTTGTTGGCTTAGGGTGGGAGATAAAGCCTCCAAATATTTTTCAAATCCCTTCAGCCAAGCATGCTCGACAACATATCAAATCTATCTATGATTCTCACCAATGGGTTACAGAGCTCCCAAAGATAACTATTGCTTTTTTCAAGCATTGTCATTTGGAGTTTCAAGCTCAGGAGGATTCTATTGAGTGTGTTTTTGCTTTACAAATATGTATTGATGTGGTGCCTACTCAACTTACACCCAAATATTGTGTTCATTGTGATTCCCCTCTTACTTTGGAGGAGCTTCAAGTAGCTTTTCTCTGTCTGGAAAATGAAAATTCTCTGGGTCTGGATGGCTTCCCTTGTGAGTTTTACAAAGCAACCTGGTCCTTTGTTGGACCTGATCTGCTTCAAGTTTATAATGAAGCTCTTCAAACTCACTCTCTTTGGAGCTTCATCAATCAAGGTAACATCAAATTCATTCCTAAAGTTGGTAATCCCGAATAGATGACTAATTAGCGAGCGATCACCCTGTTGAATGTTTCTTACAAAATTCTTGTTAAGGCGTTGGCTTTTCGCATTGCTGATATTGCACCTAATATTGTTCGGCCCAAGCAGACTAATTTTTTCAAAGGCCGATACATCCTAGACAATCTTATTGTTGTCTGGGAAGGCATGGAGTGGGCCAGGTTTCATGCAGAAAGCCTCTTTTCCTTAAGATTGACTTCGAGAAAGCTTACGATCACATTGAATGGCCCTTCATTCTGGCTATGCTTAAAGCCCTAGGTTTTGGAAAATTATTCCATACAGTTTTCAACAGGCTTTTCTCTAATGCTTCTACTCAGCTCTCCATTAATGGTCACTAGTCTACTGCCATTGGCCTCTTCCTCTCTATCAGATAGGGGTGCACTCTTGCGTTAGCACTTTGTTTGTACTTCGTTGTTGATGCCATGGGGTATTTATTTACCCATCAAGCCTCATGAATTCATTATTTGGGGGATTGTTCTACTGGATCATGAAATGCAACTTATCAATGGACACTTCGTTGATGATTCCTTTCTTACTCTCGCCGAGTCAGAACAGAATGTTGCTATAGTCTTCCAGTGTCTTAACACTTTTTTCTTAGCTTCAGGTTCCAATATTCAAATGGCTAAAACTTTGGGCTATCGGCAGAGCTGTTTACCTCCTCCGAATGGTTAAAGGCTTACCCTTGGAAATGGATTGGTCATGGAGAGCAATTTAGATTTCTTGGCATTCCCTTTGCTTTTGACAGTGACTTTGCAACTTTGTGGAATTATGTTCTTAACAGAGTGGAGCAGAAAGTTACCAAATGGTCTTCCAAACCCTTATCTCTGGTTGGTAAATTCTAAGTTTGCACCAAAATCCTTGCTACTCATGTTTATTATTCTTCTTGCTGGTGTCCTTCTCGCACTTCATTCAATCAACTTGCCAAGCTGCTTCGAGACTTTTTATGGTGTAAAATTTATGGTTCATTGGCTTTCACAAAGTTGTTTGGGATGTTTGTTGTCTTCCTCGTGATCAAGGTGGTATGGGAGTTATTGATGTTTATCGACAGAGTGTGACTCTATGTTCCAAATGGGTTATCCGATGTCTTTCGGGTAAACAGGACATGGAAAATTATTTTGTGGCATTGTATTGAATTTGGAGCCCCTTACGGTAAGAAGTGTTGGAGCAGAATTGGGTTGCATTCTCTTATTATCACGATTGCTCCTATCAAGATTATTGGTACCTTTGTCGCCAAGAGTATTTGGAAATCCTTTGAGTAGGTGAAGCCTTTAATGAGGTGGATTGGTGATGGATTTCACACTAGCCTTTCTTTTAATTCACAGAACATCTGGTGGTCTCCTATTATCACTGAAGGCACTCTTCCGCTTTGAAACCCTCGAATTAAATCCATTTGACTTTATCACAAGGGTATCCATACCATTCAGGATCTTGTGCATCGCAGAGATTGGATTCCTTGGCCCGAGCTCAAAGTTAAATTCAATCTAAACAACTCGGACTTCCTCTCTATCTACAAAATTCAGGAGCTCCTACTTAATGTTATGCTTCATAAGTTGGGGCTCCAACCTCTGCTGCGTGGTGGTGTGATTGGCGGTGGAATCGTGAAATTTCTTTCCTGTGCTACAACACTTGGACCATTTATCAGTTGTTATGTCCTCTCTCACTAGCCATTGATAAACTCAATGATCTTTGGGGTTAAACTCTGCGCATACCACTTGGCTTCATCGGATTTCCCGAGCTTGGAACTCTTCTTCTTGAGCCTAAAGTTAATCATTTTCTGTGGTGTCTTGTTTACCAAGGTTTGCTGTGGGTGAAAGGCTTAGGCATATTGGCATTCCTAATCCTAATTGTCCTTTCTATTCCAGCCATGAGTCGTTCATACACCTCTTTTGGTCTTGTCCCCGTGCTCAATCTATATGGAGATGGATCCATTCTCTGTTCCAACCCTATCACCCCAAATTCTTTCCGTGGTGTTTGGCTTTATTTGGTGACTTTAGCCCTTAGCCTAGTTATATTGCTAATCTTTGGCATTTGTTTTGTGCATGTATTTTGTTTCATATCTAGAAATCTCGCAATGCTTTAATTTTCAAGCAAGATCATTTTGTTATATGTTTTTCCACTAATGATAAGGTGGTTATTCTGTCTATTGTTCACATATAGATTCAAGCTCAAGCACCAAGGTTGCCTTGGATTTTTCTCATCTACAGGAGCTTCTTGATCATTGGGGAGTGCGTCATGCACTATGAGTCGGGTTTCGCAGATCTCGGCTCACAGCCCCAACTTGGCTTTCACCTCCATGACGGATGCCTCCTACGGATCCATGTCGGAGGAGACACTCACGTAGATACCGTTCCACCTCCCCTCGGGGCCGCCTTTTTGCCCCATCCTTCTCTGGACCGGTTAGAGCCCACCCCATGGGGAAAGGTTTCACCAAAGACTCTACGGTGAGGATCTCTTTCGCTTTGCCATGCGCAGACTCTTGTAGGATCTCTACCCCTCGGTTGGGGAATTATGGTGCCTCTTCAAATGCGGTATCCCAATCACGGCACAAATGATAGGTGGATCCTCCATCCACTGAGCCTAATAGTGGAGCCTTCATCCCTCCTCAGGATGATCCTCCCCGCTCTTAGTGTGGCGGTGTGTGGTTGATGGTGATTCTTGTTTTTACTCTCTAGTTGCCTTGTGGGAATTTTAATGTAAGCCTTTGTGGCATTTTTTGTTGATCTAGTGCCCTTGTGGCGTTTTGTATGGGACCATGTGTTATCTAGTCACCCCTTACTATGTAACTCTCTTTTATTATTTTAATATAAAGGGTAGTTCCAATACTAAAAACAAAATCACAACCCCTTCTACATTTCAAAACATTACTTGTAGTTTGGGTATGACACCCTTCACTATGTATACCCTTCATCGATGTATATAAACGATAATCACCTTAAACCATTTTTTCATTTTACTCATCAAAAGATGCATCAAACAAATGAATCTTATTCTTCCATATCATAAAATCATATTGAGACTTTATTATGATCTTCCAATAGGCATTACATGTCTATAATATTTTTCTTATTAGTTGTACATTACTAAATAATGCCTGATGAGAAATATAATTTTTGTGATATTTTTATGGAAACATGTATTTTATGCCAATGATGGTTCACTGTTATTACATCTTTCATATTTTCCCTAGACTTGGGGACAATATTTCTATCTAATCTTTTTTTTTTATGAAAAGAGATATTATATTATATTAATTCAATAAGATACAAGATAACTTTCAACAAAAAGCGAGCGGTATGAGAGCACGCCCCAAAACCACAAACAAGCTAGGCCAAGCCTAGGAGAACAAGAAAAAAACTAGGATGAGCCTAGGAAAAAACAAAAACTAGGCAATGCCTAGAGGATAGCAAAAGACCAAATCAAGCAACAACAACAAACATGCCCAAAGCAGGCGGATCGTGATCATCCGGCCAACCCGAGCCAGGTAAGTCTTTTCTAGCATCCAAGATATCCCAGCCAGTGGGATTTTCTTCTTCTCACTCTACCTCTCCTCGAGTGGGGATGATGAGATTGAGGTGGGGAAATTTTTTTGAAGACGGTGGCGGCGGGGAAGATTCCACCCATTAACAATGTGTTGCCATGAGGTCAGCAGAGAGCCCCACCCATGTTGGCAAGCTGGTGACCCCCAGCCCTTCTAGTGAGCTAGTGAAGGAATCATTTGATGGTGAGGGTGCGGAAAGCCCCGCCACATTGATGAGTTGGTGAATAACTTCTTTGATGAAGAGGTCCCAAAGAGCGCCAAGCTCGGCTAAAAGCACGTCGTTGTGAATGGCTACACAAATCACCACGGCTGGGTGGTGAGGAGTGTTGAGTTGGAGAAGGTGGCACATGGGCAACATTACATGGGGCTTCCCCCAATGTCACAACAGGGTCTGGAATTGGTCCACCTCCAACGTGAATTTAGTCACTGGACTTGTATCTCTATGACACATTTGAGATCACCATAGTTTTTTTATATATGGAAAAATGTTGATCAACTGTAGAATTAGCAAAGAAAAAGTATTTCTTTCTTTCCATATCCAAAAAGAATTTCCCCTCTGAAAACATGCCAAATCTGGGTGAACATAGGCAAAAGCTTGGGATTATCTCCCAAAAGGATATGTTGTCAGGTAAAGCAATGCGGTCTAAGCATAAGAAGAATGAATGAATCTAATTCTAGGAAAGCTGAGCTTTCAAACAAAACTAGAAAAGATGTAGAATAGTTTCCAAATGACCGCAAAATGGGCATTTGGGAGCCGGGACCCCAATTTGAACAAGGCAAGCCCCGATAGGGAGACCTTGGTGTAAAATACACCAGAGGAAATGGGAAATCTTGGGCTCCACATAGATAAACCAAATAGTGTCAAATCACCTACTCTAGGAGGACGAAGTGGATTGAATTCCCCATCACATGTTGAGTTTATCCACCATGGGCAGATGAGGCAAAAGCCAACGGTAGCCTTTACTGGCTAAGTAATTGTGAAATGGAGTGTCCACATACCATTTCCAATTCATCCACCAAGGGCGAGAAGAATGCACAACTATCTTGTGTAGCATGTGGTCAGGGACTGAGTTGATCACTTCATTATAACTAGCCTGGTCCTGGTTGGAAAGCTGAAAATGAGTTTTAATTTCAGGCCAAGAGAACCAGGATTGCGAGTGTTTGCATAATAAATCTTGAATGGTGTGAATTATGTGTTTGAAAAATTGAGCACGAGAGATTCCCAAAACTTCTGCAAGACACTTATCCTGTGCACTGGAATATCGGTGACCACCAGAGGGATTGATGGTTAATAGAAATCCCATTACAAAACTGTCACCTTTCCATTGAAGTCAGGGTTTGATGCATTCCCATGCTTTCCAAATTCTCTTGAGAAAAAAGTGCCAATCATTTTGACAAGCATTGGGGCTATGAGCATATTGATAAACCTCAGTCCTTTCCACATAGGGCAGCCATAAGGTGAGCCTTCTTCAATGCCATGTCGCAGGAGCACTTTCCAAGCTTCTTGGCCAGTGATGCTTCTAACAATCCATTTCGTGCATAGTGCCCACCCTTGACACTTGAATGTCAATAAGGCCAAGCCCCAGGAGTTGCGAGGAAGGAAACATATCTCCCAAGCCACACGATGAAAACCTCTACTTGTAGAGGCGTTAGCCCATAGAAAGGCTTTGAGAAACTTTTCCAGCTTTTGAATAGAGGCTTTGGAAGGAACCCAACATGAAGAGTAGTAAATGTGTGTGGCTGCAAGAACTTTGGAATAAATTTGGAATTTCCCAGCCAATGATAAAGGTCTGTAATAATAAACTATTCTAGTTTTTGGCCACTCTTTGAATAACATACTGCCAGAGCTTGGTCGAAGAGGCTTGAAAAGCAAAAGGAATACCAAGGAATTTAAATATTTCACCATGAGCTAGAATCTTCCATTCAAAAGTGGCGAGCCAATCAGGCACATGAAGGAAAGATTTCTGATAACATTGGGTTTTTCACCATTGAATTGAGGAACCAGATGCTAAACAAAAAATATCCAAGCATTGCATGGCATTGCGAATGTTGGCTTCATCTTCAATGAGTGTAAGAAAGGAATCATCTATGAAATTTCCATTTAGCAATTGAGAATTGGGCATAGAAGGTAGCAAGATTCCCCTAACAAGCCCCTGAGATTTAGTGTGGGCCAATAAATACCCAAAATCTTCAAGAGACTAGCACATAGAGCACAGAGGCAAAGGGCCAAAGGGCAGCCTTGGTGAATGGAGCAAAAAATCCCAAAGGGTTACGAGCTAATGCCATTGATAGTGATCTGAGCAGAGGCATCTACAAAAAGCATGCTAATATATTGAATAAAAATGGGGCCAAAGCCAAGGGCTTGGAGCATGGCAAGAATAAATGACCATTCAATTTGATCATATGCTTTCTCAAAATCAATTTTTATGAACATGGTAGGTTGATTGGATCTACAAGCCCATTCCATCCTCTCCCAAAAAGTAATGATCAAGATATATCGTCCTTGAATGAATCATGTTTTTTTGGTTGAATAACATCTAGGAGGATATTGCAAAGCCGCATAGCCAAAGCTTTGGCAATGATTTTGTAGGAGACATTCAACAAGGTGATAGGCCACCAACAAGTAATTTTCTTTGGGTCTCCTTGTTTAGGAATGAATTTAATGTTCCCCTTGTTGATTTGTGGCCCTAAGGTCTAGTTCTAAAATCCCTTGAGATAAACTTGGAAAAGGTCTTGACCGACCAAATCCCAAAGGGCTTTGTAGAACTCGCAGGGGAACCCATCACAACCCGAGCTTTATCATTAGTCATCTACATGGTAACATCATGAAGGTCTTTAATGGTGAGCATTCGGTCACATATCACCTTCTAAGCCTCGGATAACTTACATGGCACAACACCCAGACATTGATCAAGAGCAGTTTGTCGAGCTGCAGAGGGTTGTTGAGCTTGAAACACAAGCTTGTAGTGGTGCACAAAGGCTTACAACATAAGTTGGGGATCGGTAACCTAAGCTCCACCTTCCATGATGGCCTGAATTTTTGAGATGGTTTCTTGGCTCTGAGGGAAAGAAAGAATTCTTTCGAGACTCGATCGCCAATTTTGAGCCAGTGCAACCGGCTCGGATTTGCGCTCCCCTAGCATTGTAATTGTCAGCAATTTGAATTTGTTGGCAAAGCTTTGCAACATGAAGTTGTAGAGTTTCAGAGAAGGGATCACCTTGAAGCACCACCACCACTCGACTAACATCCGAGGTGGTAGAAAAGTATGAGCGGCTTGATTTTGGCAGTTGTTTGCTATATATCTAAGGAATATAGTTGTTTGATTCATTGTGTCCTCCCACCATTGAATCTAGTTGGTATGCATAAGTGGATGATAACCACTGGCAATGACTAGGCCGGGAGATTAAGTTCCACACACACTTGATATGATTTAGTGTGGGCCCATGCTGTATCGAGGCAGTATTAAGGAAGAATTGGCCTTTATGATAAAAGTACATGTATCATGCCAAGTGATATGAAATCGTATTAGAGAGTGATCCGAAAGGACAAAGTCAGGCATGACCTCCACTAGCATGGAATAAATGTTATCAAACTCAAAGTAATCTTGAGCTACAACATATAACTCTGTCGAGTTGTTTAAGTACTCAATTTGTTCCTCCTCGAGATTAGACCAAGTAAACCATGCTTCTAATGTGGGAAAGCGAGAGGCATTAGGGTCATAAAACCCAAACTTATTACGCATAAAAAACCATGCCTCCCTTTCACCAACTATCCACCTCATTAGAAAGTGGCCACATTTATCATTGGGTGACTCAACCATATTAAAATATCCACTTATGACCTAATACGCATCGGGAATTGTGTTGGTGATCCACCGCCACATATCGGCCCTTTCGGCTACATCATTAGAGGCATAAATATTAATGAGGCCAAAAAGGCGGTCGTCAACATTAAATAGGACCCATATGGCATGGTTGGTGGGGTCGATGCCATGGTCAATTAACAAGGCCACCATTTGGGAGAAAAAGGGAAATTAAACCCCCATGCCCTACTTCATGATTACTACAAAAGCCAAGTTGTCAGGCCAGATGGATTTACAAACCATCTCAGAATCGAAAACCTGTAATTTTCACCTCCTACAAAAACAAAACATCTAAATTTGTAAATATTTTCCAAGTTTCATGAACAACATATTTATGACAGGAGTCTGTAAGACCTTGAACATTCCAAGATAGACAATTCATGGGAAACGGTGGTCAAGAGCCATGTCACCATCCTCCAAGCCATCAAGGGCGTCATATTGGTTTTGTAGGAATTGAGCAGTATTATGTTGTAAAAATCCTGTAATTCAATTTTTTTCTTCGTCATGCGTATTCGATGTTGTACTCCTCTTGGTTGAGTCCACACTGCGAGCCGGGCTATGATCTTGAGAGATGTGAGAAGGACTTCGGGGCCTTTTGGAGGGCCCTTGTGAGCTACTTGGCAAAAGTAGCAGCAATGATTACGACATGGTGACATTGTAAATGGAATTTGTCTGGTCCATGAGAATCGAGGCCGCTTGGGGCATATTGGAGTATTTTGGCAACTTGGATAGCTGATTTGGCAATGAACAGTTGGTTCTTTAGCAACAGAGTTGGCTCTTTAGCTTGTATGTTATGGGGTTGTTCCTTAACAGGTGGCTCTCATTGGCCATTGGAGCCAGAGGCCTTAGGTTGTTGGGTTTTTTTCTTGTTTTTCGACCCCTGACAAATTTCCAACCTTCCTCCTATTGGGGTTTGACTGGTTTGGGAGTTATTTTGGCCACAGGGGTGGTTACGAGGGACATAAAGAGGACATTCTTTAATTTTATGATCAAAAGTCTGGAAATGGAAGCAAGTGTTAGGAAAATTCATATACATGACCCACTGAGAATAGCATTTGTCTCCCATCTGAATGTCCAAAATTATTTCAGATCTTGAGAGAGATCAACTTCAATGCAGACACACTTCTGCGGGTGAGCATGGTAAAACCTATCTGCTTTGAGGTAGACTACCCGACCAATAGAAGCGAAATCAGTGACAGAAAAGGAACAAATCGGAAGGGTAGGCTAGGGAATTCAACCTAGATGGGAACTTTAAGGGTGGTATATTCAGATACCACGAAATCCTTGTGTCATGGGGACAAAACAAGCATAGATTTGTGAACATACCAAGTGGCTTGTTGAGCCATAATATTGGGGGCATTGGTAGGATCAGAAAAGAAAAAGATAAAAAAACCTTTGGTCATGTTTTGGACGCTTTCCAGTCTGACCCCATGGGGATTCTAGACTTTGTATTGACCTAGGATTTGAGCATGCTTTCAGAGGGGATGTGACCCAAAAAATACCCAATGAGACAAAAATTCTCTAACCATTTATAGGAAACATTAAATTCAGGAATGGGCAATACCACATCAGGAGGAGAAACATTACCTCGTGGAACACTTTCGAACAAACTTCCTGGGTCATTTCACTGGTGGTGCCATTACTCAAAGCTCCACTATCTCCAGCCATGGTTGTAACAACCGGGTTTGAAGATGGCGAGGTCATTTTAAAGGGGACACTCAAAGGGTGAGAAACCCTAGGAGAAACTATAACAATAAATTCCCGCAAAGCTTTGAAAATGCCACAAAGATGATAGTACAACAAGTAAAACCTAAAAATTTTGACTCTAGTTTTTGCCAAAGCGCGGAGCATTTTTCTCCTCCCGATTTTTTCCACACATCGTCTATCTAATATTTCAATTGATCATACATTAGTAATTTGAGTCACATTGAGACTATCATTCACGTCCATAATTTGTTACTTTTGATTTTTATATAAAGGCATTATCACTCAAGAATACGTGATGATATCTTATTGCACTCCACTACATATATACATTTACCCATTTGGGGCATGATTCTAATATGAGATTTACAGATACTACATGATGTGCATTTAGGGTTAAATTTGTGTTGTTTTTTTATATTGAGTGGTGTAAAGGTCCCTAAATGTTGGTGTAAATGTGGCGCTAATATTAGCGTCTTATTTGTGTTATCGTACAAATCTAAAAATAATTATTTTATTATATATATGTTATAGTATTTTATATTATAATTTTTTTGGAAAATTTAGGGTTTATCTAGGCTTACAAACATAAATATATGGCCATAAGGGTTATAAATTGTATAACCAAGTTAAGTTACGAAAGGAATATATAATATTTTGGGTTAGTTAAAGATCAAATAGATGCAAATGTTATGCCCTTAATCCTTGGTCATATATCGAGATATGTATAGCTAACATGTGGCTAACATAATATCTCAATATGTCATATCATATTTCTTTATGCTTTTGTATGCTTAGTACATCATCCTTTGTGCCTTGCATATCATAGGAGGGTATATATATATATGTGTGTGTGTGTGTGTGTGTGTGTGTGTGTGTGTGTGTGTGTGAGTTAAAGAGTAGTAGATTATCATCATATTGAGCACTTGAGTCTAATGGTATGGTTTGGAGGTTTCCCCCTCGAAGTGGCTAAGTCATTATTTTTAATATTGTGATAAATTATCTTTATTTTGATGTTTTTGGTTTTTATATTCAAATCTATCTAACTAATTTCATTATAAGTGGCATTAGAGCTTGAATTCTGCCAAAATCAAGTCAAAACCTAATTTTAGGGACTCGTTTATATCTTAATATTAATTATGAATTGTTATGTATTTTTTACTAGCTTTGCAAAATCGGATAATAAATCTACCCTCCAAATTTTAGTTGGTTTGAATTTGTTTTGTGGAAGTTATTACATTATTAGTGTTTTCCAAAAAGTTGCTCCCTATGTTACAAATTATAGCATTTCTCTAAATTTATTACATTTTCATAAACTTATTAAAAATTTAATTAGGGTTTGTTCTTAGGGTTTTTGTCTATCTAGCAGAAAGCATCTACAAAACCTAAACCATCATTGCCATGGAGGGGAGATTGACTATAAGCCAAGGAAAAGGTTTTGCTACTCTAGGGAAAATTCCAACAAGGAGGAGGATGAATTAGAGTTGGAATGGGTTGGAAATTATGATCCTATATATTCATATTTGAGTGAAAAAATCTAGCCTCTTGTGGAGATCATGCAAAACTTGAAGGAAAATATGGAGGAGATGGGTCATAACATGCGGAGAGAGGTAGAGGCACTAAAAGGAGATATGCATAGGATATATGAAAATATTGAGTTTTGTTAGCCTCTAACACACCTCAAGGTGGATTGAATGGACATACAAATTGTGATTCACATATTACATCACATTCATTTAGAGTGAGAATTAATTTTGGGTCGTGGAACCTACTCCCAAAGGTGGACATGTGTAAGTTTGATGGCAAAGACCCACTCAATTGAATCACTCAAATGGATAATTTATTTGATTCACATTAGATCCCAAATGGGAAAAAAGTTATTATGGCATCATTATATCGAGAACCATAATAATTCACTTGGTATAATTGGTTGTACACTTAAATGAAGAATAATCCTCTCAATGTCATTTGATCGGTTTTATGGAGGAGTTGCAAACACACTATAGTAGTAGTATGGTCGAGAACTACTTCAACCAATTTGTAAAGATGCAAAAATAAGGTCATTCAAGGAGTATATTTAGCAATTCTAGAGCCTTTCATTGTGTGTGGATATAATTATAGATGATAATATGAATGATTTATTCCTGGATGGTCTCAAGGATCACATACAAAATGATGTACAAATGTTTAATCGGCCAATGTTTATGATTTTATTATCATGGCACACATGCTAGAGGAAAAAATCATTTCTATGAAAGGAACACATTTAAAAATCATAGCATTCCAGAACAATAATTTCCTTAACCTACTAGATTGACTCTTGACAAATTGAAGGTAAATGAGAAAAAGGCTTATGTTTCAATTGTGAGATAAAATACAAAAAGGGCATAGATGTGTTAAAAAGAATTTGTTCTATATGGAGGCCATTAATGATGAAGTCAAAGATGAAGAAAAAGAAGTAGAGGTTATGGATGAAGTAGGGTTTGGAGATTCCCAACCAACCATTAAAGTAAGGGGTGTTCTATAAGAACATAAGGTAACATTATTGATTGAATAAGGGATTACATATAATTTTATCAAGTGGCCCGTCGAATCGCTTTATTTTCCTAACTCCAAAATTTTAGGTCATGATTGTAGACAGGGGCATAATCAATTTTGTGAAGAAATGTTGTAGTATCAAACTTTGAATGGGAGATTGTAGACTCGATTCCCCATGTTTTATAATCCCATGGGTTGGGGCGAGATATTGTTTGTGATTCTAATGGCTCACAACCTTGGGCACAATTGAAATTAAATTCTAGGATTTATTCATGTGTTTTTGTTCAAATGGAAAGATGTTTGAGTTAAAAGGCTTGATTGTAAAGTCACCTCCTTAATTGATCTCTCATCAAATACAATTAATCAAGGGCCCCACAACACATTTATTTTTAGTTAATGAAAATATGTCCTTGGATTTTTAGGAGAGGGCACCAAATTATACAATTTTGTGGAGGATATGCCATTAACCAAGCCACCAAGGAGATTCACTTTGTCTAATAGATCTCTTGATTTCTAACCACCACCCACCATTTCAAGCTTGAAGACCAACCCAAAAATTCAAGGATTCAAAAACATAGTAAGCATCAGTAGAATAAGGTCTTTCATAAGTATTTAAATAAATGGAAGAATCAAGACTATACAAATGCAACATGGGAGGAGGAAGATTTCATGTATAGTGTCTAGGAGTCATTAACATTGAGCATTACGCTTGTGTGTAACAACATATACAAGTTTTCGACATTGGGAATAATGTTTCTTGAAGGGGAGGGACATGTTACGCCCTTAATCCTAGGTCATATATTGGGATATGTATAACTAACATGTTGCTAACATAATATCATAATATATCATATCATATTTATTTATTCTTTCATATGCTTAGTAGGTCAGCCTTAGTGCCTTACATATCATAGTAGGGAATATATATGAGCTAGAGAGTAGTGCATTATCATCATATTGAGCACTTGAGTCTTATTGTATGGTTTGGAGGTTGACCCCTCGAAGTGGCTAATTCATTATACTTGCATATTGTGATTATATATGCATATATTGGTATTCTTTGGTTTTAAATCACCACTGGTATTTAAATCTATCTAAGTAATTTCATTGCAGAAAGAGAAGAATACAAAATGGCATTCATCTTTTACATCCATTTGAGATTTTAATTTACTCCCACATATAATTGTGGAGGAAAAAAATGTAGAATCATGGCCACATCCATTAAATCATTGTGGATGTGTGCATTGATAAATTTGATGCTTCCACATTTATCACATGCCCGCATAACAAGTATAAGGAGGAGTTCCATTTTAAGAGAATGATACGGGAGGGAATTGAATGAGTAAGGTTTTGGGAGGAGGAACCTATGCCTAGTTCAAACCCACCTTTGTTTCTACATATTCCTCAAAATTCACTTCGGCTAGGTCATCCATATTTTTACAAAATTTCTCCTCTTTGGCACACATTAGATACTTGGATAAAAAATTAATTGAGAACCTCTAGGTGTGTCATACAATTGGGCACTAAATTACATAGTTTAATGACATCTCTACCTAAGTTCTGGAGGGAACATATAGATTCAACAATGCAAAGTAAGTGAAGAAACTAAACCAATGATCACCTTCACTAAGCAACAATTGGTAAGGGGAATCCACATCATCAAAATCACCCAGGGCATGATCCTGGCCTCAATCGTTTGACTCTTTGTGTTGGGTGTCTCCAAACCTTGCACTCAACAAAACTTGATCCTTGGTGGGCTCATTGAAGCCATACATCAACACCAATAGACCAAGGGCCTTTCGGCGATACTTGGATAATTTTGGGTGAATATTTATGTTTGAATTTTACACTATAAAGGGTTGGGGTTTTCATTGAGGTAATAGATGGCATTAGAAATACAATTGCAATTGTGGATAAGTATAGTCCACTACTTATCTTGATCTTACCTTCCTTCACAACCTCTTGGATTCATAGGGTTCCAAAGACTTTTGTTAGATCTTGATCATGTTTTTTAAATTTATTAGGTGAAAAAATCTCTTGCAACCATCATGCAACATTTTTTCATTTTATATTTCTCAAAATTTAAATTTAGCGGGTGGTGCGAAATTGACGCAAATCTAATATATAAATTGTTTTTAATGGCACATATTTAAATAACAAAAAAACTTAGTTGTGTCACTTTAATGCCACCAAAAATGACATATATTTGTTAAAGTTTCATAAAATACTAACAAAAATTAAAATTTTAACATGAACTTGATCCTAAAGGTGGTACTAATGTCACTTCATGCGAGTAGTGATAGTATGATATTATATTGTTATACTTACCCATTAGGGAATGATTTGATCTAGACACTCGAGTTTATATTGTGACATTTTCACCATGCTAATACATTAGGGCATATAAATTGCACCTTTTCTAATGATAAAATTTCTAATTCGTGCCTAATCATTTATTTATGGGTATGTTACGCATTGATTACCCCTTACGAAAAACTCTATCTACAATGTAGCATATCTTCCCCCACTCCACATAGACTTCTCTTACTAATATCATCACTTACTATAGCTCTCACAATGATACCATTTCATGATTACACATTTGATTAAATGCTACCTATTATACTTACACAATTTTATCTATTATATCTTTCTATAGTAGATTTCATGTTAAGAATTGCATATACATAAGGACATCTTTTATGATTTGCATATTTTATGACATTTATAGGTATGCTTTTACAATTATTTCATGTTGTTTCTTTACTTTATTTACATGTTACACATATTACGCTTAATATTTTATTTTGAGATGAATGACGGAAAGAACGCATATCTCACTCAAAAGGGGAGTATATAGTCAACATTTATATATACTAGAACACAAAAGGATTATGAGGTCAAAAGGATCAATTACTACACAACATATTATTTTGGATCATTTGAACTTCTTGGTAGTATAATATCTATTTCAAAGTAGTATCATATTCATTTCAAATTGTGTTGTATTAGTTTTAAGTTGTCATATTCATTTCAAGGATTGTCATATTTAAATAAAATTTATTCAGTTATCCAAATGCTAAGAAGAGGACTTCAGTAAGAAGTGTCATATCAGGAATAAACCTTTGTTCAATTCTCTAGCCAAGCAGTAAGTAAGGTTGGATCACATTTCTTCATTCTGAAGGGTCACTTAGGACCCATGGAATTTATTATCCAATCAATAAGTCACCCGCTTTAGGGGTAGAAAGAGTTTGTATACCATTAGGTGTATTCGATCCTTTTGCTCATTTCACTTTTTCCATTTTCCATTTTGGATCACAATATTATATATTAGGACATTAATCTATGTATACAAAAATATTTACTAGGGACACATATGACATCTTGAGACATAGGATCACCCGTGATAAAACCTTCTCCTTGATACCTATATAGGTGAGTACAAGTACAATTTTTCTTACTATTCATTTGATATAGCATGCATATACTATATTAAAGGAAGGGAATTACGTAGATACCCAAGTTTGGTACAATCCTTATTTTCATAGTAACATATGGTCTTTTAATTTTAACCAAGCACTTATTTTTGTATTTCTCTTTACTTTCGATTCCTTATTATTCTCGTTATGATCACGTACTTATATATATTTCTTTGTTTTTCACTTCATAAGTATCTTTCAACAATCCCTAAATTTTTGAGTCTTTTACTACCTTTTCTTTTGTGATTGGATTAGATTTGGCCATCCAAGTTAGGTTCGATCATGAACTTTTATGGTCTCACCAAATCTATCCTTTGTGGTATTTTAATCGATTTTATTAGAATAAGTGCCCATGTGTTAGTCTTTTAAGTCATTTTGATTATGTTTTTGCATTTCGGTTTGCCCCTTATTCAAATTTGAGAAGCTTATATATGCAAATCTGCTAGGGGCATTTTAAAAATAAGTATCAAAAGTATCATCACATTATAATTGTTGAAATCAACTCTAAGGACATCTATTCAAGTTTTCAAAGGATCCAATGTGCTTATTCACCTTATTTGTATGCATATACCAAAGGAGGGCATAAGAAACATTCATGTAGTTACATTTATTTATATAGGATCAAGAGAAAAGAAAAAAAACTTCACTCACATGGGGAGAACAAAATAGGGTCCTGATTTAATTAATATTTAGTGCAATACCCTTACTCAATAGGGAGTGCAAGGTTTGTTTGGGCTTAGTATATGCCTAATGTTTCTGTCATATTGAATTTTGCTAGGGTTTTAAGGAGGAAAATATATTACAAAAACCTCACATTTTGTCACAAATATTTGAAATAGGTTTTTTCTAATTAGAAGTAAACGAGCACACACGAAATTTTTAAAGATAGCCAAACCTACATAAAACAAGTTTCGTAACCTCCGACATATTTGGCCTTCAACTAACCCTATTCATTGAACGTGACTATGACTATTTAAATCAAGTTAATATTTCCTAGAGCAATTTGTCATAGTATTTTGAGTCTTCTATGATTTTATGACAAACTTTTATGTATTCAAACAAGGAAAAATCAGCTAAGTATCTTATCTTTTCATTATGTTTTGATATTGTTTTTCTTAAATTAACTAGATTTCCCTTATTCTTGCATAATATAGACCTAATTAATATATATATATATATATATATATATATATATATATATATATATATATATATATATATATATATATATATATATATATATATATATGAATTTGCATAGTTTTAATACATTTTAGAACTTTGCATGCAAAATCGTTAAAAAACATTTAAGCTTTTCATGATAACTCTTTATGCACACTCATTCACAAGGGAAACATTAAGTTTATACCCAAAGTTGAGTACCTTGAGCCCATCTCTAGTCGGAGGAAAATTATTTTTCTCAATGTATTAGTTTTATTTAAGGAAAATACATCCTTGATATTATTGTTGTTGTTTGTAAAAAGTATGTAATTTATTCAGGACTTCTCATAAGAAGGTTTTTTCAAATTAAAATTGACTTTGAGAAGGTTTATGATTGCATCAAGTAGCCTTTCATTATTACCATGTTGAAGGCTTTAAAGTATCATCCCATATTTTTCATTATATTCAAACTCTTTTTTAATGATGTTTTTCCTTTTTAACAATTCACGATCATCAATATGAGTAATTTGTTTTTGAGATCTCTCGAAGCATGAAATAAGGTTGTCGATTCACCCCTTTTCTATATGTTTTGGTTGTTGAGGGATTTGGATACACATTGAATGATTATGCCTCCAAAGGGTTTGTTAAGGGTATATTTCTACCTAATTGCGTTGTGTCACAATTTATTAGTGTTGCTTTTGTTGATGATTCCTTCGTCACCATTCTTGGCTAGGAGAATGTTATCACCAATACTATTGTTTACATTTATAATTTACGTTTAACCTCGGGGACTAAAATACAATGGGGTAAACCCATTTAATACAACCATCCTTGTGGCCTTAAACCTAACAAATTTTCCAAATACAACCAAAAGTGGATTTTCTCACAAAGACATGTTTAAGTTCTTTCATATCACAATTTTATCTTAAGCTTGGTACACTAAATTTAGAAGTATTTGGTTTGAAGAGTGAAAAATAAGCTTACTTATTGGCTTACTAAATAGTAGACACCTATTTTTGATTATAACACCCCTCCTTCATCTCACATTCACGCTATTTCCATTCTCACATCTCTTTCTCTTAAATTAAATGAAATCCTATCCATTTGCTTAATTAATTGATTAAAATTATCAAATGGGCTCCATGTAGACCCATTTGATAATTCAACTTTTTGATATTATCCCCATCTTCCACAAATTATTAATCCATGAGTATTAATACACCTATCCGACACCCCTTTTTAAATGGAATCTTTTATCTCACCCACCATGTCAATCATGCTCCCCACTCCATCTAATAATTCAAGTTGTGGTCCCCACGTGATCACATCAGATCTCTTAACTCGGGTTACTCTACTCAACCCTAGTTACTTGTTAACCTCAATCTAACCTCACATCTAAGTTATAAATATGGGTTTTTTCCCCATATTTGGGAGGGAGAAAAAAGTTAGAAAATTTGGGTGAATGCTAAGAGATTTTAGCCATTTTATAATATCATTATTATTCTACCTTGGTGATAACACGTAGAATTTCCATGATACTCTACTCGTGATTTGGTTCATGTGATGAGATTCATGTTGCACACATCGATCAATAACACCATTTGCACACTGGTATCATCCAGGTTCTTTTGTTTATCAATTTATATGTTATATGTGTTGGACTCTATTTTATTATTATTCTTATCGAATGGGGTTGTGACCACCGAGGAGTTAACGCTTCTGGATCTACTTTTTCGTAGACCCCGCATAAAATCTTTAATCAATCTTTCTCTAGTGTATGCGAACTACAAGATTGTTAGGATCACACCGAGGAGGCCGATATCAATTTTGTGCCCGTATCATCCATCGTCATCTCCAAGGTACTAAGCCCTTGTATACTTGATGTTGTTTAGTGTTTCTTGATTACTCGTACACTCATCTGGACAAGAAGTTGGAAACTCAGATCAACATTTGGCACGCCAGTGGAACCAGATCCAGGCTCTGGTCATGTTTTTGTTTGTTTACTTTGTATAGGTGTCGTATGTATAAAGTTATTGTATTTGTATTATTGTCAATATGACATTGTGTCAATCTAGATATATGTTCTGTAGTTTTTGTTTGTAGACTCACCTGCTTGCAGGATTTTTGGTACTATCTTCGTCCATGTGTTGTGGTGCATACAGTAGTTGATTATGTCACCATTAAGGTACGTCGATTTCTCATTTGAAAAGGTCAGTTATTGATTTGTTTATAATCAGAGTAAAATTTTATTCTTCTTGCTACTTGTTAATAATATATATATTAAAAACAATCGTAACCCTACCCTATGCTATCCCATCTCCACCTTACTCCCCATCTCCCCTAACCGATCTACCCTTCTCTTCACCTCGCCCCTTCACCCAACCGATTCCTCAAATCATAGCCCCTTTGCTCATCCCCACCTCCACCGCTGCTCCATCTCTTTTCCACTCGCCTCATTTCACATAGTCCCACTTCCTTCTCCACATGCCTATCTCCCACACAAACCGCTTCTCCCACCCCGCATCACGTGGATCGATCAAACCCAAGGATATGACGCATATTCCCCCTTTAAAGCTACTTGGTCATGCATTGAAACCGCCATCAAGTATTATCTTGTATATAATGTGTGGATCTGGGACTACGTATTCTCCTCACGGTTTCTGTCTAGTGGTTTATAATGACATAGTTTATTCGAAGAGGCCGTGATTATGAGATCAGGAAGAACTTGACACAGTCTTTGAAGTATTTCTGCGAAGCATCTTGTGCACTAAATCTTAGAATTCTCCCACATCCTCAGCTCACGCATCGTTGTGATCCCCGTTTTTGTTGAAAGACCCTAGGCCATACTACCATCAATAATTCTCTATATTCAACTATTTCACAGAACCTATTGTCCTCCTCTAGCCCATGCTCTATCCTCCACACCCCTCACCGTGCCACTCTGATTTCACCCCACCACCACACCTCCTTCGTTCCATCCCACAGACCCACTCCCTATCCAACGCCTCTACTCCGAGATTTTATCTCTCCTACACCGACTCCCTTCTACTCTACTCGCTCCCATTCAACTCCCTACTTACCCAACTCGACTCCCATTCCTGTTTTTTTTTAAATGACATTCCACCGCCACTTAGATGATTACTCTCCATGGATATAGTAGGTTTCTACATAGCCTTACGAGGTCTCAATGTTTGAGTCTCCCCATTGGGTCTGTCTCAGTATCAAGTTCATAGCTTTGGGGACAACGACTAAAAAGCCACTTTATTGCAATCGGCTAGTTTGGAATATATCTGTCGGATAAGATTTTCCTTTTCTCCATCCCATTGATTAAATGTCTTACCTCATTGTATAAGCTATTAACATCTCGAATTTCAACTATATTTTATTAGTATTAGATAACTATATTTTATACCATTTTTATACCATTAATAAATGTATATTAGTTAAATTTCTTTAGATTTTTGATGAGTTGTTAAATAAATAAATACATATTCACATCGGTTTTGATAACATTGTTTATCGTCTGAGCTTAGTTATTACCTTATTCATTTATCTTTACAAGTCTAAAATAGGTTTGTCATTTATCTAGTGTGTGTCGTCATTTATTATTTTGATTTGATTATCACATTGTCGTGTCTATCGTTTTGTATTACGATTCACATTATTTTCACATTAGATCATCATTTATTTTATTACTTAATAATAGTCATTGCATTGTTTAGTGTCTACTTTAATTTATATTCGACTAATCCCGATAATTTGTTTATTCTAATTTATTTTTATCTCTTTTGGGTCATATCCACTAATTGTCATACTTGCCTTTACAAGATTGCATTATCAAAGATAAAATCTTAAACTCAAACCACATCGCCAATCGTCTCTTGTCAATCTCATCTGCAGTCATAAGATCCTTGGACGTTCCCGATCACCGATTATCGCTTTCAAACATCGTTTACTTGGATACGACAAAAGGTGCTTTCTAGATCGCTTAAAGCTTACACTTGGCTCAACTTGCTTTGTCAGATAAAAAGGAAAAGCAATATACAGGTATTCTCCAGTTTTCCCTATTTTCTCTTTTCTACATGGTATTGTCGGTATTTTGGATGATTGTCAGCATCGAATTTCATATTTCGATTTTGGGAGTAAAACGAACCTGTGCATTTTGCTGCTCACATAGTGTAACTAGGGGTTTAACTTTTTGCATCACACCTATCATCACACACTGCCTAAAATTTCACAAATTAATTAACACATCGAAAAATTCCTTGCACCTGGTTCATTGATTGGGATTTGATCACCCAACAAAACCGTTTCAGACATTTCCCAGCCATAACTTACCTGAAACCAAACATAGTTTACCTTCTTCTAGGTCCTCTTCTAGCCATTTTATTTTTTTCCTTTTACACACGTTTCTTAATTTTTAAAAAAAAAAAAAATTGTTTGCCTCACTTGTTTGTTGATATAACAAAATTTCCTTTTATGCCCGTAATCACTTGATCCACTGCTAAAAAGATGGAACACAACCTCACCACACACAAGTGCTTCATCCCAATCAATCACTACATCAACAACTTCATCATCCATGTTTCTTCCTATCTCACTCACAGGCACCCATTCTCTCACTAATATACCTCATTCAATACCTTTTACCCACACTGTGGCATTAGACCAACATTCCATCCCATCTAGGCCAGCCACTCCGCCCTCTATCAGATCAGAGCCTATTGGTACTTCCATCTTCCCTCTTGGGGACCCAGAATTCAAAGATTCTTGACGCCAACCTTGTGGCCCTTCAAGACTATCTTTTAAGAAGATACATACACCTCCCTTTGGATGGCCCACCACTTCAAGCAGTCTATCCTTATAATATTGGTTCTGAAATTCCTCAATCCATGGCCTTACATGATTTTGCATCATCCTCCACCAACCCATTGGCACACCAGACCACCCAGGTAGTCACGCCCATTCTGCCCAATCTTCCTCACATCAACATGACTATCATGACTGTCATCCCTACCACTACAACAGTCGATGGCCACTTTGGTACCTTCATTCAACCATCCCATGTGTCAAATCCCTTATCCAAACAGCAAATTCCTTCTACATCACAGTCTATACCCTCACTTCTCAACTTCCTCCAACAATACCTTTGCAACATACAATGTCATTTCTAGTCTATCAACCCACATATACCCATATCCCCACTCAACAATTACTTCCACAACCTGCACAATCTCAACAATCATACCATGCCCCTGTTTCTCACCAACACACATTCTATCAACAACCACCTCAACCATCACACATAGCTTACACTCACCCATACCAAGTCCCTCAGATACCCACACATACGCAAGTCCAACCACCACCTTTCACTACTCAACAGGCACTTCCTAATGACCCCATGCAAATCTTGATAGGTCGGTTAGCCAACCTAGAGGCTGCTACGTTAGGGTCCAAAGTCACATTGTCTTATGAACAGATATGTAATGAACCCATCCATCCATCTCGTGCCCATGAAACCATATCCTCCACACTGGGAATTTATGAAGTTTCAAAATTTTAACAGATGAGGACCCTCAAAAACATCTCAAAGAATATAAACATATGTGCTATCTCATTGCATGCATGACCAAGACTTGATGCTTCGTACTTTCCCCATGTCTTTGGTTGGTCCCGCCTTAGAGTGGTATAATAATATTCCCCAGTACTCCATATTTTCTTTTTCCCAGCTTGCACAATTATTTCTTGAGCATTTCTCCATTAATATTGTGTGCAAAATAACCATCAATGACCTGTATACTATCCGCCAATTTGAAGATGAATCCATCACGGATTTCATCGCACGATGGCGCAATATGATAAATCAATTATCTTTTCCACTACCTCAAACTGATCTCATCGAGCTCTTCGCGCACTCTTGCACTAAGCATATTTCATCAACCTTGCAAATCCAATCATTTTGCACTTTTGAAGAGGCTTTCACCATGGCCCGCAAGCTTGAGACACGTGCCTTAGAACATGGGCATTTAAAATTAAAAACCAATAAGCCAAAAATAGAATTTTTCAGACCATCCACATCAAATGATAAGTCAATGACAACTGCCAACGTTGTCATTGTCAAATCATCTCCTACATCAACATCTACTACAACAACCCAACAACGATTTCCACGACCAATGCCCGCCTATACTCCCTTAGGAGAATCATAAAACACTATCTTTGACAAATTGGTAATAACACACTTGATCACACTACCGCCTATCCAACTTGTTAAAAAATCTAGACCACGACCTGTGTGGTATCAAGAGGATCACTATTGCAAGTACCATCAAGTCCGAGGACATGACATAGAGAGATGTCATACTTTCAAGGATTCAGTCCAAAGACTCATCAATCAAGGAGAACTTCATGTAGATAATCCAAATGCCTCACCTAATCAACCAATAGATATTTTTAAACAACCATTTCCAAACCATACACCCACTTCAATAAGTCAAACCACCATTGCTTCTACATCACAAGTTCCCAATGCCCACACTATAAATACTATACATATTTCTAGTATAAATTCAGTTCCATCCACAGATATACCTTCTTCATCAATCACCGTACCTACCTCACTAGAAGCTCCCTCTTTCTTCAATCCATTAACCCTCACCCCACACTAACCTCGGTCCTATCTATGTTCACCTCAACACCTCTTCCCACATCCACCGTTGATTCTACATCTGAATATACCTCATACAATACATCATCTACATCTATTCCATCTTTACCCATAACGCCAATCATAGACCCAATCCCAATTCTGGACTTACCACATCCACATTGTTCTTCCCACCTACATCATTTGAAGAACCTTTGAAAGAACTTCAAATGGATTCAATTGCAAATAACTTTCTACCACATCAGTGCCACCAAATCCATTTCCATCTTCCTTAGATTCCAACGAACAAATATTTCTTCCTACGCTTTTAACAATACCACCTCTGGATCCTCTCGGTAGAAATTATTGTCATTCCTCCCAAGGACGAAATCTCTCAAATATTACCTCAAAATTCTCTTATATAGGAAAATAATATTCCTTCTTCTAAACAATCCAACTCCCTTCAACTAAAATCATCCAACACTATGAAAATCACAAATGGATTCCAGCCATCAAGACACGAACATACTCGAACTGTGTCCTCAACATCTGAATTATCTCAAACATCCACTCCTCCAAAAACCAAGAGATTTTGCATAGACATTGCACTTCCAAATGTTTCAGTTGAATCATATACGGAGGTCTTCTAACATTTGTTACAAATTTTTGCAATTACACTTCCGCCTATTAGGGCCTTTGACCCCGGTAGTAAGAAGCCACCGTGGTTTAATTCCAACCTTGTTTGCACATATCATTGTACCCCTGGACATGATATCGGACATTCCAGAGCATTTTGAGCCGTTGTTCGGGACTTCATTAAGGATGCATCAAACCAAACCAAACAGTCTATTCCCTCCCCTTCAACATATGCACTATTGACCTCATCTATTCAAATGCAAATGTCCCCTCATTCTTCACACACTTCCACAACCATGTCATCTCCAAGTGAAGAATCTTTTAAAGAGGATCCATCATTCTCCATCAAATTTATTCAAGTACCTCCTTAGTCTAGTTCATGTGACCCTGAATCATCAACTAACATTAAAACTGAAACTAAAACATTAAAACCACAACGCAATCCATCTCCATCATCAACATCTATACCAGTTTATACACAACATCCCCAATTTCCACATCTAAATCCAAGCAAAAACACCATCTTAAAACGCATAAGAGCTACCTTCCTTTTGACACCTCGATTGGATCTTACGCAGATATCCTTCAACATCTAATTCAAACTTCTACGATCATGCTTCCTCCCATTAGACATCGGGAGCCTTATAGTAGTAAACCTCCATGGTTCAATCCCAGTTGCATTTGTGCTTATCATCGTGTTCTGGGTCATGACATTGAGAAATGTAGAGCCTTTCGGACCACATCCATGACCTCATGACCTCATTCAGTCTTCCCCATCCACAACGAATATAACTCATCTTTCTACATCCTCATCCACCGGTTTTCTAACACTCCCCCATCCACATCTATTCCCCCTTTACCTATCATACCATCTATTGATTCTCTCTCAATTCCTCTTTCCACCCTTCTAATTGTGCCAAACACATCATCCTCTTCTTCCACATCTCTTGCAGAATCTTGGACAAAACCGCAACTTACAATAACTTCAGATAACCCTCTCATCTCATCTACAAATTCCTCCCCAACAAACCAACCTTCGTCAGACGTCACCATGAAAACACTAACATTGTCACCCATATCAACTACAACACAACCTTTAGATCCTTCGACTAAAATCAGTATCATCCCTTCCAAGAATGCTTCTTTTCCGTCCAACTCTAAGATCCTTGGTATAATTCCACAACAATCTCTTGTGTGTCCCGAAAGAAGATAGAAGTTTCACCAACAAATACCAAATATACATCATTTGTTTTGGGGCAGCATCAATCTCCATCTAAGGCGTCAATATCACTCCACCAAACCAAATCAAAAACATCCAAAGATTCCCTTGATATTTGAATCAAAATTGTGAAACGACATGAAGCAATCCTCCAAGATAGCTCATACAACCACACCCCAAGCAATTTCATCAAGATCTAAATTAAAGGATTCCCAAAAAGTACATATACTAATGTATCAATTGAATCATATCAGAAACCCTTCAACACTTGTTACAAATTTCTATCATTACGCTTCCACCTGTCAAGGAGTTTAACCCACATAGTAAGAGTTCATTGTAGTTTAATCCCCACCTCAATTGTGCCTACCACATCCTTCATTAACATCTCTCCTTTGCATGTTATTACTCATACAGAAGGTCCTCCCTTATTCATCAACATTGTTTTCCTATGATCCCCAACACATCTACCTAATCATCCACATCTAATTTGCCTATAGTAATACAATCTCTTTTGCTAGGAATCACCTCCCCTTATCCTTATCCAATTAATACATTTCATATCTAAACAACTCTCCTTTCATGCTGGGAGACTTTAATCCTGGACATTATTTTATTTACCTCATCCAAATACATTCAATCTAAACCAACCCCATCCAAATATTCATCTCATTGGAAGCCCACTTTTGTGGCCATTTGCATTGATCCCTTAGAAGACCATTTATTTTCATCTTAAGCCCACTGTGGTGGCCATGTTTGTCTCTTCGTTAAGAGACTATATTTATATTCTTCATTGAAGTCCACCGTTATGGCCATAATCGTGTCATCAAAGCCCTTCGTTGAGTCCATGTTTGTCCTTCCAATAAGGACCATATTTTTCACCAAAGTCCACCCTTGTGGCCATGTTTCATCTCGATGTGATGCATATATTTCTCTTGTTTATTCACTTTTAAAAGTAACGATTAAATTCCATCTCATCTATCTCGTGATTTCCTATTTAATCCATTACATCGTATTCAAAATCCACCATTGTGGTCATAATTTTGCTTCTTGAAAGGGTAGCGCATAGTTCTACCTTCACTCATCCTCCCAAAACTCTTATCTTATCTCAGATGCAACGTTAAACAAGGATCCAATCGGGAAAATTTTCTTCTCTCCGAAGGTAAACCGAGATTGAACCCCTTAATGCATTGCACTTATGACCATTCTATTGTTAGTACACACACTTATGAGTATAGTCTTATCTTTAGACCATGTCTCCACCATTATCCACTTCCATCTATCATGGTAATGATATGAATTATGTGGTCTACCGTCACTACTTTGACATGACCTTGAATATAAGTACAACGACTCTACTTATAGCATATTCAATATGGATAAGTTCTCCCATTCGGTGAGAACCCCGTAATCATTACATCCATCACCCTCTCATTCTCCTATGACAGTCATGTAAAGGGTATCGGGGTGTCTCCTATACCGTCATTATCCCCTCCTAAGTGGTTTACTTCACTATCCCCAGCTCTCCCCCATGTAAAGCTAACATCCATACATGCAAAAAAAAGTCAAAAGTTATCCAAAAATAGACTGATCCCTCGAAGGACAGTTGTTCATGCAAAAAAAATACATATACAAATCAAAAATCAAATCAAAATCAAAAGAAATAGACCGATCCCTTAAAGGATGGCTATTATATTATTCTTTTCATCTACATTATGTATTAAAATAGACCGATCCCTCGAAGGATGGCTATCATTCTCGCCATCTATGTTGTATATATAGTAGACCATACCCTCGAAGGATGGCTACTCTTTTGTTATGGCATTCGATTGAAAATTTTCTTTCCCTTTCCCAGAGCTGGGGCATAGACTTAAGGAACACCACTTTTGGAGAACCTTCTTCCCGCATACAGGTTACATCTCAAATCCCTCGTCATGTCGACATTAAGATTATGAGAATATTTCATCCATATCTTCCTCTTGGTCTTGTGATATAATCAAATCTCATTAGTTATGTACTAACACCTGCTATCGACTACAAGTGCAATGCTTTGAGTAGTACCTTTTCTTGTTTACCTCTTATCCGGTTAAAAGCATAACTTTCTTACATGGCCCTTGCTATGGTTATGTGACACCCATCTCATCAAAATCATATTTTATTACAATTATAATCAAATTTTATATCATTAAATCTGCATCTATATTTTTTTACTCTTAAGGATGTCCCCTATCAATATCCTCCATGAATCTATGAAGTCTGTTACTGTTTCTACACACTCTCTTTAATACACTATTTGGTTTGGGAATTCTACTTGATCTCCATTGCAGTTTGTGAATTCTACTTGAGATTATCTCTCAAGTAGCATTCATTATCCGGAACTTCTCATCCTCCACCATGACCAATGTTATCTTTCTCCATCCATTCTTTCGCATCATCCTTCTCTTCTCTACAATCACCCACCAATTTTATTTCCCATCACTCTTATTTTTGTTTTTCATCTAGCACTGACATCATCTTCTTCATCATCATAGACCTTTCATCCCCAGCTTGGCACATCTGCGTAATTCCCCACGCAGACGAAACCCTACTCAAAGTAGACCTATCATTCTGGACAAGGTCTCATTCGTGAGCATGTCTGTTGACCATTCCTTCCTCCTAATCCTCTTTATCAACCCAATTTTCTCCTAAAATTCACCTCATCTCATTCTCGTTGCTCTTCTCACCCACTTCGTCCTTCTCTATTGTTTGTTCGATACTTCACATGTCCACCACTTGAGCCATTATTTTTGTATTTTTCTCTTAATATCCTTTTATTGCCATCTATTTTATTGATCTATTTCCCTTTCATTTTTCTTTTGGATTGATGATCCTACTTAACCATCCATTCCATGTAGGCTTCTTAATCACAATGCATCTCTTTCTTAAGATCTTGTCACTGTAGAAACTCCTTCATTGTTTTCTATTCCATTCAACACTAGAAACATCTTCCTACTCCATAACTTTTGCTTAACGCTCTGACATCATCACTCATACAACATAGGCATCCTAATTAAGAATTCCCCTTACACTCTCCATCCTACACTGCATACATTCCTCCATCCACTCATGTCACACTCCTTTGTTTCCTTGTTATCACCTCCTTTCACTTCCTGTTCCGTTTTGGTATACACCGCTCAGTATTTTCATCATTCTTTTTCTTCTTCGGCTTGGCGATCCTACTTAACCATTCCTACGGCATGGCGATCTTACTTAAGAGTCTCTCTTAAGAATGATTTGTCTTCTTGCCTTTCCTCTTTCCTTCATATTCCCATCATCCGTATTTTTTCTTCATTCCCCACAAACACATCCTCTTCCCTTCTCTTTTTCCTCACACAAAATATCTCAAACTTCCTCAAATATCATCTCCATCATCCCTCATTTAAAATCCAACTTAACTACTTCATACCCTCTCTTACTATGTCTTGTTCCTTTATCTTTACTTTTGTCATCTTCATCCACATCCTCATCCATTACATTCTCTCCTCGCCTTCATCTTCTTACATATCGTTAGCCCTCCTTTCTTTACTCTTTCCGGTCCATTTTCTAGAATACTTCCCCATATCTATCACCATATTTACTCATCATTATCATTGTTCATCTAACATTATGTCATCATCATCTTCCATTCTCGCTAAGAATTATCGGTGGACTTCTCCTAAAACTCATTTTGTCCCCATTCTACTAATACCGGTTCACTCTTTTTTACCTCCTCCATTTTCTCTTCCTTCCTTTTTTCTTTTGTGCCCTCTAATCATTATTGAAGGATTTCTCCTAACATCCCTCCACTGGTATTGCCTTTTCATCTTCCCTTCACCTTTTTCAATATCTCTATTATCTTCATCACATATTGCCTTTGCATCATTTTCTTTGTTGTCCTCTCCTCCTTTCTACCCCTGGTTTTCTTTCATTTCATTTGTATCATCTTCATCTCCTCTTCTCCTCACACTTTCATCTTACTTCTCCATTGGTAACCTAACTCACCAGCGTTGTCCCATTTTTTTTATCATCTCACCATCCACATGCATTTCCATGTGTTTTGTTTCATATTCAATTCCTTTCCTATTTTGGCTCTATCATCTCTTCTTTCCCTCTTATTTTCATTTCCCCCATTACTGAACTTCTTTCTCTACCACCCCTATCTTCCTAGCTCCTCATAGTGCCTTTCTTTCTCTTTTCCATTCTACCTCCTCCCCCATCTTCTTTAACTTCTTCATCTTCTTCATCTCCTTCATCTTTCCATCCTACTATACATATTCATCTCTCCAATCATCCTTCTCTCATATTCTTCACAACTTCTCTTTCTCAGTTTTGTCATCTCTTTCATGATCCGTTCTTTCTCTCCCTCTATTTTGATCTCCATCTCCCTTTCATCCCTTCTTCTGTCATTTTCTTGTCTTCTTCTTTGTCCTTCATCATTTCTTTCTTCCACCATTTCTCCTCTTTATTATATTTGTTGCTTCTTTACTATGATATATCTTCGTACATTCACCTTCCCTTCTAATCTATTTTCCCTTCTCATCTCGTCTTCTTCTTGTTTAGACTTCCTCCTTCCCTTCTTCTCCTCCTCTCTTTCTCTATTTTCTTTTTCTCTAGGTCCCTCGTACCTTACCTATTTATTTCCCCCTTATCTTTTTCCACTACCCTCTTATTGAATGTCACTCTCTCTCTTTTGTGCTTTCATCTATCTTCTCACCTCTCTTATCGTCCTTCTCTACTATTTGATCCCTCTCCTCCACCATGTCTTTTCTACCCCAACCATGTCTTGCTTTCTCTTATCTCTATCGTTTATCATCCACATCTTTCATCCCATCTTCCTGGGACATTTTTGTCTTGGAGGATACCATAACGGCCAACATCTATCTGATTTTGTACTCTTCCATGAATATTTTCTCTACTTTTGTTTTGTCGCAAAAGTATCTTGACTTCTTATCCTACTTACCGAACAAGTAGGATTGCTTTTATCTTCTAATTTGCTAACACTTATGCATCTTTCCTATGAAACATGATTACCATCATATTTATCACACCTTTAGGGCATTTTATCTCAGATTTCTATCCAATCTACTCATCTTGTCCACATTTATGATTATTCCATCTATGTCTTATGTTGGGGAATCTTTTCATCCATATACTTGTCAACACATATCACTCACTTTGTGTCCTTCCCGTGCCCTATGTTGGGGCATCTTTATCTTCATCTTCGTCCCTTTTTGCGGACGCATGATTTTTTTCGCACGATTCCTCGCAAACAAAGGATTGCACACATCTTTCACATTCAGTTGCACATATTTTTATGTTTTCCTATGACCCATTGGTCATCTTGGTTTACATCCATACTGTAGTGGTCTTCACCCACTCACTATTCTAGAATGTTGTCGTTTGTCTCCATTGAGACCGCAATTGTCCTCTATCGATGTGATATTGAGTCACCGCCATACTTTTTTCATTGTTATTGCGATCCTTTTTTTTTTTTCCTGAGGCATCTTGCCTTTGGTCATATCTTCATCCATCTTTAAACATATATTTTACCTAACCCTTTTTGTTTTTGTCTCGTGGCTTGCTATCGCAAACCACTCAACAAAAAGGGGCAAATGTAGACACCTATTTTTGGTTATAACGCCCCTCCGTCATCTCACATTCACGCAATTTCCATTCTCGCTTCTCTTTTTCTTAAATTAAATGAAATCCTATCTATTTTCTCACATTATTTGATTAATTATCAAATGGGCTCCATGTAGACCCATTTGATAATTCAAATTTTTGATATTATCCCCATCTTCCACAAATTATTAATCCATGAGTATTAATACACCTCTCTCGACACCCCTTTTTTAAATGGAATCTTTTATCTCACCCACCATGTCAATCATGCTCCCCACTCCATCTAATAATTCAATTCATGGTCCCCACGTGATCACATCAGATCTCTTAACTCAGGTTACTCTACTCAACCCCGGTTACTTGTTAACCTCAATCTAACCTCACATCTAAGTTATAAATATGGGTTTTTTCCCCATATTTGGGAGGAAGAAAAAGTTAGAAAATTTGGGTGAATGCTGTAGAGATTTTAGCCATTTTATAATATCATTATTATTCTATCTTGGTGATAACATGTGGAATTTCCATGATACTCTGCTCATGATTTGGTTCATGTGATGAGATTCATGTTGCACGCATCGATCAATAACACCATCTGCACACTAGTATCATCCAGGTTCTTTTGTTTATCAATTTGTATGTTATCTGTTTTGGACTCTATTTTATTATTATTCTTATCGCACAGGGGTTGATAACCACCGAGGGAGTTAACGCTTCCTAGATCTACTTTGTCAGGCAGCCCCACATAAAATCTTTAATCAATCTTTCTCTAGCATATGCGAACTGCGAGTTGTTGGGATCACACCGAGGAGTCCGATATCAACTTTGTGCCTGTATCATCCATCGTCATCTCCAAGGTACTAAGCCCTTGTATACTCGACGTTGTTTAGTGTTTCTTGATTACTCGTACACTCATTTGGACAAGAAGCTAGAAACTAATATCAACATAAACATATTTTTGATTATCAATTTTCATATTTGTTTTAAGGTTCTCTTTATTACCTATGTTTATTGTTTGAAAATATCTTTCTGAATTTCATTCAACTAATTCTTAGGGGAAGAAAGGATTTCACATAGTGGATTTGTAAATTTATTATCATCCTAAATAGGTTATATGAAAAAGGCTTGATTGATATTCACAAACAAGGGACTTATTTGCATGCTAAATGGATTCCTAGGGCCATTGAAAGGAATGTAACATGGAAAGTATTGCTAAAAAAATTGCATCCTTGTTAGCATCCCATACAATAAGTCTACTAAGAAAGGCCTTAATTTTTTTATCTTTTGATTGTTATTATTCCTATAAAGGTGATGGCCAATTATGAAATTAAAAGAATTTTAAATTTTTGGGATTCCATTAAGCCTTGGTTCATGTGGAAAGGTGAGAAAATTAGGAATGGAATATATATCAACACTCAATTAATTATGGTAGTTTTCTATTATAATTATGGTTGAGGTGCCTTGGTTTAAAGAACTCATATTCTTCATAAAGTGTCTCCACATCGTCTCTCATCTCTCTTATAGATGCACTGAGCTTGGATTTTTGGGCTCAACTTGAGACAAATCATACTCTTTATAATTGAGATAGTGTGTGTGTTGGTGAAATTTATATTAATGTCTTATATGATGTCATACAAAAATAGCCCCTCCTCAATGGAGTGATTGGATTTGGAATATGGCTAAGCATGTGCTCTAGTACAAACTCCATTTAGGTTATCAATGGCTCTCTTCCAATATGGTGCTTTATGAGATGCTCAACAATCATTAGAATCTTAATGTTTTATCCTTATATGGTCCAAAAGGGTTGTCATTGTGTGGTTTTCCATTGTTGACCCCAAGAAATCTTGATTTTATTGGTCCACTCTATATTAAGGGATTTATGTGGGTGATAGATAGTTGCATATGGGTATTCCCACCCCCAAATGTTATGTTTGTGGTCAAAGTGAGTCTTATGGTTATGTGTTAAATATTAATAGGCTTAGATATGGATTTAATATTTCTCTGTAGACCCTTTAGAACCCTTCACTTGAAACATAACTTTAATTACTTAGGGCTTTTACCTTATCAACTACAAAATACAAGCAAATATGTTATTTTTTTGCATTGAAATCTCTTTTAGCTTTAGAAAGACATAAATTATGAATTTTTTAATCACAAGTCGGAAAATGTTTCATCTTTAGTAACAAAATCTAAGTTTTATCAAATTCCATGTTAAATATAAAATTTCAAGCTTAAAGATTGGCCTTCGAGGTGGAGCACCTTTGTTATTTATTTGGACACTAGGGGAGCACCCCAAGCACTATAAGTAAATTCCATCTAGAATCTCCCAAGAAAAACTCTCATGAGAGGATATGGAAGCATAAAATGTGGCCAAGTTCAACACAAGTCTTGAACGTGTATTTTTATCCCCTTGCCCTCGCAAACATTATTTTAAGATTAGTCGTGAAGGTTAGCCCTCCTCACTTGATAAAGGATATGTACTATTTGGTTGGGATTCTAAAGAAAATTAAATTTAGATTACTCTGCATAGAGGTTTGGGTCAAGGAGGAAGAAGAAAATAATAAAAAGACCAAAAGAAGGGGAACCCATACTTGACATTGTTAATCCCATCAATCAGTAATGAGCGAGGTGGAAAACTAGAGAGCCTGTGAACACCTCCTCCCTTATATGGTTTGGTTGTGTTGATTGCTGAATTTGGCATGGTCACTAATTTTTAATAGTTATTTATGATTGTTACAATTAGCAAGTAGAGACACTTAAATTTTGTTGGTTGGTTGTCATTTTAATGGCTTGGGCCTTATGATATTAGGACAACATATTTTTCCCTATGAGAATTATATGGAGACCATATCTAATTTTACGACTAAACCAATATGTTTACACTATGTGTATTATTGTTTAGTCTTGTAGACACAAAATCATGCACTTGGGTACATCTCTAGGTTCTGACACATAATAGCATTCATATGATTCCTAAGCAAGAAAACTAGCAATTGACAACTATATTTGGCCTCTTTTATGTGTATTTTATGTTCTTTTTGGTCTTACACACCCTGTAGTCTATTTTGAACTTTACTTGTTTATCTTTTATGACTTCGAACAGCAATTCCCAGCCAGGATGCTGGCGCCTGTGCACCCTCATCCCCTCTAGGTGTCCTTGACCTCTTTCTGCCTTTTATTCGCCCTTTTTGGGCATGTTTTATCTTTTGGGCATCTTATTTTCTTATGGGTTGGTCTTATAATTGTCAATTATGAAATTCAACCAAAGAAATCATATAAATACATAGATATGTGTTCAAAACAAAGGAACAAGCTCTAAGCATACTTATTATCACATAAGCTTGCATCCAAAGGCATCCAAATCACTCAAAGGCATCCATCTAGCATCCATTCAAGGGACAAGGGACTGTGCATTTTTTTCATACATTGACATAGAAGGGGAAGTCCATTCTATTTCATCCATACATTTGCATCTTCTAGCAAATCTAGCCCATTATCTAGTGCATCTGCACAAGGGCATCTTAGGGCACAATTTCCACACACACTCGCAAGAAATACACAGAGTTTGATATGTAGTGCAGTGCTCACATAATTTCACTTTTTCGGTTGGTGATGGGTTTAGTCGACTCCCATAATGCATTTTTTTTTTTTTGGTTTTGTAGGTGAACATCTATTTTGCAGTGCTATAGGTACACTTTCGGTGATTAAGGTGTAGCATAAAGGTAACCAACATCAAATATTAGCGACACTAGTGCGACACAAAAAATAATAAAATTATGAGCATTTTCATACTCATGGGTGCTAAGTAGAGGTCTTTGGTGCCTAGGTGCCCTCGCCCCAATTCAAGCACCCTAGTCTCGGCCTTATCTCGTATGCTCTTGAATTTACAGAGGCCTATTACGACATAGTTCACTTCCTATTCTACAAATTTTCTAGTCTGCATCAATCTCGTTAGCAAGTACAAATCAGCTAAGTCCATTCCTCTCTCTTGCACTTATGGTTTCATATTTTATTAGCTTATTGCTTGTGTCAAATTATATCTAACAGTAATATATCATAGTTTACATTTAGTTACTCTAAAATTAGGGTTTAATAAAATTCCATTTTTGTTAAATCATTTGGTGAACCCCACTCATGATCGTTCATTCGTCTCCCTATTCTATCAAGGCTCCTAAGGTTCCTCAAGTCTCCTTGAATTAATTGCTTCAAATGCACCCACATTGCAAAGATGTTCTCCAAAACCCCTAGACACTATGTATCTCCCTCGTAGTATGCCACCCACTCAAGTAAGTTCCATCTTTGATCATCTATATGATGACTCTATCGCTCCTAATCCTCCATCTAATCAACCCATCCTAGAGTCTAGTCAATATTTACATTATTATTTATTTCAAAAAAATCAAGTTATGGAAACAACGATTACATTTCTTATATCCAAAATCTAACATCTCGATAATGTTTCTCAATCCCATGCTAGTACTTCTTTTACTCCTCATCCTAATTCTATGTCTTCTACGTGTGCTCATATCAATGCACCTCAAGTCTTACCATTACCGCCACCTCTCAAGTTTAATTTGAATTCTAAGCAACATGATATTCTTCCTCGGCTCCTCAATCACCAATTGATCAAATTTTCATCTACTCATTACTATCCTCCTTATCAGCTTACAAAATACCAAGGTCACCCATATTGTAATTATCATTGAATTAATGGACATAATGACAATGATTTTTATGCTCTCAAACAAAAAATTGACCACCTTAAGCATCATGGTTTCATTTCATTTGCTACACAAAATGTTGTTGCATGCTCATCTCCAATTGCTAAATCCCAATGGGCTCCTAAATCTGATTCATCTATGTCTAATGAACATCATTCTATAGTCACTCATGTTCCTTCTTTAGTAAGTCAAGAGTCGCCTAAACAATCTCCTTGCAAAATCAGTCCATCACCTCCTCCTCTAAAGTCTTCTACAACATTACCAACTCCACCTAAGAAAATTCCTCTAAATTTAATACAACCCCCTCCTCTCAAGTCTTCTACAACATTATCAATCCCACATAAGCTACCACCATTCAAGATCCCTCTCCATCCTACTCCACTTCAACATCTAATTATTTTTGTCAAACAAACTATTCCTTACATTGATGGCCAAGACACATTTCAAGCTCCACCACCATGACATGGTCCTTCTCTACATCACACACTTGGGGCAACATACTTTCTTCCCCCTTCAATCATTACTAATTCTTTCTAGTCTTTACACATACACATTATGCTCTGTGCTTTACATCTAGTCTCTCTTACACACATTGATACACAACTTGTATCATCACTACCCTATGATGCACTCTAGTTCCATGGTTCATACTCGATTGTTGAGTGTATAAAACTAAAATGAGATTCAAATCATTCACTCTTTATGTTCTATGCTTCATGATCTATCTTTCTAGCACATATTTTCAAACCATTTCCCGATGACATACTCTTGTTCTATGGTTCATTCTTGATTATTGAGGGGTATTTTATAAATGAACCTCATCTCATACACATCCATTGGGGGCATGTTTATCCTACCATCACACTCACACATTACATACCATTCCATTCCACTCATTCACTGCATTTTCATATCTTGGTTGCACTTATTCTTGCTTACTTATACTACTTACATGACACACTTTGCTTACTATGTTAGCCGATATTTTGTATGTCATTATCTTTCTATATACACATGCGTGCTCACTTGGTCTCTAGTTTTGAATGTAGATATTATAGGTTCTTACATGCAACAATGATGTTTGGCACTATACCTTTTACCAGTCCCACCGAGGCTTATGGGGGCATCTACATTTCTATGTAAGGGAATTACTTGTATAATATAGATTATGAGCAGAAATAGAACACCAAAGAACACAATATTGCAGATGAATGATCTCAATATGCAATTAAAATATCTTCGCCACTTCGAGGGGGAAACCTTCAAACCATATAATAAAACTCAAATGCTCTAATGATGATCAACTACTACCTACAATCCCCTATATATACTATTCATATGTTATGGCTATCACCAACACCGACCTACTAAGCATGAGAAAGTATAAATGACATAATAAAATGATATGGTAAGCCACAAGTCGGCTACTCATATCCTAATACAAGAAATAGGTTAAGGGCGTAGCATGCCCTTCCCCTTCAAACCAATGTTGTCCTCAACATTGAATAATCTTGGATGTTGTTGTAGAAAACCTTCATCCTCCCAGGTCACATCCTCTATGCTCATATTCTTCCACTTGATCAAATATTCCTTAATGTCTTTGGTTCTCAGCCTCTTAATACGTGTTTGCAAAATCTTCTCTGGCTCCAAAATGATTCTTCCTTCCTCATCAAGTTCTGGTAGCTCTATCTGGGCTGCAAATTTTTGTCCAATAACCTTCTTTAGGCAGGAAACATGGAATATTGGGTGTATGTGTGAAGATTGAGGCAACTCTAGTTTATAAGCAACACTTCCAATTTTCTATAGAACCTGATAAGGACCATAATATTTAGGAGCAAGTTTGTTGTCCTTTTTATGTTGCTTCAGGGACATCTGCTTGTAAGGTTGCAGAGACATACAAAAACCCAGTCACCAATTTCAAAATGTCTTTCACTACGGTGTTGATTTGCTTGTTGTTTCATCTTGTTTTGTGCCAATGCCAAATTCTCCTTCAAACCAGCCAAAACCTGTTGTTGATGTTGAATGTGTTCCTCAACATCTCTAACCTTAGTTTGCACCCTCAAGGAAGAAGTGATAGATGGTGGATGGTAACCATATAATGCTAAAAATGGGGTCATTTGAGAAGAGGTATGAAAAGATGTGTTATACCACCATTCTGCAAGTGGTAGCCATTTAACCCAATGTTCCTGCTTATCTGATACAAAACAACGTAGATACCCCTCTAAGCATTTGTTAACCACTTCCATTTTCCCATCAATTTGAGGATGGTAAGATGAACTATGAGCTAGTTGAGTACCCAAACATGCAAATAATTCTATCCAAAAATTACTTGTGAAAATAGGATCACGATCACTTACAATTATCTTTGGGGTTCCATGTAGCTTTTGAATTGTCTCCAAAAAAATAGTTGTGACTATATTGGCTACAAATGGGTGTGACAGGGCACAAAAATGGGCATATTTTGTGAGCCTATCCACAATCACCAAAATAACATTCTTACCCTCTGAACAAGGCAATCCTGTGATGAAATCCATGGAGACCTCCTCCCATCTCTGGCTAGGAATTGGTAATGGTTGCAATAGACTGGTCTTAATGGTTTCACCTTTGTTTTGTTGGCACACCAAACACTCTGATACAAAATTTTGTACATCACCCTTGAGTCCTTCCCAAAATAATTCTCTTTTTATTCTATGATATGTCTTCAAAAACCAAGTGTCCTCCAATAGGTGATGCATGTAGCTCTGCAAGAATCTTATGCTTCAACTCAGAATCTTTGCACAAGTATAACTTGTCCTTGTACCATAGGGCATTACCTTTCCACTCAAATTTATTAGATGTTATAGAGCCTTGCTTGATATTTTGTATTAGAGATTGTGTATCCTTGTCCTGATCCCATTCCAATCTTGCTTCATCTACCCAATCGGCCTTCAACATGGACATTACACATAGTAATGCATTTGCGGATGTATCCCTTCTGGACAACGCATCGGATACTACATTTTCTTTACCCTTTTTGTATATGATTTCAAAATCATAACCCAACATTTTTGTTTACCCACTTTTTGTTGTTCCTCAGATGATAACCTTTGCTCCAAAAATTATTTGAGACTATCATGATCAGTTTTCACCTTGAAGTGTCTACCCATTAGATAGGGCCTCCATTGCTTGACCACATGAAGAATAGCCATCATTTCTTTCTCATAGACAAGTTTGAGTAGATATTTTCCTTTGAATTGGTGACTCTCAAATGTAATTGGTCTTCCTTCCTACATTAGAACTGCTCCCAATCTTGATCCTGAAGCGTCACACTCAACAATGAAGGTTTTTGAGAAGTCGGGAGTAGCCAAAACTGGGGTGGTGCACATGGCTTCCTTCAACTGCTCAAAGGATTTAGTGGTTACGTCTGTCCAATGGAAGGCATCCTTCTTTAGCAATGCAGTGAGTGGAGCTGTGATTCTACCATATCCCCTCACAAATCTTCTGTAGTACCACTGTTAGTCCAAGGAACCCTCGAAGATTTTTTTAGAGTTTTGGGCCTTGGCCATTCCACCATAGCTTTGATCTTTTGAGGATCAACTTTGACACCTTCATGGGATATAATGTGACCCAAGTACTCTACCTCTTGTACACCAAAATAACATTTGGATGGCTTTGCATAGAGCTTATGTTTCTCAAAACTTCCAACACTTTATCTACATGTTGCAAGTGTTCTTCCCATGTCTTACTTGTAAATCAATATGTCATCAAAGAAAACTAATACAAATTTCCTTAAAATGGCCTAAAAATAGTGTTCATCAAGCTTTGAAATGTTGAGGGAGCATTTGTAAGACCAAAGGCATTACCAAAACTCATAATGGCCCTCATGAGTCCTGAAAATCCATTTTATGAACATCTTCCTCTCTTATTCTAATTTGATGGTACCCTCAAATGAAGATCTAATTTTGTGAAATAAATAGCACCATGCAATTCATCAAGTAAATCATCAATTACTAGAATAGGAAACTTATCTTTGATGGTGTACTTGTTGAGTTCTCGGTAATCTGGACACATCCTCCATGTTTCATCCTTCTTACGTACCATGACCACTGGTGAAAGAATATGCGCTCTAACTATGCCGATGATACCTACCTTCAACATTTCCTGCACCATTTTCTCGATCTCACTTTTTTAGGAATATGGGTATCTGTATGGTCTGATGTTAGGTGGTTGGCTCCTGGATCAAATGAATGGCATGATCATGATCCCTAACTGGTGGTAGTCCCTTTGGAATTGCATAAAAAAAAGATGAGTGAGCATCAACAATCTTTTGAAGATCGGGTGGCATTGAAGACTCTATATTTTGTACCTCTATGGAAAATAACTTTGCTACAAATCCATCTACTCCTTTTTTGAGAACCTTCTACATCTGATGAGAGCTAATAATCTGTGGAGACTTAGCTACCATCCCTTTCAATTGTATTGTCCTTCCTTCTGAATGAAATCGCATGAACAATTCTTGGAAATTCATCTCTATAGTACCCAAGGTTGTGAGCCATTGGACACCCAAAACAATATCTTGCCCCTCCCATAGAAATAGAAAACATAGGTGAGTCTAACATGTAGTCTCCCATGGAGAGCTTGATACTATGACACTTTCCTGTGCACTTGACTGTCCCACCATCTGCAATCATAACTTGCATTTCTGGAGTTGGGTAAATAAAACAATTGAGGCGGGCAACTAACTTACTATTTATGAAGTTATGAGTACTCCTGAGTCAATCAACACCATCACCTTCTATTTTTTGAGATAGCCAATAACCTTGAGTGTTTGAGGAGTACTAATACCTGACAATGCATGGCAAGAAATTATAGGTTGGTGATCCTCTACTTCATCTTCTACTGGTTCCTCAACCTCTCCTATAATTTCAGCTTCCTCTTCATCCTCATTTCCTCCTTCAATATAGAACAACTTCTTCTCAACACATTTGTGTCCCGGTCCATATTTGTTGTCACAGTTAAAACATAATCCTTTTGCTCTCTTTTCTTCCATTTGTTGAGGAGTCAGTCTAATTGGTTGAGTGAATGATGGGGAAGGGGTACTATGGTCTCTGGTGTTAGTGAAAGGTTGCCTCCTACTACAAAGAATTTTCCTCTACTCTACATGCCATGATAATAGAATCAAAATCTTGAGTGGATTAAACATACATACCTCATGCTCAATGTGGTCCTTAAGACCCCCAAGAAACAGGTCATTCAAGTTCCCTTCTATAATATTCTCCACCCTTAAGGATAGGTTCTGGAATTGATGCACATAATCTTTGACTGATCTTGTTTGTCGTAACTTTTCCAATTGACTAAAGTAGTTATCTGAAACACTGGAACTATAGTGCAATTGCAACTCCTCGGTAAAAATTGTCCAAGTGACACTGAGACCATTCTTTTGCCTCTGAGCACATAACCATCGATACCAAACGAATTGGTCTAGTTCAAGATACAGGGATGCCAAGGTCACCTTTTTCCCGATGGGGTTTGATGTAACTCAAAGAAGTTCTCCATTTGATTTATCCAATTCAATGGATCCTTCCCATCAAATTTGTGCATCTCCACTTTTGGCATCATGTTCCATGGTTGCAAATAAGTTGGATTCTGATTGGGCTGGAAAAGTGATCCAACATGGTTATTTTTCCCATTATTCTGAACTAAAGATCCTCCTTGGTTGAGTTGGGGCTGATTTGGGACATATTTTTTACCCTTTATATGTTGCATGATATCATCCAACCGCTGATTGATTTGGTCTATGTCTCCTTTACATGCCATCTCAGATTGTAGATTTCACAGATCATACTCGAGTTGGCTCACCTTATGATCAACTGAGGTAAACCCTAGTGTTGAGGAATTTGTATTTACCCCTTCTGACTCCAACTCTTCAATCACTACCCCATCTTTATCTGGGGTTTTACCCGAGTGACAAGATTCTTTTTGGCTCTTGTGGAAGGCCCCACCATGATGTCAAACCCTAGGGTTTAGGGTTTCGATACAAATTCAATGAATAGGAAAAAACACAAAGAATATACTACCAATATATTTTTTTGAGAGATTTCCAAAAATGTAAAGAACTTGGAAAAATTCCACAAATTGCAGCCTAGGGAGCGATTTTATGAAAATACCTAAATTTGCAATAACTTTTGCAAAATAAAGAAAAAAGTCTAAAATTTTTAGGGAATCTTACTTGAAATGATTCACAACTCTAGTAAAAAATATCCAAAAAATTCACTCTAGTTCGCAAGATATAGTGGAAACAAAAATTAGGGTTTTTGCCCTAATTTTGGCCCGATCGCAGCTTTGATACCACTTGTAATGGAATTACTTGTATAATTCAGATTATGAGCAGAAATAGAACACCAAATAACACAATATTACAGATAAATGATCTCAATATGCAATTAAAATAGCTTCACCACTTCGAGGGGCAACCTCCAAACCATACAATAAGACTCAAATGCTCGAATGATGATCAACTACTACCTACAATCCCCTATATATATTATTCATATGTTATGGCCATCACCAAGGTGACCTACTAAGCATGAGAAAGTATAAATGACATAATAAAATGATTTGTTTGCATGTTATGCCTTATGTCTTATTTTGGTCATTGTCTCAGTATGCTTTTGGCCACTTCAGCCCTAATTGTTTTGAGACACCGTGAGTGATGTCTTGTGTTTAAACCTATTTTTGTGGTCTATCTTGTATGCACACTTGCTTGTTACATCATTTTTCTATGACATGTTTGCTACTTTCTCTACTAACAAATGTATCTAGCCACTTTGTTTTTATGTGCCTTGGTTTCTACCACGCACATCTCCTCCCCGCATGAGGTTACATTTCAGCTTCAACATCAAGTCCTCTCTTTGGGTCGCATTCTCCTATCAACATCACATGCACCCCAAACAAGGGGGGCATACATTGGGTGAATCAATCACCCCATAAAGCAACTCGTGAGCTACAAGACATGCCTGCACATGTAAGAACAAAGCAATCATATAGTCACAAAATGACACAGAATCTCACTTAGGTCCTTTGTAAAGCACGACACACAAGTGCCCAAAACAAGACAACAATGTTTGGGCATCCACATCCTCCCCCCGGCACATATGTCCTGGGGGCATGTACAACCACTTTATCATATCAACACAATCTACAACAATTTTACAGAGCAATTTTTCAATGATCCCAACTATCCTCTAGCAACAAAATCCATTCTATCTCCTTTTCAATCGGAACAATTAGTACATGCGGAACAAATTTGGAAAATTTGGGACAACAAGAACAAAATAGGGATGTACCATCTACAATGGTGCTTATTTGGGAAGCATTCATGGATGGAGAGTAACACTAGACCTCTCTCCCCAACACTCTTCTATGTGGCATGAGATCACCTAAAAAACTCGCACTTGGCGTGAGATCGCCAAAAAAACTCACACTTGGCATGAGATCGCCCAAAAACTCACTCATGGTGTGGGATCACTCAAAAAAACTCGCACTACACAACATTTTAGTACATCTTTCTATCCTTTACACTCTTTCACATCATGTGCACACTTTCCTCGTACTACTTTTTACACACTTTTACATACTTTTACAGAGTTTTCATAATACATGACTTTGACTACTCTTTTTCTCTTATTTTGCAGGAATGTCCTTAATACGCAACAAGAAGAAGCCCTACATTAGAAATTCAAGCACAACAATAGGTACAAATTAGTGCATACGATTCACCCCTAGGTCACTTTCCCTTCTTAGCTTCCACGCTTCATTTTACACTCATTCCACGCTTCACTTGTCTCTTCGGCATGTTATCACCATCACACTCTACATGAACAAAAGGTACGCATCTTCTAACTACTTTATGTTATTGAGTATTCACTCAACAACATAAAGTGGGGGAAAATGTAGACATAAAATCACGCACTTGGGTACATTTCTAGGTCCTAAACACATGCTAGAATTAATATGATTCCTAAGTAATAAAACTAGTAATTGACAACTATATATGGCCTCTTTTATGTTTCTTTTATGTTCTCTTTGGTCTTACACACCCTACACTAGTCATAACTTTACTTTTTATCTTTCATGACTTCGACATCGATTGCCTAGCCATGACACCGGTGCCCAAGTGCCCTTGTCCCCTTTGGGCACCCCTGACCTTTTTCCACCTTACTCGCTCTTTTTGGACCTCTTTTATCTTTTGGGCATCTTATTTTCTTATGGGTTGGCCTTCTAGTTGTTAATTACAATTTCAACCAAATGAATCATATAAATACATAGTTATGTGTTCAAAATAAAGGACCAAGCTCTAAGCATACTTACTATCACCTAAGCTTGCATCTAAAGGCATCAAAAACACTCAAAGGCATCCATCTAACATCCATTCAAGGGACAAGAGACTGCATTTTCTGCATACATTACATAGGAAGGGGAAGTCTATTTTATTTCATCCACACATTTTCATCTTTTTACAAATCTAGCCCGTTATCTAGTGCATCTTGCACAAGGGAATCTTAGGGCACAATTTCCACACATTCTCACAAGAACTACATGGAGTTTGAGATGTAATGCGATGATTTCTAGGCGTACATTCACTATGTCGGGTGACCGCCGAGTTAGTCGACTCCCCATATTGCATATTTCTTTTTTTGGATTTGATGTGGTTTTGGGGTTTTGCAGGTGAATATATAGTTTACGAGTGTTACATGTACACTTGGCGATCAAAGTGCGACATATAGGCGGCCATTAACGAATATCAACAAAATCTGGTGCGACACAACAAAAATCAATTTCTAAGCATTTCTACAATCACGGGTGCCTAGTACAAGTCTCTCGGCACCTAGGCGCCTTGTCCCAGGTTTAGGTGCCCTACTTTGGCCTTATCCGTGAGCTCCATAATTTATAGAGGCATGTTACAACAAAGTTCACTTCTTGTTCAACAATACTCCCAGGTCTGCATCGGTCTCGATCAAGTGCAAATCAGCTAAGTCCATTGCTCTCTCTCTTGCACTTAGGGTTTCATATTTTAATAGCTTATTTTTGTGGCAAATCAGACTGTATCTAGCGTTGATATAGCATAGTTTACATTCATTACTCTCGCAATTAGGGTTTAATAATAAATTATATTTTTGTTAAATCAAGTTTTTAATCTAATAATGTAATATTATTAGGTCTATAGATACAATAAAACAATGTCATGTCTCTATTTATATTTAAAAATATCTGAAAATGTGTTGATTTGAGATAGAAAATTTGATTGAAAAATCGTAATATCTTTTCCATATTATAGAACTTGAGCCCTTTTTTCAAAAAATATATTTTTGAGCTTCATATAGAGATGCAATTGGATTGAGGCTTTATGTCACAAATCAATGGAAAATTCAAAAATAAGGTGGTGGATTTAATTATCAATGTGGTATATGACAAATCCAAGATACTCACCTTGAGATTGATACCTCTCAACATTTTTCTGACAAAGGCATTTAAGATATTTTAATGTTTTCAAGATTTCTAGGTTAGAGGTTTCGATTTTGGGTTCGAGAGGTCTTTGGGTTTCATTGTTTTGGTTTTTTCTTTTAGATTTAAATTTTTAGGGGTACTTTATATCGATCAACTTTTTGTGTTTTCCGGGGTTTTTAGATTTAGGGTTTTGGGGTTTCAGGTTTTGAGATTTATATTTAAAGGTTTTGAGGTTTTTATGTTTAGGGATTTCGAGTCTTATAGTTTTACGGTTCTCATGTTTAAGTCTTTCAAGTTTTTAAATTTTGGGGATGTTTTATGTTAGTAATTGTTTTTGTATATTTGTGGTTCTTGTTGGAGGGTTTTAGGTTTTGGAGTTTATAGGGTTTTTATGTCTAGATATTTTGGGTTTCATATTTCATATTATTTTAAGTTTTCATGTGCTTTAAATTGATTAAGTTTTTATGTTTTTCAGTGTTCGGTTCAATTTTTTTAGGGCTTGGGATTTAGAATTTCTTAGTTTTAGGATTTAGGTTTCAAGGTTTTGAAGGTTTTCGAGTTTTGGATTTCAAGTTCCAAGTTTCGTGTTTTCTTATTTTTGGTGTTTTCAAGGTTTTCAATTTTGGGGCTTTTAGTTTTGTAGAACCACTTTTAGATTTCAAGTTTCATAAACACTTTACATTAATCAACATTTTGTGTTTTTGGGTTCAAGTTTTAAGAATTCAAATTTAAGGCTTTTGATTTTTTATTTTCTAAGTTCTTTTGGTTGTTCATGTTATTTGGTTTAAGGCTTTGAATTTCGCATTTCAAGCTTTAGTTTTTAGATCTTAGCTTTAGGTTTATGGGTTTCGTGTTTTGAGGGAATTTTATATCAATGTACATTTTCCTATTTTTAGGGGTTTCCCATCAGGGGGTTCATAGATTTTAGGGTTTTTAAGTTTGAATATTTCAAGATTTAGGTTTTGGGTTTTAAGGGTGTTTTATATCAATCAACTTATTTTGTTTTGTGGCTTCTAGATTTGGGCTTTTAAGTTTGGGATTTCGGGTTTTGCGATTGGGATTTCTCGGCTTTTGAGATTTGGATTTCAAGGTTTTATGGAATTTAATGTTTGGGGTTTTCAAGTTTCGAGGTTCAAGTTGTGAGAGTGTTTTATATCATTGTACTTTTCATGTTTTTGTTGTTTCCTTATTGGGGGTTCATTTTTGTGTCTTCTAAGTTATGGGTTTTAGGTTTTAGAGTTTTCCATGGTTTTCAAGTTTAAATTTTTCAACATTTTAGTTTTTAGGTTTTTAAGTTTTAATTTTGGGATTCTGGTTTCAATCACTTTCACAATCTATGTTTTGAGTTTCACGATTTAAGGTTTAGACCTTTTCGGTTTTAGGTTGCATTTTTCCGCTTTCAAACACGTGTCACATATTATATCACTATATTTTTTATTTTCAATATCTTCAAGTACAAGGTTTTAGATTTCGGATTAGGGGTTTCGGTGTTTTAGACTTCATATTTTATAAGATTTATAGGTTTGTGGTTTTGAGTTTTAAGTTTCGGGGTTTTCATGTTTTCAAGGTATTCGAGTTTAGGGATTTCAAGTTTTGCGTTCTAAGATATCTGGGTTTTTAGGATACGAGGACATTTTATATTAATCTACTTTATTTTTAAGGTTTCCTTGTTTGGGGTTTTTAGGTTTGGGTTTTTAGATTTAAATTTTTCAAGTTATGGGTTTCAACTTCAATCTTTTTAGGGTTTCAAGTTTTAATAATTTAAGATTTGTGTTGTGAATTTTTTATTTTTGTTTCAGTTCTATGCTTAGGGTTACACAAATTTTATGTTTATGGATATTAGGTTTCATGATTCAACATATTTGCATTTCAGCTTTTTCAATATAATAGTCACATTTTATTAATTTACTTTTCTTGTTTCAAGGATTGTTTCACTATCACATATGGCTCGATGAAGGCTTTTTGGGTTTCATTGTTTAAATAAGATAGTCATGTTTTATATCAAACCATGTTATGTGTTCTCTGGGTTTTTGAATTCGAGGTTACGGGCTTTCATATTTTGGAATTCTCTAAAGTTTATATTTTGAGGGGTTGAATAAGATAGACACCTTTTTATAATAATGTAATTTTTATGTTTTGAGGGTTTTTAGGTAACTTACATTTTGGGTTTTGGACTTTAGGTTTTGGGCTTTAAATTTTGAGTTTTTGATCTCATGGGTTTCAATTTTTTTGCTTTCAAATTTTATTATTTTCCTACCACATATTGCAACTATAAGGTAACTATATACTTTTAAATTCATCAACTTTAGTGTATCTTTACACCTTAAAGTGTGATTGCTAGTATTATCTTGATCTTTGTGCCTAATTTAACTTGTATTTATGAACCTGAGGACATTTTGGGACATACATAGATTCTCTAAATCTCCCTAAACTATGACCAAGTGGTAGAGTATTTTGAGAGATTTTTGATGATAGGTGGAATGCGGAAAATGGAGCTCATACGCTCAAGTTATGGTCAGTCAAAGTCTAGGTTTGAAAATTGGTCAATAGGGGTCAACAGTGAGTTATGCATTGACACATGGCATTTGGAAAAAGGTGGAAAGTTGAATGTTTGTGTTTGGATTGCCTCCGGTCTTCGACGAATGAAAAATTGGTGGTCCCCACTATTTGGTGGCGGGACCCTCAGCCAGGTTTGACACACTATTTTATAAAAGGGGTGCCTTTGCCGCCTATTTTTATTGTCAATTATCAAATTTTTGATAATGCATTAGAGAACCATATTGGTGAATTGTAGGGTTCGAATTACGCTCAGGCGAGCTATTTTGATAGCTCGGTGGGGTGATCAACTCCCCACCGAGTCGAGTTGGTCATTATATTTCCACATAGCTCGACGAGCTATCCATTCAACTTGATGAGTGGATACTATACGATGAGTTCACTATATAGCTCGGTGATCTATCTCATGGATCAAACAAGTTCAAACATGGAGGGCGAGCTGCTTTCTATATTGGGAGAGTTACATTCTTATTGGTTCGGCTATACTCCACCGCCCACCATATTACCAACTCGACCCAAATTGTGGGCATTCAATGCACAACATGGTGGAGCAACCTCTCCACGATAAGTGGAAAACCAATCAAACAATGCACAATCCCTAAGGACTCGAGGATTGGAAATCTCAACAACATTCAAGCATAGCTCGGGTTCGAGATTAAACGACTTGCCACACGACAACAAAACTCGGCAGTGTATTGCGTAAGCATAGCTTGACAAAAGAGCATAAGGCGTGGCCCAAGCCACGCATCATGTTGTTAGCCAAAGGGCTTCTTCCATTTAACCGCCCACGCGTGTGGGAGAAAGGAACAACCTTCCCATTAAACCGAGCATCGAGGGGATGATACATGGAGATTGTGGACGTTATATGCAAACACAAAACTTGTTCCCCACTACCAAATGGAGTCCACATGGACCGTGAGTAGTGTATGGAGGAAAGCCACGTAGGGTGGCATGATTAAAGGCCAAGCATTTAAAAAATGTGAAGAGGTTAAAATGCATTGCTTTATTAAAAGCATGATCCACGAAGATTGTGGATAAAAAGGTGGATTCGGTGGGATTCGAACCCCCACCACCTATGTGAAAACTTATATGCCTGCCAACACACCAAGCAACTCGATGAGGTTATAAAAGGAGTCCAGTGTATTTGAAGGTAGAGAGGCGAACCTTTTAGTCAAGAGGCGAGACAATATTTTCCTCAAGGAGGCTTATTGAGCGAGCTAGGAGGAGAATTTGGTGAAAGTGCCAAAAGAGACTAGGCCTATTTTTGCAAGAGGAACCTAGTGAGTAGATCTAAATCATGTATTACACTTTGTAAGTGTTATTTTTAATGATTTTAATAGATCAATCCCTTCAATTAGACCCGGAGACATAGCCCTAGTTGGGTGAACTCCGTTATCACATATGGTGTCTATTTTTCCTAGTTGTTTTCTCTGATTTTTATAGTGCTTGCACGCCTCTTCATTTTAATTGAAAATACAAGAAGGTCATATTGTCCTCTTTAATCCGTAAAATCATTATTTAAAGAAAATTTATGAATGCATGTGCATGTTGGCTTATGATTTTTGAATCAATTTAATTGAACATAATCAAATATTTCTAATTTAAAAAATCCTATATAAACCACAACCCTTGGAAAATCACTACAAAATAAGTCATTTCCTTGGCAAAAGAGAAAGATAACACTATTACTCTAACGAGAGTTATGTAGTGACCGATTCATTCTAATAAATTGATTATGTAATATGTTTTGTTGGTATTAGATGACAATGTTAATATTAGTTAGGGAGATTTGAGCTTGGATTACTATCAGTAATTACTTATTTGTTCCAATTAAATAAAATTAAAAAATTGTCCCATGGCATAACCAACTTATATCTTTTTTATATTTATTCATTTTTGCATAAGTCAATATACATTTTTAGAAATATGGTTTTCAGATATTCAAATGTTATTATAAATATTCTTATTTGGTCAATTATTTATGTATGTGTATGATAAATGTCATTTTCTAGATAAGACATATGTCATATAAAAAAATAAGGAAAAATTGATCTCGAGTACCATGACATCATCCTTTATTAATCTAGCTAATGGGCAATAAGGTCTCAAAAGTTTCCATTAATCAACACTTAAATAAATACATTTTTGGATAATAAATATGCAAATTGCGAGCTTTTAAACATAGGAAATCAACCATGCAAAAAATAATACTAACTACAATGATTTTTTTCCAAATAAGAATCAAAGCATGGGCTAATTCAAACATTTGTTAGAACATCAATGACCATGATGCATTTGGTCATCGATATACGAAATAAATTTGGACAATCCACATGGCGAATAATGTTCCCTCCCAAGTTGTCTCCCACAAGAAAAAATGTGATGGTACAACATTACATAATAGAAAATTTTCACACTCAAAATTTTTTAGCCATGTGAGAGCAACATAACAGCTTGTTTGTCTTAGACGCTAGCTTGTATTCTACTAACATCACCGCTACTTGCCATCGTTCATCCAATTATCGGTAAAACATGATGTAAATTTGCTACTTGAAGAAATAACCATAAAATTTGTCGCCATGAAAAATACACCACCACTAACAATCGCTCCTCTTCTCTAATTGGAATAAACACACAAACCCATATGCTCAAAACATAATCTATAGTAATAGTCTTGGTTTATACTTTGTCATTGGGTGTCTCATTGGCGAGACAAAAGGCATGAGCCACCACAACAACAATGTTGCTAGTCATTTGTTAACGAAACCTTGTTTTCTCCTTATTAAGTATCTTATTGATTTTAATGCCCAACAAATCCATAAAGACATGCAAAAGAAGGTTGCTTCTAATATCATTTATTTCTTGTTGTGCATAAATCCTCAATTTGTTGATATTTCGTGACATATATGGAGTCCAACAAATTGCATACAATAGTAGACAAATTTTTATACATGTGTGCATGTTTAATCGAATAGTAGTTTGTTAGGTATAGGATTTACCAAATACCTTTAATAGAAATTTATTGTGTCAAGTTTACAATTTCTTCCCAAACGAATTATGTTACGCATCGAGGTAAGCTCCTTACCTCGATACATAACATAATTCGTTTTCAAAATTTCTTCTTTTTTAAGTGTTTCATTTCACTAACAATGGTGGTGTGGTGTCAAATTATGTGGATTTGTACCATCATTCTTTCTTAGATGCATAAAAATGTCAAAAAATCTACCAGGGAATGAATAATACTTAAATATATGCAAACTTTTCATCTCCAGTTCAAAAGGTTAAGGAGATCAATGGCCATAACTTGCAACCTTAATGATTTTTCTTCGTTTTCTAACGACTATGCTAATCAAGACATGTATGGGTAACCCCGGTCCCATGGCAAGGAATAGTGAGCCATCAAGTTTTGCTCAAGGACCCTAAGGACTTTTAGAAAGAGTCATTATGTGTACTTTACGCAAAGAGGAAACACCTTAATTAGGTCATGAAGCATATATTGTATTATTATGCTTGTGTAGATTCTCCAACAATATTATTTTTCTTATTCATATGGTTACTAATGGACATATGTGCGTTTGTGTGTGTGTGTGTGTGTGTGTCTTCTCATTACTTAAAATTTTTCATATGTTTTATATGGAGATTTAGATTGATTCACTCAACCAATAATAGTAAAGTTGTGTACTTGTATTTTATTTTGACATTTTTTATGTTATCTAAACAACTCTCCTAGCTATCTAGATAACTTAAATTTTCATTCTAATTCTAATGTTTCACATTTTAGGTTGCGCACTCAAGATTGTTCTTTTGACACCTTAACACAGTTGCAGTTCCTCTACACACCCTTATGTGCCTTCTTCCTTCCCCTTCCCTCTGTATTCTTCTGTCTCCTGCCATTTTCCCTTTTGTGATATTCCCTGGGTCAAAATTTATCGACACTAAAATTTTCCTCCATAATTTCTATTTCATTAATGTATGTATTAGGAATAGGATGTTGTTAAGTGTAATTAGTAGTAGCGTCCGATAGAAGATAACGGTGCCGTCAATGCGGCCGCCAATAATGTGGAGTACGGTAACAGTCAAAGTACAATAGGAATGTTGTAAAAAGTAAATATTTGTCGTAAGTGGTCCGGTAATGTTAAAATGTCAAAGTTTGGGTAATTAGAGAAGTAGGGTCTACATGATTAGGAATTAGAAATATTATATTGGTAATAAAGACAAGGAGTGAGGTCATAAATATATTGTGTATTTTATTTGTAAAAAGTCTAAAAATGTGGAACCCATGTAAAATGATAAGGTTTATCTTATCTTAACAGATAAGCCTACATGTATAGATAAGAGTTAAGGTATGGAATATGATTCGTCAGAGTGGATTTCTTATCCTATCTTAGAGATAAGATGGATAAGCCTGGAAGTTCTATAAATAGAGAGGCTACCCCCCTCATTTAGCATAGAAAGAAGTAGTGAGAAATATTGTAGGAAGTGTGCGAAGGAAGCCATCAGTTAAAGGTGTGTTGAAGAAGCCATCGAGAGGTGTAATTGTAAAGTTTCTCCCATAGTCTTGTTGAAGTACCTCATGGGTGAGATTGTAACAATTTCATGTTAATATTATAATTTACTTTGATATTTCAGATTTGTCATCATTAGTCTTATCATAGTCGATGGTATTCTTGTGTTCGGTTGTTGTTTTGTTTCAGTTACGTCCACCAAACTAAAGGTTGTGCATTAGTAAATAATCATAGCACGAGGAGTTCCCGTGAAGAATTATCATAGTCTTAGGATTGGTGATGACATTTTGGTTCATTCTTAGGGACCATTCCTCGTTGGTGGATTTTACGGAGAGATATTCCCACTTAGGCAAAAATTAATTAGAGGGTAACCTTGTTTTTTGTGCGTAGTAGTTACCATATAGTAAAGTCATTTTTACCGTGAATAGTAGTTACCATGTTAAAGTCATTTTTGCCATGAATAGTAGTTACCATGGTAAAGTCCTTTTTGTTGGGAATAGTAATTACCGCAGTAAAGTCACTTTTTACCGTGAATAGTATTTACCGCAGTAACTTCACTTTTTACCGTGAATAGTGTTTACCACAGTAAAGTCAGTTTTTACCGTAGTAAGTCAAGTTTTACCATAGTTTACCGTGGTCATTTCTATTTTACTGTAGAAAGGTGTAAAGTCACTTTCTAGTATAGTGATTCCAATTATTTGTGCACATAAGTCTTGTTAATTGTACTTGTGGGTTGGTATTTCACGGTGGTTACTTTTGAAAATGGGAAAGATTCCTGTTTTTTCAACTCAATCTAATGAAGATGCTTCTTCTTTCATTCAAGAGTTTAAACGATCTTGTATTTGTAATGGCCTTATAAGAAGGGAACAATGGACTGAATTTTTTCCTACCTTTTTGGATGGTTCAACACTTAGGTGGTTTGAAACACTAGGTGATAATGTGAAAAATTCATGGGATTTATTAACCGAAAGTTTTCTTGAAGAATTTGGTGAACAACAGAAATATGCAGATCTCATGATCGAGATCACAAAGCTATCCCAAGGAGAGAAGGAGAAGATAAGGGATTATCATGCTTGTGTTCTAGAGCTAAGGAGGAAGCTCAATGCCCAGATCCGGAAGGAAGGACTAGCGGATGGGTTGATGAATGGCATGGATAATCTCCTCTGTAAGCACTTCATTCTTGGGATGAAGCCGAGAGATCAGACAACGAGTGAAGTATGACCGCCCAGCTACCATTGAACAAGCAAAGGAGATTGCAAGAAGGCAAGAAGAAAGCATGGAAGAGGAGCCCAAAGAAATTGTTGTTAAAGTAGAGCCTACACCGGCACCTTTGGTCGAATCCTGACCACTCCCGGTGAGCACAAATATTTCTCCTAGTACATCTACTGAGTATGAAGATCTACTTAGGAAGATGGGCCAGTTAACTATTAATCTTCTTGAGAAAGGAATTTAGTTCTCGGGGAGGAGATAGAGGTCCAAAAAGAAATATTTACGAAGTTGTTTGTTATGGTTATAAAAAGGGTCATTATAAGTATAATTGTCCGGATAGAGCTTCTACATCCAGTACAAGAGATAATGATAAAGGAAAAGTACACATGAATTCTCTTGATGTAGTAGATAAGAGTAGAAATAATGAAGTAGATGTGTTTGTAACAAAAAGAAAGAAAGAAAAAAAAGATAATCAAGATGGAACTGATCTAAGAAGATGAAAGGAGAAACTAGTAAGAAACATAGGAGAAGAAAGTTGGGTGTGCGGGATTTTCTGATTTCACGGGGCAAAGACCATACTCCATCTTGGAAGATCTGTCATCCAAAAGGCACTGCAAATATACATATGGTCAACTCTTGGCTATGTCTTCGAGAAGAGGCGGGAGTTGCGAGGTGGACTCAATGCTCGAAGAAGGAAGGAGGTTGAGGTCCTGTTTTGGAGGCGAGGCGGATCCCTATGCTCCACAAGTGAGGTATTATGTAATGGTATTTCAATTCATGATGTCTTAGTTGATGGAGGTGTCTGCTGGATTAATGTAATGACCGAGTCTATAATGAATATGTTGGGTTTAAAAATTGATCGCCCTTGACACTTATGTTAAGGTCATTAAATAAGGGAAAAACTAAACCGAGAAGGTGTAGTTTCAAATGTGGCAATATCATTATGGGTGTTGTATGTGTGGTAGACTTTCGGGTGATGAAAAATGGTATGCTTTGCGTACCCAATGCTCTTTGGAAAGGCCATGGCTAAGGAGAGTTCATGCGAAACTACTTTGGAATGAAGGTTTCATGACACTTGGACGTGGTAGAGAGAGGGTGAAGATAAATGTGATCCTCGACATCATAAGGCGCGAACCTATGGATTCAAGTGATGAAACGATGATTGGACATCCTCTGATTACTCTAGTACTAGTGAAGTGGACACTTTGAAGATGAAGAAAGCGAGGTGGATGTTTCATCATGGATATCCTTCCGATCACACACCAACTCATGACCCCATAAAATTATCGAAGAATAAGTTGATGATCGTCTCCAACAAATAAAGATTGGTGATCTTTGTGATGGAGAGTGAGAAGAATCCTACCTCCGGCTCTTTCGAAGGTACATACACCTATTCACTTTTGGTTACAAGGAACTCCGTCAAGTAAGTTGGATAGAATATTGTATTGAGTGGTAGATGGTGCTTAAGCCCATAAAGCAAATGCCATATAGAATGAATCCTAATTTTTCCAAGACTGTAAAAGAAGAAGTAGATAAGTTGCTTAATGTAGGATTCATATTTCTTTGTGGAGAATTCATAATGGGTTTCTCCCATTGTGATCTCAATAAAAAAGAATGGGAAGCTACGCATTTGTGTTGATTACGGGAAGCTCAATAAGGCAACAAAGACGGATCATTACCCTCTTCCATTTTCACATCGATCTTGGGCCAAAGTAGGCGGCCGAGTGTTATAGTTTTGTTGATGGATATAAGCGGCTACTGACCAAGTTCGTATAGCAGAGAAAGATCAGCTGAAGACCATGTTCACCACTCCTTGGGGAACGTTTGCTTATAGAGTTATGACTTTTGGGTTGTGTAATGCTCCGGCAACATTCCAACGTTTGATGAATAGGGTGTTCGAACCCTACATTGGGACCTTCATCGAGTATTTACGGATGATTTTTGCATCTATGGGAGCAAGTTGGACCACTGCGCACTGATGGAGACAACATTTCAAAGGTTAGATGAAGCACAAGCCTCACTAAACCCTACAAAGTATGTGTCTTTGGATGTTCTAAAGGCGTTTTGTTAGGGCATGTTGTATCAGAGAGATGGTATTGAGTGCTGATCTGATAAAGTTTCAAAATCAAAGATTTACCATTTCCTATGAATAGAAGTAAGTTGAGATCATTTTTAGGCCATGTGGGTTCTTATAGAAGGTTCATCAAGAATTTCTCAAAGATTGCCTGACCACTAACCCATTCTTGAAAAAGGATGTTAATTATGAACCGGAAATAAGGCGCATGAAGCTTTTGGACAATCGAAGGAAGCCCTAGCATCTTCACTGTTTTGAAGAATCCATATTGGAGCAAGCCATTCATTGTGTACAAGTGATGCCTCGAGATGCACACTAGGAAGTACTTTGAGCCAAAAGGATGAAAATGGGAATGAACATCCAATTTACTTTGGGAGCAGAGACAAATGAGCGATCTTGAGGTAAACTATCTTTAATCGAAAAGAGGCTCACGCTATCATTTTCTTTGTAAAGAAGTTTAGAAATTACTTGCTTTAGGGCAGAAATTTATAGTTGTATGAGATCATCGAGGCTCGACATATATTGTCGATAAGCCTAACCCATCGGGGAGGATAGCAGATGGATAATTTTTGCTACAAGAATTTGAATTTGATATTATAGATAGGCCGGGAAAGAAGCATGTCAATGCGGATGCACTCTCTCGAGCCTATGATGGTTTAGGATCATCTTGTGATGATGATGATTTTCCCAATGCAAAGCATTGTTCTCCTTGACACAATCCCTAGTGAATACATAGATATTTGGAATTATCTCGAATGAATTCAAGTTTCTGATGGTGCCAATCTGCAAAGACTAAGAGAAAGATTACTCAAGCCGATCGTCCATATTCTATTCTGCATGGAGCATTATTTCGAATAGGACACGATGGACGATCTGAGGGTAGTTAGACGTGATCAAGGAAAGAAGCTGCTAGAAGAATTCCACAATGGTACATGTGGAGGGCACTTCTCTGACAACTTACGTGAGAAGGATCTTGGATGCGAGTTATCACCGCCCACTCTTTTTAAAGATTGTTATAATTATTGTAAGACATGTGATATTTGTCAAACACATGGTAACCGTAAGACTTCATCAGCTCCATTATGTCCTATTCTTCCACTTGGTCCCTTTGAAAAGTGGGGAATAAACATTGTAGGTCCACTTCGAACTACATCACGCCAAAATAAGTATATTGTAGTTGCCACAGATTATTTAACCAAGTGGGTTGAAGCTAGGCCATTGAAGACAACTTCTATGGATGAAGTGGCGAGGTTCATATATAAACGTATTGTCACCCGATTTGGTTGCCCATTAGAAATTGTAATGAGATCAAGGAAGCCACTTCATTTATGAGGTGGTAGAAGCCTTAGTCAATAAGTTTTCTATTAAGCACGGGAAGGCAACAACATACAAGCCAAGCACAAATGGACGAGGTGGAACGAACAAATTTTGTGTTGTGTCAAATTCTAGCAAAAAGATGCGGCCTTGCAGTACATAAGTGGGATAAAAAGATTCATGCGGCATTGTGGGCATATAGGGCAACATCAAAGTCAGCAACGAGGATACTCCCCATTTCGGTTGGCCTATGGCATTGATCCAGATTCTTCCTATTGAGTTTGATATTCCCACTTTGTGAGAGTTATGAAAAATGAAAGGATGGATGAAAGTGATTCAAGAAAAGAAAGGTTGGTACATCTTCATTTCTTTGGAGGAAATGAGAGAAATAGCAAAGGATACAAGCCATAAGAAGAAAATGAAGCGAAGGAATACTTTGATCAAAAGATCCGGTGGTCTCCATTTCATGTGAATGACTTGGTCTAGTATATGATTCCGGATACAAAAAAGAAAAGACAGAGAAAAATTCTTCCAAAATGGATGGGGCCCTACAAAAATAGCAGGTGTGCATGAAAATGGTACGTCTGAAGCGGGAGGAATTGGATGGCACTCCCATTACGAAATGGGTCAACCACGACAAGTTGAAGATTTTCCAAGCACCAGAATAGTCTACTCCGAGGACGGAGTAGAAGCTAGGAAGGGGGAAGATGTCGACACTAAAATTTTCCTCCATAATTTCTATTTCATTAATGTATGTATTAGGAATAGGATGTTGTTAAGTGTAATTAGTAGTAGCGTCCGATAGAAGATAACGGCGCAAGTCGATGATCGGTGCCGCCATAATGTGGAGTACGGTAATAGTCAAAGTACAATAGGAATGTTGTAAAAGTAAATATTTGTCATAAGTGGTCCTAGGTAATGTTAAAATGTCAAAGTTTGGGTAATTAGAGAAGTAGGGTCTACATGATTAGGAATTAGAAATATTATATTGGTAATAAAGACAAGGAGTGAGGTCATAAATATTTTGTGTATTTTATTTGTAAAAAGTCTAAAAATGTGGAACCCATGTAAAATGATAAGGTTTATCTTATCTTAACAGATAAGCCTACATGTACAGATAAGAGTTAAGGTATGGAATATGATTCGTCAGAGTGGATTTCTTATCCTATCTTAGAGATAAGATGGATAAGCCTGGAAGTTCTATAAATAGAGAGGCTACCCCCCTCATTTAGCATAGAAAGAAGTAGTGAGAAATATTGTAGGAAGTGTGCAAAGGAAGCCATCAGTTAAAGGTGTGTTGAAGAAGCCATCAAGAGGTGTAATTGTAAAGTTTCTCCCATAGTCTTGTTGAAGTACCTCATGGGTGAGATTGTAACAATTTTATGTTAATATTATAATTTACTTTGATATTTCAGATTTGTCATCATTCCGTCTTATCATAGTCGATGGTATTCTTGTGTTCGGTTGTTGTTTTGTTTCCAGATTACGTCCACCAAACTAAAGGCTGTGCATTAGTAAATAATCATAGCACGAGGAGTTCCCGGTGAAGAATTATCATAGTGCCGGATTGGTGATGACAGGGCACCCACTTTCTTTCCCATCTCGCCGCACACCCCTTGCGTGCACCTCTGCGCAGACTTTCCTTCGAATTGGCTAAGTCCCCAGCATTCCTCCCACGCGCCCTTCCGCTGTTGGATCCTTGCGCCCTCTTGCTTCCATACTTGCCTTCTCTAAATATGCTTTCTTTCATGCTGCGCATGTTGCCTTTGTGTGCCTATCTTTCGCGCACACAATCTCACACCTCTTGCCTTCGCACTTGCACCTTCTTCTGCGCCGGTCATTGTGCCACGTAAATTTGTTAGACTTGAGTGTACCACACGCAACCTATCAAAGCACGCCAACTGGGCACCGAATCTGGACAACCAACCGGTGCATAACACGTGGCATAAAAGATAAAACAAATCAACATTTGGTCAATTTCTTGATCCAATCATGTGCCACACATGTCTTATGTGCCCAGGATGATCGTGACATCTTTCGATAAATTTGTATCTTTTGCTATAGAGCTTTGATCAACATGCACTGGGCTTATTAAAGAGCTTCGACATAAGTTACGTGTTGGACTATTCAAATTCAAATCTAGGCAAGATTTGGTAGGTGGAAAATAGGGAAACATCTTTCTGATCATTAATGCACACATCTAATTGAGCTCAACCACCGCTTTTCAATCGATCTTGTTTTCTTTCTTCTTCTACATGCCAAACAGACATGGGGAGGCACATATGACAACCTTGTAGGTGGTTTCACGGCTGCATTTATCACTTGGCTTTTGGTGGTTGAAGATTTGAATCTGAGTTTCCCTCCTTTTCTCCTTCTCTTCTCTCCTCCTATAAATAACAGAGTTCTGCTTTGTAAAAAGGATCCCTCTCTATTGTAATGATACCATGCCAAAATGGTGGCCGACTTCCCATGGGTTTTAGACCTTGGCGTGGTCTCTACAATGTATTCTCACCTCCTACCATGAGTGTAATCGATCAGTGCATCCCTTGAGCAATAAAATCATGTTTTGTGGAACTATTGTCTTCCCTTTCTCGTTTTAATTGCATCTCACCTCTTTGTTTGTGTTTTCTGGCATGTTGTGTGTCTTCCCGCTTGCAGTCCCCACATTCATGTGTTTCTCATGATGGAAGGTCGAGCTCGCGTGTTGATCGTGGTGCGCGCGTCATCCACCCTCTTCTATCGTGCCCTCTCTGTTTCCTTTGCACATCGTGGAGAGAGATCAACCCTTTCTTTCTGGTGCTATCACCTTCCTTAGCTTAGGATTTCCCCTTTCTGCACATCCTTCTATCCTTGGTCCCTTTGCATGTTTAGTCTAGGATTTGCTTTCAGCATTAGGAGTAACAATAGCAGTAGAAATAGATAGAGGAACCGACCTTCTCCGAAGATCTGTCTCAAACATGCAAGGTCCCATAACTTGGAGACGGTTCCATTGTTGTCTCAAATGTACTCGCTTCCTTCGGACCCGAGACGTGACTGCAAGTTTCAATGACCAATAGTTTCTGTCATGCCTTTGGTGGGACTAGAGTGAAGAGCTTTACATCTTCATCTCAGAAAGTTTGATGTGTTTTGCTGAGATCTAGCCTTTAGATGCATTTTTAACACATCTCACTCTACCGATCCAAATGCACCCATTTTTCTCATTCACATACCAGTCTCCCCCTTCTTTCAGTCATAACTCCTTTTTTCTTTCTCATCGTTCCACCTTCCTCTTTTGAAGTTGTGCAATCATGACTTCTTTCCCTTCATGGAATTCTCATTTGCAGCAACAGAACTATTTTTCTCCATCCCCACAATTTCAAAATCCTCCTCCAAATCAGTTTTATAAGCCCCATTATCCTGAAAATGCATATAACCCACTTTTTTCTAACCAAAATGTTTATGAAGAACAGGTTTATGCAAATGATGGTGGTAACTCCTTGGCCAAAGCTGATTTTGAGAGGCAGTGCAAAAGATGGAGATGGACATGATGCAGCTTAGAGTCAAGTGCTCCATAAAGGCAACTAAAGTTGGCTACAAGGTCCCTTGTCCATGGGTCGACCTTGTACTAGGTTGGTTTAGCGCCCAGCAAAAGCTACACTTTATCACTAAGATTTTGCCCCAAATTATAAAGTGGGTGGAAGAAATGGAGGCTCAAAATCTAGCGCGCGGCAAACCTTGTCAATGGGACAACCCTGCACTTCCATCTTACAGCCCTCTCACTCCTCCGCACCAACTTACATCATCTCGGCTCATTATGCGTGCTCCCGACTTCTTGCAAGACCGCCCCATTGAGAATTCCCTCCTCCATCCTCTCACATTCATTTCTCTACCATCACCCCTCTTATGCGTGCTTCCACTCCTCTTGCGCATGTGCTTTCCATGCCTTCTTTGCCCATCCTCCCATTTTCTTCCAAGTCACTCTGTCTAATTATACCATCAATGAACAGCCCCTACTAACGTGACTTTCCCAACCAACGTCATCATGTTCAACGACTGCAGAACAATCGAAGAATGACATGACTCATGCGACTTTGACTGGGAAGAGGAAATCATACCAGTGCCTGTTTTAGAAGAAAGTCAGTTAGTTCCTAAGGGCACAATTCTGAAGGAGACTAAGTTTCTTGTAGAGATGGAACCTTCGAAAGAGAGTTTGCATGAAATTCCATTTGTGGGATTGAGCTTTAAAGTAATGGGAAAATCACAAGGATCAGACCGTGCCCAATTAGATATCTGGCTAGTCTAGAGCCAAAGAAAAGTTACCACCAGTCATGTTTGCTCTAGAACATGAGATTGAGCTTCAACACGCAAAAGGTCAAAGCAACAACGCCTCCCAAATCCAAGTGCGAACAACTTCAAGAGCTCTATATTTTGTTTGATGATACTTTGCGGAGGGTGAAACACCATCTGCATGTTAGTTTTTCACTCTTGTTCTAGACCATGTCCAACACCAAATCAATTACATGGTTGCAATTTGTGAGGAAGGGCGATTGCTTCTCCTGCTGTTGCGCAGGTTTTACTTGAGCACCCTTTGCCTTTGGTTAGTTTAGGGTAGTTTAGGTTTGCTTTCAGTAACACAAGTGCTCACACACACTTTGCATGTTCCCTTTGGGACATGTATGATTTTCAGCTTTTGTACATAGTGTTGTGTTTTTGTTTCTAAGTGTTCCCTCCGGTGCCTTTCCTTTCTGCACAAGCACACACACCCCTTTTTATTGCTTATTGGGATGATAATTCGATTTTGGCGAGGCGCCCAATGGTCAATGTGTAGCTTTCACTCTCATCAATCCAATTCAAAATATCTTCATATGAGAGCAACCGTTTAGAGTTCGAGTAATCCAGTAAGTGACTTTAGGGATGTTCTTTAAGTTGTAGATCAAATCTTCAAGTTTAGCGCTTGACTCCATGCCCAATGGACTTCTAAGGCTATTGGTCTCTTCATCTAGTAGGTAGATGGCCCCTAAAGTCGCCAAAACTATTATCCAAATAACTCTCCTAGTTATCTGGATAACTTATATTTTCATTATGACTCTGATGTTTCACATTTCAGGTTACGTGTACTCAAGATTGTTCTTTTGACACCTTGGCACAATTGCATTTCCTCTCGCGCACCTTCCTGCTTCCCCTTCCCTTATGTATTCTTCTATCTCCTCCCATTTTCCCTTGTGTTTTTCCTTGTGTGCTCCCACTTTCTTTCCTATCTCGTCACTCACCCCTTGTGTGCACCTCTGCATACTTGCCTTCCGAATTGGCTAAGTCCTCGACATTCCACTCGTGCGCCCTTATGTAGTTGGATCCTCGCACCTTCCTTCTTCCATACTCGCCTTCCTTAAATATGCCTTCTTCCCTAACGTGCGTGTTGCCTTCGTGTGCCTATCTTTCACATGCGTTGTCGTGTGCCTCTTGCCTTCGCACCTTACACCTTCTTCTACGTCAATCATTGTGCCATGAAAATCATCGGACTTGAGTGTGTCACATGCAACCTATCAAAGCACGCCAATCGGGGAACCAAATCTGACAACCAACCAAAGCGATGTGTGACACATGGTGAAAAGATTTAAAAAATCAACAGTTGGCCGATTTCTTGATCGATCATCTGCGTGCCACGTGTCTTACGTGCCTGCACGGCTTTGACATCTTCGACGAAATAGTATCTTCTCGCTACTGAGCTCCGATCGACACGTGCACAAGGCTTGTCACAAGAGATGCCGACACAAGCTACATGTTGGACTATTCAAATTCAAATCTATGTGGGATTTGGTAGGTAGAAAATAGGGAAACGTCTTTACGATCATTACATTACACACACCTAATCGACCTCAACCACCGGTTTTCAATCGGATCTTGTTTTATTTCTTCTTTTACATGCCAAATAGACATGGGGAGGTGCATCTGACAACCTTACAGGTGGTTTTGCAAGCATTCATCACTGATTGTTGGTGGTTGAAGATTTGAATATGAGTTTCCCTCCTTTTTCCTTCTCTTCTCTCCTTCTCTTCTTCTATAAATAACAGAGTTCTGCTTTGTAAAAAGGATCCCTCTCTGTTATAACGACATCATGCCAAAATGGTGGCTGACTTCCCATGGGTTTCAGACCTTGGCGTGGTCTCTGCAATGTAGTCTCACCTTGTGTCATGAGTGTAATCCGATGGTGTGTCCCTTAAGCAATAAAATCATGTTTTGTGGAACTCTTGTCTTCCCTTTCTTGTTTTCATTACATCTTTCCTCTTTGTTTGCATTTTCTAGTACGTTATGTGTATTCCCGCTTGCAATCCCCATGTTCATGTGTCATGTTGTTGCGCGCGCTGGAAGGCCAAGCACACGTGTTGATCTGTGGCACGTGCCGTCTGCCCTCTTCTCCTGCGCCCTCTTTATTTCCTTCGCCACTCATGGAGAGAGATTGACCCTTTCTTTTTGGCGTTATCGCCTTCCTTAGCTTAGGATTTCCCGTTCTACACATCCTTCTATTCCTGGTCCCTTGGCATGTTTAGTCTAGGATTTTCTTTCAACATTAGGAATAACAGTAGTAGTAGACATAGATAGAGAAACCAACATTCTCCAGATATCCATCTCAAACGCCGAGGTCCCACAACTTAAAGATGGCTACATTATTGTCTCAAATGCCTTTCGGTTCCTTCGGATCCGAGATGGGTAAGTGCACGAAGTTGATGGACAATTCCGTGGACATAAAAACACGAAATAAAGGAGCCGCGATTGTAGTTTACATACCGCGATCGCGGTTCTAAACCACGATCGCGGTTCTTGAATTCTAGGTTTGGTAATTACCGAACCTAAAACTGCGATCGCGGAACTCTGAGACAAAATTTAGCAGTCCCGCGACTCCTTATTTTCCTCATTTTTCATTTCAAACCGCAATTTTTCCTAAACGTTTTTCACTCACGCTTTCAATACCACCTCAAAATTGCTCATCGGACTTCTGGATAGCGATAGATTCAACCATGCCGCCAAGACGAGGAGGTAAGTCCCCGATTGTAATCATTTTTTTGCATTTTAGGTTTTTTTTTTTGCATTTTCATGGGTTTTTTGAAATGTTTGTTTATGTATACAATTTTCTTGTTTTATCAGTTGGTCGTGAAGCTCGAAAAATCATACAAACCACAAAACATTCCTCAAAACCAACTCGAACATTCCTCAAAACCCTCCTCCAAACATAGATCCGCCTCCTGTGGCTCCTTCTGTCCCCACTGAGCCAACAGGAATGCAAGATAATATCATTGGAAGAATCTCGAGAAAATAAAATTGTCATTGAGAACCTAATTCAAACTATAAGACAAAACCATGCTACAAATCCATCCCATGTGACTTTAGCCATACATTGCAAACATTGATTGGCAAAGTCGAGTCTCGCAACCAACCAAATACATAGATGGAACACCTTTAAAAGTGACTGTAGGCGGTGTTATGCGGATAAACTATCCCATGCGGCCGTCAAAGACAAAAAAATTGGAAAAGACCTCATTTGTGCATTATGTACCGACCCTAGAACCAATGCCCCCTGCAGTTACTTTCAAACGATTCCCAATCCATTAGTGCCATGATGACAATAATCAAAAAAATTTTTGGGACCGATGGTGGATGGTTTTTGATTATCCACCATGCAACAACAATGAGGTTCCTCTTTATTTTTTGAAGAAATTATATTGCGAGTTCGTGCTCAATGAGGTCCCGAATTATTTTGACTTTTCGACTTTTTTTGGTCGAGGAGGTGGCTCTACACAGAGCAGACCTGGTGCACGCGTAGGTCAGCCTAGGATCCCCCATGCCCCAAAACCCCCACTGCCTTCAGTTATCCCTCCTACAGTGAAGGAGGTTGTGGAGATTGATACATTGCATGCATTGAGGGAGCTCACTGACACTCTCACCCAAAGACAGTGACTAGATTGCATCCGATGATGTTGGTGGAGGCGCGGTCTAATGCACCACACCACCGTGGATCATGTGGTGCCGTATGCACTGCAAAGTAGACATCATTTGTTGGTTCACAGGATTTCTTTTCTATAGATGAGATGTTGGGGAATGTTTTTGGAACTGGTGCCACTGATATTGGTCTTTCACAGGTAAATTTCAAATAAATTTAAATAATATATATATATACAATAGTTTAATTCACATGTTTGAGATATTAATATATATATATATATATATATATATATATATGATTGTACGTCATGTACATACATGTAAAAAACTAATTTTTTATTTTATTTTAAATAGCAAGAGCCGGTGAAGGAAACATCCGGCGTCGACATGCTGGCTAGCATCTGGGCGTGTTTCAAACGTAAGTTTCAAGTTGTACAAACTTACAAATTTTTAATTTCATTTGATTGCACTAGATTATTATTATAATGTTTCACGTGTATGTTGTACATGTATTAATATTTTTCTCTTTTATACACAGGAGCCTGGCGGGTCATCATCTGCTCAGGGAACTGAGGCTACTGGCACGCCTCACATGAGTTTTACGCAGGTTAGTAAATCTCTTTACACTTTGTTTCTAATTACTGGAAGTTCACGTGGATTACATGCTTTGGACCTCTGTCATGTAGATTTTAATATTGATTTGTACATGTTTTTGTATAGCTTATGATTCTTGAGAGACTCCTCCATATATGCAGATCATGGAGGTTTGCTTGTAGATCTTTGCCATAGCATCTGCAGATCCACTAACTGAGGTACAATTTTTTAAATTTGTTAAATTTTGGAGGTTCATTATTTCTTATTAAACTTAAATCTACAATATCAAATTTTGTAGGTATATGTGAAATATTTAATTTGAAAATTAATTATTTGTATGTAGCTTACCCCTCGTGAGTCTATTGTTGTCCCTGCGACGCGTCAACAACAAATTGATAGGGATCATGACATTGTGGTAAGATTTCACATGCATTTTAACTAAATTGTACAAGTTTCTAAATTTTGAATGTATTTTAAAATTTTGGGTGTTAAAAACTTGTTGTTTATGAATGTGCAAGTTAGGTTGCAGGCATGTTTAGAGACACCTAAGACCACACAGATGAAATCCGTAGTGGCATCTCCCTCCACTACATCCCCAGGTCATGGACATGCTACTTTTAGCAGGGCGAAGAGAGGGAAGATGTTTCATGAGTAGATTTATAGTCCACCTGGATGTACATATGTGGTCATGAGTAGATTCATAGTCCATTGTATATATAGCCTTTTGCGACCGCATGTGGTTCCATATGTACATTCTGACATGTGCTTAGTTCGAGATGTACACATACATTATGAACTTATACATATATATTTTCAGAGACGTGCGTATGGAGCACACTTTGTTTGATTCTTATATATATATCCATGTGTGTTGGTTTTCATATTTATGACTTTTTCAGTTCTTCTTTAACAAGCAGTGTAACGTTGGGATGCATATTTCTTAACTTCTGCTTTATGGGTTTAGCATCTAATGGAAAACATTAATATTCATATTCTCATAATAATGCTATGAAAACATTTTTTTCTTTTGTTGAAAGTGAAGCTCCAAGATTTATCTATTATTTTTCTATATATGTTCTTTGTCTTGTTTGTTTACTAATGACTCAAAGAGGATTTCACTATGAGACTTATGTTTGTTTTTCTTACAAGCACTATTTTGATCTGACGATGAGTTAAACAATGAGCTCTATGTATAAGGGTAACTTTTTCTCTTGGTTATTGCGTGGGATTGGATTTTGATGAAAAGAGATATGATCGTTGGCTCGTCAAGGTGTGTACTAATTTCTTGAAGGTGTCTGAGATCTATGTTTGTCGACACCCCTTAACTCATACTTGTGTTTTATATAATATTTTCTTATATGAGCTTGATGGTGATTTATCAAATGGGTAAGGAAATAGCTTTTTGTATAGATATTTTCTATTGTGTCCTACATTTCTTTCTTGTAAAGTGGTTAGCGTATTCTTCATTGAATGCAACTCAAGTGTTGAATCATTTTTTCCTTTGTGGGTGATATAGATAAGTGTATATAGAAAATCAGTAAATATAATAAATTAACATGCATTCTTATTATTACAAGTGCTTATGTAATTGTTGCATGAAAACCATAGACAGTTAAATAAAAAGGCTCTAAAATCAAATCTCACCTGATGACCAAATGCGTATTTCAAAACATAAAACAATATATTTAAATGTGTATATTGAATGTGTGAATGCATAGTAGAAGATGAAAAAATTAGATCATTGTATGTTATGTAAGCTCAATCATTCTACTCTAAACTTGTATGTAATAGTTCAATGTGCATGCATGAAAACACCATGTTTTATGACATTTACTACAATATTCTAGTTGAGATCGTGGTGAATGGAAGGTTAAATTTAAGAACATGCTTAGCAATAACTCAATGTGGACTAGAAATAATAGAGCTCGTGGTGATTGGAAGGCTAAATAAGAATATATGCACATCAATAACTCAATGTAGACTTAAGATATGTTTGTAATCCTATTATTGCTTGCAAATGTGTTCATTTACATATAAACATAAGCATATTTATTTTATTTTCAGTCATTTCAGTGTACAAGGAAGAGGAATTTCTAGTTTATTTTCAACCATTTAAGATCCAGGGTTTATTCAGTTGACATATAAAGTGTATATTTAGCTATTTCGGTGCATATGGAAAGTTTGAATGTGCTTACATTCAGCTGCAAACTATCAACATACCTTATTCATCCAAAATATAAGACATGATCCTATTTGGATTCAAATTATGATATTTTGGATGGATTATTCAATCTTGGAGGGATGGTTAATACTTTGCATTAATTCATAGCATTAATTATACACTTTGAAAGAAAAATGGCGAGACTAATAGAAATGTGTTGCATGTGCTGGCTTTAATGAGTCTAAGCAAAAAGTTTGAGGCATAGTCTTTTTAAATATAAATTTGCTTCTAATTTGAACAAGACAACATAACAAGTTGTACATTTATGTGCATAATGGTGGACTTATGGTATTCCTATTCAAGTAACCTAGAAGGTCTCTATTGTAGTAAAGGAGCTCATGAAAGAAAGATAGATCTAATTCAAGTTTTGGTCTTCATATGAATTAGATTCTTCTCCACTATGACCAACCAAAGGTTCCGTGTCTTTGACTTGTGAGAAGAGGGTTTCTAAATATTTTTGACTGAATGGGTATGTTGAATTAAAAGGATTTACCTTTAAGTTGGGTTCATCTCGTTTAGACATCATTTTTGTGATTTTTGGCATCACTCGGACTCCGTGGCAACTAGAGAGGCCTCGTCTGATCCAACACCTCAGCGTAGGGACCCTCTACAATAGCCTCTCTTAGTTTTTTCCTTCTCATTTCATTTCTCTCACTGTCCTACTGTTTGCAAACGCGTGAAATAGTGCAGTTGGAGCTAGTGTAAGGTTGTCAAACGCTATATTTTGCAAATGGTGGGTCGTGGCACTGAACCGACTAGGCCGCCGCACGCGTCCGGGGGCCAGGTGAACGTTAGAGAGGAGGTGTTGTTTCGGTGGGCGAAAGGGTCGTTGCTTCCGGGCTACTTCGTTCGGGCGTAGTCCCTTAAGAGCCCTGAGACCAAAATATCGTTCAACTTCGACGGTGACTACTCGGACTCCATGGCACCTAGAGAGGCCTCGTCTAATCGATTCGAAACCTCAGGCGTAGGGACCCTCTACAATATCCTCTCTTGGTTTTTTCCTTCTCATTTTGGTGCTCTCGTTGTCCTACTTGTTTGTAAACGTGTGAAATAGTGCAGTTGGAGCCAGTGTAAGGTTGTCAAATGCTATATTTTGTAAACGGTGGGTCGTGGCACCGAACCGACTACGCCGGCATGTCCGGGTGGCTAGGTGAATGCTAGAGGAGGTGGTGTTTTGGTGTGCAAAGGGTCATTGCTTCCGGGCTACTTCGTTTGGGCGTAGTCCCTTAAGAGCCCTGAGACCAAAATATCGTTCAACTTCGACGGGTGACTACTTGGACTTTGTGGCACCTAGAGAGGCCTCATCTAATCCGACACCTCGGTGTAGAGACCCTCTACAATAGCCTCTCTCAGTTTTTTCCTTCTCATTTCGGTGCTCTCGTTGTCCTACTTGTTTACAAACGCGTGAAATAGTGCAGTTGGAGCCAGTATAAGGTTGTCAAACGCTATATTTTGCAAACGGTGGGTCGTGGCATCTAATCAACTACGCCATCACACTCGGGTGGCCAGGTGAATGCTAGAGGAGGCGGTGTTTCGGTGCGCGAAAGGGTCGTTGCTTCCGGGCTACTTCGTTCGGGCGTAGTCCCTTAAGAGCCCTAAGACCAAAATATCATTCAACTTCGACGGGTGACTACTCGGACTCCATGACACCTAGAGAGGCCTCATCTGATCCGACACCTCGGTGTAGGGACCCTCTACAATAGCCTCTCTCAATTTTTTTCTTCTCATTTCGGTGCTCTCGCTGTCCTATTGTTTGCAAACGTGCGAAATAGTGCAATTGGAGCCGTGATTAGTTTGTCAAACACTATATTTTTCAAACAGTGGGGCGTGGCACCGAACCGACTGCACCAGCATGTGTCTAGGTGGCTAGGTGAACGGTAGAGGAGGTGGTGTTTTGGTGCGTGAAAGGGTCGTTGCTTCTGGGCTACTTCGTTTGGGCATAGTCCCTTAAGAGCTCCCTGAGACCAAAATATCGTTCAACTTCGACGGGTGACTACTCGGACTCCGTGGCACCTAGAGAGGCCTCGTCTGATCCGACACCTCGGCGTAGAGACCCTCTACAATAGCCTTTCTCGATTTTTTTCCTTCTCATTTCGGTGCACACGCGTAGGTATGGTCTTGTAAACACTTGGGGAGGAGTCGTTTTCAAAATTTACAACATTTTCAAAATTTACAACTTTTTCAAAATTTACAACTTTTTCAAACAATGAAAGCTTCTCTTAGTTTCAAGAATTTAAAATTCTCTACTAACAGTGCCAACCACGTGAAGGTGGAAGCTTTTCTGGCACCACTAACCTAAACATAAAAGTGTTAGTCAAAGAAATTTAAGTTTCAAATCAAAACCATATACTAGATCTATATATGTACAAAATACACAAATTTAAAATAAAATATATTCAAACTTAAATCTAGATCTTTAAACTAAAAAATTTATATATATATATTGAAAAGAAATTATATATACCAGACATTCAAGCATTGTAAATTCATTCCAATGAACCATCAGGATCGGATCTACTCTGAATAGCAGACAAGATTGCTTCATGATCTGACTCTCGAACCTTCCAAAGAACCTTGTTATTAGGCCTTCCTCGATATCTATACAGCTGAATATTTGTCGCTAGAACTAGATGTGAATATAAGAGTATTTTCCTGTGTGTCTCAAAGTCTTCAAACACCCAAATAGAGGAGTTTTTTAATGGATACCGTCGAAGCCAAGTTCCAGTAACTACCACTGACCCTGTAGGATACTCAATATCTTCGCCATCTATAATAGGAGAAGTCAACTTCTTTCTTTCCTCGATGCAACGACATAAGAAATAGTTTGTTCCTTCTTCATTGTCTTCTATCGCAATTACTGCAAACACATGTCCTACAAAAAAAAAACCAAGGTTGAACAACTCAAATTTAAATTACATATTAAAATTTCAATGGACATAGTTCTCAATACAAAAATTAAATAAATAACCATAAATACCTTGTCACACCAAAATCAAAATTTCGTCAAAGTCCTTGGATGTTGTAACTTCATCTGCAGAAACAAGTCATAATGCTTGTGGAGGTTGATAACTAGGAAGCGGAGTTAGAGGCCTACAAATCCATCCTTCCACCCATTCTTGTGAATCACACTCAGCAGTGACAAATTCGATACAAGATGCACAAAAACATGTCAACTTTCTTGTCCATACGGCCCACGAAGTAGCGTCTGAGCTACAAAATGAGTGCATATCACTGGACCCAGTGAGTGTCATACAATCCTCATAGTTAGCAATATGTTGTTCCTCTATCAACCAAAAATATCTGTGAACTGTGGAATTTTCTTGAGAACCTCGGGCCATGTTGTCAATACACCATTCCACTATGCTCTTTGCATCTTTTAATTTAGCACCATCTTTGTACTTCAACTCTTCTCTTACAAGAGCTCTTTTCACACATGCCCCTGCACCGTCATGCTCTCCTTTTCCATGTCTAGCCTTAGTGAAACTCCAAATATGTTACACACCCATCTTGATGTGCATTCTGCTCATCCAATAAAACATTCATGCATTCTTAAACTGATACGTGTAATTATCTGACCATATATAATGTTGTTTGAAGTGGATGTCCCTATCAGACAAGTTTCCATAAAATAATTGGAAACACCCTTGCACAAATTCAGTAGAATGAGTACGATCATCACTGATATAAAAGTGGTACTCTCTTAAAAAAATTTGATCATTCTCTGTACTGTCAGGAGAATGTAGAAATGCTATATGCACAAAAATGGCAACTTGTACTGAGTTGTAATATTGCGATTGAACCTCCATTTGTGGTTGCAATGTGTAATTCTATGCAAAATCGACCACTGAAACAATAGTACCAATAGGAAATGTGTCTTTGCATAGCTTGAATTGTTCATCCAACCATCGAGCTCTATGTGTATGCCTCGCATACTCATAAACAATTTCATCCTTAAATTTTCTCATAAATTAAAAAATGGGCATTTGTTTTGTAACTAGCTCACACCGTTTCGACTCTTTTCCTTCTTTCAACTGGTATGCAACTAATTTATATTTATCAAACTCAAATAAATTATGTCCTATTGTACCTTCAATTTGCTCATGGATGCAACTTTCCAATTTAGGTAATCCGCCGCATGTACTACAACTTCCATCTAAACAATCATGACTATAAAAAAATTGTCCAACTTCTTTTCACAAAATATAGTAGGAATGAAATCCCTGGAAGATATTGGTGGAACTTGAACACCACATTCTGATAACATAGTTTCAGAATGAAAATTAGAATGAATACGTAAAAATTTAGCATAATGCATCGCAAATTCAACATGTTGCCTACTGACAACAAGTGGTGCAAGCATGGTTTATTTTCACATAGAATGGTTTCAACATTTCAAAAAAACGTTGACTAATTTTAATTTCCAGATTCTCTTGTTCAAACTCACTAAAAATTGAGTTTGAGTCATATCTAAGAAATGCTTTGGATGTGGTTCATGATTAGTAGAACCAACTCTCTGTTTTATAACATCTCTTGTATTAGGTGAAACTCTAGTGTTATCATGCCAAAATTTAATAACAACTTCTCTTATAGCATCATAATTATTTTTGTCCTTACGCGGTGCTCTAGTAGAAAATGCCCAAAAATCGACATTATTGAGTGATTGAAGGATATTACGTCTTTCAATTGCTTTCATTAGATTTTTTCGATTAACTTGCAACATTTGACTTGTTTGCGTAATCAAACGTTGTTTTTTATTAATTCACTTACAACACTAGTAGCAAGTACACGACGCACAATATTACTATCCCTAGTGCGTCTCTTGACACCAACAATGTGATATGCATCATGAAGGTTTTCAACAATTGTAGAGGTTTGACCACGTATATTAGATGTTGTCAATCCTAAGGTGTTTAATGTAGGTCTCATTTTAATCAATTTCATCAAACTAACCAACAACTGACATCTTTGGGAATCATTTAAAATTTCAAAATAATTATCCCAAATTTCAATGGCTTTTCTTCTGATTTTCGTTCAGAAAGTTTGTCAGACATTGGTTTCAAAATGTTTTCATCAATTTCAATAAAAAAATTAGGTTTCTTACGTAAAATCCTAGGAGGTGTTTTTGTCAATTTTTGTTTGTCTACAGTTTCAACATGAATTTCCTTATTCACATTTTCATTGTCTCCTTCAATTTCAACATTTGCTACATCATGAGTATTTAATTCTTCTTCAACATTGATAGTAAAAACTTCTTCATCACGAGTATTTAATTCAACTTCAACATTGACAGTAGAAACATTACCTAGTTCTTCATTGCTTACAATAGTTGGGATTGAAGATGAACCTCTTCTAGATTCACGAAGTTTCCGCATTCGCTCAACATTTTGAATTTTGTTGGCCTCTAATTCGTTTGGTATTTTTTTACTTAATGACTTCGTTTTTTGTCTCCCATGATGTTTTGCTTCCGGTGATAAGAAAAACGTGCAGAAAAAGACAGAATTTCACAGTAATTCATACGGTAAGGTTAGAGAGTAAAAATCACATGGTAATTCAGACATTGGGATGTGTGTAAATATGATTTATGAACCGCGAGCGCGCTTTATAAACCGCGATCACGGTTTATAAAGCGCGCGGTTTAGTTTTTAAAACCGCGATCGTGCTTTATAAACCGCGATCGCAGATCTATCTGCCAAACCTAAGCCTCGGAAAATCTCTATTTTTCCCCAACCAAAGCTATGGAAGGTCATTATGAAGTGTAAAAGGTCAAAAACCTCAAATCTGCTCTTCCAAAGACTTGAACCATACTAAAAAACTGAAAACATTTCACAAAAATGGTGCCATCGCGTAGGGGAGACTCTTAGCTTCGTAGAAATATTGTTTTTAAAGTGAATAGAATAAGATAAATATCATTTTATAATTTTTTACTAACAATAGGTCTTTAAGACATTTTTTCCCGTGAATGTTCATGTCTACGTTTAAGACTGTAACTTTTGTTTCGCTTATCAAAATATGATAAAACTTATACCATCCCAAGCGTGGACAAATTCTATACATGTTAAAAAAATAAAATTGATTTCGATATTTTTTGATATAGTTATGGCGGGCAAACGGAAAGCGCTCCGTTTTTAAATATTTTCAGACCACTTTCACGGAAAAAATCATTTAAAAAAATATATTGCTAAAAAAATACAAAATAAAATCCATCCCAAGATAGACAACTACATCTAACGTTTCACCAAGGAAAAGAAAAATAACAAGATTTGGTCATCCAAAATGCAAAAACGGACTACAATCTTATAAGTTTTTTCCAAGAAAAAAACTAAGTCATATAATTTTAAGTGTTTAATATAGCTAAACTTGTCCGTTTTTTAAAAAAATTAGTATTTTAGAAACTATATTCCAAATGCTACGATTCATATTCATATAATTTTTTCTAATTTAGAGTGCGTATATAGCTAATAATCCCTACAAGTTGAGATTTCGTTGTTTTTTGCAATATGACATCCACGGATGACCCTATATTTGTCCATCAACTTCCTGCACTTACCCGCACGCATGTGCAATTTTGAACGACCAAAAATTTAATAACATACCTCAATAATTTCTTTTGAATAGGTCGTGGATGCTTGACATGTCGGCCCACCTAGGCTTCCTCAATTGTTACTCATGTGCCTTCACACATATCACTATTATTCTATTTTCTACTCTTAACAAGAATGTCTTTCGATGACAAATACAAATAAAGATTAAGTGGAGTCCATGAAAACCCTCATGCATTGATGTTAAGAAACACGATGCACTTTATACGCTTATAACATTCCACATTGCATTATGTGATACATGTTGAGGTTTTTTCCAAGTCAAAATCGAGTATGCATCCATTATGACGTAAACCTACAATATAATCTTGGTTAATTGATAGTTGTTTAACATGAAAACCTTTCCCATGGACATTTATATCTAAAAACACATTAGAGAGCCCAACAATGTAATTTTTAATGTATATTTTCTCTTATAATTATTTCGATAGGCATTTCTATCTTGATTTGGCGCAGACAGCAACAAATGGCGGGGATCGGCATCGTTGATGCATAACACAATCTTGCCAAATCTGCTGCATCATTTCCACTAGCTTTTGCATGTGAAGGATCTAGTGGATCTCTCTAAAGCTCTCAACCTATCTTATGAGATGGCATCCTCGCTTTATGTTGTTACCTCGAGGCTCACCTCTCCATATAAGTCATTAACACAACTAATGGGACATTTTGTATTCGATAGGTAGTGGTACCACCACTACATGCAACTTATGTATGGTCTTTGTTCTCTGGGAAGAACACAACATATTATTTAATTTTCTCCATTTTTTTCTATTATAATTTTCTTGGTCAAGAATTCATTCATGTTTGGTTGTGCGAAGACGAGGTGGAGGGCATGGTGGGAAATGCAAGAAGGGTAATGGATCTATACACATGAAAGATTCCCTATGTGTAAGATGTGGTGAAGTAGATGTTGTGAATGCATCCACATAGTCCCCTCCTCTCATGGGCTCGCCTCTGCACCCAACACATGTTTAAATTTGTCCTTTGTTTAGTATTAGGGAAGAATATATATCTCCCTTTAATACTTTTTTATGTAAGTTCTTGGGGCACTTTGAATATGTGTACACATGTTTTGTCTTTTGAATCTGTGAGCAACATTGAAGATTCAATTTTGTAAATATTAATCTAGAATTTTTCTTTTCTGCAATAATTAGAGGAACTTTTATTGCTTTTGTGTGTGTCGGGAATTAGTGCCCCTACGCTTTAATGTAAATGGTGTATATTTTACTAATAATATTTCAAGTTATTAATATCTAAGTTTTTAATGGTGTAGTTATGACTTGATTTTGATCTAAATATTAGTGTGTACACGAGGCCAACAATGACCAATTCAAACAAAATTCAACTAGAATAGAAATGTTAAAAGGGAAATAAATAAATGAGTTTTTCATAATCCATTATAGTACATGCAGACTCAATGGAGGATGAGAGATTTGAGTTGGTGGAGATTTCAATTTAGTTTACCATCTCCCTTGGATTCGCATGTAGAGCCTCCTTTGAATTGATCGACTAAAACAACCATAAAAAAAAGGCTGTGTTTTTGTGTGAGTAAGATCGAAGCTCCCATAACAAGCCCATTATAAGTATTGTATCACCTCTTCTAGCTAGATTGTAATAAAAAGAGATTTAAGCGTTATATGTTATTTTTTCATATAAGTAATGGGTGTCATTGGAAAAGTACAGGGAAGAAGATGGCCACCGAAATCCATTCCCTATGGATTATTAATGAAATGCCATGGTTGTTGGTTGCCCAATTCACAAATACGTAATTTTTTATTTAATGATATATTTGTTTTGGTTAATCACAACTATATTATAGACAAATGCATTCATAATGAAATTAGGTTGAATGAATCATTGGTGTAAGTGTCAAGATGTAAAAAGATAGAGTATTATTGGTGACGACATATGAAGGAAATCAAAATCATCCTCTTCCACCATTAGCCACAACCATGGTGTACACCACATCCATTGGATGTCCATACTCCTTTAGGCTCCACAATCAACAATGAAACTCCTACCTTCAATTCCCATTTCATGTAGGTAGGGGTAGGTGTAATTTTCTATAGTTCCATGGCCATAGTTTCTACCTCCACTCCCTTTCCAAACATGTCACTTGATTTAACGTCGCAAACACCTAACCCCAACCTCAACACCTATTAGTGTTGCCCCTCGGATGGCTTCCGCATGCTCTTCTCCCATCACCGTTTGGCCACCTACTCCTCAACTAATCCAAATTTTCCCCATTAGCATGTCAAGCACAACGCCCTCCCGATCCACAATTGTCGTCATTGACGGACATGGTGACCTCCATCACAACAAATGTAAACTTCACAATCACCTTAGAAGATGCCATTACATCCATTATTTGTAGGTATAGAAAAATAATCCTCCTCCACACTCTACTAGAGTTGATAAAATTTGTTTAAATAACTTGTATACATATTGCACCTTCGATGCTTCAAAAGAATTTTTCTACCAACCGCTTAAGCTCGGTAGGTGAATGGGCATATCAAATCTTACATCACTTGAAATCAGTATTATCTTGTTTTTGTGATTTTTTTGGTCTTGCCAAGGAATACACACGAGAATGTTTTGTCTTAAACAATACTTATGCAAGCTCTTGGAATGATGAATAATATGAACACGTGGTTTTCCTTCTTAATTTTTGAGTAACACTCAAGATTTGTTTATATAAATATTGTTTCAACATTTTTACATTTTTTAATAATAAGTAGAGTAGTTTTCGGATCGGTTGTGTGCCAAGAATTAATGTTAATGTCCCTTATGTTATGATGTATGTGATGTTGGTGCAATATTCTACTTACACTAATATTAAGTTGACTTAGGTTAGCTTAACTATATTAGGTTTGTTTTGTGCACACCTCATAGGCTTAAAATAGGATAAGTGGCATCACTAATCACTTCACACGCGTGTTTATCACTTCGACATGTGTCAATTACTTAGTCAAAAGTAAATTTGGTTCGCAACTCTTTCTTTACTTAGTCAAAAGAAAAGTTGGAACCAAACTCTTGCTTTTGCTATATATTGACCACCTCTATTTGTATATTATGACCGATTGTGAGAATAATATAATATTTCCATTCTTTATTCTTGTGTATTTGTTGTAGCATATTATCAATTCATCCATGGTTAGTGTGAGTCCACTTTGAAATGTTTTTAGGTTTCAACAATTCTTACATGGTACCAAAACCTTTCTCCATCAAGAGACAATTGTGGATTCTTGATAAATTACTACTTATTCTATCTTCTCACATACTTCTCCAAGAATCATCCACACTTTGGGCATAATCAACGTAAAGAGTTTCCAAAAAGTCACCCGGTGTTTTTATTTGACCAAAAACCGACTTTTTATGTATTTTTTTATGCTTTTTGCATTGTTTGAAAAATCATAATATTTTGTTTTTTTATATAATTTTGTTGGAAAGTACAAAAAAATAAAATTTAAAAGGGGGAATTTTTTTAGCTTCATGAATTTTTTCTATGAATTTTTCAAGTTCCATATTTGCATGCAAACAAGGAGCAATAACATATACAACATTTTTTTGAAACAAATTTGTAGGTTGAAGGATCATTTTTTTATTTCTAGTTTCTTCTCTTTGAGATCATTCGTAAAAGCCTTGGTTTTCAAAAATAGATATTGTGAGCACCTATGGCGTCTACTTGAAGCTTGCATGAAAAGAAATGAAGAATGAAAATGGGAGCGCGTCTACTAACACTACTGTGGAGGGTTTCTAGGTGACACCACCCATTTCTTCCATCTCCACCAATGTGGCCAATTTCATCAACACCACCACTACCCCTTTTGGTCTTAAGCATCACGTGTATTGTTTTTACAAATTACACATAACTCCTTTATTATTTTAAGTTCTTTGTATGACATGTTGGCTAACTTAATTTTGTGAAGGCATTCATCCTTAAAGAGGTCGAGGTTTAATTACCTCCAACCTCAATCTTTTATTGAAAATTTAATGCTCCTTCATGCCCATAAGACCATCAACCGGTCTTTTAGCCCTTGCTTGCACCATTGAGTACCTATTTTTATGAACTTTTAGAGCCATATCTTTTGATTGGGAGGCATTGAAGGTGAGTTTTTTTCACCCTTAATATTTTTTATTATTTACACGTCGGTGCTATCTTTTTGACATTTAAGTGACACAAATTTCAATAAATTCTAGTTTTTGCTAAAGGTTGCCCCTTCATCCTTGTTTTTGGACCTTTGAAAGGCCACATATTCGATTCGTCTAATGTATTTTTGTGCCCTTTTTTTTGAAAATATGTTATTTTCCACCCTCTTCACATTACAAGCTTCAAATATATTCCACACTACATCACAATCCGTGGTTTTTAGTTTTTTATAATATTTTAACTAAAAAAATATTGTAAATGCATTATTTTGTAAAGTGTCACCTATGTTTAGCTAGGGGTTGATTTTTTTGTATTAAAACAATATTTAGGTTGGGATTATTTGACTCTTGTCTTGCATGCCAACCATTTTATTGAGGATTTTATGTAAAAACTACATTATTATAAGTGGGTTAGGAGGTGTTTATAGAGTGTGTTCATTTTTCAAGTTCTTCTAAGGCATGTTTTTCCTAGCTATTGTAAATAGATTCCATCTATGACTTCCACACTCTCACACGCACAAATATAACCTACTTTCGGAAAACACCATCCTCTTTTTAGAAATATGTTTACTTTGGGAAGACATGGTTAGATTTGTTAAAGAGAATAAGATGATAAAAATAAAACTTTATATTACTCTCACCGCTTTCTAGAAAAAGACACACTCCTTCAATCATTACATGACATAGTTACATACTTGCAACATTAGATTGGTACCGTAGACATACTTCGTATTGAGCATAATCTACCTTATGTCACTAATTTAGATCTTATTGACACATCATCATCCTTTACTTTGCCTAATGATGCGTTGCCCATTGAATCTAATACATCGATTGTTGCACCTATAACAACCCACACTTTAGATTCACACATTGGTGTTTGGATAATTTAAGAAGCACAAAACTAATTTTAGATCCCACACTCTCCATTCTATGGGTCATTTTGGTAGATAAATGGGTAAACATTTGTAAGGCATCACTTCCCCTATCCAACCTATTCATGGATTACTCGCCATGACATTAGATAAAGAGCAAATGAATTATTCATCGGGTGCACTTCATGCAAACTCACATGTTTTTGTTTGCCCCACTCTTCGCAAAGATATTGAGTGACACATGCGTCCTTTTGAACACCTTCTCGGGATGAGAGACTTGAGACTGCTTGCGGTTAGACACGAGAGCCCTTACACTTCTATAAGTGATTCCTCACATGTACTATTTATGCACATGAAACCACATCACGTGTAGGCATATTCATCTACCATATGTATTCACCTAGGATGGATTTCAGATCAATCATGATAGGATCATCAACATTATTTACATGGGATCTATAGGCGCGGATCCTCTACCATTTGGCTACATCGACCTCACACTAATCATTCTACCTAGTAACACTCCCTTTATTTTGGAGTAACTCTATTCGGCATTGCTCCCTTGTTTTGGAGCAACTCTCATTTTTTTATTTAACCTTTCTTTAAAAATTAAACAACTACTTGTTTTGAGCTATTTTGGTTTACATAGTGTTTTATTGTCTTATTTTGCATTTTTTGGGATGTATACTTGTACCAAGTTGTAAAGGGCAACATGAGGGCTTGATTTTCATAGCCCAATCAACCTTCATGCGCATATGCCTTGTTTTGAACACCCTTTTCTTATTTGTTATGTATTTCCATCACTATTAGTGTCATGTTATTTCGAAAGACACTTTGTTGTATTGTTTAATTCCTTGATAGTCAAACAATGTCCTTTTAGTTAGCATTTTTGGCACACCCAATTTTTATCATTGTTTGGTGTTCAAGTGGTGGATTTAGACCCCTCATACACACAAACACACACACACATTATTTTGTCCCCTCCACCCATTCAACATTATGGAGGGGTGTATAGTCATATTGCTTCTTTGGGTGTTGTGTCCCTTACTTACCCTTAATGCATCACATCATCCACTTCACTAATTGATGACATACTTGGTGTACTCTTTTTACTTTCATCACCTTGTTTGACAAATTGACAATCTTCTTGGAGCTATTCTAGTGCATATAGTGTCATCTTGTCTTCTTTAGTGATCGAGTAGTGGATTTAGACCACTTGTGTAGATTTGAGTTCTTCACCATTCTTTTCACTTGCACTTCTTGCATATTCTTCAATGATGAATTTCATCCCATCTAGTGCTTTTTAGTGATGGATTCCATCCCATCCAATGATTTTTAGTGATGGCTTCCATCATCCAATGCTTTTAGTGATGAATTTCATCCCACACACTCGCAATCTTTATAGTACTTATTCTGGTTTTTTGAGAGACCTTTGTTTTGTATCTCATTTTTTCTAGGTTGTACTTATTATACATGGGTACATCATCAAGCCTAGTGGTCGGGACCCATTATTAGAGGATTCTTAGCCTTCTCACTTTGTGGAGGCCTCCCTAAGCTACACTAAAGGTGGTTGTTGGTGCAATATTCTACTTGCACATATACTAACTTGACTTATTAACTTAATTGTACTAGGTTTGCTTCGTGCACACTTTGTAGGCTTAGAATAGGACAAGTGACATCACTAATCACTTGCTACCACTTCCCACATGTGTCTATCACTTCATACATGTGTTAGTTACTTAAACAACAACACATCTAGTTCACAACTCTTGTTTTACTTAGTCAAAAGCAAAGTTGGAACCAAACTCTTGCTTGAACTATGTATTAGCCACCTCTAATTTGTATATTGTGACTAATTGTGAGAATAATATATTATTGCCATTCTTTACTCCCATGTATTTTTTATAACATATTGTCAATTCATCCATGGCTGGTGTGAGTCCACGTTGAGGAGTTTCTTGGGTTTCAACAATTCTTACATGTGACCTATATTTAATTAATAATATTCAAAGTTTTTAATTATTTTCATGCTCTTACAACTTGTGTTGAAATTTATTCTTAATATACGATGTTTTTTCAATTTTGAAGTATTTTCTATTTTCACTTGTTTATGTTATTGAAACATGTAATTTAATGTAACAATTTTTTAGCTATATTTATTCAACACTTATGTTATTGAAATACATATTACTTTGTAATGTCGATAATCTAAAAAGTTAGCTCCACACGGTTTTAAGTCCCATGTTTGAATGACAATGGTGTCATGAATAACCACAATAATAATGAATCCATTTTTGTCATTTATTGTTTGAAGGAAGAGTGATGATATATAAGATCAATGGACAATTGATCTTAAGGTCAACATATTTTGCTATATGTCTTGTGTCATACATGTACTCAACATAGTTTATAGTTTCCATTTCCTCATGTAAGTAATCCCTCATTGTGGCCGCACTCTAAATGCTAGAAAAAAAAGTAACATGGAATCAAATAATCATGTAGCTCTTTCTCTTAAATCCTCTTATTCTAGCATCTCACACAACATACCATCCGATGGTGGCAACTTATGTTCACAATTTTTTTGGATGGGATGAAGGCGGAAAAGCCATGTATTTGACCAAGAAACAAGAAAATAATAAGATTAGTGTGAGGGTGCGTGTCCAAACCTTGACGATAACATTCTTGCAAGAACGATGAAGTCAATGAAAGCGTAACGCTCACGAAAACCTTGCATGATATAGAAAATATGTATATAATATTAGAAATAACATTTAATGAATCAACAATTAGTGCATTTACTTTTGATAAATTCCTTACAAAATTTATGAGAACACTTGGTCCTCTCTCATCTTCTTTGACCACTCCCTCATACTACAAAGCCCCACAATGCCAAAATTAACAAATCAAGGATATGATTTTACACATGACAATGCTTTAAATTTAATGAGTGTTAAGAACCTATAATGTCGAGGAGGCATAACCAACCACAAATCCATAAGAAAAAATCTTGCGATTGATATTTGTTGTTGCCTACGTAAGCATGGAGATTGACATGGGATAATGGTCTATAAAGATGGCACAAAACCACATTATCAACCATGTTTTTAGTTATCACATTCAATTGTTATATCGACTCTAGATGGGATGTTGAGTCCCTTCATCATGTCTACATCTCTAAAATGTGTAGCGACACGTGCAAACAAATTCCCCTAAAATTTTCATGTGTTCTAACTACCCACAAAACACAAGGGCTAACATTGTAAAAACAACTATTGATATTGGGAGTACTTGATTGGCAATGACTTACTTTATGAGATTCCTCCAAAGTATGTCACCTCAACAATATGTGAGCCACACCCCCTTTCTCCTTCAACATTTTATAAAATGGGATGTGGTTCATATGTGTCTCATGTCGTAAGGAAAAAGAGTTTCACATACCTTCCCCCTCATTTTTCCCACCCCTATACTTCTCCTCCCTCAAACCCCTTCTTCATTGCCCCTCTTCCTCCTGCAATGTTTTTCTCCCTCAAGTTTAACTTCTTCAACACATCCCTTTCGACATCTCCATTGTACCACTCACGTGTGATTGCTAGTTATTAATTGGTTGGAGAACTACTCCTACCAAATATTTAATCACATGATCACAACACTCAACATAAACTAATATTCATATGAAGAGTGAACGCTAAGAGTCTTACCATTTGGTCTTGTAGACATCATTAAAATCTTTCATTCATTGGTTACCACCAATGTGTCTTGAACCGAGTCCACTACACCTGATAGTGACCTCCCCATGGTATACTCTTACCCCCTCTTAAAAATAATTCAATGGACCAAAAACTAAATAAATTGACAAAAAAAATCATTCTAAAACTTATCTGACGCACTGCAGGGCAAGGAGGGCGGGTTTCCGACCATTTCAAACATTAAAGAAATTCAGGATGCAATCCACGAGTGGCAAGCGTTCCACAGGTCAGTAGAAAAGGATTTCAGTCTTAAATAATTCAAGTCCTTCAGTTTTCCGTAAATATATCCATTAGTAAACTAGGAAATTTTCAGATTGTGGAAGTGATGCAATTATCATAACTGCCCTTAAGATTTTGAGCTGTGTAGGGCGCAATTTCGATATAGGAAGAAAAACAAGAGTTTATTTTGGTCAAATTATCCATAGACTATTAATTATTCAGATGTTTTCCTGCAAGAAAACAGTTGAGCTGAATTGGGCCAAGGGTTTTACTATTTTGTCTCATTCTAGGGTATAGAATTTTTAATGATACCATTATTTTCGAAACAAGAATTTTGAATGAAGACATTTACCAAAGCTTTTCTGGTATAGTTGTTGCTTTTTCCAATCTTTGTTGTAGGAATTTTGTTTTTATTGGCTAGTTCTCTTTTCACAAAATTTCCAAAAATATGCTTGTCAACGACCAATTTTTTATCATTTTTTTGAAAAAACATTCATATTACATTAGATAAAACTATGAACTACAAGATGATGCAATTTACAATACAAAGCAGCTGGTATAAAAGCACAGCTCGGAAAATGATGGAGCCACAGGCCCACCATCCTCGAGGATGTTAAAAGTAGAGATAATCACACTTAGCAAAAGTTAGGCACGCTTTAATTAAGCAGCCATCAGTCCACAGGCGCTTAAACCATACAACAACAAAACAAATCAAAACAACAATTTGCGCTGTTCTGTCACACCATGGTTCTTGCACTTGGTGGAGGGTTGTTGTTACCTCCTCCAAGTTTTTGAAAAACTTTTAGCCGAGTTTTTAAATAAAATAAACATTAAGTTGTTAGATTTGCCAAAATTTACACGCATTTGTTGTAAATTTTATACTTTTCCTCATAATTCACCTACAATTTACATATATTTCTTACTTTTTTGAACTGAAAAGATTTGCCTACTATTCAGTACGTGTAAAAAGTTTCCATTTCTTAATAATTTCCCTGAGTGACACCCACTCTTTGAATTGTATACAGGTAACACTTTGTGGTCAATTCTGTAGTAAAGTTTCAGTGTCTGACGTTGCTCCCAATCCCAATGAAGACTCTCCTTGAACTGTTTCTACAGACCAAAGGATCTCATTCCAGCTTCAAAAAAATCCTGGTAGTTTGGCTTTGATAAATTGTCAGTAGCTGTCTGGATTCAAATCAGCCATGTCGCAAGAGATGTTTGCTATATGCCATGGGCACCATCTATATGAAAGGTTATGACCTTTGGATTAAGTAAGATTAGACCCAAAGTACCGGATAAGTACAGGAGATCTTCAGATGGCACAGTGTCTTGCACTGGCTACTTCTTTCCCAGTGCCATGTAGTAATAAAAAGCTCTGCAATATTTTTCGAGAGTGTCATCAAGTATCTCCAAATGCTAACACATTAGAATGCAAGCAGAGAGGGAATAATTCATTTATTAAAAGCAGGAAAAGTCTTCTATCATCTACTCTGTCAAAATTTAGGATTGTTAAAGCTTTAGCCTTGCGGGGATCAAGGACATGTCAATACTCTTGGTTATTTGTACATGATAGAGAGCATACTTGTCTCACTTTGAGGACTTTAACTCCCAGAAAGGAACTGCAAGTCTGTGGAGTGCAGTACAAACTTCAAATTCAGTGTAATTATGAGAAGCAGAGTGGTAAGGGAAAACCTTGTGTAAATCTTCTGTGTCTGATGAAGAGACCGTCCCTTTGGATGAAAAGAAGCATCAGCATCCAAAGAAATCATTGTTTTTCATGTTGCAGGGGAGAGTGCGACTGTTATTATGCAATTTAAAAAAATGTTCACCTGGTGCTATTGTAAAAGCTCTGGTAGCTTTTTTAAGGTTGTATTCAAGACAGGTAACTCTTTCAACTGCAGTTGGTAGCGTCCTTGGATTTTGTTATTTGGGCCTTAAGCTCACTGCAGTTCCCTCTTCCAAAATAGTTCCTTATTCAGATTTGGTGAGGAGATTGCAAGCTGGAACTGTAAAAAATGTTTTATTTGAAGAAGGTTCTCGTCGAATATATTTCAACACACATAACCATATTCTAGATAAATTGCAATCTGTAGAAAACTCAGCAGATAACACTGAAAGTATCACGACTGCAGAAAATGGGACTGAGTTTGATGATGCCAGAAATGGGCTGGAAACTGATTCAGCACAAGATGGTGCTACTGTAAACAGTGAAGCTGAAAAGGTCTTGGTAGGAAAGCAAAGTCAAAAAAAAGTGGCCTCTTCTCCCAAAATACCCAAACCAATCGTCCAACATGGCTATACTCTACACGAAAAGTAGAGCATGATGAGAGCTACCTACTGAGTCTTATGAGAGAGCATGGAATCACATACAGCTCTGCTCCCCAACCATTAAGTGCATCTATAAGGAGTATTTTGATTACAATAATGTCCCTTTGGATACCTTTAACTCCTTTGATATGGTTATTACTTCGCCAGATTTCTCCTAACGGCACATCTGGGCAAAAGCGCCGTTCAAGCAAGCAAATGGTAAGGTTCCAGGATGTTGCAGGTGTTGATGCCGCGAAGTCAGAGCTTATGGAGGTAAGTTAGATTGTTTTTTTTTGACAATGATTAGATCACAATATACAGCAGTTAAAGGACTGATTAAAAATCTTCTACATTATTGCATTCTTGACAGGCATAGCAGGTGCTTTTTGCAGTGCAATATCCCTTCTTAAATGTGAAATGCATAATTCTTTAAAATTCATCTGTGATATTTAGAAATCAGTCTATGTTTTCTCTGTAGCATAGATTTAGGAAATCAGAGCTCTTTATCATCATAAATGTCAGTATTAGGTCACTTATAAATTTCATTTCCCTGATTTGGGTGCCAACAGCAGAAAGAAAGAAATTATATTAATGTTCACGAATGACCAAAATAGATTAATGGGACTGAGAAAGTGTCGGTTGTAAAGTAGAAGCACTATGGTCAAAAGACCCTTAGTTATGAAAAGTAATAAAACACAAAATACAAGCAAAATGTGAACAAAGCAGGAGTGAATAAACCTAAGTTGGTTAAACCCCAAGATGTAAGACATATTATAAGTATGGATACTCCTGTGAGAAAGGGCCCCTCAAAGAAACATGAAGCTGTTGAAGATCAAGCAAGAGAACATGAAAGGAGACAAATTCTGTCAAATATCTGCTGTTGGCTTCAAAACAGAAGAACCAATGAGATTGTCATCTATCACCGCGACAGGGTCCAAGCGGGATCTTTGAATGCTCCTAGGGAAATGTACAGGGCCGAGGAGGCCAGGGTGGAAAATCCTAGGAGCAAGTTAAGTACTCCCCATAGAGCCTCTGCTAATATGTAAAGCTGATGAACCACTTGTAGCAGAGAACAGTAGAGATGTATGTTTGTCCCCATGACCTGGGCTTTTGTAATCATCCTGACAGTTCTGGGTGTTCCCTTTAAGCATTGATGTCTAAGAATAATGATCTCTGGAAGAAAAAGGGCCAGGCACATTTGATTAGAATACTGAAAGGTGGTGGATAAAGAACAGTCGAGTCTCTATACACATAGTGGTATCTTCTTCAAATTTCATAGTAAAAGGACACCTAAAAGTAATTTTGCTTGTTGCTCCAAACCTTCTGGAGAGGGCAGAAATGGCTAGTCCTATCACCCCGCAGGATTTGGTGGTTTGTCTCTACCCATAACTGGTTGGAGTGCACCCACAATTGGCCAAGGGAATCCTCAAGCTATGTGACCAATGATGCTGGAGAAGTTGGCTAAATGATGATACTATCTACATTATATAAGAGATGTTCAACATAGAAATCTATTTTGGGTCTGAGTGGTTTTGGAGAAGTCCTAGTGACCTGAATGTATTGATAATAAATTTTCGTTCTGACAGTTCTAATAATGTTCTCCTTTGAAGGAAGAAGGCAAGGAAGGACATCCAAGGAATACTTGAATGGAGGAAGCCGATCATTAGAGATGTTCATACATTGAAGGAGTACATGTTGCAAAAGACCAACATTGTCCGACCTCAAGTGGGGCCCAAACAGGCAATCCTTGCCGAAGAATAAAGTGCCAGGTAAGGGTTTTGTCTAATGACCTGAAGTTGAATCACCAAATGTCATCTATTCCTTGGCCGCCTGCCAAGAATATCCTAAGGGTTGTAGTCTAGGAAACAAGGGATTACTCACAGTGAATTCTGAACCTAAATTTTGCACGAAACTTAACTCGTTTGCAGGGAAACAGAATAAGACTTGCATTAGCATTAATCCATTTTGAAAGATCTTACCATTCATCTTGAGGAAAAAGTAAATGAAGGAAAATAGAAAGCATAGGTTCCATGAACAATACAAATAGGATATAGAATCGAAATATCTAACATTGTTTTAGAGAAGTTACAATGTTATAATCTCTTTTTAAAACTTGGCATTTTTATTGGGTACTCGCGAGAAATCGGGAGTCAGGTCTGTGCCGATAAACTGCTGGGAAACATGCGAGTTGAGTTTAACAAAGAATTTTGGTGAGTTTTGCTGAGTCATTTCTGCGATTACTTGGCAAAACTCGCGAGTTTCCTGGGTCCGGCTAGTAAAGAAATATAATGCCCAGGTAGGAAAAAGATTTTAACCCAAAAACAGAGCCATGTCTGCAATTTTCCTCTGTGAATACAGTGATCAAATGAATGGGATTGATTGATACTGACAGTAGTCCATTTGAGTTGGGATTTTGAGAATATCAAGAAATGAAATACATAGAGCTTGTACTGCAAAAATGGCTTTTTATTTGATACTAGGCGTTGGAGATGATTTGGTATTTCACATTAGTATAGTTTTGTGCATCGATGACCATGTGACTATAGCCTATAACTCTACAAGCATTGTAGTTTGTACTCTTTTTTGGTCAATAATTAACAGAAAATATACTGATGCATTCGTTATATTCATTTTTTGTGTCAATTAAGAGTGTTTTACATGCTATTCAAGTTTATTTTATGATTTTATATGTATTTTTAAGTAGCGATAAAGTTTCTAAGTAATGCCAAGTAATTTCCCAGAAATTCCCGAGTCCCGAGTATGATTCTAAAATTTGGGCTGCCGAATAATGTCTGAGCGTGAGTTTTTGAACTATGGTGATAATGCTTTGTTCACGACAACTCAATCTTCAACACACTTCTACTATGACAGACTCAACCTATCACCTATACCATCATCATCATCTGCATTTTATTTTGCCTTCACTTAGTTTCTTCTGCTTCATTTCTCAAACTGTTCATTTTCTGTGGTTATATATCATTTGCAGTCATTACATGTTGGCTTTTCTCTTTCTTCTATTCATTTGTCCCGTACCTTTCCTAACACCGTCTAACTATTACATTTTCCCAAGCAGACCTACATTATATTTTGATAATTTGATACATGGGAAATACATTACAATTCAAATTACAATAGGCACTAAAAACCTCTAAGAACTCTCATGGACATATGGATTTGTCTTGTCCCGAGACAATGTTAGACAAAATGAATGTGCTAAAACAAAATTATATCACTGCTGGCAGTCCTCTTTTTTGCTAAACCTGTGAGAACTCCGTGCGCAGTCCATAAGTGACTCCTTTTCAAGTTTTCACCACTCCCGCACTAACTCCTATTTCTGGTTTTCATCTGAATAGCAAGTTAGTCTACTGCCCTTGCTGGTTTTCAATAGGTCAACTAGAATAAATTGGTGGTCCTTGCAGGTTTTCAATCCCCTCAGTTCTCACGTACAGAAATTGTCATGCAATATGCTCTTCAAAACTTCAAAATTTTCACGGGGGAGCCCATTAATCATTACCTTTACAGTCTTCCTTTGGAGTTGGTGGTGGTTGTGGAGTTTTTTGACGCTGTAGAGGTTGGGTAGTACCGATAGACTTCAAATACTCTTGGATAATCACCGCCAGAACCTCTTCATCACTTCCCAGTCCTGTAACACCTCATTTGTTCATGCAATATACAGCTTGAGCTTTGAGACTAACCTATCAGTGCCCTCAAGATCTTCATTGTTTATCTTGTCTTTCACCAGCTTCACGCTATTGATCATCGACTGAGCGGTTGCCTCTGTCTCTTCAGGTTTTACCTTAGGCCTTTGCACCTTCCCCCTGCAAACTGATGATTTCGTTTCCCCTTAAAATCAAAGGTCATGTATATGCCGAGGATTTGCTTATCCTCCTTTTGTGCCTGGAGCCAAACAATCTTCTTTTAGGCATCATCAGATCCTACCCAAATGTTGTTTCGGACTTGGCAATATTGTCCAGAAGATATTATAAGTTCTCAAGCTTATGCTTACGGTATTAGGCCAGTTGTGGTGTTTCTCGACCATAGTATCTGCCTCTTGTCTGATCTCTTTTAAGATAGCAATGTGACTTTGCAATGTAGCTACCAAATTGTTGACTTAACTTCCTTGTCTTCTCTTGCAGTGGTGAAAGTCTGCACGGTATGCTTGTGCGGCAGGCCCACTAACGTGATCATTCTAAACTACTCGAACATAGTCTCTTGATCTACCACCTTAATGACCAAGTTAGAGCACAGTTTCTTGATCTACCACCTTAATGACCAAGTTAGAGCACTTTTGTTGGACCATTGAATTTACCTTCTGCACAGAGTCCTCCAAAGTCTCGGTCTTTCCATGGCTTCCTAATAGCTGCTATGTACAAACTTGCTGCAACTTTGTCACCCTTGTAACATTGTATCCTGATCCAACTTCACAATGCCAAATGCTAGACTGCAGGTAAATGAAGTAAGCCAGTGACAGGATTTGATTGCAATTGATATTCAGTGACTGCAAGAACCTGTCTAGATTGAATATAGAATAGACTAGATCTTTTCTTCTTTGACAACAGTTCCCCTAAGTCCCAAGAAATGGTGGCATGTGTTTGGATCTCCCACTCTAGATACTCCTGTTGCTCTTGAATTTCCTTCACTCATCTTTGTGCTGTCTTATTCCTTGGTCACAGTTTTTCCTTGGCTTCCATCTCCAACATTTGACTTCTTAGTTTGTTTTGGAGGGCTCTTCTCCTCACATTTGTCTTTTGGCCCTTGGTTGACTTCTCTAGTAGACCCTTGCTTTTACGCCCCACATCTGCTGTGGTAGACTCTACCATACTTGTATCTAACTGTTGAGTGGTGATTTAAGGCTGCGGAGTGAGTACAAAGTTGTCACTTCTTTCCTCATTTTCCTCTGGCGACCTGGACTCTTCTTTGTCTCTTCTAGAAGTCCTTTGATATCCACCTCTTCCAAGCCCAAGTTAGAAAGTTCCATATCTACAATGTCGGATGGATTGGAGTTGACCAAAAATGTAGATGGAAACAGGCGAGTGCAAGGTGGAGAATGGGTTTCAGGATCAAGGGAAGTTGATGTGATAGATGGAGTGAGACTGGATGGGATGGATGGAAACTATGGATCAACATGGTTCTCCAAACGGTGTGCATCCCCATGATTTTCAACTTGCTCATGATGTAATGATTGTAATGGAATATCTACAAAAATAGGAGTATTACCTTGTGGACCTTCCATGCTGCCAAGGTTTACAACAGCCTCTTTCTCTAGATGATCACCCCCTTCCTTTTCTTCCACACTTTCTTTGCCTTGATGCTCCAGTAGGTCTGCACTTTGTACCGTAGTATCAACCAGGTTTCCTTGCATGGTGTCCTTTCCTTCTTCCTTAGCTGGTGATGTGGTCATTGTATAAGTTTTCTCTACTACATATTTCTTTTTCAGTCTCTGATTGCCTCTTCAGTGGGCTCGCATGTTCATGTTTCTTTTTCTTTTCCTTCTAGTTCTCTTCCTTATTTCCCCTTTCTTCCTCCATAGTAGCCTTTTTGTGGCTCTTTCTCGTCTGCCTTGTAGTGGTTGCTTCTTGCTTCTTTTGGTCTTTCTCCTCGTTTCTTTCTCAAATTTTCCAGTGCCTTTGATTTCCTTTTTCTCCTCTCCCCTCCTTCCTCTTCTCTCTTCCTCTGTTCTTGTAGGTTCTATGGCCAAACTCCTTTTCAGCCGGGCCATTTTGGTTGCAATATCTCCTTAAATTCCAGCTCTTAATTGTTGCCACAATGTTGGATCATTCTTTCTTTTCCATTGGAGCTTATGTTCATCTAAATTTTCCTTCTTCCTCCAAGCCCTTTATCTCAAACCACCCCCACAGTGTCTTACTTAGGTCTCTTGGCTTTTCGGGGACCTTGTAACCTTTTCTTTTGTAATTTTCTATTGAGTTGTTTGCATGGACTTGTATCCTATTCTTCACTAATGTTCACAAGGATTGCAGTGGCTAAAACTTGAATGCCAACTTCCCGTTAAATATTGCTTATGCAACACTGACCCTTTAGGGTTCTCACTTTTTCTTAACATTCACAACAATAAATCTAGCGTACATGTTAATGCTACAAGTGAATCCTTATATCATCTCATCAATGATGTAGATACCCAAATTTAACATTTGGCATTTCATAATGCCAGTTTTGACCACGCGTGCACAAACATAGCTCAAACGCACTATCCTATGGCGTGTAATCCCTTGTTCTACTACTCAGACACCTACAAGAACATCTATATCAGCCCAAAACATACCTTATATCCCATGCAAACTTTTTTAGACCATCACAATAGCTTTATGCCCCATTAGACTGGTCCATCTAGTAGGGACAAGATTAATAAGTCGATCCTATCTTTCTTGGTTGATCTTGTCTAGGGCCCTATAACAGTCTGTTGTTCAAATGTATATCTTATTTCACCCTTCTAGGTTGCTTTTGTGCGAAATATCACCCTTGGAGTTGTATAAATACAAATCAAACCCCATTCATTTATTCAGTTGGTAGTCACTTGGCAACTTGACAAATTACAAGGCATACACTTGGTCTTCATCTCCAAATCTCAAGCAAAGCTGCCCTAATCTTCCCTATTTCAGGATCTTACATTAGGAGCAGCCCCAAGTAGGTCTAAAGCACTTCAAATCGAGCAAAGAGCATTCCAAGCCAAGTCAAAAGCATTCCAAGCCAAGTCAAAGTAAACATTATCAAGTATGAAGGGCTAAATTTTAGTTACATCCTCGCAATTGCACTTTCAATAGGTGGAGAACTATGTGGGTTTGATACCTCTTTGGAGTAGTGCTACGTAGGCGGTGCAAGGGTTCCGCAACCCAAACTGTTGACCCTTTTTACAGGCCTTTCAAGGAAGGTAGGGTTTCAAGAGGAGACTAGTTTCGGCAGCTTGTGTGCATCTTTTGGATCCCAGATTGCATTCAGGGAAGCAAAATCAGCAGTCGCAAGTGGTCATATAGTCGCAATTATTTTTTTCTGAGCGAGACAAGTCCGTGCTGTTAGGACATCCTATGTTAGTGCTCAAGGTAATTAATGTTTTACCGTTTTAATAAATAATTAGTAATTAGATATTATATTGTTATATAGTTATAACAATATAAATTGTTAGTTGTTATTACCCGTGCCTATGCCGGGTTATTAGATCCTATTTCTTAGGATGTTGTTTTTCTATCTTTATGACTATATAATAGCCTTTGTAGTGTTCTCATGATAATCTGAATAGAATATCTTTCTGGTGTTTTGTTTGTGCAAATTGTTCGTACCTTTCATTTGGCATCAAAGCGATCTTAATCTTCTTTTCTGTGATGGTATAGAAAATTGTTTGGAGGGGCAATTTGCATTCTTTGTTGTCCCGTGTATGAGAGAGAAAAATAAGAATCTTTTGTTTATTGGGTGATTTTTTACGAAATTTACAGTGAGGAGTTTGATTTGAATTAGTGAGTCTTTGAACTGCGTCATCACAGCTACTCCTCTTACCTGTGGGAATCTGAATATGTTCTGAAATTGATTGCAGGCCTGTATGCACTGGAACGTGAATCTAAACAGTTCATTATGTTGTTTCCATTGGCCTGAGTTCTTTCAATATGACGGATTTGAAGAGGCGCATATATATCCATATATCTTGTTAGTGTGTAGACGCCTCATTCATTAGATTTTTCCTAGATCTAGTGTATGCTAGTAATGAAGTGTGCAGTCAATTCTTCTTTGCATCTGCTGCTATTGTGGATCAGTTTTGATTGATACTTGTGTGGCTATACCTGAGCATTCACAACGTACTTTTTGGTGTTCATCTACCAGCAACGGTGACATCTATCTCTTCTCTAAGAAGAAACTAAGCCAGAGTTTTCTGCCAAGAGGAGGTTTCTGCTACATTTAACCTTGCAGCAAATGAAGCATTGTCAATGATTTGGAGACCAATCAGGATGAGGAAAAGATTTCTCATGATCAAGAATTTTTGGTTTATTTTGAAGAACCTATCTGTCTTCTAACTGATTCATTTGATCAACACATTGTGAGTACGTGTGAATCCTGCTCACCCGTATGCATACTCATGGCTCGGGAAGATCCGATTGGAATTTGCAAGATTTAGTTATGTTTAGAGTTTGTTTAGAGGTTAGTATTAAAATTTAATGTTGAGTCGATTTAGCTTATTATTGTGTAAGTCGGTTTGGGCTCTTGTTGAGTAGTCACTTGATAATTAGGTACAGTCAATAAGTATTTTAGGCAAAATAATTTTAGATTTATTTCTTATTACGTTGAATAGGTTTATCAATAAAACGTCATTTTTCTTGGTATTGTTCAAATAAATTTGTGTAGGTTATTTAAGTCTAGAAGTCATAGTATCCGATATGTGTATGTCAAAGCCGATTGTAAAAGTTATTGAAAAATTCAATGTGTAATTGGATTTTTTCATTTAAGTTTTGTCATTGTCTAAATACATCATTTATTATAAAAGATTCAAAGTCATATAGGTGATTTTAGGATTTTTTTAATAGTCATTTTGTAAGTTGTCGTCATGAGTCAAAGTCAAAATATTGTCAAAATAAAAAAATTTGCCTCGAGGATGCATTATCGTTGGAACGCGACATCCAGTATGTAAAGTACTAGGACAAAAGAATTTGCAAAAATCTTGAAGCCGGATATGACGGAGATACTAAACCTGGAAAAGAACGACCACAAAAATGTTGACGTTTGACAACACGCGAATATATAAATAGCCTCAAAGCCGGATCAAGGCGAGTTAGCGGCGTCATTACATCGAAAGCCGGAGGCATCGGAGGTTGGAGGTCAATCAATGACCTCTCGTCAGTCGCCAATGATGGGGCCGCATATCAGTTATGGTGGCATTTTTGTGGTGTGAGTATTTGCTTTCAGTTTTTGTAGTGTGTTTCTTTTCAGAGTTCTTGTTTTGTGTGGTTCTAGATACTGGAAAAGAGTTGTGTTGGAGTGCAGATGACTGTCAATGATCCTCTGACTGCCGTACTTCATTGGAAGATGGTCCGCTTGTGAATACATTCACTTGTAATGGTGACCATGTGCAACAAGATCTAACTAGCAAGATCCGGTCAGCAGTATGTACTTCGCTACAGTTTGTGTGTGGAAATTTCACATTGTGGGGGAACATGACACCAATGTTCCATTTCCATTATGAGCCCAAAATGGCTAAAGTCAAGGGAAGCTTCCAGTGGTAGTGGTAGTTTCCTATGTTATTCGAGATCAAGTGGCAACGATCGATAACAATGGCTACAACTAAGAACATTGCGATTCTTAGAGGTGGTAATGTGAAATCTTTCCAGTATATGTTCTATTGTTCTAGTGTTGTGATAAATGAGTTGTTTCCTATGTAATCTCCTAAAGGAAGAATGTGATGAGAGCCGATGATACTACTGCAACATCATGATATTGTGGTTGTTAGTAATCCACTGAAAAACTATCCAGAGGTTGTTGGTACTTGTCTTAAAAACCATCCGTTGTGTGGTTGTTGGTTAACCACTTGGAAAACCATCTAGAGGTTGTTGGTATTGTCCTAGAAACCATCCAGATCATGAGCAAGCTTTGAAGCGGCATGTTGCAGTACAAGGCAAATTTTCCCCATGTTCGCACTAAGGGGGAATGTTAGGAAATCCTATGTTAGTGCTCATGGTAATTAATGTTTTACCATTGTATTTAGTAATTAGTAATTAGATATTATATTGTTATATAGTTATAACAATATAAATTGTTAGTTGTTATTACCCGTGCCTATCTCGGGTTGTTATTTTGCTATCTCGATGGCTATATAATAGCCTTTGTAATGTTCTCATGATAAGCTGAATAGAATCTCTTTCTCGGTGTTTTGTCTGTGCAAATTGTTCGTACTTTTCACGTGCAACTCTAGACAGGCTGTGTAGGTTGATTCTGTCCTGTTGGGCGATTTTTCTAGAGGGCAGCTATAACTCTAGTTTCATAGACGAAGTATATAGGGTTTCTAGCCTGTTTCACTCTAGTTCACACCCATATCAGTCCGAAAACACACAAAAGCTAAGTACAGTTATCTTCTTGTCAAATCCTATATTTAGCATGTGCCCTAATTAATTTCAATCTCTTAATCATTTATTGCATATTCAGATCTGTGTGTTAAATGTTTATTTCATAATCTAAATGTACATCGTTTCAAGATTTTAATCCTAATTAGGGTTCTATCACCACAAAATTCAATTAGGGTGTAAATTTGTGATCAAATGGAAGGTCTCACACTCATTTCCACAGATATGTAATGTCCCTTTTTCCCAAATTCGAAGGCAAATTGGATTTCCGGGCAATTCTTCTCCATGGTCGAATTAAAGAAGATAGAGAACAAAAATATGTCTATTAATATGTTTTAGCGTAATGGACTCAATTATATGGGTCGGCCTTGTATTAAGGCAAAATAAATAAATATAGGGGTCGGCCAAGGCATAATGAAGGGACATAATGAATGGACATGTCTTTTCTATTTTGGCGCCAACCTTTGAAAAAGTATAAATAGGGGTTAGAGGAGTCATTTGGGATATGGACTTTATATGTAAATCTGATTTTTGAGAGTGAACTCTCATTATCTCACCATTTGGGACGAAAACCCCAAGTGAGGTCTTTTGTGAGGGACGAAAACCTCTCACTCAGACTTTAAACTATTTGTTCTTGCTGGTTATGATCAAATTGAAGACATTTTGAGCCCAATCTGATTTATTCTGTTTATTCTAAAAAGTGCGACTTGTATTGGTGTTATTTTTGAATTGTGGGTTGATAATTTCCTAATAATAATTCAATATTCCAAGTCGACTTGCATTATCAAGCCTAAATCTGCATTGACACGCAATTCGAGGCACTATTCTAGTCAAATCGAACCAGATTAAGGCTGCTGCGATTTCTGGGTGATAACAGTAATTTCCAGCAGTAGTAATTTGTACAAACCAATTCGATTTGGCCTTGTTTCATTGCAAAAATCATTAACAATCATTTGATAAGTGTTGGTGAATGTTTGTTGGTGAATTTTGGCTCTTTTTATGAAGAAAATAAACCGCTGTAATTAATTTTCAGTCTGCTACAATAATTTCCAGAATTATGTAAAATTCATATAAACCCCCGAAAAGGGTTATTACAAGATATCACTCTTTTTCTTAGTTTTGCTTCAATCTCCTCTGGACTTCCCTCTTGCACATCTACCCTATTTACGTCTAATTTTGGAAAATTCACAGATCTCTTTACCTTGGGATACATGGGGTCCCATTTTTCATCATTTTTAGAATAAAAAGTCTTCACACGGGTCCTTCTCAAGCTGGGGTGGTTTGTTTTTCTTTGCAGTTTGAGATTGTGAAGTTTTTGTTTTCTTCTTTCTTGCAGCAATCGTTACGTGTTCTTGTTTTCTTCAGTATCAGCTTCCTTCTAATGCTATAAATTGTCCTTAGCCCTTTTTGGATGATTATCTTTTGTAGACTGATTTGTGGTTTTCTGTATCTCTTGCCCTGCTCTTGTGCCTTTGATCAGCTCCCTAAGGTGGAATGGATCATAGTGGTTGAGGAAATGCATCTGTTTGGCCCAGCTGCCTCATAATCTCATTCTTAATGATATGTTCAGTCACTATACAAGGAAAAACTTGTGTCACACATTTCCTCCCTTGCTGCATAATGATCTTTGTATCCCCTTGATGGAGAGGACTCGCCTATCTATAGATATGGGTGCTTCCCTCATGCTTTTTTCCGTTGCATCTTTATCATTGCCTTCTATGAGGACCCCTTTGAAAACATCACTGGTCACAATCTTATGCATGATGTCCCGCACACCAATAGGTATTTTCTCGTACCCGTTAGATGCATGCCAATATTTCCCATTAAACATCTTTTCAGAACCCTTACCCTTGACATCTTTGAGTTGTGGATTTCACTGCATTTCCTGCTTGATAACTTTGCCTCACACCCTAATTTCAAGTTCAAAGCTTCCAAATATCATGCCACACCAGATCACACTAAAAATGTGAACATTTTGTGGTGGCATATCTCAATTGCTCACACCCTTATGATGTTGAGCTTTGCAATTTGTTTTCTGGAGTTCAAATGCAATAGAACTTTTCTCATCTTCACCAACCCCTTCTATATTGTTTCAGCATTAAGTCTTTACTCCTTACAGCTGTATGGCACTTGGCAGTTACTCTTTCTCGTTTTCCCTAAGTTTTGCATGTTAATTTATTCACCTTATAACTCCTTTTTATATTATAAAGCTTAAAACTTTGTACTTTTTTAAAAGGTAAAATTATATTATATTAAATCAGAATGTGGAGGAATTACGAGAAAGAAAACAGAGCTGATCAGAGGGATCAGGAAAAGGGAAATCAATTACAAAGAGAGATCAAGCCAAAAAAACTGGGCAAAGAGAGATCAAGCCAAAAAAACTGGGCCTATCTGATTTTTAATCCAGTCATAAATAGCTTCCTTCCTTCCACTCTGCCCAATATTCTATGTGCCCAGCACTTATATTATACTAAAATCAGATCTAATTGTGGGTGGCTGTGTAGAATCTCCAAGTGGTGTGGAACTGCCGTGTGGATTTGGGAGGTTGTGACTGCTGGGAGAAGCACTGCTTGGAGGAATGTCAGAACAGGTGAGAGGCTGGAGTTAAAATTAAAGACACCTGATGATAAAACAAAACTTAGATAAAGAAAAATTGGGGATAAGAAAAAACCCAGGTACAGACAAAAAGGGATAGTATTATGCTAAGTAATACTGTTTAGAGGAAGTATTTCAAACTCAGGGACTTCCCCTAACTCATGCTCTCTATCAATACTAGGAACCAAAACATGTTGTTGACTAGCTGGTAATTAATATTGATATATTTTGATGGCTCATGATTGTGACAATAAAACTATGTGGGTGTACGAAAGAGAAGCATCCCAACTTTTAGTGTGGATGGTCAGGGTCATGGCATGGGTGAGTGGATGGCAGTGTTCTCTAAGGCTACCAGTTGATGGAGATGAGTTGGGAGAGGTTCCAAATAAACAACAACATCAGATATGTGGTGCACATTAGACTGATAGGGGAGGTTGATCAAGGCATTTGCAACTTTATTACACTGATGTGGTTAATGTTGAAAGAGGATGTGTGAGAAGTGCAGGGTGTGGAGAACAATTTTTTGAATGATATTAGCCATTTTCCAATTGGATGGAGCTTGAGGTATATGCAGTGGTGAAGTGCTAAGATGGACTTCTTGAGAGATTGTCTGCATTATGAATTGGGAAATCCTTTCAGACAATGAGCAGTTGAATCTTATGTTTATGAGCTTTTGTTACACCATACTGGCAGGCAATGAATTCTGCAAAGTTGTTGGTTTGTGAGCCTATATAGTGGGCATAGGCGAGACAATATTCCCTTTATCGTCCCTGATAATGGCCCCATTACCAGATTTTCCTGGATTGCATTTGGGAGATCCATCAAAATTCAATTTATACCAACCTGATGGAGATGGGTCCCATTGGTGCCTGGGAGCTACTGTTAAGCGGCTCATGTGGAAATGGAAAGGCTTTTTTTTTATTGTTGAGCTATTCTGAGATCAGTCACACTGGAAGAATGCAAACTTCCCTTGTGAGTTGGGAAATGATATAGAGCAGTACTTTAAATATTCCCTTTTATTATAATTTATATGTAGAATGGTTGGAATAGGCTGCGATTCATTGTTGAAAATGTGTGAATTCCGTTCATCCCACAAATGCCGAAGTATGTGTCCTGGTGCTATATGGGCCATATGCTGGATCATGGGTATATCAGTACTAGTACTAGACTGGGTGTGCAAATCTTCATTCACAGTTTGCTTGTGTTTTGCTCCGTAGGAAAACCACAAGGTAACTTTGTACCATAATGCTGCTACCAGGGGGCAGTGTAGTAAAAGGCACTGAATGGATTTCGCTGCTTGAAGGAAATTCAGGTAGAGGGAAGGGCCAATAAAACTTTTATGGTAGAGGTTATCTATTGTAAGGATGAGGTACTTGAAATCAGTTTGTCGCTCTTGCGAAAAAAAATCCTGAAGATGTATATGAGCTGTTCTACTAAAGTACGAAAAGGAAGAAGCAGCATCATATAAGTCAGAACCGCTTGGAGGACAGCCTTGATCATTTATATTTTACAAGTGAAGTAAGCCATCTGTTGGCCCAGTTAGAAATTTTGGATCAGATTTTGGAGAGTGTTTGATCCTATAAATTGGTATTCTTTTGAGATGGAAAATAATGGGAAAGTGACTTTTAGTAAATGGGATAACCGAAAGGATTTTCCACTTTTTCCAGCTGGAGCGTTGGATTTAGCATTTTTAATCAACTGACCGAAAGAAGTTTGGAAGGTGTGGAGGAGGTGGACAAGATGTTCAATTTTTTGAGTATCAATGTGGAAAAGAGAACAAGTATCATTGAAAGTTAGAGTACTATGGGCTCCTCTTCATTGAGGCTATATGATGTATTTATTATGATCATGGTGTGCGGATTTCACTAACACCTTAAGGTTTTGGTGTAATGGTTCATGACATTTGGTATCAAAGAAACCCCGGGTTTAAGTCGTGGAAGGGGTGATAAGGAGGTTCGTTGGCCCAAAGTCCGAGTCCGATTCCCATAGGTCATCCGCGGAGTGGAGTGGGTGATAAGGAGGTTTGCCGCCCGCAGTCGAGGGCAACGGAACATGGTGGGATGTTATGATCCTATTGTGCAGATTTCATTAATGCCTCTAGGTTTTGGTGCAACGGTTCGTTATATTTGGTATCGAGCAACCACCTGGGTTTGAGTCGTGGAGTGGCCGACAAGGAGGTCTATCGGCCCAGAGTCCAGAGTGTGGTTTCGAGAAGGGGTCGGTGGAGCGAGTCGATGACAAGGAGGTCTGCCGGCCTAGAGTTCGGGCTGCGGGCGTGGTGGGATGTTATGATCAAGATGTGCGAATTTTACCAACTCCTCAAGGTCTTGGTGTAACAGTTCGTTATAGTATTCATTGAACTTCTTTTGCATGTTGAAGAGAATGGTTGAGGGTTTCACTCATAAAAATGAAGAGGCAAAGACTTGGTGGATCCCTTTACCTTTGCTCTCAAGTAGAGTGAATGGGCCTCCCAATTTCTCCATTAAAAGCCACAATGAAGGTTGGAGTACAAATGCAACTACTTATCTATTCTATCAAATGACCATTGAAGCTGAATTTGAAAAGTGTTTGTTGGATAAGACTCAAGTTACATTTGTCAAAGGCTTTGGAAATACCTAGCCTTATCACTATCCCTGGCCTTTTTGAGACTGTAAGGAATGCAAGTGCTCTTGAATTGCAATAATGTTATTCGCTATTTGCTTGCCTTGAACAAAGGAAACTTGAGAAGCAGATATGAGGTAGGGAAAGAGGGGCCCTATATGAATGGCTATGAATTCATAAAGGAGCTTATAGATCATATAACATAGATGTATAGGTCGGTATTGAGATAGTTGACGTGCTTTACTGAATTTGGGAATTAGAATGAGTTTGGTATGATTCAGTTGTTTCAGCATTTGCTTATTTTGACGTGATTTACCTTTGAGGCGGTTCAGATTTTAGAAGATCCCAAAAGGTTTAATAGAAAAGCTTTGGGAATCCATTAGGTCTAGGGAGAAGATCCCAATAGGTTTGATAGAAAAGATCTGGGAATCCATCAGGTCTAGGTACTTTTCCCGGATCAAAGGAGATGACAACCATTTTGAGTTCCTTTTTAGTAATAGGTTGCAAGAGAGAGTCATTATCTTCATTTTGTAGCCTTAGAAATGTGATGATGAACTTGAGCTTGAGCTATCTCAACATCAGCTTCAGGAGGTGGTGCTTGTAACAAAGCTTGATAGTATGAGGTGGCATAATACAACTTTCCACTGTATAGTGATGTATTTCCCACTGGGCTGTTGCAGCTGTTAGATTGTGTTCATTTGTTTGTAGTTTTGAGTGCACGCATGAAAGTATTTGGTGTTGGTGTCCTCTTCTTTCATCCATTTGTCCCTAGAATGCTGAAAGCCTGAAACCAATGTTGAAGGAGCATGATTGGCTCGTCGTTCTTCCCTTTTGATTGTTGAAGTATACCATTGCTCTTGAATTTGAGTCTAAACAGTAGCTAACCTATTGCAAAGGAAAACCTTTTGGGATTGGATTGAACCCGAGACAAATTTGTGCCACTATTTGATTTTGGCCTTGAGAAATTTCAGCTTAGTTACAAATTTATAAAAATGATAGCTAGGAAAAACAGGAGCAGCTGTCCACTATTTAAGGATTTCTTGAGAGAAGGATGGAGATTGAAGCCATTTGGATTGACGGTGTTCCATGGGGACGTGCCACCACCCCCAAAAAAAAAAAAAAATTCGGGGATGGGACGTCCATGGGACTTGAGGACGTCTTGGAGACGTCTCCCCACCACTAGCTCGCAGGAGACGTCCCCCCAATTCGCAAAATGTCTCTAACATTTAAGAGACGACGAGGAGACGTAGGGATGTCTGCAGAGACATCTCAGGACTTTGCCAAGTCTCTCAACCGTCCCCAAAACCACCGGGCGTCGGCTAAGGATAGTTGCGAATATTAGTTGCTTAAAGCACTCTACCTCTTATTGGTACATTTCAAGATATTGCTTTCATGAGATTAAAAGCTATAATCTCTGTGTGTGAAAACTACTATTTTCTTTACTCGTGAAGATAGCTTACTTGTTGCTGCAAAGCGTTCCAAAACTCAAGAATGTTATAACCAATACCATACATATATGGGCTCAAACATGGAGCATACGACGACACACTTAATGTCAAGTAGTGCGTTGTCGAGTCATGGGGAGAGCAAAGGCACAAGAATGAACCCATAGTCGAGTTCCCATTGTCGGGTGACTAAGTGATTAATCCCATGCTCTCGATGACGAATCTAGCCCAATGACCAACAGTTGTGCATATGGAAGTTTTGGGCCAAAATTCGACAAATACCATTGTTGACAGTGGTTTTGACATGTTTTTCTAGAGGAAACTTGGAAGAGTCTTGGGAAGCCAACTATGCGGCCTTTGACATTCCAATAGGGAGGAGCATATCAACATGACATTAAGGTATTGGGTGTATTGATAGCTAGCAAACTTGGCAAGTACTCGCAAAACCCTGCCTAAACGAATATTCGCCATGAAAACTCGCAGGGGAATATTCGCTGAATATTGGCGAATATTCGCTACATGAGTTTTCATGGCGAATATTCTTACAAGGAGATCATTATCTTTGAGTTTAAGGTTATTTATTTTAGTGACAAAATCAGCAGAATCTTTTGAGGCATGATGGAGGATGACTAGTTTGGGAGTCGCAGTTGCTTAGTTAAGAATTTGGCAAGGCCAAAGGTTGGGTATTCAATTGTACTCAAACGGGACAAAGGAATAATATCTTTATGAATTTTAGTTTAGCCATAAATTTTGGGAATAAAGGGGCTTTAGGTATTTATTAATTTGTGCTTAATGGAAGGGTCAAGAGATGAAGCTTTGATGATATGTTTATTTCTGTTAGTAAGTTTTCTATGGGTATGGAATTGATTCTTTTGCTCGATGTTGTAAGGTGGTCAGACATTTTATTTTCATACTCCTTTTTATTCATAATGACAGTGGCATTACCTTTATCAGCTTGTAATATTACAATGTTGCGATTGTTATTTAGTTCTTTGAGAGCATTATATTCATCTCTGAATAAGTTGGGTTTAGGACATAAAATATGAGAAACATCTTATCTTATTTCTTCAGTATCATGCGATTGGAGGTGTAGGATTTTCGTTTCAACTTTACATATGGTATCCTTAAAAGAGATGTTGTTTGATGCTACGGCGAAGTTAAGACTTTTTCTAAGTTGTGATATCATATTTTGTTAATGGGAAAACTAGACAGATTTATGACATCATTTGTTTATTATCTTTCTTATTTATTTCATCAGTCAAAATATAAAGTGGGTTTTACTTCTTTGATGACTTGTGCTTTAAGGGTATATGTCCTAAGCTCACATTGTTATGTATATCCCCTGCTGTTTTCTGTAAGCTGCACTTGGCCTGTTGCCATCGCTGCCTGCCAAGCTCAGTAATAATTATATGTGATTCCTGGGATCACGTATCATTTCCTTGCTCTTAGCTGTTGAACGACTGTTATTATTGTATAAATAATGCTTTTGGGTCTAGAGTACGCTTCCAATTCTTTTGCATGTCCTTTTCGGTACTCTTTAAGAAGCATGAGTCCCATAGTTATGCTATTTCTTCCAAGCTGCAAGAAATAATGTAAGGGATCCTTGTAATCACCTATCATTTCCTGATTGCTAGCTGCCTTGCACTTGTTTCAGTTTTGACAATTTATTCCTTACTATTTATAGCATCCAATTCATAGCACTCTTAGTCACAAGGTTTGAGTTCGAGTTTGACGAGGATGAAATTCGATTCAAGTTTGTCCCATGGATAAAGTTCAAAAAAAATTCGCCATTAAGTTCGAAATAAAATATATGCTTCAAAATAAAAAATATTAACAAGAAAAATAAATATATCCTTTTATAAAAATAAATATTAAAATAAATAAAAAGAAAAACATTTTATACATTAAAAATAAAATAAACAAATAAATTTTAAAAAATGAATAAAAAACATTAAAATAAAAATTGAAAGTTAAAACATAAAAAATAGTAATAAGATTGAGTTAATTAAAATTAAAAAATTAAAGATTTTTAAAGTAAAAATTTAAACATAAAAGGTAAAATAAAACCTCACGATAAAACATAAATAAAAAACTGACATACAAAATAAAAGTAAACTTCTAACCATCTACGGGAAGGCAGGAAAGGGAGGACACAAAGGGCAATGCAGGGCAAGTCTCGTCGGATCAAACATGAGCCATGGTTGCAGTGATGGCAACTCGCGATATGGAAGGTGTCGTGGCTGCAAGCAACATCCCCTCGAGCGACACCAACTGAGAGATGATCAGGCCCTAAAATCGAACCGCGATGATATCTATTTTTGCATGCCCTAGTCTTGCGTTTTTAATCTCTCAATATACGATCTGTAGCCCGCTTAGGAACTGTAGGTGAGCAAACAAGCATAGCGACAAATACAGAGAAGCCCTTTTACTGCGTTTTTGGCGAACTCCACGAATATTGGTGATTTTTTGATGGGTATCAAAAGTTCGGCGAATTTCTAATTTGGGCAAAAATTCGCCAAACCTTGTTACTTAGATAGCACTTAATTAGTCGGCTGTTGTATTTGCATGATGATGCGATTTTGTATTGTATTTGTATTCAAATCTAATAGAAAACACTTCTCCAACATTTTATAGACTCATTTGATACATTTTGTAGCTATATTTTGCATAAAATTTATGTTTTTTAAAGAAATTTGTGTATTTTTAAATTTTTAGGTTGCGGATTTCCTTGAATATTCGCCAAGTCTTGCCGAGTAATTTTTTTGGGTTTGCCGAATATTTGCTGAATACAAGTATGCGAACTTTGGATAGGACAAAAGGCATTTATTGGAACCTAACCCATTTTGCTAAATTTTATAGTCATTTCATTAAAAAATAAGGTTTATGAAGTATTGGATTGAAATTGGTTAATAATATCCAAAGCCGAGCATAATTGAAAAAAGAATCTAATCTCCATTGAAAACAATGGCTAGAAGTATGTCATAGATTTGAAGAATTGGGTAGACAGTGAGGAAGCAACTTCATCAGTTCGTCGGATTTGGACCTTGGAGAAGAATGCTCGGTGGATGGGAATCGAGGGACAACGAAGTTGAGCGATGAAGGGGTTTGGGAGTTACGAATCGTGCTTGAAAGACGAGATGAAATCCCTTAATGATCTGTTCCATTGGAAGGTGGAAGACTATGAAGTGTTCCAACCTAATTGTAATAAGCGTCGATATTATGGAGATTGAAGAAGGCTAGGGCTTGCAACAAGATGACAAGTAGTTGGTGTTGACAAGTCTTTTTGAAGTGTTAACATCATAGTCGACTTACCCACCGTAGTTCAAAGAATATGGTAGGGGGAAAATTCGGTGAGAAGTTGACCTTACCAATTTGAGCAGTAGCCGACCTCGAGGAGTGTGAATGTGGGGTCTAATGATAAAGTTTAAGTAAAAGGTGGAGTCTGACCCCTCAAAATATGGCCCTTTTTAAAGTACAAGACGCGCGTTTATGCTTGACATGGATGAATTAAGAGTGATGGCACATTGGCGATGAAAGCTATGCGAGGAAGTATTGTTGTGATCAATACTTATGTTGCATAAATTTTGAATTGAGGGCACATCTTAAAAAGCTAGAGGAAGTGCGAGGATGATAAATATTTAAGGTACAAGAATTACATGTTCAAGAAAGTTTTATTAAAAAGTAATGATCGATGGGTAGTACAATTGGGAAAATTTAAAGTACTCTAGGATTGCCATTTAAAATCCATCACATATTGAATAAGGAGTGCCTAGTGAATTGGGATGGTATTGGTAAAAAGATACAATGAACAATTCCCATTTAAAATTATATCCGTCGCATGCGAAAAATATTAATATGATTAATTTCCAGCCTCTTTTAATGGGCGATAAAGTATTTGAGTCATCAAGACCCAACAAGAAAAATTACAGATGTAGAAAAGCAAGTATGGTTGTTAAAGGAAAATTAAAAATAAAATAAAGGACAATTATAGTGACAAAGGCAAAGGACCATACGCCTAAGAAAAGTTGACCTCATATGCCTAGTGGAAGTGCAACACTGTACGGTTATTGTCCAATAGTTAGTGTACAATACTTGTGCTTCCTCTGCCTTTTTAATACAAGTGCCCTCTATTCAAAATTCGTGCATCATAAGTATCTATCACAAACATGACAAATATTTAAGGTACAAGAATTACATGTTCAAGAAACTTTTATCAAAAAGTAATGATCGATGTGCAATATAGTTGGGAAAATTTAAAGAACTCAAGGGATTGCCGTTTAAAATCCATCACATAGTGAATAATTGGGTGGAGCACCTAGTAAATTGAGATGGTGCGGAGTGCAAAGATGCAATGAACGATTCCCATTTAAAAATATGTCCTTTGCATACAAAAATATCAATATGATTAATATTGATCCTCTTTGTATGGGTGATAAAATATACGAGTCATTAGGACCCAATAGGCAAAATTATGAAGGTATGAAAGCAAAGTATGGTTGTTAAAGGAAAATTGAAAATAAAATAAAAGACATTTATAATAACATAGGCAAAGGACCGTATGCCTTGAAAGTGCAGTAGGCCCAAGAAAAGTTGACCTCATTTGCCTTAGTGGATGTGCAATACCATATGATCAGTGTCCAGTACTTGGTGTACGGCCACCCACCCCTACCAAACGGTCCCACACCGTATGCCCCTGGTCATTTGCTAATCCGTACACCCCATGCTGCAGAATCCTCATGTACAGCCCTCAATTGCCTATATTTCCATTGTTGTAAACCTTCTATGCATGATTTGTATGCCTTGCCCTTGCACTCCACACATAGTTTTTTTGGAAAACAAAAAAATAGAGAAAGAATTCATGGGTTTTTAGCACCATCTTCAGGAATTCGTTTTTATGTGGACAAATCCAGTCTTCAGCACTTGTTCAAAGATTAAGATTTTGCTTCTTCACTTCACGTGGTTGGAGTTTTGGTTTCCCTCTTCAATTCTATTTTTCGCATGTTGTATATAGGTTGTGTCAGAAGGGACTCCAACTTGTTTTAAGGAGGGGATAATGTAGACTGTCATATTAGTATTGGTATGGTTATCAGTGTCACATACTTTTATCAGTGTAGCCAATGTTGTTATGTGGTTAGTGATTGTATTGTCCGCATTAGGTATTTTGTAACGGTTCTTGTTGGTAATGTTTAGTTGTTGACAGTTGTGTCAACCAACAATCGTTAAGTCATTTGTCTTGTAAATAAAATGATGTACCTCAGGGTAAGTGTGCTGAGTACTAGGTCCTCTCTGTACCAAACAAATTGTATTGAGCACTACCAATGAATAAAGCATTGATTACCATCATATTCTTCTATGTTGTAAGTGGTACACATTTACTTGTGACTGATATTCTTTGGTAGTGTAGTTTCCCTGTAAACATCTCCCTCATCCTCGTTTTTTTGGGATCGCTCTCATTCTCCTTGTGCTGAGGTAGCTTGTCTTAGGTTTGGGCTTAGCTGCCTTACCTTTGGCCTCAATATTCTTCTTGTTCTTCACCTGACCAAGGTGGGTATCCCTTGTTACTGGTCACAGCTCGGGATCCGGTGCAACCCCTCCTGGCAAAACTACTTTGCATCTGACACAAGCATCCAAAAACAAAACAATGGCATGAAAAATCATGTAAAATTCCTTGGTCCACATAAGTAAGAATTTCTTAATTTTCTTCAATAAATAAGCTGACCAATTGTTAACCATGCCTTTAGATAGTTCTTCCATATACTTCACCAACCATACAGGTATGTCAGAGGATTGAGACTTATTGGCCAATATTGAGGTAATCAGGCACAATAGGAGACACCACTCGTTAGACTTCAGGTATGCTTTTTGGAGTCCACAGTTACCATCCTCAAGGATGGAATTCCTCAGACCTATATAAAGTTTGCAAAATTCAACTCCTCAATGAATCGCTTCTTGACTGCTACTCCTTGTTGGGGTTTAATATTTTGTTGTTTCTCAGCCTTGTCTGGAGTCTTCTTGTTTGTGTTCTTGGCACTTGAACCCATTGATTGAAACAACACTTATAACCAGCATAAGCTCCCCTATTGGAAGTAGGTATGGTGAATTTCAAGGATGGAATGTGCTTACCTATCGACCCATTTCAAGATCTCGGGTCTCACTTGCTGTGGTTGTTTTTCCCATAGTGACAACTTTTAACCATAACTTTGGAAAAATCACGAATCTTGCAGACCCTTCCACCCAATGGCTACTATCAACCAATGAAGTAACTGTTGAATTTTTTTGAAATGAATGGAGAAACAATCAGGCTGAAACTTGAAAAACTGTTTGAATTGGAAATATCCAAAAGAGGATTTTTATGTTAATTTTTGTACTTGATCATTACAAATTTCAAATATGGGATCCCTTCAAGTAACATAAGCTAGGGTCAAGTTTGGGAATTCCAAATGACGTGCATATTTTAGCCAAAGAATTGTTACTAGGTTGATTGAGTTGTACACTAGCACTACAAAAGTTTTGTCCCATCTATTGGTTTTTAAGTTTAACTTCTTTGCCATTTGACTAAATTCTACTGCTTTCTTTAACCAACTGTTTTAGTACCATTTTGGGAGCTGAGACTACCATGAAGAATGGACTATCAGAGCTTGTATGATGAGTTTGGTAAGAGTCGATTTCCTTGCTTTCATGAACTACCTTGAACTCCAATTTTGAAATGTCTTCTTAGTTCGATTGAAAAGACCATTCCAGTCCTTGTGCTGAGATCCCCTCTTGAATATTTTTATCCCCCAATAAAATTGATAGGAAGAGATTCTGACTAACAACCCAAGATATTTCAAATCTTTCTTTGTACTGCCCTTCTGTGTTAAAGAAAAGAGTGTGATTTAGCATTGATTATGAGTGATCCAGATGCCCAGGTGAGAGAATGTAAGTCTAGATAGCGTAGTCTTCCTTTAGAGGCGTTTTAACAAGAGTCAAGGAATCATTCACATTTGCAACTATGTAAACACAAGACCTTATAAAGCCAGAAAATTTCCTACTATATAATTGTTTGGTTGTGCCTCTTGAAGGGCACGCCTTAAACCTTACAATGCCAAGATAAAAATGATAGGAAGGAAGAGGATCAATCCTCTTGTTGAATCCCTTAAGAAGGAATTTGAAAGCACACCATACCATGTTTTGATGAATGCAACTTCAACAAATACAACAATCAAAGGAGGGGCAAGTATCACGCAAGTGCGAACTATTTTGAGGCAACCAAACAAGATGACAATATTATACATTTCCTTGTAGATTGTTTTTGGAAGTTCTAAAAAATTTCTCCTTTTCTTGTGTCCAAAAACAAAACATATGGCATGTCTCGCAAAATCCAAGTGACAACTTATACAAACTCATTTGAGCAAAGAAGGTTTTGTGAATAATACTTTTAAGGAGAGAGTAGTCAAGGCATCTTCAAGATTATGTTTTCCTGCTACCATTCTGAACATGCTGAGATTTTTTTTTCACTTTTTTGGCTTTACCAGTCAGACATCTATGCCTGCTTATTCCAATTGTTGGGGATTCCAAATGGCATGTCACAAGGCATCCTACCTTCAAATTTGTTAGACCTGAAAAAAGTCAAAGTGTATGGTATTTTTAATTTAACAAAGCTAAATTCCTGGAAAATGAAAATTTGTAACGACATTTAAGGCATAAAGGCTTCCATATAAGGTCTTTTTATTTTTGCTTTTGATATACCTTTTTGCTTCTTCAGAAAAAACTAAATTATTTCAAAGTTTTTCACTTGTCAATGTGAAGTTTGTAAATTTGGTCATTCATAATCACAGTGATCCAAGATGGGGGCCTTCACGGAGGAGTCTTAAGATTTATTCTGGTCTTAATTATTAGGTTATTTTACCACAAACAATGGACCAAGCCTATGACACAAGGCGCTGGCCACATCTCATGAAACCTAATACACAATTCCTGCCAACACCCTTGTTAAAAATACAATGCTATTGCCTAGTGATTTAGTCACTTGGACTTTTGGAGAGGATACTCACATCGTGAAGATTATCTTGCTTTAGATTTAGGTTGAAGTTGCTAAAGTGAGATTCTTTCCAAAATAGCTATGATTAATGAGCCAAAAGAACACACTAGGATGGGCTACATAGTTTGTATAAGGATATGTTGGACATAAATTTTTATCCATGCTAGTTGGATATGACTCGAGTCCATTGACCTACTTTGGTCACTCATGGACATTAATATAATTTCTTTCTTTCTTGTGTTAAAGCAAATTGTTGAGATGTAGTTATTCCATTACCTCCTTTAGTTCTTGCTTTAATACAAGTTATTTATTATCATGTAACTATTGGTTTTTCTATACAAACATTGCGATTTAGTATTCTTTAAATTTATTTTCTGAATAACTTGAGGTTGTTAAATTATTTTTATCATACTTTCAATATTATATTACTTTCGAGTTTTTCCTATGTTTCCAGAAATGTCCCCCATCCTCTCGTACCTTGCATGAAACGTTTCTCGTGCGAAACATTTACAAAACGTACCAGAAATGTCAAGGACATTTCCTGTACATTTCCACGATTTTTGCATGTTTAAAAGTCAAAAACATAAAAAAACAAAACCTATTTTTAACATTTATTGCTTGTAAGCCTAATCTACCCACCCAACCTTCCTAAAAGCTATATAAAGACATCTTTGGTCCAGTCTAAATCACACTCTTTTTACTCTTGCTGAATTTAACATTGTGAAGAGCAAAGAGACATCAAGGAACAACTTGAAGGAAGAGTTTTAGAGGTGTTACTAAGAGCATCAAGGAGGAGTTTAAAAGCAAATTTGGAAGGATCAACTTCAGGAGGAAAAATAGTTTTTTTCTTTAAAAAGAAAATGTTAATGTGATCAATGATCACGAATGATGTGTGCATAATGCACACATCATTCATGATCATTGATCATGATATCAATATGTAGTTTTAATTTAATAATTTTAAAACTCTACGTAAAGAAAATAATAAAATGTAACATTTCCTTTGCATTTTTAAAATAAAAACTATGTTGCTTTTTTAATTAAAAATATCATCCAAACTCGTGTATGCTCTTACCTCGTGCCAATACGGTGAACTTGGTGATCAAAAACAAAATAGGATGTGTAGTTTTTTTGCTATTTTAAAGAGTTTTTTTTTGTTTTTTTAATTAAAAATCTGAACTCTGTGTATGCTCTCACCTCGTGCTTATATGGTGAACTTGGTGATCAAAAGTAAAATAGGATGCATAGGGTTTAATTTTTTTAAAAGGTTTTTTTCTTTTTTAATTAAAAATCCAAACTCTATCTACGCTCGCACCAATATGGTGAACTTGGTGATCAAAAGCAGAATAAGATGCATAGGGTTTAATTTTTTTGCTATTTTAAAAAGATTATTTTGATGTTTTCAATTAAAAAATTCGGACTACGTGTATGTTCTCACCTCGCGCCTATACGATGAACTTGGTGATCAAAAGCAAAATAAGATATGTAGGATGTAGTTTTATTTATTGTTTTCTAAGTTTTTTATTTTTCATTGTAGGTTTGAACTTTGAGATATAAAATATAAATGGCATCCAGTTCAGCTTCGGGGGAGGGCATGGGGAAGCAAGCCAAAGGGAGGCGTGGATCCCACAAAACAAGATCCTAAAGCTCCTCTTTGGAGACATGTGCAAGTGTTGGAGTACCTTGTTGGTGGTGGCAGTCGATCTTGGATATGCAATCATTGCAATATGCATTTCAAGTCCTCATATACCCGACTCAAAGCTCATTTAATTGGGGTAACGGGAATGAGGATTAGAAAATGTTCCAAGGTTGAAAAGACAAATTTTGGTGTACATGAAAGAGCAAGAGGAGGTTGACTTGCAAGTCAGCAAGAGCTAGATCTAAAACCATTCCTTTGCAAAGGAAGGGTTCGGAAAACCACCCACCCCATCAAACCATCCTTTCATTCAAACTCCAATCCAACCACTTGAAGTTGAAACTCCCTTAGAGGAAGAGAGCTCCTCACGAAAGAGAACAAAATGTCCATTAGAACAAGCATTTGCAAATGAGAAAAGGGAAATTGTTGATGAGTTGGTTGCTCGATGCATTTATGCATGTGGGCTGCCCTTCAATGTGTTGTGGTCACCATATTGACAACAAATGGTGAGAGGTATTAATGAGACACCACAAGGGTACAAAAGTCTTGGTTATGAGAAGGTTAGAACATCATTGTTGGCGAAAGAAGTGGACCATATACATACTTCTTTGTAGCTAATTAGGGATTCATGGAATTACTCAAATGTATTTATTATTTCAGATGGACGGAAAGATGCTCGAAATAGACCCCTAATCAACATTGTTGTAGTGTGCCCTAAAGGGGCAATGTTCTTAAAGGCCATTGATTGTGAGGGCGAAGTGAAAGATGTGCAATTTATTGCTAATATTTTGATTGAGGCTATTGAGTCGGTGGGCCCTCAAAACGTTGTCCAAGTCATCATGGACAATGCAAAAATTGTAGAGCAACAGGGTTGATTGTAGAGGGAGATATGAGCACATATTTTGGACACTTTGTGCAATACACTCCTTGAATTTGATGTTGTAGAAGATTGGCAAAATCCCATGGATACAAGAGATTTATACGAAGGCAAATGAGATTCAAATGTTTGTCACAAATCATCATATGTCCCAGGCTATCTTTAGGAGGTTCTCAAGGTTGGAGTTGTTGAAGGTAAGGGAACAATTTACTAGTTTCTAATTTTTATTTTCTAACTTTCTATGAAATTATCAATTGAATTTATTTTAAATTTAATTTTATACTTTATTAACTTGTTTTAATTTATTTTAATAGGTTGTTGAAACAAGATTTGCCTCTCACACACTCGTCTTGAGACGACTTGTGAAGGTAAAACAAGCCTTAAGCAAGTATGGTGATTGATGATGTTTGGTCCATGTGGAGGCAAGGAAACACAGAATGAGCCATCAAGATAAAATCATTGATACTTGATGATTGGTGGGCAAAGGTTGAATACTTGCTCAATTTTACTGAGCCTATTTTATCCATGATTAGATATGTAGACAAAGATCATGCTTGCATAGGGGAAATCTATGATGGCATTGACTCTATGCTTGAAAAAATTAGAGACATCATACAAAAGAAAGAGCAAGATCCTGAAGAAAACTTCTACAATGAAGTTAAAAGTGTGATCATGAGAAGGTGGAATAAAATGACCACCCCATTGCATCTCCTTACCTATGCCCTGAATCCCAAATATTATAGCAATGAAATACTTGGGCTACTTGATAGGCAACCACCATATAATGACCAAGAAGTTGCAAATGGAACTAAGGCAACATTCCGAAGGCTTTTTCCTAATCCAATTGTAGCTAGCGCGATTTGCTACGAAATGGGGATCTTTGCCTCGACATCTAATGGTAGCATGGGTGAAATGGAGACATTATGTGACAAATACACCATGACCCCAGTCATGTGGTGGTATGTACATGGCCATGATGCCAAGTACCTACAATTTGTTGCCATTAAAATCCTCTCATAGGTATAAAATATTAAAATGAAATCAAAAGTTTGTTTATTAATTAAAAATTTAAGTTCTTAGTAAATTAATATTATTACTAATTGGAAATTTCTAACAACCTTTTTTTGTAACAAGTGGCTAGTAATTCTTCAACAGAGCGGAATTGGAGTACATATACCTTCATCCACTTAGCCAAATAGAACAAGTTAGCATCCAAGAAGGCTGAGGATTTAGTGTATGTACATTCTAATTTGCGCATCCTATCACACAAGACTGAAGGCTATATTAAATGTCCCAACAACTTTAGGATATTGATCCTGAGGCTAGTGACTTTGATGCTTTTGTTGCTACTCTTGGCCAACTTTCATTGCTTGGTATTGATGATGAAGATCCGGGAAGTTCTACACAAGGGATGGATAGTGGAGCTATCAGTGGTATTCATGGAGATGATTATGAGGAAAATCTAGATGATATATTCTAGAATCTAGATTATAATCATGTATATATGAAACATTGAAATTGTAACCATGTTGAATGATGAATCTTTAGAACTTCAATGAATACAAAATATTTTGAGTGCTTTATCTCTTATGGTCCATGGACTAAAATTTTGAAAATGAGTACTATGCATATATATATATATATATATATATATATATTTTATAATATATTGTATGGACGTTTCCGTAACGTTTCGTACCCAATTTTTTTCGAAAATCGGCGTTTTGCGTTTTGGACCCGTACCCGGATCCGTTTCCTAGCAACATAGCTTTTTTCTGGTTATCAATGTTAAGGACATTCAAACAGGAAGTCAAAGTAAATGGGTGCTCAAAAGTTTAAACATTCATTTGTATTTTCAGGTTCTCGTTTCAAGATTGTCCTAATTCTATGTCATGCAATGTATTTCCATATTCCAGATTGTTTCTTGCCTGCAAGGTGCCATAAAGTTCAGTAAATTGGGAGCAAAGCTACCAAAGGGTGTACTGCTCATAGGACCTCCAGGAACAGGAAAAACACTTTTAGCACGTGCACTGGCTGGAGAGGCTGGAGTACCTTTCTTTGCATCCTCTGCTAGTGAATTTGTGGAGTTATTTGTGGGAAGAGGAGCTGCTCGAATCAGAGATCTTTTAATGTTGCCAGGAAATGTGCACCATCTATCATATTCATTGACGAACTGGATGCTGTTGGAGGCGTAGGGGTAGAAGTTTTAATGATGAACGTGATCAAACATTGAATCAGGTACAACTTTGTTTTTTTACAGCTATAAACACATTTTGTGCTGTGTCCAACTTCCTTTTTTGGTTAAAGTGGCCATTTTTATTTTAAGCTTCTGATTGAAGTACACCACTTTTGAATCTTAAATTGCTTGTTTAGTGCAATATTGAAATACCATCTTATTATTTTTTTAATTTTTGATTTGCAGTTATTGACAGAGATGGATGGGTTTGAGTCAGACTCGGGAGTGCTTGTCATTGCTGCAACAAATAGGCCAGAAGCTCTAGATCCAGCTCTCTGCAGACCAGGACGTTTTTCTAGAAGAGTGTTTGTCAGAGAACCGGATGTAGATGGGAGACAAAAGATCTTGGCTATTTATTTGCGTGAAATTCCTCTAGAGGAGGACCCAGAAATGGTTTGCAATTTGGTTGCATCAATCACTTCAGGTTTTGTGGGTGCTGATCTTGCAAACGTCGTCAATGAGGCTGCATTGCTAGCTGCTCGACAAGGTACATCAATTAGATTATTAATTTTGTGGATTTTTTCCCATGTTTGATCAAATCATCCCAAGATGACCTCCATGAGTAATCATTACTCTAAATCTAACAACATTTTTCCTTATGTTTTTGGTAATAATTACAAGGTAAGGAATCCACTTAGCACACATGCACCTTAAAGCATTTTTAGTATAGGGAAGGAATGGTGATTGTAATCCACTGCTTTGGGCTTCACACCCTTTAGCCTTTTTCCTCATTGGCAAAGATGATGGAGCATGTAGTTTCTTAAACCTTTTTTTTTTCTCTGGTCAAAAATAGCTAAAATAATCCAAGCTAAATGTTATGATTCCAATTATAACCCTGCCGTAACTATTATCAACTTAACAGAAATCTGAAACTATGATTGCTGTAAAACCCTTTCTTCAAAATCTGGAATCTGAACTGAAGTGCTAATGTCTAAAACTGGCAGAAATTTCAAATTTGAACTTCTGATTATATTTTAAGACCGAAAAATATTATATTTGTAGAAGTTTAAAGTTTACTAAAATAGTACACATTTGCTGGAATCAGAAAGAAAAGAGAGCTATAATATTGCTGAAAATATATGAGACAGCAAATGCAAGGTAAGGGAATTTTCATGTGAATGTATGGGCGTCAGCTTAGGCCTATAGGCAGGGTAAATTTTAACGCGCCCTCTAAAAAATAACCATAGATATTACTTGGCAAATTTCTATAAACTTCTTTTGAAATATTGGCGAATGCCACAAATTGAAAGGAAATGTTGTCGATCGGTATCAACTGTTAACTGGTAGCATTAGGCTACCAAACGGTAGCAAATTTATTTTTGTGCTCATGGTAAAGGTGAGTTGAATATAAAAATTTGGCTATTGCTGTAATTTGTAAACGCTAGCCTGCTGGGTGAATCAACCCAAAAAAATAACTTGTACTTATAAAATTTAGGTGAAATAGAGGCGAAATAGCCAGCAATCTAACCCCTCAAAATTAGCCAAATCCAAATTTCAAAAACCCAAATATTCATGAATTAACAAAGATTAGCCACTAAAATTTACACGGCCTATAGGACTTATGAAGGCAGTATGGATGCTGCACTTGGCCAAAGCTTCGTCTTCACATATTGAGAGCCCAACTCCAAAATGCATGTTTCCCCCAAGGCTTAAGGCCAAGTTATAGCTTGTTTCTTATACATGTGGGATGGTATATTCTTGTAACTCCCTCATTATGACAAGGTTTTTGTAAATCTCTATGAGACCTAAGATGCTTTCCAACCCCCTGCAATTTTTCTCACTCCCTATGATACCTAAGCTGCTTTGTAACTTCCTCATTATTATTTGTAATCCTTTATGACAAGATTCCCTATAATTCCTCCATTGTAATCTCTATGACTAGATTCATTCGAATCGCACATAATTATTCTTTGGTTATGACAATAATACACTTCCTAATACAAAGAAATGTCAACTTTGTTTTTACGCTAAACGTGACCTAGGATGATGATAATGTCCCCCTTTCAAGTTTGATTTTCCCGCAAGGCAATTGTAGAGTTGATTCATGTAGGAGACCTTTGCCTTTTTCAATTCTCTCTTCCGGTGAACGTTGCCTCCTAGATCAAATCGCAAAGGCAATAATCTACTAGATTCTCTAGAATCAAGTTTTGATGGGAGCATATGTCGAATAGATCCACGAGAACATTTAATATTTTTATCTATGTTTCATTCACCACATAGATGAGAAGAACAATTTCTCCAAATTTTTACTTCCCGGGAAGAAGAGTGTGCTACATTGTCATCCACTACATTAATAGATCCTAATGTTTCCTTAGTTGCATCCACAAAAGTACATGCTGAAATTGCTAAAATCTAGAAAGAAGTTGGAGTTCATTTTTCTTGCACTAGCGGAAGAGCATTTTCAAACTTGTAACCAATAGTTATAAACTACGAGTTGGTTCAACAAGTTTCATTTGTGAAAAGGGCAATGTAGAGCTCCAACTTGCTTCTCTTTAGCAAGCAAGAGTTGTAATGCGACTAGTCCCAGCCGTAACAAGAAGAAAATTTAAATGAATAGCAATAAAATGGAAACGTTTGAGCACGGAAAAATTTAATTGTGCAGCGAATACAATTTAGAGGGTTTTAGGATGAAACAATAAATTATAGTTGGAGCCTCATATACAATACTAGATGAATATAGGCGTGACTAGACCCTCCGTGCATCTCATCACCATACTTGCGATAGGTGGATTTCCATTCCCCTATCTAGAATCGAAAGACGGGCCCTCCGTGCATCTCATCACCGCGGAGATTTGCGATAGGTGGATTTCTAGGGGGCCGCCCATACAAGACTATATGATCTATCTCTCGAGTGATGACCCATATATAGATAGGGGGTCAGTCGAGCGAGTTCTATATATAGGGCCGTTGCCATATAGATATACTCACATGCACTAATGACCTCTCCCGCCCATAATGCACACATCATCCATTCCCGATACGCCCCCTCTATCTTTATCAAAGCGATTTACCGGTCATCTCGCTTGACCCCATATATAGATAGGGCCGATGGCCTACTGTATATAGCTTGTCCTCGGTCTAGTCTATCGAGTGCCCAACCGATAGGAGATCTCCAGAGAGTTATACTAGATTGGACCCGGAGGATCTAGTTCAAAATAGAGAATTGGGCTTTGGAGAGTGGGGAGATAGGGCCCCACCATAGAACCCCTAGAAATTGCACGTCGTTCAATGAGCGGGCGCTAACTAAGCGAATCTCAACTCTCCATATCGTATCCCATCCGGATCCGGATCACCGGAAATAGAGTTCGAATCGTGATGCGCCCCAAGCTGTTCGCTGCGCTGTCGCCCCCCGGCGGCCCGGGCCCATATATAGATAGGGGGCGGGGGCCCGAGAGTCGGGTAGGGGTGAGCGATGGTATATAGAGTTTAATTGGCGCTCCTGCCCCCATCTCCACCCCATCCATGGGGGCCCACTATATATTCTCTCGAATCCCCTTGGGCCCTCTATCTATTCTCTAGAGGTAGGGGCGAGTAGTCCCCTATGTAGAGATCCCGTTTCCATATCCCTCTCTCGTCATTCAAGCCCTTCGTTGAGGTGCCATAGATAGGGGCCCGCCTATACTATACTATATAGAAGGGGCGGGGCGGGTGAGTGCCCCACCCCCTCATGGGGTCCCACCCCTTAGGGTCAAGGGGTTATCATCTATCATGTAAGACAAGCTAGGATTATCATCTGTATTATACATGTAACACAACCCCGTCACCCCTAACCCTAAGGAGGGGGTGAGGGGTGGCGGTGGGGTTTGGGGTCTAGGGTGGAGATGGCCCCATCCATCAAATATGGGCGGGCGCCTATACTATCTCTATAGGGGTGCCCCATATATAGAGAGGCCGGTGGCCTAGGGGCAGCCCCTCTATATCCCATATAGAGAGAGGGCCCCACTCTATCTGCCAGATCTGATCGATAAGGAGGCATTGAATTGCTTTAAAGTTTATATGTGATATATAATCTATGTTATTAGAGGCGATCTCATACAAAATAAGTTGATTGAAAACATTTCAAAAATTGAAAGCATGGCTTGGTAGTAGTATTAAATTGTTCAATAACATCACTACTAGTAATATAGGTTGAGTCATCGTTTAGAATTTTTTATTTTTTTAAAATATAGGTTGAAATGTCATTCTGTATTAAAGTGTTTAGTAATTCAATGTTGTATGTCACATCATAATTATTAATATAGGTTGATGTGTTTTTTGTTTTTTTTAAATCTATGTTGATATGTCATGTTGTACTAAATTGTTTACTAGTTCAATGTTGTATGTCACATCATAATTATATAATATAGGTTGAGGTGTCATTTGGTAGTTTTTTTATTTTTAAAAATATGGGTTGATATGTCATGTTGTAATAAATTGTTTAGAAATTCTATGTTGTATGTCACATCATAATTATTAGTATATGTTGAGGTGTCTTTTAGTAGTCTTAACGGGTTTTTTTTTTTCTAAAAACGAACATTGAAAATAGTGAATGGTTATTATATTTAATTGAAGGAAATATTCCACAATAAAACCTAAAAGAATATTCCACTTGTTAACCAATAGGAGAGAAGATAAATGCATTTATAAGTATTTTCGGATGTAAAATATGTAAGTATGAGCTTTAAACATACAAAAAATAATACTAGTTTCTGATTGGTTGAAAGTATGAAGTAATAATAACCAATTAACCCAAGTTTAGCAAAATTGATTGCTATGGTACTATGCCTTTGGCAAGGACTAATTAGGAAACGATTCTTCTACCTTTGTTGTAATTCACAAAGATTTTGTTTGTCAGCAAGTTTTCTTGCTGCTCTAGAGCTGGTCACTCAACTTTGAGATAAACCTTAGGAATAGGATTAACTAGCGGAAGTGCTGCAAGTGTGGTTGAAATGTCCAAATCATAAAGCCATGATTTCCAAGATAAATGCAATACCTAGATTTTTTTTTTCTCATTCACGAAAGTATAGTACTAGAATCATGGCATATGTGGCATTTGTTTGAAAGATGCTCATAGCCTTTTCCCGTTGCTTTGTTGGAGCTTCTTTCCTAAGGGCTCCAACAACAACAACAATGACAAAGAGGATGATGACCATAATGATTAGGCAAACTTTCAACCATATTTTCATTGTTAGCCTCGATGCTTGTCACTAAGGCCTATAACTTTGCCATGAACAAGGATTGATATATTTCCATCCTTGCTCATGGTTTTCTCATCATATTATTCATCATCATATTATTCAAGCTATATTAACCATATTTTTCATCTTATATATAAAGCTTAACATATTCATTAAAAAATGATCTTTAGGAGATTTTTTATTGCAAGTTTCCATAAACTTGGATATTGATCAATAAAGGTTATTAGACTATACTTGTTTGAAGATTCACCCATTGTGAGATCTTCTTTTATATATATGTTTCTGGATTGTGGTGTTTATTACATAGCTAAAATGGACTTGAACGCTGGGCCTCCCTAGCACCAGTCTAGGTGCTCTTAACAATTGAGTTATCAGTCCTATATGGGTTCAAGATTTACATTTTAAACCTTCCGTGAATGTAACATTTTAAATACATAAGCTTCACACAACCAAACACCTTTTCTTGGAAAGTCATCTATATAAGGTAAATTTAACCCAGGATTAGTGAAGTTTTATTAAACCTTGTGGCTACCAGCATTAACTTATATAAAAGAATTTCCAAGCAAATATATTTGGTTGTGGGAGGCTCACGTCTTTAAATTTTTATAATGTTAACTTTATGAAAGATTCTAAATCTAAATCTTGAGCCCATAAAGGACTAATAACTTAGATGTTAGAGCACCTATATCGGTATGTGAGAAGTCTTGGCTTCAAGTCGTAGGTATTACGGAAGGTTTAAAATGTAAATCTTGAACCCATATAGGACTGATAGCTTTTGTTAGAGCACTTAGACCAGTATTTGGGAGGTCTTGGTTCAACTCGTAGCCAATCCATTTTGGCTAGGCAATAAACACTACAATCCCAATATATATATATATATATATATATATATGAATTTTGATTGTGTGAAGCGTATAGATTTAAGATGTTAACCTTACAGAACATTTAAGATCTAAATCTTGAACCCACATAGGAGTGATATGTTTCCTTTTTTGGATTTTTGGTGAAGAAAACACAAGGAAAGAAAAAAATTGCCATTTTTGGAAAGGGTCTAGGAAGATGTAGCAACAAAAGCTTGCATGTACCATAACTTCCATTCTATGGCTCCGTTTCAGTTGCCGTTTTTTCTAAAAGTGTATATTTTCTCGAGCTCTACGCATTGATGGCAATATTTTTCTTATTTTCATAAAATCCATTTTTGCACCGTTTTGGACCAAACAACTTCTTGCAATCTTCTGAAAGAATCATGGGCTTTGGTCGCTTTGTAGATGATTAGTAATTAAAAATCTTGGATAGCTTTCCAAAACTCGCGAGTATTCTCCCATGCTTGGACTAATCGTCTCACCGCCAACTTGCTCGCAACTGCTTATTCAAATGTTGACTTCACATATCAATAGATGCGTAAGTTTTTTTTTTGCTATTTTAAGAGTTTTTTTGTGTTTACACTCCAATTTGCGCATCCTCAGACACAAGACTGAATGCTATCGTAAAGTTCCCAACAAAAAGAAAGCATTAATAGCAATGAAAGAAAACGCTGCAAATACACGATTTTGGCTGCAAATTTATGTTTTTTTAAAGAAATTTGAGTATTTTTTAAGTTGCCGAGTATTCCCAAGTATTGGCCGAATATTGCCGAGTTTTTGCCGAGTTTGTTTTTTGGGGGTCTGCCGAGTATTTGCCGAATGCGAGTATTCCAACTATGGTACTATATACATGAGCAAACTATGCATATTTTGTGTGTAATTGTTGGAATTATGGTTTTTAACCTTTCAAATATATTATTTTCATTAAAAATATAAAATTTTATGTATTTTTTAGTAAACCGGTTCATTAAGTTTGAACCGGTCCGACCTCGGCCGGTTCCGATTTTTAAAACATTGGTTGTGACAACACCCAGACCAGTATTTGGGAGGTTCTAGGTTCAAGTCCTAGCCAGTCCATTTGACTAGGTAATAAACACCACAATCCGGAAACATATATAAATGAATTTGGTTGTGTGAAGCTTATATTAAAATGGGCCTTCTCTTACAAGGCTATGGAAGTACTTCTGGAAACCATTGTTATGTTCTCAACTATAACCTTTGCTATAATTACCATAAACTTTAACAGAAATGTGAAATGGAAACTGAAAGAAATCTCACATATGAACAAAAGTCTGAATTGGTATTTCTGGAATTCTGAAATTTTGAGAAGTCTGAAAATCTAAAATTGCTGGAAAAATTTAAATGTGAACTCTGGTGCTGTAAAATCCTAGGGTAAAAATTCTAGATCTGTGAAAATTGTAATCTGAACTCAAGGACTGGATATTAATTGACAAAACAGATGTCTGAGTTGGGCGAAACTCGGAATTCTGAACTTTTAACTTCTTTCAACTATCATTTTTGTTTGTGAACCCCCAATGTGTTGATAGATACAGTAGAGATTATCAATTGAACGTAGACAATTTTTCGACTTTGTTGACCCGAATGTGTTTGCAGTTAAAAAAGTTTTATGCATGATTTGACAATAGTTGATACAATCTGAAGACTCTTTAGAGTTAGAGCTGGATCACATGGACATCAAGAAAGAGAGGGAATATAAGAGTATCATAACTTAGTTGAATGCATAGGGCTATATGGGATAAGCGACAAACCTTCTCAGTAGAACAGATTGAACTTTTTTACCAAAATGTTTTCAAACTTTTCCAAGAACCCAATATGCATTTTTGTTGCACTAGACTCTTTCATTAACTGATGGATTTATCAGTTAGAAAGCCGAAAATTTTATATATATATATATATATATATATATATATATATAAAAAGGTAAAGGTGTCGTTTTAGGTTCCAACCTATCAAGCACGCCTTTTGGGAATATGAAACCTCTATTGTAGGAAGAAGGGGACACTTAAACTTCACCTCCTGTATTCAAATTTTGTACCAATTAGATTTCAGGCCTTTGCCAATCCATCTACACCATGGGTGCAAAGGTAGAAATCTCGTGTACCTGCAATTACCTTTTTCTGTGTACTTATAGCGATGATTGATGAAATTAAAACTCAACTGTATACACACTATGCTTATAGTCCACGAGAAAGTATAATAAAAGGAGATTTATAATATATTTTCTGGAGTCTCCACAAGTTTTGAGGTCATAAATGAATTTCTGCAGCTACTTGGAACCTTTCATGTGGACGTGGCTGGCTTTAGATGTGATTTTATTTAAGATGAAGTAGGTTGGTATCCGTACAATGTAGGCTAAGTCACAAGGTTCAAGTTTGAGTTCATGTTCGATGAGGATAAAGTTCGGCTCAAGTTTGCCAAATGATAAAGTTCAAGAAAAAAACGACTTTAAGTGTGAACCAATAATTTTTTCTATCATTTTTCTTTTCTGAAAAAATGCATAAATATGTCAGAGGGACAGATTGGAGAGAGCTCTCTGTCCTCTGCTTTCAGTCATTACATGTACATAAAATAATGCAAAATCATATCAAAAACTTCCCATGCAAAAATAACAGATACAGTTAGAGTTCATGTTTGACAAGAGTAAAGTTCAACAAAATTCAAACTTTTTTGATAAAATTCGGCATATCTTGTGACATAGCATGTAGTTCACAATTGAGTTTGTTTAATGATGAATTTTATGGGCTTCTTTGGTTTGTTGCAGCCCCGTCAGTGTTTTGACCATGTTATCTGAGATGTTACATAAAACAGAGGGCATGTTATCTGAGATGTAACATAAAAAAGGGGGTGCAAAATAATGGGCCACATCAACTTAACCAACTCAAGAAAATGTCATTCAAGAGGAAATGTAGAAATTGTTCACCATACATAATATCACATATAGTATTCCACCAGTTGCTTGGCAGAGCTTTACCTTCCCTCCCTGCACAGGCAAGGAAGATTAGTATAAACTGAGTTAGCCCCTATTTCAAATAATATGAGAAATATTTGAGGATGGAACTGGGCACAAACCGATGTCACTTGGTCATTATATGATAACAAAAATCTGATTCAAGTACCTCATAAATATTCATAGGCATATCTATAATTATTATGATGGAGGAGATGGGGAAGGATGGTGGAGTGTTCAATTTTATGTCACCCCTGTTTGACCATCCAAATAAAAATTAAATAGTCTATGGGGGTGCAGAGGTAGGGAGTGTTTTAATTGTATCATGCCCTCTCAGCCATCTCAATAAAAAAATATTCTGGAGAGGGTTTGGGTTATGTGGGAGCCTTTCAAATGTGTCATCCCTCCCATTGACCATCCTGATCAAAAAGGAACAGATAATGGGCCCAAAGGGTGTAAAGTGCTGGCAAGGAGAACCCTGAAGTACTGAGCTGCCACTAGTGCAACAGGAAGTAATGTTTATCAGCACATTCGGACTTGGATTTATATAGGTATGCTTGCAGTTGAACATCAAAAGTCAACCAACATCATACTGAACATAGGAAGGATATGGATGTAAGTTTGGGAACAAGCCAAAAGCTCTGAGTCGCCTCCTTATAGAAGCGTGGATTCAAAGAGAGATGCTCTTCAATGAACATGTGCATACAAGCACATGTCTTGAAATCTCATTCCATAATTGCCTTGGAAATTGCCACACTCAAATAATGCATCTAAAATCCTTACTTTTTTTGGTATTTAGTTGCCAATTCCATCTGTAAGCCTGTTTAGGGAATCTATCGCTTTTAATTGCTAGTTAATTTTGTTAAAAGTAGCAATACATAAAAATATGCATAGCAAATAACGTTTAAAGTTTAAACCAATAACTTTTACTTGAAATATGTTTATTTTCTCATTAAATGTGCATTTGTTGTAATAAGTCAAATTGAAAATCATGCTTGCCCATTCTGAGAGTGTTATCTTCAGTTGATTTTTTCTGTCGCTTTATTAAAGGACTGCACGTAGGTTCTGCCATTTTCATTTCTGTTTCTATATTTGATGAGATGTAAGGGATTTTAATCTGCAGTCCTTAGAGAGATTTTACATATCTAGCTTACTGACAATTAGTAGTCAGTTCTCATAAAACGTAGGTACCTGAACTGTTACATGTTTCCTACTCTGGACCACTTCATGGGAGCAAGTAGTGAGTGGTAGAAATATAGTGGTTTGTTACATTGAATTCACCAGGTCTGGGATTTCTCTTGCAAAATTGCAAGTTGTTTGGTGCTTGAATTGTCTATCTGTTATTGGACCATATTTTTTTAATCTTGTGATATTCTAGACATCTTTTCTAGGTCACTTTTTACTAATTTTCTGCAAATTCCCAGCTAAATATTTACTAGTAAGAAAGGTATCCTTATGTAATGTTTGTTTGCTTTTATTCTTTATTGCCTGTTTATAATATTGAGAATATTTTTAGCTAATATTATCATATTGATGTTTTGTAGGAAACAATGTCGTTACTGTAGCAGATTTGAAGGAAGCAATCCATAGAGCAAAATACGGGATTGGTGATAAAGTAGTGTTACCTGGAGCTATAGGGAAGGGGCTTGGTCTACTGTTTCCATGGATACCATCTAGAGCACAAAGTAAAGTATATGATGATAATGAAAAACAACCTTTGGGTTATCAAACAATTTCTTGAGGATGGAGAAGAAGACTTGGCTCGATTGAATGACATGCTAGAGAACATGATGTCCAAAAATCATTTTGTGGTGGCATCTCAAATCGACAAAGGGAAAAACATAAAATACACTGTCTTGATGAGCAAGGACCTCTGTTATCATGTGGCATAATTTTCAATTCGATGTCCAATAATCTTTGGAGGGTGATCATTTGGATTCCTTCTGTGTACAAGTTTTGAATTTATTTAGAAATGTCTTGTACTAGTTTAATTGTTTGCACTATTAGGGGTTTAGGATGTATTATTCTCCCCACCGACTGTTTGATATCAGAGGAGGATTGAATATTCTTTCTCTAACGCGACCCTATATAGTGTGTGCGGCTATATTTGTAATGTGATTGGCTACAAAATTCAACGAGAAGTTTGGCCTACAGGTCTTTCGAGAAATGTGAATCTAAGAGAAAATGTTAAAGTAGATGCGAGAAGCTAGAGATATTGGTTATGTATTATCTAAGGCTGGCATTAAGTGGAATTATATGTACCAATAGGAAATTTCTGATCTTTTGTTACATTGTTTCTGAACCGATTCCTAACATGAACTGACTTGTATATTGATGCTTGTGGGTATTCAGAGAAGTTAATCTTGGGAACAACTTTGACTAGTTGGAGGTGTAAGAATTGACTCGCACTCTACAAAATCTTAGCAAAAGAATAGGAAACTTGAGACATACACAAGGCACTGAGGATTCTACCCAAGCTGGAGATTATGCATTCTAGACAAATTAACTCCGTAGATGATATGTATGAAATTCAAATTCCATGGGTTGTACAAAAGGAGATGCACTGTATTGCTTATGACCGAGAACAGGTTGTCCCGAGTTTGAAGGTTATGTTTACTTTCTCTCCAAGAATCTATGGGTAATATCTGAGTAAGGTAATATAGTGTTCTATTAACATATTTTCTCATTTATAGACATCAATATAATGTTCATTTAATTCTCGTCTATGCTTATTGAACTCAAAGTACTCATCTCCAAATGTTTTTCTCATATGGATAAATACTACACTAACAAGCCCAAGTTTAGGATCTTGCTTGTGCATGATATAGAATTAACAGACAGACTATTATTGAAAATCGAAATTTTAAGGATACTAACATGATCGTAAGTAATAAAAGTGCATCGTGTGGGTAATGGTGTTTCAAGGTAGCTAAGGGCAATTTGCTGGTCTAATGTTCTAAGGAGCACATTTTGGTTTTACCCCAAAAGTGTGTATTGCTCAAGCTGATGTGACAATGAATTGAGGGCTCCAAAGGCCTGCTAGTTTGAAGATCCGCACACTATCAAGAGGCCCCATTCTTTTATTGATATAAGCACAATTGTGATAATTACATGCACACAAAGGGATTTTTGCAAGTGGACATGCTGTACACCCATTTGTATTTTGTATGCATGACGAAGATGATGGATGTACAAGAAAGTTTCTTTTAAATAGTGATGTGTGCAACATAAGTATATACACTAAAAACACGAGGTCATTTGATTGCCTCATTATTTCCTACTCGCTTAGAAAAATGGTCTCCAATTATTATTGTAGATGTGAGAAGTGCTGCACAAGTTGAGTAGAAAATGAGCATTTGTGACGTAGTGGCAATGGAGTTGTGCCTAGTAGTGCATGGGCGGACATTAAAAAAACATCATCCAAAGGAGTTTGAAAATGTAGAATGGTATCCTTAGATTGGCTAGTTGAAAAGGAATATTCATTTTAAAGTATTTTCTCCAAGCTGATTCAAAATGGTGCAAGGACCGTGCTAGATAGGTTTGATATTATGTTGTCTCTGACATTGAAATACCTATTTATCCAAGAGGTGCCAAAATTTGTCACCAATCTGAAAATGTAGATTGGGTCAAAGATTTTTATAATTTTGATTGGGTCTACAACAATGTATGATGAACCTGCGTGGATTTTAGTCTAATCTTGGACAAAGCAACCTTTAGCTTGCTCCTTAGCTTGCTCCTTTGCTTGAGATGATGAAGTTTTGGGGAGAGCTATAGGAGTCTCACATGGACCAAGGTCTTGGTACTCATAACAACTTCAAATGTTCTGTCACACTACTGCTACTCATTGTGATAAATGTGAAGAGCATGGACTAAAGAGCAGTTAACTACCCAAACTAAGAGCACCGACTGTTTGGCCATTTGTTTGTGAGTTAGAAAGGGGTGTAGAGAGCCCAAACTAATAGTGTGAAAGCCTCCGTAAGGGTTTTCAAACATGGCTAAGAAAGCTTGATCTTAAACATATATCAGTGTGCAGTAAGCTAATGTGATGCCATACATGGTGGCATAGTAACTTTCAAATAAAATTTAGATTGGCTATAGAAGGTTTAAGGTTTAGATTGGCTATATAAGGGGTGATTTCAAATAAAATTTTCCTAGTTAAGTGCTACGGGATCCGATACGCCAATACGGTGATTTTTATGGGGCTTGATATAGCTTTGGATATGGCCATGAAAAAAACATTTAAAATGTTAAAAAATAAGTAAAGAACCAAAATTAACCATATAATATGTACAACAAACAAAATAAGCTAAATAGCCATACAACATACTTATAATTCAATGCCAAATGTCATAATATTCATTTGTTGAACTTAGAACAAGTACACTATGCACATGTTACAATGTATACACAAAAGTCCAGACAAATTAACACATTCATTATATTCATAACCATAATGGTCTCAAGCGTATTAAATGAAAGTCTCATTAGAACCATCACATGGTACATTAAACCACAAGTAGTAGTAGTATTGCTCTTGCTAGCTAGATCATGCGAAGTACCCTCCAACTTCAGGTCTATCAATGACAAGTGGCCAATGGATGCTTCTAAGTGTGGACTCTTTGGGTATATATCCCAACACTTTGTTTACCCTTTGCTTGTACGCACCACCTTTGTGTGTTTGAAGGCCCGAGTTAGAATGCATGAAGACTAAATCTTTTGCATTTTCACTCATAAATTGTTGTGGTTAACTCAATGGATAAAGGATTGGGTATCTTGATTACACCCGGTTAAAGAAGAACTTGCAACCTACGAGGCTAAACACAAAGTCAATGTAAAATTTAAAATTAAAATTTATAAAAGTAAAAATTTAGTATGAAATATAGAAAATAAAAGGCTAAAAATTAAATAAAATTTTATTGTGGCACATAATTTTTTATTTCAAGTGTTTCAAGGTGGGGGTATGCTTGCCCATGGAGGTATACCGCCATGAATAATCGTCCATACTATACATGTCATGAAGAACGTTAATTGATTGATCATGTATGGATATGAAATCTATGAACTCCATCCTAAATACGTCTACACTTTTGGAGGGAGGAAGATTCTAGCCAAGGCCACCTTGTACCCCTCATTAACCTCTGCATCCCTATACAAAGGTGTGACCCTCTGGGCAAAGAAAGAAACTACATGATAGAGTATTTTGGAGTTAAGGGGGAAAAATGCAACAGAGTGGTCATTTCATAACACCTATCAATGAGATGCCAATGTAGTTCCTTGAAGAATCTCTTTGTATGATCTTTTTTTTTGTCATTTATGAAAGACTTAATTGACTCAATCATTGAGTCAATTTCATCACAAATCTCAACTAAACAAGGATGATCATTACCAACAAATATGAGTATATCCACGATGGGCTCGGTAAATTTGAGCAAGTGTTCAACATGATCCCATCACTTGTCACCGAGGATTGACTCTATTACCTTTACAACCCTCTCAATGTTTGCATGCCTCCATACATCCTAATTGACATGCTTGATAGCCATGCGGCTCAATGAATATTTCACCTTCACGAGTCATCTCAAGATGAACATGTGTGAGGAAAATTGAGTCTCAACAATTTGATAACAAAATTGAAACAAATAAAATTAAAAACAACTAAAACGTTTAAAAATCAAAATGCTACTAATACTTACAAAATAATTTTAATAGTCAAAATTAAAAGAATATTACAAATGAATCAAGATAGTTACCTTCAATAGTTGTAACTTCTAGAATCCCTTGAAGATGGTTTTGGACATGTGGCAATTGATAATGAACATTTACATATCATTTGTCTTTTCATAGATTAATTTGATCCAACAATTTTGGTGCCCAATTTAAGTAGCATCACACCGAAAGATTGAACAACACAAGGTGTCCAAAATATGTGTTTGTACTTTCTCTCAACCAATATCCTTTTAACTCTATATTTTTTTGTATTGTTCGTTATAACTTGAACAATGTTTTGAGGCCCCATTATCTCAAAGGACTCTATGATGATATTTGCAATGAATTAGGCATCCTTCACCTGGCTCCCATAATCAACCACCCTAAAAATATTGCCTCTGTAGGGCACATTGCAACCATATTGATCAATGACCTATTTTTCATATCTTTCCATCCATTAAAAATGATGGACACCTTTGTTTGGACCCACAAATTCTTGATGGGTTGCAATGAATCTTCAATATGTTTTCTTTCTTTGGCCAATAAGGTGGTGTACACATTTTCATACTGGCTGGCATGGTGTACCCTTTAAGAATATCATTGATTTCTTTTGGTGATATAAAAATACTAAAAAGGATGCCACATGCGTAAATAAAACATACAATTTACAAGTTAGCTATGTCCTTATTTTCATTCTTGAATGCTCTTTCCAATGGGCCTACATATTTTGTGCTCTTGTGACTAAGAGGTGAATCATCAACCTCTACAGCTATGGAAGATGACAAAAATAGGTGTGATGTGGTCATGAAATTGGCATATGGAAAAACAAATGGCTTTCTACCTCTAGATCCTTTCTTTGTCAAATCACGGTTTATTGTTGCTCTTTGATGTATATGTCTCTTTGCATGTGGCAACCCCTCTCCACAAACTTTGATTTCTTGGCTAGCACCTCCACATAAATGAAATTGCACCCCACAATATGAGATTTTAAATTGCATTTTATACTTTGAGCAAACCCAAACATAGCTTCCTTTACTTGGCGGCTATCATATGAGTGTTACATACTTCCAAAGGTGTGAGGGTGGATTATATTTGATTGTTATCTCTTAGCCCACATAACAAGAACTTGTAGTCGGTCTAGCAAATCTCTATAGGTACCCAGCTTAACAATTTGAGAAAAAACAAATTACAAATGGAACCAAAGTTAATCATTTAAGTGTTGAAAGCTAGATATTAAAATAATGTTTAAAAAAATAATAAATAGTTGAAAACAATAACAAAAAATCGAAAACAAGCTACAAAATACAAAATAAAAAATATTTTTAAAAATAAAGAAAAAACACAAAAACTTAGCTAGAATCACCTAGCCTCTTCGTTGCAAGCTCCTTAAATTACTTGGAACTTCCAATTGGCGTGCACAAACAATTGAAAATCTAAAGTGAGAGAGAAAATATGCAATGAGAGAAAGTATGCAATGAGAGATAAATGTGTTGTTATTGTTATTTAAAAAGAGTTTGGAGGCATCTTTTAGGGTTAGGATTTGTGGTTTTAAGTCATTTTCACTTTTATGATAAAAAGAGCTAAAACCTTGTTTTTGGCCTTTTCCCCTACGATTCATTCCAAACAATGCACAAGGTTCTAGGAAAAGTACTTGGGTGTGTTTGTATGAACAACACATCCCCATCCTTTATTCAAAGGAATGGGGCCCTTCAATACATTTTGTAAAAGATTTAACAACCATTTTGCCTTATGATGAATAATTATGTTACTTGGTTGCAACTTTGTCACATTGTTTTGTTAAAATTACATATTTTGAACTAATAATGCCTTAACAAAATTGCGGTTTAAAGTATGAAATTGTAGGCTTTTAATTTGCAAAAGAAACATGCATTTTGGGTCTATGACATCTTGCAGATCATCATCACAATGTTACTCAAATCATCAATGTTCATTCATAGTCTATCTTATAAGGTCTGATATTTTTGAAGCGATGTGACAACTATTTGTTCGCTCATTACGTACCTTAACAGATAATCTCACGGGTTTGAAAAGTTGTGGTAGTTTGGCATGAGGTGGAGTTTTCTTCTTGGTTCACGGTTCACTAATTAAAGGGACAAGTATTTTAGATATCTTACAAGTTTTGACTTATGTAAAGGAATTACATTACATGGATGTTGCTCATTCGTGTGTGTTTCGTAACACTACATATTTCAAAGCATTACGTCCTAACCAAAGTCTAGCATTGCAAATTGCAAAGCAACATGGATTGTTCTTATTGGTTCGTGACTCGATGTGATGGTGACAACAACTAACTAACATTGCAAGAGTTGAAGCGATGTGGAGCTTTCTCATTAGCCAACACTTCACGTTTTGGCATACTTGACAAATCTATCTATGTTGCATTAATAAACACTAAAATTGTACATGCGTGGAGGGTTCAAATTGGTTAGCCACGTACGAAGTTAAGCGAAGGACTAAAATTACAAATTTCAAGCAACATGGGGATTTCTTATTGGTTCATGACTGACAGTGATTGACAAGGTCTACTTGAGGATTGACATTGGGATATTTGAAGTGACGTGGAGCTCTCTTTAGCTCGTACTTCACATTTGGGCATATTTAACAAAGATACCTATGCGATCTTTGCGAGGCCCAAAGACAGTACATACATGGAGCTTTGTCATTGGTTCACTCTTCACATTCGACAATGTTCTTACAAGGAAAAAAATCTACGCAAGTCTATCAAATCTCACCACGTGGTGGCTATGGGATTCAAGAGTGACAAAACCGACAAAATCTATGGGGTACGTGGAAAATCATGAAAAGCAAGCTTGACTAATTAAAGCCACATCAACTATAAAGAAATGAGTAAATAAAATTCAATGTTAAAACTCATAAATGACCAAGCGAGAATTGAATTCTACAACGGTATGCCACCACTTTAACATGGATTAGAAAGATTCAAATAGGCCGAAAATATTTCATATCAAACACCTTGCATGCGACCTATTATAGAACACCAAAGTTCAAAAACAACAATTGTGTGAGAGAGCGAATATTCTTATTTTTACCAATTAAGAGCTTTGAATACTTACAGCTTATTTGAGTGTCGCTTAGGCTAGTTATCAATGAAGGCTCATCTACATACCTTTTTCTCAAACCATCTCTTTAGTGACATGGTTTTTGACAAACAAGTTTGATGCAGAGCTTAAGCTATTTATCCATCTACATCATCCAAAAATGTATTAAAAGCCAAAAGTTTAACTTTCATAGTTTCTTCAATCAATAATCAACTATTTGCTCTAGTAACCAAAACTTGCTCAAACCATAAAATTACATAAAATCAATGAACCAATGCCAAATTTTCTTCACACATGTTCAAAATCACCAGGTTAACATGATCCAACCCTCACCAAAACTCCATACCATCATCTTCACTCCTTTTCCCTTTAGACCTCCACTTTGGCTACTAGCCACATACGATGACAGACAAATTATGATGAAAAACACACATCCCAAGGAATTATTTCTTATTGGTAAACTATTTGAATACCCATCAGGCTCATACAAGTGTCTACAAAGTTTCGAATAAATATTCTTTCCCACAAAAAGTTATTCTTCTTTTCTCTTTTTGCTAGGTTTTCTCGAACTAGCCCTATGTTTAGATAAGTCTATGAGTTTCAATAAATTTATTTGTAAAAGTAAAACTTGTTTTAGATACCCTTTTGGGCACTCTTGCTTTCGAGATGAGTTTCATGTCCTAACTCCTTATGGATTCTTCCCAACACCACTTGTTCCTTCTTGGGCTTGTTTAATTTGATCTCCTTAAGGTTTGATGACCAATTCAAGGTTTTACGTTTTCCACTTCTTTTAATCCTATTGAACACCTTTATCCACCTCAATATAAATTGACCAAGCTATCTCCATCATTCCTTTGCTCTCTTGGCATCATTTCCTCAATTTTCCATGTTTTGGTCTCCCATGGCTTCTTACTCTTCTTAACAGATTCTCTACCATGTTTTCCTCCTTAGCATTTTAATTTCTTTGTCTTCAAGCTATTCATTTCCCTTACTCCATCTTCCTTCTACTCACTCACTCCCATCATTTATGTATTCATAATATTATCATTCTACTCTTTCAAAGTTTATGAGCTCCTTATATGCTTCTCACTAAGTCCTTTAGGCTATGACCGGGACAAAGAAAAGAGTTTCCTAATTGATGGTTTTCCACTAACTTTTTCCTTTCTTTCAATTCTTTGATTCGAGTAAAATCCTTCCACTCTCATTACACCGTCCTGAGGACTGTATACTTCTCCGAATTGTGCACTTAAGTTGATTACATTCCTTACCCTTCTAGTTTACTTATCAAAGATCTTTATGGTCACTATTTATTTGTTCATGGCTCAATTAGATTCTAATAAAGCTCCTCAACTTTGTAAAACTATCACTTCCTTTCCTTTATACTCTTTGTTACATTATTCTAAACAAGACTATGTCAAGTGCTAGAACTAGACTGTACAGTGACATAGTAAGAGGATAATTATTCTTGGCTAGATCTTTGAAATGTCTTCTTCACTCTCAAGGTCTTAAGTCATAAAAAAATACTCTCACAACGTCTTTTTTTCCCTTTTCTCTTCTAACTAGGTCTTTTAGTTTCCTAGCACTTTACTCTTCTTAAGACCGGAAATGGTCTACAACACTTTGAGTTTCCAACTAAGTTTGCAACCTTCTCTTCCTTGAGCACCTGAAATCCACTTTTCATTACCTTCACACAACTAATAGAAATACTAGAATCAACAGGGATGGACTAAACATCTCACTCAAATGAAAGGAGTATTTTTAACTCGTTTTCCTAGAACAAAACCCTTAATCTAGCAATCTTGCAATTAACTCTGAGAGTTTCAAGTTTTATCTACAAATCTCCTCCCAAAATTCTTAATCCTTTCTCATACACCTAAAATACATCACTTATTACCTCATTATCATCTAAAATCCAAAATTAGGGTTACATTTGAGTTATTGTGCCAATGTTTCCTTGTTAATGGCCTCTAGTACAAAGTACAAACCAACCTTGACTCCTTGACTATGTTCTCCCTTTTCTTGAGCACTACAGGGATATTTATCAATTCTAGAACATTATACAAACATCATACATCCCATTCACATTACTAGAATCCTTTTTTAGACCACTGAACACCTTAGAAGCTTTTAAATCAATGAATGATAGTTTACACAGAGAATAATTAAAAACAATATCCAATCCTCTTAAGTTCTTTGACATGTATTCAACTAGCACCAAGTGTATCCATCATTTAATATCTAATGCTTATTTCAACATACACATATAGTGCATTAGAAAATAATCCTCTTGACTACTTGATACTAATATGGTTCTTTACCTTCTTAGTTCACCGAGTTCCATGAAACCCTCCTTCTCGGCTATTCCACTCCTCTTGACCCTTCTTGAAGAAATCCAACATCACTCACCTGCAATAAAGTTTCTACGCACACTTTTCAAGGAAAATCATAATCAAATTCATATATACTTCATCAAAATAGAAGAATAATCACATATACATAGTTTTCATTACAAATAAGCTTCTTTAATGATATAGAACAAGTTTCCACATCACTTCTTGAGCCCATAGGCTCGATACAAGTCTTCCTCTCTCTCTACTTCACCTCTCGTCCAAAACCTCTTCTCCTAATTGCTTCTTCCACTTGAATTCTCTCTCTCTCTCTCTCTTATCAAGAATGAAGTATAGTTACATCTAACTTAAATTGATCAACCTTAGTCTTAGATAAACATGGGTTATAAATCAAAGTTTTAAAACACCTATTCATCCCTTATGCGGTCTAGAATGACCTTTACAAACATTAGGACCCTTCCATTTTTACATCTAACTCCATCACATGAACTCAAGAATTCAAATTTTTAAAACCTCATTTTGGAGGGAAAACACATAGTTTAAATTTTACATAGCATAAGAGGTTTTCAAGGACTCAAGAATCACCGAAACATCTAAATGAATCACTATCCCCTACAACAACCCAAAAGCTTGTTTTATTCCTCTTATAATTGATGCTCATGCATCAAGGTCATTAACACAAACCATTATACAACTTTGAAAATGGAGGTTGAAGTTCTAGATTAATAGATGATGGTGGTGGAGTAGACCAAGATAAAACACGGTGTATGGCCGACTTAGTGGCTATTTGACAAAATGGACTACATGTTGTAAAAGGAAAAGCAAAAGTGATGTCATGCATTGATTTACTCTAGGGCATAGTAGGTGCCAATGTAAATTGCGAAAGTGGGATCTTGATATCAAAAACAAGTAACATAATTTACAATATTACTGAGGATGCCATTTCTAGTTATTATCATCTGCCTCCAGCAAATATTAAGTTCGATCAAGAGACAGTGGAAAAATGGGGACAGAAGAATAAGATCAAAGCAATGCTTAAAGATTGGGGAGAAGACCAGACTCTCTTCAAGTCTAAAGTCTCCACAGATAAGATGACTATCGATCTTTCAAGCATGGAGTTAGAGTTGGAATGACCTTGATGAATAGGTTCTTTGGTGAAACAAATATTGTACATGTCAATCAGACCTGGGTACCCTTGCTAGCAATGATCATCAATGATGAAAATATCCCTACTTTGGTCGGGGTTTTATCTTATAACCTCTACAATAGCCTTGTAGATGTGAAGAAGAAAATGGAAAATTTGTATATGATGTCCTGCTTACTGGATGCAATGTTTGTAGTACAAAAATTCCATGGGGTCCCTAGTTGGACACCTCAACACCCACATATAGTTCCTAGGGTCTTCAGTAACATGCACACACATAACTATAGAAAAAGCATTGAGGTAGTCTATAATCACTACTACCCTGTTATTTTTAATGTTATTTATGATACCTCGATGCCTAGAGTTAGTCAAAGAATAATAAGAAGAATAATAATTTCCATCCAATTCAAATTACCTAATTTTTCCCTGAAAAACTAGTTGAGAAAGAAATTGCATATCCATTTTTCTATGGCATCAATCATGTGGTAAAGGAACAAAAGAAGCAAAAATCCACATATCCTCATCTTCCCTTCCCAATAGGCCCCTTTCCATCCAATTCAAATTACCTAATTTTTCCTGAAAAACTAGTTGAGAAAGAAATTACATATCCATTTTTCTATGGCATCAATCATGTGGTAAAGGAACAAAAGAAGCAAAAATCCACATATCCTCATCTTCCCTTCCCAATAGGCCCCATAATCCTGAATGATTGGAAAAAGGCCAAGAGAGTAGTAACACATAGGCCATCATTTCATCTGGAGTATCATACTTCAAGGATTTTTGATCTAGCACGAAGAGCTACATAATTTTGCAAGAACACCCCATACATACATATTTTTAATTAAAATCATCAAACACATAAGGATGACCTGGTTTACAAATATGAGATTAATGATCAAGTTGTGACCATCAACATGAGGAATTTCAAGGTTACACATGCACTCATTGGGAAGCCTATTAGAGTTGGTGGGATATTGCTTAAACCGGGAAAGAAACATAGGTGGATGAAGAAGAAGAATCATATAAGTAAGGTAGTCTTGACCAAAAACAACTTAAGAATCTTCTTGCTGATGTGCCTATTGCATCTAAAGGAAACACTTGTCCTTCCCACCATGCATCTCCTCCAAGCACATAACTCTCGGGACTGTATTAACTACAGGGGTAGCTGCAAGCATACAAGTGACTAGTCCCACGATAAGTTTCCCCTTGGTAAGTATTGTTGTAATTAAGCCTCTTATGTCAATTATTAGTCTTCTATTTATTCAAAATTTGTTAGTTCTTTTGGAACTATTTCCTCTTTTATTCCATCTTCCTCAAACCCTCCTGCAATAAATATTATCATTTCTTCCATTTCTTCTTCAAGATGAAGTAGGGGTGATCATGGGACCTTAAATCCCGCTGAATTCCAAGTTCCTCTTTCCTCCCCTATTTCTACTAGTCCTATTGTTTCTCCTTCTCTTTTTTCTTCTATTTTAGCAGATGTTTCAATTCCCCTTCCTACTTCTCTAAGACTATACCTATTTCTTCAGTTGTCTCACCTCCTCTATTTTCATTCCCCATGTCCTCATATATTCCTCCACCAATCACAATTCCTCTTTCTTTGGCTTCTCCTAAAATCACTATAGTGTCTCCTTCTCAACCAATATTATCAACTACAACAATATCATAAGGAACAATTGTAATTCCCACAACCATTATTTATGCTCCTTTGCCCACCGAATCCTCTTCAAATCTAACTTCACCCGACACCATTATCGAAGACCCTCCAAGGCCAAACTCAAGGCACCTATGTAATATTCTCTCTCTTTCACGGACCTTCCTTCAATTATTCCATCATCCAATTGGTTTCTTAATCCACCATTGCTTCCTCCCATCACTCCCTATGTTCCTTGGACTTTTCTACCAGGTATGCCTATGCCACTCCTTCCACTCCCTTCCTACATTCATATTTCCTCTTTCCCAACTCCCATGGTTACTCATAGTTTCATGAGTCATCTCTTGGCCCCTCTGGAACCTATTCAACCTACTCTTCCTTAAACACCACAAACTTTACCACAAGTGGTGAGGTATTCCTCTAGTTTTCCTTCCATAACTACATTTGCACTTGCTACTCTAGGGTGAACATGGACTCCTCCTTTTAGACAACAGAAATGGCTTCTGCTATGGCACAAATTGAAGATCCTAAGGTGGCTCTCAAATATGATTCTCCTACATGCACTCTAAAGAGGGTGACTAAGAGGAAATTAGCCCAAGGAAAACTCCTATATACATGGAGACTGAAGAAGATATTTTGAGGATCTCCAAAAGGGCCCATATAGGAGAAGAGGTCATAAATGCAAAACTCTAATCATTATTGATGCTACTTATCGATGAAATTTGATCTAGTGAAGAGAATGTATGCCAAGTTAGATGCTCTTAATGCCCAAAAGAAGTTGATAGCGCCAAAAAGAATACTTTACCAAATGTGTAAATGGTCCTAAGGAATCTGTATAAGCTCTTAGTAGCTATACAAAATCATAAATATACAACATAACAAGGGTTGCTTCAGGTACAAGGCCAATATAAGCATATTACGAGAATGAGATCCATGATAGATAAGGTACTGGATTTAATAAACATGAATCTCTATCTAAATGTGCTACACATGAAGAACCAATATTCAAATGCATACAATATATACATGGGCCACATTATGTAGGAGTTGCACGGTTGGATTAATATAATGGTAGGACTACTAAATGAATTACAAGGATCAATAAATAAGGCTATTGAGATTATAGTTGAAGCTCGATTACTTGAATGTACCGACCAAATGGGAGGTTGATTAAGAAGCCTTGTGTATGTGTTGGCATGCTCCAAAATGAAACCTATAACACAAAGTGTAGTCAGTGTACATAGTATAAATTAAATTTAACTCAATTGTAAATATAGAATTTTGAGCTTGCATAAAGTGAAATCAAGATATGTAAAGCATGGAAGGAATACACATGCTTTCCTTGTAGAGGGAAAAGTTTTATTCCTTACTTGTAGTTGGAGATTTAGATTGTGTTGCTAAACTTCACTTAAGGATTGAGGGTGATCAATCCCCAATTTTGATGAAGGAGAAGCTAGAGGATTTGGTGCATGTAAACAACCCAACACTAAATAAAAGGTATAGGGAGAAGAACAAAAAGGTAATAATACACCCCACGAAGGAAGTAGACCGTGTATCAATTATTTAGTAACCTTGATATCTTCCCCTTTAAAAAAGGAGAGGAAATACTTCCTACAAAGAACTTATCTACTTTTATACTTTGCATAACCCCATGGACCACACCACTACGAGACATATCTAGGCCCAATGTATAAATATAGAAACATAAGGTATAAAAGAGAATGAATACCCCTATTTTATTCTTGTGTGTCGTCTTGTTGATTAAGAGTGTGTAGTATGATGAAATATCATTGGAGAAGGATACTGCAACCCTAAAACACCCGTATTTTGTAACCATAATTGTGTACTTGAAGTGGAGGAGTGAGATCTTCATGCCTCGGTAAACTACTCGAGAATTCTATCATATGAATTAGAGATTATGCAACAAATTGTATCCATAAGTGGAAATATGAAACTAAAGAGAAATTTGGTGTAACTACCCCTAGGGAAAAAATGTATGGGAGTGTTAGGAGTGTCCATATGGTCCTTGACTTTTTGTATGGTCCTAAACCTATGTATTTTCTGCCAAATTTTGATATTTGGAGCTATTTTTGAATACTTTTCCCTTGTGAAATCCTATGTTTAAAATTTTAAGTGTAGAATGTATCCCAATAAATGCCCCCTCTTTTGAGGCACGTGTGATAAAGAACTTAAGTGCACATCTTAAAAGAATAGATGTGTTCCCATACACTCGCATGTTTGAAAATATGTAGGAGAGTGTAGAATGTTGAAGCGGTGGACACATTCGACAACCTATACCTACAAAGGGGTTGTGCATGTTGGAAACCATGACACGAAAAGAGATAAACAGCCATAGAAAAAGATCAATCATAGTAGTAATAACAAAAATACAAACTTAATAGAACTAGGATAAAGACAAAACATCAATCGAGTGAGCAAAGAGAAGTAATAACACGCAAAGAAGAGTTGTATCAAGGAATATAGATGCAAACATGGGGCACCCATGATGTCACAAGATTATCAAGGCACTTAGGTTGCATACAAGAGAATCACTATCACAAAAGAAAGGCATAGAAATTTTGATTCCCATTACAAGCCCCATTTTTACCACTATTACCTTGTATTGAACTGATATTAGCTTTATTGTAAATAATACTTTCATTGACTTAAAGAGAAGTTTTGTGCATAAATCTTGGTTATCTTTTATCTTTCATATGCTTTCTTGGATTGATTGATATAAGTTGATTTTTGTGCTAACAAATGTGAATGGAAGAACTTTCATAAGCCTAGCGCATGACTCACATAAGCCTAGCACAAGACTCACACAACCTAGCGTAGGACTCACACAAAGAGCACATGACTCACACAATTGAGCGCAGGACTCACACAATGTAGTGTAGGACTCACCTAGTTAGTAAAATGTTTGCATAACTCATGAAACTACCTAGTCAACATCAATTCCATCTGGGAACTTGGTCTGCTTAGGTGAAAACCGCCTCTTTAGACATAAAGATCATTCAAAGTTAACATGGTTTAGGCTTTGCATTAAAAGTCTAACTGGCAGTAACTAGTCCTTATTTTGTTGAATCCTCCACTATGCGAGGAGTGTGATTACTTGAGTTTGTCTAGACTCTAGAGATCTCTAGATTCAGTTGAGTGTTGTTTGCAATAACTCCACTTCCATTCATAAGATGAGTATGACCAACAATCTACATGCATGATGGCACATCAACTTAATGATTACCAGTTATATTGTTGTTCTAATATAAATTTGTTTAGTTAACTCCTGCATGTAATTAGAATAATAAGTTCTCTTGAAGAAGAATTGGACTTTGCCTAATATATAAGGTGTTTCAATCATAGAATAAATGCAGATTGTTTTCTTATAAATAAAAATAATCTATTGGAAAATCATTGATAAATAAAAGGGCATGGTTCTATAATCAACTATGTTTTCGTGAGTAAGAAGTTGAATTGGATCGAAGGGAAGGAGTAAGGGCCACTCCTCCCTAATGAAGGGAAGTGTTGTTTATTTCTTGTTCATCTATTTTAGTTTGTTTATTTTTAAGCATTATTGTGTTTAAATCATTTAAACAACTATTCTACGTGTGCATGTTTTAGTTCCTTCAAATTGCAGAGATAAGAGTATTTGTGCTCTGTTTTCTCTCATCAAGTTTTAATAAGTTAGGATAGATTATTAGTTATAACAGTTGTTTATTCCTCAAATAATTAAGTTGCATGCTCAATACAATTCCAATGATTCTTTTTTGCAAATAGCCTTGGACACCACAATCGATTTTGACAAATATTGAATCATTAAAGTGCAGTATTAGTGATGCTTGTCATTTTTTGGTGCCATTATCGGGGAATTTCAAGGTATTATCAAAGATTAAGGTACTAGCTTGTGTGTTTTCTAAGAATCTGGTAAGTTTCCATTTAGAATTTATTTTTCCATACTCTTTCTTTTAGATATAAAGGTCTTGTAGTGACAACATGTATCTTTTTGTGCTTTTGGAGTATGTGGAACAAGATGATCAAATAAACACTTATAGTTAGGGAATTTTTATTTAGCATGTTAGAAGTTTATGTTTAGACCTAGAGATCATAGAGGTATATTTGTAAGAATAAACCTAAATAACCCCCTCAAAATTTACCAGTGGAACCAGTTGAGAAATAAGAGAGGATGGCGGATGAGGTGGGAAATCCTAATGGAGGAAATAATGGCGATCCACCACTAGGAAGGACATTCACTTGTCCCATATAATTAGATCCCAAATACCAAGGCCTTATGAAAAATATATCCCCTTTAATCTTACTAACATTTAGGGGTTTAGTCTTAGAAGATCCTAATCAATTTTTATTTGAATTCAAAGTGTTATGCTAGACCTATGATTATACCTCTAACACTCGTAAACTAAATTTGTTTCCATTATGATGGAAAAGTGACAAGCGAGCATGGGAATCTACAAGTAACTCTTCCTCGCACCCGACCTCCCGAGGTCATGCCGAGACAACTGGTGGGGATGGACTATGTGTGGGGTATGGGTAAACTAGTTAGGCAATCTTATATCTTCAACATGCACTAATGGAATCTGTGAATCTAAGGAAAAGAAGGCCCTCCTAACCCGAACTTGTGATAGATCAGTCGGCGAGGATGACTGCTCGAAGGCTCCAATCAATATCGAGCTTTGGCATGATTCGATCTATAGGTTATGGGATATGGGGAAAATGACCTGGGATTGTTTCGTGTATATCTACAGATAGGGTCATAGGATGGGTGATGGATATGGTGGATCCTACGGGCAATTCTCCGGTCTAGTCCAGAAATCCTTAGCTTTGTTAGTTGCTATATCCAACAGGGATAACTGTGTGATGATGATAGGCGGAAGTGGAGTGGATCTGAATACTAATGTACGTAAGCTAACATCAACGTCAGATTGACCTGTGGACTCGTTGGGTTATGGGATTTGTGGATCACAACCGTAGATTCATGGTTGTTGTGGACCTGCTATGGTCATGTGCGGAATCAATCCCTAATCCCTAGTATCCAATAGTTGTATGCCTTTTCGGCCTCTATGTTTAGAACTACAAGTTGTGCAATCTTCTCAGAGTACCTTACAGGCGTTTTGGCAACCTGAATTCTTAAGCTAGTGTCTATATCAGTGAGAACATCTCCTGCGTCTGGTTTGTGGGGACCAAAGGATCACAACCGAATCTTTGTTCTCTTTTCAAGCCCTTCTACAGTCATGCGAATGTTTATCTAGGGTAACATGTAGTTTGGCTGGTTTGACCAGAATATGTGTGCTTGGTCATCTTCTATGTTTAACCCTCTTAACTCGTGAGCTGATCTTGCTTGCAAGTCTCGCATTGTTGTTCGAAAGACTTGGATTCTAAGATTCTCGATCTATATCAGCTATTTATAACAAGATTGGGTTGAGGCACGATTGGTTCGAATACGTATTCTATGGGCTCCTAGGTCCCGTGATTGTCATGCAAAAGGAAATGATATAAAGCTAACTAATGACAAAATAAATTGACTACGTAAGATAGATCTATGTATATTCCTAAATCTTATATTTTTGCTAAATTATTTAACATAATTTAAAAGAGAAATCATCTAATATATCTAGAAATTGACAGCTAAACTAATAAAAAAATTAAAACAAACAAAGCGGCCGAGTACATCTACTTGTCTGCATGGGTTGTGAATCTATTCTAAATAACCGAGATAACCGATCTAATCTATTTGAAAGACTCTCGATCCTACCTCAGAAGTGAGTAGTGAATCATAGTTTCTCAGAAACTATCAATCCCCACACTTTCCCGGGCAATATCGAAAGTGAGATTAACTGAAATGAAATGATTGACTACTTTATTTGATATGCCTTAACTAGAACTTTGAAAGCTTGAACCTAGATTTTGCAGAACAGTGGCGAATCCTGGTTGTGTGTGGCTTTGTCCCCTCAGTGTGATCTCCTCATTCTTTTGTGCTCACGTGGATCCAGAAAAGCGTGTAATGCCAACATCAACAGAAGTAGATATTGGAACAATGGCAGCTTAGGATACAGACCGAATACAATGTGAGTAGGAGAGGGATAGCGCAAGAGAATAGAGCTTGGCTTATGCAATTCCTAGCGGGATCTATTGCGAGTCATGCAACACAAAACATCCAGAACCTAAAACTATTCTTTTTGATGAACAAAACCTAAAAATTTAATGGTTTCCTACTGAAAATCAAACTATCATACTCCAATTGATTGGATGAAATAATAACAACACTTGCACAAGGAGAATATGTGGCTTCCTAACAACTAAACAAAATTGAAGGGCTAAACTATTGAAATGAGAAATTCAGAGGAAAATTTGAGGGGCCATTTGCTTGAGCACAAGCCAACTATTTATAGAATCCCATTTACCCAAAGGTGAAAACCAATTTGATCTCTTAAACCATAATCAATGCCAAAACACTATTCTAGGGAACCAGAATCATAAATACAAGCAAAGGCGGTGAAAAAAGGCTGGTAAACGTTAAAATTTTACACAAGTCACGTTAAAAGAGCATTCTGGAAAACGTGTGAAGGACCGCCGCCCTAAGCAGGGCGGCGGTTTCGTCACTGAAGACCGAAAAGCAAAGGAAAAGAGGGGGAAGGAAAAATCAAAGCACGCAGGGGCTAAGCGGGGCATGCGGGATGTTAACGCATACTTGGAGAGCTTTTCCGGATCCCGAACACCTTGCGAGGAGACCTGTATCATCATTGGGGCACGTGTAACGTTGTTCTGGCGGTGCAGTACCCTACAATTTTGGGTATGTACATATTTCCCCCTCGGAGAAGCGTTTTAGCCATGAAGAGGCGTAAAATGGTGGGTCCGAGTATGGCGGTCCCGAAATGGGAAGTTAGAAGTTATACCTGATACGTCCGTGTGTCGAAATGACGCCATCCAAAATTCCCGCCACCTGCAAAATGAAAAGAGGACTCAAGTGCAGATAGACAAAATAGATCAAAGAATAAATACTAAAATATTATGAAATGAGGACATACCATTTGTGCGGGGATAAGAACTTACCTCTGTCGGCACTCCAAACTTGCGAAAGGGGCATTCAAAACAAGTCGAGTTCTATATATAAAAAGTGGGCCCATTTTCCTATTCATTTGCGCGTGTTGATTTGGTTGATTTTGAGATTTGGAACCCACAGTGACGGTTTCTGACGAGAGTAGAGTCAAAATGTTCAGGACGAGATCGTGATCATGCCTCCACGAGTGGAACATTGACCCGCATGAGATCACGAGTTAGTTTTTATCGATTTACCGTTTTGTCCCCAGAATGTTAAAATGGTGAAATCTTTGTCATGGGGGGATTATTTTCGAAAATTTTAGTTTTAATAGGGTCACTTAGGGGGCGCCTACTGGGTAGGCTTTGTTCGAGTCAAAATGGTCTTTATTTTACATTTTTAGGGCACATGACCCTCGTGGGATTTCGGGACACGATCGCCACCACTGGAGCGGGCGGCGGTTACATGACTACCCCCCGATCAAGGCGGTGGTTACAGGACCACCGCTTTAAGGCGGTGATTATGGAACCGCCGCCCTGCTCAGGGTGGCGGTCCTTCACAGAATGCACAAACAATACTTATTTGAAGTTATTTTTGCATTTTTAGCATTCTTATATGTTTTCATGATTTTTCTAATGTCATTTGATACTGACCTACTCCTTTTTGTGTGTTTTTGGGTGTATGCAGTGAAGGAGGAGTATATTAGATGGAGCCGAGAGAGAGAGTGTGTGATTGGCTTCCAGCAGTATTGGATGCCCTTTCTCAGGATGAGTAGGACACACTTCAGAGGGCCGGTATATTGCGCATATCACGGGTCCCGCATGTTGCACCTTCTAGTCACATACTTTGTGACTTATTTTCATATTGGGATGTTGATCGGAACACTTTCTGATTACCAGGAGTCAGGGGTGAGTGGACCATTACTTTGGAGGATGTTTACCGCATCCTGGGGGTCCCGATCATCGAGAGACAACTCACACTTGAGACAGTAGGATCACGGGCTCGAGATAACACGGTGGGCCTCATATATGGGACGCAGCGATTATCTCCATTAGTTCAAGAAGGGGGGTGAGGGTCCGATCTATTCCTAGCCTGCCTATCCCCTTGATTCGCCAGGCCATCATGGGGATCCTTGCCTCGAGATTGATCGGGGACAAGGGAGGAGACACTTTACTGTACTGCTGGTCCCCCATTGTTGCACAGATTGAGGGACATGGCCGGATTTACGCCTAGGGGGCCGACATTCTTGGGACTACCTATCATGATTTGTACTGGGTAGTTCGTTTACAAGGGTATTCATTGAGCCATCCGACCCTGGTTATGAGCTGGGTCTATGAGTGTTTCATCCCTATGGGAGAGGTGTAGAGGTGGCAGATCCTGGAGCTATGAGGGCAGCCAGATGGACAGACATGTCGGTGCTTAGAGCACCTCACCAGCTAGTCACCTCCTTGACCACTGATGACATGGAGGCCACACCTTATCAGGCCATGGCAGGTTTATGGGGTGAGGAGGCTCTTACTTTGATCTCTTGCTCCACCATAGGGTAACTTGTGGATAGGATGGGGAGGGTGGAGATACATCCATTTGGTCGAGTGCCCCAGCAGTTTGGCCTTCCTTATGTGGGTATGCTTCCCCCAGTGTGCCGATATACGAGATCGGTCCGAAAGGCTAGAGGAGGTCCTGAGGCCGGGGTTGGGCAGGTTATTACTCCCCGGTGTCCCCATTGCAGCTAGGAGGGTAGTACGCGCTCGAGGGATAGACGGTGCTCCTCAGGTACCCTTACTTCAGATTGCCGCCGGTCCCGCCCACAGCAGCGATGACCCCATTGACATAGAATCTGAGTCCAAGGAGTTCACAAGGGGAGAGACAGAGGAGGAGACCGAGGATGAGGTCAGTGAGTCGGGCGGAGAGGAGGATAGTGATCCTGAGTGGCATGATACTCAGGATATCTTACAGGCAGAGAGGGCGGAGCAGAGTGCAGAGAGGGTGACCTTAGTCTTAGAGGAGCCACTTTCTCAGGGCTTGGGCGGAGAGGATGAGTCCATAGTAGGACGTTATGTGGCCCCAGGTACAGGAGGAGCGCACTAGTCAGTGGCGGCATCTATGGCAGGTGCTAACCCTAGAGACCCATCTTGGAGGCCCGGAGATCCGAGTGAGTTATCATCCTTCCTTTTAATGTTTGTTTTTAGCTATGATAGTCTTAGTTACTATCTCTCCTTTGTTTTTACTCTTGTTTTTATCTTTTGAGTATTTCTAATTTGTTTTCTCCTTTGCTTGTAGAGACTACTGACGAGTGGCGAGACCTGATTCGCCGGGTATGCACCGATACCCTAATGATCCCCATGGAGAAGACCCGTGCGGAGCTATCCGTGGATGCAGGGGAGCCCTCGGTGCAGAGGCATACCAATGTTTTTGCCCCTGTCTAGCATGTGGCCAGGATGGTGTCTACCCTTCGTACCGAGTTGGCAGGATACAGGACAGCAGAGCACCTAATGAGGAGTCACTCTCATGGCGAGACCGTAGCTGCTCCTTGGGATCGTGAGCCCTCCATGCACTCAGAGCGCTGGCCGGTGTAGCTGGAGTCCTAGACGTGGGCGTGCACCTTCGGAGGGATCTCATAGGGGTTGAGAGGCCACTTGGCTCTCGTAGATTATTTATATGATGTATTTTGTATTTCCTAGGCTCTTTGAGCGTTTTGACCATGCTTAGCGCATGATGGCATTTACAGAAACTTGATTATCTATATATATATATATATATATATATATTCTTTTTGGATCAAACTCTTGGTATCAATGTTCTTGTGATTCGTTTCCACATGTAAACTATGATGTTTGTTTTTATATGCTTTTCAGAATGTATGCAATGGAGAACAAATGATACAAATGCTTTCTTTCTTTTTGTATTTCATGATGCTGATATATGATAATGTAGACACAATGTGATTTTGAAATTTAGTTTCTATAAGCAATTTTTGGTACTTCATTTTTGTTTTGACAAAATGAGATGATAAACCGGTATGATGAGCAGATGAACTTTCCCCACTCCTATCTCCACGCAACTAGTAAGATGCGAGGGCTCATCACCGAGAGCTAGAAAGGGCACAAGTTATGAAATTTGTTGAATGGTAGTGATGAGAGATAGACAAAGATTTGGTGGAACCAAATTAGGATGCTACAAACCTACTCTACTCAAGTGACTCCATAGTTTTAGAATGCTACTTGCTTTGCGGTTTATCTAGACTTAGATCCGTAGATGGCCACATGGTAGACAAAATCTAGTTTTTGGGGTTTTGAGCTCTCTTGGAATTTTGGACATCTGATTCATTTGTTTTTGACTCAAGATTTCAAAGGTTTATTTGAATTGTTTTCTTATGACCTTCAACGTTTATTTGTCAAGAGGACCCCCTACACCTTGCCCCATGCTACTAGTAAGAAGCGTGGGTTTATCACCATGGACAAGGTATAGGCGAGTAAGGGCATTCCCATCCTTTCCCAACCCTACATCACTAGTAAGAGATGCAAGCTCATCACCGAAGGTTGGTAGGGCAAGGAAATGTGTAAAATAAAATTTTCTATTTGATCTATGTTTGACTTATATATTTGAGCAAAATGTCAGTATGTTCTTATTTCCAAAGAGATATGCGTACGGGATAGATGTGACACTATGAAGCTTCTAGAACAGACCATAGGTAAGACACCTATCCTAGGAAGAAACCAAAAGTGAGAACAAGCATGCAGATCTTGGTATGGTTACCGTTAAGACTTTGTCATATCTAGCTTTGTATGGATGAAATGATTTTGAAATGGTGATGATGTTATGAAAATGAAGAAGTATGATTGGAATGCTAATGCCAATACCATCAGAAGTTTGTAATGAATTACTTTGAGAATAAGTTCCTTGATCACAAAATTGTACGAAACAAGTGGAAAAAATGAACCTAACTACATGAAGATGCAATGTAGATATAATTATACAAATAGTGCTGGTTGCTTATGCATAGAATCGTTTAAGGTGTAGGGAATTGACAGTTTCACCAAATTCCTCACCTTCTAGTGTACATAAGAGATATGCACCATTTCCATAGTCTTTTGTGACTTGGTATGGGCCCAACCATTTGGGCTAGAATTTCCTTCCTTCGCCGGTCTTTTTATCAATCCGGCTGTCTAGTCTTAGAACTAGATCTCCTTCATATATATCTCGTTCATAGACCTTTTTATTATACTATCGACACATCCGGTCAGCATAGACTCTATGCCGTTGTTCAACATCTAACCTGGCCTCATCTAGGCTTTCTAGTTGGGAGAGACGTGCTTCTCTATAAGCATCTTCATCCAGAATCCCTTGTAATGAGATGCGGAGACTGGGTATTTCAACCTCAAGTGGGAGAAATGCTTCTCAATACCAAATGATAAGGAGTTACTCCTGTTGGTGTTCTTATTGAGGTTCGGTGGGCCCACAAGGCTGAGTATAACTTTAAATGCCAATCTCGTTTATTTTCTTTTATCGTTTAAGGAGAATAACTTTCAACATTTTTTTTTGTTGCTTCACTGTCCATTGGCTTGAGGGGTAATACGAGGAGGTCAGTATGATGGCTTATTTTAAATTTATTACGTAATTCACGAACCTCGTCATTCTTAAAAGAAGTCCCATTATATGTGATAATGATTTGTGGGACACCGTACTGTAAATGATCTGGTTTAAAATGAACTTGGCGATCATGGAACTTGGTACAGTAGTGAGAGGCATATCCTCTACCCATTTGGTAAAATACTCGGTGGCCGTGATTATGAAATAATGGCCATCTCTGGAGACGAGGAGAGAATTTCCCTATCAAATCTAGGCCCCACGTAGAAAAGGGCTATGGAGTTGCGATTAGTTGCAAGCTTGTGCCGGCATGTGAATTTCATGGGAAAATTCTTGGCATTTATGACATTTACGTACAAACTCTATTGCATCGTGCTCTAGAGTGGGCCAGAAATAGCCCATCTGATGTATTTTGTGAGCGGTGGCGTGACCACCGAAGTGGCCTCCACATATTCCACTGTGAGATTCATGGAGAATCTTCTTGGATTCTTCTATGTCAACACACCTTAGAAGCATTCCATCGAAAGCCTTACGATAGAGAACTTGTTCTATAATAACGTATTTAGCCATGATAATGCATAACCGCCTTCTTTGTTGCGGTGTAGCACCTTCTAGGTATGCATGGCCCATGATATAATTAATGATATCAGTATACCATGGACATTCAGAGATGGGAGGTCTAGTTTTGACGTAGTATATGCATTCATCGGGAAAGTCCAGATCTACTAGATCGCCTCCGTCTAACGGGTTATCAGCTAACCAATCCGCAATGATTTGTCCCTTAACAGACTTCTGATTTACAAATGTTAATTCGAATTCACCCATTAAGGTTATAAAGCATCCAACCTTTTTAGACAAGGACCCTTGCGTGAGGAAGGTTCGTAAATGGTCTGTTTTTACAATGACCCTTGTTTCTTGATTTAACATGTAATGTCTTAAACGTTTGGTTGCGAAGACTATGGCGAGGCATTCTCGCTCTGCTTGCGTATAACGTGTCTCATAATCGAGTAAAGTTCAGCTAATAAAATAGATCGCACGTTCTCTCTTGTCATCATCTTCTTGAGCCAACATGTAGGCTAGCGAGACATTGGTAGCTCGCGAATATAAGATTAAAGGGTGGTTTGGCTTAGGAGGCATTAGCGTAGGTGGTGACAACAAGAAACACTTAACCGCTTTGAAAGCCTCATTGCAGTCTTTGGTCCAATCGATATTGTACTCTTTCTTGAGTAGATTGTTGATTGGATGAATGGAAAAGCTTAAATCTGGGATGAATCTTCAGATTGCACCGAGTCTCCCAAGAAATGACTTGATTCCAGATTCATCCGACAGTGGGATCATTTCAAGAACAACACAGATTTTAGCTGGGTCTACATTGATCCCTCGTGATGATATAATGTAACCTAGGAGCTTCCCTCCTGTCACACCAAATACACATTTTTCTGGGTTTAGTGTGACTCCATATTCTATCAAACGTGAAAGAATGATGCGGAGCACTTTCGGGTGATCACAGCGCTTCCTGGATTTGGCCAACAATTCGTCTACATAGGATTCCATGATTTTGTGAATAAGATCGTGAAATATGTATGTCATTGCCCACTGGTATGTAGCGCCAGCTGTTCTTGAGACCGAATGGCATAACAACGTAGCAATAGGTTCCCCAAGGAGTTATAAACGTGGTTTTGGCTTGGTCTTGTTCGGATATTCTGATTTGATTGTATCCTGAGAATCCATCCATGAGAGACAAAAGCTCAAACCCAGCCGTTGCGTCAACGATGACGTCAATGGATGGTAATGGGAAGTCGTCCTTGGGGCATGCTTTGTTAATGTCTCAGAAATCTATGCAAATGCGTATCTTCCCATTCTTTTTGAGAACGGAATGATATTAGATATCCATTGAGAATAATCAACTGGCTTGATGAATCGTACTTGGAGGAGTTTCATTATTTTTCCTTCACATGAGAGCCACACTGGGTTTCATTGGCCTTGATCTTTGTTTAACTGGCTTTGCATCTGATTTGGTGATGAGGTTATGTACCGCGATGTGTGGTGCAACCCCTGTCATTTCTTTATAATTAAATGCAAAAGCCTTCTGATGTTCTTTGAGGATTCGAGTGTGTATTTCTATTTCTTCTAGAGTTAACGAAGATCCTAGTTTCAAGATCTTTGGTTCTTCCTCCGTTCCGATGTTAATATCGATCGTTTCTTTGATTAAAGAAGCGTTACCTTCTTCAAACTCAGGCGGAGGCTGGAGGTAGTTCCAGATCTTCTCCATTCTCTACCATGTATATGCCGAGTTCCTTTTGTGGGGGAAGCTCTATCATGGGATTTCCGAAGTAGGAAGATGAATGTGGGATTAAGGATGAATCTACCACATGATGGGTGAGATGTAACGCTGCATAGGTGTTTAAGTAATCAAGAGTAGCTCTATCACTATCAATGTGATCCATGCTAGTAGATTTGTTCTCAGCTATGCTCGTTAACAGTGGGTTTGACACTTTCTTCACTAATGGTTCAAAGGCGAAGGGATACTATGAAACGGTGTCCTCCAACTCACCGCTTGGAGTGAAACGTGAAGCTGAGGTTGTTCTATCGAATTTGCGAGAAGATTTTTCTCTCGCGGGATTGCTTCAATTGATATGAAGTCAAACTCTTTGCTCAAATCCAATACTGCCGTTTTTAGAGCTGTAAGTGTTCAGCTCTGGTCTCATATACCTCAGAGACTTGGTTTGCTACTAATTGGGAGTCTCCTAACACCCTGATGTCATTAACACCGAGTCTTTTAGCTAGGATGAGGCCAAGGAGGAGGGCTTCGTATTCAACGCCATTGTTTGTACATTCAAAGTTTAATTTAAAGGTGAATGGTAAGATCTTTCCTTCGGGCGAAGTAAAGATCACACCTGCCCCAGCCCCATAACGACATCTAGCTCCATCGAAATGGAGAGTCCAATATTTAGTTGGGAAGATGGACGTTGGGACATTTGCTACATCAACTTCTTTGGTTTGATTACCTCTACCATGTAGAGATCTTCTGCTGGAAGAGAACCAACACCTAGGGTATATCCCATGCCTACAGAATCAAATGGTAGGAAAATTGGTAGATCCTGTTCTAGTAATTCGACAATATTTGCAGTAGTTCCTAATGATACTATTTCGACAATGCTAGCCTCATCCTTGAGGGCTGGGATATTCTTGATTAGGTTTGTAACTTCTAACTCCGTTGTAGGCACCAAATTTTCTTCCGGCTTCGTGTCGGTTGGTTTATTAAGTTGATTTGTTGGGAGTTCAAACTCAGAGTGAACACCGACCTTCTCTTTAAGTCAGCTAGGTGTATATCGAATGGTTTTGGATCACCTTTGGCTATGAATACCTTTCCTAAGTGTAAGAATCTTACTTCTTGGAATAATGTAGAAGGGATTGCCTTCATACGGTGTATCCATGGTCGGCCGAGGATCATATTATAGTTGGTTTCCCGATCTATAATGTAAAACTCAGTAAGGATTGTTTTGGGTCCTAAGGTGACTGGTAGTATTATAGTTCCGATTGAAGTGGCCTTGAGGCTATCATAGCCTCTTAGCGTATTCCGAGTCGTGGAACAATTTGTTTCTCCATACCCTAGATTTTGAAGGAAAGAGAAGGGGACTATGTTAACTACTGCCCCATCATCAACCATTGCGCATTTAACGTAATTGTTATAGACCCATACTTGCAAATGTAAGGCTGGATCACCTCTGCGTGCAATCTCAGCGTCTGTTGGCATTTTGTTTATTTCAAATATAAACTTGGTATCCCTATCCGGCTGCCCCTGGAGGGTGGATATCAAAGTCTATATGGTTTACCTGCTTCGGGAGGTGGAGTGATGTTAATTAAATGACCCAAACCTAATGCTTCTAAAAGAGCAGCCCACATGGCGGGAGAGTTCTTTAATAAATCCAAAAAGGAGATGTGAGAGAAGTCATAGGCACCTACGGGTTTTACTAACGGTTGTTGAATGTTATCCGTCTCTAGCGGGTAACTTGGACTTGGCTGAGAGGAATACTCTCGTGTCCTTGTTATAGCTTCTACATGTAGTTCAGTGTCTAACTCCACTAAACCGACTATCTTGGGTCGTGGCTAACTTCCTAACTATGGTGCAACGGGTGGGTTTAGTGAAGTCAAGGCTTCATGATCATTGTTTCCTGTCATTACACCCTTGTTCGTCCCATTTGGATTTAATTTGTTGTTATTGTGATTTGGGAGCAGATTGTTGAAGATCTTGAGGGGTGCGTTTTGAGGGGAAACTGCCCCTGTAAAAGTATTTAGCGTTGGTGATGTAGGATCTGCCAAGAACATATCTATGAAAATTTGTCTTTGTTCCTCTGGCAGACATTGCATGAATTTATTATAATCGTGGCAAGTCCTAGTGTCGTGGCCTCGAATCTTGTGGAAACCACAATACGAGTTAGGATTGTAATTCCTAGGTTGCTGGCTTGGTGCATATTGTGGTCCAAAGCTCTGATCAAACCGTTGCCTATTAGGATTAAAGTTTTGCATTTGTTGTTTTTGGTTTTGATATCCAGTTGAGTTTTGGCTTGGACCCTGTGTCTGGATCCACCTTTGTTGTTGTTGTGGATGACTAAAATCCACCGAATTGATTGTTGGGGTAAAGTTGTTGTTTCATTGATTATTAATCGGCGGTGGAGTATTTACAACATTGGCCTTTTTAGCTTGGTTAGTTACTCCATCTGTGGTTATGCCACAATTTTTGTTAAGGATCTTAGGTCCTTGATTGACGTTTGTGGTAGTAGGATAAGTCGTAGTATTATGGCTGGGGATGATTATCCTCCCATTTGTTCCATACGTCTTGCGACCACTATCTATTGTCGCTTGATCTATTCGGAGAGCGCTCTAAAGTACTTCATCGTAATCCTTAGTGGGAACTTCTGGACTTCTTCCTTTACCTCTTTGCTGAGAGAATGAAGGAATAAATCACATAGTTCCATTTGGTCCATGTTTGGAGCACTAGCCGAAGAATAAAGGACCGTATGCCATCTTTGGATGAAGTGAGCGGCATTCATTATGTTCTTGCTTAATGTGCAAGAATTCCCTAATTCCTGTTCTCAATAGTTTGTTCATATCAAACACCTTGATGAACTCTGAAACGAGTTGTTTAAATGAATGTATGGAAGCTTCAAGTATTCTGTAATACCAATTGAGGGCAATGCCCTCTAACGTTTTGGGAAATATTTTAGCAACAACCCCGTCCCAAGGGAGCAGTTCTCGAATAGCTGTGGCGTAGGCCTTGATATGTGCATTCGGGTCTCCCTCCCCTTTGTATTTGGGAAAATTGGGAAGAGGTCTTGGAAGCATGACACTTCATATGGTGAAGTCTAAGGGCTCTTTCAAATATTCTGAATAAGTCCCTATCACATAGGTTTCAACCATCGATGGTGCCTGCTGAGGGGGTGGAGGCGGAATGAGTTGTTGATATGGCGTAGCGTATGCATTTATAGGGGTATAAGGAAATCCATGTGGTTGAGAAAACATGCCAGGAGAGGAGAACACATCTCCCTATGGTGATTTGGAATACATGTTTAAGTATGAAGGAGTATTGCCTAGGAATGGATTGTTTTGTACTAGACCGGAGGTAACATATTCGCCACCGGAATAGTGTTAGAAATGGCGGTTCTAGTTGGCATTTGTTGTGAATACTGAGGAGGCATGCCCAACATGCCTATTCCTGTGAGGAGGTCTACTTGGCTAGGATGATGTGGAGGATTGGAATTTCTGCTGCATGAATTGAGAATTTTGACTTGCTTGAGCAAGTTCTAACCCTCTAAAATTTTCTACTAAAGTTGAGATGACTTCATCTGCGAAGTTACAGTATTTTGTTTTAGTGGCATTTTTGTATATCCTGAGGTTGTATAGGCATGTGGTACCCCACTATGAATTGATCGTTTCCCTACCATGTTTCCCCGAGGGTATTTCCTATAGGTAGCGACATGGAGGTGTTTTCTTGAAACGAGACCCCGGGTTGTGTTTGTAAACTTCCTATAGTCGAGTACATACTCCGAGAGCGTTGTTCATTCTGACATAACGCACTAAATGTTCATTATCTAAACATGGATACAAATCTGATTGTCTACTAATTTGCGGTCTAAGCAATACCTGAGGAGACGAACCAAATTCTCCTATAAACGTCATGGCGTCCGAGCCTGAAGGCTCTGGGTGTTGCGTTTGAGCGAGCTGATCCAAATCCTCTATTTGGAAAGAAGAACTATATCTAGTCCTTGGGGCGGAGTTTGTGTTGACAATTGGTTAGCTGAATAATTTTCACCCCATGCTGAGAGCGAGGGTGATGGTTGTCTATTCAGTTGATCGTAGTATGCTTCAAGACCTAGGAGAGGTCTCATGTCATATGCGTCGAATCTTTACATATTCGGGGGGTATATAAATACCCGTAGAATAATGGGAAAGAGCAAAGGTGGATGTAGAAATAAAGAAAAATAGAAGAACTATGTTGTTCACGTCGGGTTCACAAATTTTGTACGATGGAAAAGTGACAAGTGAGCATGGGAATCTACAAGTAACTCTTCCTCGCACCCGACCTCCCAAGGTCGTGCCAAGACAGTCGGTGGAGATGGACTATGCGTGGGGTATGGGTAAACTAGTTAGGAAATATTATATCTTCGACACACACTAATGGAATCCGCAAATCTAAGGCAAAGAAGGCCCTCCTAACTTGAACTGGCATGATAGATTGGTCGGTGAGGATGACTTCTCGAAGGCTCCAATCATTATCGAGCTCTGGCGTGAGTCGATCTATAGGTTGTGGGATACGGGGAAAATGACCTGGGATTGTTTCGTGTATATCTCCAGATAGGGTCATAGGATGGATGATGGATATGGTGGATTCTACGGGTGATTCTCCGGTCTAGTCCAGAAATCCTTAGCTTCGTTAGTTGCTATATCCAACAGGGATAAATGTGTGATGATGATAGGCAGAAGTGGAGTGGATTTGAATACTAATGTACATAAGCCAACATCAACGTCAGATTGACCTGTGGACTCGTTGGGTTGTGGGATTTGTGGATCACAACCGTAGATTCGTGGTTGTTGTGGACCTGCTATGGTCATGCGCAGAATTAGTCCCTAATCCCTAGTATCCAATAGTTGTATACCTTTTCGGCCTCTATGTTTAGAACTACAAGTTGTGCAATCTTCTCAGAGTACCTTACAGGTGTTTTGGCAACTGAATTCTTAAGCTAGTGTCTATATCAGTGAGAATATCTCCTGCGTCTGGTTGTGGGACCAAAGGATCACAACCGAATGTTTGCTCTCTTTCAAGCCCTTCTACAGTCATGTGGATGTTTATCTAGGGTAACCTGTAGTTTGGCTGGTTTGACCAGAATATGTGTGCTTGGTCATCTTCTATGTTTAACCCTCTTAACTGTGAGTTGATCTATTGCAAGTCTGTTGTTGTTCGAAGACTTGGATTCTAAGATTCTGGATCTATATCAGCTATTGCTGTAACAAGATTGGGTTGAGGCACGATTGGTTCGAATATGTATTCTCTAGGCTCCCTAGGTCCCGTGATTGTCATGCAAAAGGAAATGATATAAAGCTAACTAATGACAGAATAAATTGACTACGCAAGATATATCTATGTATATTCCTAAATCTGATATTTTTGATAAACTATTGAACATAATTTAAAAGAGAAATTATCTAATATATCTAGAAATTGACAACTAAACTAATAAAAAATTAAAACAAACAAAGCAGCCGAGTATAGCTACTTGTCTGTGCAGTTGTGAATCTATTCTAAATAACCAGATAACTGATCTAATCTATTTGAAAGACTCTCGATCCTACCTCAGAAGTGAGGAGTGAATCATAGTTTCTCAGAAACTATCAATCCCCATGACTTCTTCCCCGACAATATCGAAAGTGAGATTAACTCAATGAAATGATTGACTACTTTATTTGATATGCCTTAACTAGAACTTTGAAAGCTTGAACCTGGATTTTGCAGAAACAGTGGAAAATCTTGGTTGTGTGTGGCTTTGTCCCCTCAGTGTGATCTCCTCGTTCTTTTATGCTCACGTGGATCCAGAAAAGCGTGTAATGCCAACATCAACAGAAGTAGATATTGGAACAATGGCAGCTTAGGATACAGACCGAATACAATGCAAGTAGGAGAGGGATAGCGCAAGAGAATAGAGCTTGGCTTATGCAATTCCTAGCAGGGATCTATTGCGAGTCATGCAACACAAAACATCTAGAACCTAAAACTATTCTTTTTGACGAACAAAACCTGCAACTTTAATGGCTTCCTACTGAAAATCAAACTATCCTACTCCAATTGATTGGATGAAATAATAACAACACTTGCACAAGGAGAATATGTGGCTTCCTAACAGCTAAACAACACTAACCATGCATATAACAAATGAAACTATGAATCCTAAACAAAATTGAAAGGCTAAACTATTGAAATGAGAAATTCGAGAGGCAAATTTGAGGGGCCATTTGCTTGAGCACAAGCCAACTATTTATAGAATCCCATTTACCCAAAGGTGAAAACCAATTTGATCTCTTAAACCATAAACAATGCCAAAACACTATTCCAAGGAACCAAAATCATAAATACAAGCAAAGGCGGTGAAAAAAGCTGGTAAACATTGAAATTTTACACGAGTTGCGTTAAAAAGAGCATTCTGGAAAACGCGTGAAGGACCGCCGCCCGAGCAGGCGGCGATTCATGAGACCGCCGCCTGCCTGGTGGCGGCGGTCATGGGACCGCCGCCTGTAGGGTGGCGGTTTCATCACTGAAGACCGAAAAGCAAAGGAAAAGAGGGGGAAGGAAAAATCAAAGCACGCAGGGCTAAGCGGGGCATGTGAGATGTTAACACATACTTGGAGAGATTTTCCGGATCCCGAACACCTTGCGAGGAGGCCTGTATCATTATTGGGGCACGTGTAACATTGTTCTGGTGGTGCAAAGCCATACAATTTTGGGTACGTACATTTCCCTTAACCTTGAAAGATACAATAGTTATATGGTTCATGGGACTAGCCCCCAACTCTATCCATACATGGGAAGAGATGGAAACAATTTTTTTGGACAAGTACCAAGATTATTGTCGGGTTAGAGACTGTAGGGAGTAACTCTTTAGGATCCAACAAAATGAAGATGAAAATGTAGAATATTTTCTCAATTGTTTTCTTTTCCTTCATAGGAGGTGTGGCACATGCCTTCACATCATTGATTTGAAAATAATATTTCTCAAACGATTGGATGAGGACATTCAAGAGGCTTTTAACTAATGGAAAAAGGAGGTATGAACAAAATCAAGTTTATAGACATTATTGATATATGTAGGAATTATTCCCTAACTCACATAAATCTGTAAAAATAGAGGCAAGATTGTCAATGGAGATATATCCAAGTTAAGAGAAGAAATTGCAAACCTAAGAACAAATCTCTGGTACAAGCCATTGTTCATATGTTGTCTTAGACACGAGAGATAAGCATGGACTTAAAGATTTCCCATTAGATAAAACTAATTTTTTTCTTGTTTGTTATTTGAAACATGCAACTAATCATTACCCTTGCTTAAGAGTCATTTGAAACAAAATACACATAGCAAGCTAGAAGTTAACTATGTAGCTCAAAGGTAAGGAAGTAATTTTGCTTCAAACCAAAACCAACAATATGCTCCAAAGACCCAATGGTTTCCTAATCAATGGAACACTCCATGGTCCCATCCTCAATCTTGGAATCAACAAGTTCCACAAGAATGGGGTCCACAATAATGGAATATGTAACCAACATTTTATCAGCAACCATGGATTCATAACCAATAAATTTCACCACAATTCCAATAGTTTAACCCTTAATATTAGCAGTAATGGAATGTTCCTCAAGGTTCTGGTCAACCATTTTACAATCAAAGGAGGCCACGAGGATGACAACAAGTCTTGATACCTGGACCAACCACTTCCACTCCAGCTGAACAACTGGTCCAGACTTAAATTCCAACACAGACTGTTGTTAATCCAAATAATGCTAGGTAGGGAAATCAAGCATATATTGTTGAAATTAGGAAGATACCTATAATAAATTCTATTAATTGTGACAACATACTACTACGCTTAGGAAATATTTTTCCAAACCCTCTTTACTAATCATAAAAGAAGTTTCAAAAGAAAAGGGAGAACAATATGAGATACAACCTAAACCTACTTTTGAAAAATCATCTCACTTCTAAAAACACCATTGTCATTCATCCAAGTTATTAAGTAAAGATAATACTCCAAACCAAGAGAGTCTTGAATCATATTTTATTTAGGGATTGAAGAATTAAACAAAACAATCAAAGAATTGTGTGTCAAAACTTCAGAAGGAGGAGAAACTACCCAAACACCATACCATTCGGCGGTAAATTGGCCAGTGTATTGAAAGGAAAGATGATTCCCCCCAAATATGGTGATCCTGGAAGTCCTATAGTCACAGTTTGTATTGGCAATGTGGAAATTCCAAATGTTTTGATTGACTTAGGTGTTGCAATTAATGTTATGACTATAGATACCTTGTTAACACTATTTATTCCTAGTTTACAAGTAGCTCTTGTGGTCTTACAAATGGCCTATCAATATGTAGCTAAGCTAAAAGGATTCATAGAAGATATAATAATCACAATTGAATCATGGGATTACTCTATAGAATTCATGGTTATTAAGACTAAGAACAAGAAAATGGATATCCCTTAATCTTGGGACGTCCATGGCTAGCTACTGCTACAACACTTATTGATTGCATGATAGGGGATATGAAAATCACTAATGGACATGATGCAAAGAAAATATCTTTGTACCTAACTATGCAAAACCTTTTTCCATTTCATGCAATCAATGGTGCATTAGTGACTCAGAGGATACTGAGGATATTGTGTCCTCATTGGCTGTTGTAATAATATAAGAACACTCAAATCAAGTTCAAGACTATGATTCCTATGAACTTCATTCACGAGAGTTAGAGACAAAGGAAGAAGAGATCCTAGATGAAAACATGCAGCCATTAATATGCCCTTTTACAAGAAACATTGATCTTACTGAGTGTGTTTTTCATAACATCTTTGAAATCCACAGTTTTTACCTCATAAATGCCCCTTGAATTCTCTTTTAAGAGAATATCCGATGGTCAATTATATTTACCTAAATACTAAATAATTACCCATCTTTATGGGGAAGGTATTGACAATTAATAGTTGGCTCACCAATTCATAGGAGAATGCCTTATTTAAACTCTTATGCTCCCATCCTCAAGATTTTTCTTGGGAATACAATTATAGAAAGGAATTCATTCTAACATTTGCACACATCACATTTACACCACTGACTCTAGGCCAGTTATACAACCCCAAAGGAGGATAAACCCTTCCTTGAGAGATATTGTGAAGACTAAAATTGAGAAATTACTACAGGTAGGATTTATTTATCCAATCTTAGACAATCAATGGGTATCTCCATTGGTCATACTACCCAAGGAAGATGGAAAATGGAGGGTTTTGTTGATTACGAGATAATTGAACAAAGCTACTTATAGAGACTATTTCCCTTCACCTTTCATTGACCAAGTTTTTGACAATTTATCGGTGGAAAATATAATTTTCATTTCAGATGGATTTAGTTGATACAACCAAATAATGGTGGCACCAAAAGACCAAGAAAAACCACATTCACCTACCCATGGGGAAATTTTCTTAAAGGATTTTGCCTTTTGGTCTATGTAATGCTCCTGCCACCTTCCAAAAAGAAGTGTTAGCAATTTTTGTCGATCTTACTCATGATTGTGTGGAAATCTATGTGGATGTCTTTATAGCCTATAAAACTATGTTTTAAGAGGAAATGAATAACTTGGATAAAGTTCTCTCTAGATGTGAAAAACATCAATTATCTCTTAATCATGAGAAGTTTCTTTTTATGATGGAACAACAAATAGTTTTAGGACACTATATTTTAGTGGAAGGAATGAAAGTGGATCTAGACAATGTTAAGATCATTGTATAACTCCCATCACCTAAGAATCGACTGAGGTACGTAGTTTCTTAGGAAATATAGGTTATTATAGGATATTTATCTCTAATTTTAGTAAAATAACCTCTCCATTGTTTCACTTTTAACTAAGGATTCTAAATTTCAATGCGCATAAAGCTTGTCAAAAAGATATTGAAATCATAAAAAAGAAACTAAATAATAATCTAGTTATTAATAACCAAATTAGAAGCTTCCCTTTCATATTCAAATAGATGCTTCCAATTGCAATTGGGTTGTTTTGGGTCAACAAGAAGAAGGATAAACATTGCATGCAATTTATTACATCAGTAAAATCTCTCCAATTGAAAGGAACTATACTACCACAAAAAGATTTTCTTGCATTTGTTTATGCAATAAAAAAATTTCACCACTACATTATAGATTATGAGGTGATCATTCATACAGACCATTCTACTATTATATATTTAATGAACAAACCCTTGGTTCAAGGTAGAATTGTTAGATGACTATTATTATTGTAAGAATTCAATGTTAAAATTGTTGATAAGCTTGGTAAAGCAAATGTGGTAGCTGATTTTCTTTCAAGAATAATTGTTTTAGGTAGATGAACAAGTGAATGATGATTTCCTATATGAAAACTTATTTGTTGTTTCCACCAGCTTCTCCTTGGTTTGTTGATATGGCTAATTATTTGGCCACAAGGAAGTTCCCAACTTTTCTTACACCCAAACAAAGGAAACAATTAATCAAACAAAGTGTAATGTATAAGTGGTTTGATGGAATGTTTTTAAATGTGGACCTAATTATGTCTTACGCAGTGTGTAATCAAGATGAAATCTTTGACATACTTAGAGTCTGCCATGATGAACCATCAAGAGGGAATTATTTAGTCAAAATAATAATTCATAAATTTCTAGGAGCTGGGTATTATTGGCCTTCAATGCACAAAGATGTCAAGAAATATGTATGGCAATGTGATAAGTGCTAACATATGGGGAAACCACACTTTGTCAAATGAAATGCCTCTTCAACCCCAGATAGTTCTAGAACCATTTGAGAAGTGGGGATTGGATTTCATTGGACCAATTGATCCACCTTCTCAAGGAAAGGAATACATCTTGGTGTGCACATACTACATGAGATTGAAGTGAAAACTCTTCAGTATGATAGGGATGAAAAGGTGGAAAATTTCTTGTATGAACATATTTTCAGAGATTTGGAGCCCCAAGGTCAATTGTTTTATATGAAATACCTCAATTATGTCAAATGTGATTAGTTATTTTGTGGAAACCTATCAAATAAGACACAAGAATTCATCCCCTTACCACCCTTAGTCTAATGGTCAAGTTGAGGTGACCAATAGGGAATTAGAAAACATCTTGACCAAAACAATGGATGTTTCAAGGAAAATTTTAGTGTAAAAGTTATCGGAGCGGTATGGACGTATAACACAACTTGGAAAACAACTACGAGATTTACTCCATATGAACTAGTCTATGGGAAGAAACTTATCTTTCCCATAGAATATGAGATACAAACATTGAAAACAAATGTAAAAGTGGGAATTGAATCAAAGGACATAAGTTAAGAATTATCTAGTTGAATGAGTTGGATGAGATGATACTAGAAGCATTGCATCAAATTGAGCTAGTCCAACATCAGAGGTAATTGTGGCATGACCGTCACATCAAACAGAGGAAGTTTCAAAAAGGAGATTGGGCTCTACTATTTGACTCAAAGTATAAGGATTTCAAGGGGAAGATGCAAACTAGATGGATGGGCCCATACCAAATAGAATAAGTCTACAACAATGGTATTTTGTAACTTGTTCCAATTGATGGTGAAAGAAGGGTAATGTTAGTTAATAGTCATAGACTATGTTTATAACATAAACCAGTGTCCTAAGAAGAATTTAAAATGTTTTTGCAAGCCAATTCAACTTTGAATTGCTTTGGATGAGGTCTCCTTGTCCAAGTTAATTCCAAGCTTTTTTTTTTTCAAAAACATATTAATAAAAGGGAGATGGTTGAACACCACGAGATACGGCCATCCTCCTATGAAGATATGGTTAAAAACTGGAGATGGAGGCCATTCCTTTCAAATAAAAAAGAGAAAAAAAATGTTGTAATAAAAAGGTGATTAAAAACCAATTGTGGAAGTCACCTCATTCCATAACCATGCCATGAAAAATTGCACCAGGTATAATGACTAGGCATCTAAAATTGAGGGAACGTGTGAAAGGATGTGAGATGATAAGGTATGTGCCAACACTTCTTTTAGAGTTAGAGAAATGTTTAATTATGATAGAACTTAATTATTAGTTAGTTCAAGGTATAATTCCTCCTTCCCCATTACCTATCACACCCTTCCCATTACCTCTCACACGTTTCCCATAAATCTCACATTCTTTTCATATTTATAGCATGTATGTCACCTCCATATTAAATTCTAATGACTTAACTCCAAGGCTTAATTACTTACCCCTGTCATTTTAACCCACTACAATACTAATATCCACAAGCTATTCCTACAACATCACCACCTCTATTCCAATGTCATTATCACTTCTATTCCTGCGCTAGAATGGGTATCAAATTATGTCATTAGCCAGCCAACCCCAAGGATTTATTAATATACACTAAGTTTGTTGCCATATTTGAAAATGAAGGGTAGCTAGACTTCATGCTCATGTATGAAGAATTTAATCCAACAATGACAAAGGAATATTCTAGAAATCTCACTTAAGTGAGAATATTCATGAATAAAAGGTACAAAATTCTATTCAATGCTTCAATTATTAGTGAATTTTTGGCATTCCTCAAATGGGTCAATTAGTAAATTTTAGAGCTCCATACTTTGAAATAATAAAGATATTTTCTGTGGGAAAGAAGGAGAAATTAGAATTGGTTTTTGACAATACTGGAAAGGAAAAAGGTATAAAAATATCTAGTTTCCCAGAACCATGGGGCTTTATTGCAAAATGGGTCATAAAGTATTTCACTTGTGAGGGTCAATAAAAATCATTCTTGGCCCTGTCATGAGAATCCTCATATACTTGCGCCATGGAGAGGCCAAGGAACAAAAAAATTGACCTTCCCCATTTCTTGTATACCTCTGTTTCTTCCAGAGAGAAATTTCATTAGGGAGCTAAATATTTGAAATTTCAAGGGTTAATTCATTTAATTTGTAAACATCAATTTATTAAAAATGGAATGGATACATAAACAAATATGCTCTAGAGGAATGAAATTAAGCCCAAACAAAAACCCAAAACATGTCCAAAAAAAACCCAAACTAAGGTCCTCTAGGACAAGTACTAAGCATCAAGTAGAGGATGTCCCTTTAATGGAAGAACATGAAGTAACAACCAAAATTAGGGAAATGAAATCCACACCTCAAGATTCCCCATCGACATCTCCATCTCCTCCAAACCCTATTTTTGAGGAACAAATTATTGAGCCAACACCCATTGTTGAGGATTCCCCATTTCTAGATAAAGGGAAAATGCCTATGTTTGAAGGAGAGCCTAGCTCACCTCATGATGAGGAATCCCTTACTCCTCAAGTGTTAGCCCTCTCTAGAGTTGAATTTGAGCTACAAAAAACAAAATATATGTTGCAAAAGTTACAACTTGTCCTCCAAGGGAAAGATGAATACCTTCTTCAATTAAGAACTGAAAAAGACTTGGAAATTTAGCAGCTCTAAAAGTATCTACAAGGTAAAGATCAGATCATTCAAGAAATCCAACAAATTATTGACAATTTAAGTGTAGAACTTACAACCTTGAAATCTGAAAAGAAGGAAGAGAAAGTCATAAGCACCACACATCAAATATCTCAAACTGATTTTGTTTTTCCCAAATTGTGGTTTTAAAAGGAATGACAACATGGATGAGTCATTGTTATGAGCTAAGAAAGTAGAAGAAGAAAATAAAATATTAAAGGAAGAGAAGAACATCTTGGAAAATAATCTAGCATTAATATGCCAATTATATGAGAAAAATCTTTCCTGCAGTCACCAACAACCTTCTATGCTTTATTTTTGAAGGAACAATTTTATAAATATTATATTTCTAGGGTTTGCTTTGATAAATCCATGGAGTTTGAAATTGATAAGCAATTCATGGCTACATATGCAGCCTCTGATACAACTGGAAGGAATTTGTTGTGTGAATTTTATGTCCATAAATTTTTATTTCCTGAAGAAACACATATTCCAATAAATCTATATGTAGGAGAGGTTCAATTAAGATCATTTGTCTCCACACTTTGACATCGACAATTTGGAGAGAACAAAGAGGGAATTATACAAGGAGGAGACTAATTCAAGTCTTCTCACGAGACATGACTTTCTAGTACCTGAAAGATTCTTACGATAGTACAAGGCACATATTTACTCTCTTCATCTTATGGACTGGTACAAAGAAAGAATTTCTACATGTGTGGCATACTTCAGATATATATTTTTTTGACAAGATTCAATATGGAATTATTTTCCTACAGACAGAGGTGGGACTTGATCACTGAAAACTATAATAAAAAGGAAGTAATTTCTCCTACCAATCTTTGGTGGTCATTAAGAAGGGCCAAGGAAATAGGAAGAATTATGTAAGACATGGAACAAGATTGGGTTGGCATGTGGTTTAGACCACCACTAATATTGGCACCAACCCTCGGTGGACTAATGATCAAAACCAACCAACTGAGAGCTATATTAAATGGATAAGGGAAGTGATTGAGTTCAATGGATACCATGACCCAAAATTGAAAACGTGGAATATTTTTTCCAATGAGTATAACTGTAGTAGGATTGTGGAATCCTTAAATAACAATGGTTGAATCTGTAGTAGGAGGACTTGCTAATCCATAAGTCTAGGGGAGTGATGAGCCTTTTGAATTCCCATTCCAAGCCCCAATTTTGCCACTATTACCTTGTATTGAACTGATATTAGCTTTATTGTAAATAATACTTTTGTTGACTTAAAGAGAAGTTTTGTGCATAAATATTGGTTATCTTTTATCTTTCATATGATTTCTTGGATTGATTGATATAATTTGATGTTTATGCTAACAAAATTGAATGGAATAACTTTCATAAAGTCTAGTGTAGGACTTGCATAAGCCTAGCACAAGACTCACACTCGCAGAGTGCATGAATCACACAATGGAGCACAAAACTCACACAATGGAGTGCATGACTCACCCATTCAAACACAACTCATGGAACCACCTATCAACATCAATTCCATCTAGTAACTTGGTCTTCTTAGGTGACAAGTGCCTCTTTAGACATAAAGATAATTCAAATTTAAAATGGTTTAGGCCTTGCATTAAAATTCTAACTGGCTTGAACTAGTCCTTATTTTGTTGAAACCTCCACTATGAGAGGAGTGTGATTACTTGAGTTCATTTAGACTCTATAGATCTCCAAATTTAGGTGAGTTCTATTTTCAAGAACTCCACTTACATTCATAAGATGCGTATGACCAATAATATACATGCATGGCGAGATATTAACTTAATGATTACCAGTTATATTGTTGTTCTGATATAAATGCATTTTAGTTAACTCCCGCATGTGATTAGAATAATATGTTATCTTGAAGCATAAATAGACTTTTCCTAATATATAAGGCATTGTCATCATAGAATAAATGTGGTATTGTTTTCTTAGAAATAAAAAAATGTATTGGAAAATCATTGATAAATAAAAAGGGCATGATTCTGAATCAACTGTGTTTTCATGAGTAATACGTTGTGATCGGATCGGAGGAATGAGAAAGGGTCACTCCTCCCCAATGTGAAGGGAAGTGTTGTTTATTTCTTAATCATGCAATTTAGTTTTTTTATTTTCAAGCATTATTGTGTTTAAATCATTTAAACTGTTATTCCACTTGTACATATTTCGGTTCCTTAAAGTTACCGAGTTAGGAGTATCTGTGTTATATTTTTCTCTCATAAAGTTTTAATAAGATAGGATAGATTCTTAGTTATAATATTTGTTTATTCCTCAAATAATTAATTTGCATGCTCAATACAGTTCCAACCGTTCTTTGTTGCAAATATCCTTGGGACCGCCATGGTATTGACAACTATTGAAAGATTAAAGTGTGAGTATCAATGACCCTCATCACATTAGCTTTGGGAAGATTTAGGGAGCATCGAGTGCTTTTTGCATGTATTTGAAATGGGGGTACCAAGAAATTACTAGATCAGCAAATGAGGTGATGTCAACTAGCTTATATATGGCTACAAATGTAAATTTTCATGATAAGGCCAACCCATGAAGATGAAAACACATAAGAAATGTTATTACATCAAAATAAAAGTTAGAAAATGTGTTAGTGTAGGACCATACACATTGGTCAAGACCAAACTATGCAACTTGGCCAATATGTTTAATGTTAAACAAGGATGTAGTGAATAAAATCTTGAAGTTACGTAAGCGTTGGTATTATGTATTTATATTCAAAATTTGTTGACACATCGGTGTTTGGGAGGAATCAAGTTAAGAAAGAGATAACAAGATGTATGGAATGAGGATATGATGTGGTTTTTTGCCTTAGCCAAGAAGCATCGTCACAATTAGCAAAGTGTCGAAAAGGGTAAATTGCCAAATTTGAGTGTTTACAATAGGTCATTTATGTATCAATATTTACATTAACTTATGGTCCTTCTATATTGATCTCATATTTGATCTTTTTGAACCTCCCTTTAGCACACTCTACATATCATCACTATTGAGTAAGACTACTTCAATGGAAACATTTGTGTGAGAATTCACAAGAATTTCATCATATTTTCTTCTGCCCAAAGTGATGATCTTCTATTTTCTTGCAACATGAAACGTATGAGTTTTAGGTTACACAAAATTCCTCAAAAACATTCCTTTTAGGTTTTTGGACTTTCTCGATCGATTGATGAAATTAGTAGGAGCTCTAGGTGCACCAAAATTAAATATTACCAACATGACATATATGAGAGACAATTAGATTTGAAAGTATATTAACACAAAAATTCACATACTCATTGTTTGAATGCATTCTAAGTGAAAATTTGGATTATATATAATGTTTTAAAAGAAAAAAAAGTTTTTTTAGTCGTGACCACATAGTTTTCTTTAGTTGTGACACCTAGTTTTTGTTTTGATAAGTAAATGTTTTGATATGGGATGAATGGTTGTCTTGCATATTGGACACGATCTAAGGTTATTAACTTGTTTGCAGCATTAATGCTTTTCATGATTAAACTACAGGATAAAATGGCTATAGATGTAAAAATGAGGAAGCTTTTCCTCATAGGTCTGGAAAAAATCAGATATGGAACCTACAAGAAATGTATTTTTAGACATGGAAAATTGTGGACAACATGTGTTAAGAAGAAGTGTTGTGATAATAGGGTATCCTTCTCCAGAGGTGACGAAAGAAGATGATGGTAGTGGTAAGAGGATCTTGTAGATATATTTCATGGTTACCTGGTAATAGTTGAGTGGTGGAAATGGATATTACAAATTTTAATACAAAAAGGAGAGGGCAGGGTTATAATGATAAGAAAAAGGTGGTACGAGTTCTTGTATATGTAAGTTCAAGAATTGTTTGGTGTGGAGGGCTTGATGGAATTTGTATTGTTGGGATAATTTGACCGATTCGATTGATCTTCTCCCTTCAACAAAGCTAATATTTTTTATATTATAACATGGGACATATACTATGAAAATGCTTTTCCTTGTGATTTATTTATGTTCCTCAAATTTTTCATTTTTGAGTTGAATGAAGTAATATTTAGTGATTATGGGAGTGGTAATTCCATTACATAATTAGGGATTTTTATTTTTGGTTCTTCATTCAAAGTGAGTTTTCTCTCCTCAATTTTTTGTATGAATCTTCATATTGACTAATAAAAGGGTGAGGGACCTCTAATCATTGTTTTTACCAAGCAAAAAATAAATAAATAACGAGTTAATGGGGTTCAATTAACCCCAATTACGTGACTACTGTCAAAAAATTATTTGATTGGTTTAATGATGTGCATAGTTGGTGTTAATCCCATTATGGAATAATTAAGTGTAATCAGGTTTATAATGCTCAATTAGCTCAATTGTGCACTTGATTAGTATAATTATTTTCCTAATTCAATCAAGTATGTGATTAGGGCTAAAAACTATACCAAATTTGTGTTAATCGATAGCATTTGAGTTCACAAGGCTTGATTAAGCCTAATTGCAAACTAAATGGAACAAATTACTTTACTAGTTGAGTAAGGATGCATGCAATTTTGGTCGATTTGGTTAGGAGGTGGTCATGGTTGTTATTCCCACTAAATGGTGAACTCAAAATAGATGAGGCTATATAAAGGCCTTGATTGGTTTAATCATGTGCACAATCGGGGCTAATCGATTCCCATTGTGGACTAATTGATTATGGGTTCATCATGCTCAATTAGCCCCAACATGTGCTTGAAAGGTCCAAATACTTGATTAATTAAACTAGGGATGTAATTAGGGTTAATCAAGCCAAAATATGTGTTAATTGATTGCATTTTAGTTTAGACAACTTGATTAGGTCCAATCGCAAACCAAATTGAACAAAATAGTTTATTAATTCAGGTAGAGTGATGATACATGTAATTGGGGCCAATTTGGTTGGGAGGCAGCCATGGTTGTTATTCCCACTAAATGGTGAATTCTAAATATATGAGGTTATGTAAATACCAATTTTGAAGAATTCTAGTGTGAGATAACAATTTCCAGAAAACCCACCTTCACCTAATGTTGCTTCTAAGTATGTATGAAATTTATTACATTGATAGGCATCTTATAATGGACCAAATTATCTTGCAAGTGACACATTCTATCTAATCAATTCACCTCTATTGGCATGCTACCAGCCTATGCCAAAAATAAAATCATGTGAAGTAGTTTTGAGCACAGAGGTTTCTCAGCCAATAAGTGTGCACTTTCATTTATGCTACCAACCCGTGCCAAAAATGGAAGAATGTGACTTGTTCGAAAAAGTGCCTTAAATATATATGGTCTCATGAATCATGATGACTTTGGGATATGCAAAAATGGGTTTTTTGAAAAGATCTTGGAAACTTTGACACAAATAAAATCACTAGGTGTAAATCTAGAGTTCACAATCTTTACCATCATCCTCTCATCCTTTGTTGAAATGGTAGCTTTAGAACAAGGCATTTTCCTCCTTAAGAGCCAACATCTACTTGTGTTATGATATGCGTGGAAATTCCTAAATATGGCGAAGTTAGAGTGATTTTTGCTTTCTTCATGTTTTAGTGCCATCCCGAGTGTTTTCTTAAAATCCAAAAATAATATAAACAAAAAATTCATAATAAAGCTTTATGAGTACAATCACAGAAGATTACACAAATGTAAAGACAGATAAAAGTGAAGGCTTGAAATCTTAAATATTTATTAACAACCCTAATATTTTTTTGAGTAGTAGATCCACACGTTCTCTTGCATGTTTTCCTCTTTTTCCCAATAGGTGTCCCATTTGATTAGTTCACCTACTCTCCATTGATGCTTGGACAAGCCACAAACCCCATTTTCACATTCATATCCTTTCTCGTGTCACTTATATACACATATTACATCCAATTATTAGCCTACCCTAGAATGATTTTTAATATAATCTTCTTAGCTATGAAGAGAAAAGGATTTATACCTAGGTATGATTGAAAGGATTGTTGGAGTCACAATATGATTTTGGAAAGGAGGAAAAGGTAATCATCAAGCTTGATTGGATTGAATATAAAAACCTTGAAGGCCGAGGAAGGTGCAAGAAAAACAAGGGGGCACGGTGGGAAGGGAAAAATCTTGAAGGATTCAAACATATGCAAGATTCCCTATCTCTAGGAAATGGAAAAGGAACCATTGTCACTACATCCACGTGGTCCCTTCCTATTGTGTCCTTCCTCACTATGCAAGAAACCAACATGATTGGTGGAATATTCTTTGACTCCCAAACATTCACCTTCTAGTGTTACATCAAATTTGTTGGCCTCCCCATCTAGAACACATCGTGGATTTCCTTAGGCCCTTATTGTGCCCCTAAAGTAACTAAGTACATAAGGCGCGAAGCCTTGTAGCGTGTGGAAGTAGGGCGTGAAGGCACGCACAAAAGTAATTCTTGAGAAGCGCGGAGACTCACACCCAAACATGATGGATTTAGGACTTATTGAGTTTTGGAAAATAGGAAAAGACACATGTAGGGAGAAAACAAAAAAGTGACCAGATACAAATGTGTTTAAGCCATGGAGACTTGTGGCTTAAGGAAAGGATATTCCAGGAATCAATACGGTTATCATGAATGGATAAGGAGTTGAGGTTGTTAATGATTAGTTGGCACATGCATGCTAAAGGCACTCAATTGAGGGAAATGCATGACGACATCTGACATATTCCTGGGTAGTGGTAGAGCAATCATAAACCGATTCCTTCAGATTTTGCAGGTAATAATGATGAGCGGTTAAGAGGGAAAGATGATTATTCTAAAAGAATGGATGGTTTTCGCAGAGGAAAAAGGAGAGATAAGTAAGGATGGATGTAGAAGTAAAGAAATGATAGGGAGTGAGAGATATAGCGATATTGTGTAATGTGTAATGGCGAGCTCTGTGATGTAAAGAAAGCTCTGCTAGTGTGAACATTTCCATGAATGGGACTCTTTGATGTAATCTTAGCTACCATATTTTGGCTAATAAATATAATGAAGTGATTTTGAAACACTCATGTGATGGGTCTTGATCTATGCATTTTCCTTATGTTCATATGCATGTTACGGGTTTTCTTGATGTTATTTCATGGTTGATTCTACTTTCATTGAGTTGATCATGTTGTTCTATGCTCAGGTGCATTAGGCTAGGAGTTAATGCTTACATCTTAAATTCCATGAATGGATGCACTTATTTTCTAGTTGTATTACATCCTCATGTTAAGAAATAATTTTCTCACGAAGCTCGCATAAATGAGGGGCTCAATGCGTGCATGTGCCTCGGGTTAGCTTCCAGCTAAATTGGATGATATGCCGACGTGTTTGGGAATGGTTGTTGAGGAAAGAAGTGATTAGAGACTATATTTTGGTTCCATTGTCGGGACATATTTTCGAAGTTGTTATGTGAATGACACGTGATGACAAAGTGTTTGACATTGGATAGTGTCGAAGCATGGTTTAAAAGCATGGAGGATGAGTTTTCTTAGATATTTAATAATGGACCTAAGTTTGATGCACGTAAATGGGTAGAAGAGCACTTGTATCATGAGTTGTATGAGACCTTCTTTTGTTTCTTTCCAATGGAGTTGTATGAATGGATTTCAACATACACGTCTAGGTCAAGTTGGTACTATAGACCTCGTGCATGGACCCAAGATGAGTATCAGAAGCTACATGATGCCAATCTGACCTGGACCCGTGTTGTTGACCATTGGTGGAAAAGAGTGTTGACTAGTTATACCCTAGAATACACCATTTCTACGTATTCTTGTCTAGAGGTTGCTGAGTTTGAGTTCTTGAGGGAGCCTAGAGGATTGTTTTTGCGTGCTATCCCCTTAGCCATCAAGATCCTAGTCATTACTTTAAGTTTGGAGGATTTTCCCATGACCGCTAAAATTCCTCTAAGTGTTGGGTGAGGAAGCTAGAGTGGAGAAAGATGGTAGACCTTGTGGCTGAAACGGAGAGGGAAGAGAGACGACTCAAGTATAATGAAGCTCGTGAAAGGGAGTTAGGTAGACAATGTGAAGTTACAGGAGCAATGGAACTATGGAGGAAGATGTTAGTAGAAGGAATTGAGGTTCATGTGGATGACGTGAAACCTAAGCAGTATGTGCTACCCCATCTTGGCAAGCGTGAGAGAGAAACCCCTTCAACTTTTGATGAGAGCATGTCACTTGGAGGAAAAAGAGCCATCGACATGCATCTGAATCCACTTGGTGACCAACCCTTGGTGCTTATTTTTCCAAATCCATAGATAAGTATTACTAACCCAATTGGTATTGGTGGAGGTAATCGATCAACACCTAGGATGTATAACTTTTCATTTGACACATCGATGGTTGCACAATAATTTCCTGTGTTTGGAGGTATATTGTCTAGAATGATATTTGGGAAAATTATGGGTATAAAAAGTCTGGTATCATATTTAGAAGTGGCATGGGGCACACATCGTGTAGCGGTGCAATATCAAAAATTATCGGCGTACGCTTTAGCATGACAATGAGGGACATAAGGCACGACCTTGGAGTAAGAGCTAGTGAACCTTGTGGACCTAGTGAATTTGGAGGATCTGGTGGGTTAGGAGGAACATGCACCGTGGATCTAGTGGATCTGGTGGTGGAGGAAACACCAGAGGGAATCAAGGTTCTCGATCGGGTAGGTAAGGGCCTCAATGGCCTCAAAGAAGTATTTTTTGAAATGTCTTTGCATCTACCAGATTACAAAGGTGTTGAGGATGTTGTAGAACATGTACACAAATGTGAGTTGCTATGGTGCGCAAAGGGATCGCTACCCTGAAATGGAAGGCAAGTCACTTTGCAAAAAAAAAAGTTACAAGGGCGCGCGCATAGTTGGTACCGTAAGTATGACCCCATAAGACAATAGTATATTATACCGTATGCATAAGGCCTTCTTAGTTGAATTCCATATTCCTAAGTTTAAACAAAAAATCATTAACATGCTAAAGGAGATTCAACAAGGTATGGAAGAGAGTGTGTGGGAGTATGATGTGCATTTTAAAACTCTCTTATCAAAACTATCTTATGATATTCATCCTTCTCAAACATGCTCAATGGTTCATTGGAGGATTAATAACACCCTTCAGAGAGTGCTTTCGCATAAGACTTTCACACTGACCCGCAGGCCTTGGAGGCTGCCATACGTGCCGAGGCTATGGGAAGCGTCGATACCGGTGTTGGTCCTTTTCTTGAAGCTCATATTTCTTCTATGGCAAAGTAGATAGAGAAGCTTTCATGAACTAGTAACATGAGACTCACAAAGTGGCTTATGGTGCATGGATTGTGGGGTGGAGGGGGATACAAAGGACAATTGTCCTCGAGATTGGTATGCGTGATAATGGTAGACTATGATATTTTCCATGGGGATCATGATGCAAGTAGGTGTCCACTACTACAATGTGTGATCCGTAAGAATGTGTCTTGTTATTGCAATATTTACACCTCTACTACTCATGACACCAAGGATTGTAGATTGATTGACCAGATACATGATGCCATTTATATTGGTGTGTGTCAGACTAGCATTGCAAACAATTCCATGGATGATGGTCATCAATATGAAGAGCGCAGGATGGAGGATCTCGTGGGCTAGGATTTCATGGAGGATTTAGAGGTCGTGGCAATCATGGAGGCGGAAGAAATGAATTTTCTCAGACTGTTATAATTGTGGGTCCACAGAACATTACAAGTGCGAATGCCCTGACCTACTACAGTGATCTTGGTGTGGAAAGAAGCACAAGTATGAGGAGTGCCCAGAGTTATTTGAGCACATGAGCTAGCAACAATAGAAGGATAAAGGCATCAGAATGGTAAGCGTGAAGAAGGACGACTCACAATGGATGCCAAGGGTGGCACGTGAGTTGGAGTTAGAACTCCGCACTAGTGTGACAATGTGAGCCGAGGTTACACATGCCAAGGAAATACCAAAGTACACCACTCAAGGTTATAATAGAAGAGGTGGCGCATGGGAAGTATCCGGATCCTGCTCATTAGAAAGGTGTTTATCAACAAATCATGTATGTGATTTGAATCTTATAAGGAGATATCTAGTGCCTAAAGGAGCAGTCATGGAAGTTAAAGAAAAGGAAATGCGTTATGGCTCCATAGAAGGATCTGGATGAAGTCAAGGAAGTATGTAAAATGTTGAGGCAAGAGAATATCATCCCTTTGCTAGGGAATGGTTATGGGAGAAAGTATCGTGCTCTAGAGGAGAGCGTGAGCAACAGGTCTTGCACACTAACCTTCCCCCTCACACCATTGATTATGATAAGGATATTACCTTGAATGCAGTAGTCAACGGATGGATCCTAAGAAATATTCTGATAGACATGGGTGCGGAGGTTAATGTTCTCACCCTAGACGCATGACATCAAATGGGAAGGACCCCATTACAACCATCCTTAAATGTGCTATATATGGCTAACAAGACAAAGGTGATGCCCATTAGTGTCTTGAAGGATGCTGTTATCACTATCCAAGGGGAGAAATTCACTGGAGACTTTGAAGTCTTGGTGCTAGCTGAGGTGGAAAATTTTTTAGCACTACTTGGGTACCCTTGTGCTATAAGAATAATGCAGACCTAAGGTTTAATAAGGGATACATAAGTTTTGAGAACAAGGAAGAACGGGTTATCATCCCCTTGACCGATGGGAATTCAACACCCTATACTAAGCCCTTGGGAGAAGAAGCCCTCAAAAGAATCTATATGCGTGCTATCACGGACCCCGAGGAGTGATACACCCTACGTAAGGAGTTATTCAAAGGGAAGATGCTCAATCTATGAGTGATACCACTAGTCTAACATTGGACGATCAAAGCGACGAGACATATGAGTTAATTGGGTGACAATTGTGAGGTTCTGTTACAAGGGTGACGAAGGCACACCCGCTTAGTTGTTTAAGAGGAAAGTAGTTACTAGGATACACTGGGAAAGGAAACCCTTATGTTTTCCTACAAGCCATGGAATCCCAATGGAGATGTGAGATCGAAATGTGAAGCATGCTTATCTACATGTTGCGTGGGACCGCAACACGATGGTGGGTGACGCACCAAGACAATCTTTTAAAATGGTGTGAGGTGAGGAACACACTCTCTATTAGATTCTTCCAAAGCAATGTGCCTACTAAAATATATGGCTATGATGGAGGGGCACCTACCTCAAAACATGTTCAAGAATGTGAGAGAACATGGATGGGAGGCACGAAAGCTTTACCCCCTTCCCTCTGGGTGCACAAGTTTTATTCCACACTACAGGGTTGTGTGTGTGCATGGTACATTCATTTGGAATTATGCCGTTAGACAGGGAACTGGTGGGAGTTAACAGATGACTTGATTCAAACCTTTGAATATCAAAGTACTAAGTCATTAGTGAATGAGGCGTTGCAAGTTGTTAAGTGCCTAACTATGGGAGACAATGCCATGGCTGAGGATAGAATTTTGGAATTATTAGGAGAACTTGATTTGGAGGCACGCTTTAATGTGGAGGAAATACAACTTGAGTGCGCTTGCATGGAGAAAGAGAAGGGAAATTTGGTCTATGTGATAGATGGTGAGGAAGTGGAGAACTTGGATGTTAACCATACTATGGGTACACATGAGGTAACAGATAGTGCTGATGAGAAAGTGCGCACCTACCATGAACCTCTCAAAACAAATAAGGTTAACATTGGCTCGATACGGAACCTAAGGAGGCTACTATTGGGGATTATTGGTCAAAAAAGGAGGTTTCAAAGATCATTGATCTATTGCATGAGTTTCAGGATTTATTTCTACATGGGTACCATGAGCTTAATGGAGTTCACCACTCTTTAGGGAGATGCAAATCAAACTAAAGGAGGGAGCACATTCGATTCTGAAGAGACCTTACTGAATGAATCCAAATATACGCATCTGGGTCAAGGAAGAGATATACAAGATGATCGCTTCATGTATCATTAAAGTTATTGAGGAATCAGAATGGATAATCTTGATGGTCATTAGCATTAAAAAGGACGGAATGATAAGGATCTGTGTTGATTACAGGGATTTGAATGTAGTATGTTTCATTGATCCCTTTCTAACCCCTTTCACCGAGGAGATCCTGGAAGGATTAGCCGGCATGGTATCTATTCATTCACGGATGGCTTCTCAAGATATCATCAAGTTAGGATTGGAAAGGAGGACCAAGAAAAGACAACTTTCGCTACAAAATGGGGAATTTTTTCCTACATGGTCATGCCTTTTGGACTAAAGAACGTGCTTGATGTGTTTTCGCGCATTATGGTGCATGTATTTCAAAACTTCATCCATAAGTTTCTTCAAGTCTACCTTGATGATTAGACAATGTACGGACTAGTGAAGGACCATTGCGACAATTTGCGATTGATGTTCAAGAGATGCCAAAAGTCGATACTGCGCATATCCCAATATCAAGAAATTTCTCTTCGCTACTCCATTTGGAACCTTGTTGGGGCATATCATATGTAAGGAAGGCTTGCTAGTGGATCCTGCCAAAGTTGTTGTTATTGTAGGATTGGAAGAACCCATCAGCCAGAGCATAGTGCATGGATTCCTTGGGCATACGGGGTATTACCAAAAGTTTATTAGGGGGTATGCAAAAATCTCCATGCCATTGGAGGGATTGTTGAAGCACATATGTACATTCCATTGGGAAGAGGCGTAGTAGATGGCATTTGACACATTGAAGAATAGGCTTATCATTATGCCCATATTACACTTCCCTTCCTGGGATAAGCCTTTCCATGTGCATGTTGATGCCTTAGGGGTGGCCATCATAGCAGTGTTAGCACAACCTGGTGAGGGGACTATTGATCACCCTCTTTTTTTTACAAGTAGGAAGTTGACACCAACAGAGCATAACTATACTACTACCGAGTGCGAGGCATTATCAATGATCTACGCGTTGCACAAATTCAGGTAGTATCTACTAGCAACACCCTTTATATTCTACACAGACCACTTTGAGTTGAAGTACTTGGTAAACAAGCCCATTTTACAAGGGCGCATATTCAGATGGGTCCTATTATTTCAAGAATTTGAGTTTACGATTGTTGTAAAACCAGGTAAGAGTAACTTGGGACTTGACCATTTATCAAGAATTGACTCAGGGGAGGATGTAAAGAGCATTGAGGATACAATGTTGGATGCACAACTGTTAACGTTGTGACATGTGCCCTCTAAATTATAAGATATTGTTGTATTTCTCAAAATAGGTATGGCACCAGAGGAAATGAAGACTTTGGAAAGAAAATAGTTGGCTATACGCGCCATGTCCTACATATTAGATGGTGGAGATTTATAAAAATTAGGTCATGATGAGATTCTACACCGGTGCGGGTTAGAACATGAGCACATTCTAATCATGGAGGAAGTGCATTGTGGGATTGTAGGAGGGCACTATGCAGGGAATGTCACCGTGTGGAAGATTCTACTAGCAAGGCTTTGGTGGGAAAACATCTACCAGGATTGTAATGAGTTTTTTAGAGGCATGTGACCATTACCAGCACCTTGGAAAACCAAGAAGAAGAGATGAAATTCCCTTGAGACCGATAGCTAGTGCAGAACCATTTGAGAAATGGGAAATTGATTTTGTATGACCGATTTCATCTGCCATGTGAAGGACTGGTTTGTGATATATCATTACTTACACTAATTATTTAACAAGGTTGGCGGAGGTAACACCTACGAAGGATTGCACAACAACCACAACATCAAGATTCCTATGGGAAAACATAATCAACAGTATCTATGTCCTTTAAGCTTGACTAATGACAGAGGCACACACTTTTGAATGAGGTGGTTCAAATTTTGTTAGCAAAGCTCATGGTGGCCCATCACAAGACCACCCCTTATCACCCTCAAGCTAATGGAACCATTGAGGCATTTAAGAAGATACTGAGTTACACGATGACAAAAATTTGTGATGTAGGGAGACAAAATTGGGATGATAAAGTCTCGGGCGTACTATAGGTTTATATGACAACATATAAGACATTGAACAATGCCACGTCGTTTCGATTGGTGTTTGCGCAGGTTGTTTTACTAGTAGAATTTATGCTACCATCTCTATGAATAGCATGCACAAGAGGATTAGCTAACGAACAAGCACTACAAGAGCACATGGAGAAGTTAATGCAATTGGAAAAAGGTGATCACTTGCTAGGTGGAGTCAGAATACTGAGAAGGTGTGACAAAAATCATGGCATGATCGTCATATCAAAAAAAAATAGTTCAAGGTTGGGTAGATGGTCTTACTTTATGACTCTAAATTTCTATGCCACCTTGGGAAACTGAAAGTCCATTGGTTAGGACCATACATCATCTTGTACATCCTTGATTCTGGCATGTGCTAATTACAAGCACTTGATGGGATGAGGTTACTAGGTTACTTCAATGGGAGTAGGTTGAAGCCCTACTATAAATAAGGCTTATGTGTAGTAAAAATAAGGTAGTATTGCCAATTAGATTAGATTTCCTTCTAGTAATTTTTTTCTTTTGGTTGTTTCCTTTGTCATCGTTTTCGGTTTGGTTTTACGTGTTGGTGCACCGGTAGCTAATTACATTGTAAGAGGTTCTATGCATAGGGGAATGTGCATACATTTTTGTGTGAGGTGAAGTAGCAAATATATTGAACACGGTTGACAAAGAAAATTCTTCGACAATGGACTATTGGGAAAAATTAACATGAAGACAGAAGAACAAGCGACATGATGGCTAAGGTGCATAAATTCATGTGGTTATGAAGGTGGGTTGAGAGAAGTCTGAAGACCACAAGAAGGGAAGGATCACATGGTATAACATAAGGTAGGAAACACCATGGGGAACTACTTAGTAGACAACACAAAGGTTATGTACTTCGGCATGGTGACGCACACAAAGGAGGTCTGTGGCAGTTTAGTGGTATTGGAGCATGAGAAGGTTATAGCTGCAAAGCGCGAGGGGAAGTCACGAAGTTGATTTAAGTGAAATAAAGCGATGTATCAAAAAGTGACATTCGAGACATGTGGTCGAACTGTAAGGCACCAATAAAGTATAAATAAGAGGTAAGAATAGTCATTTCACTACTTTTCTTTAAGATAATTTCTTTTGTGCTCCCGAGCTCGAAGTGCGATGAGGGTTTTACGAAGAAGAACGACGCGAAGCACTATCACAAACTAGTGGACTTGTGCAAGTTGTAGTGTAATCTTGTGGTGTAGCAAGGAGGGAGAAGACAAAAGAGAAGGAAGGAGGTTGCGTGAAAGAGAATCGGAAAGCTTTTGAGTTAGGGAAGACAAAAGAGGGGATCAACGCACCTAGGGCATGAGGGAAAAAAGAGGAAGATGGCACCAAAGAAGGCTCGAACAAAGAGATTGATGGTGGAAAAGGAGGATCCCATGGAAATTTACTCGAAATGCAGTACCCTCATGGAGTTATCAAGGCATAAAAGTGGAGCTCGAAGTTATACAAATGCAAGATCAAAAAATACAACCATAGAACATCCGATAATGAAAAGTTGATGCGGGTGGACCTAGTATCGACACTCTAATGATGGAAAATATAAAAAACCATAAGGTCGTTGACTCAAAGGCAACAGAGATGTAAAATACTAGAGTTTTGTAGCTATGGGAGCTACCTTTCTTTGCCAAACCCACCTCGTTGTTCAGGTGGTTAATGTCGTGGGTGCATGAAGACTTCTTCTACTTAACGAGAATTAGATTGAGGATCATAGGTCATTTGTTTCGGATGGTTATAGGCATGCAAAAACTTGAGATGATATGGCACTTGATTTATGTGCCACTTTAGGAAGGCCTTATCAAAATTGAAGGCCTGGGTGAAATTAAGGATGAGATAGATGCGGAATTCCCTAAACTCATTTGTGTAGAATCCCCCATTCCTCAATTCTTTATTTAGATTCTCTCCTAACCACTATTCTTTATTCTTTGGAGCAATATTCTGGTTGACAAGATTTTTTAGGAAGTGTGGAGGATTTTCGGGCAGCAACCAGTTTAGTGTGGGGTGATGTTGGGCCCCTAAAGTAACTAAGTACCTAATGTGTGAAGCCTTGTGGCATGCAAAAGCAAGGTGCGAAGGCACATAAATAAGTAAATTCTTGGAGGGGCGTGAAGGCTCGCGCACTGCAAGATGGATTCAGGACTTAGTGAGTTTTAGACAATAGGAAAAGACACGTGTAGGGAGAAAACATAAAAGCGACTAGATACAAATGTGGATAAGCCATGGAGACTTGCGGCTCAAGGAAATGATATTCTAGGGCATCAATATGGTTATCATGTACATATAAGGATTCGAGGTTGTTAAGGATTAGCTGGCACATGCATGCTAAAGGCACTCAATTGAGGGAAACACATGGTGACATATGGCATATTCTTGGGTAGTGGTAGAGCAATCATAAACCAATTCCTTCAGGATTTCATAGGTAATAATGATGAGTGGTTAAGAGGGAAGGATGATGATTATTCTAGAAGAATGGATGGTTTTCATAGAGGAAAAATGAGAGATAAGTAAGGATGGATGTAGAAGTAAGAAAGGATAGGGAGTGAGAGATATAACGATATTGTGTAATGTGTAATGGTGAGCTCTATGATGTAAAGAAAGCTCTGCTAGTGTGAACATTTCCATGAATGGGACTCTTTTGATGTAATCTTGGCTACCATACTTTGGCTAATAAATATAATGAAGTGATTCTAAAACACTCATGTGATGGGTCTTGATCTGTGCATTTTCCTTATGTTCATATGCGTGTTATGAGTTTTCTTGATGTTATTTCATGGTTGATTCTACTTTCATTTAGTTGATCATGTTGTTTTATGCTTGGGTGCATTAGGATAGGAGTTAATGCTTACATCTTAAATTCCATGAATGGATGCACTTATTTTCTAGTTGTATTACATCCTTGTGTTAAGAAAGAACATTCTCACAAAGCTCGCGTGAAGGAGGGGCTCGATGCTCGCACGCACCTCGTGAGCTTCCAAGATAAACTGGATGATATGCCACGTGTTTGGGAAGGGTTGTTGAGGCAAGCAAAGGATTAGAGATTACAACCCTTTAGTTGTCTTGTGAGATGACATATCCCATAAATTTGTATTTTCCCCATAAATTTTGAAAAATTTCAAATTAAAATTATATTTTGAAGTTTCTTTTGAATTGTTAAGTGTACATATGTTTACATAGCCTCACAACTCTTATTTATATGTTTACATATCAATATATTTTCTTTAGGTTTATGTGTTTATGTGACCTTTAAGAGATGGAGGAGGATAGATGTGTGTTGTCGAGGATTTCACTCAATTTACCTTATCCCCGGCTTCACCCATCGCCCCCTTTCCAATCTACTTGTGATGTCCCCAGCTTCATGCCACATGTTAGAGGCTTTATTGGAAATATAATCACGATGCATTATTAAATGTTTCTTTTTATTGATAATCTTCCATACTACTGAGTTGTTATAAAAATACAATTCATATTTATATTTATCATAGGACAATAAAAATTATGTAGCGATGGTAGCAATTTACATTTGTTTAGACATCCTCACTACTCTTGTTTATATGTTTACACATTAATGTTTTCTCGTGAGGATTTTGTTTATGTGTTCTTTGAGAGATGGAGGAGGAGGAATTTGGGCAATTGTGTGTTTTCAATTGCCTTGACCATCCACCTTATATTCTACTACTAGACCTCCTTCAAGTCTAGTCATGTTGTGCTTGCCTCATGCCACACAGAACATGATTCATTAAAAATATAATTAGAGGCTACTTTCACACAATCTACAACATTTCAATATCTTAATACAACATATGTCAAATTAAATCAAGTTAATGTGAAATCAGGTCTTCGTTATTTGAAATGATATATGTACATGTTGAACTAAGTAAAAGAAATCAAAATCTTGAGCATGCCAATGAAATTAATACTATTGCAAATAAGAAGAATACAATAAAAACACTAATTAGTGTGGTTATGAATTCCATTTTGGCGAATATTAGTGCCCACAAATAAATATGTATATTTGTATTAAAATGAATGACGATCACAATATTTTCTTTTTATGGTTTTGTTTTGATAATTTAGATTGTTAGGATATGACAGCAATAATTTATCTCAACAAACTATTGACCTTGAACTTTGGCTTTAATTTGACGACCACCTATGCTCGTCAAACAACTTTGAATTATTTAACAATATTTGACTATTGACCTTACAAATATTGAATAGGAAATAAAGACATGAGGTTTTAGAAATTATTATAGTGTAGATGTGTTCTTTTTCTCTAGAAATATTGTATGTTTTTACTATCAAAACCCATGCATATGGTTGAGTGGCTATTAAAATAAATTTACATTTAAATTTATTATAAGAAGATTAAGGCGATGCCTAGTAATGATTGAGTCATTTTTGTGTCCAACTTACGATTTGATTGTTTGTTTACTATTGAATCGTTAAATGATATAATAAATTATTATCAATATACCTCTTTTAGTTTAATGTGTTTGTGTCAATTTGCCAATATGAAAGATTTTTCCTCTTGGCATAAAACTTGATTCCACATGCAATTATAAGAACATGGGGTTCATATTTATATTTGTGTATTTTGTATGAGTATCATGGATTTTTATTGTCCATGCATCGTTCACACTAAACAATGGGTGCCCTTTTGTGGGACCAACATTAGATGTAAAGAGCATTGCTGAAATATTTGACAATGATATTGTCAAAGTTTCTAGGCTTGTGCTCTAACATTTGTTTTAGCTTGGTTGGATCCCGTAGTACACTTATACCTTACATATCAATGACATCAATGCCAAAAATGCATACTTTGCACCTCCCGCTTCAACAAAATTGCATCAACATGTGGTTTAACATGGGGTGGTGAAGGAACTACTGCAAATGCATCCTCCACCCATGATACCAATGTGGTTGATGAAGTGTTATCAACCCCTTCACCTTTCACCTTTGGGTGCTACATCATTTATATTGGCTTCCCCATTCACAACATCATGTGGATTTATTTGTAACCATCTATTTTTCTTCTCATACAACATATTTGTTTCATGTTGTTCTATCACTATCCTACATTTTATGTGTCATTGCTAAGAAGGAACATTATAGTCAATATCTCTACACTACCGGTGTCGACACCATGTCAAAATAGTTAGTGATGGTGGTGTTGAGGCTCCTAGTATTTCACTTCAACATATCTTCCATTTAGGTAGGAGCCTACACAACAATTATGCCTCGCATTACGATGGCATTCATGTTGAGAGTGCATACTTGGCCACTCCCACTTGAACAAGATTTCATCGACATGGTAGTTTCCACCAATAATTCCTATAACAACACCCACCTTATTAATTTAAATATGTGAAGTAATTTAATTATTTCTTCTATTTTAATAGCCATCCATGAAAGTTTTTTTTGAGTTCCAAATCAAGCAAATTTACAACAAAACTTGATGGAAAGGTTAAAAAAGATGGACATATGCAAGCTTCCCTAATTTCGGAAGGTTGTGAAGTATCTATTACAATTACATTCATTTTGTCCCCTCCCCGTTGTGAGCCTAAATCTCTATACAGGACACGAATATGGCTGATGGGATGTTCTCACCTCTCCACCATTCACCTATGGGTTTTGTATCAATGTACACACATTTTCCCTTCTAAATATTTCAATAATGTTGAAGAATCAATTTTGTAATTATTGCTCTAGGATTTTGGCTTCGAATAGGAAAAACAATTTTTGATTAAATGTGCATCAATAGTTAATGTCCATTATGTTCCAATTTCAAAAATTGAATGATTTTGGATTTCGCAGTAGCTAGAGCATTTTTTATTGATCATGTGTTAATAGTTAAGGTCCCCTAAGTTTCAATATATAGTGCACATTTTTTATTAATAGTATTTTGAGCTATCAATTTTGAATTCAAATCCGACAATCAATGACAATCCATGTGGATGTACATAATATATCAAATAGTTTATTTTTTATGCATGGTAGGTATGAAACTTTCCTGATTATGGAAGATGAAATTAAACTAAAATTATTGTCATCATAAGGTGTTGCACTAGTGAGACCTTCCCCGCTCTTTCAATGGCACTTCCAATGCTCATAGTTTGATGGGGCTAGAACTACCTTTTCCCATTTTATTTGCATGGCCATTAATGAGGTGTGACATGTGTTTTAGTAATTTTAGATTGGTTTAATTCATTTAAGAAATGAAACACTAAAACTCGGAATGATAAAAACGTTTAGAGATACATGTGGTATAAAGACTCGCACACCGTTGAATCCAATCGATGTAGGAACTCATTTTTGACTAGGGAGGAAAAATTGTATATAAGTAAACAACTTGACAAAAATATATCCATAAAATGATAGGTGAGTTTCTTGAAAGTTCCAATCCCAAGAAGGAAAAGACTCCCTTTTGTGGATTTCAACTCACTCTTAAGCAATCAAGCTAGATATGATAAACAATGGAATTACAACTGACAATATTTGATAATATGAATACCTAATTACTAATATGCAATGCTTATATGTTGGGCTTTAATTGACATCTTTGATGATGGGATGAGGTGGATTGAAATGATTATCCTAATAAAGATTGGCCTTATCACTGCCTTCAAGGAGAAAATCCAACTATTCAGGAATCTCACTCAAATTGGGTGTAATGACATTGTCGCATATACTCAACTCGTGATTGATATCAAATTGTTCCCACACGAAATGTTTCCAGACTATGGGAAGGTAATAGATGTTGATGGCTTCGTAACCGCCCTTGAAATGTTCATCTAACAGAGACCCATACTTATACATAGGAGAATATTAGTCACGATTCCAAAATACAAAGGAAATATATCAAAATTTATTTAAAATGTAAAGTTAAGTAATTTGGATAGGAATCGTTGTTGATCATGTCGATCCATACAATCGGTGTCAATTGTTGTGTTTGTAATCATAAAGGATTAACAATGCCAATTTTCTAAGAGGATGATTAGATGGGGATATTTCAGATTTAGATGCTTGGGTGAAGTACACAAAGCTATTATTGAATCTAGAAACAATGGCTCAAAAACTCAAATGAAAAACATACCTTTGTGGCAAAGGCAACATAAGCGATCAAAGGACGAAAATGGTTTCTCCAAACAAAGGTTGGTGCAATAAGGTACTTTCACTTCTTCATGCCAACAAGGGGCTTTAATTCAATCTCTCTAAGGTTTCACCAAAACCTTCCCACCGAAAGTTCATTGGATCCTTGGGCAATAGCTGTGTTACTTTATATAGAATTGATGTCATTTAAACGAATCAGTGTTGTTCCATAATGATCAACACTAATTGGGAGAATCGGTACTAATTCCTACCTTTTTCAAGGATTTTAGGTTGATATGGTTCCAACCACATTATTTTCATGGTTAATGTGAGTTATAGTGGTCTTATATTTGTTTTGAGCTTGTGGGAAGTTTGTTAAAGAGTTGGGGTTGTTGTGTTTGTTTTGTTTTTATTTATTTTGTTTGTTTTATCGTGGTTATGGGTGGTTGGTGGGGTAAAATAGTAAGTATAGGTGTAGGTAAGAGTCGAAATGATTTTGATGGGTATAATGGTCTTGTGTGTTTACGGGGTGGTCTAAGGTGTGTATATGTGGGTATGAATTAGGGTGACCTAATTCTAGTGTCTATATTTGCCCCTTTTTGCTGAAAAAGTCAGAAAGGAAAGTCATGAGACAAAAACTAAAAGGATACATTTTCCCAATGTGTGATGAGGGTGTGTTCCCCCTCAAACTATATAATGATGAGGAAAACTAAGATTGACACAAGTTTGAAGATGTGTGGATGTAATGGTGTATATGTGTAGAGTTTTGCATTTGAAAAAGGTGTATGTACGAGACATTATGGTGCCCCAAGGATGAGGGCAGGTATATATATGTGTAATGGAGTGGAAAATGTAAATTTATCAGACAATAAGTGACGGGAAAACTGACACAGGATGTCAAGGGGCCACACGAAGGGGTTAGACTTGTAGACATATGTGTTCACGACAAATGTGTAGTATATATTACATGTGTTGTAGACTCAGGGACCATATGTGGGTTTGTAATCCACTAATCAAATGTGAATGGGATGTATATGTGGTGAAAAGTATATAGTGGGGGTCTTGGGGACCAAAGGGGCTCAAATTATAATGATTTGTACAAATTCAAGGTGAATCAATACCTATTTGTAGGATCGATACCGATTAAGTTGATTAACGACGATTGCATCGAAATTATATATATAGAATGTTTCCCACCTTTGTGTCTGGTTTTCATTGATGTCTCTGTGTTGTCCTAGTGCTTCTTTTTCATGGAAGTAGTGTGTCTAGGGAGTCACAGAGTGTTGGTTTCTTGTCAGTCCATGCTAAGCCAAATTGATGTCCTTTAAGTACATGGGAGTCATATGAGTCTATGTGGTGTAAAGTAAAGCTATAAAATACTTCTAGCAGGTGTATCTCAGGTGGATGGACTCACTTTAGGACTTAGAATGTCAAGAAACAAGCTTTGGAGAAAAATGCCACTTCTAGCCAAAACTACCCTTGAGGAACTCAGTTATTCTTGCATGCAAATGAGGTTGGTCAAAGATTCACAGAAAACCTATGGCTAACCAACACTTGTAATGTGTAGAGGGATGTCTTTCAATACTCCATGTCAAATTTCATCATATTTTGTAATGGGGATTTTGAGTTATTCAAGTTTTTCTAAAACAACCTTCTTGAAAAATGCATTTTGAGCTGCCTGGATTCTTAGGTCTCAAGAAAAAATATGAGGGCTTATTCAGATAAATAATAGAATGAATTTTTGTAGTGGACTCTAAGCCTAAGGTAATGTAAAAATTTTCAGATCAATTGGACTTGTTTTAAGAAAGTTATGAGTATTTCTTTGACAGGCTTCTTCTCCTTCCTGACATGTGTCTTGGTACATAATGTCTAAGTTGAGTTATGCTTGATATTTAATGATTTTCTTGAGTGATAAAGGTGTCACGGAACCTCTGAGAGTCTTTGCATTCTCTATTGATGATAAGCACAAGGGGTCAAGGTGAGTTTCTCAAGTAAATCCTTCAACTTTCTTGGAATGGCAATGTGGTTCTCTCAAGTCTGAACAGGTACACTATTATACAAGACCTCAACATGAGTAAAGTTAGTGTAGTAATATCTTAGACATCCTTTAAAATTCACTTGTAAGGTATTTTTTTAGTGAGAATGGTTGTTATAGGTAATCCATGTTGTCCTGAAGGTTGTGTCTAGAAATCATGCATTATGGAGTCACTACCCTGAGATGTTTACCTCCATTTCTTACTCTTAGTCATCCTTGAAACTATCTTCAAAGGCTAAAAAAACTCTTCACCTATCTAACATGGAACATTTGAACAAAATTTTGAAGTTGGTGGTCCATTTTCTTATTGACAAGATTCTTGGAGTCATGTTTTGCTTTACACACGTATGCAACCGAGTTGTTCTTCATCCAAAGTGCAAGTTTGATCTCAAATTGGTAGTGTCTCCCTCTAATGAAGGTTTTAGAATCTTAGTCATGAATACAAGGTCTTTAATAAATTTTTTTTTTTTTTTTTGAAATCTCTCCTCATTTCTTAATGACAACTATGTCACTTGTTCTATCCAACTGTACATATTTGTTCTTAATTTTTGAGAGCATTCAAAAGTGAGTACTTGGTAGTTTGAAAGTCTAGAATGGATTGTTACCTTCCTTCAAGTACCAATTTAGTCATTTTAAAGAGAAAAGTGTACCTATTTCTCTCACGACAAACATTGTCAAAGTTTGAGACTCAAAACTCTTAACAATGTTCTATGAGGAACATTCTTGCAGGTTTTGAAGACACCAGTGAATTATGTGAATAAATGGAGGATCTTCAAGATTCTAAATCACCTAAAAGAGATAGATATCTCCATTACATACCCATAGAACCTTGAATTTTTCTATTTCATCAAATATTGAGGAAGAAATCTTCTTTTAGATCTCTTGGGCCATGACAATCTCCTATACCCCGATTTAGGGTTTTTACTGGAACTTTGAATCGTTATCTAAAACGAACCAATTAAAAATCATGAAACTTTGATCATATCTCATTATCGCCAAATCATTGCACCCCTCGGATGGCCAAAATGTGAACAGGACATTTGGTGTAAATTAGGTAACATGGGATCACCTCTCAAGCTGTGGGATTGAGGTGAACCTCTGGAGAAGGTCAGCTTCCTCTTCCTAAACTAAGTGTTGTACTACTCCTAGTGTGATAAAATAGTTATCTAGACCTATGCTAACATTTTCATGGGTTTAGGGAAAGAGATTTGCAAGAAATAAAAATATACTAGGGATTTTGATGCACCAAACAAAGGGTGTTATAAACCACAAGCCAACTTCACCTACTGCAACTTAGAGAGGGTAAACATAATACCATAGACTAAGAAGCATGCGTTCCCTTTGTTAAAATCAACTAGACAAACAATCTTTCAGTCTTCCAGTGAAGAAGGATGAAATTGAGAAGGGTGAACAAGCACCACAACTCAACTGCAGGAAAAACTCCACCACTTGATAAACATAGAACTCCCAAAACTTGTAATGTAAACTTGAACTTGCATAGTGTACCTACAAGCATGAGAAAGGCACAAACAAGTATATAGGATGATGAAAGGACTAATAGTAGTCACAAAACACACTTTTATTACTTCAACATTGTACACAATGCATCATTACATTAAGAAAAGGAAATGGTTATCATTACAGGTCTTGGAGAAAAGGCTTGAAAGTTCCCTAATATACAAAACTAACTTGAAAAGAGAGAGATTTTGAAAATATGCACTTGTCTAAGATGTCTAACTTGTGTCACACGTCTAACTTCTGTAACCAATGTGTAACCCCTTGGAATGAACTTCCAACTTACATTTATTGAAGAATTTTGTGAGAGAGAAGAGGAGAAGTAATAAATTCTTTCCTAAAATGAAGGTACATGATGGTCAACATTTATTGCAAAGTTAGTTGAACCACTTAACCCTTAATCATGTGTCATTAATGTCTAGTTTGAATTAATCATGTTATTTAATTAAAGGAAAATTTAAATAAAATATTTTAATAATAATAAAAATATTATTATTAAAATATCTTAATAAAATATTAATTTAATTATTATTTTAAAATAATATTAATTTAATGACAATTCCAAGTGGGACCCCCTTGGGAATTAGTTTGCATTGATCAAGGGGGGTCCTCGAGAGAAAAAGACCAACTCGGTGGTTGGCTTACCTACCAATTCACAAAGTTAGTCAACGGGTTCCTCTTTACGTTTGAAGGTGTCGGGCTCATCCCAGGCTCCATGGAAAATACTCGGTCTTGACTCACTCGGTTGAGCTCTTCGCTCTCTACCATGATTGAGTTCCAAGCCCACCTCTAATGCAGTGACCCACGAACTCGCTCGATGTAACTCGGCTCACATGGTTCACCCCCTCAAGCTTGTTGGTCGATCTTTTTTGACTCGAACTCAATGTCCATGTGGCTCATGCTTTTACCAGTTGACTTCCACGAGCTCCTTTCGGGTTCATAGGAATTTCTTCATGCGAGTCATCACCACATCAAGCCACCCGGCTCCGCATTCTCCATCAACCTTCATAAACATTATGGCTGACTTGTTTCCCCATGAGCTCTCTACATGCATGGTTCAACTCACGAGTTGATCTCGCACATGCTCCATCTACACCAACGATCACCTCGGCATCCTTTAACTTGATGTCAAGTCCTTCACTCCAACTTGGTGACCCATGCAAGCTCGCCATCCTGAACTCAACATGCATCAATGAAAGTGAGTCCTTCATGATCTCTACACACAAAGTCACCATCGAGCAACTTGTCTGGTCTTTCCTAGCTTGCTTTCACGGGCTCTACTTCATTGTCTCACTCATTGTGAGCTTGTTTCGACCGAGCTCCTAGAATGAGTTTCCTATTGGTTGAGTAGAGCCCATCATGCATCGATCTCATGTTCAAGCTAGAATGACTCCTCAACCTCCAAAGTACCTTCCTTTCATTGAGTTAGTCAGCTTCTCTGCGTAGCTCACTACATAACGTCAAGCTCCCTCTCGAGCTTTCCTCACCAATGATCACCTCGACATCCTCGTTGTGAGCATGACCCTATGACCTTGATTTGACACCATACGTATCATTGATGCTTCCTATCCATGAGCTCCTCACAACCAGATTGATGCTTAATAAGCTCTTCACGAGTTGTTATGTTTTGATGCTTACCACCAACCAAATTAGCCATCATTCTACAACATCAATGGAACTCCCTTCCACAAGCTCACCATGCATTATCTCATCCGATCCGTCCATGCATCAAGCTCCTTCAATTGACTCGGCCTTAACCCATCTCATTGATCATGAACTCAAATGTCTTGAGCTCTACATTCAAGCTCCTAACTCACCTTTATTACTAGAATGAGATACTCCTCCTACATGTCACTGTTCTCCATGTTATCTCCAACCATTTTTGGTTTGCTTATCGGTACTTGACTTGATCCTCCACCTTCAACGTCGTATCTTAATCACCTATTTACATGGTGGTTCTCTTGTCATGACTTGGTCATCAACCACCTCCTGTGGCCATTCCAACTCAAGTGGTAACTTGTCAATGGACCTAAAATGTAATCTTTCCTAGCTCGGGGATGAGCCCTAGTCTTGCCCTAATATTTTTCCACTGTTGGCTCCTTGTGTTTGGGATTTTGGCGTAAATTCCCCCATGTTGGGCGTGACATGGCCCATTGGCACAAGAAGAACCCAAAATTTGTAATCTCCACGATTGGAATTACGAGTCCTTACATGAACATGAGTCCTTCGATGACTCACCCGAGCTATATCTTGTGAGTCGACTGAGTCATCCATTTATGACTCACTTTTATCTCGTTGTCTTAATAACAACTCAGCTCATGGGCTTGGCTCCCATTGAGCGAGTCAACTATTGCTAAGCTATCTTTTGTATTTGGCCTTGCGCTAAGGATGTGATCTCCCATGGACTCGGGCTTGGCCCTTGTTGTTTGCATGAATTGAGTTGAGCTCCCTCTCCTCCTATGCGAACAAAAAACTTGGCCACTTCTTTGCAGATCTCACCACCTTAATGCAACTATGGATTCAGCCATGGCCGAACTTCTATTTCAATGCAATCTTTATCACTCGACACAATATGTAACTCAAAGAATCGAGTCCCCGAGCTACTCCACTTGTTTGAGCCAGCTCCATGAATTTTTGCATTAGGGTGAGCTTTATGTTTTTCTACGTGAAGACCAAAGATCTCCTCATAGCCAATTTCTACCTTCGCGAACACTCTGGTCTTACATACCAAGTCATGTAGTCCATCGAGCCATCGATGAGTTCACCCGAGCTAACACCTGCCAAGTCCTTCAATTCATTTGTAACACTTAAACCTTAGCATAGCCTGAGATCTTACATTTTATTGACAAGATCCTTTCATGTAGATTCCATTTATCTCAACCGAGCTATTTCATGCATTACGAGCTCACCGAGTTGGCTCATGAGTAGCTCAGTGAGTTTTTTCATAGCTTAATGCCACTCGATCCACTTAAAACTAATATTTCCCTGATTTAGATTATCTAGGATTACTCTTGAACTAGAGGGTCATGGGAACATAGTAAAACCATGGAATTGATCAAGTTTGATTCAATCACCCAAAGGAAAATAAAGGAATTTTTTTAAGATCCTTAGGCACAAACAAAGGTCCTCATTGTCCAATTTAAGTGTGCAAAATTGGATAACATTTTTAGTGACCTCTCGAGGATGATTTCTTGCTAAGCATGATTCTAGTAGCCTTAAGTCATCCATTGGGAATGGAGTCAATGTTGGAATCCTAAAAGTGATTTGATCTTTTGTGATACATCCTAAAGTCTCCTTGGTTTTATTGATCTTGATCTCTTAATGATAACGCTAAAAAGAAAAGTACTGAATTTGAGAAACGTTTGACACTTACAAAGCATTGTGAAATTTGAATGAAGTATTTTGAGGAATTAGAAATCCTAAAAATCTCTTGAAACTTTGAACCATCTTCTCCTTTAAAACTTCCAATGATGCCACAATGTGCAAAACAACACAAAACACAACAACAAGGAAAAAAAAATGAACAACAACACACAACAATGTGCAAAATCACTTGGAGGAAAACACCTAACTAAACTATACAGGGGTAAATGATCTCAAAAAGAAAGCTTTGAGATGTATCCCATTCCCATGAATGAGCAGTTATTCTCCATTGATCCTAGATAGATGAAATGAATTCACCTCTTTACAACTCATGATGATGTATGAGCATCTCAGAGAGCGTCAAACTTGGCGTGTTTTCCTAGTTTGGCTCTATCTTCATCCCATTTGAGAACTAAATCTCCCTCTTGAAAATGCCTTTCGAACTCCTTGTCAAAATATTTCTTAACCTAAGCTTGATGTTGCTCCAAAGTCTTCATAGCCTTGTTTTGTACTTCTTCTAACTCCATGAGTTCAAAAACTTGACTGTCAGAGGATCATCTCCATAACCTCAAGCTGATGAGCTAACTCCAAAGAAGGTAACTCCAAGGAGAGTGGAAGTTTTGCTTCTCTTCCATATACAAGACATGAAAGGATAATTTCCAATGGCCCTTTTAGGTGTGATCCATCTGCCCATAAAGCAATTTTAAGTTGTGTGTGCCAAGTCCTCTTGTTAGTCTCCATTATGCGCTTGATAATCCTTGTGAGGTTTTGTTGCTAGACTCAACCAATCCATTTCCTTGCGGATAGTAATTGGATGAAGTCTTGAGGTAAACCTATTCTTAACAACCCATTCACTCAACTTTAGACCAAGAAAATCCATTGCATTTTCTGAAATAATTGTAAATGGAACACCAAACCTTATCATTATACCTTCTAAGAAATCAAGAACTACCTTCTCATTGCTCTCCTTCAATGTTACCTCTGTCCATCATCGAGTAAAATAGTCATTGTAGTAAGGACCCATTTATGTCTCATCACTAGGATGGAGGATTAATCATTTCAATGAAATCCAACCCCCATTGAACAAAGGGTTGGTCCACTTGAATTGGATGTAGTGGAAGAGCTGCCAACTTCTGCTTCCCAGTGAAAAAGGAACATTCCTTGCACTTCCTTACCCAGAGATGGGCATCTTTGAACAAATCCAGCCAATAGTAACTGGCTCACATGATCTTGGTAGTAGTTTTCATGCAGAATAATGTTCTCTCCAGATAGGCCATTGTGAAACTCTTCTAGTATCTTACTTACTTGTTCTCGGTCCCACACATCGAAGGAGAACATCGTTCAAATCTCATTGAAAGAGAAAATTATCTACCAAAACATATGGAATAGATTGAAGATGAAAAAGTCCGTCTTTGATTTTTATCCATGTTAACAGGATATACTCCTGAGAAAAGGAAACTCTTCATTTTGGATAACTAATCAACTTGATCATCACCTTCATCAGTGTTTAGGAGCATCATGTCCTCATCACCTTTTGATTCTAGGTCTACAGCAAGTTGTTGACACAAACCTTTTCCTCAAAAAGTTTGGTAACTTTGATATGTACGTCATACTCCATCACCTTCATGATCCATCCAACATGCTTTTCATTCATCTCTTTGTTTAGAAAAAAATTCCTTGACACCTAGATGAGACACCATCAGATGAATTTTGTTGTTGGACAACATGTGCTTGAATTTCTTCAAATCTTGAATAACCACAAAGACTTGTTTTTCAATGAATGAATATTTGAGCTCATAGTCTTTAAGGGATTGACTGAAGAAAGCAATTGGTTGCTCCATCAGATCATCATTTTGTTGGGTGAGGATCCCTAAAATTCTCTTTAACTGCAAAATCATAAAGAATAAAATCTTTATCAAACCTAGGGTTCACCAACTATGGGAGCTTGAGAAATGGTCATTTTGATGGCTTCAAATCTCTCCCTTCCTTCCTTTTTCCATGAGAATGGAATATTTTTCTTCAGCATGGTTGTTAGTGGTTTAGCTAATGCTACGAATTGAGGGATGAATCTCCGTATGAAATTTATGGTTCCTAAAAACTCTGGAGACCCTTCTTGTGACTTGGGAGAGATAAGGACATAATCAATGAATCCTCACTTGATCGATTGATAGTCCTTCTGCTGAAATTACATGCCCTAAACTTCCCTTTGCATGCGCTAAAAAATACATTTCTTAGGATTAAGTGAAACCCCAAATTCCCTACACCTTTGGAAAACCTTCCTTAGATGTGTGATGTGATCTTTTGCATGCTTAAAGTATATAGTTATATCATCAAGGTAAACCAAAATGATATCATTGATTAGTCCCTTAAATGCCATGTCCATGGCTCTTTGGAAAGTAGCCTTGGCATTGGACAATTTGAATGGCATTTTGTTGTAAGCATACATGCCCCACTTGGTAGTGAAAGCCATTTTGAATTGATCGACTTTCTTGGACTAGAATTTGATTGTAACTTGAATATCCATCGAGAAAAGAAAATATTTGAGCTCCTGCCACTATTTGAAGGATTTTCTCCATCATGGAAGAGGATAATGATCTTTCAATGATGCACGGTTCAAATCCCTGAAGTCCACACATACTGAATCTCTCTGTTCTTCTTCCTTACAGGGACCAGATTGGTTACCCAAGAGGAATGCTTGATAGGAAAAATTATACAGGCCTCATGAGTTTGGTTAGGCTCTTTTCTCATTAGTGGCTCAATTTTGGGATTAATTGGCCTCTGTTTCTGATGAACTGGCTTGGCATTAGGATCCAATTTGATGGTATGTTGTGCTAGACCTAGATCAAAACCACACATATCTTTATAACTCCATGTAAAAACATCATTATATTCTTGACAAATTTTGACAAAAGCCTTTTTCTCTTATGAGGTACACACTTTTCCAATCTTTAGAAAATTTTCATTTGCTACCTCGACTTCCTCAAAGTCTTCTTCTTTGACCACCATGTTAGAGCTTTGTCTTTTGGTTTGATCATCTAAATTGAAAATGGATTCTAGAGTAACTAAACCTTTTGGTAGCTTGTTTCTTTTCAATTGTATGATTTGATCACCATATGATTCTTGCAACTTATCTTGATTTTTCGCAGAAAAATCTGCCTCTTCTTATAGGAAAAGGAAAATTTGTTTTTCACTATCAAACACTTGCCAACTACTCACATTATTAGGAACTATAGGTCAACCACCATTTTGACATATTTCCACCCTTCTTTCATGATATCAACAGGTATGTCATGTATTGCGAGCCAATTGTAGTAAGCCTATCAACATCTTGATTTTGATTTCTAAGAATCACGTGGATCCCAAAAGCTTTGAAATCTTCAATCAAATCTAGAATCAGTTCTTGTATGATCTTAAAACATCATTTTTGGATGCACCATGTTCTGTCACTTGATGAACTACTAACTCACTATCTCTAAAAACATTCAGGGCTTTGATTCCCTTCTTTTAGGCTAGCTGAATTCCTTACACAAGGGCCTCGTATTCAGCAACATTGTTAGTGTAATTGAATTGCAACTAGAAAGATGAGAAGTATTTATCTCCTTCGGAGAAATTAGCATGACACTAATAATGATCCATTCTTACTCCTCAATCCATCGAAGAAAAATTTCCACAATCCTTCAGAATTGCTTTGTGTTTTGACAAGTTGTGGTATGATTGTACCTTCTTCATGAATGCAATATGTACCCAATCCCGTCTCTTCCAAAAGTAGCAAACCAACTTCTTCCTCTACCAACACATCATACATAGGGATCATACTAATGATCTCCACTCACTTCATCCAACATAGTATCGGGGACTTCTTCCACAAGAGTGGTCAGTTCATGATCAACATCTTCTTCTTCTAGGATCACCGATGGTATAATTCCCATTTATAGGACTAGCGTGTAGGGTTATACATGATTATGGCAGATTGGTTCCACCTTTATAGTCACTTTGGTTCCGTATTGAGTCTTGAGAATCATATGTGACCAATCAATTGATAGATAACCACCCATCTTGGCAGTGAAATCTCATGATAAATGATGACAAAGAGAGGAGGGAGATCAATGACTGATATGTCTTGGGTGAATGAAAAACTCGGGCATGCATGGATGGTAAGTTGAAGTCCTTTGATAACTCCAACATTTTTAATGGTTGTGTCATCCAGCTGAACAACTCCTCTTACAATGGTGTATATTGTATGCCTAGTACATCTATAATTTGTTTGGGCATGACCGAGCTACTGGCACTAGAATCGATCATGCAATTATGTACTAGGTGGTCGCCAATGATCAAGGAAATATAGAATGGTGGTGGTTTGTTCACTTTAGGAATACTTTTACCTTCCGGTTGACACAAATTTGGAGCACTTGTTTGCCCCATGACTCAATGATCCATCGGTTGTACCAAAAAAATTTTAGAGCCTCTTACAAAAGTTTCTTTGAGAAGGAATTGAGAGTGCGTCCCACATGGTAACACTCAAGTTGGTCTTCTTCATTTTTTCTACAATATTGAAGGGAATTGCTCCTACTTTGCTGAAATTTCTTTGGGTGTTAGAATCCTCTTTTGGAAAGTGCTTGTTGGGTACCGTGATGCCTGAAGAACCTTCTTTCCTTGCAGCTTGGCTAGCATGTATTTCTGGCGGTTTCTTTCCCGCATCTTTATCAACCACCACTTGTGGCTGAGGCTATGAAGTGGATGCTTGATCAGATTTGGAAGGTTGAGATTCCATTGCTCTCTTTTTTGGAATGAGTGTTTTCCACCACTAATGAAGAATCTGTATTCAACCCACAAAAATATTCTTCTTGTTAATTTAGCAAAGTGGTTTCTTCAGTGCTTACGTTGATCTATTATTTCCTACGTAGATGAATTTTTTGTTGGCTCTAGAGGGGCATATACGCTTTGAACCATAAGGTCCTAGCTAAGAACTCCATTGGGGCAAAATATTTTGATTGTGGGTTGAGAACAAGGATAACACCATTCATAGTCTTGAACTAGATTATTCTGACATGTACAAGGGCTTTGGAAGAGCTAGTAGCAAGAGGATTCCTAAATTTAGAGGCTTGACATTCACATCTTGACTTATAGTTTGATTTTGAGGCTGATTGTTCCCTTGAAAAGGAGGATGGTTAGCCTGATACTACTGATTTTGTGGTTGGTATGGATGATTATATTGAAATTTTTTCCTCTTGAGTGCAACAAGCTCGTTCCCAAAATTTTCGCAAAGCAACGACTTGATTTAAAATAGGTCATTTGAAGAGGTAGGGGAAGACTGAGTTGGTTGCTTGGAGGCTATTGGAATAGGAGCAATGGTAGGATGATTGTTTGTAAGATCTGGAGATAATGGCATTGGTGGTCATGGAGCTATCTTTCCATCCTAGATTAAGGAATTCTCCACTCTTATGGAAACTTCATAGGCATCAGGTAGTGTAGTCCCTCCCATGGACTGGATCATGACAGCTACATCACTATTCAAGGCTCATAAATAGTAAAAGAATGCATTATTTGGAGAAGGCTTTATGAGTGCCAAATCCTATTCCAAGTCCTTTGGAATCGGAAGTTGAAATCACTCATGTATTCTTGGGGAGATCTCTTTATGGTAGTGAGTTGTTCCAAGAGTGATAGGTGATCACTCTTGTCTTCAAACTGTTTACAGCTTTTCTCCTAACTCATCCCAAGTGGTTATAGTACCAACACTTAACCCTTGAAACCATTGAAGTGCTTTTCCTTGAAAGAAGTAGCATGAATTCTACCGCAACATTTGTCCTCCATGATATTATGTACTACAAAAATGTTGGCTACATCAAGAATATGTTCCACTAGAGTAATGTGAGTTTCCCTGTGTATAAGGGTAAAATTTTGAGTGCCACAATAGGTATAGGGTCACGTTGTGCCAACAAAAGAGGAATGCTTGCATTAAAAGGGGAAAAACTTGGTTCCTCGCCATAGCAATGAGAGGTTGATTGTTCATGGGTGGAGGAAACCTTCCGTAAGGAGGACTTGAATGACTCCTACGAGGTGATGTTGATAATGGGTGATGTTGAGATGCCTCTTCTCCTTCTCCTTAGAGGAGATAAGGATAGTTCGATGTGCTGATAATTTCCTTGCTTTGAAGAAGCTCTTGTCTAAATTCTTCGCATAAGTTAACGCACTGAGATTTGAAATCTAGAGATATAGAGTCACCAAGTACTTTGACTTGTGCAAGTGAGAAGAGAAGTACCAACTATTGTCCCACCTTACAGGGCATGCCAAAAAATTATTATTGCCAAATCATTGCACCCTCGAATGGCCAAAATGTGAATAGGACGTTTGGTGTGATTGGTTAACATGGGATCACCTCTCAAGCTGTGGGACTTGGGCTCGAGTTAAACCTCCGAGAGAAGAATAACTTCCTCTTCCTAAACTAAGTATTGTACTACTCCTAATGCGAAAAAATGGTTATCTATACCTATGCTAAAATTTTCATGGGTTTAGGGAAAGAGATTTGTAAGAAATAAAACTATACTAGGGATGGTGATGCACCAAATAAAGGATGTTACTATACTTTGGGAAGGGTTTATTTGAAGAGGGTGTTGTACACCACAAGCCAACTTCACCTATTACAACTTAGAGAGGGTAAACAAAATACCACAAACTAAAAAACATGTGTTCCCTTTGTTAACCTCAACTAGAAAAACAATATTTCAGTCTTCCAGTGTAGAAGGGTGAACAAGCACCACAACTTAACTGCATGCAAAAATCCACCACTTGATAAGCACAAAAATCCCAAAACATGCAATGTAAACTTGAACTTGCACAGTGTACCTACAAGAATGAGAAAGGCACAAAGAATTATATAGGATGATGAAAGGACTAATTGTAGTCACAAAACACACACTTTTATTACTTCAACATTGTGCACAATGTATCATTACATTCAAAAGAGGCAATGGTTTCCATTACATTCCTGTTGAAGAGGCTTGAAAGTTCCCCAATCTACAAAGCTAACTTGCAGAAGAGAGATAATTCTTGAAAAATATGCACTTTTCTAAGATGTATAACTTGTGTCACACGTCTAACTTCTAACTAATCGTAACCCTTTGGAATGAACTTCCAACTTACATTTATAGAATAATTATGTGAGAGAGAAGAGGAGAAGTAATAAATTCCTTCCTAAAATGAAGGTACATGATGGTCAACATTTATTACAAAGTTAGTTGAACCACTTAACCCTCCATCATGTGCCATGAATGACCAGTTTGACTTAATCCTCTTATTTAATTAAATGAATATTTAAATAAAATATTTTAATAATAATAATAACTATCGCTATTAAAATATCTTAATAAAAATATTAATTTAATTATTATTTTAAAATAACATTAATTTAATGACAATTCCAAGTGGGACCCCCTTGGAATTAGTTTGCATTGAAGGGGAGTCCCTTGAGAGAAAGGCCAACTCGGTGGTTGGCTTGCCTACAAATTCACCGAGTTAGTCAACGGGTTCCTCTTTACATTTGAAGGTGTTAGACTCATCCCAGGCTCCACCGACACTTTCTTTAGGTCGTGACTCGTTTGGTTCGAGATCTTTGATCTCTACCAACATTGTGTTTTGTGAGCCTACCTCCAATGCATTGACCCAAAAACTCACTCGATGTAACTCGGCCCACATGGTTCACCCCCCAAGCTCCTTCAATTGACCTGGCCTCAACCCATCTTATTGATCATGAACTTGAACATCTTGAGCTCCACATTGAAGCTCCTAACTCACCTTTATTACTAGACTAAGCTACTCCTCTTACAAGTCACCATGATCCATGATATCTCCAACTATTTCTCGCTTTGCTCGGTGCTTGACTTGATCCTTTTCCTTCAACATTGTATCTTAATCACCTATTTACACGGTGGTTCTCTTGCCATGACTCGGTCATCAATCACCTCATGTGGCCACTTTGACTTAACTTGTCGGTGGACATGGCATATCATCTTTCCTAGCTCGGGGATGAGCCCTAGTCTTGCCCTAATACTTTTCCATGGTTGTCTCCTTGTGTTTGGGATCCCAACGTACATTTCCCCCAAAATGGGCATGATATGGTCCATTGGCACAAAGAACCCAAAACTCTACAATCTCCATGACTGGAACTACGAGTCCTTATACAAACATGAGTCCTTCGACGAATCACCCGAGTTATATCTTGTGAGTCGACTGAGTCATCCATTTATGACTCGTTTTTATCTCGTTGTCTCAATAACGACTCAGCATGGGCTTGGCTTGATTGAGCGAGTCAACTATTGCTAAGCTATCTTTCGTATTTGGCCTTGCGCTAAGGATGTGATCTCTCATGGACCGGGGTTAGCCCTTGTCATTTTTATGAATCGATTTGATCTCCCTCTCCTCTATGCGAACACTAAACATGGCCACTTCTTCGCAGAGCTTGCCAACTTGATGCAACTACAGATTCGGCCATTGCCAAACTTCTATTTCAGTGTAATATTTATCTCCGAGACAATATATAACTCGTGTCGAGTCCCCAAGCTACTCCGCTTGTTCGAGCCAGCTCCACGACTTTGTGCATTAGGGTGAGCTTTATGTTTTTCTATGTGAAGACCGGAGATCTCCTAGGCCATTTCTACCTTGGTGAACACTCTTGTCTTACATACCAAATCATCTAGTTCATCAAGCCATCAACGAGTTCACCCAAGCTAACACTTGCCAAGTCCTTCAATTCATTCGTAACATTTAAACCTTAGCATAGCCCGAGCTCTTACATTTTCTTGACAAGCTCCTTTCATGTAGATTCCATTTAGCTCGACCAAGCTATTTCATGCATTACGAGCTTGCCGAGTTGGCTCATGAGTAGCTCGGTGAGTTGTTTCATAGCTTAATGCCACTTGATCCACTTAAAAATAATATTTCCCTGATTTAGATTATCTAGGCTTACTCTTGAACCAAAGGGTCATGGGAACATAGTAAAACCATGGAATTGATCGAGTCCAATTCAATCACCCAAAGTGAAAATAAAGGAATTTTTTCAGTCCCAGGGCCCAATAGGTCCTCATTGTCCAATTTTGCAAAGTGTATGAAATTGGATAACAATATATCTTTATAGTAGATAGGAAATGGTTGCAAAAATAATTTTAGTGTTTGGTCAAGTATACACAAAGAACCCTCTAACAAAAGTTTTTAAAACTGTATACAATCATTTTTGACAGTGCAACTATAAAATTGAGACTCTTTCTTTGCAAAATCACTCAAAAAATCTCGTGTTATAGTTGGTTCACATTTACGAGTGGTTTTTAATTACATTGGAACACACACTTGGGTTTGAATAAGTCTCTCACTTGGTATTGCAATCATTTTCATCTCTCACAACTCAAGAAATGGGTACAAAGGGTTCTTTACTGTTTGTTTGACAAATTGAATCATTTACAATTTGAAGTCATATTAAATGCAAGTCAATTGTTTGGAGGTAAGGGAAAGGCAAGGTATGTGAAGATTTCAAACCCTAAATGAACTAGAATGTGAAGAGATAGAGGTCTCTTTGTCTTATACATTCAATGAAAGATGAGTGGAAAATAATAGGAAAGATGAAAAGGTCAGTGAGATATGATGAAGCTCGAAGTGGGAAGATCAAGAGGTCCTAAAGCAAATGAGAAGTACAACTCATTCTAGTGGTCAAATTTCTATAAAGAAGAGTTAACATGTGTGTACATTTGAGAGAAATTTTCTGAAGAAAGTGAATGTAGTGTGGAAGTTGAAAGAAACAAAGGAGTTGAATGAAAAGTGAAAGACATATCAAAATGGAGAGGTGACTAAAGTGAATAATAGTAAGCTTCAAAGAGTGAAAATAGGTATGAAATAGATGTAGTTGTGAGTGAGTCGGACATGTAGAGATAATAAAGTAAAAGGACAGAGACAAGAGATATAAAGTATCAAAACAAAGTGATGACATACACACACACACATATCATCATCAAGGATCGAGTGAATGAAAAGATAAAAACATGTATATGCATAATTAATAAACAATAAGATAAAAAGATAACACCTAGACAAACAATAGAAGACTATGATAGTAGTGTTAAAACCCGAGATAAAAGGAAGATGACCGAGATGAAGGTAGAGGACCGAGATAGAATGTAGAGGATTGAGATAGAAGGCGGAGGATTTCCATAAGGTTGTAAAATGGATAACATAGACAAGGGTTTATATATAATGAGGTTTATAGGGTGTAACATCAATGAAATAGGTATATTGAGCTAGTAAATATATCATAACCAATTGATGTAGCAATAAAGAAACTATATGATCATCTTGTATGCTTGAATTGTCTAAGTAGGTGTTTAGGCTAGAAGAATTTGGTGCTTCTTACTTTGTTAGCTGAGTGGGTGCTCAATACTTCATCTAGTTGGTGCTAGGTGTCATCTGAAGTTGGTGCTTCACAGATCAAGTGGGTGCTTGATCAATTGTAAATCAAGTACTTAGAATTGGTGTTCTAAATAAAGAGGCTGGTTTCAAAGTGGGTTTTTCCCTTCTTGGGTTTCCCACTATAAACTCTGTGTATTTCTCTTTTGTGTTGCTTGTTTGAAGTTGCTCTTGTGCTCTTAATATAACTACTAATTCAAATTAGGAAAGATATAAAGTTTGAAAAGACCTTATTTGAGATTAGCATTGATTCACCCCCTCAGTGCTTGTGATATCTAACAATTGGTATCAGAGCAAGGCATTTAGTGAAATTTTAACAACTTCAAGGTGATCCTCTCTTCACAAGCATGGAAAATAATCAAGCTCAAGGTGGTTTATCAATCTCAAGGTCATCGGATGGATATGATTGAGGTGATTTAGTTTGGGTGGGTGAGATGAAAATTTGGGATGGTGCATGATGTGTCGGAGAGCCGATTGTATAAAGGAGGGGTGATGGGGATACTTGAGCTACCAATGACACATATGAGAGGGATCTAACTTATGGTATAGGAGAAGGTAGCACCAATGGATATTGATGATTGTAGAGTGACGTCGAGTTTAATGTGTGGTGCGGGAGTAGATGTGAGCTCGAGGTGATAAAGTTGTGAGGGTACGATGGAAAGAGAGAGAGGAGGAGGTGGAGATGAGGGAGGATGTAGAGGGATATGTGGGGGTGGATTGGAGGATGAGATGACTGTGGCATAGGAAAAGGTGGCTAGGTTGAGGAAGGATCTAGCCAAGAAGGATGAACAGTGGGAGCAATAAAGGCGGAGTTAGTACAAGTGCGGTAGGTAGACCAAGATTGATATCATTGGTTGAGTGAGCTCTTATGGGAGAGTTATGGGGTAGTAGGAAGTACACTAGAAGTATCAAGACTATGAGGATTGGGATTAAGGGTGCCGGGAGGAGCAATGGGGGCATTAGGGAGTGATGGGCCATCGAGCACAATGAGTTTGACTCATTATCGGGTGGTGACGGTTGAACTTAGATAGTATGAGGGGGTGGTGATAGATATACTCCCGAGGTGCCTTGATATGTTGAGTATGTGGTGAGTCAATGGTAGTCAGCTCGAAGAGGCCCCACTTGTTAGTTCGGGGAGTATAGGGAACCCAAGCATGAGCCCAAGGGTGGAGGTGGGGGTTTAGGAATTTCATATGTACAATTTACCATTTAGTTTTTATATAGACTAGAATGCCTAATTATATTGATATGTACATTGAATTGTGTGTGTGTGTGTGTGTGTGTGTGTGTGTGTGTGTGTGTGTGTGTGTGTGTGTTGATGTGTTTTTAGATGATGCAAATGTGATTATGATGTGTTAAATGATAATATTGTATCATGCATGTTTTATGGTGATGTAAAATGTGATGGTTTGGATGTAAATGTGATTATATTTTTATTGATGTTGTGTTTGGATGTATGTGATGGGTTTAAGTTATGATGATATATATGCCATTATTATGATTTTGGATGTTGGTTGTCTTAGGTAGTTTTATGGATGGTGATTTTGTTTATTTTTTACATATCTATGAAAGGGAGTAAATGTGAGGTATTTGATATGTTATTGGGTGGATAGAATATGGTGATGTTGGATATGGTTTGTTTAGTGCATTTGTAGTCTTAACAATTGTTAAAAGGAGAGTTAACAATCCTTGGTTAATGGTGGCTCAATTTTATTTTAGATGGAGGAGGGGATAAGGTCCACCTTTATTGAGTAATCTTAGAAGGAAAGTTTCTTTTGCTAGGGACTAAGCCTCCCTAAACATTCTTGGGGTTTATATTTTTACGTATTTAGCTATGATGCTTGAGGTATTTTTGCAAGAAAGTTGATCAATGTGGGAATATTTCTAGGGATAGTAATCTTGATTTGAAATACGAAAGTTGATCAAGATGGGAATCTTTTGAGGGCAACCATCCTCTTACAGGGAGTGGTCTACAACAACAATTTATTTTTTTACTAGGTGGTCCTCCTTAGAGGAGTGGTCCATAGTAGTATATTGATTTTTTTTTTGGGTAGCCATCCTTCTAGTGAGTGTTCTATATTGTTTGGATAATAATAGTCCTTTATGGGGAAATCTATAGTAGATTGTTTTTTATGGTGGTGTTTATCCTTGTGAACATTATTGACAAGTGAGGCCCTAGGTTTCTATGTGAGGAGGTAAAGTCAAATACATGAGGTGGCTCTAATTTTCCTTAGTTATGTCTAGGTTGGCGGGAATGGGTCGATGACAACTCGAGTTTTAGCGCTAATAATAGGGAAACTTATTGAAAAAATTGATATAGAAAAAGTCATGGGTGTCTATATTTAAGGTTGATTTGATTAATTTGAAGGAAACCACACAATTCTATATCATCATGAAGGAGGAGGAAGTGGATTTTGAAGCAAAAATTGGGCCTTTTGTGAACCATGGTTTTGTGAAAAAGAGGCCTATTAATAATAGAATGGTCACAAGTGTGAAACATTGAGGGGTTCGTGTTCATATTTTACATCAAGGGAATACAAATGATATACCCATATCCATACTTATGTGTTATAATATATGGTCTGAGCCACTTTGGGGAAAAATTCCCACGTTTATTCTTTTCCATGTTGGTGACATGTTGATTTTCCTTAAGGAAAATATCCCCAATGTTAAATTCGTGTTCACCGAGATGTTTGTTATAAGCTTGTTTAACCCTCTCTTGATAAACATTAAGATGTTCAAGGGTTGTTAGGCGACATTCATCTAATAGTTCTAATTGTGAGAGGTGCTCTTGTTGATAATATTCTTTAGAAATGAAATCCTTTAGGGAGACTCCTAAGGAGGGTATTTGCACCTCAAGAGGGAGGACAACCTCTGAGCCATAGACTAGAGAGAATAGGGCAGGCACTTAGGTAGGGTACAAATTTTTGTTCGGTAATCCCATAGAGAAAAGAGGATGTGAAGATCGAATCTCTATCGATATCATTGATAGTTTTAACAAGTATTTGATTGAGAGTTTTGTTGGATGCCTTATCTTGGTTGTTGGATTTTGGATAATATGGTGTAGAAAAACTATGTTTGATGTGGAACACATCAAAAAGTTTTTGTACCTTTTTTGTTTTGAAGGATTTTCCATTATATAATGATTTTGTGAGGAACACCGAAGCAGTAGATGATCTATTGGTGGATAAATTCAATTATATTTATTCTTTGTTAAAACAGGGAATGACCTCCACCCAATTAGTGAAATATTTAGTTAATGTGATGATGAAGTCATGTCATTGAGAAGAATTATGTTTGATTGTACCAATGAGGTATAACCCCCATTATGAGAAGGGCCAAAGATCTTGAGTGGTTGAAGAGATTGGCTAGGAACATGCATGAGGTTAGAATGATGTTGACATTTGAGACATTTTTGACATATTGACAAAAATCTTGGTTCATTGTAGGCCAATAGAAACCAATTCGTAAGATTCGTTTAGCGTTGAATAAGCCATTAAAGTTTCCACATAGACCATCATCGGACTTCCTTGATGGTGTGTTTTGTTTCGAGGGGTTAGAGGCAGAAGGAGGAGGATACAATCATAGACTCATTTTTAGATAACACCCCCCTAATGATGTAGTGGGTGGATCATTATTGAAAGGACCTTCTTCTATTTCTAGAAAGATGTGAGGGATTTTACCTTCGAGAGGGAGGTTTTTAAAGTGTGCGTGTTTGATTGTATATCTTTGATATTGTTAATAGGGGAGATCAATTTTGGTATAAGAAGGCTGGTTGACTTTGTGGAAGAGAACAAGTAGATCATGTTTTGAGATGTGGGTGGGATAAAAGAAGCAAGGGAGGCCATGGTGTCAGTAAAATTGTTAGTTGATCATGGTATTGATTGGATGTTGTAATGGTCAAAGATGTTAAGTAATTAATTAGTGATTGTTTTGCATTATTTTAGGATATTGTTCTTACATTAGTAAGTGCCTTTGATATGATTGATTATGAATTGAGAATAACCAAAAAAATCAATATTTATAACCCTTAATGTTAAGGTCATTTGTAGACCTAGATTAAAGCTTTATACTACTCCCATGTTGTTAGTGCAATCAAAGTCGAGTTTAAAGGATAGTGGCATATGTGTCCCCTCAGGGGTATTAAGATGATACACTGATCCTCCCCACGTTCACATTTGGATCCATCAAAATATAAAGTCATTTTGTAAGGCTCTTCGTGAAACAAGAGATCTATAGTTTCATTAGGGAACTATGAGTCGAAATGTTGATGGTTGGTTAAGGGTGCCTATGTGAGGTGGTTAACGACGGCTTGACCTTTGATTGATTTTTATGGAAAAAATCTGCCTTTCTCTTGAACTCGGCACCCCCACCTCGCTCTAGTTCAATTTTGTCGAGCACGAGACATTGGACACTTTGTTGGTTGTGGTAGGGTTTGGAATATATGGACTTCAAGGATTGGAGCTTATGACTACATAGGTTTTATGATTGAGAAGGTAATGATGAAGCTTGGAAGTTATGAATACTAGGGTCAATATAGAATTTTGAGGTAGGTGTAACAGGTTTTGTAATCAATGAGAGTATGATTGATGTAGTAGACAACTTGTTCTTGATTATGGTCATCTCTATGAGCAAGCATGGCTCTTAAGGAGTGGTCGGTAGCATAAATGTATAAGTAGAATGGTTGATCCTCTTTATGAGGTATAAACGTTAGTGGTGATAGGAGATTATTTGAGGGCCTCAAAGGATTCTTGGTAAGGTGTATCACATTTGAATTTAACATTCTTCTTAAGGAGATGGTGAAAGGGTTGTCGGTAATGGATATTTGTGTAATAGAGCAAAGAAAGGGACTATATTTTACCTGCAAACTATGTAGTTGTTTTAAGTTGGATGGAGGAGGCATCTCTAAGATGGATTTTATTTTGGCTGGATTGAATTTAATTCCTCTAATGGATACGATGAATCCCAATAGTTTACTAGTCAAGACTCCAAAGACACATTTGTTGGGATTGAGATGGAGGCAAAACTAGATTAGTTGGTCAAACATTACGCCTACGATGAGTAAGTTTTGTTTGCGAGTTTTGGTATTTTTGAGGAGGTCATCTACGTAATATTCAATGGTCTTATGAATTAGGTCATGGAAGATATAAGTCATAGCTCATTAGTAGGTTGTGAAAGTAATGATAAGAAGAGTGTTCCAATCCACAAATATCTCAGATGATAATAACACACCACATTTAATAAGATGAAATGAATTCTCCAAAATAACCTTACAAAAATATTTGCAAACAAAGAGCTAAAATATCATATATGGAAATCCATTATAATCCATTATCTCATTACATTACATTACATCAATAAGAAAGATGTACAATAGGAGGAGGTAAGTGCAACTACTTCCTAGATCAATGGTGAAGAACTCTCTCAAGGGGATGAGGGCGCCTATATTGGAAGCTAAGTTAAGTCCATAAGACTAGCAAGCTAATTCCACATAACTTGTAATCTAAGTCAAACAACTAGTAGGCCAGCTAACTCCACATAACTAGTACACCTAAGCAAGCTAACCCACCAAGTGTAGGGACATCTCAAGCACAAGAATTATCCCAATAAACAAATAAAAGGAGAAATAATAACCTCTACACTAACTGCAGTTGCATTATTCAAATAGAAAGGCATTACCTTGTAGCAAAAGGTCCCCCATGGGGTAATAAAGGATGTTTTATGTTAATCTTCGGTCAAAATGATGAGAATTTGATTGTACCCTAAAAACCCATCCATGGAAGATAACATCTCCTGGTCAGTTGTGAGATCTACTTGTTGATCGATATTGAGAAGGGGAGAATCATCTTTAAGACAGGCAAGACTAAGGTCTTGGAATTCAGAAGAGATAAGGAGTTTCCGTAGGATTTTATGTAATCGGAACAATGTTAGATATCCATTGTGGGTAGTTGATAGGTTGGATAAATTTGATGGATAAAAGGCATCACAACTCTTCTTTAATCAAGAGGGCTATGTGAGGATGCATTTTTTTGAAGCTTTTTCTTCACAGGTTTGGCGTCGGGAAGGGTAACGATGTTATGTATGATTATATTAGGTCCGATACCTGACATGTCATTTTAGTACCAAGCTAAGGTTTAAATTTGTTCGGATAAAAAGGAGGTGAAGTCTAGTTGTTCTTGAGGGCTTAAGGATTGTCCAATTTTGAAAATGCGCGAAGCTTTGGGAGTTTGATGTTAATATCGATGGTCAATTCGTTCAAAAGAGTAGAGGTGTCGGGGAAAATATTTGTGTAAGTGGGTCTCTTCTACTCCCATGTGAGTTAAGATGGATTCATCATCTTGGCATTGTAAAACATTGATATATAGGAGAGTCTTCTTTTATCACGTCGGAAAAAAATTAGAGGAAGGGTTTTAATTTGATCCTTAACTTGGTAAGTGAGAGGCCCTAGAGAAATGGTGTTGACTAAATTTTTTTGAGGGGGATGGAAATGTCATCATCGTTTGTACTATTTAATGTGTCTCGACGGTGATGAGAGGGGTCTAGTTCAAGCTTGGGGGTGAGAATGTAGGAGGATTTATGATCCCAGACCTATAACAAAAGCTTCTCGCGAGGTAATCTAAAGTCTTCCAAACAAAATTTATGAGGGCATGGTTGTATTTACCCATACCAAATCCTTTCCATGTGATAACAGTAAAGGTAAGTTTAGACAAATTGTGGCTTGTATGGGAAGGATAAATTAAAAGAGGAACCTTGTGTGTTCTTGGTTGTCTTGATATGAGGATGGTTGGTCACCCCATAGAAGAGATTAGTTTGCTCATGAGGGGGCCAAGAGGATGACATTCGTGACTTCATGAGATGGTAAAGGGTTGTTTTTCGGCCTTTCATGTTATTGTGGTGTGGGGAGTGTATTTAGGGCTAACAATTGGTATTCACCCAATGAGAGTTGTTGGAATGCAGAGTCAAAGGATTCATTGTCGAGGAGTTTGGATGTTGGTACGGAAGTGCTTTGGGCGGCCTTTAGAGGAGGTAGTACTTTTGAGGGGTTTCAAGACATCATTAGGTCGATAAGTTAAGTTACAAGTTTTGAATGGGTTAGGATCGAATGGAATAACGTGAACATTCCCTTCTTGTTCATATTTTAGGCATCTGTGCAAAGTGGAAGGGATGCAACACATCTGTCGAATATAAAGATGCTTAAGTAGTATATTGTATTGGAATTCCCTTCTACTAGGTAAAAGAGTTCAGGGATGGTGCATTGCTGACCTAGATGGGTAGGACTATTGTTCCCAGTGTGGGGGGTAATGGTGTCATTGAAGGCACACAAGATGGCGGGTGAATGACACACCACAATATCCGATAAATAGGAGTTGTTTGAAGGCGTGGGTGGATATTATATTAATGATCACACCATTATCAATCATGACTCATTTGATGCGAGTTTGGTTGATTTTGATATGATAAATAAAGGGGGTCTTGATCGTTTGATTGGAACACAAATATTTCTGCAAGTCAAATGTGATGGATGTGGTTGTTTTTAAGGCACAAATGAAGGAGGCTAGTGGTTGTGGTTCATCTAAAGGAACATGAATAGATTGTAACACCTCGATCATCACTTGTTGATATTATGGGTAGTTTTAGATGAGATCGTACAAGGACATCTTCACCGACGCCTAGTGAAGCTGTTTTAGGATTGTGTTTTGGATGGTTGTGGTGGGTTTGGTTTGAGTCGAGCCAAGGATGGACACCTTAGCTTTGGGGGAAGATGATGAGGGAGATTTTGAAGATATTCCAGTATAGAGACTTTGGTTTTGCCTTTGTCTTATGTTTTTAAGTCTTGGTTTTGGGCTCATGTAGTTATATGAATCACGTCAATTTGGAAGAAAGGACATTCAATGGAGAGTGATGAGAAAATGTTCACCAAGGGCTTCTTAGTGTCAAATTTTGGCTTTTATCCTCATTCTGTAAGTGTTTGTTTTAGTAATGTCAGAGATTTAGGTGTTGGTTCTTTTAGGGTTGGTAGTAGATTAGGACGATCTTCTTCTGCGAGGATGTCATCATCATGAGAGAGTTTTGGGATTGCCACTACTAGGGCTTTACAATTCTCAGTGTGATGACCTGGGATCCTATGGTAGGCACATGTTCTAACCGGTATATACCATGTGAGTCATTTTATATGTAGATTGGAAACTTTGATCAAGTGCAAGGTTATAGTGGAGGCTTATACAAGCTTCTCAAGGATGTTAGTATAAGTTCCTTTCAAATATTGGTGTGGTGTGACATCCTTCAGAGAGGGTGCTTGGGATTTTTGGTTTACATGTTTTATGTCTGATTTATGAGGGCGATTAGTGGAACGTGCCTTGTTTTTAGAGACAGTAGGATATGTTGGAGTCCAAGGTATTGGACTATCGTCGGATCACTTGAGATGTGGGTGGGAAAGGAGGAGGTTGTTTGTGAATTGGTTTGGACTCTTTGGTTGTGATGTTTAATTTAGAGGAAGGATGGGGTCCCAAAATAGAAGGTAGGGAGGAGACTATGGATGCGATTAGGTCCTTATCTTTGGATCATGATAGTTTGAGCATTCGGTGTGGGCTTTGTGGGTTTATATTTTGGATATTCAATTTTTATTAGTCTGGGGTGTTGTGGTTTTGAGGATTTCTAGTTTAGGTGTCGTCTCTAGGGATGGTCCATGAAATTAGATCTGGAAGGTCAGTAGTGGGTGTGTGGCTAGTTAATAGGGGTCATGTTTAATTGAGGACTACTCGTGAGAATGTTTAGAAACTCTAGGTTTTCTAGGGGTAGTGTTGGTGGTGAAGGGGTCTTCTCAGAAGAGGATGTTGAGAGATGGTGTTAATGACATAACTTGTGGGTTTTTAGTGTTTTTCTATAATGAGTTGGTCATGGGTGAATGATTAGGAAATGGTTGTTTGAATACGTCTAAGGATTAGTTTGAGGAGCATTGGGATTATCCAACTAGAGCTCTCCTTTTTTCCAATTTTGGACCGCATTTTTGAAGGACCAACATCTATTTATGTCATGGCCTTTTACTTGATGGTAGTGTAAAAATTCATCCTCCCTATACCACATAGATTTAGGTTAAGACTCATCAAATGAATTGTGGATAGGAGGTAACTTGATTAAGTGAGCCTTCAGGAGTTTTTCAAAAACAATGTCATAAGATTATCCTAAAGGTGTATATTGCCTTAGTGGTTGAGCCATTGATATCTGGGATTGTGTTTGTGATGAATTAGATTGATTGGATGAGGTTATTTTAAGAATGACAACATTGGTGTGCACTTATCGGCTTGGGGAAGGCTTTGGGAGGATCTAGTTTGGTGGTTTTTTACATAGTTTAGTTTTCCTTCTTCAAGGGCTCACATTTCTAATTTTCTAGCCATTCTAAAGGCTTCTTCAAAAGTTTGAAAGTACTAAATTTGGAGTGTGGAAGAAATGTGTTTGGCGCAAGACCGAGAAAATAATTTGATTAGCTCAAACTAGGGGAGAGAATGACAATTGGTTTATAATTTCCTCGCCATCCGGTGACAATAAAATCGGTAAGGGAGTCATCCTCGAAACTATTTGATGGAATAGAGATCGGTAATGGATACATTCTTCAAAATGTTGATGGAGAAATGCTCAAGGAAGATTTGGGCTAGTTGTGTGAATGTGTATAAGTAATGTTGGGTGAGGTTACTATACCAATCTAAGGTAGGTCCTGTCAGTGACATGGGGAAGGTGCAAAGAAAAAGAGCATCATTGTGGGCTATAAGATAACACTCATGTCGAATGTTGTTAGATGGTTTTGAGGATCCTCCTTATTGTAAAACTTAGTGAACTTAGGGAGTTCATAATGCATGGGGTACAGTTTGATCAAAACTGTTAGGTTGATTGGTTTATTACAATTTGTTTATATGAAATGCATTTTAAGCCTCGAGGCAAAAGCTTATAAGTTAGCCATCCTGTTCATGAGGGCTTGGAGGAGATCGATATGAGGTGTTTAAATGCTCTATGGTGGATTACCTTATGTGTAGACTAGGCAGTTGGTGTTGTTGAAATGATAATGGAGGGTTATGGAAAGGAGGAAGGTTTCCTTGCATATATAAGTTGGTGGTTGGGACCCTAATGGTTGTGATGAAGGATAAATATATTGGTAAGATTGGGCAAGGTAATTGTTGAGGAAGGGTTATGAGGGCTATGGATTTTGTTGAGGGGGATGTGACCATATTATATTGAAGCCAACCATAGGTACTTGGTTGAGACACGTGACATGTGTGTTAAATAACACTCATATTGAGGGGGTAAAGACGTAGGGATGGACATGATCATGTTTTTGATCGTAGACAAGGACTTTTGAGAGCTCACATGTTGAGAGCTAACCAAGGAGCTTCTGGTATGAGACATATTAAAAGAGCTTATTGAGAAAGGGGAGACTTGGACACCGTGTGACTAACCATGTAGTAGGGCGATCATGTGGGGAGGCACATAATGGGAGAGATCAAGAGACAAGTGGCGGGGATCTTGGGTGGCCAACTATGATATGTAACGAGATGACATTAAGATTGAAATTGGCTAGGGAACTAATGAAATAGGTTTAGGTGTTTGGATATGACTAGAGGTAGAATATGGGACAACTTACTTAACGACCGATTGGTAAGTGGGATTGATGTGCCATGTGCGATAAGTAATGTTATTGAGGTTCGGTTGGGGTTTCGGATTGTGATGAGGGATACACATAGCTAATGAATCAAGGTAACTACTAAGGGTGATAGGATTAATGTCCAATAGTTTCTTGAAAGTAGGATCCCCATGGTGAAGAACTACGAGGGATCTTGGTAAGGCGGTTCGGGGGTTTCTAATGTGTTTGATCTAATGTTAGGAGAGCGTGAAAACTCAATAGTTTTATCCACGAAATTGTTGTAGTGGTTTGACATATATGTGGTATTTATGGGTTTGATACATCACAGTTGTAGAGTCGAACCATGAGATTGTAGACAAAACAATAAATGAAAGCTATTTATTTAATGTAAACCACATAATCAATGAGAAAATTTTGATTATCTTGGTTAACTTTTAGAAATATGTGAAAAGAAAAAAATGGTTTATATAAGGTACTAGAAGTCAGGCACTAAGGTAAGGTAGGTTTTCGGTTTATTCGGTTGACATCCTTGAAATACCCAAAGGTATGTGAGGCCCGTATCTATGTTGATTTTAGTACAAGGCATTGATATTGAGGCCTACCCTCTCACTTCATGGTCCCATAATGATAAGGGTGTCGGTGCTTAACCAATATACTACCCACCAATTATTTATACTCGTCCAAAACACCTAATTGGCTTCCCCCTTGGTGATGAAGTCCAAGTAGGTAGGCCTGGTAGGAAATGTTTGAATGCTTATTTGGATTTTACGATTTGGTTATGTGTGAGGGAAATATAGTGATCAATAAGAGTTTTCCTCCTATTTAAAGCTATGTGATCAAAAAACAAGAATGAATGCAATTCTTTTTAATCCAAAAGGGAAAAGTTTTTTTTTTCTTTTAACGAGAACAATAAACAAGACAACTATATGCAAATTTAATAAAAAGGGAACCTTTGGTCCCACTAGGCATGCCACTATGTTTTAGTAATTTTAGCTTGGTTTAATTCCTTTAAGAAATGCAACACTAAAACTTAGAATGATAACAGGGTTTAGAGCTACATGTGGGATGAAGAATGCACACTGTTGAATCCAGGGGATGTAGGGACTCCTTTTTGGTTGGGAAGGAAAACCTATACATAAGTAGACAACTTGACAAAAATATATTAGTAAAATGATATGTGATTTTCTTGGCAAGTGTCAGTCTTGAGAAGGAAAAGGCTCCCTTTTGTGGATGTCAACTCACTCTTAAGAAATCAAGATAAATATGATAAAAAATGGAATTACAACTGAAAATATTTGATAATATGAATACCTTTTTACTAATATGTAATGCTTATATGTTGGGATTTAATCGAATTTCTTCAATGATGGGTTGAGGTGGATTGAAATGATTATCCTAATAAAGATTTTCCACATCATTGTATTCAAGGAGAAGATCCAAATGTTCAGGAATTTCATCTAGATTGGGCATAAGGATGATATGCATATACTCAACTCGTGATTGATATCAAATTGTTCCCACACGAAAGGTTTCAAGACTATGGCAAGTTCATAGATGGTGGCAGCTTCGTAAACTGCCCCTAGAATGGTCATCTAATGCACACTGAAGAATATTAGTCATGATTCCAAAATATAAAGGAAATATATCAAAATGTATTTAAAATGCAAAGTTAGGTAATTTGGGCGGGAATTGGTGTTGATCGTGCCGATCAATGTTGATTCGCATAATCGGTGCCAATTATTGTGTTTGTAATCATAAAGGCTTAACAACACCAATTTTCTAAGAGAATGATTAGATGAGGATATTTCGGGCTTGGATGCTCAGGTGAAGTACACAATGCTATTATTGAATCCGGAAACAATGGCTCACAAACTCAAATGAAATACATACCTTTGTTGCAAAGGCAACTTAGCTGATCGAAGGATGAAAAGGGTTTCTCCAAAGGGAGGCTTGTGTGACAAAGTGCTTTCGTTTCTTCACGTCAACAATGGGCTTCAATTCAATCTCTAAAGGGTTCATCTAAATAACCCTACCACCCAAAGCTCATCGGATCCTTAGGCAATGGCTTGTGCTAGTTTATATATAATTGATATCATTTAACCGAATTGGTGTCGTTACGTAACGATAAGCACTAATTGGGAGAATTGGTACCGATTTACGCCATTTTCGGGGATTTCGGGTTGGATACGGTTCCAACCACATTATTTTGTGGTTGATACGAGTTATAATGGTTTTAGAGTTGTTTTGGGCTCGTGGGAAGTTTGTTAGAGAGTTGGAGTTGTTATGTTTGTTTTATTGTGGTTATGGGTGGTTGGTGGGTTAAAATAACAAGTATAGGTGTAGGTAAGAGTTGACAATTATTGTGATGGGTACAATGGTCATGTGTGTTTACGAAGGGTGGTCTAAGGTGCATATATATGGGCATGGCTTAGGGTGACCTAATTCTAGTGTCTAAAATAGGATGCAAATTGTTCGCAAGCTCCTTCCCGTCACTCTTCAATTCTTTCATAAGACAATATCTATCCGCACCGCCTTGACCTCCTTTGGGATCTCACCTTGGTGAGAATTCCATCTTGCTTATCTTCTACTTGTTGGCCTCCGTGCCTCATGGAAGTGAGATCTCCCCGCATCCGCCTTGATTCTTTTGAGAGGGTCACTTCCATAATAAACCAAACCAAACCTACAAGCAATTATAATGGCTTCATGTTAGTTTTTTTTTGTCTTGTCTCGAATTTTTGATAACGATCAAAATGGCAAACCAAAACCTATGACCAATTATAATGTTTGCTTCCCATTCACCTTCTTTTATGCTAATTAGACCTATCGTGTTTATCTTTCGAAGGCATGCTCTTTTACACCCTATGCTCTACCAAACCTTGTTCACGATGTCTCAAGAGTTCAAAGCCACAACCACCTATGCATATCACCCACTTCTTCATTCAAAAGGCGGTCCAAGATGTCTCGCAGCCTCCGTCCACATCGGGAAAAAAGGGAGCAATCAACTCCTAGATTTGTACCCCTTGAACACTTCTTGAAATCATATCCAAGTCTTTGTTTCCTCCTACAAAGAAACAACAAGTTCTTTTACGTATATTAAAATTTTCCATTGTGCCCCTTCACTAATATTTAATGCATACCGATATTTTAGCTATGTTTTGAATACCCTTCTATCTTTAAACTTGTATGTTTGCACGCTTGAGTTCTTATTTATTGGTGTACCATATCTTCTTTAAAGTGTGCTTTTCAATCATTTTTTTTTTCATTATTATGGTGGTAACGAAAATTTCGAAGTATCTTACAACAACTTAACAAAGCATGTAGCGATGCTATTAACACACAAACACACTTTAATCTCCTTATCCGTTTGAAAGAAATTTATTCAATCGTTCGTGCCACAATTTTTTTAAACATTCATAAGCCCAAATAATCTTTGGTCTAATTGATAATTAAGCAGATAACAGAGATTGTAGCAAATTTATTAATCAGAAGTTCCGGGCGGAGCAATGTTCAGGAGCATATTTTAGGGGAGAAGAATTCTGCGCAGAGGAAATTTAGGCGTATCATTTCTCCTAATCGATTTGCAGCATGGAATCCAGACCTGGTAATTACTTATTTATTTCATCGAGTCCCGTAAATTTTAACCAAAATTATAATGCACTAGATAATATGTGAAATAATCAGCTAAATCAGTTCACAAGTATAAATAACAGAAGAAACAAGTATTACAGTACATGCCTTTGGTTTAAGTGCTCAAGGATTTATGTCAATTGAAGTGGGACTGGGAGTGTTGGGTAATAGTAGTGTTTTTGTGCTGGCTGGGCTGTGGTTTAGTTGTAGATTGCTCGGAGTTTATGTGGTATAGCGGTAAATTGGTGGGAGTTTATGTGGTATAACGGTAAATTGGTGGGAGTTTATGTGGTATAGCGGTAAATTGGCGGGGGTTTACGACTATTAGCCGGGTTCGATCCTCAGGATTACCACCACTAGCCTAGGTTCCATTCTCCGCGCTACTTGTGGGCTTGGAATCTCCAGAGTGACACCATCACTGGGTTTGTACCCTCCTTAGCCAAGAAAAAGGGGTTTACCAAACAATAAAGAAACCATAGTGTTTTTGTGATGGAGGCGTTGGCAGTGCGGTGTGCATTCAAATGTCATTTGCAAGGGAAACATAATAATGCATTTTATCCCAGGGCAAAACCTTTTGATTTTGGTGGTGGAACACTGTCGTGGAAATGGAAGGACAAAGACAATGATCTTAGAATGAGAATGCTGGCTATTCATGTTGGAAAGGAAAAAGACGAAGAAGTGGATTTTGATTGGGACATTGAACTTGATGTTGAGAAGGAAAGGGAAGGGGAAGTGGGTTTTGATTGGGAAAGAGAAATGTTGGAGGAGATTGATCCCTTGGGCTTTAAGTCCCCACGGCAGAAATCAAAGTACAAGGCTTTGGTAGAAGAAGAAAAACAAGGTATAGATAGTGGGGATTGGGCTACGAGAGCAAGGAATTTGGCTTTGAAAGCTATTGAAGTCAGAGGGTTTAATTCCTCCTCTGTACTCAAGCTGTTGCCCAAGAAGAATAAGAAGAAGAAAACAAATCAAAAGAATAGGAGAAAAAAGGCAGATGATAAAATGAAATTTGAATTTGAATCAGATGACGACGACGATGATTTTGATACCCAATTTGAAAGTGTTGATGTAGAAAAGATAAGAGAAAGTTCTGCCCTGAGAGAAAGGTATGAAAAAATGCAGCCTGATTTCAGAGAGAAACTTACAGGCATTTCGGGACCAACCAATAGGAAAAGAGAGGTTGCTTTGAATAATGCTTTGGTAGGGGCAGCGACTGCACGAGATGTTCTTATAGAAGTGACAGATGTGATTGAAGCTGTTAGTAAAGGTTTGAGCCCTTCACCTTTGAATCCCTTGAATATGGCAACTGCTCTTCATAGGATTGCCAAAAACATGGAAAAAGTTTATATGTTCAAGAGCGATAGGTTGGGGTTTGCCAGGCAGCGGGATATGGCTGTGCTCGTGAGTCTTGCCATGGGCTCTTTGCCTCATTGCTCTGCACAAGGCATATCCAATATTGCTTGGGCATTGTCCAAAATTGGTGGAGAAACTATTTATTGGTCTGAGATGGATAGAATTGCAGAAGTTTCCATGACAAGAATGTCAGAGTTCAATACTCAAAACGTTGCCAATCTAGCAGGTGCATTTGCTTCTATGCAGCATGCTGCTCCAGGCCTGTTCACTGAATTGGCAAAGAGGGCATCTTGCATGGCAAGTTCTTTTAGGCCGCAGGAACTTGCACAATTACTGTGGTCATTTTCTGTTCTGTACCATTCTGCAGATCCCTTGTTAGATTCGCTTGACTCTATCTATAATAACTGGATAAACAAAAACGCCAAACACATGGACTCCAAAGTGAATGCTATGGACTGTACTACTGAAGGTGGGGAATCTGGTCAAAATCAATTTGAACTAAATAGTGAGGCCAAGATCCCACAGATGGAGTTGAATGATCCATTTGAAAATCAATATGAAAATGATATTGTGGAGACTGTTGAAGATTTGGAGTTTGATGACTATTATGAAACAGCTGAAAGTAATTCAGCTCTGCAGGTTTCTACAGGGCCCCTGTTCAATGACTTCACAAGGGACCAACTAGCAGTTGTGGCATGGTCTTACACGGTTCTCAATCAAATGAGCCGCTCATTCTTTTCTTATATTTGGAGATCAATGATTGAATTTGAATCCCAAAGAATTTCACCACAATACCGCGAGGATGTTATGTTTGCACAGCAGTTGCACCAGATAAACCAATGTTTGAAACTAGAATATCCTCATCTTGGGCTATCAGTGGGAACTGAGTTTGAGAACAGAGTCGCAGAAGCTTGTAAAACAAAAAAATTTAATAAGAAAACAACTTCATTGTTACAGAAGGAAGTAGGACGCCTCCTTGTGAGCACAGGTTTTGATTGGGAGCAAGAATACTCTGTAGATGGATATACTCTAGATGTGGTAATACGTCACAAAAAGGTTGGGTTGGAGATTGATGGTCCATCCCACTTTTCACGAAATACAGGTGCGTCCCTTATACAAGATAAGACTGTTTACTAATAGCACAACAAGGCATTTTTTTTAATATCAATTATAGCATGTCAAGATAACTTCTTTTGAAGCATTGATGGCACCTTTGGATGTTCACGACTGACATATATGTAACATATTTGTAACATTTTCATCAGGAAGCCCTCTTGGTCCTACTATGCTCAAGCGTCGTTACTTGGCTTCTGCCGGTTGGCATGTTGTATCCTTGTCCTGGCAAGAAGTGAGTTTTTGACTAGCTCTTCCTCTTGTGACAGAATTGCATGCATGAAGCACATCTATAGGGAATTTCTTTAATTTTTGGCATGTGTTTCTATGTCAACATAGATACCGGGGATAAATTCACATTGTAAAATGCTTTAGGTAATCTGTATCTGTCACGATTATATCCAATATGGATCATGTTTTTCCATGTATAGTAGCAGGCCTTAGGATATATTGTCATAAGGCCTTTCACTAGACCTTATAGTTGCTTCTCTTTTCGTATACAAGTCACCTCAAATGCACATTTTTTATTTATTTTGATAAGCATCATTATATTGTGAACGGAAAATTTACACGATCAGCTATTAAAGCTAAATTCACTGTTCTGAGAACAACAGTGTTATAGAAACATATCATAGCATACCATAGCTATCAAACTTCTAAGTGAGCTCATAAAACATTATGTATCCTTGAACCAAACTGTTTAGCTGAAGTATGTACAATCCAAAAACCCATAGTCATAAGAAATTACATTGTGAAAGGAAAATTTACACAATCAGCTGTTAAAGCTTAATTCACTGTTCTGAGAACAACAGTGTTACAGAAACATAGCATATCATAGCATACCATAGCTATCAAACTTCTAAGTAAGCTCGTAAAAACATTATGTATCCTTGAACTCAACTTCATCTCAGGAAGTATGTACAATCTAAAAACCCATAGTCATAAGAAATTAGGTACAGTTCAAAGGGAAGTGCGGATGTGGTATTATGTGCTCAACCGCTGCACATGCATGATCCACCATCTTCTCATTGTTAGGAGGGGAGTCTGCAAGTTCTTGTTGGATATCTGCAGGTGCAACAAGAAGGCTATTGGATGAAATGCCTGTCACTGATATATAGGGCTGTGGTTTTTTTGTGCACGGGCTGAGCGATATCTATATCAACTTCATTTGATTTCACTGACCGCATGCTTTTTTCCTGCTGTTCTGTAGGCAATGAAACCTCATCCTTGCCACTCTAAGCTTGTTGTTGTAGGAGCTCAATCATTTGTGCATTCTGAGTGCTGATCTGTTACTGGTGCTTGATAATTTGAGCTTCTTGAGAGGTTAATGTTTTAAATAAAACTGTCATAATATGAGAAATCACTTCATGAAAACCCTCAATTCTACAGCAACTGGAGATGGGGAAGATGAAGGTGAAGGATTCTGTTGTTTCTGAATAAGGATGGTTGAGGTTGGATAGACGGATGAGTTTTATTTAGGAACTTGTCTAAATGCAGAGCTTTTGTGGGAGCTATAAGTTTCTTTCACTTGCTGATTGTTACTCCTGTATTTGTCATGCTTTTCAGCCTGCAAGGCTCTAGAAATGGATTCCAGATTAGGGTGAGAACTGTCAGTAGCATAATTTGGGGGAGATGCCACTGGATAACCTGCCTGTCACATGAATGAAGAGTGTTGAGGAGCGTGTGAAATAGCTGCAGGGACTAGCATGATATCATGGCAAAGTGTTTGTTATTTAGGAAGGTTAGTGAAGGTTTAAGTGGAGGGACCTCGAGGACTGTATTTTGCAGTTGTTTTTTCCGCCTGTGAGAGGTCATTTCAACATCAAAGGAAACAACATAAGGTTTCTGACAGGAGTGAAGTTGTGAGATATATGCACCATTGACATTGAATTGCTCTCTCTTATGGAATTTGTTATTTGCAGAGGTCTGAATATAACAAGAGCATTGTAAAATACCTGCCACTGACATCTACTGAGGTTGGACATGGCCAAAAAGTTATGATGTCTTGGGCATGTTTTCTTCATGATTCATGATATCAGGAATATCAATGGTCCTGATTCCTTCCCTAGAATTTCCTTACCCATCCTACAAGGGTGTTTTTGTAGTTTTTCCATAATCCTGACCAAAAATATTTTCTGAGTTCTTAAAGATGCTTTGGCAAGAATTTGTTGAGCACAGTTCTTGTGGGACTACGGACCATTCAGAGATCTCAATTTTTGGTTTTTCTGTGGAGAAGTGTTGTGGTCGCAGGAATGGCCTTTAGCCTCATTTATTCTTGCCTCTTGAAACCTTGAGCTAGTTGTTGGTTCCATGATGAATCGAGTTTGCGATCAAATTGGCTCTGGGATTGAGATTGGGATTCTGAAATGACGCAAAGGAATCTATTGGAGTGCCTTAGACCTGGTTGATTCAACTTTTTTGCTTCCGTGAAAAGCACCTGTCCCTTATATCACTTCATGTATAAATTAAGGCAATTGAAAATGAGTAAAATTATTTTTCCATTTGCAAAAATACCGAATCTGATATACTATGTGATGGAATTGTGGGCATGCTTCTGTATAAGACATTACTCAACGAGCTAAGAATCAAATCGATTGACCAGTAGTAAGATAATACTGTGTTCCATTCCTGAGTAATGTAGGCGCAGATAAAACAGAAGCAGTTTCAGACCACGGCAAAAATATTCCAAGACTGTTGTATATCAGAGTGGGAAAGGGGACAATGGCCTGCATGCAGAGGAGCATGTCTGGTTGTGTTCAAACTGCGCACCTGTTGGTTGTGGAGGCACCTGCAGTGTTTGATGCCTCTTGAAATATCACAATTCATCATATTGATTTCCTAATGTGGGTACATTTAGGAAGGTAGGGCTAGGAGTGGGAGAAAAATGGGAGAAAAATGGAATTCGACTAAGAGACAAAAACACAATTTAAAGTGAAACTTCATAATTAGAAATAGGATTTTGTATAGCATTTGAAATAGAATAGTTTCTAAAAGTGGTAAGGTTGGTGGACATGGATCATGTTTGATGCTAGACTTGGCTAAGGTGTCGTTAATCTTATTACCCACTCTGCAAATATGCCCGAGCTTTCTTATACAAGAGGAAGTAGTTTCCCTATTTTCTCTACCAACAAATGGAAATATATAATGCTTTGAATCAATTTTAGAAGGCTGCTCCTACTTGTTACTTCCAAGTGGACTTGCAGTTGTTTACTCATCTATGATGAGTGCAAAGTTTTTTTGCTTGCCCATACAAGTGGAACTAGTTTTCTTATTTGCACTACCAACAAATGGAAACATATAATATTGCTTTGAAGTTACATCTGAAGTTCTATATCCAATGCCCATACACTGAAAGTAACTCAAAATCTTCTTCTTTGCAAATTATGTAACTGCGCAGTCAAAGAATCAAATGAAATCCCCTTCCCATGACATGCTTGCAATGGTGGTGAAGAAACATATGAGAGCTGTTCTTCCTTTCTTGATTCTTGTGCTTTGGTAGGCTTTTCTTCCCCTGTTGTCTGTGGCTGCACATTCTTGTTCTTTCCATTTTTGGATGAAGATGTGGATGGATTTTCCAACACTTCCAATTCCAATGCCCTCTACCCTTGTAATGAGTGCAGAAATGATTAGATTTGTGCATGTTCATATCAAGTCGCTTCTTACCTCGCAGTGTATCTTGACCATTCTCTTGCTTGCTTGAAGAGCGGTTTCTCCCTTTACCATCTCTCCTTAAGAGATTAGGCTCCTTAGTGATGGATTCTTTACATATAGACGTAGAATGGTTACTCTTACAAAATGCGGAAAAGAGATCATAACGACAGTCTTGTGCTACATGGTCTTCTTACAACTAGAACAAAAGATAGAAGGCTTCTCCTTAGCATACCTTCTTGAGCTGCCCTATGCTTGTTTCCTTCCTTTCTTGTACTTGCAAGTGGTAAAGATGGTAGAGTGTAGTATCCCGATTTCCTCTTTGCATTTGCATCATGTGAATGGAGTAGTTCTGCACTATCTTCTCCTTCATGACTTGAAGGCTGTGTTCTCTTTGGAAGTGCTCCTTCGTCCTCTTGAGGTAGATTCATGCTTCGCTCTTTTTGGTTGCTTGTATGCTGTCCTCTCTTTGAAGACATCCTATATTCACCTTGAGGCTTAACAAAAATGATATTAGAAACATATTTACTTTCTTTGTGTTGTCTTTGATGTGTAGATGGTATGTCGTCCTCCTTCATGGAAGTTGCTTTTGCTTCAGCCATGCTAGAGAATTCTCCAATCTTTGTTGTACAATACCCAAGGTCTGCATATTGAGGCCTTTCCTCAACCATAATGGGATTAAGGATTCCTTGGCCATCCATTCCAATCTCTTTTCCAGCATAGCCCATCTTTATTAACAACTTAGAGCCAATACCCTTTGTATGCTTCTCAAATTCACCAATTGATTTATGCAATGTAACATTAGAAGAAACTACACGTGATGGAGTGCTTACCACAAATTCCTCTATCATTGTTTGAGCATCTTCGGTAGAGGCTGGTCCCTCCGTTTTCTTGGTAGACTCTTCCCTCTTCTCAACTCTAACATCATGTGAATGGAGTAGTACTGCACTATCTTCTCCTTCATGACTTGAAGGCTGCCCTCTCTTTGGAAGTGCTTCTTTGTCCTCTTGAGGTAGATATGCTTCCCTCTTCTTGATTGCTTGTTTGCTGCCCTCTCTTTGGAGACATCCTACAATCATCTTGAGGCTTAACAAAAATGATATTAGAAACATTTTTACCTTCTTTTTGCTGTCCTTGATGTGTAGATGGTATGCTACTATGCGGTCCTGGTTCATGGATGCTACTCTTGCTTCAGCCATGCTAGAGAATTGTCTGATCTTTGTTGTACAATACCCAAGGCCTGTATATTGAGGTCTTTCCTCAACCATAATGGGATTATGTAATCCTTGGTCATCCTTGCCAATCCCTTTTCCAGCATAGCTCATCTTCATTAACAACTTACAGCCAATACCCTTAGTATGCTTCTCAAAATCACCAATAGATTCATGCAATGTAACATTGGAAGAAACTACATGTGATGGAGTGCTTACCACAGATTCCTCCATCGTTGTTTGAGCATCTTGGGTAGATGGTGGTCCCTCCTTTTTCTTGGTTGACTCTTCCCTCTTCTCAACTCTGTCAACATCACGTTGGAGCTTGACAACAATTCCTCCTTTGTCAGCAAGTTGTGTTGCAACTCTTTTATAATTCCCATGGCTGGACCATGTTACTTGCAACTGCTCAATCTCTGTTTCCAAGTGCTGCACTAGCATTCTCAGTGCTCTATTCTCCTCGTGTTCCTGCATGTGGCACTCTTGGAGTTTAACAATCCTTCCTCTCAAGGATTTGGTCATGGCTGTCCTTTACAACCAAAAACTCCTGCAACACGTTGTCAAAGAACTCTGCATACAATCTTGCTATACATACACACACTCCTATGTGTTAACAAAACCCCGCATATACTAATGTTATACACATAATCTCCCTTGACAAAATTCTCTACAAGCCACAAGGAACTTGCTGCTTTGATAGGAAAATGATCTCTAAACTCTCAAGGTTGCATACTTACATTATTCAAAAAAATCACATACTAATGTTCTACTTTGAATTTGCTTCAAAATGAAAGTTTTTAATGCTTCAAAGTGGTAGAATGTGCAATTAGAAAGAACATATTGCTTGCAAACCATGAAAAGTAAAGAAGGAATGGAAAAAACACATGACACAAAAGTTTTGACACTGGGAAATCCCAATGTGGGGAAAAACCAGCTGGAAGTGGCAATTGCACATCTTCCTGATCTTCCTACAATGAAATGGGTCAATACAAAGAGCTCAAAGAGCATACACTCACATTCTTTGTTTCTCTTATTTTCCTAATGCTGTGATGGAAGGAATACAAGTAGCATATAATGGTACAATCGAGACAGCTACACAACTCTGCTACTCACTCATACATACCAACTCACTCCTTAGTGCAGTAGGTCATGCTTCCATGATCTCTGGTTTCAATTCCCCTATACACGGCCCTTCATATGCATTTTTGGAGATGTCCCTTTGAAGAACCAAGCCTTAGAAACACTCAAAATGAGAATACCAATCTGTTCTTGTCCTCGAAGTGTCCCTTTAGTTGGCGCAGGAAAAAGTGTTGGAGAGAGAAGAGCAGGTACAGGTCTGATTTTTGCAAGAAGCAGCCATTGGAGACTTCCGAGAGACTGAGACAGATGTACTTGCAAGGCCTAATGCCCATTTTGGAGATTATATGTAAGAATTTGTGTTATTTTTGCATCATTAATAAGATCGGTTCGTTGTATTCACGAACCCGGAGACAGTCCCTTACAGATGAACTCCGTTATCAATCTTGTCCGATTTTGTCTCTGATTTTATTCCTGTTTGTAGTTTTTAATCAATTAATGATCTGAATTTTAAAGTTTTAAGCCATTTTTCGTTGTTTACGGGAAAAGGAAATAACTTGGTAAAATACCCAAAACTGATAAATTGGTTAAATGAGGTATCTAGAATGTTTTCCATGGTTAACATGACCCTCATACTTCAGATTTCATACTGATTTACATCAGATTAAGCCAATTTTACGTTTTGCAAGTAACTACGGAAAATTGGGAACTGATGAAAATGGATGCAAAATTGGGTGAATGAATTAGATTTGCTGTTTTTCACTTCAATTTTATAGTTTTATGATTCCAAATTCACGTATACGTAGATTTTGAAAGAAAATTAATAAGTATCCATAAAAACGGGAACTAAGTCAGTTTGAATTTAACCGTTTTTAGAGGATTTTTGAAGCATTGCTAACAATGTTCCACTTTAGATTTTCATTGGTTTAGTTTGTAGTTGGATATAGGTTGCAAGAAGATAACCATGGGAAAGGCTTTGAAAAAGGAAAGACTTGAGGAGCTAGAAGCCATTAACCACCAGATTCAGAAGGAAAACGTTGAGCTAAGAAGAAGATGGCATTCCTTGGAGGATGAAAATCAGGAGCTCCAAGAGAGATTGATAAGCTAAGGAAAGATCTTCTTGGGTGTCATTAAAGCATTGCAATCCAAGGATGAGATCTTGGTAAAATATCAAATTGGTGAAGTGAAGGAGACAAACAATTCTACTAGACAAACACAACCCTCCACCACGGATGTACTCTGAGCTATGCATTGTAAATGTGCTATGTACCTTGGGATATGATATTATAATGTATATGGGTTGATGGAGATGCTGACATGTGGCACACATCCCCGTAGTTAGTTATATGTTTATAATAGATGGGGTCACATAGGAATCATAGGAATTAGTTATATTGGGTAATGAGTCGGCCTATATTGGGATTAGGTGTTACCCATCCATTTAGAGTAAGGTATGTCTATATAAAGGACGTGATTATCATTATGAGTATGTCATGGATGTATGAGTTGATTCTTCTTAGTAGAGGTATATAGGAGGTGTCCCCAAGTGGATTCCCATCTTAGGATATTGTGGAGTTACTCCTTAAGGAGCATTTTATGGTGTTGCCCGACCTTTAGGGTATTATTCTACACATATTGAATATTTGGGCGTATTGGCCCACCAATATCTCTTGTGGTGTTTTTTTTTTTTATGCAGATTAATCATTTATTATATGCAAGGATCTTATCAAGTGGTATCAGAGCATCGATCTGGGTAATTTGTGGGAGGAAACCCTAATGTTAGTGATTCGCCTATATTTGGAGATCGACTTGGAATTTTTCGAGATTTTTTTTTGTAGTGGAGACATCATTCAAGGAATCTTTCCTCCAAATTTTAGAGTTTTTGGAGCTATTTTACAAATGATAGATCCGTTTTAGGTTGAAACCCTAATTTTATGGTTTCGTCTTTTATCTTTTGTATTATGATGAGTTAGTTCTTAATTTTTTTGGATTTGTTTGAATACATGCCACGGTGACACCCCTAAAATTTTAGACAATTTGGATTTGTTTTTCGAGAGTCATTTCAGTTTATGGTTTTTCAAAAGTTGCTCTGACAAGCCGCAATATTAGGATTTTTTTGAGTTCTTAACATTTTCATAAATCTATCAAAAATATAATTGGGGTTTGTGTTCCGTGTTTTCTGATTTTTGGCCGATCTCTAGCCAAAAGGGTTAGAACAAGTTTTTATCAAAAGGGTCTATTCTTAAAACCCTAGTTTTTTTGGATCATGAGGATGAGAACTTTTTATGGAGATGGAAAGATTGATGCTAGAGAATGGTGGATCCAATTTAAAGAATATGGTTTTTCAGATCCAATACCATGGTTTTCTTTTTCAGCTTTGGCAAGATGGTCTAGCATGATCTTGGTGCTATGAATTGAGACAAGGGAGAACAGATTGGTCCTGGGAGGAATATTCTCATGAAGATGGAGAATATGAAGAAGACAAAGTTGACCATGAAGAGCTTATGCATGATTCAAAAGGAGAGACAAAAAATCAAGATACGAGTTCAAATAGTGCATCTGCAAGGAAGGAAGCTTCAATATTTTAATTTGAAGGGTGCATTCAAATAAAAAAGGCCATCCAAATGAAAAAGGTAGTTGTTTCCATAAACCCTAGCAACAAATTTAACTTCATCAATATGGATGTAGCTCAACATCTACATGTTCAAGCAAAGCATACCAAGGAATCTCAAGTGGATGGTAAGAAGATTCAAGTTTTGAAGATTCAAAGCTTTCTATGAATAAATATGTTTTGCATTCATATTTTTATGCTTTAGATATGGACGGTATGGATATTCTTCTTGGATATTCATGGTTAGAGACATTGGGAACAATTAATATTAATGTGCAAAAGAAATTCATGAAATTATGGCAAGGAAAAAAGTAATGTAAAAATGGAGCATGAAGATGACTTTGAAGATGGTGAAGAAGGTAATAAGGATGATTCAGAAGGAGAAGATGAAGAACATGATGAAAAAGAAAAAAATAATTCCTCTACTCAAGAGAAAAAAAAAGAAATAGTAAACAAGGTGGAAGAGGAAAATAAAGTTGAGGAAAAGGCTGATAAGGTTGAGGATACTAAGGTTACACCATATAGACACCCACATCATCATGAGAGGAAACGATCATGGGGACATGTTAGGACACATGAGGGCAACAATCTATATGGATACACAGGGAATTGGAGGAGCAATAATTATGGCTATACAAGGATCAATGGAGCAACAAGTATATGACTTGGAATCACAAGAATAATTATTATGGATATGCATGGATGCGAGGAGGAATACATATGAAAATGGATGGAATCAAGTTTGGAGAAGCATCACCCACCAAGATCTCATATGGGTGGTTGGATGATTGAGCATGATGACAAGTGTGCAATGATTTAAAGCACACTCATTATATGGCTTCTTCTTATGTTTTGGGGACAAAACATGTAAAGAGGAGGGAATGCTATATACCTTGGGATATGATATTATAATGTATATGGGTTGATGGAGATGTCGACATGTGGCACACATCCCCTTAGTTATATGTTTATAATATATGGGGTCACATAAGAATTAGTTATATTGGGTAACGAGTCGGCCTACATTGGGATTAGGTGTTACCCATCCATTTAGAGTAAGGTATGTCTATATAAAAGATGTGAGTATCATTATGAGTATGTTTTGGATGTATGAGTTGAGTCTCTACTTAGTAGAGGTGTATTGGAGGTGTCCCCCTCAAAGTAGATTCCCATCTTGGGATATTGTGGAGTTATTCCTTAAGGAGCATTGTATGGTGTTGCCCTACCTTAAGGGTATTATTCTACATATATTGAATATTTGGGCATAGTGGCCCACCAATATCTTGTGTTGTGTTATTTTTTTGCAGACTAATCATTTATTATATGCAAGGATCTTATCAAAATGAATCACCATAAATTCTTTCCTCCCATCAAGAATTAGATGTTGATTTTGGTAAATTTGAGAAACATACTAAAGGTATTGGATCCAAATTACTAAATAGGATGGGTTTTGATGTAAGGTCCTTGATATTCGTGGCCAAGGTATTACTAATTCCATACGGTAGAGGAAAGACCTCACTATGCAGGTTAGGATATGATAGTGGTAAGAGAGAAATTGGGAATGCTCCAAAACAATTGAAGCTAGACACGCTTGAGAGAAGAGCCTATGCCACTAGAGCTTCAAAAACAACCTATTGAAGGTAAAGACAATATTTGTTTTGTCGAATCCTACTGAGGATGTTGCTTTGAAAATTGGACAGCTTGCCGCCTCATAAAGTGATTGTGGGAGTGTGTGTAAGTTAGGGAAGGAACAACCTTTCAAGCGAGGAAAAAGCATCTAAAAAGGATGCGTAACATCTCCAAGGCATGGTGAAAATTCCAGAGGAGAGAACAATTTCCCCTCGGCATTCTTGCACAAGTGAAAGTCCTAAAAGAAATGGACAATGTAAATACTCCAACATTCACTTCGACTATGCGAAGGATGGTCAGGTAACACAAAATTTGTGGTATTCATTTCCATATATTTTGTGGATTAAGTAACCACTGTGTGGCCATGTGTTGGAAGAGGAAATCCTTAGAAAGAAGGATTAATAAAGACTACTCTCCAAAGCAAGATACGGGGAATATCAAGAATTATTGTACTCATTGTAGAATGAATGGACATTGGATTGGAAAATTTAGAAACTCCACCCTCAGTTTGTTTGAAGAATGTGGAACAAAAATCAACAAGCCAATCCCATGCAGAAGAACTAGCCTATCCAATGAAAATCCTAGTAAAGCGAGCAATCCACAAAGGAACCTCTCAAAAATGGGTTGGCGAGACAGGTTTCTTGCCTTTATGGATAGTTTAATTAGATAGCTAAAATTCTATTTACCATGTATGTTTTTGCACCTCCAATTCATATTTTTGAGTTTCTTAAGTATGAAGAAAATTAACCCATTGGTTTGAGTAAAATGTGGAGGTAGTAATTGGAACAAATATCCAATTGAGAAGAGATAGTATGAGCAACTAATTACAAGTTGTATCACTTTATTAGCCTTCTCATATACATGTTAAAATTAACATGTTTGCTTACTAATTCTTGCAAGTGACAAGATGGGTAAAGAGGATTTCTGTATTAAGAGGGAACTTAAAACAAGGTTCTTCAAAACAATGTTGAATCTAAACAACAATTGTAAGACATGTAATAGGCATTTTATAGCCGTGAATGAAGTGATCTTCCAAGATGGAAGACGAGGTGGCATGATGTCATTACAAAAAGGTAACAAGTACCATTGTTTCATGAATGTACATTAGCATTCGTTTCTTGACATTTGAAGCATGTACATTGTAATTTATGTGCAATTTATTATATGCACTTTGTAAGACCCGAATTTGTGGGCAATGTTTGTAAATGAAAATCCATGTATATTGTAACAAATCATAAGACCCTAAAATGGGGAAAATTGTACAAGTGGATTTCAATGTAAGATAGGGATGTTAACATACATCCACGAAGTAATCGTTTGTATTGCAATGTATTGTTTTTCCTTTGTTGTTAAGAAAGGAGAAATTAACATCTCTTCATTCCAGCCTATTAGGAGTAACTTTGTCGGGAAGAGACCAAGACACCATGAGTACAAAAGGTCGGATGATAGAGATAGGAAGTATCTGTGAGACTTCTTTGTCACTGGTTACTGGATCTGGTTTGGGACAGTTTAACTCGAGATTGAGAAACACAATACATGCCGACACATTCCGAGATATAGCTCCGTGATGGAAGAGACAACCCCTATTGGGAGAGACTACTCCATAATTGGAAGAAATAGCCTTGCACAGAGAGAGTAGTCTCATTACGAGAGAGATAGCTGCCGATGATAGTTAATCAAGGTGAGAAGTTAAATTTTCCTTTTGAAGATGTTATTCTCCTAAATACTTAACAAGTTGCAGGAAGAGATGATACTTCACGAAGAGAAGGGAAAGCCAAAAATGAAGGAATTATACATTCAAACACTTCCCGATAATAGAAACTTTTGGCGGTACAATTTTTTTCAAAGGGGGAGGTGTGATTCGAGAGGATATTCACGGTTTAGTTGTTCCCTAAGCTCCCGAAAATGGTCACATACTAAGAGATCGTCAAGAGCTTTTCAACGCATTTTGAACTCATGGGAAAACAAATACCATATGGGGAAGATACAACTTGTTGAATTTTATTTCCAATTAGCAAAAATAAAGCATAGGTTGCACAATGCTTGATGTGGCATGGTGAGCACGTGACAAGTGGACAAATGTGAGTGCGACAAATGACAAAATTTTCTGAGCAAAAATATAGTTTTTAGCCTCGATTTTTAACGGTTGAGGTGGGTCCCACATGATATGTCTACTGGGGTCCAATAGCTGGTGGGGTCCACTCTTTTTTGAGGGGGGACCTTGCCCCCTATTTCACATTGCATTGCAACCACATTTGCTTATCGGGCTTATGGAAGTTCATATTTTTGGCGCATGTGGGACAAATTTCCTATTGTTATCAAAGAACTCCACTAGCTCAACGAGGCGGGAGGAGAGTCAAACATCGAGCTCGAAGGGTGAGCTCCTAACCGAGCTCATCATCTATTGCCAAGTCATTAGTGTTAGCTCGCATGGACAACTCATCTAGTGCTAAGTCCGAGTCACAAGTTCCAATACCGAGGTACATGCCAAGTGCCGAGCTACGTGTGCAAGCCCGAGACCAAGCTCGAGAATCGAACCGACCTCCAAACAACCGACATTGAGCTCGAGGCGAGCTGGGTGGATCGAGTCAACTAATCAACCAAGCACAAGTGCCAAGTTAAGCGAGAGCTATTGGCCAAGCTAGGAGGGCTCTCGAGTCGAGCAAAATCGTGCGCAAGATGTGGCCCAAGCCACGGTGTAAGTCCTTCCTTGCAGGCTTAATAAAGCCTAAGCCCCTCAAACTCGGTAGGAATGTTGGACATTTCCCACTTAAAATAAAGAAAGAGTAAAACAAAGCTTGTGGGGTTTGACCTCGAAACCCTATGTGACACAAGAAGGGGGTCAAATCGTTAGACTAAAGGCCTAACTTAGGCGGCGGAGAAATTTTGGTGATAAACTTGGAAATTCAGGTATAAACCAAGAAAACTTGGAAATGCGGGGCCAAAAGAACAGGCCTTTGCCAATAGCCCACGGGAGTGGGAAACATTATAAAAGGCCCAAATTTTTATTTAAAGAGCACTTTATTTTAATTGTAGAACTATGATGGAGAGAACCAGCCCCTCGGAAGGAGAGAATTGTCAATTGTAATGTCATTTTTGTACTGGGATCTTGTGGAAGATGGAACCGGGACATTTTGAATTGCTATTCCCGTGTTTTGGGAGATTTTAGCCCTTTTGGAGAGAGAAAATAGCCTTGTGGAGAGAGAGAAAGCCTGTTTTGGAGAGAGAAAAGCAGGTGCATGTCTGATTTTTGCAAGAAGTATCCATGCCAATTTTGGAAATTTGATGTAAGAATTTGTGTTCTTTTTGCATCATTAATAGGATTTGTTCATCGTATTCGTGAACCCGGAGACATAGTCCCTCACCGGAAAACTCCGTTATCAATCTTGGAGTATTTTGTCTCTGATTTATTCCTAGTTGCAGTTTTTAATCAGTTAATGATCTGAATTTTAAAGTTTTAAGCCATTTTAATTGTTTACGGAAAAAGAAAATAACTTGGTAAAATACCTGAAACTAATAAACTGGTTAAGTGAGGTATCTGGAATGTTTTCCATGGTTAATATGAACCTTATAATTCATATTTCATACTGATTTACATCAGATTAAGCCAATTTTACATTTTGCAAGTAATTACAAAAACTGGGAACTGATGAAAATGGATGCTGAATTGGGTGAATGAGTTAGGTTTGCTGTTTTTCACTTCAATTTCAGAGTTTTAAGGTTCCAAATTCACGTAGTATGTAGAATTTGAGAGAAAATTAATAAGTATCCATAAAAACGGGAGAGTTAGTTTGAATTTAATTGTTTTCGGATCAACCCTTAAGCCCTAATTAGGCTGACCGAACATAAAAGCATAAATTCTAAGAGGCCACAAGAAACTATACTTATGGTGCCACACAAGCCGGCAAATCTATAAACAAAACATAACAATGAAGACGATAGTATGGATAACATTCAAGGGGCATGACAGTTCTTTTGGGGTGTGGGTTGTTGGGGATATTTTGGTGTATGGCTGGCCATTTCATCTTGTAAGGGACAACATCTTGGGCCAGGTTCTTTAATGTCTATTGCATCCACTTTGGGGGTCTGCTTACCTATATTGTTGAATTTTGTCACTTTCCATGCTATCAAGGGGTATAAGAATTCTTTGGGGTGTGGGTTGTTGGGGGTATTTGGTGTATGGATGGCCATTTCTTCTTATAAGGGGTGGTATCTTGGACCAGGTTCTTTAATGGCTATTCCCTCCACTTTGGGATCTGCTTACCTCTATTGTTGAATTTTTTCAATTTCCATGCTATCATGTGTCAATTTAGAAGCCAATCAAACTATGCATGGAATTCTACAAGTAACTTCATAGTACATTTGTGGCTATAAAAACCTCAGTACTAGAGAATGGTACTCCTAATAAGCTTGTCATTATTCGCAACATCAAAGAGTTTAGCTGATTTTATGGTCTCCATTAGTAGCTTTGAATGTGGGCTTATTGGTCTATGTTAGCAGTTACCACGATGGGTAATTTTATATTAAAAGGGAAGGTTTTAACTTCTGAGTTTTGACCTTTCTGAAAGTGTTTTTGAAACAATGTCTTGAAACATCCATATATGCTGGTATAGTGCAAGTGCTATGTTGTGTCAAAGTTCTAATTAAAGTTGAAGGCTATGCATTTAGTATCCCGCTTTAGTCCTGAATGTAAAATCAAACTGCTTTTCTACAAAATGAAAAAGGATTTGGATATCTCTCCATTTAGGAGTTTGGCTGAATATCTTTTGGTCCATGTGAATTTGGCATAATTGGGCAAAGAATTTTAGCTAATATTGTTGGAATGATAATTGGCATGCAAGAGCTAAACAACCTCTGGAAACTTGGTATGAAAAGACATTTTCAAATGTTGGTGTGTAATAGTGGAAGTCTATTGTGGAAAAGACAATTATTTTGAGCATGCTTCTTAACTTTGGTGAAGAGAAAGACAGAATTAATAAAAATATACAATTTTCTATTTTACATTATCATCGACTAAAAATGGTCAAATTGTTTACGATAACCTTTTTTGTTCCTTAGGTTTGAGTTGAGTTTGGCCAACTGGTGCTTAACCATGTAGCTCTTAGTAGCGCTTAAATTTTGAACCTAATAAGGCCATCATTGCACGCATCTCTAAATTCCATTATTATGTTATTACTCAATAGGAAATACCATTTTATGAATGAATATTTTGGAGGTGGACCAATTAAAAATGGCATTCTGTTGAGAGTTTTATGACATTTGAATTTACCAAGTTAAATTTTCATTTGATTATATTGGCAAGATCGGTCCTGGTTACTTCAATATTTGAAATGAATTAGTTGCATGATGAGACAGGAGTCCTGCAAAATTGACAGCGTACTTTAATATTTCCAGCTAAGAAACTTTAACCTGCTATAAAATTAGAATGCTCTTCTTAGTTTTATCTTTAAATAAAATTTTACACGCACAATTTGTCTGTAAAGTTTTTTATTTATGAACATAACCCATTATTTTAGTTATTTTGCAAATGCCTTCAAAATCATTGCTACTTACCACTTGATTGAGATGTCAATGTCCTAACTGATCAGAAAAATAATGGTTGGTTGTCAGGTTAAAGTACTAAGTGAGACCATAAAAAACTCAATCTATGTTAGCATACCATGAGTGCTTGTTAGTGGTTCAATTTGAAATACAGAGTTCATGTTTATGCGTCCGCTATTATTATATAAATGAATTGAAATGCATATTTTAGGGACTCACATATTAGACTATCAACATTATATTACATGGACAAGCCATTTTGTTTATTTGACATTAAATGCTTATTGCAATCCTTGAGCACTGATGTAAATATTCTCAAAATCCTAGTGTTTAATGTAAGGTTCTGTTGGACATCCTTTTCAATAGCTTTTATTTGTGCAGTGGGAAGAACTCTCTGGTGAGTCTGAGCAGATGGAGTACTTACGGACACTTCTCAAAAATTTTCTCTGAAAATAATGGGGATCAACTAACAACACAATCTGAACCATTTGTGTACATGTATGGTTGTTTGACTTCTGTATTTGAATTCCTACAAGGCCAATGCTTTTAGAGGCTTCATTGCCAGCTTTTAGTACATTGCATTATTTATGATTTGTATTTTAAATTTGATATAAAAATTGCTTGATAAACTAGTGTCAAAACCCTGGTTGAATCTATTGCGTGATTGACATCTTTGTAAAAGGTAGCGAACTTTGCAGGTATACAAAATTCATTGTATTCTTTGAAATATATTGAGGATACTCCCTTCTTTTGTTGTTTACTAATATGATTGTTGGAATACCCAACTCAGAGTAAGCATTCAGCATATGAAAACGCCCCAAACCAAGCTGGCCCTCCTTTCTCATTCCTAGATTGCTAATATTTCCTTCATTGACCTGGTGACATGCACGTGCATGCACGCCCAGACACATGCATGTCCACATGCACACACATGAAACAGGTACAACCACCCACACATACATGTGCATCATTCACACACATGACCAACCACGCTCATGCATGCACACACACAAAACCACACATGCACATCGACGCACATGTACATGTATATATATAATCTAGTTATCGAGGCTCTTCTCAAGTTTAATGTTGGTACAATAAATCTTTGCAATAAAAGAGTAATTAAAAGTTTGTGCAGTGATATTGCTATGTCTACCCTGTTATTCACTTCAGTTTTTTGAACATTAGGTTATTCAAGAGCCTGTACGACAGATCAAGTGCTGTTTTTTTGGTTCCTTGATAAATTATTGGTTTTTTTGCTTTGGAAGCCAAGCATCATTTTGTTGTTTTCTTAAGCAGAAAAAAATAGTTCATATAAATTTACATTAATAATATTACAGGGATTTAAGTAATCTTTGAAGGTAAACAAAGAGTGACATCAAAGTTATCAATATGCAAACACTGCCTCGTGGAAATACAGCAAGAGCATTTAAGACTTTTGATTCAAACCTAAAGAATAACCAGGACATAGATCAATAATAATACCAAGAACAAAAAGAACATATAGATACCAACCATTATTGAGAAGGCGAGTTTCAAGATGGCAGAAAAAAAAAAACCCAAATGCGACAAACTTCCATTGATCTTTATGTTCCATTGAGTCCCCTTTTGGGGCTGGGGAAGGGGGAAAGGGAGTAGAGGGGACAGCAGGAAAGGTAGGGCATGAGAAAACATGGGAGCCTATAAAGGGATGTCTTCTAGTACCACAAAAAAACTTAGAAATGATGTATGGGAGAAAAGTTCCTAGACTGCACTGATACGTCCAGTACTGGCCCGTACCAGGCCTGAAATGTACCGGGTACAGAAACTGGTATTGGTACTCTCTGGGTACTCTGTGGGTACGTACCCACAGGCCTTGGGTACGCATCTGGGTATAGAAAACCGTACCCGGGATGTACTCAGGGCCTGTGGGTATGTACCCACACGATGTTTTTTTAAAGCACACAAAATAAATAAAACTTGAGGGCTTTGACTGGAATTGAACCTTGGAAGGTTAGTGTGAGATTCAATATTGCCAATAGGCTCCAAAGGGTCAAGAGAGATGAAAATGACTTCATTTGGTTGACTTCTATTTGGGGGCTTTCTTGTTGCTCCTCATGGGTCCTTTATTCTTTAGTCAATTTGGAAGGCATGGGAACAAGTGAAGCACTTGGTGGTTGGGCAGCCTATCTTCTCTTCCTTTGACACTAGGTGCCAAGCCTACAAATCAATTTCGTCAAATCTGAAATATAATGACAAGATCCTTGCGTTGACAAGAGACTGCTCTGCCCTCCTTTGGTTTGAGAAAGGAGTTAAAATATTTCATGACTTGTACAGATTTGGGAAGTGGATGGAATGGACAGACCTTACAGCTTTCTATAAACTTTCTCAATCTCAGTTTTGAATGTATACAATGCACAAAAATGCTTTCGCAGCTCCCTCTATTGGACTAATTATGTAGGATGAGAATGACTTTTGGGATACTATGAGGTGGCCCAAAGGCCCTCCTCTCCAAGAGGCTACCTCCAACAACTCTATGAAAAGATTGCCCTCTCCCCAAACCTTGCCTTGGGCCTTAACAATAAGTGGAATGTTTGTGAGCCCAGAGTAGATGGACTCATAAATTTAATGTTTTGTGCTCTTATTGTATTCAGTCAATAAATTTTGCTTTAGATGGCTTCTAATTCATAATAAGCTTGTTGTTGGCTTCTAATATTTTATAGGTTGTTGAGACTATAAGCTTGTTGTTTTCTTTAAATTTTTATATCTATTTATATTTTTTACTTTTTAAAAATATATTGTACGAACGTACCCACAATGTACCATACCCGAGGTTTTTAAAAATTTGCCGTTTTAGCGTCCGTATCCGTACATGTACCGAAACAATCAGAATGTCCCCTTTCCCCGCCACGTGCCTAAGGGCGATGCAGGTCGTAACCTTGGTCATGCCCAAGGGGTTACGGACGCTGTGAGCTATTGGGTATGAATATCTAGTCCAGTTATAATTTTCCGTTGACAGAATATAAAGTGCTTTCAAAGGGACTAGATGTTATGTTTTATCGTTGGAAGGGGCCACTTAACTCCTAGTGTTCTAATTTTGCGTTGGGGGTCACCTTTTGGACCATGGCGACTTGAAAAGGAAAAAGTAACTTTAAGTTACTTTATTAATTTGGTCTTCCCTAGGGGAAAATGCGACTTGGGCTTTTTAGGGTTTCCTTGGCATGGGAAAAGTTATATAAGGAGTGGAGGGGGAAAAGATGGTCATTCATGCATACACTTATATTTCCTTTCATGTGCAACTGTTGTTTGCAAATATCCAGCTTGTGGAGTAAGATCCCACGGGAACCCTAGCTTCGGTGGTGAGAGATCCACTCCTAGCTAGTAGGAACTCTTCGGTGGTGAGAAATCCACTCTAGTTTGTCATTTTGGAGTTGAAATCGGGCTGTCCTTTAAAAATATTTCCAGAGGGTTTCAAAGAAGGGTTTTGGGTATTTTGGAGGAGAAATTTCGTGGTTTTTCAGTAGCAGATCTACGGCAACCACTTTGGCAAGGTCTAACATCGGTTTGAAGGCATTTGCAAGGGTTTCCACCATCTCCTAGGTGGGGTGACTTGTTTTGAAGATTGCAGACTGTTTTGGAGGGTTTCCACTTCCTCAAATTCTGATTTGAAGGTTGGGATATCATCTCCTATATTTATCGATAGTATTTCCAAGGTTTAATAATCTTTGCATCTATATTCCTAAAGATATTAATTTTAGAAGTTTTCAAATTTATTTAGGGCACTTCTGTAATTTTTGGCAGCATTGTGTTATTCAAAAAATTCCAAAACAATTCTATAATATCTCATATTGTATTAGCAAGCTCCATTTAAAATTTCAAGAGATTTGAGCAAGTATTTTCAAGTTATCCATTATTTTCTGTTCGCTGCCCTAGATTTAATTTTCTGCAAAAATCAGATTTCTGTTTGGCTGCAATTTGTCTGTATTTTGCATATTTTAAAGTGATATCCTATAAGGGATATTGCAGTGGTATCAGAGCAGTTGTTTCTCCAGCCTGTTGGGGTTGAAAGATGGGAGACAAAGACAGTGAGGATATGGGTGTGGATCTAATGAAACAGTTATTCACCAACATGGTAAAACAACAGGAAACCACTAATCTTTATTTGAGCCAGCTCACGGAAAGATTAGCCCAGGGCAGGATAGACAAAGGGGAAGCTAGCAATATGGGACAACATGGTAATAGAGGTGAGAGTTCAAGACAGGGGTCCCCTCATGCTTCTACCAGACCTTTGGGACTCCACGAGCCTTCTTTTTTGAAGGATCCAGAAGTTTCACAGACACGACAGCCCGCAGACATTGTGGATGAGGAATCTTGTTGGGAGAGGTACCAGACATTGAGTGAGGGTTTCCGGGATAACATGCCATTTCAGGAGTATTGTAAGATGAAGATTGGTAGCAGGCCCAGGAGAGATCACTAGACACAGGTACCTGAGTTTCAGAGGAGATTGGGACAAATCTCTATTCCACACTTCGATGGTTCTAAGAAGTGTACCATGCAGTCTTGGATTCAGAAGTTGAAGACTTACTTCGACTTGAATCCCATGCGGGAAGAGGATGCAATTAAGTTTGTTATCCTACACCTCGAGGGAGATGCTCATGATTGGTGGCATCATGGGTTGATCACACAGGGACACATGCATATCACTACTTATGCAAATTTTACACAGAGGTTGATGAGCAGATTTGACAGGAGGGACCCAGATAGGCACTTCAGAGAGTTGACTCACTTGAGGCAGATAGGTTCTCTAGACCAATACATTGTGGATTTTCAGAGGTTATCAGTTATGGTATCTGATGTTTCAAAGATGAGGTTGACTTCACTCTTCATGGCAGGGTTGACTGACGCTTTAGCAGGATTTGTGAAGGCATTTGAGCCTTCTTCCTTACATGAGGCTATTAGGAGAGCACGTGATTTGGAGTTGTCCACTCCAAAATCGAGGTTTCCACCTTGAATTCAGCCTAAGGTATTTCCTTCGAGAGTTGATGGTTCACAGCCGAAGGGGCCCCCACCTAAGCAGGATGAAGCAAGGAGACCATTTGTATCAAGAGAGGACAGAGATGAGTTGAGGCGAAAGAAACTATGTTTCGATTGCCACACACCATGGGTTCCAGGACATGATTGTAGAGGGAAAGGGAAGGCCCAATTCATAGAGGTCTTCGAGGAGAGTGAGAGCGAGGAGGAGCAGGATGCTCAGGAGTTGGAGGATGGAGATGGAGAGACATTGGATAGTGCAGGGGTTGAACAGGAGGAGGAGACTTTTCCCCATGAGACTATTGCCACTTTGTCTAGTACCCCGAGGTACAAGGCATTCAAAGTCAGGGGAGTATTGCAGGGTCAGAGAATAGTAGTACTCATTGATAGTGGGGTAACCCACAACTTCATTGATGCATCTTTGGTAGAGAAGCGGGGATTACAGGCAAAAGACTTTGAGGGCTTCAATGTAGTGGTAGCCAATGGTGAGTCCATGAGATGCATGCAACGAGTTCCGCAGTTGAGTATCACCATGGGTAACCATACAGTTACCGATGACTTCTATGTGGTTGGTATTGGAGAGACCAACCTTGTGCTCGTGTACATCGGCTTCATTCTCTTGGAGAGTTTCGGATAAACTTTCGAGACGATGGAACTCAAGTTCAAGTCCGAGGGGAAGAATGTAACCTTGAGGGGTTTATCTTCAGAGGCACCCAGGGTTGTTTCAACAAAGAGGATCGAGAGGATTCATAGGCACAATGGGGTTGATTGGGCAGTACAGTGCTTGGTTTCTACCAAGAAATCAGAGGATGGACAACCAGAGTATCATGTGGATATACAGGGGCTATTGGATAGGCACAATGCAGTTTTTAGTGACATACCTCCAGGTGTACCTCCAGATAGGGGATTTGAGCATGTGATTGAGCTTGAGGACACTAGACCAATAGTTACTACTCCTTACCGTCACCCCAAACGGTTTAAGGATGAGATTGAGAGGACTATCCATGAGCTTATTGACATGGGACACATTAGGCCGAGTTCCAATCCTTTTGCTTCTTCGGTGGTATTGGTGAAGAAGAAGGATGGGACCATGCAGATGTGCATCGATTACACGAGCATCAACAAGAAGACAATCAAAAACAAATATCCATTGCCACGTATTGATGATGAGTTGTTAGATGAACTACGGGGATTTGCGATCCGGATATCACCAGATCGAGGTTAGAGAGCAGGATGTGCATAAGACCGCTTTTAGATGCCATTATGGACATTTTGAGTTTCTAGTGATGCCATTCGGACTGTCTAATGCACCAGCTACATTCCGGTCTTGCATGAACCACGTGTTCAACCGCCACTTGCGGAAGTTTGTATTGGTTTTCTTCGATGATATATTGGTCTATAAGCGAGAACTTGCGAGGGCCATATCCGCCACCTTGATGAGATATTGGGGATATTAGAAGCTAATTTGCTATATGCAAAAGCTTCTAAATGTGAGTTTGGCATGACATAGTTGCTTATCTCGGGATATGTGATTGGTGGAGGGGGAGTAAAGGTGGACGAAAAGAAAATATAGACAATTTTGGCAACCGATGTGGCTCAGGTATTTTATACAGGGGTTTTTAGGCTTCATGGTTTGCCTAAAAATATTGTTAGTGACAATGATAATATCTTCATGAGCACTTTTTGGTAGGAGATATTCAAATTTGCAGCACCGAGTTGACTCTCAAAGACAAGCTATCACCCTCGAGTTGATGGGCATACGAGATTGTTAACAAATGGATATAGGGCTATTTGTGGAGTTATGTGACGGGACATCAACAGGCATGGATTAGATGGTTGCACATGGGCGAGTATTGCTACAATACCACATATCAGATGAGCATTGACATGACTCCTTTCAGAGCTTTATATGGATACGATGCCATGTCATTTGTTGATTTGGTATTAACAGACAGTCGGGCTCCCAAAGCTCGAGATTGGTTACAGGAGAACTAGGATATCCTGCGAGCTCTTAAGGAGAACCTCCAAAAGGCGCAAAATCAACAGAAGGTTTATGCGGATAGGCACAAGATAGAGAGGTCCTTTGAGGTAGGAGATTTGGTATTCCTACGTTTGCAGCCATACAGGCAGTCGTCACTCAAGCAGAAGGGGGTAGAAAAGCTAAAACCACGGTTTTATGGTCCATACAGGGTAGCTCGGCGAGTGGGTGCAGTAGCATATGAGTTGGATCTTCCAGAGCACAGTAAGATACATAATGTCTTCCATGTGTCATGCCTTAAGAAGGCACTTGGGCAGCATATTGTACCTTCTACGGAGTTGCCACCATTGGACGAGGAGGGGAAACTGGTTTTAGAACCAGAATCTATTATTGAGGTCAGACAGAGGAAGCTCAGGAGCAGAGAGATTACAGAATACTTGGTACGGTGGAAGGGTTTGCCTCTTGAGGATGCTACTTGGGAGGGAGAGTAGATTCTACAGCATCCTAGTTTGCATTTGCTTGGGGACAAGCAAATTTTGGGAAGGGAGGACTGTAATGTCCCCTTTCCCTCGCCACAGGCCTAAGGGCCAGTACGGGTCCTAACCTTGGTCATGCCCAAGGGGTTACGGACGCTGTGAGCTATTGGGTATGAATATCTAGTCCAATTGTTATAATTTTCCGTTGATGAAAGTGCTTTCAAGGGACTAGATGTTATGTTTTATTGTTGGAAGGGGCCACTTAACTCCTAGTGTTCTAATTTTGAGTCAGGGTCACCTTTTTGGACCATGGTGACTTGAAAAGGAAAAAATAACTTTAAGTTATTTTATTAATTTGGTCTTCCCTAGGGAAAATGTGACTTGGACTTTTTAGGGTTTCTTTGGCATGAGAAAAGTTATATAAGGAGTGGAGGGGGAAAAGATGGTCATTCATGCATACACTTATATTTCCTTTCACGTGCAACTGTTGTTTGCAAATATCCACTTGTGGAGTAAGATCCCACGGGAACCCTAGCTTCGGTGGTGAGAGATCCACTCTAGTTTGTCATTTTGGAGTTGAAATCAAGGTGTCCTTTAAAAATATTTCCGAAGGGTTTCGGTGAAGGGTTTTGGAGGATTTTGGGTATTTTGGAGGAGAAATTTTAGGGTTTTTCAGGCAGATCTACGGAACCACTTTGGCAAGGTCTAACATCGGTTTGAAGGCATTTGCAAGGGTTTCTAACCATCTCCTAGGTGGGGCGACTTGTTTTGGAGATTGCAGACTGTTTTGGAGGGTTTCCACTTCCTCAAATTCGATTTGAAGGTTGGGATATCATCTCCTATATTTATCGATAGTATTTCCAAGGTTTCATAATCTTTGCATCTATATTAGGAAGATATTAATTTTAGAAGTTTTCACTATTTAGGGCACGCTGTAATTTTTTTGCAGCATTGTGTTATTCAAAAAATTCCAAAAACAATTCTATAATATCATTATTGTATTAACAAGCTCCATTTAAAATTTCAAGAGATTTGAGCAAGTATTTTCGAGTTAGCCATTATTTTTATTCGCTGCCCTAGATTTAATTTTCTCGCAAAAATCATATTTCTGTTTGGCTGCAATTTGTCTGTATTTTGCATATTTTTAAGTGATATGCTATAAGGGATATTGCACGCTTTAGAGAAAATTGTCTCGGGATGGGATTAGGGACAAAGGCATACATGTCACCTTGGAACATTTTTGCCCTAGGATTTCTATCGGACTTCTCTCAAAGTACTATTTTCTCTGAAAAAGTCTCATTTTTCTAAATAGTTGAATGAACCAAGTGATTGATTGATCATCAATTCTTGCAAATACAACTTGATCAAAGAAGGTTAAACAAAAGAAGTGTATAGAATATCGTAGTCATTAATTAAATTAGTAGTGTTGAGCAAAATAAATTCCAATATGAAGAATATCCAATGACGCGCTTTTACATGTCTAGAAGGTTCAATAATGACTTAATGAAGGTTTCAATATAAATGACTCCGTAATAAAGTTAATTTCTCCTTAGTGAATTAACATAAACAACTTGAACTCGTTCAAGAAGCATATGCAACACAAGCACATTTGTTTATCAATAAAAAAGTATTGTAAGCAAGCATCTAGGATAAGATGAGCTCCTTTTTAGTTACATGTAAACAATGGAATGTTATTGACATTATAAATTCATATAATTGCATAACACCACAACATAGAATCCTCACTCTCATAGCATGAGAGAGAGAATGGCACAACATTGCATATGATTCAATTCATTTGTCATGTATAATTTATTATTCTCGGGACACAAGGACACTATAAGTTCAAACTCATTATAGAAAAACCTCACAAGAGACAACTCACCTGTCTTAGCATGAGAGATGACATGACATAATGCTATCCAATTCGGTTTTACTCAGTAAATAATGTATTATTTTACGATGATTCAATAATAATAGATGTGGATTGGGTCCCATTTTTGGGCCTATGCTATTTTATTAAACCTAGCATCACTAACCTAGTCTTTTAATATAAAAATGATGTACACACACGCGCGCGCACACACAGCACGTGCGTGCGCGCACACGCACACATAGAGGGAGAGGGAGGGGGAGGGGGAGGGATGGGGAGAGCCCATAACGCCACTAAACATTGCTAAAACCATGAAGTTGTAGAAGAACCATGTTTGAAGAGTCACTCTTGTGTTTTTAGAGTTCTAATGCAACGAAGGCACACATATCATATTTAATTACCAATTGGTCCATTGTCATGAGAGGACTAGTAATGATGTTCCATATGTATGGCTTGTCGTGGATGGCCTTTATGGGTCTTCATCAAGTAGTTTTTGTCTAATTTCCTATTGACTTCGCCCTAGCTTGGGAGGAAAGGAGTTGCTCAAGTTTCGATTTTCCCGTATTGGGGAAAATAGATCAAGAAGGATCCTTCTTTTATGTTTATGCTTTCAGAGAGTAGGGTTAGAGTGTGTGGCCATAATTTCGGAGATGTGCTCCATTATGCTTTCTAGTAAGGCAATTTTGGCTTCTATAGGCGAGGAAGATTTTGCAACCTTATGTTTTCATTTCTTGACGTTGTTATCTTTCATGTCCATTAATTCGGATCGAGGGCTTCTTTTTCTTTTTTAAAGAGCAATGTCTACATTGATTTTGAGGGAGAAAGAAAGGGATTGAAATGATTCCATGTTTCCTTTAGTTCCTCTATGGATGGGAGGTGCTCTTTGTCAAAGATGGTTGATATCATCAATTGAAATGTGTAGTAAAGTTGGTGTGATTGAATCCAAATTTGAGCTAAGGTAATAATGAATCGAGGGAACCAAATGAGGAATGATCCTAGTGATGCCACACTTTCCAAGAATATGCCATCAAAACCATTTTTATTGCCTTCGCATTTTCACCTCCATGAAAATAATTGCAAATAAAATCCCTAGATATTGGTGCTTGTAGCATAGGGTTTGAGGACGAGGGATTACATGAGGCCATTTCCAACACACGACCAAACACTTGGAAAATGGAACAAAGTAAATGGACGAGTGGCTAATGTTACAAGAACGGGTATTAAATGGGGAGGAAACATGATGTGGAGGCATACACAAAGATTTGGATCAAAACCACGAGGATTGGGGATCATACAAAAGAGTTGATGGGAGGAAGCATCAAAAGAGAAGGGTGACATGAATGATAAGTGAGGAATGAGTTATTATGGTGAATATGTGTGAAGGTGAGAACTATCAAATGAAGTGAGGTTATTGAGCCCTTCAAATCCCTCATGATTACTTTCCATGGCGTTGAAAACATTTAGTTTAATTCCCAAGTTAGCGAGGAAGTCTTTGTGTTTGCTTCTTTGAATAATGAATTATTGAAATTTCGAGAAATCCTGGTGAAGTGAGATGGTTGGGCATAGGAGAGCGTCCATAGCCTAGCTAGGAGTGAATCCCGTAAATAACACATCAATTGCTACCAATGAGTCCCCTTCAATTTTTAACTTATCAATATTGTGGCTTTATAAAGGTTTGAGACCTTTGATTAGAACTTGAAAATATGCTCCCTTGTTAGTGGGCCTTTTAAGATATATGTTGAAGAAACAATGATGAAATCACCCTTACAACTCATGTGGAATGTCACATACCACGTTTATTAAAGACTCTATCACCCTTATGTAACCCTTGCTAATCGATGATAACTAACTCCAAACTTACTACAATATTCTCATGGGCCCGATGATTCCTTATGGAAATGAATGACATTTAATTTGGTTGAAAACCCAAGATAATGTGATGTGAATCGCTTACTCTATTGGATTGGGATGTAGAGGAAGCACCCCAAAATGTTCATAAAAGCTTTCCACGTTGAGACAAGAGTGAGTCTTAGCAACACTTAAAAATGACAATTAGTCCAAGTCTTCATGGGAACAACTTGCAAACAAGAAGGGCATTACATCCCTATGCCCTTAAAAAGAATTGCCCTCAATGTAAAGATGAGGCCAAACAATTACCGAGAGGTAAACCCCGAGGTAGGGGAAGCATAGGCCATATCTAATTGTTACTTGACACAATACCAACACATGTTAAACAAGAAAACCATGTTTGAATCATGAACAAAAACTTTGTTTTCAACATTGAATAGTACTCCAAGGTCAAAACATTCATTCACTAAGTTTATACGTTAGGCAAATTTATATTTATGATCACCATGGAATTACAATGAGATAGAGCAATCAATTGACAACTTTAAGACAAGTTCTATCAATGCAATTTTTTAGAAAACATGCTAATGTTTATAGATTTTTACTTTTCAAAATTACTTATATGATTTTTAATTATTTTCTAAGCAATTAGTTTCAAATTCCAACATCATTTACACCCAAATACACAATGTTCCTATCAATAACTCCAAAATCAACACATTTCTTAAGAATTGAAAAGGTCCAAACAAGGTTAGTTGTTTCAAAAAAACCATGCAATCAATCAAAATGTCATTTAATCCAAACAAATCATCACATGCAAACTTCAAATTAGTGCCAAGATGCATGTATTATCCCTAGAATAATCTATCAACTAGTCAATATTAATGCCAATTGAAGATTTTCTTATGACATGGATATACACCATACTAATAAAAACACTCAAACACGTCTAACAAGAGAAAGTGTTACAAATTCATTGACAGAAATCAAAGAGAGCCGCACACAAAGATTTTACATATTATAAAATATTCTAATGCACATAGTATTATTTTCTTCTATATTCTCACTATAAATCATTCGGGGATACAATACAAATATATAGGAATATGATTCCTATTATCTCTCCACTATTTTCTCATACCCGAAATCCTATAATTAAGCAAACCACTAAATACGATATATTGTTATAACAATATAAACAATATATCTCAACAACTATATATTCTAACATATATCGTAATATTGTTTATAACAATATTACTATCAAATATTAACTAACAAATTACTATTTAATATTATACGACTAACCACCCAAACATATATTGGTGAGTGGTTTATTTACAACTTCACCATAGTAACTACATTTCTACATTTACATAATTACTACCATCTTAAATATAACGTAAACATTAATCTCTTGACATTCATAGGGATACAAGTTTATTCTAAGTAGAGTAGTTATTCTTTGTTACTACAATCTCAATATCACTATACAATAAGAATACTTCTCATCAACAATCATCCAATGATCTCAAAAACGTAACATACTTAACATACATGGTTAGAATTTCATCGCGAGCCTCAAGGTGAAAGAACATCAATGCACACCCAACAAACATAGACACATGTTGTCCTCCACATAACACCATTATTCACATTTAACAAAACTCGCTTCTCACAAACTTGGGCACCCACACAAACAAGAGAGGAGATACATATATCCAACTCACAATACAAAAGACCAACTCAACATATAGTGAGGACGAAGGTTTGCTAATGACACATAACCATTACAACAAAATAGGGTATCTTGGAAGTATGTGTTTATGATTTTCCAAAATGGGTTGAGGATGAAACAATACATTTATATCATTCTCAACTCTAAGTTAATGCATGTGTGCCATTTTAAACTTGAATCAATATATTTGTATCATCCTTGAGTTTCAATCTATTTGTATCATTATTTCTAAAAGAAGAAATCATCAACATCAAAAATTATTAGTACAATCATCATCATAGGAACACCGAACATCCAAGTACCTCGATTACTTTCCGAAGGAGTATGCATGGTTAGATTCACACTAGAGGTTCTAAGGATGAAAAGAATAACAATGTCATAAGATATAGTCACAAATAGGTTTAAGATGAAGTATGATGAGTGTAGGAGAGAATCAAAATACAAACCATGTTTTCTAAGAAGAGCATCAATCTTTTTGGTATGAATAGAATGCCATACGTTGGTAACAAGATGTCATAAGAACAATAACAATAAAACTCATAAAAACAACTCACAAATCTCCTCGGCCTCCCATAATGCATATAGAAGAGTGGATATGAGTGGATTTCAGTTTGCTCTTCAAACCCAAAACATGAAAATCCAACATGCCAAAAAGAGGGAAGGGTGACCTTAGAACTCGCCAAAACAAGATCCAACCCTAGCCCCACATATTATTTCCAAGTTAAAACCCCAAACTAGGCAACATAGGTAACAATAATCACATTATGACATATAAGAAACCTACAATTAAACCAAAATCGAAATGGAATTTTCAAAAACAATTAACAAACAATAGAAAATGGGCAAGCAACCCCAAAATATCAAAGGAAACATTGAAATAAAGTGAAGTCCTTTTAAAATTTTGAAAATGAAAGTCTAAGCAACCTTAATAAAATAATTTGAAAAAGAGAACAATAATGATGGTTTCTAGAATTCAATACATATCATCATTCAATCAAGAAAATAAACAATCAATTTCAACATAACATAACAATCACAATTCAAAATATTTTACACAAGATTTTTGCACTATTTAGATTTTGATAGCTACCGGAGGGATGTGGAATGTAGAAGAACCCATATCATAGTATTTTTCCATGTCCAACTCAAGAGAAGCTCATAACATTCATTGCCAATGTTCAAACTAAATTACCTTCCGAGGGTTTCCACAAGGTTCAACACAATTGGGTGCCCAACATAAAGGTTACCTCTAATGCAAATAGTAAGGGGGGACATAGAGAGCCTTGATTGACCATGGATGTGGCTACATAAGGACACAACCTAACAAGAGCATAGGAATTTAAGGGAAGAAGTGGATTTTTAACCTATTATAGGTTCCACTTCTTAGTTCTTATCGGCGGTTTGCAGATTTTATGAGAAAACACTATAACATCACCTCCCCCACTCATGCATATTGTGCCCAATCTTGTATGGGTGGGAAAACGATGTTAGGGTCTCATAACAAATAATACAATTACATAAATCAGGGATTAACTACACAATAATTTCACAAGAATGTCATACGAATAGGGTACACTATCATATAGGTTGAACACCATAATAAGTATGTACACATTCACATAGGCATATCTTACCACATACCACATTTGAGGGTTTACACTATAACACATGCATCCCAATCATATAATCACACACAATCATTCAAGAGCAAGAAGTTTTATCCCGTGAGGTTCCAGAGCTTGAACCTTTGTTTTGATCCAAATGTCACCCCCTAAAGTTTCTACCCAAAATCAAGTGAAACTAGTGCAATTTTTTTAGATACACTATCCTAAGTTATTCCACAACACAAATCAACATATACATGGTCACGCATAATTTAAAGTTAGGAGCACATTTTTTTAGAAATACAAAGTTAAGAACTAACAATAGAATGGAATCAACATATACACAATGACCCATCTTAAATGACCAACTACACAACCTTTTGGACTATAACACTTATTTGACAATTCCAAAATTTTACGTCATAAAATTAGAAACATGAAAATATCTTAGTTTAAGCAACTTCTAAATGTGGTTATTTTTTTTTGTTTCAACAAAACATTCAAAACTAATGATAAAGATCATTCAATTCAACACATACTAGATGCATATACTAATTTGTTCACCGAGAGAAGGATAAGGAGAGATTTACTAAAATGTTATTAATCTTTATGTAATTTGTTCCTTATATCGGTGATTCTAATCACCCAATAAAGTTTAGGATCTATTAGACACTCTAGACCTGTTATCAATATGTTTAATTTCCATTTGGGAGAGATATCATTAAAAGGAGGCGATCAGTATAATGGCATAAACAATCATTGTAAGGGAACATTGACAAAATGTCCAAAGGAGGTAGTCATTGCATCGTGAGATTTGATAGATTTCCGAGTGGGAGGAAGTTGAACACAATAAGAAACATTGACCGATTTCCAAAGGAAGCAATCTATGCATAATGACATGAATAGTCATTGAAAGGAAACACCGATAGACTTCTAAAGGGAGGAAAACATGACACGAGGGAGTGCTGAAAAAATGTTGAAGGGATGCAATTGTGTATAAGAGGAGGAAGAGAAAACATTAACAAATTGTTAAATGTGAGGTAACCTGGAAGCATAGGAAAGATGGAATATATCTTCCA